>CM065353.1:25109349-26609349 GCA_033032245.1 Poecilia picta | reverse complement strand
CCTCCTCTTCCTGGCCGGCATCGCGCTCCTCGTCCTCTCCATGCCTCAGATGCCCCGGAACCCCTGGGAGACGTGCATGGACGCCGAGCCGGAGCAAGTAGAGTGATGCAGGCCAACCGAATCTCTTTCTTGCGGTTTTCCAGTAAAAAAAAAAAAAAAAAAAAAAGAAAACAAAAAGAGAAACATGTTGTTGGTGTTGGCGCATCATAGTCGTCTCTTCGAACAGCAGTCGAATGGGGCCTTTTGTGAGGAGGCTAATGTGTTTTCCTGACCCATATGCACATCTGGAGTGAACACAACTGGAAACACAATTCACATGTTGGTTTTTTTGTGTACAGCTCATCATTTACCGCCATCCTGTTTGTTTTGATCATTTATACCCATGAATCATTCTTAATGTGACCATAGTCTTACTCCCATGTATGTACCTTTTAGACAAAAACGGCCCTAAGGATTTTCTAGAACAAGTAATTTGAGATTCAGTGCCACATAATATACACCTTTACAGGAAGGTTTATGTACTTTTAATGGCGTCACCATTAAATTGCTCACCGACAATGTCAAATAGGCATCTCAAGAATTATTCAAAGAAGCTTTACAGATAAGAGAATGGAGGGAAAAAAAGCTGACTCTACGTTTTCGTGTGTGTGGGTGTGTGTGTGTCAGACTGAATGCTAAACACTCCCACAGTCTGCAGCACCAACCATGTTGGAAAAGGTTCAGTTTTAGCAGGTGCACTGCACATACATACCAGGCCTTTTACTGATCCACGACCCGGACAAAATGAAGAAGGTTTTATTTACACCAAACACGATTAACCTTCTTAGCTTTCAAATCTACAGTGATTATATTCATGTAATGACTGTAGATAATCCCCAAATAATCTGCTGGGTTTTTTTTTTGCTGCATGACAAAAAAAACCCCAGCAGATTATTTATAACCTAGAAAATCGTGATATGTAGAAAAGGAAGTGCTGTGACACTTTGTTCTTTTGTAGGGATATTTTGGACGTTTTGAAGTGTAGAATATTATTAGTAATATTCTCCTAAGTGCAGCAGCCAGAAACTGGTTTGTTTAGTTTTTTATGAACACAAAACTTTCTGACTTTCAAGAAATGTAACTAGAAACTTGTACAGACGATGCGGATGATGTGACTGAGAAAGCCTCTGCATTTGTTTTGACTTTGCTCGACTTCACACTGGAAATGTTTGGGGATCACATGCGTAAAGGTGAACAGTGTGAATGTTAACTTAACCTTTTATACAGAACTCCAGTGTAATGTCAGACTGGACTGCATTGTTCTGTCGGAGCTGCAACTACCAGAATCTCAACCTTGCTCAGGGCAAAAAAATGTAGTTATTTTCAGTAAGATGTACTTCAGTTTGATTTATAGCTCTCTTAATAATCTTTGCTTAGAAATTAACAGTATACAGCTGTAGGAATGTTTGGATGAAACCATTTATATTAGTTCTCTAAATTGTTGCTGCTGCGATATGAAATAAAATGGTTTTGGGGTAAATGTTAACATAATGTGATGTGTTTCTTTTTCCCTATACAGCATGCAGTTGAATAAGCTTTGGAATGGCGTTGATTCTGTTTTTCTTACTCGTAACAAATTTCTAAGGAAATAAAATAAATTCATAAAATATTGACACATTTTGTATCGATTTGTTCGGATGCGAGTTCTTTCAGACCCAGATTTGCTGCTGCATGTCTCAGAGGAATCAGATGTTTCTGATCAGGATACTTAACAGTTTTTCTAAAAAAAAAAAAAAAAAAGAAAAAAAACCCCAAAAAACAAAAAAAAGAAAATCAAGAAAACTGTGGAATTTCCATTTTTTGCTTCAAATTATAAAAATTAAGGAAAATGAGGAAGCAACACAAAATTGTGTATTCAGCCTTTGAGATGCAGCTTCTTCTTGGATCTGCAGTTTCCAACCTTCTGAATCACAGCACCTGTCCACTCAGCTCCTTCAGACTAGCCAGTAGCAATTAGCAAACACCCGTTGAAGCTGCACATCTACTGAGCTCATTATACGAACTACCTTTCCCTGCAACGCTGGGAAAACGTTCTTAAAGGATTAATAGAGAAACTCTTTCAGAAGACGGCGTTTCAGAAAGAGCAGGAGTTTTTAAAGAGACAGAAGCCCAATTTCAAGGCATTTAGTTACAAAGTGAAATTTCTTTCAAGTCATATTTGATATATACAGCACTTTTATAACAACTGTGAAGGCAACAGTTACTTGATTGTGCTACAAAATAACACTATGTGCCTGGAAAACTCATAATACTGCCCCTTTAAGAAATGAGTTGGACAAAAGTAAACAGGAATGTGTTTTTCAAAGATTTTGAACCCTGGTTTAGATGTGCACTATTTTACTTTTGCTTGAACACTTATGGCAAAGCTAGACTACTACTGGATGTACACTTTGTCAGATTTTCAGTCTCCCAAACAGCCTTATGTCCCTCACAACTCGAGCACAAAGGTGCCTTTATGTCGCCTCATTCCGCACAGAAAGAGTGAGAAGGAAAAAAAAAACAAGAAAACTCGAGCAGTTTCAATAAAAACACTTTAATAGAGAAACAATTAAAAAAAAAAAAAAAAAAACTTTAAAACACAGCCTAAATCAGTTCTCATAACAACCACCAGTTGAAATGAATATTCATTACTTTGAACCCACGAGGGAGAAACCGATGGGGACTGGAAAGCAGGGAGGAACAGGTGCGCCATTGATTCACTGCAGCAGGGAGAAAACAGAGGAGGGCCAACGGAAAACAGGAGGAGACGGCGCTTATAGGAAGCTGAACACAGTGCTCTCTACTGGCCGGGCAAAAGGTTGCTCCCTTAAATTTTCTCTCTCTTTTTTAATTTATTTTTTTTTAAATTGTGAGCCACTCACACACACACTTTACAGCTGGTTTCACATCTAGGACATACCATGAAATGTGGTGTAATGTTGGGAGCTTTCAAATCTAACTCAGATTACTTCATCGTGCTAACGAGGTACACACAGAGCAAACAATTGAAATATTAGAAACCAGGACACACACAAAAAAAATTGCTAACAAAATCTCTTTAAAAGGTCTTTGGCTCAATCTCTTCTGTCTTAATAAATAGAACTGTAGCTAAAAAAAAATAATAAAAAAAAAAGCGGTGAAATTTTAGTATTGCACAACTTCAGAGATTAGCCAATGACTTTAAAATAAAAGAGAGGAAAAAAACAAAAAAAAAACGGACTTTCCCGCACGATTCCCAGGGAGCAACCTCAGCGTTAGCCCTTCAAACTGCAGAAGGAGGAAGAAAAAGGAAGGGGGGAAAACATATACGATCATTCAATTTTTTTTGATCGACATTAGTAAAAGTAACAGTTTTATGTATAATGTCAAGTTATTTGTACACATCAAATAAAAATACCAGAAATTTTACTCTGCAGGTTGAAAACAAAAAACGTGTTCTTTTTTTTTTTCTTTACCGTTTTTCATCCAGAAATCATTACAAACCGATAGAAACCCAACAAGGTCATCGCAACATGCAATAAAAGCAGCAAAAAAAAAACCAAAAAACAAAAACAGACTAAACATTGACGAATGAATCCAGGTGTTGAATGTTGTACAGCTGTGGTGAGAAAACATGACAGGACAAATCCAGCAAGGTGGACTTAAAAAATACATATTGTACAGTAAATTAGGTCGTCTTAAAAAGGCGCAACAGAAATGCCCCTCTGCTAAACGAGCCGGGCAGCTTCTTAAAAGAAAATTAAAACAAATAAAGGGAAAACTAAAAGAAAAACCTACAAAGTTACATGGTGACGCAACTACCGTTTCTAGATTCTCTTTTTTATTTTTTGTGAATTTGCATAATTAAAAAGGGCATACCTCTTCATTGATCAGCTTCTACAAAATCGAGGCGCTCCCAAAGTTCTCATTTGTAAATACATACAAAATGTATATTTACAAGTACGTCTTTATCTGCTAAATTAAAAAAAGAAAGAAAAAAAAAGATCAGGATTGTGTGATTTAAAATGTCAAAACTTGAAAAAAAAAAAAGAATACAGAGCTCAACATTTAAAACATCTTCGTTTCTGGCTTTAAGGCTTTTTTAAAAAGAAAAGAAAAGAAAAACATCAGAGACTAACTGCAACAATATAAAGCCACAATTACCAGTGAAGAGATTTGCTAAATTTATCAGTTTGCAGGAAAACCAGCGACTCAAATTCAAAATAAACTCAAAGATTTCCCTTATGATGCGGTTTTCAAGAGCGAGCAGGAAGAAAGATCAAAGTAATTTTCAGAAGAGCATCCATCAGCTGCTGGAGCAGTGATTTACAAATCCGATTAAATCAAAGAAGTGGGCCATCTCTGTTTTTTTATTTTGTAAATCATGACTTCCATAACATCACCATCCTTGTTCAGTTATGCAGATCTTAAAAAAAACATACCAACAGTCAAAGGTTTTTGAAAAACTATCCACCTCTCTCTCTATTTTCAGGAGGGGAGGTGAAGAAAAATACATTTTTGTATCGCAGTGAAATAAAACTCAAGCTTGGAAAGCTTATTTCTTCCTCAAAATAACAGAATCCTCTAATAGAACAAAAACCTAAAATGACCTTCTGGAAACTATTGGAAAAGAATCTGCTAAAACAAAGCTGCTCTCGTTTCTCAGGGTCATGTTTGGTATAAAATAAAATAAAAAAAATTTTTGGACGGAAATTTTTAAGCAAATGCAAAAGTTAAAAACTGGACTCATCAATTATACAGTTCCTGGTATTAAAGTAATGGACATTTTAAAGAAGTTCTTGTTTAAAAATGCTAAGATGTTCCATTAAAAGCATAAAGTCCTTTTTAATAAGTTCAGACGTGGCAGACAGTTCAACTCATTAAGCAGGTAAAAAAAGTATAAAATTGTGGGGGGGAAAAAATTATGCCAGTAAGAATCAATACATTGCTGTAACAGCAGTAGAAACTGCTGCTTTTCTGTTAAAAATATAAATAATTAGATCATATTGTATATTTCTACATTGAATTTAATGATGCACTAAAACCACTGCATACCACCCAATGCTTGTTCCAAGTATTGCCTTAATATTTTACAGCAATAATTTTGCTTTTAAAAAAATCAATAGTTGACATTAATTTTAGAAATGTTTTGTTCATAAAACTTGTAGCCAAACAAACTTCAGCCAGTGAAACCACTAGCTTAAGTTTAGTTAGCATCTTAACTGCTAGCTAAAGTAGTGAAACCTTAGCTAGAAGTGAAACTGCCAGTAAAACTTTAGCTAGCAGTGTTGTGTTCATTTAACATTAGTTGTGAAAGAAACAAAGATAAAATATGTAAATAGAAGTTTTATAATTTCTCAAGAGCTGTGTTTTTACTTTTTTTTTTTTTTTTTTTTTTAATAGAAGCAATGAATAAAATAGAGACACGTTGTAAAATGTTAAAATCATCTACTTTTCCATAAGCGGGGGGGGGGGGGGGGGGGGGGTACAGATTTTCTTCATGCCTTTAAGACCACCCCAAATATCCAAATATTAAAAAAATAATGTATAACATTTCAAACTGTGGTTAATGGCTGCAGCAGTGTCTTCGTTTTTTTTGTTTTTTGGATGCGATATTTTCCGATTTTGTTTTCCACGGGTTTACTCCTAAAGTATTTTTTTGTTGTTGTTCAAAAACATCTGACTGGAAGTAATGATCCCACCATACACATTTTAACAACTCTCAGTTCACTTACACAGACCATCAGGTTATTCCAAACCACGTAACACAAAATCCAAATCGAAAGTTGAGCAAAAGCAGGGAAACGATTTTACATTTAAAAGATTATCTTAAAAATAAAAAAAATATTAAAGTAAATCGAAGCAGAGCAGTTCATGTTGTCGCCTAAAGAAACATGTTGCGGTTGAAGCCGACAGAGGAGGAATGAAAGCTGTCCTGACGTCTGCACACTGTACTTCCCCCGGTGAGATCTTGGCGAAGTTTTTTTTTTTGTTTGCTTTTTTTTCTATAAATAATCACATTTATCACTAAATCACCAGATTAAGTTAATGACTAAGAACTGAAAAGAATAAAAGAACTTAAAACAAAACAACCAAAAAACCCTCATAATGCAAATACTAATATGATTTTTTTTTGTGTAATACAGTTCAGTCTTTTATTTTCTTTTTCTGTACAGATTAGAGGAAAAATGTATCTACTTCTATACAATGTTCCTTTCGGTTTCACTCAGTCGACCACTTAGCTTTCATGCAATACAACAAACTGCAGTGGTGTGAACGGTCAGTGTTCACTTTAAAACCAAATGGTTGTTAAAAAAATAAAACAGGAGTTTAAAAAAAAGGAACTAAAAATGTATTTAAAGAGACCAACTAAAGCAGGAAAACTAAGCAGATAGCTAAATGGTCAAATAAGTCGGGATTTTTTTTATTGATCTTTCATTTTATTTTATTTTTTTGTATTTTTGTTTTCTAAGCATTACGTACATGTACAAGTGTAGATAATATAAGTATATATTCATATATACATAATGATTATGTATATATATACCAGTAATGCATTTGCTATATATATACTGACTTTCTTCACAGATATGTCAGGAGAGAAAAGAATTGGAAGTTAAAATAAAAGAGAAAAGAAATAAAGAAAAATCTAAAATCTACTATTACAAACAATTCTTTAAAATGCACTTTCCACTATATATTTTTTTTTTAGAAATTTTACAAAACTTTTGCAATTTTTTTTTTCATTTGTCTTTTTTTGTTGCACCGCTTTACTTACTACGTAAGAGAGTCGGCTCTCATTTAAAGTAAGAATAATAACCATTGCTACCGTTTGAGCTCCCGATGCTCAGCTCCTGCAGGAGGGACAGCGGGTCGCTGTTCTTCTTCGCCTGCTCGGGTCGAACGGCTCTCGGTTTGGGAGGCGCTCGGAGGGCGCTCGCGTACGACATGGTGGGCGGCTTTACTAAATTGGGAGCCCCCGGGGTGGGCTCTGTCGGGGGCTGTGGTGGGGGCGGCGGCGGCGGTGGCGGCTGCTGCTGCTTCTTATTGGGCATCAGAGGGGGGAACTGGTGCTGAAGGGAGTTGAGGTTGTGTGGATGCGCCTGCTGCTGCTGAGCGCCGGCCGGCTCCGCCTTCACCTGCTCATCCGTCTGACGATGGACCTTTGAAGCTGCAGGAGGGAGAAGGTAAATGATAGTAAAAACTTACGTTGCTAATGAGATCAAGAGGTGAAATCTATGACGATGAATCATGGTCATTTGTAGGTACAAAAAGGAGGAGTAAATTTACGGCAAAACACTGACGTGTTGAGATTAATCTCTGAAGATTTCTAGTCTGAGAATTTGGGAATTTCTGAGTTTCAAAAGTCAAAAATTTGTAGATTCTTTTTTTTTTTAAGAAAATTTCTCATTTTAATCTCAATTTTAGACTTTTTTCCATTTTGCTTGAGCTCAGAAAACAGAAATTGTGTTGGTAACGAAATCAGGAATTCAAACGTGGTGTCAGGAAAATTGTCCCCACAAGGTATCAGAAACAAACAACAGTTGCACACACACACACACACACACACACACACACACGCCCACCTAGAAGCTCACGATGCTGAACTAGTTTGCTGGCTCCGTTGCATGGAATGTTCTGGAATGGACCAGGACCCCCGCCGTTGCTGGGCCAGAGGTGGTCGTGGGGGGGGTAGCTGTAGGAGCCGTGCGGTTGCTGCGGGTGATCCTGGGGCTCGGGATGACAGGGGTGGGCTGGAGATGATTCATCCGGGTAGCTGGAGGAGATGCGGCGCTGATAGAGGGGCCGGCCCGGACCTCTCGGTTCATACTGCAAGGGAACAGAAGGTTATATTTATCTGCCTGGACTCGACTTCAACACAACACTGACAGGAGATTTCATCTAGAATCCACAGCCAGGAAGCTCATTTAAAGAGGGGAGGAACAGCTGCATAACATGTATAGATGCACTGATCCTGTATTAATGTCTACTGGTCCTGATATTCTAAAAAAATAAAAAAAACTCTAGATTGGATACTAGTGACAATGCTCCTGTTCCATTTGGGCGGCTCTATTCAGTCTGATTCTAACTTTGTTGTCTGAATGACGTCATTATTTATTATTTATTTTACATCATATTTAGAATTCCTAAAATAATTTTCTGAAAAAAATTGAAAGTTTTGTTGTAGTTTTACTTTTACATTTGACCAAGGTTGTCAAGATTTGAATTTATTTAATTTTAATTTGGCTGATTTACTCCTAATCGCTCCGACTAAAAAAAAATTAAGTTGCGTTATTTTTATGTGTTTCACCAAGGTTTTAAGTGTTTTATTTTGATGCAGAGTTTACAAAAATAAAATAAAAAGAGTAATTCAGTACATTACGTCTCAGTTAAACAAAAAGTAACATTTAAGTCAATCAGGACTGTTGTATGTTCAATCAGCTTGGTCTCAGCGATACTAAACCTCCGATATCTGTATCGGAAGTGAAAAAAGTGAATCGGTGCATTTCTAAGAGAAACAGAAAACACAAAAAGGAAATTGCATCCCTTCTGCTCCTCAAAGATGTAGTAGTAAAAGATAGTAAAAAACAAAGGATGAGGGTAAAATGAAGAAAGAGAAGAATGCTTCCTGTTTTTGGTATAATAGTGAAGCTAAATTCTAAAATTTGGAACGACAATTTATTTGAGGTATTCAGTAAACCTGAACAAATCCAAGAACAAAGACTTGCTGAAGCTGAGTTTGCTTTCCTCCTTTTTTTTTAAAGCTTTTTAATAAAATTCAGGGTTTCTTCAGGTATTAAACACAAAACCTCTCAATACCTTAACAAAACCATTATGAATGAAATTGAACTAAATCATGACAAAAATTAGATTTATATTAAGGGAAATTATGTCATTTTTATCTCATATAACAAACAGCAATAACATGTTCAGAGATGTGGCTGTTTTGTTTTAATAAGTCTGTGTAAAATAAACAAGAAACGTTTCAAGTCAATTGATCCCGGTATTTCTGAATCGGTGTTGGCCGTTACTAAACCTCAGACTTCGGAAGGGGGAAGAATAGAAAAAAGTGGATCGGTGCAAAACGACAAAGCAAGCAGGCGTACCTCGTCTACACTGTGGAGGGCTGCGGCTGCTGACGTTCTAGGGGACAGAGGGTGGTAGGACTCAGAGTCCGGGCCTTGATTTTGTTGCTGTTGCTGTTGATGGTGTTGCTGCTGTTGCTGCTGGTGGTGGAGTTGCATCAGCACCTGCTCCGGCCTGTTGGGGTGAGCCATCAGGGGCAGTCCGTACAGAAGGCTATGGCTCTGGTTCCCTAGGAGGTGGTTCTGCTGGGACACGGACGCCGCTGCGCCGTGGGACCACTGCGCTTCCTGCAGGAGATACTTTACGTTTGATGGTGGGGGGCTGCTGCCGCCGGACTGCGCTGGTGGTTGATTCGGGTAGCTGCCGGCGTTGTACAGGGGGTTCCCCGGGTGCTGCTGCTGCTGCAGAGCCGGGTTGTTGAGAAGGTTTTCGTTGAGGAGGTTCCGGCCGCTTTCGTGGGAGTACAGTCCTGCAGGAAAGGGACCAGCGTGATTGGACAGGGGGGCTAAGGAGGACGAGGGCTCGCCGGAGGCACGAGTCTGGGACTGTCGATACTGGAGCAGGCGGGACTGAGGCGGCGGCTGCAGTTCGGTCGCTTCCCGCGGTTCCGGCTGCTCCTGGGGGGGCATCTCTCGCAAAAGGCCCGGGTACCTTAAAGCAACGTGACAGACTTTTATTTTTATTTGACATTTGACTTCAGGATTGTGTCCAACCCAACACAAACACCATATTTCAAATGATTAACACTTAAAAAAAAAGAAGAAAAGGAGAAATAAAATAAGAAAAGACGCTTTTTAAACTAAGGCTAACCTGGAGCATGTCGGACCCGCGGTGGCAGAAGAAACGGCTTCGTCGTCCATATTGGCACTAAGCCCCCAGGTAGCAGCCCGGAGCAGCTGAGGGGGAAAGCGAGCCATGCCAGATTGAGCGAGGTGGGCAAGCTGCTGGGGCAGAGGAAAGGCAACACTGCCCTGGAGGAAGGGGCCTGCTGCGTCCCCCCACTGACCCAGTCTGGCCGCCTGCTGCTGCTGCTGGCTCAGCGCTTCTAAAGTCAGAGGACTCTGGAGGTCTGAAAGGTTAAAAAAGGTGGGATTGGTTAATGTTGTCATTTGAAAAGCTAAATTTCAAATAATTATTTGCATTTCAAAACAACAAATTAGTAAAAAGGCCAATCACATCTTACTCAAAACAAGGAATGAAACAATTAATAAAATTTTAAGTGATTAATAGATCATTATAATAGTAGTCAACTACTTTAGTAATTGATTAATTGTTAACTGGAGTATACAGACTTAAAAATAAGGCGGTTTGCTGGAAGAACAGTAATGAAGCCAAAACTGTACAAAAATATATACATTTGTATTTAAGATTAAAAAAAAACCTGTCTGTAAACGTATTCCACCCAGAACTCCTCAAATGGCCTAGTTTTAGCTTCAACTTAGCTCCAGCTAACTAGCTAGCTAGCAGGTGTGCATTTGCAGCTTGCCTCAAATGCCTCACAGCATGGAAGTTCAGACATCAAACTTTTGCATCTTAGATTTTTTTAAATTCACATAAGATATTTAAAGGCTTTATTTTTTCATGCATACATTTTAGACTTAATACTTAAGTTACTTGAAATGGTCAAATATTTATTTTTCGCCTCGACTGTTGCATCTGTTTTTCCTTAGTGCACTATTTTGTTTTTGCCTGAGATTTGACCAAACCAGTCACATGGTAGTTTTTTTTTCACTTATTATATTAGCATTCTACCACTTTTGAAGCACAAGCATTTCACATTTTCTCACTGACATTAAAGCATTTTTTTAACCCACCTAAACTGTCCACCAGACTCCCTTCCTGTCCATCCTCCCCAAAGTTGCTGACTCTGTTGTGCTGTGGCAGGCCTGGGTGTTGCGCCCCCTGGTGGCCCATGTGAGTCCTAACGGTGCCGCTCATCTCCTCGGCCCCCGAAGACTCGGCCCCGTCCACGGTGGGCGACTGCACGGGTCGGTGAGTGGCCACGGAGCCGCTGAAGAAGGAAGCGTGGCTTCCACCGGTGAAGGCAGGACTGAGCTGTTGCTGCTGATTCTGTTGGGGCATCCCTGGATGTGGAGGCTGGCCGACCCGGTAGGGAAGTCTAGGAACGGGGTACTGCTGGGGGAAGGTTCTTCCGCCGGCCGTGTGTGGAGGAAAAGCTGGGTTGGGCGGTGCCAGGTGGTAGTTGAGGGATCTTTGGGTAGCTGAAGGGTCTTTTCGGTGAAGCAGAGCGTTCGGAAAGCCAACCAGACCCTCTGGTTGGGAATCTAAACTTCGACTTTGACCGGTGTCCAAGTCTCCCTGCACAAAAACACACAAAAATGGACTTTAACATAAACGTAATAATAAAGGAGCTTTCACGAAACATAAATGCGCTTTAATCGACTAATAGGTAAACCTGCCTGCTTTTCCCTTATGTCCGCGTTTTTCCTCTCTGGCGTCTGAAGACGGGTCTGTTCGGCCTTTGTGCAGCCGTCGACTTTACCTAGAAGTCACAACATAACCACCTTCAGTCAACTCAAGTGTTTCTCGTTTACAGTTTATTTGCAACGGCAGCTGATTGGCCTGAAGTTTAAGCACAAGAGAAGCAGACCGTTCCTGATGAGGTCGGCTTGCAGGTCCTTCTCTGGGCTGAGCTGGGCCAGTCCTAAAGGTGAGGGGTGGGCGACGCCGCTATAAGGGATGGGAGAGCCTCGGTTCTGCGGCTGAAGCAGGTTTAAGTTGTAGGCCATGGCCGCCGGGTGGCTCATGATGCGAGGGTCCACAGCAAAGCGGTTCTGGTAACCTGGCCAGGGCAACTAAGGATGACAAAACTAAATCACCGATCAAAGAGATTTTTCGCTGGTGCACTGCAATGCAGTGAGGGAGCAGATGACCAATTCAGGTTATTGGAGGGAAACATACCGACAGAGGCATGGGCATGACCACATTTCCTCCGTACATAGCTGGTACGTAGAGGATGCTGGCTCCAGTGTGCGGGTCGATGCGCTGCACTGGGCTGGGAGACTTCCCTATGCCGGCCGGCGCAGCACCCAGAGGGGGCGTGAAGGCCCGGATGGGGTTTCCCATCAACACAGCAGGGCTGGATTGCACTAAAATGTGAAGGGTGACAAAGGAATACAATAAAAATAAATACATTTGAATGGACTTCCTTTAGTGACAATGGCTATTTTTCAAACTACAAACTTTCTAGAAGTAGATTCGTTGAGGTTTTCTGGTCAATTTAGTAGTTTTAAAAAAAATCTAAAAATACAAATACAAATGTAAGGTAGAGATTTCTGTCTGGATCAAACATTAAATGCAAAATCTACCAAAAAAAAAAAAAAACCCAAACAAAAACAGAAGCGATAAATGGGTGGATTAGAGAAAGGATCCAATAGATAGAAATCAATTTCATTGATTGAACAATTATGATTTAATTTTTGGAAAATTGGGTTATTAGTTTTCCACCAATGCTCTTTTTTGGTTTCCACAGTTCAGCGTGATGTCAGCATGCCTTCTGGCTGCCATCTTTTTTGACAAGCATGTTTACAGTTTGTTTGTTTGGATTTTGAATTCAAGTTGATACTATGATGGAAAATTAGGACCAGATTTTTTTTTCTTAATTTCAAGAATGAAGTCATAAGGCAATAGTGCCAAATAAAGTTTTAATATTACAAAAATACAGTCATAAAATTAGGAAAATGAAGTAGTCATTTTGAGACAACTAGAACACAAAATAATGAAAAATTAAAATGAGGAATGTTATAAAACATAACATGTAAATCCTGTAACCTGCTCCTAATGCAACTCATAGGTGGGACAATAAAAGCCACTTTTTGAAAATATTTTCTACTATTTTTTAAAATCTGTTTTGTGAGAATGAAGTAGATTAAGATCGGAAATCGGGTCTAGTATGAAAAATTTTATTTTTAAGCTGCATGGCCCAAATAGATGGAAGACAGATGGAAAGTGGGACAGACAACATTCTTATGACAGAACAAGGAAATGAAGTTTGCCAATGCAAAGATTTTAATCATAGCAAAAATTGTTTTCCAACTTCATTTTCTTCCCCTTCGCTCATGAGCAACAGCACCTTGACCTTCAAATTTCATACCTTTTCACTGCAGAGGAAAAATGCAACCAGCCTCATTCCCTAGACAGAGTCAGATTTTAGACTTTCACAGATTGGTTTTATAAAAGTCTAAAAGACTAGTGCAGCTTGCTGACACTAACTTATTGTGCTTCCCTAGAAAGATTATTGTGTTGTTGGCTGCTTCACTCTGATGGTCTCAGCAGCCTCAGGCCTGTGTGTATCCATCTGGGTTGCTGCATCAGAGAGCCCACGCTGGGTTCATTTAGAGGGAAATGATCTAATTGCATGTTTGTTGTTCTTGACTATTTTTTTTGCCAATAAAAACGGCATGCGGGCAGGTACGAATCTCAAATAAACCTAAACGGACTATTCAAGACAAATAACACACAGTTCAGTAATATTAACAACACACGGGCTTCTGATACTCACCGTATCCATCAGGTGGGAGGTGCTCTGTGTGGTTCACCTGTTTCCCCTACAGGAAAGCAAAGCAATTAGTTATGAAACCACAGTTACTTTAGAACAGCAGGAGTACAGAGACAGTAAAATGACACAAAAAAGCAGATTAGTTACCTTATGGTTCAGAGTGTCTAATAAAGAGAGGTCACAATCAGAGATGCACCAACTGCAGATTTCTGGCTAATTACCAATCTTTAAAAAGCCTGACCTACCGATTCTGATTTTGGTTGATGTCGATTTTTATTTTATTTATTTTTTAAAGTCTGAAAAGTTGCCAAATATAGAAACAAAGTTGCTACATTTTGTTGGGTGACCATTGGTTAGGGCAAAAAGGGACAGTAGCTGATTTTAAGGTCTTTGTGGAGATAGATAAGATCAATGGATCTCATCTATCTCTGACTGTTGTTCCAAGTATCAACCAATCACCCAAGACTGACGAAACTGGTGCCAAGAAATGGGCCATCGGTGCACCCTTACTCACAATTTCAACTTTATAACCTTCCCACTATTTAAATGTCCAGTTAAAATTTATTTTAATGATTTGGATATCACTTGAGGAAAAAAATCTAAAATAAAAAATAATTAATTCTTGCAAGTTATTTGTGTTAAAAACCACATCACACTTAGGTCTGCCACAATAAATCAATAAATTGCATGATAAATTAAAAGAAGCTCAATCATTTTCATTTGATTGATTTTTAGTTTTGCTCTCTTCTCTTTTTACCAAAAACTGAATTAAAAAAAAACTCTTTAGTCTGGTTCTTTGGTCTCAAATAGCCCCACCTTTTTTAAAGATAATTCTGTTTACACAGTTTTTACAATTCATTTTATTTGTTGTTTCTGTTTTCTTGATTTTTTTCTTAATGCTGTGTGTATGTGAATTAATGTGTGTGTGAGCAGCAGACAATCTTAATTTCCCTATGGGATTAATTAAGTTTTTACTTATTTATTTTGAATATTTAAAATGTCTTCCAGTTCCATTGTTTAAATGTTTAGTACAACTTCAAGTTTGATACTTGGCAATGTGTTCTTACTTTATTATGCCATTATTACTATTATATTACTTGAAAATGGCCTCAAAACATCTAATATCATTTATTGCAATACATTCTGGGACAATTTACCATCTAAAAAATTTGTTATAACAGGTCTAATCATACAATAAATGTAAATGATAATAATAAAAGACAATCGCTGTAAAACAGGTTTTGTGTGATATTGCTGTAAAACAGATATGGCATTTTAAACTAGCATTTAGCTTCTCATATTAGCATTTCATGTCATCCGTAGAACATGGTAAGTCCTTATCTTAACCTCTTAAAATCAATGCATTCTGCATGTTCAGAGATGGACGTAGAAAGCTAAAAAATAAGATTGTACTGAGCTCTGACTTCTTGTTATCTCCTGAAAGTGTTCCCCTCTCGTATTGAATGAATGAAAGTTGGAGATGTCCCAACATGTTGGTTTCTTTTCTTTTTCTGGCTTCATTTTAAACACCTTACCATTACCAAAAATGGCTAACTTTATTGCCAGTAAACAAGTTCACAGACTATAACATTTCTCTGATATAATGGTGAAAAAAAACAAGGATTACAATATGACAAAAAGAAAAAAATACTCAATGGGTCAATATGGGAGAGTGCCATTACCATGGCGACCTAGAAGGTGTGGTGCGTTTTAGGAGATCATATTTTGGAGTTTGAGTGGTCAATAGTGCCGATCATGGAACTATCAATTGTTAAAAAAAAAGAAAAAAAAAAAGGTTCAGACAGGAAATATGCCGCAAAATTCTATTGAGACCTACACAAACAAAAGTTACAACCTGGTTTTTGAAAATCAATGTTTTTAAGAATATTAGACAGATGGGCATTTTTAAAACGTTGGAGAATAACTTGTATTAAATTTGATGCAATCTGAATGCCCTGGTTGTTAAATGTTCACGGTGCGATGACAGAAAGTGTCTCCTCTGTAGTTTTCTCACAGGCAGCTCCGTGTCTCAGAGAGCTGTGAAGTGAGCAGCGCAGGGAGGGAAGAGCAGAGCGGAAGTGTGTGTTTATCCCTAAAGCTGGCTGCCGGAGCCGGGGCTCATTAGGCCCAGTGGGTGATGGCAGCAGGTTGGCAGCTCTGCTGATTTCGTTAACCTTTACCTCAGGGCGGGCGGCGAGAGCAGACAGCCACACAAAGACAATTTAAACCCAGCCAAACAATCTAATAAGAGAACCTTATGTGGAACCCATCGCTGATTTCCAGTCTAGTTTTTTTGTTTCATCTTTTCTTTATTCCTGGCTGACAAATTGGTAATCATAAAATCATTTCCTGTGGTGAAAATTACATGGACTTTTTAGCAAATTTGTAATTTGTTTCCCACCTTCAGAAAGTGTAAAGAATTTTTCTTTTTCTATTTGCAAGAAGTTGCTTTATTATGGTAATGTATTTGCTGATTTGCTAAAGCATAAAAATATGACCAAATATCTAACTAGTCCTACAATGTTTTCCAAATTAAACTACACATAAAATAAATGTTTATTTATTCATTTATTTTTCAGATTTTTGGTTTAAAATATCCAAAAACAAAATCAATTTATAAATCTGCCTTTTAGTTGGAGAGTCAGAGAAGAAAACCCAGCAGGGGCTCTGCTGCAGTTTTGCATAAAATTATGCAAAAGTGAAACAATAAAGCTTACCTGCTTAGACTTTCATCAATTCTCAAACTTTATTTTTTATTGTTTTATTTTTTTTTTTGGTAAAGGTTTGTTTATGCAAATTTCTGTCAGTTCAGATTTATTTTTAAGAATCAAATTGGAAATATGTTTTGCCTTTAGCAGTTCTAAAATACTGATGTTAGAATCAGAGATGATGTTATTCTGTACGTTAAAGAAAACTTAGTGATACTTCTGAAGGAAGCTCTAAACTAAAAACACACTTTTATTATTCACACAGCGGACATTTTAAGATGTTTTCAGCATCCAACAGTGGTTTCAGTGTAATAACTCCATATAGAGAACATAGACGATTACCTAAAACTCCAATATTTCTATGTTCTATGAGTTTAAAGCTCAAAAGAATGTGCTGTCTCAGTCTTCCTGTTATCTGATCAACATCTTGCTTTCTCTCACAGTCTGGACAAACTGGAGGCAAGTCTCAATATTGATTCTTACATCCGACATCAGTTTAAAAAAAACCTTCCTGATACTTAAAAAACAGTTTTCTGTCAGTAACAACATCCACACTGAAGAGAGTTGTTCACCTGGTAGGGCTTGGTACGGTGCATTCAAGACTGGAAAAAGTTTCTGATAATTTGGTGTTCGCTAAAACTGAAAAATGTAGCAGACCACTCAACTTCTCAACTAAAAATATTAACAGAAAAACAAAACAAAAAAATTAAACTGTCCTGCAACATTTACATATTTTAAAGTAAAACTAAACCTACTTTAAGTATAAAAGTACAACCAAAGCCAATGTGTGTTAAAGTGAACTCTCCCTAAAGTTTTTGCTTCTGATAACCGAGATCCTAAATCACCGCTATGACTTCATCAATAACTAATGCTATAATTAATTAAGCTGTAATTATTTAAAGCTTTTAAACTAAACAATAGAAACTGTTGCTGGATCATTTTCTTTTTTCTACTAGCTGTGAGGATTTCCACGGAAAAACTCAATACCTTTGGAGGGGACTGCTGCTGCTGCTGCTGCTGTTGGTGATGCTGCATGCCCTGCTTGTTGGAGGCAGGCAGACCGTGCTGAGGATGAGGATGATGGTGGGGATGAAGGCCCTGTGAGGAAGACTGGTGTCCCTGAAGGGGCCTGAGGGCCCGAGGGATGAACTCCGGGGCCAGCGGATTGAGGACGTACGTCTTCTTGAGCTCCAGGGCCTCCAGCTGAGCCTTGATCTGTTCGAAGGTGATGCCATGCAGGCTGGAGTTCTCGTGGCAGATTGAGATGAAATGCTCCCAGAATTTTCTGGAAAGAAACCAAGAACGAAAACTAAGCCACTTCTAAATGCACATTAAAAATCAAAGTATCTTTCTGTTTGCTGTTTTAAAAGCGAAGTTTCCGCTGCGCTGCTGACCTCGACCTTTTGTTGCTGGGAATCTGTGTAAACGGCGTGCTCCTCCTAATCGCATCAATTTTACTGGCTGGATGCTGACAGGCTGACATTTGCCAACATCCAGACAGTGAAATCCTTGACATGTTGTTTTGACTAGCGTTGGCAAACCACAGCCATTATGGAGGCGGTTGTGGAGGCGGACCCACATCGATTCAAACAATGAGCCGACAGCATGTTGGATCAATTACAGCCCATATCCAAGTAAAGGAGCAAATTTATCCAAGTTGAGATAAGTCATATTAATCCCAAATGTAACTGCTGTTGTATTCATTCAATTCAAAAATACTTTATCCAACCCCAGAAGAAAACTAAATGCAACACAATGTTCTTCAAAGATTTGTTGTGGGATAACAGTCTGAAGAAGAGGATTCTCAGGCTTGTTCATCATTTTCTTGATTTTAGAAAGATTAGGACCAAAGTTAATCTTTCAACAAAATCCACAATCTCTGTATTGGAATCTCTTTGATAAGAGGAGCAGCACTAATCCTTTGGAATAAATGAATAAAAAGTGCTATTTTTTATGTTATCAAATGCTTGACGTAATACGGAAAAACATTAAATGAGCAATTTTTCAAATAAAATTAAACAAAAATGTAATTTACACTTTTAACACCAATGTTACAGTAAGATTTAGTCTGTTATGCAGGAACATCAGTTTTTACCTTATATTTAATATAATGGGGGTTAAATCTGCCAGGTGTCAGATTTGAAGGGATTACCTGCAGCGTCCCACAGAGCAGAGCGCTATGGGGTCTCCCACCACGGCGACCAGGGACTGGGCTCTGGTGATGGCCGTGTTGAGCAGCTTGTAGTTTGACAGGAAGCCGTAGTCGAGGTCCTCGGTCGAATCCTCCACCAGCTGCTCTTTGCGTTTGATGGCCGTCTGCTTGTGCTTGCAGGTGTGCCGCGTCCGCACCGTGCTGAGGAACAGCACCCGGAACTGTTTACCTGAAAAAGACATTTTATTTTATTTTATTTTACTATTATTATTACATTGGTTATTTTACGGCAATGCATCAATCCAGCAGGATCCAATAAAACATCTAGGTTTAGTAACAGAGAAAACATTTAAACATGTGTTATTAATTCAGGTACAGAGCAAGTTTAAATGTTAGCTAAGATGCATCAGAAAAAAAAAGCTATCACTATAATTCAATAAAGGGTCAAATTTGGTAATATTGCCCTAGTGCTTGTTGTTGTATTAAAAAGAATACAACAAAATGATCACATTAGCAGAAAAACTGACATGATACACTAATATTTGTCCAACTCCAGAGCTTGTTGATAAAACAGAGATTATATGTGCAAGAAATTTAAAAACTAAGTGCTAAGAAAACTTTCCTCCCTGTCTTGCAAGCTGTGCATTGCTGCATGTGTGAATAATGAGACATGAACAAAGCAGCTGGATGCAACACAAGCCAGAGCAAAAGAGAAAAGCAAAAGAAACTAAATTCTCACCAAGTCTCAGTATTACAAAGATGGAACCACTGACAAACCAGAATGAAATACTGTAAAGAATAAAGTTTTACCATATTTGTCATTTTCACCCAAAGCTTTTCTTTATTTTTCTGCTTTGTTTTTAACGGCAAACTCACTGAATAATTCTGACAAATCTAGAGAAAGAAAACTACCTCATCATTTAGGTAAAGATTAGTACACGGACTAGTGAACACGGCTAATTTTCTGTAACATTTAAGACTTTTCTCTCTTTTTTTGCTCACCTTGGACATTGAGCACTCTTTCGACGCTGACCTCGTGCATTCTTTTCTTTCGGAGTTCGGCACGAATGCGGAAAACCTGGTCGGCGTATGGCGACACCACCCCGATGCTGCCCTCGTCCAGCTTCCCCCAGGCCACCGGCCACTTCTTACGCAGCTCCTCCACCCGCTCCACAATCTCAAACACCTACGGAGTGATCAGGGGCGTCAGCAAGGGAGCTTCAAATTCAATGCCACAAAGAGACTTGAAATATTTCAGCCCACACAATAATTCTGTGTTATTTATTTTAGCTCAATATGAACAGAATAAGACTGTAAAGAGAGGGAGAAAAAGACAGCTACGCAGATATATGTTTAAGCTTTTAAACAGTATCTACAACCGACCAAAATGTGGATGTTTAAAAGACAAATAAATATAAGGCTCCATTAGTTTTGTAATTGGTGATTCTTTCAATAATTCTTGTGATTAACTGCATAAAAAATGTAACACATTCTGCAGATTTTTCATTTAACCACTTAAGATACAAAATGAGAATCGGATAAAATACAAATGATTAATTTCTTTTAAAGAAGAGAAAGATTTTACTGCCTAAATTTTAATCAGATATTCTTTTAGTTTTTTGGTGAATGCTTAATTATTTGTAGCAAAGGATGCATCTCCTGGTAAAAAGTACTTCTAACATCAACATGTGAAAAGCTCAGCCTTTTATACTCGACTTACCAATAATTTGTAAGGCTAATCTGTTGATTAATTTGTGATTTGCTTAATAGGAGTTTTTTTATTTATTCTTTTACAGAATTTGAACCAGATGAAGCTGAAACTACCACTTGAGGAGTTCTGGGTAGAACATTTAAAATGACAAAATGTTTGTTAAATCTTATGTGCAATATGTATGTTTTTCAACAGTTGTTCATTCAGCAATTGACCTTTTCCTGAGTCTCCAGTTAACAATTACTCGATTTCTAAATTAGTTGATTATTTCAAAAAGTGATGCATAACAATTAATCATTTCAGATCATCTCTCTCCCATCATTATAATCAGTGATATTTCAGCAGCAATGACACATTTTTGCTTTTTTTGGCAAAATAAAAGTAACCACTCATGCTGCCCTTGGTTTAATTTACTTTGATCAAGACTCTTTAGTTTTCATGTCTTATTGCTCATCAAGAGAAACCATGTTAGTCCAGACATAGAGACACACTGTTGGTTTCAACAGACTTCAAAAAGGCCTTTATTGAATAAAAATAAATCCCCCTTTTTTAAATTGACTTCACAGACCCTGACTTATGAGAAGAAAAGGAGGTGACACCATGCTGTTTTCACACCATGATGCCTCACATACACCTGACCTGAAATAGCACTGAGCAAATTTGTGGATATTTTTCTCGCCTAGCCTAAAAGGCAACGTAAAAATATATATATATTTGAAGAACAAAGGGCGCTTTATGACTTGCATAGCGGTGAGGGATCAAAGACAGTCCATCAAAACAGGAAGCTGTGGTTTAATGAAAGCAGACGATCTGTAAAACCTGGGATATCAGTGCTGACCCGAACTGGAAAATGTCTGGAATATGAAGAGAACCGTCTTTGGTTCGGAGTCGAGCTGACCTAAAACCTAATCATTCTGAAAGAGTAAGGCTTATTCAAAAGTTCATTTATTTCAAAATTCCAAGATAAGGAATCACTTCAAATATAACAGTCAAATCCTTTAATTATTTATATTAGTCAAAATTCAGTTAGTGAGTTTTTTCATCTGTATTTGAACTACAATATGCTATACAATTGTAAATGAAATAGAACACGTTTAAGTACAAGTTTCTAAACTCCCTCACTGAATGTTCAGAGTCCAATTCACACTGCGGATCTGTAGACAGGTTTCTTCAGGTTTCAACTCAAATTTAAGGCTTTTTAAGTAATGAAAGGAATTCTATTTTGTCACAGTTAGCTGCAACTGTCTGAAGTTACAGAAGTGCGACTCAAACTTTTGCCTGACAGAAAAGTCCAACAAGAAAAAGAGAAAATAAAATAAATTTTATCTTGACATCACTGCAATTAAAATATTTAAGGCCAAGTTACTTTTAAAAACACATTTAAAACATTTTAAGGCCTTAAGCTTAAATACACAAATTTAAGATTTTTTTTAAGCTGAGCGGACACACTGGTAAAACAAGAATGGATCGTATTCTTAGGAAAAAAATATCTAAATTACACTTGCAGAACAATGTTAAAGCAATGGAAATATTTGTTTCATCACATAACTGCATAAAGTAGAAATGCTCCAAATCGTACCTCTGCATTGTTGTAGTAGGCAGTGCTATTCTTCTCTTGGACATCTTCTCCTCTGGCTGTGAAGAAGGTCAGCGGGTAGAAATCCTTATGGCACGGCTGCTTCCCACTCGCAATTAGCTTCCCGTCGTAAAATAACTCGGATGTGTAGCTTTGGGAAGAAAAAACAGAGGGATGGCAGGAAAGACAGGAAATGAATATGAAGTTCATGAATGAATATTTTTCATTAAAACTAAAGTAAATAATTGACACATGACTGCATATTAAGGCATAAAGGGATTTGATGCAGAACTGCTCCTTGCCAACAAACTCGACATGGTTTAATTGTAACAGGATTTAAACAGGTTTTACCAACTCAAATTTAAGACTTTAAAAGTGAAAATGTTAAGACTATAACAGAAACATACAAAAGAAATTGATTTTTTTTTTTATTTGGTCAAAGCTGTATGAGTTGGCAACAGATGCGAGCCAGTGGTGAAGACGGACGTCGTCCAATTATCCGTTGGTAATTTTAGATAGATATAAAAAGCCTGCTAGAAAACAAGCATTAAAAGTTTTTACTTTACTTAACAATGGGAGTGAAATATCAGTGGGAAATTCAAACTTCTGCATCACAGGAAAGTCTACATGAAATACGCAAGATTAAATAGTTCAGCCACAACAAAATTTAAAACCTATGATAACGTATTTAATGCCTACTTGCATTTTCTTTAATGAATTTAAGACATTTTAATGCCTTAATTTTAGATGCATGAATTAGAGAATGCGCCAACAGTTTGTTTTTTTTTTAATACTTTTAGGAAGCATGGACATCCAGTGTAACACAGGAGAAACTACTCACTGCTAAATGTGAAACCGTCAAGGTTTGAAATGTGAATGTGAACAAAAAACAATAAAAAAAATGTCTACACCTGTGAAATCTACTCCTTCAGCCAACATCCTTAATAATAAAATATTTTTAGCTGAAGAAATAAAATAGGAAAATCTTTCTTAGTAATGCCTGAAATAGTGACTGATTTTAAAATAAGTGAGTCTACATTTTCTTTCTGCTATTTTCCATGTTCCGTATATCAAAATCTCAATCAAACTGTTTAACAAAACAGCTTCCTTCATGTTATCGCAAAAGTAATTTTTCATTTGTAATAAAATCCTTCAGATCTTGTTACAGAATGTTGGTGAAAACACCCTGATACAATGAAACGGTGATATTTAAATTTAAATGTACTTCCCTGTGACAATCGACAAGAAGAGAGGAAATAACTTGTGACATTGTATGTTTGTTGTATGAGAAAAATCCTTTCCAAATATAAATTACAACCACAACGGTGTGAGAACTGCTCTCCAACCATGTCTGTACGTCTTTATTCCACTGGCAGACTCTGCTCCTTAACGTCAGCATTCAGAATAAGCAGAACCTCCCACTGCCTTCTTTAATACCGACTTTCCCAGAACTGATTTGCTGACGGCAGCGCTGAGTGCTCACACCTACTTGATGATAGCTTCGTGGGAGCGGTAGTTCTCGCACAGGAGGATGCGGCAGGGGAATTCGGGGGGGTAGTGCTCGTACAGCCGGTCCAGCAGCGACACGTGCAGGTTGCGCTCCCGTGCAAACTCGCTGTACACAAACGGACTGAGCTGCAAGGCAACAGAGGAAAGTGGAAATTTGGTTCATTTCAAAGTGTCACCCAAGGACTTTGATTTCACTAAAGCAAAATGAAGTCCATTATGCTTTCAGTTTCACCGAAGCGTTGAAGCTAAAAACAAGATCGACAAGAAAAATGTAAAATTACGTGACGTCAGTAAAACACTGCCCAATAAATTGGTCGGCCAGAAAGCTGCAATTGGTGCACCCCTACTTTGGATACAATTGGTTTTACTTTCAATGGGCTTGTTTTATCAAAGTCCATTGAAAGAAATATCTGACATGTTTACTGCTTTCTGAATAAAAACTGATTTCTTTTTCAAGCTCAACAGCAGAACTGCTGAATAATACTTTACAACTGTACACCAGACGACTGGTAGCATTTGATTAATTTAATCTTAAAAGCAATAATAAAAGAAAAAGGATTTGAAAAACAGAGCAAAAATGTCGCCTGAACCTCCAATTCTATTTCGACTTGAGGTTAAGTATCAAAAATGTTTGACCTTTTCTACTTTGACCACTTTTTAACAAATCAGATGGGTATTAGACTGGATCTTTATTTAACATATTGGGTTTGATTTAATCAGGTTAGGCCCCAGTCTTCTATGAATATTAAATTAGCTCGCACAAAACTACTAAATGGACAAAGTAAAATAAAGGGAAACCACTTTCCTTCCTCTGCAAATACAAAGAACCTGTTTTCCAGGTTAGAAAAGCAAATGGAAGACAGGGATGTAACAAACTGAATCCTGCGTTTGCATCCTGTTGCTCTGTTTTGACTGAAATGGAATAAAGACGGAGTTTGTAAAAAGTAATTATTCAACGCCAGACTCTCAATCCCGCTCTCCCAGATAATACTGCGCACTCCCTGGAAAGCACAGGATGAGGAAAATTAGGTTTTTAATTCCTTTTGCTCGCGCAGAAAGCTTGACTGACAAAAGTCTTTGTTTCCGTTATCTTTGGACCGGAAAACTCAAAGGAGGCAACAAATGTCACAAATTCTTGTTTTTTTTTTTATTATTATCAAATTCTTATCTTAAAATAAAAACATAGAAGCATTTCATAGTGAGTAATATGTAATGCAAATTGAGTTTATAAGTAAAACCAAGCATCAAGTCAAACTTTATTTTCAGTAATTCAAATCCTCCGGTCTCACCTGCATATGGTCCCCAGCCAGCACAATGCGGGTGGTCTTGCTAGCAAGAGGAAAAGGCATGATGGTTTCACACTCCATGGCCTGAGCTGCTTCATCCAACAGGATGTGGGTGAACAACCCTTTTGGGGGAGAAAAAACAAAAAACACAAACCACTAGTTTAGCCTCTGTTCCTTAAAGTGTCAAAAAAGGAGAAAAATTCTGCAGTAAAATGGGTAGGAAGGTTTTCCCAAAGTTCACCAAACAGAGATCAATAGAGTCAAATGAATCCATTGTGAGTTTTAATTTCAAGCTTAACACCAAAGGACGCAACTCATTCTTTGCAATGTATTTCTAATTTTTATTTATTTTTTTGTTTCAAAAAAGGGGGTTGTTTTGTTTATTTAAAAATCAAACCTTAAGATTAAACCGCTGAAGCTAACTTTGAGGTCCAAACCATTTTTATCAATTGTCAACTGGACAGGTCAACCCGCAACAAACAAATATGCTGAAAGACTCGAGAGAAACTGGCCACCCAAAGGTAAAAACTCAAAATGACTACAGCTCTTGAACACTTATGCCCATAATCCGACATCCCGCCCACGTTCACACCACACAGTGCCTATGGAAACAGACCCAACTCAGCCAACACTGAACCAGACAATAACCGGCTAGAGAGAGATTTGATAATTAAGACATCAATTAGTGCAAACACACACATTAGCACTTAAATCTTCCCATTCTGTTTTCATTGTGGGCTCTAAGATGGTTCTACACTCTCATTTAACCAGTCCTGCAAACCTAAGGCAGAGGTTTTATAGAGAGAAGGGTTGAACCTCGATTTCAAAAGCTCAACTGGTGCTCGGCAGCATGAGTGGGGGAGATAAAACGGCATGGCAAATGAGTGCTGGAGCAGGGAGTGGAGGGGAAAAAAGAGAAAAAAAAAGAAACGAGAGGCTGAATAACAACCAGCGAACAGCCTCTAAAGCTGAACCGGTTTCACAGGGAGGTGCATGCAGACATGAAATGTGACAGCTAAAAAAATAAAATAAAACTTCTGGGTTGTCAGAAAAGTAAACAAGCACCACAAACACGTCTAGAATAAAATTATACAAAGAGAGGCGATCGGATATGGAAAGCAGTTTTTAGTCTTCAGCAGAACCCGTCGAACAAACGAATGCATGCAAACATGCTTCTGGGCATTTTTAGCTCCACTGTAAAATCAGGCAAAAACAGTGCCAGTCTGAAGAATCTTCCATCATAGACAAAGTAGAAAATATCTGTGTTTTTGAGCACAAATGTATCGAGGTGAAACTGCGGTGACATCTGCCGAGTCTGTCACACATCTTGTTAGTGTTACATGTGGGGACCGTCATCTCCAAACAATTCCTGCCAGAGCTCGCTGTGAGCGCCATTGTTCTAGAACTTGTTTAACTTTCCAATCAGACTCACAGAGCGGAAAAGCTGTTCTGTAGTTACAGAGTCCAACCGATTTTTGTTAACTCCCTGATACAAACTGCATTGAACAGGAAGCCCCAATCCACATCAACACAACCCAATAAAAGCTTACAAATGATGTAGAGAAGACGGTAGGGATGGGAATGTTTCCCCCCTCCAGGCAAGGAAGGGGAGATTAATCAGAAGACAGGAGGTGGAAAAATATGGTCCTTATGATCAACATGTTGGCAGACAGGCTGAAGGAACATGGCGCTTGATGTTTCACCTTAGAAACAACTACAGGCGTCGGGGGAATGGATCTCACTATTAGAGGTCCAAATTACATTTTCTACACGTTACAGAGCTAATAATGAAGTTTGCATTTGAAGAAAACCATAGCATGATATTTAGGGGGGAAAGGGAGAGTTCATAAGCAGACGTGAATAAAATCAGAAAGAAGAGAAAACTCTCTCTTCTAATCGCACAGCTCCTCGAAACACCGTCCGACCCTTTAACAGGTCAGGGGAGGTTTGGAACGTCTGGGCAGAGGTCTGTGAATGAAGCCACACCAGGTCTTGTAAATCCACGCTTGAAAAAAAGTTCGTCAGATTGGTCATAAATTATTCTGTATATGTAAAATTACAGAGCCCGTTTGATGTATTGTGGTTTCCGCTGCACGGTCTGACACCCTTTAGGACTCGACTTAATATCAGATCAGAGAAATGCTTTTTAGATTTTGACACAAGCCTAACTACAGACTGGAATCTTTAAAGCCGAGCTGTAAAATCCCAAAGTCTCAAATCCTATAAATATATACATGAACTATAGATGTTCTGAACCAGGCTTGTTTACAATCTGAATCATTTATCTTATTTATTTTGTACTACATGAGTTTGATAAATATGTAAATATACAGTAGATGTCATCTGACAGGAGGAGTTTATATGTTATACCTGTTTCAGAAATAATAGCCTGATTATTAACCTTTTCAGCTGAACTGAAAGGATTCTGCAAGTTTCAGGCTAAATGTAAGACTTTCACACCTGTGTAAGGCCGTTAAGATTTTAACTTTAAACCTACCTAAAACAAACCTAAAACAAATAGATTAAAATAACGTTTTTACTCAATAATTTATATTTAAGTTATGCACAAAAGGGTTTCTGCCAGTTTCACCAACTAAAATTTATGTCTTTTAAAACTTTTTTAAAAACCATTATGAATTAAATTTAAGACCTGTATAATGACATTATTTTAAAGACAATTTAATATTTTTGCAATGTTGTCTATAGCAGAGTGCTGAGCTTTTCTGCACAGAAAGCCCCTAGTCTTGGACAGGTCACCAACAGAAAGTAAGCCAATGGCAAAGAAGAAACGTCGTCCAGGCAACGAGCGCTAAATTTACACTTCAGATGATAAGATGCAAAAAAGTTAGCTAGCTAACTACTGAGGGTATATTAGCATTTAGTTAGCAGTAGCCTCAACCACCTGATGAATGAAGATGTCTGCAACTTCCTTGATGTTTTTACAGAAATTTAAAAAAGAAACTAAATGGTTCTAGAATAAATAGCTCTGCCTTAGATTTAATACAGATCTAAGACCAACTTACATTTTTATGAATTTAAGACACCTTAAGACTTAATTAAGGCCTTAATTTTAGTCTATTCTGTTAGCATAAGTTACTGGTAGCCGGTTACAGCTAACCTGTTAAGCTGTTAAATTTTTTCAGCTTGTTTTTTTTTTCTTTTCTTCAATATATATATTTTGGAATGGGTTTAATGAGGAAGAAATATCACAAAATTCCTTGCAAACATTTCTAAAGTAGCGCCACAAATTCATAGATTTTGATTGCAAAACGATTACAAAATCCTAGATGTGTTGCCTAATGAAACAAAAGTTGGTGAGTATGTTCTGCCAGTTGATAATTGCATATTTCACACATATCAATAATCTTCTTGAAGGCAGACAGAAACAAGAAATCCTCAGTCCTTTTCTTCGTTTGAGATAATTAAACAGGGCGATTCAATTAGAATTAGGCGATGTTCCCTGTGCTGCATCCGTCATATCTAGTTAATGAAGTCTATAAATTACTGATACCAGTTTGTACTCACATCAACTTTTTGTTCGATGCAAATGATGCTCTGCTGGCCAGAATCTGAAGATAGCTTGCAAATTACGTAACACTTTCAAAAGACTGCGCTACAGCCAGAACTTAAATAATTTAAGAGAAAATGCAAGGCAGTACTCCAAAAGAGGAAAAAAAGCTGCTACAAAATGGAATCTGAATATTTTAAAAAAATTCAATATTTGGCATGAAATCTTGATCACTTCATTTCCAACGAGTCAAATCCTGGTCAAACCACGAGGGACACAATTAAAGTCTGTTGTAAAAATAATGAAATGAGAATTCTGGTAGCAACTTTAGGACATGTTTTTTTTCTTGCTGTAATAAATAAAACATGAGGGTAATTGGGATTTAAAAACATGTATTAAGCACTAAACTG
The DNA here is from genome assembly GCA_033032245.1 of Poecilia picta. Taxonomy (NCBI): domain Eukaryota; kingdom Metazoa; phylum Chordata; class Actinopteri; order Cyprinodontiformes; family Poeciliidae; genus Poecilia; species Poecilia picta. Next base: position 26,580,886 of record CM065353.1, on the reverse strand, counting down.
AACAAAGTTGCTCAGTTTAGGTTGTCTCTTGCCTGTGACTCTAATACACTCCTGATCAAAATCTTAAGACCAGTCAAAAAAATTGCAAGAATTTGCATTTTGCACTATTGGATCTTAAGAAGGTTCTAAGTAGAGCTTCACAATGTTAAAGGAAAAAAATCAGTGCAAGAGACAAGAACTTTTGAGCTGGGAATTTTCTGAAAACTGCATTTACACGCAAACATGATTTTTTCAGGTGATCAAAAGTTTAAGACCATAGTCTTTAAAAGCCTAAAGCTGTCAAGACTTTACACTGTCAAGACCTCCTGATGGCAAAAGCAAAAAAATCTCACCGACTTTGAACGTGGTAGGATTGTTGAGCTGCATAAGGAAGGCCTCTCACAATGTGCCATCGCTGCTGAGGTTGGATGCAGTAAGACAGTCATTTTGCATTTATTAAATGATCCTTAGGGTTATGGAACAAAAAAGTCAAGTGGTAGACCCAAAAAAATGTCACCAGCTCTGAGCCGCAGGATCCAATTGGCTGTCTGTCAAGACACGGGACGATCCTCTACCCAAATTAAGGCCATTACTGGTGCTGACCGCAGTCCAATAACCATCAGACGTCATCTGCGAGAGAAAGGTTCAGAAAAAAGAAACATCTTCAAAGGCCACGTCTTCTTCAACGCCACAAAATTGCCCGTTTGGACTTTGCAAGGGTTCACCAAACATGGGACGTTGAAAGGTGGAAGAAAGTTGTCTTCTCTGATGAGAAAAAAATAAACCTTGATGGTCCTGATGGCTTCCAATGTTACTGGCATGACAAGTAGATCCCACCTGAGATGTTTTCTACACGGCACAGTGATGGGGGCGCCATCATGATTTGGGGTGCGTTTTCCTTCAATGGAGCAATTGAGCTTCAGGTTGTGCAGGGGCGTCAAACAGCAGCTGGCTATGTGGAGATGTTGCAGCGGCCAGCATCCCTCATGACTGAGGGCCTCGACTGTATGGTAATGATTGGGTTTTTCAGCAGGACAATGCTGCAGTTCACAATGCCTGCCTGACAAAGGAGTTCTTCCAAGAGAATAACATCACTCTTTTGGACCATCCTGCATGTTCTCCGGATCTAGACCCAATTGAGAACATTTGGGGATGGATGGCAAGGGAAGTTTACAAAAATGGACATCAATTCCAGTCAGTGGATGCAGTTCGTGAAGCCATCTTCAACACTTGGAGCAACGTTCCCACTAGCCTCCTGGAAACACTGGTATGAAGCTGAAACGATTGTTTGAAGTCACCAACAAGAATGGTGGAGCTACTCATTACTGGGTCCTTTTTCTTGACACTTTGATTTCTGTTTTGGGGGTTTTCGAGGTTTTTTGAGCTATGGTCTTAAACTTTTGATCAGCTGAAAAAATCATGTTTGAGTGTAAATGCAGTTTTAAATTAATCCCCCGCTCAAAAGTTTTTGTCTCTGATGCTGATTTCTTCTTTTAACATTGTGAAGCTCTACTTAGAACCTTCTTAAGATCCAATGGTGCAAAATGCAAATTCTTGCAGTTTTTTAACTGGTCTTAAGATTTTGATCAGGAGTGTATATGAGTGACTGTTAACTTATTTAGAGTAAACACGACCCCAACAGAGATTATTTTCAGTCTCTTTGAATGAAAAATGTTTGAAATACAGCTTCTAAACTCCAAAAGTAGAAGCAGATTTAAATGAAACAGAATAATCAATCTGGACTTCCTGGTAAAACAGCAACAAGTCGAGTGTTATAGTTGAATTGTTAAATGGACTAAACAGATTGTGGCCATTCGACAAATTAAGAAAAGCCACAAACAGAATGGTCTATTAAAGCTGCTGCTTGGTTCCAGGAACACGGTGCAGCTTTTACAAAATGGTTTTAACTCATTTTGCATCTGTAGGAAAGAAACAACAAAACAGATTTTGTACTACATTTAAGATAATGAGCCAATTGGAACAATGCAAATTGTTCTCTGCATGTCTGGCATCCTGCTTGAGAACTGGCATTTAGAAGAACAAAGGTAAAATATACTAAATTTAGAGTCAAATAGTTCTAATTAAATTACCCTTCATTTGGTTCTGTTTGAAAAAAATTATGATCAACCAAGTCAAGTTTTACATTAAGACAAAAATCTTCAAATTTAGTCCAGCAAATAACATGATACAAAGTTTTAAAAAAGTCATTTTTGGTCCTCAATATCCATATGATGCATATTTTCAGTAGCTAAGATTCTAACACATAAAAATGGTAAAAACATAGTAATGAATGAAAAGAAACACAAGCAGTCAAGAAAAAGCAAGTCAATCGCAACTGATATCAGCGTCACACCATTAAGAAATGTCAGGGGAATGATGATTTCTGATATCCTGCAGTTCTTGAAACGCATTAACCCCCAATCAAATGCTTTATCAAAGATGGAAGAAAAGTTAAGAGCCGAGTTTCCATCAGAAGATCCGTTACTGCTACTTAGAAGACTTGCCGTCCCTCCATTGCCTTGTTTCCTGTCGATTTTCATCACCAAACGCCAGCAGAGCAGCATGGGGTGGGAGGCCTAATGATGTGCAATACATTAGAAACAAGCAGATGGCGTATCCAGGCAAGAGACAAAGCCCCCTCCCCTGATACATTAGTGCCGGTTATTAGCTTGCACCGACAAATCGGTTTGTTTTCCACGACTTTGGCACAACTTAAATGAATTCCACTCCGATCTCCCAATGCTGACTGTCGAAGTGACAAGAATAACCAATAATGCAGGTCCAATGCACAGAGCAGCTTTTTTTGCTGATATCGCCAGTTAAGGCCTTTTAAGATAATTTTTATGAATTCCATGAATTCATAATTTTTATGAATAAAAATTAGGACCTATATCAAGACAGTCCTATGAGGAAAAAAGCCTACTTGGACAATTTGGCATTAAATAGTCCAGCCATGACAATATCAAGATCTGCAATTAACGTATTTAAGGCCAACTTACATTTACTTTAATGAATTTAAGACATTTTAAGGCCTTCATTTTAGATAAACGAATTAAAGAATGCGTGAAGACCCTCATAAATGTGTGTTTGAAAATAGACACAGGATTTTAACAAAATGTACATCTACCAGCTTATAAATAGAAAAACAAGATATATTGCAAAATATGGGGTAGTTTGATGCAGAGTAGGAGGGAAAAAAACCAAAAGGTTTTCTTATTTTTAAGATGAATGACTGAAGGCTGATGGCACGACACATAAAAAAAAAAAAAAAAAAAAAAAAACATAACCAGCTCCTTTAATTCAAGATTATTCTGGACTCACCAGGCTCCAAATCCAGCTGGCAGAGGTACTGGGAGGTGCTGAGGGTGACCACGACAACACGGTGCCTGAGGATGTCCTCCCTTGTGGGCATCTGGAAAGTGACCTGTGTGCTGGAGATGAGACAGTACTGCTGCACCACCGGATGGACGGTCTTCACCCAGCGGTTCCTGAAATATACCCTGGAGGGACAAAAGAAGGTGGAAAGATGAGGATAAGGAGATGCAAAGTACTAAGATATGTTCTCTACAAGAGACTCCGAGAGAAAAAGTGCACATTTGAACCTGTATAAACTTTTATTCCAGTGTTGTGCAGGATTTTAAAAAATTGTGCTTTTATGCAATGTCAGACAAGGAAAAACCCTACAGTTTTCACAGAAAATCTGGGCATGTTAAGACAAGCAGGGCTTCTCTACCTCTTGAATTGCAGAAATATTTTGAAGAAAAGTAAGAAATTGTGTTAGAGTCGCCTTAAGGTGGTTCAAAAAAAGAAATATTGTGTCCCGTCCCCACGGTCTGAAAATATCTGCCGTAAGGTAGAAACAACAAAGGTACGCAGCAATTTGTGTTAATGCTGATTTATTGGTCTGCCTGCAACATTCAATAGATGTAATTCAGATTAAATGGATTGATGGAGTGCCACACTGATTCAGACACTCTGACAAAGAGGCCACAGTGGAAATAACTTTACTGGATGTTGACATCAAAATGGCAGAGAGCTGAGAAGCAAAGACTGCATTTTCCCAACAACAGATCTAAAACCTGTTCATTTTACATTTATTGTTTAAAGTTTACAGCAACATAACCAGACTGTAGATTCTAGCTTCTTCAGTATTCCTTACACGGTTTCTTCTGTGCATTAATGTATATAATAAGGCATATTTGCTGTTTGAACTATTAAAAGAAGTAATTATAGGTTTATCAGAGGAGGTCTCACATATTAGTTGCTTTTAACTGGGAAAAAAAAGGGTTTTTTATAGTTGTTATTAGAGGTGTGCCGATCAATCGGTCACCGATCATAATCGGCCGATTTCCGTGAAATCCGTGATGATCGGGATCGGCCGATCATTGGCTCTGTTACCGATACTGATCACCTGCATCTCATTTCCCAGCCTGTCTGTCCAGCTGGTCTTGTCTTTCCTTCACTGTGCAAACGCGCAGCAACAAATGCTAAGCGATGTGTAACTATATACGCACTGAGTGAATGAGGACGTTTGCATGTTGCGGCGGAAAATAGAAGCAGGTCAAAATGTATCAACACGACGAAGCTAATAGACATAAAAACAATGACGGAGTTTGGCTACATCGAGGCTCAATGCAGTAAAAAGACACGGAGGATCAGACAGCAGGTAAAGCAGCGCAGCTACAAACACTCACCGGATTAGCATGACGGTCAGAAAGATAAACTAATAACCTGTAAAATGATTTAAGTCTTGGAGCTGCGATGTAAGACTCTGGTTCTGCTGTTGAACCGCTGCTCCGCTACAGGTAGTAATATTTAATATTTAGTAATATTTGACACGGAGCCGCTTCTGCGCCACCTGGTAGAGACTCTCAGACCGAACCTGTTTAAAGCTGCAGCATCTAACCTGAAAAATACATTTTACATACGTATTAAAACTTTCTCTGTCCTAACATGAGACAGATAATCTCTAAAAAAAAAAAAAAATAATCGATCTCCTCCCTGCTCTACATAATTACTCCTCTCAGTCAGAAACAGCCAATCAGAACTAGCAGTAACCAGCTAGCCGCTATGCTAATAGGAAGTTTTCATTCAGTATCTATGGATTGTTTATTGTAATGGATCCTGTTTTTGCCTTTGAATGTTAAGTTTTATTCTTGAATTTTTTGGCAATGTTGAGAGGTTTTATTTTAGCTCTTTGCATTATTTAGCCTCTTCAGAGCCTTCATATGTTATCAGTCTGTTAAAGATAGTATTATTGATAGCAGTTCAATTTGCACAATGCCTGTTTTGTTTAGTTTTCTTCTTGGAAAAGTTATTAAAAACAAGTGTTTGTCTAAATTAAGGTGAATTCATGGTTCCTTTTTCTACATAATGTAACAGTAGTGTTTATGATAAAAATAATAATAATAATTATGTGATCGGTATCGGGGATCGGAATCGGCGATCGGCCCTCAGGGGTGATCGGTATCGGCATCGGCAGAAAGAAACCTGATCAGCACATCCCTAGTTGTTATGTAAAGCATTTCAAGATTTGAGAGGATCCACCTCTTTGGCAAATTTGCTGGTGAATTGCAGAGCTGCTTCAAGGTGTTTATATTTGAATCCCACTTTGTACAACCTTGTTTAGACCCAACATTTTTCTTTCCAATGACGAAGCAAAGCTTGGAATGCATTATTTGCCCATTACATTTCTTATTTAATTTTTTGTTTTCAACAAAGTCTATTAAAACTTGCCAACTTGGTTTGACACTCATGCACACCTCGTGTTTTTGTGTCCTTGATCCAACTGTGGCTTGTTTTGAAGTTAGTGCGTTTAAATCTTCTGTTAGAAAATAATTTTCCAAATGACAGATTTTTCTGTTTTAACTTGATACACCCTTCTATTTAATATCTTAGAAATGTACTGTAATGTTCTTGTTAATAGAAATTCCTATTATTTGCAGAATTAAAAAATTAGCTGGTAGCTCCACTTTCAGATAGTCTTAGCTAGTTGCATTAGTGACACCAAACAGCCGATAGAAGTTAAAAAATGTCATCTTAGGAAGCTGCAGAAAGCGCTTCTTTCACAAGAAGAAATGTGTGTGGTTATGGAGAATGCTTTGCACACTGTTTGGACTCTGCCATCATCAACTTGGTGAAAAATTAATGCAACACTAGGTGAAAGTAAATCTGTATCTTCCTTTAAATAAATAAACTTTACACACCTCAAATTAAACAATACTTCTCTGAAATAACTGCTAAATCACAACCGAGATATTTTAGATTGCATTAGTTGCGACAGTGCAGGCTGGAAAACAAAGTAGAGGGTGATTGGAGATGCTGCTACAGTACCTGAGAGGTCTGGCGTGCTCATTGCCTGCTTCGACATATGGATGAAGATAGTCTTTAATGTAAAGGTCAGCTGCGCTGTTGGAATGAGTGCAGATCAGGACCCTGTAGATACAAAACAGAAACAGCAGCAATAATAAACTACAGTGCTGGAGGACATATGGTATAAAGTGCCACTTGCTTTTAGACTCAAAACTTTTTTCTTCAGTTTTAGAAACTAAAGAAAAGAAAGACCATTTAAAGATGGAAAAAAGAACATCACACAAGAGCATTGTTGAGATCTTCAAAGCCAGAATCGGTACAAAAATAAAGACAACAAAGACTTAGGAAAAGTTCTGTGTCAGAAGTTTATGACTGCATCCACCAATACACTGCACACAAAAGGGGAAGAAAATCACGGGCAATGCATCTAAAACAAAGTTCCTCCACATCAAATTGGATGAAATATTGACCATCAGTGCCCTAAACCCAAGACAATACATGAGCTTAAACAATTTGAAGTAACAAATTCCCTGAGAGAACTTATAAAAGGTAAATCTGATTTAATGAGAAAAATCCCCAACCAGTTTCTGCACATCTAAAGAAATATAACTTTGCAAGAGGAATGAGATATTATTATGTCCTTTACAGTTATTTTCTGTTTGTCATCATATTAGTTTAGACATAATTATTTATCGCAGTGATGACACGTTCTACATGTTTACATACCTCATGAAGTAAGAGAACTACAATATAAATTTTTAAAAAGCTAGCTAGCTACCAAGCTAGTGAGGTATGTTAGCAGCTAGTTAGCGGTAACCTTCAACATTTTGACTCACAGAAAGCAACAATAACTGAATGCAACTCAACCCTTAGCCAACAAGAATGTCCTTTGATTTAAAAAAATGATTGCATTTACAGGATTAAATAGCCATGACACGACAAAATTTAAGGCCTGTGAAGAACGTCTTTAAGACCAACTTACTTTTTTAAATGAATTCAACACGATTTAAGGCCTTAATTTTAGATGCATGAATTTAATACTCTTTATAGATGCTGACACCCTCCATACCCAAGTAATGACTATTATGTACTTTTTAAGGTCATTTTTCTTTTATATATCCTGTTCTATTAAAAACTAATCGTAAGCCTCTGTCTGACATATTGCATTCATTTTTCATAAAGACTAGCGAACCATTTACCTGATGTTGCTACATCGGTTTCTTTCCAGCTCAAGAAACTCTAGAGTGTCCTGCGGGCAGCGTCACACGGAGCGCCGGCTCCGTAATGAAGAAAAATGCCAGTGAAGAAGGTACATTGTTGTACATCACTGTGGGGCCTGCAGACGTGGCGTAACTTCACTGACCAGCTCGCGCTGCACATCAACTTCCATTCAAGGCCAGGGAGCGAACCGTAATAAAAGCCAACCATGTGCATCGAGGACAAATGACACGTATTCGGCCAAATGACCAGTGTGCTTTTCTTTCAAGTGACAGAACTTGCAACAATGGGAAGCAAAGCTAATCACTCAGCACAAACAGGACCTTCGAGACACATATACATACAGCTGAGTGAACAACGCCACATCTCATTTCTTAATTGACCTTCCTTAAAATTTGACACATTCATATGCAAAGTCCCTGATGGTCCAACTTCGTGCCCTGTTGGAAAGCCTAGTTATACAGAAAAACTTTTGACACCCCTTCTAGTAATTTGGTAATATTAGAAGGTCTTTGGTATTTTAGTTACCCAGTCAGTACTTTGTACAACCATATTTTTTTGCAGTATCAGCAGGTTTACCCATTAAGACACTGAGGTTTTGATCCATTCTTTATAAAGCATCTCCAGCTCAGTGAGACTGAATAGAGAATGGCTCTGAATATAAACCTTTCAAGCTATCATAGATTCTTAATTGGATCTAAATCTGATTAAAGGCTTTCCCATGCGAGGAGTCTCCCGATACAACGTTTACACTTCTGATATTGATATTGCAGCTCTGAACATTAGCCAATACCAATATCAACCCAATACGATTTCAATGAGAGCTGATTTTGACACTTCAGATAAAGTATGGGAGAGGCGCAACACTAAACCATTTCCATTGTAGTTCTGGCTGAATGTTTTGGCTCCTGATGGAAGGTGAGTCCAGAACCAGTCTCAAGTATCAAATAGTCTCAGGTTTTCTACTATAAACAGCTCCATCCTAAAGAAAAACAATGCCAACATGTCAGCACCTTACGTTCCTTAGATGGTTTATGGCAAACCCCAAACAGAACTTCTTTTTCTTATTACACAGTCCAGTCACATTAATGTGACCATCTGTCAAAAGCCAGAATAACCACCTTTCGCAGAGCGAACTGCTACGAGACGTGCAGGAAGAGAGTCACTTAGGTCCCTGAAGGTCTTCTCTGGGATGTTGAGCCATGCCGACTCTAATGCCGTGGCCAGCTGCGCTAGATTACGCGGTTGAGGATCCATGGCGCGAACAACTCGATCGAGATGGTCCCACAGATGCTCGATTGGGTTTAAGTCAGGTGAGTTTGCTGGCCAGGGGAGGACGGTAAACTCATCCTGGTGCTCTTCGAACCACGCACGTACACTGGCAGCTGTATGGCACCTCGCATTGTCCTGCTGGAAGATGCCATCATCCTGAGGAAAAACAATGCGCATGTAGGGGTGGACATGGTCCGCAAGGACAGATGCGTACTTGTATTGATCCATCGTGCCTTCCACAATAATCAGTGAAGCCAGAGAATGCCAGGAAAAAATTCCCCAGACCATAATGCTCCCGCCTCCAGCTTGGACCGTTCCTGCAATGGTTGCAGGGTGGTTCCTTTCAGAGGTTTCACGCCTTATACGCCAACGTCCATCTGTCCGATGGAGCATAAAACGCGATTCATCTGAAAACGCTACCTGTCGCCACTCAGTGGACGTCCAGCTGCTGTACTGGCGTGCAAATTCTAGCCTTCGTCGTCGATGAACACCAGTCAGCATAGGTGCACGAACCAGGCGTCTGCTTCGGAGGCCCAGACGCAGCAATGTTCGCTGAATAGTGGTTTGGGAGACACTTGTGGTAGCCCCTTGGTTCATTTTAGTGGTCAGTTGCTCAACGGTAGCCCGTCTATCTGCCCGAACGCATCTCCGCAACCGTCGTTCGCCTCTGTCATCTATGGCCCGTGGTGCACCACATTTGCCACGTCGTGGATTTTGGACAGTCCCATTTTGCCATGCACGGTACACTTTTACCACGGCGGCACGCGAACAGTTCACAAACTCAGCCGTTTCGGAAATGCTTCCACCCTTGGCCCGAAAGCCAATGATCATGCCCTTTTGGACGTCGGATAAATCGCTTCGTTTCTGCATTACGCCAACGATTGAAATGTTTTCCGAAGCCCACACACACCCTTTATATACGCTCAACTGCACTGTGCTGCCACCTGCCTTCTGTGATTGGTTATTTAACTCTGAAGTGGAAAGTACGTGGTGGTCACATTAATGTGACTGGACTGTGTATTTCTAGAGTACATTGCTTTCAGCAGTGGCTTTTTCTGCCACTTTTGCATAAAAGCCAGAATTGTGGAGTGCAGAGATTCTCCCATCTTGTTCGGCAACATCTTGGTGCTCTTTCCACAGACTGAAGAGGTTCTCGGTGGGATTTGCTAATCAATAATGCATGAAAATCTAGATTTTCCTGTGAAATACAACACTGGTCAAAAGTTTCGCATATAAAAGAAGGGATCCCAAAGCAAGCCAAAAAAAAAGGAGGCGAGATCTCTACCTGCTGCTGTCCTGGCGTAGAATGTGTTTGACGGCCTGTGCCAGGGTGAAGGTCTTGCCAGTACCATAGGGCCCAATGATGAGGATTGGGGGAAGAGAGATGGAGATGGGTGTGGTGATGGCCAGGATGGCCTCTTTCTGCTTGGCGTTCAGACGGGGGTCCAGCTGTTCGTCCCACTGCCTGCAACAAGAGACAAACACAAACTCGTTTTAACATTTTGTCTCAAACCAATTGTCCTCTAATACTCAAACAAATTGCAACAAAGAGCAAGTTCAAGCACACGAGGCAGACCTTATTCACCTTTTGACCAAAGGAAAACATGTTATTGTCCTATTTCTACGTTATGCACCAACCGACATGTCTGACATTTCAATTAAGTTGAAAGTGGAGTCGCGTTCAATCAACTGATCAACGTATACCAGAATAAAGCCAGTTTCAGATTTATGTGTCAGTAGTCAAATGTCCCACATTAATTAGCTGCTAATAAATCTGCAATCATAATTATCTTCACATCAAACAAAAAGGAGGCAGACAAAAAAAGACTGAAGAGAAGTACCACACATTAACAGATAAATAGAGGTGTGTGTGTCCGAAAAAGCTGTGCGTGCGACCGCAGACATATTTGTGAGTGATGGAAGTCGCTGTGGATGTAGAGTGTGTGTTTGTGTGTGTCTGTCTCTGCACATTAGTGTCCTCATTATAAAGGCTGCATCCTCTGAAGCTGTGAATCCACCAACATCAATTGATTGAACTCCAACTGAGACATAAATTAGAGGGTCTCTGTGTGTGTGTGTGTGTGTTTATATAAGATCAATGTATAATGTTTGGAGTGGAAAAAGGCCTAACCTGTATTAATACAAACAACTTATTACGGCTTCGATCAATTATCTTCTTCTGAGTTAAAAATGACTAATTTTACAGTACAATTGCAATAAGGTTATAAAGATGGCATGACCAAAATGTCTACATAATCAGTCAGAACCTTCTTGTAGTTCCTGAATTCCCTTTTACACGTTTTGATTTGGTCTTTCAGGTTGGAAGCTCCTCTTGGCATCATCACACTGACCTTTGGCTTCCTCCACACATTCTCAATCAGATTTAAAGTCGAGTTCTTCTGTGTTGTTCCAACCCATCATTGCTTCCAGCAGAAAATTGTTGCCAAAATTAAAACCTCTTATGCACAAGTAATATTTGTGACTACATGTCTGTAGTCACAAGTTTCATAAAGACTACAGACAAGGGGTGCATGGATACCACAAATGTTGGGTGATACATATGCCTCTCACACTATGGATGCGGTTAGAAGTGCTTTGATTCCATCTAGTGGTCAGAGTGTGCACTACATGTGGATTATGAAAATGGAAGTGGGATTGCGTGATAAACTCAATAAATAATCATGACTTTGTGATAGATTGTGCAATAATATATATAGGCCTACTAAACTCTCTTATAATTTATGCAATGCAATAGACTAGATGTGGCCAAAATCCCAAAGGTTTGTTCCAACTTGGGTTTGATGCTTTTTAGAGACATTAGGCTACAAAAGAAAGCAAAAAAAATTAATACTAGTATTAATAAGAAATATGCAAAATATAAGTATAATTGTAGAAATGTTGAGTTCTGTGCATGCATTTAAGTGATGCAACTTTGAATCAAAGGATTACATTAAACTGCAAGAAACATTAGGGACAGCACAATGGTCTGCATTAGACGGGTTCAAGTTGCATTAAGAACAACCAGGTTATTCTATCATTGGGGATTTTTTTTTTTTCACTTCCCGTCGGCATAGGAATTTTCCAAGATGACATGGCCAAATTTTATCACAGGGTGGAAATTAATTTTGTGATACTGCTATTGAAGGGTAATTTTATACTTATAGTTTCAGTTGTCTTTCAGTTTGTCAGACAAAACAATTTTTTTTTATTTTGCATATTTAAAATATCTTCCAGTTTGAGTATTATTTGTTAATTTAGAAGCTTACATTTATTGATCTCCGAGAGGATATACTTGCTTACTTATGCCACTGTTATTACTTAAAAACTTTCTCAAATTGATAACACTGTGGTTTATTGCAACAATTTCTGGGAGAATTTATCACCACATACCACAATGCAATTGTGATAAACTCAATTGCACCCACCACATACCACAATCCAATTGTGGTATGTGGTGGGTTTTTTTTGGAGCCAGACAGAGTGTACATATTAACTCACTGTTTCCAGTACACATACGTATAAAGACTTTATAACTAGAAATAACTACAACTAACAGCCAAACTGTAAAGTGGAACAGATGAAAGAAGGGAATGAGAGACTGACAGACGGTGGGCGAACAAACAAAAGATGAGATGGACAGAAGAAATACCCTGTCTAAGCTGCTTAAAAAGATTCATTACAGACATGATGTGGTACAGAAAGAGGAATGACATCCTGCTGTGAATTTCTTTGTATTTATATGAACAAAATAAAATTGCTATGATTGGAGCAACACATATACGCAGGAATAATTTAACTTTGAAAACTCTTAAGAGTGTTTCAGAACTCTGATAATGAAAAAAAACAACTTGTTTTTAGTGAGGTGAATAATTCATAGATAACGAAAAAATCAAATCGACTTTTCAGCTGACAAAACCAAGTCTGTGGTGTAAAATTTTTATCTACATTTAGTGAAACATTGTCAGATCTATGGTGAAATCAACTCGACATGAAAAACCTCTGCAGTGGATAGTGATAAACATCTATCAAGTTACAAGGACTAAAACAATATGATTAGTAGACAAAATATCAATTTTAAGCATTCTTACTTTAACTTCATTATCGCAAATGATGAGATGATCTATGACGGACTGTGCTAAAGTCCAAATTATCCAAAGATTCTTGTATGTAGCATCATAAAAAGATGATTTTTAAAGAATACTTCAGAGAAGCTTGTGAAGCTGTCAATGGTTTATTATTTAATAATCATTACTTTTTTCTCCATTTTAAAGGGCCAGCTACATAGATGCATGCAAACGATTAAACAAATTGCTTGTATTCAACCGAAGTTCCTTCAAATCAAGTTCACGCTTCCTTGCTTTAATCAGAATTTCATTTCTAACTTCAACATAAATCCTGTTCTAGAGTCCTGAGAAGAAAGGCTGCTGCCAAGAAAAACTCACAGGGATTATATTTGACTTTGTCTCTTGTCAATAAAGATTACAGCGTCTTTTCCCCTCACCTGTCCGACATCAGAGGAAGAAAAACCGTAGAAGGGAGCTGAAAGCTTTCCCGAACGGCCAGCAAGGTGACGGATATGCTCTAATCTCTCAAATTGAGGTGACGTCCCCTCAGTGGAAGCATTTGTCAAAACTTAAATGACGTGGTGGTATTACCAGAGTTTCTTTATAATAAGCTCTTTTTATGATTGGGTTCATTCACTGAGATAAAAATAGACATTTTCTGAGTGCAAATTGTTCTTTCCTCCCATTTATGATGGTATAAATGGCAGATGTCGCGTTTTCTGTACAACTGGAATCCTCCAGTCAGCTCAACTTGAACGTAAAATATTTTTCAGCTTCATTGCTGAACTAATCAGAGATGCATGTTGATTTATAGAGTCAATATTCTGTTAGCATTAGCATTAATGCTTTAACATAGAGCATGAAAGCTGCAGTAGTGAAAATTACCAAGTTTTCTTAAACGACAAAACTAAAAACTTGACAGATTTTCATACAAAGAAAAACTTATGTTTGATTTCTAAACTGCAGAGAAGCAACTGAATGTACTGCAAACTGAGAAAGGGAGGTAAAAACACACAGGGTAACAGGAATATCTAGTTATAGCAGATATATTGAACAACAGATGCTGATTTTATTATTTGACTTAAAAAAGAAAAAATATTTTACCTTTCCATTAAGTTGGAAACTATGTGCTTTTTTCCCCACAATTTTCTACAAATATCAACATCTAAGAAGAAAATGTATCTGTTTTTTTTAAAAGTTTGATGTTTTTCTTGTTTTAAAGTCTATACATAAAAAAATGACAAATGTCCTATAGCAGATACTTCACAGATGTTTTTTTCCCCAAGAGTTCATGTAACATTAGTGGCTCTAAATAATTTATGATTTTCGATATGATTTTTGTGATTTTTTTTTAGGTTTGTAAAAGTTGCAGACTCCTGGGAAAAAAAAGAAAAAGAAGCAATGGTTTTGGAAAGTGTGTTAATTAAAATTTCACATTTTTTTCTATGTGCCAACATCTTTGCGCTGACCGTAATCTTTGGTGTAGAAGTAGCAACTGAGGTGCGACCATTAAGAATTAGCTCAGTTAAATAATTCAGAGAAAGCACAAAGAGAAAAGGAGATTTTTAGAAAGTGTTTAAAGAGAGTTGGGATTTCTTCAAGCATGTGTGACTGTCCACATGTTGGATACGTACCGGTTTGGGCTCCAGGGGATTGTGGGGACAAGGCCAATGTCAGGGAAAAGGATGGTGTTGTCTTTGATGCGATCCAGGGCGTAGTGCATCTCACACAGTGGCTGTCTGTTGAGCTGAAACTGGAGCTCCACCTGACACACACACCGCACGCACGCACGCACGCACACGCACACACACGCACGCACGCACACACAAGAGTGAAGGTTTATTGTGAGGATGTAACTGGATGCCACAAATAAGTTCAAACAACTAAACCGCTGACAATTCAGTGTGACGCAAAAAGTATTTTGTGTCATTTATGTTGGAGAAGCTCTACTAGAAAAGTTTTTTCCTTTCCATGTTTATTTTGACATGGAAAACACTTAAGTTGATATTTTAATAAAATTATAGTACAAAAAAGAGAAACGAAAAAAGGAAGTTTTTCATTAAAACTGGCAAAATATTCCAAGCACCAGCCTGTAATTATTTTCTCTCCTTTTTAAACTCTTACCTGTATTTCCCTGTCAGGCTGCAGCATCAGCTCCTCACAGCAGCTCTTGCAAATCCTCAGGAAGATGTAATCCTTGGTCTTCTCCTCTATCACAGCCTCATAAACGCGCTCTTTGACCCCAGAAGGAGTGTGGCCGCCAAACCCTTCCCGCCCCAACGGCAGCAGCAGAACTGAATTCACCTTGGTCATCACTAGTCTCCCAGCCAGAGTGTCCTGACAAGAGGAAAAAAAGATATAAATGTGTACAGTTTGGGTTCAGTGGCGAGCAGATGCTTTTAGGTGATATATATTCTTAAGAATGTTACATTTGGTATTTTAAGGTGAAACAAACACATTTAATCTCTACAACAAGCTGTGTTTACCTCTGAAAGTGTTTCAGTGAGTTTGAAGCGTGCAAAGAGCTGTCCGTTCTGAGCGTACTTGGCTCCAACAGAAATCCCAGTTAGCATGAAGCTGGTGACCAGCTGGAGGTTGGCCTTGATGTTGAACCTGGTGGACAACAATGAGCGCCGTTAGTTTTATGAGGTTAACCTTTATGTCTATTTCCGTAGAAACCCATCTACAAAACAAACACAGAGGAGAGTAAACAGCAGTCGAATTGTTTTCTATATGGTGTCTGGTCTCGAATCATGGCTGAAAAATTCCCCCATAAAACCATAAATGTGCATTATTTTCATGTAAAGTTTGCAAAAGCGACCAACAGAATGCAACATCCAGATCTAAAAGAAGTCTCATTTTGTGAAAATCCTTCAAAAGCAATGAAAATACAGACAATATAAATACAGAACAGAAACACTTGATATTAAACAAACCCCCTATTCAGATGCTCATATTTCAGCTCTTATTGTCCTGAATGACTGGACCGGTTACTACGAGCTAAAAGATAAAAACATAAAAAATTAATAAACTGATACAGAGTTAAAATGAACCAGCCTCTGTTAAATCAAACTGCTTTGTAAGAAGCTGCTGAGAGATTAACTTGCTGCAAATTTACAAGGGTGAAGCCTGACACCTGCTGGTGGTTTAGCATCTCATCACTCAGAGGCCGAAACGCTGCTGCACAGAAACAAACCCAGAGTTCTATAAACTGAACTCACTTGCTGACTTCTTTGTACTGAGCGATCTCCTCTATGTAGAGCAGGTCGTGCAGCCGGGCCTGGTAGTTGTCTTTGGTCAGCGTCTTGTCCAGGACGGACTGGGTGAAGAGCTGGTCGGCCGACAGAGGGATCTGGTAGCGGGCTAGCAGGCTCCTCTCCAGGTCGGCCACCGTCTCGTTGGGCGTGAATTCCACGATGGTTTTACAGGACGAGTCCCAGCGCTTGGCGGTTATCAGCAGCTGCTGCCTGGCTGCCAGTAGGTGCTCCAAGTCTGGAGAAAGACAAACGACAGACGTGGCGAAACAAGGCGAATCGAGACCAGCTCTTTTTGGGGTACCTGCAGGTAAATGTGCCATTGCGATCGTACCTTCGATCGAGGCGGCGTCCACCATGATCCTCTGCATCAGCACCGGCTCGGAGCCGAAGTCGAACACGATGGTCTGTCTGAAGGTGCCAAAGATCTCGGTGCTGAAGCCCACCGCCACTTTGTAGACGTAGTGGTCGAGGCCGTTGTCGGCCGCTGCTGACAAAAACACACAGGGTTTTCTAAGTGGGTTTCAACTCACAGTCTGTTAAAGAAAGAAACGGTCATTAGAGAACACAGGGTGTGGAACTAGAAGGTTACATGCAGCTGTTTTTCCTCATTGTCTGAAATTAAATCACACCAAACGTCTCTTGTTTTAGGTCAATTAAAATTACCAAAAGTTTTCCCACTTTTTTAAACAAGAGAAGTCTGATCTGACTGAACAGAGAGACAAAAAAAATGTATATAATAATTTGGTTTCAACTGCAGCTACAAAAATAGATGTCAAACCAAATATCAACAGTTCATCACATTTGTATACAAAGAAGAAAAAAAAAAAGCTGCCTGTAATTTAAATGTTCAGTAAAAATACAAAGACGGATTCACATATTACATAAAATCCAAAATCCTTTATGCACAAACAGATATAAGTGTTTAAAAGTTTTTCTGTTCTGCAGCTATAAACCAAGATTTGCATCAGAATTTCCTCAAAAAAAAAAAAAAAAACATCATTTAGGACGTCGATCATTGTAACCGTGACACTGGTTATTTGTGCCGTGCCAGCCGTCTGACACTGTCACTTCAAATATCAGTGTATTTCCACAAAACTGTCAATGAATCAGAATGTCTGTAATAACCGGTTAATATAGCAACACGGCACAGAAGGCGGCGGTGTGATTTCATCTGTCAGAAAGAGAAGAGGGTCGGTAGTCATTTCCTGAGAAGCAAAGAAGGAATAGCGAAGTTTCTGCTTCTTCAAGTGAGGAGAAAGAGGAGGGTGACGGCAAAAACAAAAGATAGTCAATGGAGAAGATTTTATGCTCACACTTGCATACCGTGTTAGTATATCAGCTAATATTTTTTAAATGCATGGCAGAGAACTCAGCTAGATGTAGAAGTAAAAAACAAGCCTCTGTTGCTCTTCAGGCTCTCAGTAGGGGATTATGAACCATCGAAAATAACAAATAGTGCTTTTTAGACCAGTTCTTAATATAAAATGTATTTAAAACGACTAATGTTAGGAAATCCTATTTCCTGAATTTAATGTCTTGACAGAATTTTCAATGATGAACAAAAATTCTGTAAGAAAATGTATATATATATATATATATATATATATATATATATATATATAAAAATGCACCAACCTGTGCACCGCTTGGATAGATTACAAGAAAGCCTATGACTCAATGCCACACACTTGGATCAATGAATGCTTAGAGATGTACAACATCAATAGGACTCTAAGAGCCTTCATTGCAAACTCGATGGGGCTGTGGAAAACCACCCTTGAAGCCAACTGCAAACCACTTGCACAAGTGTCCATCAAATGTGGCATATACCAAGGAGATGCTCTGTCCCCACTGCTGTTCTGCATAGGCCTGAACCCCCTCAGCCAAATCATCAACAAGACTGGCTACGGATACCGACTGAAGAATGGGGCCACAATCAGTCACCTCCTCTACATGGATGACATCAAGCTGTACGCTAAGAGTGAGCGAGACATCGACTCACTGATCCACACCACCAGGATATACACCACTGACATTGGGATGTCATTCGGACTAGAAAAGTGTGGTCGGATGGTTACAAAGAGAGGGAAGGTTGTCCACACAGAAGGGGTCTCACTCCCAGAAGGAACAATAGCAGACATAGAGCACAGTTACAAGTACCTGGGAATACCACAAACAAATGGCAACCTCGACGAGGTCACAAGGAAAGGAGCCACAGCCAAATACCTCCAACGAATAAGGCAAGTCCTGAGAAGCCAGCTCAATGGCAAGAACAAGATCCGTGCAATAAACAGCTATGCCTTACCAGTAATCAGATACCCTGCCGGAATAATTAGCTGGCCAATGGAAGAGATAAAGGCCACGGATGTTCAGACTCGGAAGTTACTAACCATGCATGGAGGGTTCCACCCCAAATCCAGCACCCTGAGACTGTACACGAGCCGTAAGGAAGGAGGCAGAGGACTAGTGAGTGTGAGAGCCACTGTCCAGGATGAAACATCCAAGATTCATAAATACATCAAGGACAAAGCCTCAACGGACGATATGCTCAGGGAATGTCTCAGGCAATGGGGAACACAGGATGAGGGGCTAGAGGTTCCATCATGGGAGAACAAGCCCCTACATGGGATGTACCACCGACAAATAACCGAAGTGGCTGATATCAGGAAATCCTACCAATGGCTGGACAAAGCTGGACTCAAAGACAGCACAGAGGCTCTCATCCTGGCTGCACAGGAACAGGCCCTAAACACCAGAGCAATAGAGGCTCAGATCTACCACACCAGACAAGACCCAAGGTGTAGGTTGTGCAAGGAGGCCCCTGAGACAGTCCAGCACATAACAGCAGGGTGCAAGATGCTGGCAGGGAAAGCGTACATGGAACGACATAACCAGGTGGCGGGCATAGTGTACAGGAACATCTGTGCAGAATATGGACTGGAAGCCCCGAGATTGAAGTGGGAAACACCCCCAAAGGTGGTGGAGAATGACCGAGCTAAGATCCTGTGGGACTTCCAGATCCAGACAGACAAGATGGTAATGGTGAACCAACCGGACATTGTGGTGGTGGATAAAGAACAGAGGAAAGCCGTTGTGGTGGATGTAGCTATACCAAGTGACTACAACATCAGGAAAAAGGAGCATGAGAAACTGGAGAAATACCAGGGCCTCAGGGAGGAACTGGAAAAGAACTGGAAGGTGAAGACCACAGTGGTGCCTGTGGTCATCGGGGCCCTCGGGGCAGAAACCCCCAAACTGGAGCAGTGGCTAAAACAGATCCCAGGAACAACATCAGACATCTCAGTCCAGAAATGTGCAGTACTAGGCACAGCCAAGATACTGCGCAGAACCCTCAAGCTCCCAGGCCTCTGGTAGAGGACCCGAGCTCAGAGGATGAGAAGGGAATTTTTATATATATATATATATATATATATATATACACAGTCCAGTCACATTAATGTGACCATCTGTCAAAAGCCAGAATAACCACCTTTCGCAGAGCGAACTGCTACGAGACGTGCAGGAAGAGAGTCACTTAGGTCCCTGAAGGTCTTCTCTGGGATGTTGAGCCATGCCGACTCTAATGCCGTGGCCAGCTGCGCTAGATTACGCGGTTGAGGATCCATGGCGCGAACAACTCGATCGAGATGGTCCCACAGATGCTCGATTGGGTTTAAGTCAGGTGAGTTTGCTGGCCAGGGGAGGACGGTAAACTCATCCTGGTGCTCTTCGAACCACGCACGTACACTGGCAGCTGTATGGCACCTCGCATTGTCCTGCTGGAAGATGCCATCATCCTGAGGAAAAACAATGCGCATGTAGGGGTGGACATGGTCCGCAAGGACAGATGCGTACTTGTATTGATCCATCGTGCCTTCCACAATAATCAGTGAACCCAGAGAATGCCAGGAAAACATTCCCCAGACCATAATGCTCCCGCCTCCAGCTTGGACCGTTCCTGCAATGGTTGCAGGGTGGTTCCTTTCAGAGGTTTCACGCCTTATACGCCAACGTCCATCTGTCCGATGGAGCATAAAACGCGATTCATCTGAAAACGCTACCTGTCGCCACTCAGTGGACGTCCAGCTGCTGTACTGGCGTGCAAATTCTAGCCTTCGTCGTCGATGAACACCAGTCAGCATAGGTGCACGAACCAGGCGTCCGCTTCGGAGGCCCAGACGCAGCAATGTTCGCTGAATAGTGGTTTGGGAGACACTTGTGGTAGCCCCTTGGTTCATTTTAGTGGTCAGTTGCTCAACGGTAGCCCGTCTATCTGCCCGAACGCATCTCCGCAACCGTCGTTCGCCTCTGTCATCTATGGCCCGTGGTGCACCACATTTGCCACGTCGTTGATTTTGGACAGTCCCATTTTGCCATGCACGGTACACTTTTACCACGGCGGCACGCGAACAGTTCACAAACTCAGCTGTTTCGGAAATGCTTCCACCCTTGGCCCGAAAGCCAATGATCATGCCCTTTTGGACGTCGGATAAATCGCTTCGTTTCTGCATTACGCCAACGATTGAAATGTTTTCCGAAGCCCACACACACCCTTTATATACGCTCAACTGCACTGTGCTGCCACCTGCCTTCTGTGATTGGTTATTTAACTCTGAAGTGGAAAGTACGTGGTGGTCACATTAATGTGACTGGACTGTGTATATATATATATATATATATATATATATATATATATATATATATATATATATATGTGTGTGTGTGTGTGTGTGTATTTTTACTTTTTTGTCATCGTAAAGTCACAAACTACATGGTTTTTCATAATTTTCCATACATTTGTGGATTAATATTTTTGTCTTGTTGGAAAAAGTTTGTTTTCTAAAACCTAGTTTACATTTGATTCTTTAATTTAACCGTTAAAGCAAATGCATTTTTTAGGTCTGTCTTTATAAAAATCAATTAGCTTGTTATTTTCAAAGGGTGGTTTAAGTTTTGTGGCTCTAAACTATTGATATTTAGCAGAACTGGAACAAAGAAACTGCCTTTTGGGTTGAAAAGGTCGCTGACCCCTGCTCCAATAATATGAAGGATAAAGGTGGCTTTTTGTTTGAAAAGAAAAAAGTATAAATAGTTTATGTTATGCCACACAGCTTTCTTTTTAGGTGCAACATAGGCAGGTTCTCAGGAAACGTTCGTTGTTTACATTTCATCATCAGATTAAAACAATCCTCGTTATGATGAAAGAGCAGACAAACCTGCCGTGTCGTCTCCGGGTGTCCACTCTTGGCATCCTTTGGGAACCGACTGCAGGCGATCCCCGGCTGAAACGCCAGTGATGAAGAAGTGCGGTCGATGGGCGTCGTAGAGCAAGGCAATGCGGAACAGCTTTCTGGCCGGCTAGTCCAGAAACAACAATGGAGCATGATAAAACAAAAGAAAAAAGGAAAGAAAAATGGAAATTGACTTTTCGAACAATTTTTAAAAAGCCATCTAAATAAAACCAGTGACCGTGTCATCCTACCTTGCACAACAAGGAAAAGATCCAGGAGTGAGAGGATTTTTTCGAGGTCACGGTAACAGAAAGGCTGGAGCTGGTCTCGACCATCACGCCTTCCAGACTGTCACTTAGCTAGAAAAACACAAAGAAACAGGCGATTGGGTTAAAAAAAATATATTAAAGATAACTCAAAATTTCAAGAAAATTGAAGAACTCGTGTCAACAATTAAGAAGAGTGTCGTCAGCGTAGTGTAGATAGTGAAAAATGGATACTGAAAAGGGGTTTTAAAGTACAATTAAATAAATAAAATGCTATTTATTAAAGTTCCTCTCCATTAATGCTTAACAAGAAAAGTTGAGACCATTTACTGGAATCAGTTCACAAATTAAGTGAAGACAAACTTAGACCTTATTTTTTCCCTTCCAATACTGGACTTAAATCTTGGGGAAAATTTGAGGTCTTATAAAAACATGAGAAAAACCAGCTGGGTCCACTTTCTGTTTGACCGTCACAGACTGCTGACCAGTCTTTTTCCAAATACTGAAAGCAACACACCATTTTTAGCATTAGGAAGTCAAACTGAGAGCTGCACTCTTCGGTTTGGATGCTGTTACTGAGGAGAGACGGTGCGATGTCAGCAACTTTCAGTATCAGTAAATTCAGGAAAAAAAAACTGAATGACGAAAAAGACTAAGCACAGCTTTCATTTGATAACCGAGATTTGATGAAATGTAGCAAAGTTTCTCTGTTTTATCAACCTCTGCTCACAACACACTGGATTTGGAAATGTTGATACTATTTTAGAAAACTCAGAAGAATCTACAGCTCACATATGACAATAACATTCACCCTAAATATTGCATGCATTTCTCTCATGGTGAGAGAAAATAAACGTTTTCGGTTGCTACGCTGGTATTTTCACAAGCAGAAAAACGAATCCAAAGTTCCAACAAAGAAGCAACTTCACTTCAGACACACCGGAGGCATTCAGCCGCGTTAACTTTCGTCTCGCTCACCACTTTCTCCGGGGAAAGGGAATTCATCCACTTTTCAATTAGAGTTTCCATGTAGTTCTCAGTGAAGTGTTTGCTTTCCTGCTGCTGTTTGAGGCGAATGAGTCGGGAGGCGTAACGTTTCTGCCACTCCATCAGCTCCTCTTGCGAGTGGGCCGACGTGCACTGCGCCCCGTACCGACACAGGCCTTGCTCCAAGTACCTGCGGCGACAGTAAGCAGCTCCATCAGACGATTCTGGAGAAATCTGGCTGATCGTTTACCATCACTTATTTGCAAAGTTGGGATATTTAGAACTTTCACATTTCAACATGCATGAATCTAAAGGATGTATTGGATGAAATTCTGGATGTAGATAAATACATCCTCTATATGAATGAGCTGACAGAAAAGGTTGCATGAGTTTCTTTTTCAAGCTGCTGGTAAAATGTTTGACAGATTGTCTGGCAGACACATTGTCCTCTGAACAAAAAAGAACTGAGGAAATATTTCAACTAGAATCTGTATTGAAAAGCCAGTTGATGAACACTAGGTCAGCATATTTCAAGCATTCAGTTTTTAAATGCTAAATATAAAAAGAAAACAATAACCCCTTTAAAAAACAGTAGATTTTTGGTGGAAAATAAATTTGATTATTTGGGGGTAGGAAACAGTTTTCATTCATTGCTCACAACCAAAACATACATTTATTTGAAATAATAAAAGAGAAAATCTGTTGATTACCTTTTGCAGAGTGTGTACTCCTCGCTGCTAGTGACCCCTCTGGGAGGAGGCCGGAACTGCCAGCCATCTTGAACTTCTGTTGATATAAAAGCTGCATAAACACTAGAGCTCTAAGAGCACAGTGACCAGAATTCACTGGACAATAATCTGGCAGGAAACAACTCAAAGTGACAACTGACTGACTGACTGACACCAAAAGGGAAGAAAATGTACAGAAGCTGTTGATGCAACAAAGCAAAATGTTGAAATAAACTAATGATGCAGATGTGCTTCACCTTCGTCCTGGTCATCTGTGTATTCAGGGGCCATCTCTCTTTTTATTGCCTAAATGAAACGGAGCAAAAACAGTTATTTTTAACTCTATTACACTAAATGTCCACGACCAGAAAAGCAAATGCAGTTACCTCAATTTCAGAGAAGAGCATTTTTAATCTGGTCAGGTCTTTTGTAACGATGCCGTTCTGGAGCGAGGAGGAAAATATTATATTCATTAAAACATAAATGCAAATAGTATTTATTTTCATCACAGTTATACTATTGAATCCTTGCATGTAGGTTTGTTTAACATAGTAAATACCAAACATTAAATCACAGACGATGGTATATTACACAGTTTCTAACCATTTTACATTTAAAAATTTCATTATATTTCAGATCAAATGTGTGGATTTAAACACATATAAACTCAAAAGTAGGGGTGTAGTGATACAATAATTTCACGATACGATACGATATACGATATTCTGGTCACTATACGATATGTATCACGATATTTGTTGGGCGATACGATTCGATACGACTCTTGCGATTTTTACGATTTTCTGAAAGATTTTAGAAGGACAGTGGTTTTAGTGACATTTTGTGTTCCATAGACTTGAATTTAGTTAACTGAAAACTGATTAAAAGCACCAACTACACAATACCTAACTCTGATTGGACAATCTAACAGTCTGCAGCTGGACAAAATGAATAAAAGATGCAGTGAGAGAATTAGTTTCTGTCATTTAAGTCATATGGATTTGACATATAACTCAAAAGTTTAAACGGTAATCCAGGAGCAGAGTGGAGATTATCAGCCTCTAGACTCTCAATATGCAAATGATGCACTTATGTGTTTTTTCTTTTGGACACTGTGGCTGCATTTTGGAGTAAAAATGCAGCCACAAATGCAGTCTTTACGACTATGGGGAAAAAGGCTTTTCTAGCTTGGCTCCCGGAGTTAGCCGTGGCTGTAATCTGTTTACTACTAACTGCTAAAGTAGTGGCTCTGCATCACCCCGTAGTGATCGACTCCCAGCAGCTACGCAGCGCCGCTATTCCCCTGCTTGGATCTCTGAGTATCTCCTCTCAGACTGCCAGGATCTCATAGTTCTCTCAGTCTCTGATACTCTTTATTGCTAATAAAATGATCGATCAGCCATTGTTGTCATGGAAATCCTCACTGCGCCGCGGATTCCGGCTGGTGGTTTTTCCTCTCCGTCTTCCTGCTCCAAACACAGCGCCGCTGCTGCTGCGCGCCGCTCCGTATGTAATCAATCCATGTTTATTCTTCAGGTAATCCTTTATATACAGAACAGAAACCGCTAAGCTAAAAACTAATTACGAAGTGAAGCTACCAGTAGAAATTAGCATTAATTTCGCGGTCTCACTTCTTTTGCAGCTGCTCCTTTCCGCTTCTCCGTTCCACTTTTCTTTCATGGTTACTTGCGCAACTTTCCTTCGTTTCTCAGCAACAAAATACAACCCATCGTTATTTATTGAAGATTTTACATTTCCAAAAAGACAGGAATGTAATGTTTCGTTTCGTTTTGTACGTTTGGAAGCTCATTTCCTCTCACATAATAGGAAAAGCCGGGGAATGGCGGCGCATTTGACATTTCTCTGACATCCGGATTAATATGGTTTACTAATTTTATCATAACTCCGGTTATATTTGGCCTATTAACACAATTTAAAAACTGGTGTGTAGTTTATAATGTGCACTTTAAGCTCAAGTTGAAAGTGAGACTGAAGGAGGTGCCCATTAATAAGAGCTATAAGGTTATGGATCCCTATTGTTTAAAAAAATCGATACTCGTGGATGAAAAATCTATACTTTCTGAGCGCGGAAAATATCGATATATATCGCCGAATCGATTTTTTCATACAGCCCTACTCAAAAGTACAGTAAAAATTTACTAGTCTATTTCTGATGAGTTCAGGCCTTAAGAATATGAAATAAAATAGCAACCAACTGACTATGAGCAAATAAAATAAGAATGTATTAAATTCATTTAAACCTATTTTGGGTTTATAAACACATCAAACAACAGCTTTGATGTTACATTTCCTATTTATTTTTTTACTTTTAATAAAATTTAAAGGACACAATATATTCATTCTATTGATTTAATTGGGAATGATTTGTTATCCTATCTTTTTTTCTGCAGGAACAAAACATCTTATTTTGATACAGACTGTGGGATGGTGAAACATATATTTTTTCTCTATATAAATAGTTTGGCAGATGGACCAACACTTTAAAGTTTAGTTTTATTAAGATGTAATATTGCTGCTTTGACAGTTAAACTTCTGGTTTAAAATAATAAACTCATTAAGATAGATATTAATATGAAATAAGGCTTAAGAATCCCTTCCAAACCGATAAACAGATCAGCAGGTATAAACTCCACCTTTACAACTAGATCAAATCAAATCTTACCACTGGCTCTCCATACAGGGCTTTAGATAGGATGCTGACCACCTCTTGCAGGCTGCCATCCAAAAGCATGGAGCGCAAACTAGCCTGTAGAGAGCCGTCACCCCGAGCAACCTCGTCTGCCAGAACTGCAACACAGTGAAAGGAAACGCGTTAAAGCTCTGCTAACCAGGCTGCGTTGTAAAGAGAGAGTGAAGATAAAGCATTTAGAGTGGTTTTAAATGTTATTTAGCCTGCTAGCCTCCTACTTCATGAGTCCGTCCAGGAAGTTGAAATGTTGCGATTGCAACCATTAATTTAAATTCACTCATTATTCACAAATTTTGCAATGAAACTTGCTTTGAATTTTCACCTGCAACTTTTATGCATGTGTGACCAATCACCTTCTCGTTTTCTGCATTTCGCTTGTAATATGGTCTGATCAATCACTGCAACTCGGCTGAATTTTTACCAAACTCCTCTTAATTTAACTTTCTGTTTCACTTCCTGTCTTTTTTTGGGGGGTGAAAACCATTTTAAAATGTTTTGTAGGATTTGCTTATTCTGGTTCTAACAGGAATGGTGCTGTTCTTTATCCCACCCCACAACCAATTAAAATGATGCAATTATATATATAAAAAAAACTATTTCCAGCAGAAAGTTTTATTTATCTTATTTTTTAATTGTTGGACAACCTATCCTTTGATGTACTTGGTCATCAACACTATTTTCTGTTAACCCCTGGTGCACTTTAAACTAGCACATAACGGCTAACAATAATATACATTTATATAATTTGAGCCGATTTCCAAACAGTGGTTTTCAAATATCTCCTTCACCACTGTAAACAAAAGAAAAACCAGTCTATATCAGTGTTTCAGAGTGTTTCCAAAGCAGCTGCTGGGAAATCCCAGATTAAACAGAGACAAAAATAAAACTCGAGAAACGTTTTATAGACAAACAAAAAAATCTCTGGTTTGTTTGCGGCATTAAAACAAATATCTGAATCCGCAGCTTCAAATCAAACCAAAGAGTAAATTCACAGCTAGAAGTGTGACCCACCATGTTTGCAGTCTTCATCTGCTCCGTCGTAGTTTTTCTGTTGGTGGAAAGAGAAAAATAAGTCCAGACGTTAGAGTTGGAAATGAGTCTTTTAACGACCACAGAGTCGTTTACACTATAATTAAGGATACGGGAAAGTTTCCACAACTTCAGGGCTTAAGCAAACGACTAGGATTCTTTTTGTATTGATCCAACTTATTCCTACATTTTCTTAAAAAAATTTTAAAAAATAATTAATCAACAATCCGTTGCTCACCAGCTGAAGGAAGGCAGCAATTCGGTAGAGCAGGGCGCGGCTGCGGAGGCGTCCGGCGGCGACCGCCGAGGGAGGGCTGGGCAGTACGGGGGCGCCGGGTGACGAGGCTTGGGGCGCGAGGACCACCAGGGCGTCCGTGCTGTGGGTGACCGCCGCCTCGTACTCCCGCCTGGCTAACGATTTGCTGGCTTCTTCACATGACTTCTCCGCTCTCCTGTCTGCCATGACTCAGGGACAGAACATCTGCAGGTGGACAAAGACGAACGCAGTCAGTATTTCCAGAGTTTATCGGCCCTACAAACTAAGATGAAACAGCGGAGTCCCACGTCCCCCCCCAAAAAAAAAACTGGAGGCTGGGAAAAACTGAAAATCATTGCAACTTTTTAGCCGCAAAAAAAATAAATGGAATCACTCAACATCGATAATCGGCAAGCCAGGCTTTTTAAAGATCAGTGCACTACTAATCAGCAATGCAAGGACTAATCTACATAAGAAACAGATGAATTTCAATAACTTGGAAAAATAAAATCACCAGAAATGTTCATTTCAATTTGAAAGCTTATACATTTTACAGTGTGTGTTTATTTATGTTCACTGCGATGACGACTTGCAGCTAATTGAGTCCCACGTTCTCAAAATCGTGTTGCCATGTTACAGGCGACGTAG
The DNA here is from genome assembly GCA_033032245.1 of Poecilia picta. NCBI lineage: Eukaryota > Metazoa > Chordata > Actinopteri > Cyprinodontiformes > Poeciliidae > Poecilia > Poecilia picta. The sequence continues at coordinate 26,552,929 of CM065353.1, read as the reverse complement.
CCATGAACAAGAGCTGATTTGACATCTGTACAGTGGGCAGTCACTGACACTAAGTGTAAGCATTAAGAAAAAAGGTCAGTGCTAGTTAAGTTTGTAATAGAGTGCAGTACCCAACCATAATAATGGAAAGTTCGGTGGAAGGAGAAGGTGTGGTCAAAAATGGATGCACCACGGTGATAACCGTAGCCTTTGTTTGAGCGGATTGTAAATCAAAGCCTTTTGAATTGCCGCCACACAAAGACCGAGACAGGACAAGCAAAAAATATTAATATGGAAATCAAGCTCGCACAGCCTGAAGGGGGAGCTAGAGATGCGTCCCTGGAGGTTCACTGAGGTTCATCCTGAAGTTTACAGAAGCAGCCCAAAAGCAGAGCTGCAGTAAGGAGACGAGCCGAGCCATATGGAGATACTTTGCTCATTTTGCAGCAGGACCAGGCTCCCACCCACACTGCCAAAAGAACCCACCTGACCTGGTTCACTGTCAAAAATAAGAGCAAGATGCAGCTGAGCAGAGTAACCTCCTCCTTCTCAGCGAGCACAGCGGCAGCTAACATGTTGTCGTCTTGCTTTCAGCAGCTTCCAGTTCAAACACAGACTCCAGCTCCTTGGTGCTGTGAGGGTTCAGATTTCACTGCTGGCTTCATTGCCTGCAAGTGGTTTGGATTTTAACTGGTGACACAGCAAACGTAGAGAGTAAAAGGTGTCAAAAAATAACAAATGCACAGTGAAACACGCTGGCTTCAAACTCGGCACCTTACTAAAAACAAGGGCTGTGGCTAACCATTGATTTAGTAATCAATTATCCTGCTGATTAATCGGATAAAGAGAATGGCACATTGTGCACATTTTAACCACGTAAGCATTTTTATATACAATATTAGAAATACATAGGAAAAACACAAACTAAATAATTCATTTAATTTTTTGAATATAAAAATAAACATTTTATTGCCTAAAGTGCAATACTAGTTCATCCATTTAGTGCACAATTGATCATTTGTACCAAAGGATGATGCAAATACAATGTAGGGCTAATCTGTTCATTGTCATTTGGATTAGCCAATTAATTAGATAGTGCACTAGATAGATCAATTCCTACATTAGCTGACAATTATTTCTATGATCGATTAATCAAATTAATCAATTTATCATTGAAATAATAACTAATTTGAATTATCAAATAAATTCTGAAATAGATGACGCTGTATGTAATGACTCTAAAAGGTATATGGATTTAACTTTTTAAGGTGATCTACAAAAATACATTTTAATGGTGTGCTGTGGTGGCGTAGGGGTTAAGCACAACCCACGTATGGAGGCCTTAGTCCTCCATGTGGCAGTCGCCGGTTCAATTCCCTGGCGACCTTTGCCGCATGTCTTCCCTTTCTCCCAATACCCACTTTCCTATCAATCATCTATCAAATAAAGGCCACTAGAGCCAATTAAAAACAAATTAGCCAAGAAATACATTTTAACCTTTCTGTAACATCCCAATTTAATGAGTTGATTAATCGTGATTAATCTATTAGTGAAAAAAATTGATTAATCACGACTAATTGTTTCAGCCCTACTAAAAAAAAATGATGAAAACTTATGAAAAAAAAAGACAACGCATGTGGCTCTTGAGAAGCTACTTCACATCAGGATGTAAATAAACACAAAGTCTGAAATTTCATTTAAACTTTTTTTTAGAAGTATTAGTTAATGTTTGCCAATAGAAATAGCGGGAAAACTGTTAATGAAAAAAAAACTTTAAACAGCATTTTAAACTTTACTTTGTTTTTAATTGTTGCACGGTTGGAGGTTGAAAAAAAATTGCCAAATGATAACCGTCAGAAGCCACTTGTCCTGGAATCTCCTGGAATTGGCTTTGTTGTTGGAGCAAGTAGCTGGTTACATCAGGGGCTGAGATGATGAGTTGATGGTGACTCATTATACCAAACTAGAATGTAGCAACCGCTCTGCTGCATGGAAACTAGAACGTTCAGCGAGATACGAAGTCAAAGTCACAGAGAGGAATTTGGTGGAAAAGGCAAACAAGTGGTATGGTTCAGTTAATGTGTCCTACAGTAAAATCTCAAAAGACTTTATAGTAAAGCTTGTTCATCCTGGTGCCTACAATAATGCACATGCTTCCTGTTCCACGGATTGCAACAGATTTCCACAAGAGCGGAACCAAAACAATCATCTCTGGGATGAAGACACCGTCTCTCTGGAGATGCGAAGTTCACTCGGAGAAGACAAACGGCGGCGTCCGTCGTGGCGTTTAAGAAAAATGGGAACGTGGCGACAGTCTGTGATTAGCCGGACTTTTTAGACCTGAACTTCCACAATTAAATAACGGAGACAAATGACAGAGTTTGACTAAACCAGTTGTAAGTCACAACTTTTTGATAGTTCCACAGATTATTTTAAGAATTAAACTGTCGATTCGATTAGTAACTTTGAAATCTCTCGCCGGTTGAATCCTTGCAAGAGTCGGTCGGTCTGTCAAACAGGAAAAACTGAGAACTATAACAAACAGAATTATAGTTTGTTATAGTTCTCAGCGTGTGTCTAGCAAAGCAGACACACGCTAGAAGTTAACATTGTGCTTTTTGATCGGGTTCACTTAAAGCCAAAGCCAGTCATTCAACCATTTTGAGATTTTGTAAAAAAAAAAAAAAAAAATCTGTAGTTGATAAAAAAAAAATACATTTCACACCATAAATGGCAGATTATAAGGCCCTCTTATGTCTGGTGATTTTATCATTTGTCAGGTTTTGAGCTGATGTGGAGCACAAAAGCATCCTTAAAGTAAGAATATGTCAAAAACAACAATGGAGGAACAACTGGGAGATTCACTGTATCAGAAAAAAAAAATTGTTAATGGCCAAAAAAAAAAAGAAAAGAAAAAGAAAATAAAGTGCGAATGGGAACGGGTTAGATAAAGCTGCTACGCATCAGAATATGGAGGGTTACTCTGTGACCTCCTGGGGAACACCTTATCCTTGGCTGGCGGCCTAATATCTGTCAGCCCCAATGCAAACTTACCGCTTTAAACAACTGGCCCTGCGGCTCACGGGGCGTACAAACTGAACAGCTTTTATCCTAAAACCGCCTATCAAAAACACTTGCTGAACAAGCTGATGCCAAATTTCAAAAACCTCAAAGTCAGATCAGTTTACTGAGCTATAAAATATGACTTTCTAAAAAACAAGGGATGGGAAATTTTGACCATTTGTCAAATATTTTTTGGCTCTAAAGCTGCAATAGTGAGTCTTTGAAATTGAAAGATTAAAGTGTGTATTTGCCAAAAAGCTATCCATCCATGGTAAAAAAAAAATTATTACTACAAACAAAAACACAAATTTAATATTTTAGGCTTTGAATGAGTAACAGAGTAAAAATATTGCTTGTTTTCCGTGTAATAATATGAAAGAGTTGCTGAAAAGCAATTAATGGGCAACTATTCAGACACAATCAACGGTTCGGCTAGTTTTTCTTTTTTCACTTCCAATACAATACCTGAGGTTTAGTACTGGCGGATACTGATCCGATCCGATACAGAGCTGAATTGATTTAAAATGTTTCTTTTATCAGAAATGTAATGAATTACTAATTCATTTGACAACTGCACCAGTACATAACACTTACATACACCAATAGTTTTCACAAACGTGGTCCAACATGTAAAAACAACAAACTTTAATTTGTTCACTCAGTGTAATTAGGAGTAGAATAGCCAATCTGAAAAATATAATAAAGAAAACAAAACTGACAGAAACAACAGGTTGACTACCTCGATCAAACATGTACGTTCAGATGAATGTTGTTGCTGACCATCTTCACACAACACTGTTCAAAGTGTATGCCATATTAGTAAATATTTTGAGTCATAAAATAGGACGACAAAAAACAGGTTTGTTCCTCAAAATGGGTAGTTTCTTCACCTGCGATTCTTTCCATTAATACAGCACATCACTCTTTAAAGGGGCAGTATACTGTATTTTCCAGGTACATTGTGCCATTTCATAGCCCAGTCAAGTAAGTTGTTACAATCAGTCATTATAAAAATGCCATGTGTCAAATATGACTTAAAATGCTCCTTTAAAATTTACTGCTATTTCTGAAACTCAGCCTTCAGGAAGCCATCACAACATGGCTAATCTATTAACACTAACAACATTTTTACCAGCGTTTCAGGGAGAAGAAGCTCCTATAAAGAGCTCAGCAAACGCACAGCTCCATCAGGTGTTTGCTCATTTCTGCTGGCTAGTCTGAAGGAGCCAAGTGGGGCTTCCAGTACGGCTTGGAAACTACAACTCTGAGGAGGAGTCGCGCCTCGAAGGCAGAGCTAGGTTCACCCTGGCGTTTTGCACAGCTAAATGGTTGCCATGGGAGATTAAAAGATTTCTCAGACATGTATGGAAAAAAAGCACACCAGGTATGTTTTTGATAAGGGAATAACATTATAACATGATGTAAAGTTTTAAAAAAAGTCAAATTCACTTCATACTGCTTCCAAATGGCTTTACCAGTCTGTTACACCCACAGCTTGAAGTTATTTCATAAGTGTCCAACTTAATGTGAGAACAGGCTGTTGAAGTGTGACACTAATCTCCCAACTACAACACCAACTACAACTTTGTAGTTGTTACTGCTGGTAACAACTACAAAAAACTTAGCATGTAGTATTTATCACAGGGCACAGAGATATAAAAGCAGGCATACTGTCATGCCTTTTAAAGTTTACATTAAACTCACAAGGCTTTTATTTATATGCAACATCGAATTTAATTGATACTAGCTCACAAAAAAAAAAAACTTCCCTTTGACTTCATCTCAGACCAGCAATTTGCCGTTTTTCCACATGTGAAGAAACAAACTCCTAGCAAAAATCCACAGTTCTTGAAGATGTCATTTTAATTACAAGCACATTTTGGACTTTAAAATGCCCATTAAGTTCACAAGAACGCTTGGTTGTGTTCCACAAAATAGCTGTGAAACAGAGAAGCCAAAAATATTGATATGCAAAAGAGACTGCAGCGGACACTTTCAGAAATCGTTTCCTCCTGTTTGATGCTGCGGAAACAGTGGACTTGCTGCAACTATTACAGTAACTAACAAGCAAAGCTAAGGCAAAGGAGGACTCATGACTCCAAAGTGCTATTAATCCATGCCTCGCATATAATGCCGACTCACGTTGTGTTCAAAGGAATACCAACACTTCAGCACGTTCGCAATAACACAGACCGACGTAGTCATCCCTCATTTTGCTTCAACTGACAGCAACATGACTGGAATACAGATGGAAAAGCAGGGTTTCCCCCCCCCCTTAAAAAAAATAGGCATTAAAAATATGAAACAGGGAAATCTCTTGAGAGACAACAGGAAGGAAACAGATCTGCCAATCAGAGCAGTCACCCTATGAATGAAAGGGATTTACCAGATATCAGAGTTATTAAATCAAAGCGGTTCATGGTCTACTTAACTGGTGGTTCTGTTTATTTCCATAACTAGTGGAAGAATCAATCGACTTCATTTACCGACTTATTTAAATAAAGCGGCAATTGTGCGTTTTGTACATTAATGTAATGCGACCCCTGGCTAGTGTTACGGGTCATTCTTTAAAGCGTACAAGGCCCGCAGCCAGAACTCCATCCTATTCACATCACCCTCTGTGTGTTTGTGTGTCTATCATTGTCCAGAAGACTTGATTGAGTAAATGGAAAGAGATATTTTTGTATGCACTTAGTTTACCCAAGTGGTTACTGCATCATAATGTGTCAATGGGAGTAAGCCGTTTCACTGCTTCACCGTTTCATTCTTGTGTAGTTGTGATTTTTTTCATGCTCGAGGTTTTTGGAGTGTGAACTACAGATGTCGTGCATCTGTTCTAACCGCCCCCGGCAATGTTTCATTCCATTTTAAAAACCTATGCTTAAACATAATGTTCCATAATTTACAGTTTGCTGTGGTGAAATACGATTATGTGATTATAATAAATAATACCTGCTTGGCAGTGGCAGCTCAGAACTACTTTGTTTTGATCAGGGGTCAAAATCGCTCGTGTTTCATCAGAGTCAACTTTTCCGAGTTCGGGATGCACCGATAGGAAAATGTGGGCCAATACCGATATTTACCTACCTGCGAAAATGACCACAACACCTACATTTTATCACTTTCAAAGGACCAAACTAACTCCACATGACCAACCCTTTCCCCACCACATCAGGAAACGGTCGCTTCCTGATGTGGAAGCCACTGTTTCTACATTTAGCGGTACAAACATACAAACACACTTAAAAGTATGAACACATTTTTGTGCTATTCCTGCTAAGGAATGCTAAGGAAACTTTAGAATGACAAATCCAATCATTTATCCTTGCTTTGAGAAAATTGGTAAATATCTAAATGTACAGCTGTGTAACTCACACCGTGTGGAATAAGCTATCCTGCTGTAATTTGGAATTTTTAAAAGAGAACCAGGCATTAGTTGAAATCTGTGTCACATTATTTTTCATTCCTTGCTGATTAGTTAGTTTTGCAAGCAGAAAACAGATTAACAGTATGAAAGTCAAACAGATGTGCAATTATACCAAACACCAATAAAAAGTGTAGATTAGACAATATTTCAGACAATATTTCAGCTGCTTTAAAATGTATAATGCAAAAAAATATATAATAAAATAGAACAAAAAAAAAAAAGGCATAAACTGACTTTTGTCAATGAAGCTCCATCGTGAGATAGGTCTTTACTATGGTCTCAGAAAAATGTAGTCCCGGAAAAATTCAGAGGTGTATACACAATACCTTAATAGTGTTTGTGACTAAATTGTAGTTTCTTGGTAAAGTTGACGTGGAAATAGTGTTTTTAACCAATTCTGAATCGTTTGTAGTTTTCCTATTGTGACCGATATTACTTTGACAGGACTGGAGGCGAAGCCTTACTAGACAATAGTCATTAAACAGGTTTCTAGACATTTAAGCCAATGACTACATGGGCTTAAGAGTTTGGAGTTTCCAATGCTAGCAAATATCGCAGTTAGCATCGCTAAGTAAACATCAATCTGTGTGTATTCTCAAGGGAATACAGACCTAATCATTCTGATATTGTTAAAAGTCTACTAACCTGGCATTAAAGGTCGAACACTGCTGAAATCGGTTCCAGGTACAATTTGCAGAAATGTTCCCAGTGGAGCTACCAATTGATGACTTCTGGCACACAGCTGTATTTTGTACTCATAACAGACAAAACAACCCAATCTGCAAAATTACAATGTCAGCAGCACCTGTAGTAGTCTGTTTATCTGCTGTAGGAGTCTGAATGAACGGCCCACATTGCCTCAGCAGGAAATGCAGTTTTCTTTTAGACGGCTTTTCTATGCTTCCTCTGACTTTTAAAACACTTCAATGATACTGAAAGTGACCAACTTCAAGTCTTCTTCAGTGCTGCTGTCGGTGTGACTCATTAGCTGCTACAAACTATGCAGGCATTGATCAGAAAAAGACCCAGTTTATGAATATATGAATTCGGCCAACTGGTCACCGATCAAGGCCGGTAAAATTGAACATTGACCAAATCTGGTCACCAAGGGGGGCTTTTGTTCTCCATAAATAGACTAATAAGTACAAGGATATTACCTTATTTGTTAAGGTGTAACATAGGCAAGTAGTTTAGGATGAAATTGTTTTTACACATATAACGTAAAAATGCGTAAAAGTGAGGGTTTCCCCCAGAAAACAAGCTAAGCCTGGTGGTAGTGGCACTAAGGCAGTCCACCAGTTGTCTCACTGTGTTTTGTGTAAACATTTTTTTAAAAGTTGATGGGAAATTTTAGAAATAAAACATCAACAACAAATAAAATACAGCAGTGGACTAAAACAGTCTTTCTGTAGGTTGTGTATGTCTAGCAGACAATTTCCCCTTCAAAATAATTGTCTGATAAAGATTAGTGATGCTTTATTGTCCAAAACTAACAGATGAATGTCATACCAAATTTTAGTGTTAAACTGGGTGTGATTATCTCTGCAATATTGGTTAAAAAATGTACACACAGTAATCATTTCAGAAAACTTTCCATTCACACAAACCCGTACAAATACGCATTGTCTTAAACATTCCAAACCCCTAGGGGGCAGTGTAGTGCAACGCTAAACCCTATATCAGCCAATCAGATTGCTTCAAAACAAACACAACTTCCTATTAGGGATTAAACATGGTGCTAGGTTCATTTGTGTGGACAGATGGGTTGAACTACTCTTAAGTAGAATATAAAGTTAACAAAACACAAGACAATGTTGGATGGGAATTGTGTCAAAGCAAGTATGTGGATAGATTTGTCGCAGACTGTAATGTGCTAGAAACTCAAATCTCTTATTTTCCCATATACACAACAGGCAAACAAAAGGTTTTTGAAATCTAAACATGAGTCTTGAGTTTTTCGAAATAATAGCTTCTGGTTAAAATCAAGTTTTTTTGTGGATAACAGGCCATAATGCATAAAAATGCATTCGTTTTCCCAGATTTCCAGCTTCGTGTGGGCGAGGCCTTAGCTTCAGAAAGATTTCGTACCTTCACGGTCTTTAACTGTAGAAGCGGTCACTGCTTTCTATAATGTCCAGCACCTATTGAAATATTGTACATGTCAAGGTCATGATGCTGCTGAGTGTATTTTTATGTGCTGGAAGCATAAAACTAATTTAAATACATGACTCGCACAGAGTCACAAAGAATCATTAAGGCAACATCCTGCTGACATTTTAACAGTAATATGTGCAAGGTGGTGTCAATAAGCAAAGCATATCAAAGGCGCTTGAATTAAGGCAAAGAATGTTGACGACATAGAAAATTGTTACAATATATTACGTTAATATTCGCTCACACTTGAGAGAACTATATAAAAAAAAAACCTTGCTACCTAAATGTAGCTAAATTTCCCTCACTTCTTAACCACAACAAGTAGTTTGGCGGCTCTCATTAGGTGGGTGTCGAACTCATTTAATGGAATAAAGTCAAACTAATATATCTGCTCACAGGTCAGTTAGGTTACGAGCTGATTTATAAAAAAAAATTGTGCTTAAGCCCAAACATAGTTATTTAGGCTGACATAACCGTTAGCAACTATGTGCGAGGTAGAAAAAAAAAATACATAAAAATAAAACATGCAAATTCATCAGAACTGAATCCGTGTACATTTCGGAAACATGCATTTAGTAAAAAAAAAAAAAAAAAGGACCACAATGATGAGTTATTTGGTTTTCTGGAGGAGAGTTGTAGCTGTTGTTTGTCTGGAAAACTTATCTTGACTGCTGCAAATCTGAACGATGACGGCAGCGTCAAAAAAAAGAAAGAAAGAAAGAAAGAAAGAAAGATCGCTTAAAATGTGCTCAACAAATCCGCTCTTTGCTTGCATCGCTTGGAACAGTTTTGCTCCTAAACTGAAGACGTGCAGCTAACATTTAGCACGGCGGCCAAAAAACACGGCCTTTTCTTGGCAGCAAACTGATGAGCTCCCAGCAAGAATAGCTGGGCTGGCTTGTTAATGGTAGCAGGCTAGCTGGCTTGGCTAAGGTTCGCCGAAACAAAACGGACTCGGGCCTGAATTTTTTTTGCCACCGTGTTTAGGCGCATATAATTCATATGACATCTTGTTCCTACCGGTGCATGGAGTCAAAACATTCGTCACCGTGCTACTGATTTGTGGGGGGGATTCGTGTCGGTGGCTTTGCGACGAAAAAGACAAGTAAAGCAGCTAAAAATGGGAAGTCAACACTTACCTAGCTTTACTTTCTACGCCATCTTGGATCCACTTGTCAGACCATCGCAAAGCATAGTGGGATGTACTGATCTGAAGGTTGAGGAGGACTTGCCGTGAAAGTGCCAATGTTCTGGCCTCTTTCACGAGTCAAAGTTTTGCTTTGGAAAAAAAGACAACACTCGGTGGAAGAAAGAAGCTTCAGCGCCAGACCTCCCCCAAAACGAATTAATATGAAGCTGCTTCACTGTCCTCTGTGTCTCACATCATTAAGTCATTGATAACCCAGCATTAGTATGTTTTTTTTTGTTCACTCCAAATTAGTTTAGCTATTTGAAGAAAAAGAAATTATATATATATATATATATAATATATATATATATATATATATATTATATATATATATATATATATAATATTATATAGAGAGAGAGAGAGAGAGAGAGAGAGAGAGATAGATATAGATATATATATAGATATAGATATATATCTATATAGATATATATAGATAATGTTTGCTCCTGTATAAATAAGTATTTGAGTATTTTTTTAAATGTATTCTATGTAATAAAATAAAAAAAAAATACCATCATCTGTGAGACATTATCGCTTCTATACATATTGACTATATTATCCATACCAAAGTAGATATATATATATACTTTAACCAACACGTTTTCTTGGGTGGGAAAAGTAAGAAAGGTATGTAGCGTATGTTTTCCCCAACTACTGTCAAATTTTAATAACTCCTCAATAGATAGTACATAAAAGAATTTTAAAATTGACCGTTTTGTCTTCATACTTTATTTATATAGCAAGAAAGTATTTTGAATGACAGAACCACCCACGTGGGCATTCCAGTTACTCAGACTGTGATTCAAATCAGAAAGTGAAAATCGTCAATTTCAAGTGTTTTTTTCTTTGAATTACAACAACAAAGGCTTACAGCTACAATTCAAATAATCAGAAACAAAATATACCAAAATGTGTTATGCTTACTTGAAAGTCATCCAGTAGTCAATGACCTCACCAGGAGTGCAAGTCACAAAACATAATTACAAACTATGCATAGTCATACTTACTTTTTTTTTTCTAAGCATTTAATAGAAAGTTAGGTGTGAGGAAAATGTCAAATATTTCCGCGATTGGATTATGAACTAGCTTTTTTATAGGATATTGACCTCTTTGCCCACTTATGGTTAAGCCTGATCTGGTGATTCATTGATGACTTGAACCTTTGACTTCCTGACTTGTGTTGAGTTGAAGCTTCAATTTGATCACATGTTGCACTTTAATCCTGCATCCATCTTTTTTTTGTTTGTTTTTTATGAAGCGCACCGGACCCTCCCAAAGCTAAACACCTACTCAACATAAAGCTGCCACTCCTGTGCTTTACAACTGAGGTACTATCCTCAGTTTTCTAAACTTTATCCTTTTTCTCCCCAATCTCAGATTGGTCAGTGTAGATAAAAAGTTTATTAGTTACACCGGCTGAAGGACATGTTTCCTAAAATTAAGATCATTGTCCCCCACGTAATCTGGCTCTTATATTGCTTTTGCTTATTTCACTGTGGACACTGACACCATTGTACCAGCTTCAGCCGGCATCTTCATTTGCCTTATTTCTGGGGTTAATACACGTTTCCCACCAATTCAACTTTTTTTTTTTTTCATGTCACAACATGAAGTATTTTTTGATATTTTGTCATAAAAAGCATTCATAGGTTTGTCTCCTTTCAACTTAGATGTTGGAAATTAAACATTTCAGAAGATTAAATCATCATCTGGGTTTTCTAAAACTATTTTAAATGCAAAGAAATCTTAGTACCTGTACTGTAAGCTTCTGAAAAGTTCAAACGAAAAACAACATGTCTATAAACATTCCTCTCATTTTTCTGACATTTAGCTAAAAGAAACTAATTTTGGCTCATCTAACTTAAAAAGGGTCAGGAAAAAAAAAATCAGTGGTATGAGTCATTTTTATCTTGTCTGCAAATATCTGGTTGCAGCTGGATTTCAGTAATCTTTCCATAAAATGTGAAACTGTAATAAAACTACATTAAACAGAGAGGAGAAAATGCAAAGACTGGAGGTACAATATGTTTATTGTCAACGTTTTACTAGACAATAAAAAAAGGGAACATCTCATAGAGGGCGTGTGTGTTTTGCGGTTGCTTTTCCCCCCCAAATCTTAAGATACTGCAGTCGGGCGCCGCGGCGGTATTCCGCTAACATGCTGTACAAACGCATCACAGTTCCCTCTGAACATAAACACAAGTTAACATGAAACAAAAACATGAAAGTAGAAACTGTTCTCGTGTCACTGCAGGTTGTGGATCATCTCCTCCTTGGCAATCAGGTGCGTGGTCTTGTTGACCAGCGACATGAGGGAGTTGAGTTTCTGCGACCAATCGTTGAGCAGGTCGTTGGGGTCTTTGGGCCGCTGAAAGTTGATGATGCCGGCGAGCCGGTCGACCTTGGCATAGATGGTCTTGTTTACGACGAGGCTGGAGAGGAACTCCTCCGACTCCTGGCGTAGGATTTCAACGGGTGGATTAGTAACGTCATTTTTTTTGGTGGTACTGTGAGCTTTAGATGGAACGAGCTGCTAAAAGGTTTGCTTACGTCAACAGAGAGGTCCAGCAGGCCAGCCATCCTTTTCATTGTGATTCTGGTGTAATATTTGGCCATTATTCTGATGTTCTGAAAGAGAAAGACAAAAAAAATCTTTAATATAATTACAAGCAATAATGGAGACCAACCTACAGAGATATAAAGCTTACGTAAGTAAGAATAAGGAGACCCAAATCAGATCTCCCCCCAAACCAAAGATCCTACTGGAGCGACTCCTACTAACTTGGATACGGGTCAGATGGTTTTCAAAGAATCCACAGTCAAAACGGTCATCATGTCGCATTTTATCTGACTTCTAGGTCCTTGATGTGTGACACGGGCTACAGTTCTGCGCCAGGAGAAGCCAGACCGGACGTAAACAATGTTTTGTTTACGGACAATGTTTTGTCCGACAAAACGTAAACGTTTACATACAAACACCAATCATTGCAGCTTCTCCATGACTGCTTTGATTTCCATGTAATATAATGGTAAATGGACTGAACTTATATAGTGCTTTATCTAATCATTTTTGACCACTCAAAGCGCTTTACACTAGAGCCACATTCATCCATTCACACTCACAAACGCTCACACATTTAGACACCGATACGCAGCTTGGTAGGCAATTTGGGGTTGGGTGCCTTGCCCAGGGGCACATTGACATGTGGCAGGAGGAAGTTGGAATTGAACCTGCAACTTTCCGATCACAAGATGACTGTTCTATCCACAGAGCCACAGTCGCCCACCATACAAAATAACATATAAAACATAATACAGCACATTATATAAAACATAACAAAGCTAAGGTTTCTGCAGGTTACACCAACTCAAAGTTAAGACTTTTTAAGACCGTTATGAATGAAGTTTAAGACCTTTATCACAACAATAATTTAAAATATGAAAATCGTATGTTTTACGATGTTCTTTATAGCCTTAACTCCTACAGTGTCAAGCTTTTATGCAGATTGCACAAGTTTGCCATACATGTGAGCCAATGATGAAGACGGACATCATCTATCCAACTGGAAATAAATATGCTCTAATGCCAGATGCAAAATAAATAAATAAATAAAACGGTAGCTAGTTATATTAGCATCTAACTAGCGGCAGCCTCAACCGCTTCGAGTCACAGAACGCAATGAAGAAGTCTGAATGAGACAAACTTTTGCCACGCCAACAGAGACAATACAAGTTAAATATTCCTGCAACAACATTTAAGACCTTATACTTATGTGTATTTATGGCCTAACTAAATTTCTAAAATGAATTTAAGACATTTTAAGGCCTTAACTTTAGATACACAAACATAAGACGTTTTAAGGATGCACAGAGAACCAGATAACAAAGCTAGTAAAAGTAATGGTTGGTGCTTCAACGCAAAGAGAAAACGTACAGTTGAACACTCTACCTGGGGAAAAAAACAACAACAAAAAACAAACTCAAACCCAAGAGCAACAACACAAGGGAATCTAATTTACATTTGGTGCGACTCCCGATCGTTTTGCCCTGTCCTTCCATGAGTGACTTACATGCTCCACCACCCTGTTCTTAAGGTCCTTCCACCTTTTCTCTCCCTCCTCTGAATATGAAAAGACGTCCGTCGCCGGGCTCTCAGATGAGCCTTTTCTCAGCTCCTTCCCATAATCCTCCACCAGCGAGGCCCAGCGCATTAGCTCCATAGTGGTAAACTGCTTCAGAAGGTCCCTGGGAAAAGAGGAAGAACGTCTCTCTCAGCGTGTCGTAATCGATTTGTCAGCGGCAAAGTCGAAGCACGTTGAGGCACGGGTTGGTCTTACTTGTATTTAGGGATTTCTTCCAATTTCTTGTCGGCGCTGATTCTGTGCACGAGGTCTGACTGTTCGTTGTCGTAAGGAGACAGGATCACGTACAGCACCACACTCTTCAGGGCCTGTAGGGCGGAACAAGCAGAAAATGCACGTTAAGCAATTACAGCGTTGTGCTCCTCGTGTTATATTAAGCCATCGTGCAATGAGAACTACATCTGACGTTTGACAAGAACTCTGCAAACACCAGCTTCAGGAAACCTAACTAGAAAACGGTTACGCTTGATAAAAGGAGTGAAAACGCTAAACCATTTGTCCTCCGAAACAAAAATCTGTCGACACTCTACCTGCTGCCACTTGCTGCTGTCCTCCAGGATGCAGGGCGTGTCGTAAATGGCCTTGTAGTGCTTGCATATCGACAGGTAGGAGCCCTCGTGCTGGTCCACCTGAATCATCAGGTTGTAATACTTTAACTTCAGCTCCTGTGTTGGTAAAAGGACAAAAAGTTTTAAGTTCGCAGTTTTGGATGGACAGTAGATGATGCTAGTCAGGACTGCTGCTGTCTCTTACCTCGGTTCCTTCCTCCTGGAAGAACTTGGTGTTTATCTTCTTGCTGATGATCTGGGTGCGAATATAGTCTTTGACAGCGATGCAGAGCCTCATCTGTTCCAAGATAAACTCCACCTTCTCCTTCTTCTCCATGGAGCCATACGTCTCCACCTGAGCAACAACAACAACAAAAACAACCCGTAAATGATGCGGGTCTTAGCAGCTCGTATATTACTTGTGCATAAAAAGGTTGGGATCTCACCTGTAGCTCCTGCAGAATGGCGGCAGCCTCTTTGACGTCACCGCTCTGCTCCTTGATGTTGGCCAGGGTCTTTGTCAGCCTCGCACGCTCGATCTCTACGTAGATCTGTCAGAGAGAACCGTTTAGTGCATTGAGACAGGAGGCTAGCCTACCTGTTAGTACAGGACTTAAAGGGCTAAATCACAGTGGACAAGGGTCAGCACCTCTCTCACTTGTTTGTCAGTTGTGTGGCTGAAAAAAAATGCAACAATGCTTTTCCCTTTGTTGCAAAGACAAGAAAATGTGGCACTTGGAAACCACTGTAACTGGTCACAGTATTAGAGGATTAGCAGAAGTGCCAGTAACACTCTTTGCTAACTTTGAAAACATTTACCTCATTTAGCTTCCCCTAAATTTTTTGCTTAGGGGAATTAATCCGCTAATGGCAGAGCTAAATTTCCACTTAGTGCTTTAGCCGAGTTTGGAAACATTTAGTGCTCTCATCTTCCTGTAAATTCAGCTAAATTAATTTTTTCTGATAAATTATTCCACTATAATAGCAGAGCTAATTCCCACCCCCGATTTAGAGCTTTAGCATTTTTGCTAACTTTGAAAACGTTTAGTGTACTTAACTTTACCTAAACTAGGTTTTCCAGATAAATTCTTAAGCGCCAATTTACTTGGCTGCTTTGAAATCTTTCAATTGAATAAAGTTCAACATCTGCATCGACTTCTACAATTCTCCAAGTAGTTAGTCGTTTATATTCATGCTTTTATTTTGAAGCGCATTCTTTCTTTTTTCTGTTCTCAATAAAGGAACTTTATTGAGCAAGGGGCAAAAGAGTCATGGATACTGACTACCTGAGCAGTTAGACTGACTAACTAGCTAACATCAGGTTGTCATAGTGACAGTGTTACGCTACATAAGAAATACACACAAAAAACAGCAATAAATGCTTAATCGGGGAGTTTTAGGGTTCAATCTCTGCCTCAAAATCAAAAATACCTGTATTAATACGTTGAACGGTTTTGGCAGAGCCAGTGACAGTTGTTGCTTTTCTCTTTAAAATAAAAACAATAAAGTTATTTTTTTGTTTTGCTTTTCCTTTTAGTATCTATAAATGCAATCAAACTGGGTTTGCTCAGGATTACAATACTGTGAGAATCAAATACAGGCCCCTCCCGTTTATATCAAAGTCTGTTTCTTAGATTAATTTGAATGGCAACACAAGCAGTAAAAGGACATAGTAATTATGGCATCAAGGGATTCCATACCTTGCCAGCAGTCACAGTGCGAAGTGTGTCTATAAGCCTCAGCTTGATGTTCAGATCAGTTACTGCATCCACATATTTGTAGCACTCTTGTACCATTTTGGCAACAGCCTGAGGTGAAGAGCAAAACAAATAACATATTTAGACCACAGTAAAAACTAGTTTACCCAAGGAAACATTTTATATGAGCAAATTTCAAAACCCATATAGGTTTTCATATTTCAATTAGCTTGAAATATGAAAATTCCTATTTTTCATAAGAGTTTGAAAAATATACTCATGTTCATATTCATGAACATACGAGTATATTTCATATTTAAAAATTTGCATTGCAGATACGAACTTTCTATCTGCAACACAAAAATTTGCAGGTATCGGAATTTCTGCTAATTTTGCAGGAATCACAAAATTTGCAGTATAGTAATAATTTGTATTGCAGTAGAGTAACTCAACTTGATGACTGACAATCTCACAAAATTACTTTAAACAATTTCTATTTAGCACTTTAATGTGTTAAGGACTTTTAATTAAAGTATGTCAAATAAAATATTCTGCGTTTTAATTGAGGAGGCCATCGGTAAGAGATTGGCAAAGTTATGAAGAAAGCGATCAGGGGAAACAGAGTCCTGACCTGTTTGAGTTGACTCCTCCGCTTGGTGAGTAACATGATGTTTTCATTCAGAGCGTCCCAGTCCTTTGCTCCATAACACATCTGGACCACGGCCACGAGGATTCTGGAGGTGGACACCATATCTGATGCCTGTGAAAAATTAAAACAGAATCTATTCAGTAAATTTGCATACGCAGAAATTTGTAAGTGCAGTGTGTGTGTTGTTTTTTTTAAAGAAAGAATTTTGGTTAAAGTTTTCTGAGCTATTTTCAAGATAAATGCACCGAACTCAACTTTTTCCAGTTAATGTGTCGGTTTTTGTTAACTTGTGTAGCTCTGAACACAATTCATGTTCAAGACTTGCTAAGACTTGCTAAGTCTTGAACATGTCTAAGATGTCTTTTTGTCTTTCTTTTTGTTAAGGCTTTTAGCTTTTGCCTTGCTAAAGCTGAAAATATTTCTCATCATTCATAATGTGGGGGACAGAAAAGCCTTGCCCATTTATCTTGGGCAAGGCACTGAAGCCCAAGTTACCTTCCACTGTAAGTTTGTGTGAGAGTCGCTGCTGAGTGAATGAGACTAATAATGGAAAAACACTGAGTGGTTGATCCTGAATCGATGTTAAATCAAGATGAAAAGAAGTTCTGTCTCCCAATTAATTTTTTTCTGAATTTCATTTCATATACGTTTCAGAGAATAATTAAGTAGACGTAAACTAAAAATTATCAAATGAACTTCATAGTCAAACAGTAGATGACTCGCATCATCAGGAGTTGTGTCAAACAACCCAACACTATACATGTTCAATTGTTATATTAAGAAGAATTAAAAGCTCTCACATAATTTCTTGGACACAATGAATTATTTTGTAGTTCTTATGGATACATCAATTACAATTGTTTCTTTCTTATTTGTAATGTAAAGGTATAACGTAAACAATTTCTAGTGCAGCTTCAGGTGGGAGGTTTCCGCTTACCGTCCTGGTCTGTTTCTCCAGTGACAACAAACTCTCAATAGCCTCTTGTAACTTCCCCTCCTGTAGAAGAGAACACAAAAACATTAACTTCAATATCTTTGTTTTTAAATTACAAACGCCGAGCTTTTTTTCCCCCCCTATTCTTACAGAATGCTAAAGATACCGGTTAGCAGGTTGGCTACTTCTGAAGAGGCTAACCTCAGTGCTAAACATAGCCAGTGTCTCTTTAACAACGAACTCCGGAGTTTTAGAGAGAAACAAAACACCAATGTGGTATTAAGCGTGGGTAAAAACAAATATATTCGAACTTATAAGTGATATGTGCTCATTATGTGTGGTTATGTTAGGATAAAACTAAAGACACCTCAGTTGTATGATAGCTTAAGTGCTAGCGCACCGACCGGGATGCACCATGACTCAGCCAGCGCTGGCCTTCTTTTAAAAGCTCACTTACTTTGGCCATTTTTTCGCACTCCGGAAGCCTCTCATCTACAGTGGAACTGTAATCAATCTCCATCTTCACGATCCTTCCATCGGACCTCTCAGATCGTTCCTCAGACATTGTTGCGATTTAAAAAAAAAGGGACAACAAACCACGACTCTTTTCCAGGCTCAGCCTGACGCTGTTTGTCTTGTCAAATGAACGACGTAAGGAGGTGACCAATCAGAACAGAGAGTCGAATGGCTGGTTAGATGCCTGAAAGACCCAAGGGGGACGTCTCTAAAAAATATATTGTAATTTCTGTCAGGCACAACAAAGGCAGCTTTAGTTTTACATAACTGTAAAACTTCAAACAGTATGAACAGTCCGGCCAATAAATGCGCCGATAAGACAAAGAACAATAAAATATACAAAAACAAGAATGTTTAATTAAAATATAAAAATAAAAATATATAATTTTTAATGCAGAACCCATGAGAAAAGAGTACATATAGCTAGTTACAATACACGAAGATTTTATATGTTAAAATCCACAATTTTAAGATTCTATTCAATGTCAGTATCAGTAATAATTCATGAAAACATGAAAATTGTTTTTGTTGTCTCCCAGACTAAAGATCATTTTAAAATTGAGATATTGAATTTTACACTTGTAAAAGCATAGATTTACTTATGTATTAAACAGAAATAAAACCAGATAAGTAATTACTTTATTTGCAATACCTGATGGAGTGCCAGAAATTATAGGGAACCCTTTTAAACCGTGTTAGTTTGACAGTGTATGCTTTATTAGTGGAGAATAAAATAAATGCAAAATGTTGAACATTTAGCTTCTTAAAGTATACCAGCATTGAGAAAGAAAGCCTTCCCATACCCTGCATAATCTCTAAAAGATCTTAAACACTGGGGAAATGGCAGTAGGTTCATGTTTATGTTCTTAGCCATAACTGTAATTAATTATTAACTTGCCATTTTGACGCTGTATAGAGCATTTATGATTTTATATAATACTGAGACAGTTCTCTTCTCAGAATAAGAATTTATTTTCTAAATGAGATTTAAACTATATAAATAAAGGTCAAACAAAATTGATTTCTGTTCCAGTCGTGTTCCTGATCCTTCCAAAGACTCAATTAGTTAAATCACAATGAAAGCAGTTAGGATTGATGGGATTAATTTCCCTCTGGGATTATTAAAGTATTTTTAACCGAACTGAATTGAAGTGAAGCAACAACAAAACACAAGCACAGCTTTGCAATCAAGGATGGAGCACAAGAAGTAAAGCACAGTGCCATGGCAACAGACCACCAGCAGGTGTCCGCATTATCTGCATCTTGCCTGTCTTTGCGCAGCAGCACTCTGCAGTGAAACTGTCCCATACCAGAACCATTTACTCCCCAAAACACGTGCAGGAATAATGCATGATATACAGAGTGCGACTCAGAGAGAATGATGAAATACGAAATATTTAAATTGGCTATCATTTCTAATTACTTAAACAGGCTTTTTAGTCACCAAATGTTAAGGGCGGCAGCCATCCAGGGGCGCCATAAAAGTTGAAAGGAATAAAAAGGAATTTTAACTGTTCTTTTTAAAACTTACAGGTAATAATATAATTTCCTAATATGAAAGATTCTATAATAATTGTTCTGCACAGCAAAGAATGTTAAATACTACATTTAATAATAATGATACTGTGCTTAGCTATCCTGCCTCAGTTCCTGCATATGTTAGACTGATCAAATCAGAGTATTTTTAATATTTTCAGTGTATTTATGACTTATGTTTTGGTGAGCACTTTCTTCTAAGCTAAAAATAATAATAAAATGCAGTATTTAGTGTCGCCATATATAAATTGGTGAAACAATTGGAGGTGGGGGCAAATAAAATCTCATCTAGGGAGCCCAAGTGTCTAGGGCTGACCATGATCACAAAATCCAGTACTTTTAAAGCCAGCAATTTGATAAAACGTCTAAAAAAACAAACAATAAAAACACCAATTTTAAAGAGTTTGCCTGCAGAATCAGGAAACCGCAGCAAACCCTAGAGAAGCATTGAATGAAGGGGTGGGGACCAGAACGACATCTATGTTTATTTTTCTGATTTAATCTGTAAAATTAGACTAAACACAGCAACAGGATTTTTTTAACAGCTATTTTGCCTGAGAAGTTAATTAACCTTTCATTTGAGCTTGAATCACTTATTTATAGCTTAGCATCATCATTTCATTAAATGCAACTGCAGTTCACACTATCATTACTGTGTAAAGGTAAATGTGTGTATTAGACTCTAGGCTGACACTGAAGCATAATATAAAATTATTAAAATGTTTTTTTTTATTGCATTGCCTTCATTTACGATGAACACTCTGAGGATAAGTTGTGCTTAGCAGCTTTACATTAGGTAGAAATAGCTCATACATTCGCCTGCTTACTGAAGATGAGAGTTCAAATTGAAATGCCGGTTCAGACGGTTTGCCGTCCCAGGCAGGAATATATTGTGGACGGAAAATATGTGCTGACAAGGCAAAAAGGCAGTTTGTCCTCATCATTAGTGCACAGATTTTGCTGAGTGGATAAAAAATGTCAGTTGTGTCGATAAAAATCAGCAGCATAAACCTCTCCTTTAATTAAAATGGACTGTGTCATAACGTGGCAACATTGTTTTCTGTTGTTCTCACGGCGAAGCAGGGCTCTGGGCAAGTAAGCGTTACTAACCGCTGAAATTATAGCGTCATCCCGATCGCTGGGCTGTTGAGCTCAGCTTTCATGAGTTTTTTCACGGTGAAGCACAGACCAAATTCCTTGTTAACTCCAAGGATAATGAAGGATACAATCGGTGTTGCTTTAGAGGCCCAAGGGAAACAATTGGAAGATGGCAACATATTCAGCAGAATTATGTTGGATTGAACTAAATCTTCTAAAGTGATACATCGTCAGATGTTTGCTCAGAAACATAACCTGCAGGAGTAGCTTTAGGAAATCTGGCTACAATATTTGACAAATGCACATTTAGTGAAGATAAAACCAAGATAAATCTTTTTTTTGTGTGTGAATCTACTGCTGCAGTAGGAATCCTTTGTGTGTGTGTGTGTGTGTGTGTGTGTGTGTTTACATGTACTTATATGTGATTTTGCTTCCATTTCTGTCAGAGTTTGGCGTGGTTGTGTGTCTGTGTGGTGTTTGTGTGTCTGTTGCTGAGCAGCAGGCTTTCCAACAGGGGGCGGAACTGAGTCTGGAGCAGCAGGTTCATACCCTGGAGAGAAGCTCTCGAGAGGACGCTCCTACACTTGTACTTGTGTCTCCTGGGTCAGAAGCTTAAGCATAAAACACGACAGTGTATCACTGATATATTTAAGTCACAATTGAAACCAGGAGCTTACATACACCAAAATCGCATACAGACTGATTATTGGAAACTTCTGATTGATTAATTCACAGGTTTGAGTTCACTACAGGCACACCTGGAACTAGTTTCTGATATGGGTGATATAGGCCACAGCCCAGGGTGGCATCTCGCCAGAGGGCGCCCGGCCCACCACTGCCATTCTCCGTGGGTTAGAGAAAAAATATGCAAATGCTTTGTGCATTGGCAATATAGGGCAATGTAAAAACATTTTAAAACGTGGATCTGCTCCAATCAGCAAACAAAAATTTCATTAAATTGTCATGCGCAATTCTGGTCAATAGAAACACGGCAATAGTGCTTATTGGAACAGTTTCTGTTAAATGCAAATGGAATCTGTGCATTTTTCTTCCCTGACGCTCCTAAACTGCATATTTATTTTAAACTGAGCAAACTATTATAACTGTACCTGCAGTATCCGTATGTTGTGAATCTGCATAGTGTAAAGTCTCCTGTTTTTATTTTTAAGTTTTTGTAGATTTTTTTTTAACCTCAGTTTGATCTTCTATTTATCTTTAACTTGCTTATGGACTCTCCAGAATTTCCCCCACTTTGGAACAAAAAAAAATTTGCATTTGCAAAAAAAAAAATGTCTGAAAAACAAAAGTGAGGCCAAACAACGAACACAGCGGACATTTGAGCTAAACGCCGCTGTCCAAACGCAGCTCGATTGTCTGCGCAATGGAATTATGCACGTGCAGGACATTAAAGGCAGTGAAATCCGCAGCCTCACAAAGGGTGTGAAGGCGAGAAGGGGCGCAGCAGCAGCAGCAGCAGCAGCAGCAGCAGCAGCAGCTGCAGCAGCAGCGAGCTGCAGCAGCAGCAGCAGCAGCAGCAGCAGCAGCTGCAGCAGCAGCAGCAGCAGCAGCTGCAGCAGCAGCGAGCTGCAGCAGCAGCAGCAGCAGCAGCAGCAGCACAGCACACGCAGCAGCAGCAGCAGCAGCAGCAGCAGCAGCAGCAGCAGCAGCAGCAGCAGCTCAGCAGCAGCAGCTGCAGCAGCAGCGAGCTGATGCTTCCTGTGCTGCGGTCTACCAGTGTTTCCATCGCGTCTCGCTTGTGTCTCAGCAGCCCGAGCAGCGGTGGGGGCCGAAGAGGCTGTTAGTTAACGTGGTTTTATTTTCCGATACCAATGAGAGCCGCTTTCAAGTAGAACAAGTAGAGCTGCGGCGAGAAGAAAGTAGCTCCCCCCGCCCCCTTTTTTTTTTTTGGTGTGGGGGTTGTTTGATTTGACTTTGTACGCAGACAGGGGGTTCAGATTCGAAACACTGCTGCGTTCAAAACAAACATTTAATAAGCATACTGGACTTTATTCCTAACCGTACCTCAAAGAAAAAAAAAAACTAAACTAAACAAAACAAAGCGGGCAGAGGTAATTCACATCCGGGATAGACTCTTCAAAATAAAACAACGTCATAATTTTAGAACGTGAGCTACGCATATGTTTTTGTTCTTGTTTTTAATCTTTAATTAAAATTAACAATGGAATTAAAATTAACAACTTTATTTTAAGTGTTTTCATACTGATAGCAAAATCTACATATTACATTTCTGGGTCAGTAATAATCTGTTTAGGTGTGTTTCTCACCAAAATGAAATTACTGAAGATTAGCAATGAAACGATTAATCAGATTAGTTGTGATTAATTGACTGAAATAATCATCAATTCATTTTCGATTAGTTGTTAACTGGAGTATACATACTTTTTTTAAAAAAAAAGCCTTTTGTGAAAGAACAACATATTCAGAAAAGTAATTAAGCCAAATATGTACATTCTTATATACATACTTTCTTTGTCTGTAAATATGTTCCCAAAATTCCTGAAGTGTTAGTTTTAGCTTCACTTGGTACAAATTCTGTAAAACAAATCTAAGCATCTCTTGCTATTCCGCCATTAATCAGTCAATCAAAAAAAAAAGAGCAGAGAACAGATTAGCCATGCAGCCATGCAATTTATTTTTCAATTGACTCTTTTAAATAAATTCAACTGAATTTTTTTGTTTTTGTTTCAACTTCAATTCAATATTATTCTTGACTGATTTGTATTTCTGCATCCTCATATTAGATCATTTGTTTCGACTGATCCACGAATCCAGAAAAAAAAAACAAAAAAAAAAAAAACAAAAAAAAAACTTTCTACAGCCGTCGAAGACTCTTATTCCGACAGACCGTCATCCTTCTCCTCAGTCTGCGCTCCCAGCTTGACAGACCCCCCCGCCTCCCCCCGCCTCCCCCCCGGCGCTGTGGGAGGAGACATCCCCCCCCCCCCCCCCCCCCCCCCCCAAGAAGCAGCCGAAGCTCCGTTCGTCGCGTCACACAAGGCAATGCTGGAGACACACACAACCCGCTGGTTCCGATGAAAGGAAGGAGTCGAGCGTAACTCGGCTGTCCAGACATCGTCCAGATAAGCTCGGCGCTCACACACATCCTGCCGGGGCGGCGGAGGAGGGGAAACTCTGCTGAGCTGCTACTATTGTGAACACATAGATATATAGCGGGGGTCGCGTAGAGGGACGAAGAAGAAGAAGAAGAAGATGTTAATGAAGGAGTACAGGATATGCATGCCCCTCACTGTAGAGGAGGTAAGTTTTTATTTTATTTTTTAAAAATTATTTATTTATTGCGCTCTCCCCTCCCACACTCTCTTCTTGGTTTCTTGTCTTTATTTATTTTATTTATTTATTTATTTATTTTTTTCGTGCTCGACTCCAGGGGATTTTTGCGCTTCCCGGGCGACACCGACAGCTTTGATAGCGCGTCGAGGTTGATTGTATTCCAGACATGTGGCTGAGGACGGAAGGTTTACACGAAGCATGAGAAATGCTTTCAGATGAACTTGAAGCGCTCCGCTGAATTAAACCCCCCCCCCCGTCTCCCTCAAGCCCATAGCAGGAGAAAGCCCGAGTTTAAAGACAGAGCAGCTCATCTTTGTCACACATTCATAAAATACTACATCTCTGAGGAGTGTCATCGTTGCCCCCCCCCTCTCAAATTCCAGACTCTGCAGACGCCTGGCTGCAGATTGAATTATTCCTTCCCTAAAACTGCAGACAAGTCCTCTCCAGACTCAACTCTCCTGTTTCCCTGCAACTAATTCCTCCTGTGCTGCACTGATTGATTCATTTGCGCCAAACAATGAGTCCACTGTTTAGTGTTCAATCTGATTTGTCTGTTTAATCTCAGTGTTGGAGTCTAAAATTAGCAGCTGGAGATGATTGTTTTTCCTGTCCTGGCATGCGTGTAGCGGTGCGTTTGGTCAATTATCAGCTCTGCTGCTGCTGCTGCTTCTTCTGTTTCGGTCCATGTCTTCAGTGGTTGAGATGTGTGGGTGTCTGTTGGTTTTCCTGTAGCCCAAGGCTGCTGTCAAGTGGATTTACAGTCTACACTGTGACACCATGTCAGGCCAGATGTTGGGATAAGAAAGCAGTGATGATTTTTCTCTGGAAGGGCCAAAAAAACAACTATAATCTTTATTAGTTTTATTAGTTCCTTGATTAAAAGTTTGATAATAATCATATTTTTTTTAATAATAATCATATTTTATATTATATATATATATATATATATATATATATAATTTCCTGGAATGGTATGTATTGGACTCCTACTAAATTGCAGCTTTGGTTTCTGTCTCCTCTGACATGTAGTGCGACCTCACAGACGACTCCATCGGTTTCTCATGTTGCTGGGTTTGATGAAAGTATTCTCTATAGATAACCTATATAGGCAGATGAAATGCCTTAGCATTTAATATCTCACAGAGAATATCACATGAATATATATATGTATATATATATATATTGTTTTTCCGCCCAGTGATTATCGCCACAAACCTGCCCTGAGTTTTCCAAACCTGCTGCCAGTTTCCATTTTCCTCAACTGAAGTAGCGATGAAGGCATTACACTAAACCCCCCCCTCATGAGTTCAAAAGGGAAATGTCATGTTTGTAATACAAAGCTTTGCTAAGAGGAATGTGTTCTTGAATACTTCTACAGTGTGTGTGTGCGTGTGCACATGCAAGACGTCACACAGATGTGTTATGTGGGCGTCTGCATTTCTAAACGATTGTTACATTCACAGAAGCAGCCGCTCGGCTTCTGCGCCTGCTTACGTTAAGCAACCTCCACTTTCCCGTGGCGCTGGTTGGGACAGCAGAGGGTTGAGGACGGCGTGTGTCTGTGGAAAAATGAAATCAGATAAAACACTTTTCTTTCATTTTAGCAGTATCTGAGATTTGTAGTGGATAAATGCAGCACTTAGACGAGACTGCATCCTTAATCTATATCTCTTTATATTTAACTTTAAATCTTGCCTCAGAGGTGAAAACTTTGTTTACTATTGCTTTTTGTTTTGCAAAAATAAGTAAGGAAGTTAAATTTTGACCTCAAATTGAGGCAAAGCATTTGCTATTTGACTTGGTCATGCGTTTTCTTATTTTTTCTTTTTGTATTCTAATTAGATTTCATATATTATTATTATTATTAGTAGTAAAGCCTGAATCCATATTCTCCCAGTGGAGTGCCGCTTTGAATGTTTTTAATGATATTCTGAAGAAAGTTTGGCTTTTAGGATAAATTGACAAAGTCAGTGTCATGTTGAGCTAAGTAGCACCAAGACTCTAAAATATGAATTGTTCCAATATCGTCACCTTCCTAAAGTCTTTTTTTTTTCCCAAACTGGATTTCTTTGTTTTTTTTTTGTTTGTTGCCAAAATCACTTTTGACAAAGAGTGACTCAGGCCTTTATTTTAGGAAGGCTTGTTGCTTTGTCTGAAGCATTTCAAAAATGCATTGAAGAAAATTTCAAAAACTGGAACAGGATCAACCAGATGGTCGTTCGAAGAATATGTCAAAATAAACAAACAGTCACATAGGTAAATTAAGTTTTTATTAGTTCCTTTTATGTATGGCAGACATTTTTTATTTTACAACCCACTTCTCGGAAGGTATGAGATTGTGCATATATACATAAAGATTTTAGATTTAATTATGCTAGTACTAGTTTCAGATTTGAAATGCCTTTGCAACTGGCGACTGCCTTTCAAGCAATAACTTTGAATATCTCCAGGATTCACACATTGATTTGATGGGTATTGATGAAGAAGACAGAGGCAACACAATCTTTAGTTATAAGGAGCAGGTGCTCCAAAGATGAGCCGCCTGCAGAACTGCTTAGAGTTTCAGAGGAACCCGTCTTTATGTGCTACCAAGAGTGGTTTGTTGCGCTGCATTAAGTTGAAAAGAGAAACCAATGTCTTCTGTTGGGTTTATGTTGGGGAAGATTTATTTAGTCCTGTCACTCACTTGTGCCTTTCACACACTTCTTCTGAACTTCTTCTGTAAATTCTATACTACAGTATTTTAGTAGGTAAATTGATTCTATTTGAGCCCCCCTACGTTGGCTCTTAGTGGTATGACAGAGGTTTTGGTGTTTTTAATGGACACTCTGAAAAGCGAGCTGAAGAATACTGATAGATGTTTTGTTATCAAGATGAAGTGGACCACTGCTGAACCACAGCTCTCGAAGACTTGCACTAATATACACTAATACTTAAGGGCCCCTTTCTACTTGAGTGGATGTACAATCCAGGAGCCAATAGTCGGGCTCGGTTTAACCGTCTGTCCCAAGATGGATTATGTGTAGCAAGTCAATACAAGGCATGTAAGTTTTTGACTAGCAGCCTTTCTGGCCTTTAATCCAACTGCCTGCGCTAGCTCTGCTAACTGTCGATGTCCTTTTCTACATACGAGTCGACTCTGCTGCACGACTGTCTTTGACAGAAGCGTAAAACAAAACCACTCATTATCTAATCTGCCGGTTGTGCCGAAAGAAATGCCGGTGTTGTCTGTTTCCATGTAAGGAGCGAGTGCTTTCAAGATGAAAGCTGAGACATGCTAACAAGTAATTGTATCGCCTGATGGAGACATGCTAACAATTTATAGTGCATTGTGTTGGAACAATACAATACAAATTGTATTCAGATATGTAATGAATGTTCATTTATTTGAGGGAAACAATGATACGTGTCATTAATTTTCATCTGTCTCCTTCTAGTTTGGATGGAATGAGATTTTGGGATACTAAGATGCCACAATGTTTCTAGTGTGTGTCTTGTAAAACCCAAACCATTAAAATGATCTGTTGTGTGAAATTATGGCTTAAAAACTTTAAAGTTGGGATTCTGCAATTGACAATCTTGCTGTGAAGTACAAAAGGAACTATTTCTTGAGTTACTCTGTTGTGTTGACAGCGACGAGTTAACCTGGCTAATAGGTTTCAAAACATTGAAGAGGTATCCACCGATTTTTAATCAATTGACAACATTATGAATACTTGACAGGGAAAAACAAGTGTGAGAGACTAGGTAGAAATGATTAGTGAAGCCAATGCTAATGGGTAGCAATTAGCTAACCATTAGCTAACAATGCTAATGTTAACTTCCTCCTTGTGCCAAACCAAATGGCTATTCTAGTTTTTGTGTTTGGACTGATGTAACCAGATTGAGTTCAAAATGTAATTCTTTTTTTAAAAAAAATAATTAAAATGTTCTTGAAAACACAAATTGAGCATTTCCATTACTTTTACAAACCTTAGCCTAAGAATACAAGCATAAAAACAAGCTGGTCAAACCTGAAATGGCATACTCTAAACTAATTACTCATTTTTTTAAATCCATCCATCCATCCATCCATTTTCTTACACCCTAAAATGTAGTTTGTTATTCATAAAACCTTTACTCTATTTGTGAAATTAAACCAACAACCAAGAACTTGGCTTTTCCCCAAATACTTGAACCTCGTCTTGTTCTGGTGAATCCAAAGCCACTTATTATTTTTTCTTGCAAGTTGCATTGGTTCCTTGTAGATATTTTATATCAAGAAGAAATGTCCTTTTTTTTTCAATTTAACTTCCACAGTCGTGTCCCATGATGCTCCTCATGTGTCCTGAAACATTTCATCATGCTCCTTTTTTTTATCACTGTGCCTGCCATACCTGCAACATGCCGTGATAACTTCCCAACTCTAATTGGTAGAGGAAGGAAATAAAAAAAACACTTCCTTTTACATTGCAAGTGAAACTTTTACCCCACAGATGCGAACTTCCAGATATCAGTTTGATTGTTCAGCTGTCAAGAGTTTGACGGTGGTTCTGGGAAATGCCTGTGCTGAAGCCAGAAAGTAAGAAGCTCTCCTGCGGATGTATTGGAATTGGAAACGGTGTGTGTTGGTGTCTCCTAGGTGACACGATAGCCGAAGCTTTACGTATGAATCATCTAATAAATGTTACGGCTGGCTTTCATATCTGGAAAATAAAAAAACAGGAGATAAGTCCAGTTTGGATGAGTCCCAGAAAGCATAGCGTCATTACTTGTTTACAGTTGGTACTCCTCTGGGAAATTTACTGTAGAAGAGGCTACATTTTATTATTTATTTATTCCCCCCCTCTGTGTGCTCTTATCACTGCTGCACACATTGCGGCGAGTTTCATCCCTCCTCTTCTAAAGGGCGAGTCAAAGTTTCCTGGTTGTCCGAAAACAAAAGGCAAGAGCAGTTGATGAAGTTAAAGATGGAACGCCGGGGGCGGATGACCAGGGACGTACAACGGTGACCTCTTATGTGTAAGGGGAGGTGAAGAGGGGATAAAACAAACAAACAAAAAAAGGGGATGGCAGAGAGTGGGGAATGGTAAAGGTCATGCAGGAAGTTCTGGGAGATTTTGTTTTTCTTTGAAGCTCCCTGGGGTTGCGCGTTAGGTGTGTTGTTGTGTGTGTGTGTGGTGTGTGTGTGTGTGTGTGTGTGTGTGTGTGTGTGTGTGTGTGTGTGTGTGTGTGTGTGTGTGGTGTGTGTGTGTGTGTGTGTGTGTGTGTGTGTGTGTGTGTGTGTGTGTGTGTGTGTGTGTGTGTGCGTGCACTCGGAGTCAGAGTCACGGGTACATGCAGGGTCATGTCTCTTTTTGTGCATTGTCTTTGGGAGAAGATTAGCGTCTGCTGCTGGGCCACGTTGCGTCATCACATCCCTGCTCAGCCGCAGATGTCGGAGCGGCTCTCTGCGCGGTGTTTATACGACGTTTAATAAACACGGCGCTCGCTGGAGGAGTCCTCCGACATGCGCGTCCCGCGAGTTTTGATGGTCTTGTCCCTCTTAGTCATCTTTGGGCGTGCGGGTGATGTAAAAGAGCTGCCTTTCGTCGCCGGGCTCCCGATTTTCTTCATTCCTACTGGATTATTATGAAAGTTTTTTTTTTTCTTCTTCTTTTTTTTTTTTTTTAAAATGGAAATATGCGTATTTTCCATTACGGCTTATGATCTGTGCCCTGCCTTTTATTGGTTCTGTATGGATTCAACTGAAGGCAGTGAAGTGGAAGATGTTTTCCTACACATCAGAGGTCACAGTTAAGAACCAGAACATGTAAAAAAAAAAAAATCTTAAAATTATGAAAAGACGATTCAGTTAAAAATACACAAGAAAAGGCTTTAAAGAAGTTTTTGTTTGAATCATAAACTGCCTTGCCTGAACAAGGAAAGCTAGAGAAATGATGACGCATGCCCTTTTAGAGAAATGATTTTCCACTTTCGGGTTCTGTAAAGCCCTGGAGCTGCTTTTGAAAGTATTCCCTGTTAAAAGTTTACAAGCCGCATTCTGTGCTCCGCTCTCCGCTAATACGCAAATATTTGCTCGTGTTAACTTTCAAAATTCACGGCGTATTAAGCAAAGTACCGTCATAAGTTTCAGGGATTTCACTCATTCCTCAGTCACTCTTTTAGGTTTAAAGTTCAATATCAGAAGATTTAGCGGTAACACTGCAGCGCTCCACTCGAAGAAGAAATAATCCTTCTGCTTTTCAAGTACTCCAAAAATAACTTTGCTCTGTTCTTGTGCGAGTAGAGTCATTCATCAGAAACGGTGTCCTTTTTTTTTTCTTTTCTTTTCTTTTCTTGGAAAGGATCAGGAGGCGATGCATCACAGGACAGTAGCAGTCACCGTGCTACTCTCTCAGTTCTAATGTTGCATCTTTCCCCGCCGCGCCGGGTCTCCCTCGCACCTTCCCTTCCTTTTGTCCGACACTCTCTTCAAGAAAACCTTGAGAATGCAAGCAGTGTTTTCACAAGCCTGACTCACAAATCGCCCTCAATGAGCTGCACCCTCGCTTACCAACCACGGCCTTTGTCAATGAATCGGGGAGGTTTTAGCGCAACCAGAATTTCACGCCCAATTCGCTTCAGGTCACTAAGGGGATCACAATGGGACAGGATAGAGACAGTGGAAAAGAAAGAGACGTGGAGTGTTTCATTTTGTCATTCAGCCTTGACAAGGACGAAAGAGATGTGTTCATTCATGAAGGAGTTGAACATCTGTGTATTTTGAGTGGACCTATTGAAGTTGATGCTCTTTTTTTCTTGTGGTTGGTCTAGTGTCAGCTCTGGCATTAGCTCAGGTATATCTAAAACTACAGAGCGTTTATGTCGCTAAAGTTGAGTCATGTCTACGGTGAGTACAAGAAAATACAAGCGTGCCCATGTTTAACCATAATAACTAGAGATGCACCGAGTAAAATCTTTCAGCCCGATACAGATGTAGTATCTTTCCAAAGTCTATGAGACTTGTAGAGGGGGAAAAAGTCGGCTGATTGAGATACTTAACATCAGAGAAATATGGTTGAAACATCTATTAGCAGTGCTTCTGTAATTGCACAATTTGAGATTTTGAAAATAAATTGTCATTGGCAATCCGGTAATTTCAGGAAACCTCTCCATTTTTGATTAAAAGTTTCAGCACTAGACTGAGGTGGATTTAATTTAAAAACATTTTTTGGTCATCTCAAAATTGTTTTATTTTGCAACATTGCAGTGGAAACATAATTTTTGCATCACGCGAGTCATATCATCAAGAACCGGATGTTGCCACGGCACAAACAACAAAAAAGAAAACGACAGGAAGTGGTTGGAGGATGATGGCGCGGCACATTCTTTTTTTTTTTAATGACATAACTTGAACAAACTTATTCACTTACTGTGATTTTAATTGTATTTCCTATTTAATGGAAACACAACAATTGCGAAATTGTTTTTTGTTTTTTTTTTGACGTAGAATATTAAGAAAGTTTTGCTCATGTTTGTAATGAAAATGCAGCTACTGATTTTGCATCTTCCTTCCTAAAGGCTGCAAGGTTAAGGAGCATCCCAGGATGTACGCAATCAAATCTGAAATCTTTCTCTGATTTTTTTTTTTTTTTTTTTTTTTTCCTATTATGTAACTCCACAAAAGTTGCATAAAGTTAAAGTACACGCCTTTGGTCGAAATGTTCATAGGACAGAAATAGAGGGAGTTGTTAGCTTTGGTCCATTTAGTCAATAAGAAGATATACATATTTTTTTCTTTTAAGCACAGATTAATTAAAAGACTACAACCGTAATAATTTCAATCCAGCTTTGAAATCCCGCAGTGACGATTTTATTTCTAAGTAAAGCGTTTGTTCGAGTGGTATTGGCAGACTGAGATAATGGATAGGTTTATTTGCCGTGGGTTGACTGAGTAAATGGGAGGATGTGTGGCTCCGATGAATGGCCGGATGGCAGGCTGGAGCGGCACCTGGGCTGCTGGCTCAGGCCCACATTTTTCAACGCATTAGCATCCCTGCGAGTCTCGAGCATCATTTTCTGCCTTCAACGTTGGGTGTTAAGCAGCACACCTGCAGCCCTGTAGCTGGGGGGGGGGAGATAGAAAGCCACTAGTCTACATCAGTTCGTCCACAAATGTGCAGTCAAAGTCCGATTGTTCAGTGGTTGTGGATTCACAAAGGTCTGTTTTTTTTAAAAAACAGATGAAAAGAAAAATAATAATAATAATGTTTTGCTTTGCATGAATAATTACTTGTCATAGAAACCTGAAAGTGTTGTAGATGTTGGCTCCCAAGCGTGACGTATGCAGCACTCCCTTTCGTGGGGCAAGGCATTATTGACTGACTTGGGTTAAGTGCAGGTGTCTCTTTTCACTGTGTACTCAGTCATGTGGGAGGGGAAAAAATATCAACAATTGCCGGTTTGTTTAAATCATCCTTTTAACAATGACCTTTCAACTCCATTGGTTGCCATGTCTCCGTTCTAGAGCGCGTTTCCTTGGTGTGGGTTAGCAATTTGTATTATCTATGGGTGCAGAGAGCTAAAAGGCTGCGAGGAAAAATATGGTGCAACCCATCATGAAGATCTCGGTGATCAAATTGGATAATAAAAACTGTTGGTCTGGACAAAGGTGGAAGCATGAAGGTTGCAACTTTGCTACTTCTAGAAATTTCTAAATGTTTATTTTCCCCAAATTAAAGGGATCAACATAGAATGATCGACAACATGCAATTCTGTCAGCAAATGTTTGGTCAGTGAGAGTTTATCAGGTCTTGCTGCATCATTAGTTCTACTGGGTTAGCAGAGATGTTTTTTGTACTTGAGTGGATGGAAAGTAGATAAAGCTTCAGTTGTACACTTAGGATAAGGTAAGGCTACCGGCTGTTGTTTGAACAGGGCCCTAATGTTGCTAGTCTTTGGCTTTGCAGGCTCCTCTTTTTAATAAACCTTTTGGTATTTGATTGAGTTGAAGCAGTTCACAGTTTGTTCCTAGTGGTACCAATGTTGTTGTTTTTTTTCGTTGTTTTTTTTTTACAACCAACCGCTTTCCGTAAAACCACCATTCTGTGTTGGCAGCAATGCCTGACGGCAGTTGCCATCAAAGATGGTCGCCATAATAGATTAAAGAAATGAGTTGCAATGTTTTTACAACTCATTTCAAGGCAGTGCATGGTCAGCACTGTCTTGTAGCAAGAAAATGCTGAGACTGGAATCCCACCCAGGATTGCATTAATAAACATCTTTTTCACTGAAGGTTAGTCCATGTGCATGCATGGGCTCTCTACCACTGTCCAAACACTTGCATATTAGGTTAATTGGTCTCTTGTAAATTTCCCATAGGAGTGTGTGCGTGTGTGTTCGTGGTTGTTGTTCTGTTCGTGTTTGTCGTGTTGCCCTGGAAACCTATCAAAGGTTTTGTTTCCTCTACTTCCTTCACGGTTGTACTTCGTCTTCTTTGACTGAAAACTTTGCTATGGGACTAAATTCTGGGCTACAGCCGCAGAAACTGATTGACCACTTTTGACTAGTGCTGCCTTTTTTTTTGCCATCTGGTATACAAGAAAATGCCTTGATTTAATCAACATCCCATTTACTGGCATTTACTCTTCTAAAGGAAACCATCATGGGTTGTGACGGGTCATTATCCTCGGAGGGAAACTATTCTCATTTCCTAGATGATGGGTGTGTGTTTTGACTTTGTGTCTGCGTCTATGTCTATATTGAGCTTTTGGGGTGGGGGGTGAGGAATAATGACTGCATGACATAAAAGCTACATAGGATCATTATTCTGTTTTAACTGGCACCCTTTCAGTCAGGCTTACCTGTAAAACATCACGGTACGTTCTGTGGAAAACCTTCATTTTTATGTTTTCTCTTTGAATTACATTGGTTGCTTTTGTTGTTTTTCATTTAACATACACAGTAATTACGTTTTATTTGAAGTAAAGGCATTCATGTGCCGCATCCTCTTTGGATCCATGTGTAGGAATGAAAAAGGCTTATGTTCTGCTTCTCCCAACCCCCATTATCTCTTTCCTCCACTAACGAACAGCATGAGGGATAAAAACATTTTCTACCAGCAGTCACAGTCTGAAGGCGGCTGCTGAATCAGTAAAACATGTGCTGAAAATGGAATCGCAGCAGGTGATTATTTAAACCAAAATGTCTTCTTTTCTTTTTTCCTCACGTATCTGTTCTGAAACAACTTACTGTGGGTTCACAATCTGTATCTCCATGCTTCCTGGGAAAGAAATCTAAAATGTTGTTTTTCCATCTTGATGGTACACCATGATCCAAGAGTAGAGGATATATTACTTTTGGATATTTTCACAAAAGAAATTAAATTACAGTGGGGAAATGTATATATTTAATTCCTCCCCTTTTCCTACTTGCACAGAGTAGAGAGGTTTGTAATTTTCAACGCAGGAACACCTCAGCAGAGAGCCGAGGTGTGCTGTGGTATCTTTAAAAAGAATATTAAAAACCTATTTACATTATTTCTTTTATTATAAAATAGAAGAATTAGAATTCCTACAAACCAGCAAGAACTCTGGCTCTCATAGAACAGTTAGTTTGTCTTTAGCAAGCCTTCCTGTTCTCCGCTCGCTACCTGGATTAATTGCACCTCTTTGAACTCGTTACCTGTGAGGAAAGACACCTGGCCACATGTTCACTCAATCAGACTCCAACTTCTTCACAATGGGTAAGACTAAAGAGTTATCTTAGCTCACCAGGGACAAAATGGTAAACCTGCACAAGGCTGGGATGGGCTACAAGATGATTGGCAAACAGCTTGATGGGAAGGCAACAACTGTTTGGAAAACCGAAGAAACTCAAAATGACTACAAGCCCCAGTTCTAGGGGGACGGGCAGAGTATCAGTGATTATGAAAGAGGTTTTGGTTAAACCCAGAGTTACACAAAAGTATTTGGTCAATGACCTGAAGAGAGCTGGGACCACAGTCTCAAATGTTACCATTAGCAACACACCATGTTGTCATGGATCCTGCGTCATGGAGTAAAATCCTGCAGTATGCGCAACGTCCCTCTCCTCAAGCCAGTACAGGCCCAGGCCCATCTGAAATCTGGCAATGACCAACTGGATTATCTAGAACAGGTGTGAGAGGAGGTCATCTGGTCAGATGAAACC
This sequence comes from Poecilia picta, assembly GCA_033032245.1. NCBI lineage: Eukaryota > Metazoa > Chordata > Actinopteri > Cyprinodontiformes > Poeciliidae > Poecilia > Poecilia picta. The sequence goes on along the minus strand of CM065353.1, from coordinate 26,517,528 downwards.
AAAATGAAGCTTTTTGGAATAAACTCCATTTGCCAGGTTTGGAGGAAGAAGAGTGATGAGCATAATTCCAGGAACCGTGAAGTATAGAAGTGGAAGCATCATGCTTTGGTACTGCTTTTCTGCAATGAGGACAAGACAACTGTATTGTCTTGTTGACACATGGTCCATGTGACATGGGATTTCGGGCAACAACTAGGGCTGCATCGATTAATAAGTTCCTTAATTTGGGAGATCGACAATTGAACAATACTTTAAGATAAACCAATCTTTTTTACTAAACTTATCTACCTCCACAAAGTTGTTTGCGCCGCATAGAGAGAGCTGACTGACAGACCAGGTCAGTTCTTGGATGGTTAACAATAGTCACTCCACTGTTGCCAATTTAGCAACTTTTCAGACAACAAGAAAAGAGTGTTGATCAAAATTCTAATCTGCTGGTCAGGCTTTTCAGAGATGAGTGCAGTCGATGAACCCCCAGCAACAGCCTCCTTGCTTCTCGTTGCCCCTTGCTTGGATTGTGTTTGTAGATTCCATCTCACCATTGAGGTGTACCTACAATGAAAATTACAGACCTCTCCGTTCTTCAGAAGTGGAAAAATATGAAGAATGAGCAGAATGTTTTTATTTTGGCCCTCTGTGCTAAAGTCAGAGGACAATTAAGGTTATTTTAAAAATGTAAGTGAAGTTTCATAACCTCTTTACAGAAGTTGACCAAACGCTTTCTGCTAAGCCCTCACCAGCTCCAGCGTCTCTCTGTTGTTTATCTGAGGACCCTTTGTAGGCTGCGGTTGAGCAGCGCTGACAGGAAACGTGGCCAGAATGACGCAGAAAACTTTCTTTCCTGCAATAGGGTTTTGGTTTTGAGCATTCACATTATCTTGTGCAAGTTATTATGAAGCTATAATGTGGTTGATGGTAGATATCTGTAGTTTTTTAAGCAACCCCTTTTAGACATCCATTGTTTTGTTCAAAAGTGTCTAAAAATTTTGGACTCACTAACTAGAGTTGAAGTCTAAGAAGTCTACAAACTTAATAAAATCTCTTGGTGCTTGTGTAAAAAAAAATCATAATTTCCAGGTTTATTCACCTTAGATGTGACATGAAATCTATGAATTAGGAGGGTAATTCTTGTTCAAACACCTGTTTAGGTGACTTAAGATTGTTTTTTTTATTGCCAAATTTATTTCTGATTTCTTGGGAGGCACTGGTGAAGATATTTTCATAATTCATCTTCAGCTATCAGACACCTGAAGGCTTCTGGGTCAAAACTGGTTCAATGTGACTACAAGCAGACGTAGTATGATACTGCCATGTTTCAATTTAGGTACAGAGTTTTTGTTACAATTTCTTATTGCGTGCCAGGCTTACATTTTGGAACTATAGGCTTAAGTTTAAGTTTATAGTTTTATAAAATCATAACATTCTTTTGCGGTTATTAGCAGATTTTCAGGCAGAACAAAACACTTCTGTCTTTTAATTCTACTAGGCAGTCCAGACACATAAGAACTACAGGATGTTGTTGGGTAGTACTGGTACTACAAGAACTACAGAAATGTACTCGGCTCCTTCAGTGTTTCTGTCAGACTCTGGGCAGCGTTAGATAGAAACCATGTCCAGTTTCTGTCTAGTCTGGATGGATATGATGTATTTTGTACCCTTTTCCTGACTGATTTCTTTGTATAACCTGATTGTTTTTTTCCCTTTGAAAACTGCCTAGTTAGCTAAATGATGCAGTTGAGCCAATAAAAATCTTAGTTGTTTCAGCTAAACGCAAGTTAATGTTAATCACAGTCATGAATTGAACATGGACTCGTTTTTATGATTACTGGTTGCTGAAACAGATTAAAAATATTTTGCTACTACATTATTGCACTTTTTTATTTTATTTTATTACATTTCTAGTTAACTTTTCTTAAGTAATACAGGATAAGTTGAAGGTAAAAAAAAGTTCAGAATTATCTTGGTCTCATTTTGTTTACATCACAAAATCCTTGAATTTTAGCCTTTTTCAATGATTTTCAGGGCTATATGTCTTGTTTGTTTCCATACTGAATTAATCATAAAGTGATCTTGATGCGCAAAAATAATTTCAAAATCATCACATTTACAAACACCTGACTCGGACTGGAAATATCAATAGGCTGGCATTTTCTTCACTTACAACATCTGCACTGAAGAGTGTTGTTGTCCGCGTGACCTAGTATCATTTACATTTGGTGCGTTCACTGATCAGAAAAAGATTGGATCATTGAGTTTACAATTTGCTGGTCACTGTTTTAAGGCTATTTCCGGTCAACACTTAACTTTCCAATGCATCCTTGGTTTCTACGGTGTCCTGAAAAGTATAATATTGGTTCCTGTTTTACAAGGTCTGAATAAATATTACATTTCCCAAAATATACAAATATTTATTTTAAATGAACAAAAACAAAACTACACTTTGCTTTGTATGGAAATGGTTTTCTTATTGTGTTTTTAATTATTCGATTAATCAATCTTTATCCATAAAAATAGATATATTTGTTTTGTACACTGACATGCCATCTTCATACAGCTGAGGCGAGACTGTTTCAAAACTGGAATGCGAACCGACATTTCGTTTTTCAGCTGTGTCACTGAGTCCACAAGAATTTATAAATAACGGAAATATGTGTTTATTGAAGATGTTTATCCTCATCATAGAACTGTTAATCATATTTTTTTTTTGCCCGAGGGCCACAAATGCATTCAATAATCTTTGTAAGCTACAAACTGATTGTTGTTGGGGTTTTTTCTTACAGTTTAGAAAATTAAATATGTGGAAAGGGATTCATTTCTTTCTGTTTCATCATGTTATTTTTACAGCACACTTGGCACTATAATAAGAATAATTATTTTTAATATGATGCCATGCCTGGGAGAAGAGTTAGCTGCTCTTATGCTGACTGGAAATGTCGCACCAACAATGTGTGTTTAAATGAATTAGTAAGTACAGCTCACCTCTAACAGCAATACCTCGAAGGAGTCATTTCCTGCTCAGCTTTATTAGTTAGTAAATAGAAGTTCATTACGTCACGTCATTATGTTAATGGTTGGATACATCAGCTGTTTGGCCTGATGTCTTTTTTGCCAAACACGGTGCTGTGCAGTCTGATGAACTGTTTCAAGAATAACTGTAAAGTATTGAGTGACAGACTTAAATGCTTTGGAATGGACCATATAAACTGTCCTGCATTGATGAGGCAGCCATACTCGCGCTTACAATGTCACTACTGTGTTCTTTCTTTGTTGGCCTTTTTGCAAACTCGCATACCAAGCGACACATACCAAAGATTTAAGCTGTTTCTATTTAATGGTTGTGATCAGTTCAACCCTATTCCAAATCCTGTCTTCAAAATATGTTTATAACCCATGAACAGTTGAAATAAACTGATTTTATTTTTTTCAGTCTCGCTGCACATGCATAAAAGCTGAACTTGATCAGCGAGTGTTATTCCCCACCTCAACTCCTCAGAGAGACTGAAAGTGTGCAAATGCATATGGAGGGATACAGGAACAGCAGCACTCCTTCGTAGCTTATGTTCCTGCTTTTTGGTGCAATTTTAATAGAGGTGCAATTGGCTAAGTAGATGGTGAATGATCAGATCATTTTACATCTCAGAAGATTAGATGCAATAAAGGTATTTTATTTTTAGTAATCAGTTCATGAAAGTGAATTGGTATCACATAGTTGTTCACAGTGATGTATATTCAATGCATCTCTTTCAACCTGTATCTAATGAAACAGAAATAAGATTCTCAAAAAAGAAATACAAGTGGAATCTTGCATGATTTTACAATTTTAGAAAATTTTAAAGACAGAGATTTTACGCTAATCCAAAGCGTTTGGCCTATGCCAGAGGTTCCCAAACTGTGGGACACACTCCCTAAGGGGGGCGTGGGATGGATGAATGAAAAACAAAACAAAAAAAACGAACGCTGGGGGTGCAGGGGTTTGGAAGAGTATTTGAAATTCCTTGTGTCGAGTGACTCCTGACCCAGAAGCGTCTTTCCTGGGCTGAGAAGAATCGGAACTGGACTTAACTAAAAGTCCCTTTTTATAGATGCAAGTATGTTTTTTTTTTTTTTTTTTTTTTCCCTCCAAGGCTTAAATGTGGTTAATGGCTTCAAAGCTCATTTAGAAACCGTCAGGGAAATTGTGTCTTGCCCCTGGTTAATTAACATGTTTTACTGGTTGCCACTTTAAGAGTTCTTATGATGTAAATGTGCTCCTGCAATTACTTTGCTGCCTATTGAATCAAACTCATGTCAGAGCGGCGGTGCGTCAGTACCCGTTTTCTGGACGAGAGCGACTCGCGCTGCCTTATGGGGTTACGCACGGCGAGTCCTCGGAGGCTCGCTGCTGCCGCGTGTCACCCAGGATGAGAATAAACCCTCACTCTGTGGTCACCACGCTGCTCTGTCACACTTTCATCCCACACGCAGGTGCAATACTTTATTGGAAGAGCCATCTGTGCGGCCCACCCACACATACAAGATCCTACATATGTAAACATAGACTTTCTATACATAGCTTTACACTAAAACACTTTATTATCATCTCCTGTTTCTATGGAAACCAGCGCCATCTACGGCTGTCACTCGGCTGGCGGAGTGGATTGTAGGGACCTTTCTTTTTTTTTTTTTTTCTTTTGATGGTTCTCAAAATAACCATCAAATAATGAGGTGGCTGGAGGAGTTCGACGCGTTCCCTGATGGCTCGAACTCGGCCCGGTGTTTAGTCCCGAGTTTGTGAAGCAACGTCACTTTCTACACGGCCGACAGTCTGCGGAGTTGCCCGCGTTTCAATTCTGAGTTACCTTCATGTGTTGAAATATTAAGAATTTAGATTTGTATCAGGGGAAATGGAGCGCATGTTGCTCGATTTTTAAATGTCGTACAGCTTTGCTTTTTTTTCTTCCTGATGATCTTTTTGTTCCACTTGTATGATTGTGGCCGTCCAGCCCAGCAGGAAGTCTATGTTTACTGTGGGGTTTTATTAAAACTGTAAGGTTGATTTGTAGTATATTTTCATCTAGAAAAACAAGCTATTTAAACATGTCTGCAGCTCTGCGTGGCTCCTTAACCTTTATTCACACAGCACGTTTAGCTTTGCTAATTAGCTGTCATTAGCAAGGTGCAGCAAGGTGTAATTGCACTTTGCTACTTTGTAAAACACTGTGGTGAAGCCGCTCAGAGAGGGTTCGTATTTATAAAGTCCTGTTTGTTTGGTCAGTCATCAAGGAAATCTCACCACAGTTAATTTTGTATTGGTGTGGCAAGGTACGCTAACATGCTAGCAAAGCAGAACGTGCTTGTACGTGCAGTAAATGGCCTGTGCATCAAGGCCAGAGGAGGCCAAGATGTTTCTTACTACATTCAGTTATTTACCCATTCACACACACATTTATACACTAATGGTGGTGCTAGCATTGCTGCAATGTAGCTTAGACCCTCTGACCACCACCGGCAGGCAAAGCGAGTGAAATGTCTTGACCCATTCTGTTCCGCATGGCCTGGAAATGCATCTTAATAAGCTGATTGATAGGAATTACAAATGTTGTGAAGCCACAACGTTTGAGACAGTTTGGCCAACAAGCTTCTTAATTCTCAAAAACCGTAGGCTGCACGGTGGGGCAACTGGTACTACCGTCTCCTTGCAGCAAGAAGGTTGTGGGTTCAAATCCTGGCCTAGGGTCTTTCTCTTTTGCCTTTTGCCCCCAGTGCCAGCACAGTTTCTGTCTGTCAAAAACATAACCAATGTTTGCTGTGTGTTTATGGTCCAAGGCGTAGCCCACCTCTCGCCCAATGACTGTTGAGAACATGGACACAAACCCCTGCATGGAAATTCTCAAAATAAATAGTTGACCAGCTGGTTGATGCCCAAAGTAGTCTCTTTCTGTCCTACAATTCCTGTAAATGCACATGAAAGATTTTGAAATGTTGCTCCATGACAGAACTTTACTCCAGTTTCACAAGTCAAAATAACTGGCACATTTCAAACTATCTTCAGCATCTTGTATCAACATTCAGCAACTGTAAATGTCAATTTGGGCGTATTCGCCAAAGAAAGCAAACCCATACCTAAACTCAGATTACATACGTGAGTCACTTTACATTTGAGTTTCTACTGTGCTACCTGTTTAGCACAAACAAACAGCTCTACAATGTAAGATTTATATATATCTTTTTTTTTTATTTCCAAATGAGGGAACTCTAGAGGAAGAGCCAGATCATCAGACTGCTAAACGACACTTATAAACTTTGTCTTATCTTAATGGCTCCTTCTCAGTGGAGCTTGATTTTCGCTCGTTCCCTCAGCCTGGCAGCGAAGCAGCAGAACGAAGGAGACTGAGATGGACTGTGCAGTCGAGCAGGGGACGGCGGTCCTGGCAGAGTTACTGTCTGGATGAATCTCTGCTTATCACATGACATCCTCAACCCCTGCTTTAGTTTTTCTTTTTTTTTTCTTTCCACCATTTGCGTATTTTCTTTTTCTTTCAAAGTGTCCTCAGTGTCTGAGTCAGCTGTGGCCCCGGCTTATTTGTGGTGTGTTTTTGTGGATTAAGGAGGGGAAAAAATGCCAGCTTAGATGTATTGACTGAAGGAAGTGTGCGCATGTGTTTTGAGTTCACATGGAAGCGGCAGGACAAAATTATCCATTAATTTCAAGACTTTCAGAATCTCCTTTTCATCCACTGTACTCACAGTTATAGAATATTTAGATCACAGACGGGAGTCATGAATAACATCATTTTTGCTTTAGTGGCATTATGAATAGGTTTTGTTTTTGTAGAATCACCTGACGGGTCAGTCAGGATAATACGTTACTAAGACTCCACATGGTAGCATGGCCTGGCCCACCCAAAGGCGCTCACCCACACCAATCTCTGGGATTCCAGAGTAAAAACAGGATTAATCCTTTAGAGGGATTAAATTAAAGGGAGAGGTCTTTTTTGTTGCCGTTTATGCAACAAGGTTGATTTTTTTTTTTTTTTTTTTTTTTTTTTTTTTTTTTTTTTTTTTTTTTTTTTTTTAACGTTACAAATCTAAGACAAATCTAAAGAGAAGTGTTGCTAGAAATCAAGACATGGTTGGAGTACGTGGAAACCTATTTAAAGAATGCACAAGACATAAAATTCATATGTTTCTACCCTTTCTGCCTTAAATGTAATAGAGTAGACTACCAGCTGGTGTCTCATCATGCAATAGTTTGGCTTAAAACTTTTCTGGAAAGAGGTTTTGTATTGAATAATTACCAGAGGATCCCCATGAAATTGAGTATTTTCGATTTTTTTGTATGACCAGCTGATCATCTAAACCATTTTATGGAGAAAAATCTAGCTTTTTTCTGAAATATAAAATACGAAAAATAAAATTCCCATATATGGGAAAAAAAAATATCAAAATTTTTGTTTCTATCTAAAATGTTTAAATAAAAAAACATTTTAACTCTTTTTTTTTTTTATAGAAAAGTGATAATTATTATATTAGAATAGTTGCAGCTTTCCTCCAAGATCCCTGTATGTCTCAGTAAGAGGTCAGTAATTACTAAGATTAAAAACAAATTGGAAACAGAAGCGAACTCACACTGTTGCTGAGATAAGTGTAATAAGTGCAGAGTTTTCTAATTCAAAGACAAAGTCCTGACTGAAATGGCATTTTATTCTGCCTTCAACATTTGCTAGCAATTAGCATGAATACTGCAGTTAGCATTATCAGCAGCCTCTGTGGCTATTCTCTACAATCCTTAGTAGAGATTTCCGAAGGCTAACAAAGTTTCCAAATTCAGAATGTTCCATGACAGATAACAATTGAAAACTCAGGGGTATAAAAAGAGAAAAATGGAGGACTTTGCTGTTTGCGAGTCGACAGCTGAAGGAGATGAGGATGTGTGATGCAGACTGAGAGACGGTTAGCGTTAGCTTCCGCTGATTGTCTTTTTTTCCATTTTATGAGTTTAGCGTTAGCACTGCTAAGTTTCTTGTTTAGTGAATTAACGGTTAGTAAACTTTGCTGTTTAGTTAGCGTTGCCCTCCACTCGCAATAACTACTGCTAAATTTAGTATAAACGTATATTCTCCATTGCAACCATGGTGACCATATTTTAAAGATATCCTTCAGAGAAAGAAAACAGAGGATGAAAAAAAATATGACTTTTATGTTTTAATACATCTACCAAACACATTAATCTAACTGCCGATTTGAGTTATTTTCCACAATGACCCCAGCAACCAGCTTGAAAAAAAAATAAAAAAATCACTAAATAAATATGACTTCTGTGCGTCTAATTACGTATGATTTGACATGCGTAATTTAATAAGTAAAAAGTTTTTATCTGTGGTAAATATTGGCAAATTCAGTCCCAAGATGAATTTTTCTTGGTAACCATGGCGTCCATCTTGAAATTTTACCTGGCTAATGTTTTTTTAAAAAAGTAAACTCCATGGGAAAATCTATGTCAAGTTAGATTTTTGTATCCAGATGTGAAATCTTTCATACATGAAAAAATAGTTTTGCAAGAAGTTTTTTTCCCCATATAAATCATTTTTCCAAACCTCACTGTTCATACATCTATAAGAAAACTGAAACAAAATCCAAGAAATGGCTTAGTGCATCCTTCATCTGCCCACTTTATGTGCTTGTGATTCGTTGGGTCCCCATGACAACAGTGTGATGTTTTTCCACAGCCATATTCTGTATATCTTAGAAAGGGAAAACCACTTTTAGAGTGTGGCTTTTGAATGCCCTTTGCATGTTCGTTTGATGCAAACAGTCTTAAGTGTTCGTGTCATAAAGATGGTCTTCCCTCTCCTCCGTCACTCAGCTCAGCCTCCTGCCACTTTCCAGGTTTTACAGCCCTGGAAAGGCAAACAGCAGGCAGATGTGCCGGCTCTTTAAATAGACCCAAAGAGGTCTTGACAAGTGGACGGCTCTGCTTAAAGATCTGTTGCTCTTCAACAGAATACATAACCCTGTACAACGTTTATTTATGCTCCAACTCTGTGATGAACCGGTGCTGGACGTCAAACTTATCTGTTGCATAAACTTGTCGGTATTGATCACGCACAGGAAGAGAATACATGAGCAGAGTCCTGAGCAAAGGAAAACCAAAATAGGGTGTAGGTAGGCCCTCATTTGATACAACATAAGCTTATAGCGCATGTGTTCTTGTTGTTGGCAACTGAAGTCTCTGTGATTTCAGCTCCAAGCTGTTTTCCAAAGCTTCAACAGGCTGGACTGGGTCATCAACCCCTGGTGTGATTCATCCCTTATCGATTACCCCGTGCAGATTTCTTTCTTTGTTTTTATTTTTTAACCATGCCGCTTTTCGCTGTGGGACCCGCAAGTGTACCGTTAGGATCGTGGCAACACGCTACCGATCACTTCCCCCACATTTCTTTTCTTGGTGTGCGTACATTTATGTTTCTATGACTCACTCTCCATCCCACATCCCTTCCCTCCCAAAGAGGACCCTTTTCGACAGCCTCTGCCAGAATTCCTGAATCCACTTGGGAGAAAGAGTGTGTTAAATTGCTTTCTGTCGTGCGTGCGTGCGTGTGTGTGTGGGATTAACTTATGGTTCTGTGCGGAAAGTCAGCGTCACCTGGGGCAACAAAGCGAAAATTAACCGACGCCGAAATGTATGACGATGTCATTTTGCATGTGTATGTATATTTACGGTGTTTTCAAAAAATTAAAGAAAAGTTGTATTCGTATTTGTCAGTCATTAATAATTTCAGTAGGTTCAACGAGGACGTTGGCAGTTAAGTTGTTTCATATTTCTAAACTCGTTCAATTGTGCTTTGTTGTTCAATATCTCTTAACAAGTACAAATTTTGTTCATTTACTTGCAGTTGCTGTGGTTTTAAAGTCCATTAAGGTGGCAATAAGAATAATTGCAAAAATTATACCATCAATATTGCTTTGAAGAATTTATATTGGCTTTTCACATTTTTTATTTTCGTGGGCAGGAGAGGGGGGGGATGGTATTGGCCATAATGACCCAGCCCTAATTAAATGTGTAAAAAAATGGTATGAAAACCAGCAAATTGCACTAAATTCAGTCTGTGTTTAGTCTCATTTTGAATGTGCGCAAGCAATCTTTCCACTTTAGAGAAGAATAATCGTCATAAGAAGCTAGAAAATTTTGGTACGAATATCAAAGTTTTGAAAGTTCTCATGCTGGTTGCAGCTTTATTGTTTTTTTTTTTGCCTCTTTTTGCCTGTCAATTCGTTTAATATAAATCGCATACAAACACTCCTCAATGTGAGCATAACGTTGAGGAGCGGGACGAACTAACAAACACAAAATCTGTAAGGCGGGCTAAGTTGGTTTTTGTCTCTTATTCATCTGTTGAATATGGTTTATGTTTCAACATTAACTGGCGTCATTTTATTTGCTGTGCTATCAGTTTGCTGTTAAGCAAAGGTAACTGTTATTACAGTGGGTGGCAGGCTTTCATTATAACAGCACCACTTCACTGGCTTTTTATTCTTTTATTGTTTTTATTTCATTCTTTCCTAAAGGGCTCGTCATAAACCATGTTTTACTGTCCCACTAATGTGAAGATGCTGCACAAGGGTTTACTTCAGGGTCATATTTTCCTCTTACAGCTCTTAATGGTAATGCTGAGCTGCTGTGCTGTGGCGAAATGCGCGCCATCGTAACCGTTATGGTGATTGATAACTTCATCTGGTCTTCTGGTCGTTGGTGCGTTGTGGCCTTTTTGTCTGCGAGGACCATGGCGCTCGCTGCTAGTTGTTTATTATGCATTCTTTCTATTTTTATTATACATTTTAAAAATATATATATAGAGTGCAATTGCTTTTTCTTGGTTTTTTTGCATTATTGTACATCAGGGATTGGAATTTATTGCATCATCTATAGTTTATCATGGTAAACTTCTGAAGAATGGCATAATTCAAATTAAAAGCGGACTTTTTTCCCCTTACACATTCATTTTCAACAAGAAATGTCTATTTTTTCTTAAACTTTTTTTTGTCAAGAAATGGAAATATTTTCTTCTGCCTTTTCTTTACAAATGCATTTTCATCCAAAAAAATTTTTATAAATGTGTTTTTTCCTTTTCCTTACACATGCAATTTTGTCAAGAAATTTCTTTATTTTCTCGCGTTCTCCTTAAACGTGCTTGTTTGAAAGAACAAATGCTTATATAAGGTAAATACAAAACAAAATACATCAATTTCTTGATGAAAATACATGTGTAAGAAAAAGGAAAAATAAATATTTCTGCTCTTACTTTTAATTATGTCAGTTTTGGTCCTCCATACACCCGTCGTGTACAGTGGCAAGAATTTCTGTCCGATCCCAGATAACGTTTTCTGTCGTCTTACGGTTAGCTTTACTTGCAAGAGGAATGTCTGTTTCTCCCTGGTCAGTTTCCCGTTTGATCTGATCTTTTTATTGATGTACATGTTGCTGCCTTTAGGGCAACTTCAGATGAAACTGAAGTGAAGACCTCTTAACGCAACACATTAGTTGCCTCACTACTAATGTTGCCAAGTGGCGCCGGTTTATCTGGACCGGCAGAGCGGCAGCGCTGAGCCTCAGACGTCTCCCGGAGCCAGGAATGTCTTAAGCGGACCCTTAATTGAACGTGTCTCCATCTTGCCTCTTTGCCAGGCTGCAAACTTTTTTTATTCTTCTTCTTCTTCTTTCAACTTTCTTCTCCTCCGGTCCCTCTAGTGATGTCACTGCACAGAGTTGCGCCCAACCAAAATCAGACGGACCAGGCCTTGCGCTCATTCGCGTTGGATAAGAATAAACTGTGCAGATTTAGTTGAGTTTGGTTGGAGGCGGAGTGGGCAGAGAGGGGAAGAACAGCAAGGCTGGGCTGGTTTGACCCCAAGGGGGCTTTGAAGTGGGTGGGCGGGAGGGAGTCTGGACCGGTCTGGACCAGGCTTTTTTTTTTTTTTTTTTAAATCTATTCATTTTGCTCCGGAGGGAAATCAATAGTACTCCAAGGCCAAAGTGTTTGTGCTTGACCAATGGTGTTGAACTGTGATGAAATATTTGATTCAAGAATCTGTTCTGCAACACAACTAGAAATGATGTTTCTGGGAGGTATTTTTATTCACACGCAGCTGGTTAGGATCTTCATACCATCTTGACATCTCTTGCTCATTGATTAACGGTGTATGTCACAGTTGGCGTTGTTTTGGGGATGGTTGCAGTTATGGGTGTTGATGAGAAGCACATGAGCCGGGGAGGAGGAAGAGGGGGAGGAAGAGGCTTGACGCGAGCAGCGGGATCCCGTCCAGAGGGTGGGACCCTTTCTCCTCAAACTGAACATCAAGTTCTCCTTAGTTTGTTTTTTTTCATGGATATTTCACTGTTCGGTATAAAGGCAAATGAATGAATAAAAAAAAAAACTGAGGTAAAATAACAGATGGTTCAAATTAAAGTATCCTTGATGAAATGCAGGGTTTTTCCCACACTTTTTTTGGTTTTTGTGTGGCCTTAGAAAGTTGTTTTCAAAGGGGGGAAAATAAAGTCAATCTGATTGCAGTTTGATTTTGGGTGTGCAGCATTTCTCCCAGTGTATTATCAGCCTGGCGGGCCACCAGGATTTATTTGAACCCCCACCAGGCAAAGTACAGTTGATTTATTTTAGGGTTTTTTTGTAATATTGGCCTTTTTTTAAAAAAAAAAAACTTTATAGTTGGTGTTAAAGTACATCTTACCTCATGAGATTCAAAATTTCTGTAAACTTTAAACAATTTTTTACTCAATACGGTCTCTGAATAAATGCACTAGCGCACCAACCACTGGAATTAGAAAGTTTTCTGGGGGAAACCCAGATTATGTTTAAATAATAGAAAAAAAAATCTCAAATCTGCTCCACAGACACACTAGCAAAGATGTGGGCATTCAGCCATAAGTGTCTGTGTGTGTTATTTTGTCATCAGGCCGCGGTCACATGGCATTCAACTTAGATGGCGTGCACAGGCTGTAGATGTTCTGTTTCAATTAATGATCAGATTTATGAAGCCACAAATTGGCTCAGCGTCACGGAAAATCAATTATGGACACACACACACATCCACACACGCGTACACACACGATGGACATGTTGCTGCCTTTAGGGCAACAAAGCTTTGAGTGGATGGGACCGACTGCCATTCAGGTTTGTTGATCTGTCATTTGCATTGGTTGGATTAATAACTAATCACCAGAGTTGTAAAGAACTGGAAGTACGTTTCAGTCTGTTTCAACATATCACCTTTGACCTCATGAAAGCACCTGCAGATGATTAAAGGAATTACTTCAGGATCATAAGTTTACGTTTTTCAAAGCTTCTTTTGTTTTTCACCAAATGGAAAAGAGAATCCAAACTGTGCTGTCCTGGCAGACTCTCTCTGTGTGGGTGTGTTGTGTGTGGTCTTGTTTTTCTAACCTCATTAGAACCATTTAAAAAAATATATTAAAAAATCACTGACCTTGTCAGGACAAGTTTCCATTCTAAAGCGTAGAGCTTGGTGCTTTTGGTTGTATGATTCACAACAACGCTTTGCAACAGGCTTACAAGTGGTTTACACTCTTAATTGGTAATTAAGTTTCAATAACATAAGTCACTATTTATATGACAAAGCAGGTTCAATAGATGCCCCAATTGATTGTCAAGAGATCGTAATGTGCTGAGTTTCCCTTGATCGGCTCTGATTGGTGTGCGCTGAGGCTTTGAAGCATCTGCTGAGAAATCCAGGGAAAATAAGGAGTGTGTTGTGCATTGTTTAAGGAGAGATCACAAAGAGATTAGGATATTGGCAGGATTTCTGAACAAACACACAACCCAATGGATCTGCTCAGACGTAGTGGATTAGCTCTGGCGAACACAAAGGTGCAGGTTTTCAATCCATGTGGTAAGATTTTGGTTTCTCTCTGAGTAAAGTAATTACCCTTTCAGTAACATGTTATGTAGTCGAATAGAGCTTCGCTTTAAAAGAAACCCAAGGTGAAGTGTTTGCTGAAGAAATGTTGATATTTTGGTTCTGCAGACCTATTTAATAAATTACTCATTTCACAAAGTGAGAACTATTATTTTGATTAACTTCACATAGACCAATGGTCCCCAAACTATGGCCCACGGGCCGGATCCGGCCCGCCTCCACATTTGGTGCAGCTCCCTGAACAATACCAGGGAGCACTTAGATTTTTTTCCTTTTTCATATACCGTATTTTCCGGACTATAAGCTGCTACTTTTTTCCTAAGCTTTGAACCATGCAGCTTATAGCCTGGGGTGGATTATATGTGGATTTTTCTTCAACCACCAGGGGGCTCTTTAGCTCTGCTTGCTAATTTGGCTGCAGAAATGTTCTTTCACTAATCTAGATCTTGACTTATCAAGTTTCTTAAAAGCAATGGGAAGATCACTGAAGACATTGAAATGAGCAAAAAATGCAGAATAGTCAGAAAAATATGGGCTGTTTGCAACTGTCATCGCAGTGTTCATCAACAGTATTGCAATATTTTGCTTTTCTAATAGTTTGCAGCCATAGTGTCATGCATAAATTAGGCTTATGTTGCTACGCCTTTATTTTAACGTGTCTATCAATAAAGGTGGGCGATGCGGACTTTCAGTTTTAACATATTTTGTTGTATTGTGACGACAAACATGACGATAACTATTTCTTAGTACTGTTTTAGGTTACTGAATGTCTGTGAATATACAGCAATTGTAGCCTCACAAGCACTTTGCTTGAAAAATGTCCAATTTTTAATATTTATTTATCATCATTTGAGACACCAGTCACATTAAGTCACATCATTTAATTGTATTTTAAAATACAATTAAAGATGACACTAAAGATGAAGAAAATACTCATGGCACTAAAGATGAAGAAAATACTAAAAATAACAACCCTGATGATGACCTTTATTTTATTTAAACCTCATTAATTAGAACGACAAATCAAATTTTATCGCAATAAATGATAAACGATACCATAAATGCCCACAAAGAACTTCCAGCATATTCTCTCTTTTTTGTGTTATAAGACCTGAAAATTAAAAATTGAAAATGAGTCAAACTTACTATCGGTACGTCAGAGAAAGTCTAATAGTTTACTTTTTGTTTTATTGCTTCATAGCTATTACACTGTACCTGATTGTTGTCGTCTTTCTAAAGTTTTTACAGCTTGTGCCGAATATGATTTAATCTTTTCTTATGGTTAAAGTTCATGTGGGATGACTTGGTCTTGTTTTCACAGTTTTCAATATTAAAGCTAAGTTTTGCTCTTTCAGAAGTAATGAAAATGCAGAATAATGTGGCTGCAAAGTGAGTAAAATCCTGTCCAAGGTCCTTGTACGGATAGCATCAGACGCTTTGAACCAGCTCTGGGTTACCTGTTTTATTTGTTTCTTTTAGCGGTTTGTGCTTTTTGGGACAAAACTCACACATTTAGCTGTCACAAGGCCGGCTGGCCTTTTTTAAAAAACGGTTTACTTTGGTAACTCTTGCCGTGTGTGTCTGTGTTTGTATCAGTCTGACCTTGGATCAATAGTCCATGTTGGCAACAGTGTTATGGAAACATAGTTAGTGTTTTTCTTTTCTTTTTTTCCCCCCTCTAGCAACAGATGCAGAGATAGCCAGAAGGTCAAGGGAAGTCAGTCACAATACTGCAGCAGCATCTGCTGGAACCCCGAGACCTGATGAGTCAGCTTCTTTTCTGCTATTGACCAAAGAGAAGAAGGCAGGCCCGCTGTCCTTAAATAGCAGCTAATGTCAATAAGGGATGCATGTGTTTTTGTTGGCATTTTTACAAATTTTTCAATGCATTTTATTGCTTTTTTTTTTTTTTTTTTTGCTTGAATAAAAAGAGTCTGTGGCATCATTTAAGGGCAAAATAAACGCTGTCCGACCCATTTCCTCACATTTCGGGCCAAAACGTGAGGAAATGACGATAACGAGTTTTGCTGGATGATAAATTGTCCCAGAAATTATTGCGATAAATGATATTTTTATTTTGATAGTGCAAATAATATTAATAATGGAATAATAATGTGAGTACATCCACTGAGAGAACAACTGGAAACAACCGGAAAAAATTTTATACATCCAAAATAAAAACAAACAAAACAACAATAATTTAAATGCGGTTATAAAGTCTATGTAACCAAAATTGTATTTAAAAAACCCCCCACTGAAAACAGGCAATAGTGTCAGGAAGTGCAGACAAACTACCGTATCAGTGGTTTGAAATCTGCTCTTTGATCAGGTTTTTAAAACGCCACGCAAACCATTTTCCTCCCGTCTCATTCTTGCTGGCACGGGGTCGTCTCCCCTGAGGGGACTGCTGCAACGGACACTCAATACGGAGAGCTCTATTGATCTGCTGCAGGTGGGAAGGCAAAGGGGACACTGTCACAGTAACACCCAGAGTCTGTGTCAGCTTGCCATACAGACTCCACAGCACATGCACTGTTATTAGTTGGCCTGCACAATGCTGAGTGCGATTGATTTTGTGATTAAAGCTGTGATCTGCTGGCTCCTTCCGTCAATCAAAAGTCTCTCTCTTTTTTTTGTTGTAGAAAAAGTTGTAAGAGTGTGATGCTCGTCTTTAGTTATTTTAAGCATTTAAGCTCAGTGACGAGTCAAAAAAGGATTTGTCTTCAGTTGTATTTGGGTCGTCATTAGTGACGCAACAATCCACTGTTTTAACTTTTGCTACCAATATCTGAGGTTTAGTATCGGCCGATACTGAAAAACATCTGAACTGACTAAAAAGGTTTCCTTTTTTTTTTTACACAGTCATAAATTCACTAAATTTGATAACTTGACACATCACCAATAGCTTCAAAAGCTTGGTGAAACAGAAAAAACCCCACACTTATAATTTAGTCAGTCAGTGCAATTAGAAGAGAAACGGCCAATGTGAAAGAAATAAAGAAACTGAAACTGACAAAACTGACAAATGGACTATCTCGGTCAAATGTACAAAGGAAAAAAAGAAGTGCAACAAACCTTCCTTCAGCCGGTTCAGAAAGTCCATTTAGGACTTTTGAATATAATGTAAAAATCAATTAGAAAGCATGATGTCACTCAGAGACTGAACTGATCTGCCTTTACGGATCAGGCACGTCACTGATACCTGATCCAGAACCTGATCCAGAATGTTTTTTTCTTTTTTCAATATCAGGGCTGATACTGATATTAATATCTGATCGGTTCATCTGCCGTCCCCATTCCATGTGCATTAACAAAACCAGTGCCCTAAGCAGCCCTGGTAAAAATCACTTTTTTTTTTCTTTCCTGGAAAAGCTCTGTGCTCTTTCAAAAGAAAGAAAAAGAGAGAGAGAGAAAGCGGGGCTATTTTGGCACTCTGGTTCCCCCGTGTTGAGAAAGTGCCAACTGAGCTCATTTCTATGCTCAGAACAGTTTGGGGCTTTTTCTTCATTCCCTGTTTGCAGCATCTTGTTACCCAGGCAGTAGGGCTGGAGGTCTGCGACTCAAAAAGAAGGAACGGCGAAGGTGGCTGCCTCTGAAAATGGACTTTATGGACAGAAAAGTTGATCTGACACGGCCTCTTCTTTTTTTCTATGACAGCTGCATCTGTTACATATGGGGCAAAGTAATCAGATCGAGTATATTCATGTACAGTATTATAAATTGTAAATTTATAATACTGTAAATTTTACAGTATTATAAACTGTATTCTTGAGGAATACAGTTTCTAAGTAATTCTGCCCTTTATTTGTATAAAAATGTCAGATGTATTGTGGACACTGAACAGTTGAACATGTTAATAAAAGTATTTTTATAGTTGAACTGGTGAAGTTTTCCACAGTCGGTATCAGTTGCGCCTCAAACCAAAGAATTATTAGACTGTTATTAGCTTTTTTTTTAGTGTATTAAAAAAAATCCGATAGATTAGGAACAACATCCTTTGATACATAAATGTTTTCTTGTACTTCCTACATTTGCTGTTGCATTCAAAACCACTGTCACTGTCAGAGAAGCTGCAGCACTTGTAATTTCTTATGCTGATTCTGTGCATCTCCAACAAATGATGGTTAAATTGCTGAACAATTCCTTCAGTTTTTTTGTTTTGTTTTATCCCTCTAGACACGTTCTTAATAAAAATGTAGATGTTAGAGGAGAAACTATTAAACTGGTTGCAGTTGGAACTGCGAGCTTAAGGTGATGCATATCAAGCTTTTGTAAGAGTTTCAATGTTTCAAAAATAAAGAATATAAAAAAATAATAAATATAAAGGCTTTACAAAGAAAGTGTCCACTCAAAGTTTTTATGGCCATCTAGCATCCCAAATCATTATCTGATTATTATTTTTTTCCACTTTGACAAAAAAATGTATATATATTTGCTTAATAAAGAAAACGGAGAAAATCTCCACCAAAAATCGAAATTTCCAGAAATAAGCTTGTGAATTTTTGAGTTTCAAAAGTAAAAAAAAAAAAAAACGGTTCATATTTCTGTGTTTTTCGGGGGAAACATTTTCCTTTATATCTTCTTTTATCTACAACAGTAATAATCTTCCCTAAAACTGCATGTTTGAAGTGTCTGTATTGTTTGTAAAATCATTTATTTGGAAACCCACGCGTTACAGTAAAATAAGAAAGTGTAACACATTAAGTGAGAAATACATCTACCTCTAACACTCTGAATTTAAAAATCCAGAGTAGAAAATCACCTACAGCCACTGAATTGTGTTTTTGTTCCCCATGAGTATATTTCATAAAGTGCCTGCATCTACATTTCCCTGGCAGCAGTTCAGCTGGCTCATCCAGTCACGTCACACAGAGACCAACTCTAATTTAGATGGGATTAAACAGTCATTTTTAATTATTAGTGGTTGAGCGTCAGTCATAATCCACCATGCATCTGCTTTGTCTAATCTGCTGAAAACTTTCCACTGAATCCTGTGATTCCTGATGTTCGCTACATATATATGTATTTGAAGTGCTAGTTTTGCAGTAATTCTCTATCCTCCTCTATGCTATTTGAATAGCAGTGTAAGTACAGGTGAGTTAATGTCACAGCAAGTGACTCACAACTGGATTCACTTTTGTCGTAGCCATTCAAGGCGTTGAAAGGCATTTACTTCCTGTAGATTTAGGTGTCAAGACATTCGCCGTTAAATCTGCATTAGCCCCATTTCACTGGGCTTTGTGAAGCATATTATTACTTTTTCTTTGGTTCCAGGTTATTTATTTTTGCATTACAAATCTGAGTACCTGCATTTCAGACAACCTTATTACGTTTCCTTTTTTTTTCTGCCTTTTAGTTAAAAGCATTTTGTCAGCCTAATTTTCTCGGTCTAATGCGAAGGAGGAAATTGTCGCGATGAGGAAATTCAGAGAGACGTGTCAGAGAAGGCGAATCGAGGTTATTTGTGTTGTGCTAATTTAAATAGCTGCACAAAGAAAAGGAAGGACCTTAAAAGAAAACTGGCATGAATAGACAAGAAGTACGCTGAGAGCAACACGGTAAATGTTTGACGATGCATTTAAAAGAAAAAAAAGCTGAAAAAGAACGAACTTTGCAAGCTACAATAGAAGTTTTATTTTGAGAAAAAAAAAGTGGCAATGGTTTTGGTTGTCTGAGGCCGGTCTTGCATCCTGGCACCGATCTGATTTGCTCACCAGTCTTTGACGAGTAAATTATGTTAAAATTGTGCCATTGTAGTCCCATTATACAAATGGCTTGTTGATTATGAGCTGATTCACATCTTTTTGTTGGATTTAGCCTCATTTCTGCTTTCACATCAGTTTAATGTCGTGACGTAATCAAACTATCCCACTCAAAAACCCAACATCCCAAAAAGCCACTGCCAGTCGTCATTACCTTTTGTTAAAAAACAGAATAATGGATCCACAATATTAGTGTCACTACGTTTTAATAAATGAAAGAGTAGCTTTTAAGTATAAAATTGTAAAAGGTTACTTTTTAATGTAGCTTTTCTGTTTTCAAAGAATGTTAAATGAGGTTCTGTTTTGAGAATATGGCAAAAAAAATTCTCAAATTAGACAACGTATTTTCCCTGTTGACCTTATGACCTTAAAAATGCCTTCAAGTATGACTTGATCAAAATTGTTTTCTTTGAATTGCTGGTATATTAGATTTTTTTAAAAGATGCACACAAGGGTCACTGTTGATTAAATTTGGACAACTTCAGTGTGTTTATAAAATACTATTATGTGTGATGTGTTGAGACATCAGAGATTTGATTTGAAACCTAAAAAATGTGAACAGACAAAGTTCCTCTTTTTGATCCTTTTTAACACTGAACCATTTTTTGTCATGGTTCATGCTAGATTTGGAAATGTGGGCAGATTTGTTAAAATCTTGGTGCTAAAGCTGCAGTATGTGACTTCTATCTAAAGAAAAACAATTTTTAAAAAAATGCATACTAGAAAAAAATCTATAAATTAAGAACATGCTACTAGTAATCAGGCAAGTAAAAAAACTAGGTGGACACAGCTCTTGTATTTAAATATTAAGTATTTTTTAATAGGGGCCATGGCCCCCTCTGACCCACTTTTGGGGGCACCACTGACCAGAACCAGCTTGGAGCAAACTGCATCATGATGTCAGTTAAAATTCCCAGCACATGTCCTGTCCCTTTGTTTTCCTCTGTTTTGCGACACAGTTTAGCCACACAAATCTCCATTATTTCTTGGTTTCCCTGTGAACAGATGCCGGAATATTAACACCTTAATTTGCTGAGGCTGTTTTTTTTTTTTTTTTTTTTACAGATTTGGTTAGTGAATTCTCGACAGCCTCAATCGACTCATCTCTGATGGTCCGCAGGCGCTGCAGGAAAACGGGGTTTAAACACATTTACAGCAGGATTTATTTACGCCACTTGATCACATTAAAAGGCTGACTGTGTTTCAGAACCGATGTGAAAAAATGGTGTTTATGGATTCGGCTGTGAGTAACAGCCATGTTCGCAGCTCTGTGACCTGCTTGGACTCTGTGATGGGTGATATCAAAACAAAAAATCAAAGCTTGTGTTGTTCTGATGCTTATTGGACATTTTATTAGTGTTTATTAATGCTCTTCTGTTCTCTGTGAGGTCTTTAAAAACAAACTTCTCCCCTCAATTTTACAAATGGCCCTCAGAACGTTTTGATTGGTTGCTGGTCTCCAAATGTTCTCGCTCTGACCTCACTAGCGCTGGATGACACGACTGTCATGTTATGCGTCTCATAAGTGAATACTGATGGTCATTGATTATTTTTTTTGTTTTGAATATCTGAAATATGACCAGGCCAGTAACGTGACTTGTCTTGTTACATCCACATTTTGTTCTCCTTGCTGTTGTTGCTTATTTAAGCAGTTATGAGGCACAGTGGCGAAACCTTAAACTGCCGCTGCACAAGTTACTCAGCAGGGTGTTGCTAGGTAACCAAAGAGTGACTGAGTGAGTTGATAAAGCCCAACTTGCTTAAGGCAGTGAGGGGTTAGCTGACTAAAATACGTATTCTTTTCATAATTTAACATGGTTTGTGGCTGTTTAACAAGGCTGGAACGGATTAAAGTTATTTCATTTATTTTGAAATAACTGAAGCAAAGACCACATCCTCATGACCAGACCAGATGAAATTGAGGGACTATTTCAAGCTAATTTCATGGAAATTAGCTTGAAATAAAAAGACTTGCTTACGAGCTTGGTCACGGAACAAATTAAACCTTTGTCTCAAGATTTTGTTGTATTCAGTTCTGCATTTATGTCTTGACTGAAGAAGATGACTCTGTGCCAACAGGGTAGCCAGCATTTTTCAAAGGGGCCATGGCCCCTACCTGCCCACCCCTTGGGGGCACCACTGCTAATTGCTAATGTGACATTGTAGTCTTTTATTAAAAATGTTTTTATATTGGCTAAATGCTGATCTTTTTTTACATAATATTTGTTGTATCTAAATCATAATTGGCTAAAACTGGCAGGTCAAAACTTTTATAAAAAACCATAAATCGGAAATTAGCCAAACCGTTCTTATCCGTGTGCCTCTAGTTTTTATTCACGTAAAAATAAATGTTTGTCCCAGCAACATCTTTGCTTCGTATGTATTTAGTCTCTACCAGGAGACGGTCAGGATTCCTTTAACATTAAAACCTGCATGCGCGTGATTCGAAACAAGAAAACATTCCCATAAATACGGAGTGTAATGAGCATATGGCTTACTTCCACTTGTTAAACTACTGCCCAGCTCCCACACGGACTCACCTCTTTGTCAGAGTGAGCAGCTTTCTCAATCTGTCCCTCAGTCCATAAGGCACCTTTATGGACCCGGATTATTCACAGCTGCTCACGGTGGTTGTTTATGTGAATGTGCCCAATAATGAGTTTGTATCCAAGAGTCTACAGCTACAACTATAATTAGCCCTTGTGTTTTGGTTGCTGTGGTAACGCCACAAAAGTCCCAGCGACTGAGTTGTGTGTGTGTGTGAATTTGTCTTAACGAGTGTTCAGTAGCAATTCGACGGCACGGCCACGTCTAGTTGACAACAGAGACAATTTGGGTAAACATGAGTCTGAGAAGCGCTGTTGGTGGATCAGCACAGCGAAACCAGTTAAACACTCCTGACTTGGCCAATCTTTTAAGTGAACCACTTTGCGTTTGTACAGAATAAACGCCTAATCCAAACACAGGACTCTATAGGGCGATATGACAGGTCAGTGTGGTTGGGTTGTCCTGGGAGGCAGACCTGTTCCTCCCAGATGTCACTGCAGAGCATGCCGCTATTTACAAATGCTGTCAAAGCTCTGAAGTTTGTAAGCCTGAAATTAAGTATGAACAAAAACATTTGTAAAGGTACAACATTGCAAGTTCAAAGGTGTATTCACACCAGCCGTGTCTGGTCCAATTAAGTCTGACTCTGGTCCATTTGCCCAGTAAGTCTGGTTCTCTTGGGAAGGTGTGAACGTGCGATCGAACTCTGATTGGGACCAAAAAGGGTAAAATAGAGCGAGAACTCTGGTCCACCTAAAATCCTCAGTATTCGGTTATTGTGAACTCTAGGGCGGTTCGAATGCATGTTTGAATGCCAAGCGGAACAGAAACCGTTCCAAAAGCTGGAAGCGGGTTGTAGTGCTGTGCATTATGGGTAAATACAACCTAAACAAACTCATAAGAGTTTAGAGCTAGCAGCAGAAATGACTCCTGGTCTTAGACAACAGAGAAATCCTACCACCGCTAAAATCTGATGCTGCTTTTTTTTGTCAGTTGCACTTTTAAGTTTTTCACAACCAATGTCAATTTTAAATTGTTAATTTTCAGCTGAAACCAATGTGTGTGTGTGTCACTCTTCACTAATAACCATTAATGTGTGTGGAATCGCATCACGCTGAACAGTAACATGATGTTTGTCACTATTCATCAGCATATGCATCAAACTCACAAGTGCTGTTTTGCAATGTAAAATTCATAAGAGTGGGGGAATATGTGCATATTAATGTGTGTTTCAGGCAGCAAGGTCATATGTATGCTTCAGAGGCTCTCGTACGGGTTATTTTTGAAAAATAGGATCTACAGAAAACAAATGACAATTTAATTACAGTTGGGTTACGTAGGGTGTTAAAAGAAAACAAATTCAGGTGTTGAGACCAACAGAGACGATGTGAATAAAGAGTTGGAGAGAGGTGGGGAGGGATGTCATCCTCAGCCCGCATTGATGAAGTGAAAGTTCACCTAGCCTGGCTAAAAATAGTTCTGTAAGTGGCCCTCCTGTTATCACGCTCACGCGCACCAATGGGGTCTCGCATCAAAGCCGCATTCACACGTCGTGACCTTTGTCCACTCTCTGGTTGCACGTGCAATGCGAGCTGCGGACCTGAATGCGTGTAATTTCCATCTGCGGTATTATGTTCAGAACCATTAAGTACACGCAAACCCCGGGATTTTGCACAATGACGAACCTCACTCGATGCAGAGTGTCGTAAACCAAGCCATTCAGAGATTTCGCATCAACTCCCTCAGCGTGCCTTGCAACAACTGGGTGCAAAATTGTTGAAAACGCACAGAGAGAGAGAGAGAGAGAAAAAAAGGACACATGAAAAGCCTTTAAGCCTCACAGCCCAATGTTGAATGTGGCAGCCATGGAAATTACTGAGCAAAATGGAGGCAGAAAGGGATTTGTTTACTTTTGAAGTTTAAACGATGTTCCTGAAAAACCAGTCCTCGGTTTTTAGCAGAAAATCAAACCGTTTAAAGTCATCAGAATTTCAAATGGACTTTCTTATATTTAAAGTAAAATTAAAATCCTAAAATACTTCATTGATCCCAAAGAGGAAATTAATATTGATTAATACTGTATGTATTTTTTTTAAGTGGTCCCACAGCACAGGCTCATTTTCTTTTGTGAAAAAGTGGATCACCTTTCACAATCTGCAACATCAACTTAATTTACTTCATTCGTCATTTAGTGAAGAGCTTTTTATTGAAGTGACCCTTCAGCCTGGGCATTGTTTTTATTATTCCAAATCTGAAAATTTTCTTTCTGGATGCACCGATATGAAAATATGGGCTGATATCAATATCCAATATCAATATTGTTGTTATGCTACCAATATTTACTGATCTTATATATAGCAATGTCCTGATCTCTTATTATTGCTATTGGAAATAAATCCAATATAAGCCTAAAAAGGAGTATCAAATTAAAATCTGCATATAAAATCTCTTATGTAAATATGTCGCTAAAAGCGCTCCACTCCAGGATTTAGATCTCACCAGCATTTCTACCACTCTACAAAATAAGTAATTAAAGTATGTTTGGTTTTTTGGAGCAAATCACCAAGGCTACAGTAACTGTAATTTAATCAGATGTTTACATTAGGCATGGCTGTAATAAACCTTTTAGCCTGTAAACTGTTTTTAAGAAAAGCCAAAAACCACCTGAAGTGAGTGCAGAAATCTTTTTGTGAAGTTGAGGTTTGGCATCTCAGAGGTACAAAAAGTTACCTGTAAAGATTTTAACTGAAGCTAGTATATATAGCTACTAGCTTCAGTGTAGCTGTAGCTAGTTAAGAAGCTACAGCTGATTGTAAACTTGTTTTTATTCCAACAGGATTGTTGCTTGCTAGCCATTGTTTAGCTAATTTTCTTGGACTACCACTTCTCAAAACCTTGACGTTTTAAAAATGATGAAGTTTGTTGTTTGAAGGATTAAACAACTGAGTTTTGTGAGCTGTATGCGTAGCCGATGATAATACAAATACTTTCTAAAAGAAGACAAAAGAAGGTAGGCTTTTAAAGCAACTCTTGTAATGATGCTAGCTGTTAGCATTTTGTCAGCACAGACAAGTGTCTGTTAGAGATGGAAAGACTTGTGAAAATTGATAGTTATGTACTTTGACTTTTAAACAAACTGGTCAAAAGACAAAAAGAAATGCATCAAAGATAGCTGACAGAGTTTTTTTCTGTGTGTGTCATAATAACTCAGAAACCTGGCCCTGTGCAGTCACTCTGACCGTAGTCAGCTTAAATTCAGGGTGTCAAAATGAGTTTCCAGAAAATGCCAGACTGCTGATACAAAAATGACACGACAAGAAAAGGTTGTGATGAAGGATGAAGGATGTGATGAAGAGCTGCAAGTGAAATGACAGGAGACGGATAAAACAATTATAAACTGGAGAGGAAATTAGACACAGATTTTATGTTTGTTGTGACATGTCATGTGCGAATAAATGAAAACACAAAATATAACCCTGAGTGCTCAAGAAGTCCCTGGGAGACTCTGGTTTTCACCTTTTGTTGCCGCTCAACAATTTTAACAGGATTTCTGGATGTGAACTCGAATAATTACAAATGCATCTGTCGTTTCTTTAGTTACCTCTGCAGACTGTTTGCTTCCCACAAACGTCTTGTATAATAAAACCAAAACAAGTCGAGACATAATTTTTCTTCCAAATGCAATGTGCCACAGTAGCATTACCATAACATTTGACTGAAATGCTTTTAATTTTATCTTCTGCTATGTTAAGCCAGCTGAACAGACTCGCAACATCACAATGCTCTGCTGCGGTTATGAACAGCAACTGCATGAATATTAATGAAAACATTGATTCCTTGCTTCTAACTTCATGTTGAACTTGAATAATTAAAAATGTCTCCCACTCCATGCATGAAGCAGAACTGGAGATTTCCTTCAGCGACATCCTTTGTGCACAAAAAAGCGTGATCACAGATCCTTCCTCCCAGCAGGTGTCAGAATTGCAGGTTTTTAATATTTACATCACTACTGTTATTTGCACATTTCCATTTCTTAGTGTTTTTTTTTGTTGCAGAAATATACTGTAAATGCATATTTTTATTCACAATTTGTTTAGTGTCCCAACGTTTTTGGAATCCGGTTTGTAATTAAAAAAAAATTCTACTCAGTATCACATTTCTTTGAATCTATTTTTAGCAACCACACAGTATTGTTTTTCTTAGGCTGTAAATGTGCTCTTGTTGTGTCTTTTCTTCTTTTATATTTATATTTGCCTTTGTGTGAATCTACATGCTTTGACTTTGAGGGACGAAGGTTATTTCTATTCTTTCCAATTCTAGTGTCATGTGTGAACAGCGACCCAAATGAAAATTGAACAATGAAGATGTTTCACAAAGCTCTTCCGCTTTCCTGTTGGTTAAACAACCTGACGCAACATGTGGGTTTGTCTCATTAGGTCCATGTTGAACTTTTTTCGACCAGATTTGCTTCATTTTAAGATGAGTGTTTGGTTGGCATTTCTGTACATTTACAGTTTGTGCCGGTGCATTAAAGTTCCCGGGGAGTGTGCCTGTGTGCGGGTGCCTGTGTGTGTGTGTGAAGGGCTTTCTCTCCGGTGCAACCGGCTAATGGCTTGTTTACATCCTCTCAAGTTTCGTAGGGATTTACAGTCCCTGTGTTGGCCGAAGAGGAAAAGGAGAGAACAACCCTCTTCTTCTTTTTAGTCTTCTTACCTCTTTCTGGGTTTGGGGTTTTTGTACATCTTGAACATCCTTTCTTGCATCGTGGCACATTAACTCCTTTACATGATTTCTCCTCTCTTGTTTTCATTAGTTTCATTGTGCTTGTGATTTTCTTCTCTGTGCTCTTTTATGCTTCTAAAAATGAAAAAAAAAAACCTTCCCGTTTTCTATCCAGTTTGCTCTTCAGTGTGCTCAAGGCATTGTTTTGATTTCTCATTTCAATTTTTAATTTTTTTTTTTTTATATGCATCCCGTTTCCCTGTGACATTAAAGCACCGTTACAAATTGGTATTAGTGGAGCCCTGACGAAAGTGTTTTTACTCTACTTTGCACTTTTATAATCCACAAAGTCAACAAAGCTTAAACGATAACCGGGTATAATTATTGTTACTCCCTTACGTAAAGTTTTAATTAAAAATGCCAGTATAAAAAGGAGTGGCGTCCCTTTCAGGATCGCGTTTTGAGCCTCGGGTGATGAATTGAAACAGTTTGCTGGAGCTGACGATCTGAAAGCGAAGCCACTGTTGCCCTTAACAGACAAAAAATTGTTCACCTTGTTAGGAGAAGACCGTTTTGTGCCGCGTTTGTAGTAAAACATTTCTGTGACTTTATTAGTGAGATAATTTCATGTGCTGCGCTTTCAATCTGAAATGAACACTGCTGAGTGTGTTGCTTTCAAACGTCAGAAACTTATTATTCTGATACAGATACTGTATATGGAGAGAGAAAGTCTGGTGTTTCATGAACTTGTCAGAACGATTTACAAAAACATCGACTAGATTCTACTTCATCCACAAGTAGTTAGCTAAAACAGTAACTCATAGTAAAAGTGATTTTTATTATTATTTACTATTTTCAATAATATTGTAAAACTAACGTAAAATATGTAATAAACCCTTGTTGATTTTGGCAGCTAATTTAAGTAGACATGCTAACTATGCAGACTATCATGCATGTTTTTTAGCGACTTAGCAAGCTACCAGCACTATTGGCTTATTTTGCTAGCTTGGACTCTGCTTCTTTACAGATACCAGTCTGACCAGCTAAAAGTGTATTACATTAGTGTCAGCAATAGGTGCCACTCTGTTAATTTCCACATGATGAGTGTCCACTTATGTTATCATAAACAAAGAGAGCAGGAGAGATGGGTAGTATAAAGGAGAGAGAACGACAAGACTCCATATAACCAGGCAAAACATCGGTCACTGTTGAGCTTTCTTTTCAGTGTTTCTCTTGAATGTTTTTAAGGGAATTTGAAAGTTTTTTTTTATTATTATTATTTTTTTATTTTTTATTTTATTTTTTTTAGAAATTTTGAAACCGTAATCTTGGTTTACACTTTGATTTTTTTTTTTTTTACCTTCTCATTGTGAACTTTTTTTTTTAAATGAGTCGTTTGACGGAGTAATTTTAATCAAGTGCTTTTTAAAGTAAAACCTTGCCGACCAGTTGATCAATGTAGCGTTTGTTCGTTAAAAGACTTGCACCACGGCAGTCCTTGCTAGGTTACTTTGTTTCTTACTGGATGTTCATTTCTTTAAGACTTCTTGAATCTGTCCAGAAGCACAATTTAAAAATCTAATTTCAAAATGGACCGACAAGCAGAGTTTGTAGCACAAGGTTAATAATAAAAACAACTTGGACCTGCCACTCAGCTCCACTCAAGTACCTTCTGAATGTGTACACACAATGACACCAATTAGATACACATTTTCCAAGCCTAAATCCATTTTGTGTTATGATACATAAAAAATGGGGTTGTACTTTTTCATGTGTGGGCAGAAATCATTGAAATTGTCACGACACCCATCCTGTGGCTCACGACACACAGCCTGGATCGGCCCTCACGGAAAAGACATCAGCATTAACGGGACGCATTAACCATATGTTCCTCTGATCCCTTTCACCGCAAACGCCACAGCCACACACAGCTGCATCCACACACACACACACACACCGCAGTGCCATGTAAAAAGGCTGCGAATTGCACTGCTCTTGTGTGACATGCACTCACTGCAGCTCTTTGCTTCAATCTGCAATTCATATGAGCTTCACCTCAAAGCAAACATCTAGCAGGATTTAAGGCTTTTTGACTCTCCTTCATGCGCTGCACCAAAAGCTCTTCTCAAGCTGGGATTGTGTGGCATCGTTATGGCAAATGGAAACACCAACCAAACTGTATGTGACTTGATTTAATGCCTTTTTGTCTTCTGCTCCAGTGTCCAGTAATTTGCTACCTTTTTGGATTGTTCAGATTTCCACTGGCAATGCGAAGTGGAAGCAGAGCGTTTCATTGGCTGCTTCGAGATGAATAATGTGTCTTAAACACATTACATTATAACAATTTGTTTTGGAAACCGCGATGATAACCGGGTCGTCTCAGTTAGATTATAACCGTAAAAATATCCGTTTTCCAATCAGATGACACATTTGCCGGTCCGACACTACGTGCCTCGTCGTTTTCCACTACTTGTCATGCTTGTCTTACTCGGACTAAAATAACCTTCCGTATCCAGATCATAACCTTATTTGCTGGTGTAAATGTGTGTGTGTGTTCCCAGAGCCTGCTTTTGTTGTGCGTTATGATGTGATGAATAATAATGGGCAGAGGTGGCGTGTGACGCGAAACGTGCGTCGGGGTTGCATGCCTCAGCTGGCAGGAACTGAGCTGATATTTGTGTGACAGATGGACAACATTTTCATTTGTTTTGTTGGTGGTCGAGGTGGCAAACAAAGCAACAAGTTTGAAATGGGTTTGAGTAATGTAATTTATAAAGGACAGTTTTGAACTTGATGGAGGCTGGCATCTCATCTAGGCTAATATATCTGTATGTCTACTTACTTTGCTTTGTCTTTTTATTAGTTTTTTTTTTAATTCAAGAAATTAATCCTACTTGTCAAACTTGAGAGTGGAACAGGAACACAAGCAAAATGCACAGATCGGTGCAAATTTCTCTCTTCACATACAAAACTGCAGAGTGTGCTTTCTGTATTCCAGCCATAATGATAAAAATGCTCATATTTTGACCGTAAGATGCGTAGAACATGTTGGACCACCAAAAACTACAGGAAGCACTGAAACCGCTGGGACCTATCCTTTTCCCGCTACATCACCATCATTGCCGTCTTGCTCATTTGGCTGTTTTGTCTCAATCAGCACACGCGCTCTAATCACACCTGAAGTCCACCTATTGACTGCGAGGCCCACAAAGGAAACCTATTCTTGTCTGCGGTGATTAGCCTGCGCACCGGCTCCTACTCCATCAAATAGAGCAAGGCGGGGAGATACATGTGCATGGCGGCGTGTTAGCGTTGCCTGTGACGGGTAATGAAGATGAAGTAATAGACCCATATCTGTGCCAGTATTATGAATTACATTGGATTGTGTGTACAGATAATGGAAAGTATCCAAAGTGGTCTTTGCTGCATATGGGGGTAAATTGTTTCATGTATTTCCAATGTATGTTTGTCTCTGCTGACTACAAGAAAAAAATAACTGTTTGGGATGAAAAAAGGAGATTTGTCAAGAGAAAATCTGATATTAATCCTCTGTTCCCTGTTTCTTGTTCATTCAACTGACTCTGCACATCCATTCAAAGCTGCACTCCGCTCTCCATTTGTCAGGCAGCTGTTACCTGTCTAATGATCTAATGCAGTCTTCTATCATTGCTAAAGGGCTGAACGCTCAAGAAGCGATGAGCTGTAGAAACTAATAATAATCAAGCACTTACTCTTAACATATTTATTTTTATTCATTTGGAGGTGCTGACATCTGACAGTTTATCTCCACAAGCTATTTAGAAACAAATGCTTTACTTTTTTTATAGCTACTGGTTTGCTTTTGACAGAATGTTCAAATTACACTAGCATAGCATAACCCTGAATATAGCATAGCACAACACCACACAACTAGCATGTCATAGCACATCATTAGCATAGTACAACACCACACCACTAGCATGTATGTCACAACATAACACAACACAAAACTAGCATAGCACATCATTAGCATAGCACAACATCACACCACAAGCATGTCACAACATAACACAACACAAAACTAGCATAGCACATCATTAGCATAGCATAACACCGCACCACTAGCATGTCACAACATAATAGAACACAAAACTAACATAGCACATCATTAGCATAGCACAACACCATTAGCACTTTGCAACATAACACAAAACTAGCATAGCACACCACTACCATAACATAATACATTATTTGCAATTCCAGCTTATGGCCACAAAGAAACTATGTAAATGTTCATGTATACAAATTGAGCTTTTTGCCTTATCACTTTCAATACCCATCACTTCACCCCTGCTTTCCAACTTGTCTTTGCAGTTACCTTTTTTTTTGGAAGCTTAGACTTATAGTGGCAGCAGGTAAACTTTAGCCCACTTTTCTCCTTGGACAGGAAGAAGGAATCTTTCACCAAGTTGAGCCCACACTCACAGAGAGCTTACATTCTCTAAAAATATTAACCCGTTTACGGTTTTGACCTCGGTGCTGTCAGCAGCTATTACAGCCTTTCAACCGGAAATTAATCAGCGAGGATCACATGCGTCCCGTTAGGTGGAAAGGTTTTTCTTCTAAGTTGCTCTCAGAAGTTCTCAGACGCAGCCAAGCAGAAAATAGGCTCTCTGTTTTGGCTGCAGCGGATCTCCCAGAGGGCTTTAATCTAGCCTGCTTTAAGTGGAACAGTGATTATCAGAGCTATTAGCACAACTATTACCTCACACAGATATTTAAATAACAGAGGTTTGCTGACGATACGGCCCAGAGAGAAAAGTCTCGGTGCGCTGGAGGTCAGCTGAGTGACGGGCAGCCATGTCTGACGGTTGACTGTCATCAGATCCCCTCCCTGATGTTGGCCCCTGTTCGGTTTTGAGCAATGGAAAAACGGTTAATGAAATTATTTAATCTAATAATGCATGCTTTATAGATACTAATGTATCATTTGCCTAGAAAATTAGATTCTTTAATGAACCATTTCTTGGAGAACATCCATCTAGAAAGGCGAACTGTTCCGTGACGTTTAATTAATACAGAGACCATCTGTGTGGTTACAGAGCGTGAGTTTAGTTTTTCTTTTGTTTTGGCGGAAATGATAAACTCTTCAACAATCGGATGAAAGAACCTGCTTTATGACGTGGCTGTAAAATGCAGAGGGGGACGGCGTAATGATCAAGTCGAGGCTAATTTAATAGAACGTACTGATTACTGAGGTGAGAACTTCACTGCAGGATTTACATTTGTTTCCCGAAAATATTGTTTTTGTGGATTGCATAACTCTACGCTTACACGTAAATGTTGCAGGTTTAATTTATCAATCCTGGGCGACTTATCAACTCTTTTTTTGTTCCCCTTTTGCTAAAAGCTCTACTGGGAGCTGGTCTCGATTTTGTAAAGTTGGAAAAACTTTCTGGAGTTCTTGATTTATTCAGGCCGTTATTTCTTCCATGAGCAATCTTGTCTTAAAAAAAAAAAAAAAAACGAGGGAGAGAATCTGTGGTTGGAAAGAAATGTGTTCCCCGCCCTCCTCAATCCGTTCTTGCCTGTTTTTTTTTATTTTATTTATTGCTTTCATTCACTTCAGCTCCCTCTCTTCTCCTGGAACACAGAGATGTGCATCTCTCTAATCTCTCCGTTTCTCCTTCCTGATTGTCTGTTTTCTACTTTTAAGAAAGCTTCAGGCCTCTTTCTTAAATTTTTTTCCCCTTCCTTTACCTCCCCTACTCTGCTTTTTTTTTCTTGATTTTCCTTTCCTTTCCGATTAGTAACGCTTTAAAAATGTAAACAGTCTTACAGGGTCGTTGGGTTTTCTCTTTTTCTTTCTTTTTTTTTGTACTACTTGAACTTATCCACCCAAGACCAATGGAAAGTCTCTTTTACCAACACGTATGTAATGTCGTTTTGATGCCTTTAGTGGCAAACAAAATGCTTTAATTGTGTTTTTAAGGTCAAGAAAAACTAAGCTGAATGTAAATGTTGCTGTTTGATATCAGTTAAATCAATCCTAATTACTGGTATTTGAATTCTTGGGGACTTTTCCTAAGCTCTAATCTTAAAAGAAAAAAAGGGCAGGTCATGATGTCGACATTATTTCTTTGGTTTGTGGGAAAAATCTTTTCAGCTAAGAAAAAATAAATATAAGAATGTTATGTTGCCCATTAGAGGCTGGTTTGTGTATGTATCAAACTCCAAGCAGATAATTTAACACCTTTGAAAAAAAACTGTTAATATCAACACCTAGTTGTTTTTTTGAGGCTCCCTGGAATCACACACCATATATAATAAAGTCAGAACAAGGAAGTATTGACTTATTATCTGTAGCATAATTCATAATAAATTTAGGTATAAAAATAAAATGCATATTTAGCGGCCACAAGGTAGCACATGCACTTCCTATCTGACCGACACAGGCTGACCGTCAACAACAAATCGGAGCAAATGAATAAAAAAAGAGGCAGTAGTGCTGCTGATCTCCTGCAGCTGGCTGTGCATGCAGAAGGGTGATCTGTCCTGGTGTGAAGATTTGTTCGTTTTGCTTCAATGAAGACGATTAACAAGACTTACTCGGTGGATGCATGTCATGTGCTGCTGAAACAACCCTTTCAGAACAGGTAGGCGCCTGCCTAAAATGCAGCTAATTGGTGACATTTATGATGCTCTCCAATATTTCAAACCATCAAAATGGCCCTCCCCAGGGCTGTCGACGATGTTTGTGGGTCCTTGATATTTTTAGCTGGTGCAGCAGCTCATTGTCAACAAAACCCACAAGAGCATCCGCTGTGTAAAATGGATGAGATCAGTGAACCTGTGTCCCGAGCCTGAGCTTCTGTCTGAAGGGACGGCAGGCTTACTCCGTCATCGCGGCTCAGCGTTGTGCTCTGTCTTGAGTGTGTGTGTGTGTGTGTTGTGTGAGGATACAAGATGAGGAGCATTTGCATCATTTACAGTAGCTCAATACATGGCAGTCTCTGCATCCCCTGAGCTGTTTTTAGACTCACTTGATTTGCTTTGCAGACCTGGAGTGAAAAGGTGAGCCTTGATTAATGGAGCAGATGAAGTTGTTAGGAAGACACAGGAATATTGTGAGGGAGAGAAAAAGATGAATTTGCTCTGGCTCTGACAGTTTGCTTGTCGAAAGATCAAGGAGGATACATAAAAGCTTCAGTTAATAAATTAGTGTTATTTAGTGCAGGATGTGGCATAATAAGAGAAATGAGCTCCATCTTAGATTCCAAACACTCGAACGCAGAACTTTCCAGATGGGATCGGTTGTTTTCAATTCACACTGTGCTCAAAGTGGCCCAAAGCTTTGGCGAGTCGCTGTGAATGTCCTTTCACAGCAAATTAATTTCATTATTATGAACCGACAGCCATCCAAAATGTTCAGAGAAGCCTAAGAGCCACTAAAGCTGATGGTTAGCTGGGACTAAATTTGTGACATTTGTTACATTTTCAGTTTTAATTTTACCAAACCTTTAGAAAAACCCGTCCCCCTCCTCACCTGTGGTGGCGCTGCACCAAAAACCACAGAAGGATATTACACGAAAAACTCAGAACAAGACTGAGCGCAACTTCCTTCTTCACAAAACGTAAACAAAAAGGGCGTGGCGTCAGATTTTAGCATAAGTAAGCTTTTTCTTTTGTCTTTGGTAAAAGATCACGATCCATTTATCTCGCTAACGCTAGATTAGCGTGTTTGTTTTGGTTGTGTTGACCCAGAATGCCCTGCGGTAGAGTCTGCTTCCGGCTTGCAACTTTGGTCCCAGTCGAACCAAGTCTACCGGACTGTCAGGAGTGAAAACGCCCCAAGTTTCACCAACCGTTCACAAAGTTATTTATGCTGCTCATCCTATTTTAAAAGCAGGAAGAAGCCATTTGTAACTACAGTAGAAATCTGATCTTCTTGTCTACCTTTTTATTAAAACATCTACCATTCAATTCACATAGGAAATAAGTGAGACAAACAGAGGTTGTTATTCACAAAGAGAGGACTCTGCTCGTCCTCCCCTCCAGCCCCGCGCCTCTATATTTAATCAGAATTTTATCAAAAGCTATTTGCTTTCATCACCATTATATTACAGTGTTAAAGCCTCATTATTCTGATTGGAGTGTCTATTTGTCAGATGATTACACTTTTGTTGCTAAAGCAGACTTGACCATTGGATGGTACATCAGGCATAACAATGATCACTCACGCCTCTGTCGGGCAAAAACGTGTCAGGTTCAGAAAAAGATTTTATCTTGGTATTAACAGGTTATTATTCAGATTTCGGTTAATTTTTTTTGTGTCATTCTCTGCTTTTAAAATAGGTTGCTATATTTCTTTTTGCTCATGATTTATTTCACTTTAAGAAGAAAATATTCTTCGAGGGGAATCGATTTGTTTTCTTGAAGCCAAAAATGTCTGAACGAATCTCCTCCACCCCCAACGTTTCCGTCCACCAGGCCTCCGTCCCCAAAGACGTTTTTTTTTTTTTTTTTTTTTTTTTTTTTTTTTTACATAATTGTTCTTTTTATTCTCCCACAAGCCTTTAGATAGTTGTATCCATCACCTTTTTCCAGCAGCCGCAGCAGCGAGGTACTGACATCATCTCTGAATGCCTGTACGCCTCACGTTTCCCCCCTGACAGCATTTCACAACTCGGCCAGCAGCCGTGACAGGTAAAGGTCAGGGAGAGAAGCACCGTTGAGATCCAGGAGAAAATATGTGGGACTCCACACTCGGTTCATTACCAGGACCCAGCTCTCGCCTCAAGACTTTAGCTGTGTTTTTTGTGTGTTTTTTTTCCCCCAGCTATTTGAAGACAGTCTTTGAGACAGAAATTGCATCAGGGAGAGATTTCACAGTTTATACCTGATAAAAGAATTGGGAAGAAAATAGCAGTTGGACAGGATTAAAATTTTTAATCGAGTTAATTGCAGAGTCTAATTAGTCGCGATTAATTGAATTTTAATCAAAAACCGTCAATCGACAAAATTAGCCACTCTTTTTGCTGCTAAATTATTGAATAAATAGACATGAAATCAACAACAACAAAAAAATATCACCTGATCATTCATGGAACTACTTTGATAAATACAACTTCAGAAATGCAGACTGTTGGTGTTTGGGACGTCTTTCCTCTTTCCTTGCTGCTACATGTTTAGCGCTGACATGGTAGATTAGGTGTGAATAGCTTTGCTAACAGGCTAACTCCTTTTAGCACAATGTTCACACAGTCAATAGTCTTTTCCAGTGTCTCATCAGATTTTTTTTTTAAGTAAAAATGAATCCCCAGTTGACTTAGAGAGGCTTTACCCTCCTTATGCACTTTGAATTACCTTGTTGCTGAAAATGTGCTATAAAAATAAAATTTCCTTGCCTTACCTTGGTGTTGCTATGTTGCTATCTTACTATGCCTTGGTGTTTTGCGGCTGTTGCTTGTACTTCAGAATTACTGGTGCCCCAGAAACGAGCGACTTCAGTGGTTCCATCTTAGGACTTTTGTATTTTAAATGGTAATAACAATAATATTCACATGTGAAAATCTTTGTAATTAATCAAAATTAACATGTTAAAGGAAAAATGTGTGAAACAGTTTTTGCTGAAGTATTGTACGCCTTTGAGAAATTAATGGGATAAGAAATTTAAATTTGAAGGAAGCTGACATGATTTGATGTTCCCGGCCGTTGAAATCTATTTTTAGGACTCCGATCTTCATTCTCCTTTTCCACTTAGGCTTTTGGTTCCCGTCATGTTTTAGAAGATATAACTAAACCCTCACTGAAGTGCTGCCCTGAGCTTTATTGACTTGATGAGTGCAAGAAGCTATTTTTTGCATTTAGTTTTAATTTCATGTGTTAATCAAACCCAACAACCCGCAATCTCAACGTTGACCTTTTTTTGAAAACGCATCATCGCGCCAGGATCAAACTTGAGTTCATGTCATGTGCACCGATATGGGCTGTTATGAGCAAAGACCTGAATTGTTTCTCAAATTATGAGCACGTTGGAGTATTTATCAGTAACACTACAAACTTTTTTCTGTTTTCTTTAGGTCTAAATTACATAGAAGATGAAAAATGCTGTGGGTTTCCTGCTTGAACACAAAAATAGCTTTTTTAAGTAAAAATAAAAGTGGAATAAAAATGTGATGCTTTGTTGCAGACCTCTTGGGGGGTTCACACTCACCCAGGCTCTGAGACATAAAGATTTACAGATGTGTGTGTTTGTGGTACTCTGAAAGAAAACCGACTCATCGCGGTTTGCATGTTTGCAGTTAAAGTATCCATAATTCTTTCTGAATTTACGTTGCGGCATATAAACTTACGATCCTTCCTCTCTCTCTCTCTCCCTCTCTCTTTTTCCCCCTCAGTACCGGATCGGGCAGCTGTACATGATTAGCA
The DNA here is from genome assembly GCA_033032245.1 of Poecilia picta. Lineage (NCBI taxonomy): Eukaryota > Metazoa > Chordata > Actinopteri > Cyprinodontiformes > Poeciliidae > Poecilia > Poecilia picta. The sequence goes on along the minus strand of CM065353.1, from coordinate 26,480,155 downwards.
AACACAGCCATGAGCAGAGCGACCGAGGGGAAGGAGTGGAGGTGGTCCAGAACGAGCCCTTTGAAGACCCAGTTCACGGCCAAGGACAGTTCACAGAGAAACGAGTCTACCTCAACAGGTCGGTGCCCCTCGATCCTACCCACCGGGAAGAACTCAATGTGTTTGGAGTATTTTGGGACTTTCTGGGCGGATTTGGTAAAAGTTAGACTTTTTTAAGGAGAAGTCCATAGAAAACCACAAACCATCTGGATTTGAATAGCTGTATGTGAGAAGACTGAAACTTTAGCAACAGTGAAGTCAGAAAACAATTACCCACACTTAGTGAATTTAAGAGTTCCAGAGAGATCGTTAAAAAGGCCAATTAGCCAAATGTTTCCTTCATTTTTTTATTTATTATATCACCTAACATATCATCTGTGATTAAGCTCCAATTTATAAACACATCCAAAAATGAAATTAGCTCAAACTTGATCATCTTCTTATTATTTTTTCTCTCCCTTTTAAATTGGAAAATATTGGATTATTTTCTCATGCTACTCATCAGTAAATTGCAACATGTGCTTTAAGTTTTGATGCCTGAAAATTTCTGAACATTGATTAGTAAAATATTTATTACAGTGTGATTTATTACAAACCTCTATGTCAGGTGTTTGTTTTGCCCAGCTTGAAGGATCGTCATCTCGTCCTCTGCAGTTTTGAAACCTTTGGAAAATCGTGGAATTTGATTTTGTGTGATTTGCATATTTTAATTATGAACATGAGTAGAAACTCCAAAGTCGTCCAGCACGCGAGAGTCATTTGGACCAACAGTAATGTTGGAAAAATTTAAATAAAATTACTTCTACTGCAAAAACAACAATTATGAAAAATATATTTACCTATGCTGTTGCTGAAATTTCACTGGTTAAAGAAGGAATTGGTTCAATAAACAAACTCTACATATTTATTTTTTAAAGAAGCTGCAGTAAATATAAGCCATAAATTAAATGGTTTCCCTTCAGAGGAGTTTTGAGTTGGTCTCTGAAATCTTCTGATTTATTTTTTAAAAAATGTGATTTTTTTTTTGTGGCATAAATAATTCTGGGTTATTGAGTGTAAGAAGAACAGCCTAAAGGTTTTTGCAGAGGAAATAAGTAAGATGCCTTTAAACAAAACCATTTTTTTAAAAACTGTTTTCACTATTTAAGAAGCTGCAAATAATTTAAAAATGGTGCATTTCTTATTACCGAAACACATAAATCCAGTCATCCTCCATACCAGCACACATTTCACCATGTAGTATCTTTTACATTGTAGCCTTCGTAGAGTTCATGTCAGTAAATATCAAGCAAAGGATGATGAGATGTGTAAGAAGAGGAGAAAACGGGCAGAAGGAATAATCAAAGAGTAAAAATGTAGGGGTGGAAGAGATTCAGTCGGCCATTTGTCTCTTGGCACAGTTTCCTGCGTCAGCGTCCACCGAGCTGGGAAGCCAGTTAGCTGAGTCAGCGAACCTCAGGAGAAAGCAATTAAAGCCACTCGGCCCGTTAAAAAACCGTTTGAGTAGAAACATATCAAGTGCTTTTGGTTAAAAATATGGACAAATGAGTCCAACTTTGATACTTTTTTTTTGAAAGTATGACCAGTTCCAGTGTGAGAAATGGATATGTGTTCAGAAATAGTTGATTTTTGTATAGATGGTGCTGAAAGATCAGCTGTTTTGACAACCCTGAAGGTGAACGCACTTCATTTTCCCTAAGTGTTTTGTGTCAGAGATGGTTTATGACGCCCGTAATGATCACATCTGTGCGGTAAAATTAAAAAAACCGCCCCAACTCCACCGTCTTCTACCTGGAGACGGTCCAAGAGCTGCTGGACCGCCTCCAGATAAAATTGGAATCCGCATGCGATCTTTGCTAATCGAATGCTAAAAACATTAAGCAAATGGAAAAAGATAAAGAAAAGAAAAAAACAAAACACCATAATCAGCAGAATTAATAACACAACTTTTGTTCGCATTTACTCAAAATCGGTCCTTCATCCATCTGGCTCTGCGGCAAACAAACATTAAGCTAAGATTCACCAGCAGGGAAGTCAATCTGGACTTTATTTGTCACACTTAAAACACTCTTACCCCTATGTCGTTGCACGCTTTCACTTAATCTCACCAATTGCAACTTGATAAACTGTTATCTTTATTCAAATGGGCTTTTTTAAATTTTTGTTCCCCCCCTTCTCCTCGGGCAAGAAATTGCCCGTAGTCTGTGAAATGAACAAGGAGGCAATGGGAGCAATCAACAGATGGAGGTGTGGGAGGAGTGTCAGTCTCTTTTGTTGGGGAGGGAGGGAGAAAGAAAGAGAGAGGGAGACGGAAAGAGGGAGAGAGCAATTGTGCCTGCCAACACTGACAAAATATCACAGCGGAGGACGGATTTTATTCACAGCTGTCACGATGCAGCGGGAGACGTTTCTGACTAAGAAATACTGAGGCGTAGATGATAGATTCTATAGGAAGCGGTCCTTGTGAGAACAGTTCAGTTTAGTTCTTCGTGTCTCTGTCGGCTCTCTGGTAGCTTAAAGTCGGAAGAATGCCAAACACGTTCTTATGTGAAGTTCCTGAGAGCACAGAGCTCACGTTGTCAAAACAGACTCACAGGCTCAGAGGTTTCTCAAGGTGTTTGGGCTGTGCTCAAGGAAATAGCTTTAGACAAAGTTAATTGTTTTTTTGTCTTATATAGTTATAGTATGATCAATCTGGTGGAGTCGGTACTAAATACATCCAAACTCTCTGGTCGGGTCAATGATGATGACCAACTATAAGTTAGTCTTATAGTCGTACAGTTGATGGGAACTGTTTGTGTTTTTAACCACTGGGTTTAAATGTTGCGTCTTATTGGGGGATTAACATTTTTTAAATATTATTTTTTACATATTGGTTCTGTTTTAGTCCTACCAGCACCTGGATGTTTCTGATCGACATGTTTTTGTGTTTTTGGCTTCTGTTGGTTGAAGCAGTGGAACTCGGTGCCAGTAGCTAAATATTAATTGTTCATGTGTCGTTTTTATTGTTTTAATTGTGACTTGCTGTGAAATGAATTGCCCACTGGGAAATTAATAAAAAATGTGAAAATCTTATGCCAATTGCATTGCTGATTGCGTTCCCTTTGGGTCTAGATGCTTTTCAGCTGGAATATATTTTCCTACTTTTTTAAATTTTATTTTTAAACATTTTCAGACAGTTATGATGCATAACCTGTGCAAACAATGGGGTATTTTTCTATTTTTTACTTGGACGGACGGACGGGTCCGCTCAAGCTCAGGCTTCTGTGGAGTGTTTAATAAGTTAATAATGCATACAGAGAAAACCAAAGGAGAATGTATGATTTAAAGTTGTGTTACTCTGCTGATTATAGTCTAAATAGAGGAGTAGATTGTTTAACCTGTTGAGGTGCAGAAGGTAAGACTGTAACAAGCACAGCGCACCACATCGCTCAGTCAATGAAGTTTATTTGTGAAGCACAAAGTCCTAAAAGACACACAGTAAACTACTGAGACAACCAGTAAACATTTTACATTTCATTACCCATCATGTTTCTCAGTGTTTCATTTATTGTATTTCAAAAGCTGCTCTAAACAGGTTGTTTTTTTAGTCTGGATTTAAAGGAACTCAATGTTTCAGCTGTTTTGCAGTTTTCTGAAAATTTGTTCCAGATTTGTGGCGCGTAGAAACTGAACTTCATGTTTGGTGACCTGAGGGGTCTGGAAGGTTGACGCAACAGCAGCAGATCTTTCATGTGAAAAAGCTACACAGCTTACTTAAATGGAATAAAATCAGTAAAATCTTACTTAAAATAATATCTCAGGTCTACTTTGGGCTTGTAATTAAAGTCAACCAATCGAGTCAAATTGGGCTCAGGGCGGGTTGGATTGTTTTTTAGGCCCGATCTAAACACTATTGTAGAGTAAAGCAGGGATCAAGGTTAATAGATGCTGCTTTAATCTGATGTTGGTGAACGTCTACGTCCTGACTGTCCCTCAGTCAACATCTCCTGATTCTGTCTCTCTTTTCTGCAGTAAACTACCCAGCTGGGCCCGAGCAGTGGTTCCTAAAATCTTCTACGTCACAGAGAAAGCCTGGAACTACTACCCTTACACCATAACAGGTGAGTGTGCGTTGCGGATGTGCTGCTTTGCCGTTTCTCTAAAAGCCCCACTGTGACACTCTGCCAGGTATAGAAACAGAATGGCGTCGCACAGAGCCCAACGCAGTGTTCTGAGGTCACCTTCTCAAACAGTTTTCTGTATTTTTTTTTTGTTGTTTTTTTTTTAGCCACAACACATTTTACTCACCACTTATCACTTTGCAGAGACACTTCACTGGATGTTAGTAGCGCATTGGAGCAGTGTGAAGAGACAAGGGAAGGAACGTGATCCAAACTGCTAATCTGCACGGCACATTTCTAACACGTTTTGATGAAACCTCATGGAATTGGCTTGTCCAAAAAAAAAAAAAAAAAACCCTGTGAAACTCCTGACATATGCTATGTAATTCGGAAATCTTGTTTGCAATTTTGGAGCAATGTTTGCTGCCTGGCACATGTATTATTTTTATTTTTTTGGAGTACAATGTCTTGTTTATTAGAAACTACAGTACACGTCTAACCCCTAAATTCTGCTTTCAATAATGTGAAATAAAACTCTTTTTTTAATTTTTTTTTTTTATTGTTTTACGTCTATGGAGTGCAAATTTATCATCAGTCGGCTGGACGACATTCGTCTTTGCCTCTTGCTAACTTCTGTTGCCAAACCCAGAAGATCCTGTGTTTATTCTGTGCAACAAACACAAAAACAAAAAGCTTGGCGCTACGAGGGTTTACTGCTGTGGAGAGCCGTGCACCATATGAGCAGCATAAAGCTGCTGCTGGGAACAAAAAGGCTAACACATTTCTGTCTTAAATTTTATTCGTAATGGTCTTAAAAAACTTCTTTAAACGTCTTAAATATGAGTTGGTGAAACCTGCATCAAACCTGGTAAAACTTTAGTTCAAATGTGTAATACTTTTTTCTTTTAAAGGTTATTTGTTTTACTTTTTTTTGTTTTGTTTGATCTGTAATCTGCGGTTGCCATGGCAGCGCGTACAGTCGCAGCGGCTTACTGCTCTACTTCAGTGCCCTTTTCTCTTTCTGTTCTTGTCATTTTCCTCTGCCTTCTCAGTGTGCTCAGTGATGAACAGTAAAATCTAGTTTGCTGACTTTTTAAAATCAGTTTTAATGTCTGTCTGTTATGATTTCTTACTTGTTGAGCTCTTTTTGACATATTTCATCCAAGAAAAAGGCCGTACAAATAAGCCCAACTTAAATTCCCCTTTTTTGTCGTCTTTGTTTTCGGTGTAAATAGATTCATGGCTGTTGGCTAATTTTCTTTTTTTTGTGCTTCTCCTCTGCTCCGACCTGACGCCCGTCTGCCTCGTCGTGCTTCGGTCTGAAGAATATACAGTAAGTTACAGTTTACACCCACAGAAAATGAGGCAAACAACTCAATGCAAACAGACTTGACACTACGTTTCATGGATTTTTGATCAGTTGTTCCTGTAAAAACAATTAATTGCATAAACTTTTTTAAAGATCTTAAAGCTCGTAAGATGCTAAATGTACAGCTGGGGAAAAAAACCCAACCTGCGTTGATAAAACTTGTGGGAGTGAAAATCCCCTCCACGCTTATCAAGATGACTTGCAGAGCACTCAGAACCGCGGATACCCAGCATGCCTCAGTCTGTGTGGTCTGTCTGTAGCCCACAGGATACGTCGGGCCTTGACTTTAAAAAAAGCTCACATCGAAAACACATCAGCATATTGTGAGGCCAAGCTGCAGGGGCTGCAGTAGTTCAGAGTTAAAGATGCGGACTCTGTGAGTCACTTCATTTCTATTTCATATGAAAAAAGCAAAATACTTTGACAGCAACAGAATGCTTGTCATTTTTTCCCATTTAGAACTATTCAGGAGTTGCTGCACTGCAAACAAATCCACGGAGGATTGTTTTTTTTTTTTTAGTCAGTTTGCTAAACCGTAGCAGACAGTTCTAGCGCCAGCTTTCTCGTTTCGGCGTAGATTAGAAGCGCTCGCATTTTGAGATGCGATAAATAAAAGGGGTGACATCAAGTATTTTTCCCCTCTTTGAGGTCGCACAAACTCTTACAAAGTACTTTTTGTCTAGTTTCTAGTGCAAATATCTTTGTACACATGAAATAAGACTAAACTAACTTCAAGATAACTTTTCAAGAATCTATAAGAGCTTATTTTAAGCCAAAACAAAATAAATACTAGCAGATTAGTTCACCTGTCACATGGAAGAAATATCTTATAAGTTTAATAATCTGCACTTTTTCATGAATATTAAGGAATTATTTACTTAAAACACGCTCCTATGTTGTGCTGAAAAGTTACTTGTAAGTTAACTTTCTCTTATTTCAACTATAAGATATTTGCACTAGAAACTGGACAAAAAAAAAGATTTTGTGTTTTTGCAGCGTGTTGAGCGGCTGACCATAAATCTGCCTGTGTGATTGGATTGAACGGACAAATTGTTGAGAAATGATCTGATATGAATGAGGAGAGTTGAGTTGAACATATGAAAAAAGCTCAAGGGGTATGAATAAGATAGTAGGCCTGCTATAATAGAGTAAGGAAGGAAATTTCCCTCAAGAGGGATTAAATAACAGAAATATTTCTTTTCTTTTCTTCTTTTTCCTCGTTCACAGTGCTCATTCCTGCCCAAGTTCTCCATCCACATAGAGACAAAATACGAGGACAACAAAGGAAGCAACGACAACGTAAGTACAGCGGGTGTCACCTGCTCCCTGGAACAAAACGGTTGGGCCCAGATAGTTTTGTTTTCGTCGTCGTATTTACAGTTTCACGTTTCAGGAACAGGCGTCCGTCCTGTTTTCCACCGCAGATGGCCTGGAGGCTGATATGGCCCTGATACTGCTGACGCTGCACAGGCCGTGTTTGTCCATTTAGGCAAATTTGTGATGTTGTGTTTGGTTTCAAATCGACTTAACCTCTTCTGTCATTCGTGACAGAAGAGGTTCCGTTAATCTCGCACCTTTTGGCATTTTTAACAATTGGATGTTCGCTGAATGGATTACGGTTTTCAAAACCGACAAGATTCCTCTTTACTGGCTAAAGTTATTTTAGGGTGATTTACACTTGACAGTTTAGTGGACTTGGTTCGATTGGGGACCAAAATTGCAATATTTGTTCCATTTTTCAGCCTCTGAGGCTCTCTTTCACACTGCACTGTGTCAAAACAAACCAAATCCCCTGGAAAACCTATTCCCCTCCTCACATGTGGTGGCGCTGCACCAAGAACCACTGAAGGAAATGATACAAAAACCTCCGAAGAAGACATGAGCTCTACTTTCTTCTTCGTGAAACGTAAACAGAAATGACGTGGCGTCAAATTTTAGTGATTGTAGGATTTTTTCTTTGCCTTTGGTAAAAAAATAAAACATGGTAAATGGTCTGAACTTGTATAGCGCTTTATCTAATCATTTTTGACCCCTCAAAGCGCTTTACACTAGAGCCACATTCACCCATTTGCACTCACAAACGCTCACACATCTATACACAAATATGCAGCTCTGTGGGCAATTTGGGGTTAGGTGCCTTGCCCAGGGGCACATCGACATGTGGCAGGAGGAAGCTGGAATCGGACCTGCAACCTTCTGATCACAAGATGACTACTCTATCCACAGAGCCACAGTCGCCCACATGAGCCACTTCTTCCTCTAGCGGTAGACTCTTGATTTTTTTTTACGAACTGAGACTTTATGCTTTTAGGTGGACGAGTGTTTGCGCACATTCACACCTCTAGACAAACAAACTAGAATTGAATTGAAGCAGACCAAACAGAAGTACTGCGAGTGAACTTTTAGATTTAAACGTCTTCTACCTCAACATGGCCTGAATCGTAGCGTATCGTTATCTCTCTGTGCCTCGACTCAAACTCCGCTTCATCCGACGTCAGCATGGAGACCCAGTCGGTTAATTAACCGGGCTCCCCTCCTGCTCAATACTTTCATCTTAAAACAGCGCGTTTTGCCTCTTCTCTGTCCCCTTCCTGGAGAAAAAGTGTCCAATAAAATGAAGCGAGGCAGCAGATAGAAACGGCGTATAAGACGGACCTCTGCAATGCTGCGGTAGGGAAATTCTCCCAGGCTGCAGTGATGACTTACAGGCCACTTATTAAAATGCCCAGTACACACGAAGCTTTGAGTTGGCCAGGTACTGCTCCACTTGTTGGATAGTTCATTTAATTTGGTGCTGTTGATCTGCTCACTCTGTCCGCTCCAGTTCGGAGGGGCATTAGTCATCAGGAGAGGGTGCCAGCGTCTGGACACCGAGGAATGAAAGGCCGCCATGTAGCAAAACAGTCGACTTAAAGTGCGTTGGGCTTTTCAAAATTCTCCTTGTGAGTTACTCCAGCAGTCCGGGGTTTGGCGGGCGTCCCCTTAACATGTCTTGGTGGCTCACATGTCATCGCCGTCGCCACGCCAGAGGGGACACAAACCGGCGCGGAGCTTTAAATGTGTCGATGTTTTAGAACGACGTGTTTTCGCTTTGACGTGACAGAGTAATGGATCAAAGGCTGTCGAAATCAAATTCTGAAACCAGAACCCGCCTTGGGTCGATGCGATTTCCAGATAAAGAAAAGAAAAGAAGAAAAGCAAAGAAAAGGGGAAAAAAACGCACTCAATTGGGGACGCCGGGCTGATTCAGATCTTTGTGAATGTGAGTCGATACAAAGGGATCCATGTTGTTTACTGTCACTGAGGCACTCCTGGTGATTCTGTTACATTAATAATGCAGTCGCCATTCTCTTTGCTTCATGTCTTTTCTGTAAACGAGCCGCTACGTAAACTAAGACATAAATTTTATTGTCCAAAACGAGACTCTAGACAGTAACTAAGTGTTATTATTCATTCTGTCCATCTGGCTCATTTGTTGACGGGAGCAAAAGCAAAAAGCAGGGACTGTTGCGTCTATGATTTCTTTGAGAAGGTTTAGTTTTGAATAGCCTGGTAAAAACTGGTCCACTGTTCTACACTTCTCTTCATACAGAGTGTCTGGATCCTTGGAGAAACGACTGCTTTCAGAAGACATGGACTTTGTTGAAGTTGTAAATTTTATCGCTTAAATTTGCCTGCGATGGATGTAATGAGTTAGTTTGGCTCTACGAAACCTTACCGGAAGTGGCCTGCGAGCGAGGCGGCTGTTAACGTCAGTTCAGCGTTTGGAAGCTCGTCCAACAAGGACAGAGCGGCTTCGTTCACTTCCTCCGCTAACGTTGCTAAAACTACAGGCAGGCAGAAAACGGACGTCTGCTGGAGAAATCGAGCTCAATGGGAGAAAGCCCAGGCAGAGGAGAGACGGATGAGAATTGAGCGGGGGAGGAGGGGAAATGTATTTAAAGAAACTAAATGAAAACCTCTGAAGAAGACGTTCTTCACGAAATGTAAATAAAAATGCAGTGGCATGACATTTGAGCAGTCGGAGGATTTTGTTTGTTTCACCGCTAACCGAACTGCATCGGAGTCGCGTCTTCACATCTCAAAGGAAGTGGATGTTCCAGGCAAACAAAATAGAGTTTGACTAAGACAGAGTAAAAAAACACACAAAAAGCCCTGCTACTGGTAACCTTCAACCCAGGTGCTATTCAGCTTCCTCCACATGATTTTGATTAAATGCCACTTTGGGTCCTAGGTCGTCAAATTCAGTGTTCAAAAACTGTCTCTTATCTAAATCCCCTTCATGCATCTCTTTTTTCCCTCCTCTGCCTCACATCTTATTCAGAATGTTAAAATTAGAAGGTAAGGTTTTACTTACTCACCTGTAGACAAATTATTTTGAGCCCTTTTATAACTGTAGAAGCAAAGAGGTTCATTTATCCTTTAATGTTTAATTTTAAAGCTTGTGACACAAAATATTATGCTGTAATTTAAATGTGGGCAATTAAACATGTGCAAAACACTCACAGAGTTGGAATTACAAACACTGGGGAGGCAAAAAAAACAAAACAGAAAGCTTTCACCTTTTGTGGCATCAGCTGACTAAACATATGACAGTAATTGAAGTCAGCGCTATGTTATTTAGTGCAATAAGCAGCTGAAAAGGTGAGCTTAGAGCGACACCTAGTGGCTGGACGCACTATGTGCTTCTGAGATTCAGAGTGACACTGAGAATTTGCTCCAGCGTTTGAGTCGGTTGTTTTCATGATGAGAGGCAAGTCCGACTGGAAAATAAATGTTGAATTTACCATCAAACAACAACAACAAAAATTGTTGTTTTCAGATCTTTGAAACCGAGCTGAAGGACCAGGAGAGGGAGGTTTGCTTCGTCGACATCGCCTACGATGAAATCCCTGAGCGCTACTACAAAGAGTCTGAGGTGAGCGCGTGTGTGTGTGGGGGTGTGTGTGTGTAGAGCCTTACGAGTACAAAGATGGAATACAATCAGTAGTACGAAGCGGTGTTTGGTATGGATTGATGTCGTAATAGTCGGGTCAATGTCGATATCAGATTTATTTATATAGCACTTTAAAAACAGGTTTAAAATGGCACCACAGTGCTGTGCAAAAATGATAATAAAATAAGCTGATGAAAAGAAAAATAATATATATATAATGTTTAAATAATAAGAGTAATAAAAATTAAACGACAAAAAAGAAAGTTTTGAAACCTTTTCGTAGTTAAATGGTCACTTTTAAGGGTTTAGATTAGACAAACTCAACTTTACACTGAAAAAACACCAAATCTTACCAAGTATTTTGTCTAGTTTCTAGTGCAAATATATTAGTAGATTTAAAATAAGACAAAACTAATTCACAAGTACTTTTTCAGCCAGATAAGAGCTGGTTTTAAGTAAATAATTCCTTAATATTGATGAAAAAAGTATTACCGTATTTTCCGCACTAAAAGCCGCACCTAAAAACCTTAAATTTCCTCAAAAGCCGACAGTGCGCCTTATAACTCAGTGCGCCTAATATATGGACCAATATTGAGCCACAACAGGTCTAGCAACTATGGTAAGCAGCTGGCGACTTCATTTTCCCCGTAGAAGAAGCGTCCAGTGCATGCTGGGATAGTTGTCAAAAAACTGGTTTGTTAATAAAGTTTGACTGACCTATCTACCCATAGACATGTCTATGTATCTACCTACCCACCTAATAATCAGGTCGTCTGCAGGTCATCTAGCATCATGTTCTCCACGAATGTGCTGTGCGCGAACGGAGAAGGGTGACCATCGTCTGGCCCAGACGCCCCATTCCAGGCGCGGAAGGCTGTCCTGGCGACCGAATCGGATTGTTTTGTTGACATACTTTATGTCAACAAAGTAGCTTTAGACATTTATCCGGGTTGCTTCGGCTAGAGTTACCAAGGGACCAGCACCTATACATTTAAAGCCGTGGGGGTCGGTGGAAGAGAGACAGAGACTGCGGCGGCAGCATGTCGGTTGGGCGCTTTCTGGTTGCGCCCAACCAGAAAGCAGTTGGGCGCAATTTCGCAACACCAAAACCGCGAGTGAAACAATGACTGGTGCAGACTGCTATATATAGTACTCGGGGACCAATTTTTTATTATTAGACGTCCATATTTGTAGTGAACGGAACCGTTCAATACCAGACAGGTGGCAAAATAACTGTAGTGTCTATTCTATGTGCCTTATAATGCGGTGCGCCTTATAGTGTCGAATATACGGTACAGATTATTTTACTTCCCCATGTTGTGGGGGGTGCGATGCGATTCAATCAGTGAATCGCATCGGGAGCGTTAAGCTCCCAGTCGGGTTTTCCCCGACTGGGAGCTTAACGTGATAGCTGAACGCTGAATGTGACAGGCAGCCGCCGGCTTTCTGAGGGGAAATTACCGAGGGGAATCCCAAACAGCTGAAACGGCGCAACGCTAAGCCTGGCGGCGGGGCTAGCAAAGCATGGCGGGCCGCCATGCTTATAATACACTGGGGAAACCCTGTATATATATATATATGTGTGTGTGTGTGTGTGTGTGTGTCACTATTTACTTTCTAGGATTAAGTTGTGCATCTATTTTGCTTGAGCTGTTGTATAAAACAAAATGTTACATCTCCACCGTCCAGGATTTGCGATACTTCCAGTCGGAAAAGACGAAGCGAGGCATCCTGCAGGAAGGCTGGAGGGACACACAGGAGCCCATCATGTGCTCCTACAAGCTGGTCACAGTCAAGTTCGAGGTGTGGGGCCTGCAGACACGAGTGGAGCAGTTTGTGCACAAGGTGAGAGGTCAGCAGAGGGGTGAGGAGAGTTGGACAGTAAAACAATAACAAACCAACACACAAGCTATTCACCTGGCAGCTTTTTCACTGCAAATCACATCTTTTTAAGAACTCCATCAGGGTGTTTTATTAATATTTTTATTTTTTTTAAGTGGTAAATTCAAACAATTTTCTAGAGAAGCTCCTCCGTCACGTTTCTGCTTCTAAGATGAATTCACATTCATTTATGATTATAAATTTAATGTGAAACATTAAATCTAAGCAACTCAATGCTTCTTTATAAAATCAATAAAGTTAAGATTAATGTTTGCCCTCCAAATATGAAAACTGTCATATTTGTAGTAGCCTAAAGGAGTAAAAAAGTTTTTTTTTTTTTTTAAAAAAAGTGTTTTTCAGAAAATGTTTTATGAATAGGAGTCAAAGTCTTTAAAAAAAATTGAACCCCCCCCCAAAAAAAGTTATACTAATAATAATAATAAAAAAGAATGAAAGAAATAAACCTGAAATGTAGAACGGTGTTATTCCATTTAAATGAACACAGCCAAAGTTAACCTGAGATCAGTTTAAAATAACATGTCCAGGAATCCATGAGAGTTAAAGTGCTTACATTGTAACTCACTAATTGAATCTGTATTGATTGAGCTACGTTAAAGTAGCTGCAGGTCCAGGATCCTGGAGTTTAATATTTCGTTCCAAGAACAATGTTTTTGCAAGACTTATAAATCTGCTCTAACGCACAACAAGTTAGATTAGAAAAGCTCTAGTAATCTTCAACAATGTACAACAACATTCAGATAAACTGGTACCCTCCTGTTTTCATGTGAAGCTATTTGCTAACGTGCTAGCGCTAGCATGATAGCGTGTTGCATACAAAATGACAGAAAAAGTTATTCTTTCATGATAATTATGCTGATATATAAGAGCATATCTATCAAATAAAGTTTTTTTCTGTTTTTTTTATCTGTATCGACTTCAACTACAGTGTGCTAAGTGTGAAACATGGCCTATTTAGATTTATGTTTGAAAACAAGCAAAATGTCAATCCATTTTCACAAAAACATTAGCCTACTCAGAATAGATATTTTAAATAGAACATTAAACCACAAATTGAATATTTAAGGGGGAAAAAAATGAAATTGAGCCGTATTTGTTCCCCACAGCAACTTTTCCGTTATTCTCTGCTGCGTCTTCTTGGCGTAGAAAATCATAAACTTTTTACTTTTTACTTTTTCCAATGTTTTTCTTTTTGGTGAAGTTCAGATCTCTAAACTTGTTACAGTTCAAATAGCTGCATGTGAGGATCATCCTGAAACCTTGTTCCAATAAAAAAAACAAATCATGCGAAAAAAAAAATAAAAAAAAATCAGATTAACATGTTACATTACTTGCAGTGTGTAGATAAAAGCAGTTTGACCGTGTCTTCGTTTTGTGTTTTAGGTGGTCAGAGACGTGCTGCTGCTGGGACACAGGCAGGCGTTTGCTTGGGTTGACGAGTGGATAGGTACAGCGACAAGCACTTTTTTTTTCTTTTTTTCAAATAACCTGTTTTGTATTTGTTAGCATTTTTTAAAAGTTAGATTATTGTAACTGGTGATGCACCATTCATCCCACTGGCATTTAACAAGTTTGTGTACAGACAGCATGGATCCTCCACTCACTACTAACCACCAACGCCAAACACGGCTACCACCATCAGCCTGCTTCAGTTAAAGAAAAACAAAAAAAAAAAAAAACAATATTCTCTCATGTTTCGGGAGGGAAATTCAAACCAATCTGATTTGATATAACATCCGTAAAATGAGCATTGGACCTTATATTTTCTGTATTCGATGATGCTTCAGAACAATGTGTCTTACGGTTACATGAGGGCGTCATTGAAAAGCTGAAACTGGTGCAGTTGTTGTTGGCTCTGTCCTTTTCCTCGGCTGCACAATGGGCCGCCTTGTGTGAGCCTCTCAAGTGGCTGCCGCACATTTACTCCTTTCTCAGCTCTTCAGCTTTTTTTTCTCATAGCTGTGGGGCACAGACACACACACACACACACACACACACACACACACACACACACACACACACACACACACACACACACACACACACACACACACACACACACACACAAAATATAAAATAAGGCTGTTATCGTTACACAGAAAGATTCACCACTCCTCTCCACAATAACCACTAACCTCAATGCTCCCTCTTCTCTGAAACTTGGATGCTTCTTAATGCTCCTAAAGTATTTTTCCCTTGTGAAATTACTTTACTTTTTTTCCCCCTGTGGGAAAAAAAATTGAACCTTTCATTTTTTTCCAATGATTCCACCTCCTCTTGCTTATCCCTTAATCTTGAATCATCCCCAAAGCTTCTCCATCTCTCCCTCTCACCCCTCCTCTCTCTCTCGCTCCCTCTTGGCTTGGACTTGTCCTTCACTCTCTTTGGGTTCTGGGCAGCTAACACTTTACCTGCTAGCTACATCGCTAACCTCGCCACAGCTTATCAGTGCCAGCGAATCCTTCCCTTCTCTTAACCGCCTGTGAGCTGGGAAGCCATGATGGAACGGTACCAACATTTTGACCTTCATTGCACCCCTACTTCCCTCACCTTTTGCAGATATGACTTTGGATGACGTTCGGGATTACGAGAGAAAAATGCATGAGAAAACCAACATTAAAGTTTGCAATGAGCAGCAAGAGCATTCCACAACAAACCCATCTTCCCTGGATGACATAGAGATCCATGACAAAGCAAGTGTATGTGGCTTTTTTTTTCTTTTTCTTTTTCTTTGTACTCCATTTTTCCCTTCTCTGTCTCAATTTTAGGTGATAAAAGCTTCATAAGGCATTACATTTGGAGCTAAAAAAAAGGGACATTTTTTAAAACTAACAGTGAGTTCAAAAAATAAAAACAACATGGTAATATATGTAATAATAATTAATACATAAATAGCAGATTGCAATAGCAAACATAAAAAAACATGTAACCCATCCTTTGCTTTTTAAGCAGCGTTTTGTTTTTCTTTTATTTGGTTAACAAATATTATTTCTAGTTTCTGATTTAATTTCTAAACAAATATTCCCTCTAAAGGGAGGAAGATTGACTAAACACATTTACCCATTCAGGAATTTATTCCTACTTATACATAAAGTCCATTCAGACTGGAACTGTTCCAGCAGCTTTAAACTCTCACTTTGGAGCCTGCAATTTGTATTTGCAAACACCAGATGGCGCTCCTCTCCTAAAGATGTCATGTTGAAGTAGAAATCAGGCTTCTGAGTCTGCAAAGGACCCTTCAATTAAAGTTTAATGATAATAGTAAAATGCTTCTAAGTAAAACTACAGCTTGGTAACTGCACTAGTTTTCAATTCTGTCTGCTTGAATTTGCAGTCGTCCTTTTAAAAACAACATCCTGTTTAGTGAGGCCATCACCAGCTGACAAGTTGTAATTAAAACAGAAAAAAAATTGCATTTCTTAAATCATTCTTTTGACTTATCAAACCAAAATGGCTGTGAATAGCTTTCTACTGATGTATATTATTTATTATAGCCACATATGCAGGTCACAAGTGGATGATAGAAATAATTTGATTTCAAAGTAGGTTTGAATTGTCTATAAGGTGAGATGGACTTGACTTGGCTGGCGGCGTCTTTTCTGGGTACAAAAAGATGCAAAAGAACAATATAACCAGCATCTCCATCTAAAACATGAAAAAAATAGATGATTTGTAGTTAAGATCCAAATGCCAAAACATGAACTCACAAAAACACTAACCTGTGTATTGTCTCTTGTAAAATCTCTTTCCAGACATGACAATGGATGAGGTGAGAGAGTTTGAGCGAACCATCCAGGAGGCCACCAACCAGAAGATTGGTGTGTTCCCCCCATCAATCTCCATAAGCGAGACCCCCTTGTCCTCCTGTGCCCTAACCGGTCCTGCCAGTGCCCCGTCAACCCCAATGTGCACGGATGCACCCGAATCCCTCTCTGTCCCCAAAGACCGGCCTCGTAAAAAGTCCGCCCCCGAAACACTGACCCTACCTGAGCCCGTCCCCAGCGAAGCCGCAGAAAGCTCGACCCTGAACCAGTTACCCGTTTCCAACCATCTCCAGTCATCCACACCGCCTTCCGACTGCGACCCAGCTGAAATGGGCGAGCAGTAGAACAGCCTCCGTTGTATACTACTTCTTCTTTACCCGTTGTCTTATGAGCCCAATGAGGGTACCCTTGCCTCCAAGCACCAGTGCCCTGACTTTCAACTTGTTTAGCCATATCCGATGATCGACCATAATCTTTACCGCATACCAATCCCTCTATCGGTCTTCATTAGTGTCATTGATGCCATCCAGGCAGCTGCAGGCCCGGTCACCCTGCTGTGGCCGAGCGTAAAGTCAAGCAAGCCAGATGTCAGATCTTTTCTAATTAATGCATTTAATGTTTATTGAAAGCAAAGATTATTTTTGTTGAGTGGCAGTTCTTTTTGTAAATAAATCCTTTGCATTGTTTCCGTAGTTATGTTTTCTTCAATCAGACTATCTGGCCACGAATTATTGCATTTTGAAGTAGTTGCCTTGACACCACAGAGCCAGTGGAGATTCAGCTTCGATAGTGTTCAGAGTAATCTTACCCGCTACTAATCTGCATAGTTGATGGCATGATAACAATCGACCTGGCGATTCAAACTGGAACAGCACAGTAGAAGTAGAACAGAACGCCGGAGAGGCAATCAAGTACATCGACGGTAGATCTGTTGAAGTGTTTCCGTAGCCCGGCGTGTGGATCACACTGTACTCGTTTCCTCTCTAAACTCTTTAAAAAAAAATGCAAAATCTGTACAATCACGAAGAGAATGCACCTCAGGTCTCCCCAAACTCTACCCGGTTCGCACTCCAAAGGCAGGGATACTGTTGTACGCAACTCTCCCCGCTTATTTGCCAAACCATTTTATACTTCCAGAGATGTTATAATACAAAAATATATGTGAAAAAAAACAAAAAAAACAGCCTACTTAAACCTGGGAATGTTTACACATCTTAGACCTTTTAAATGAAACCGTCACTTTGTCTGCTGTTGCAGTTGGAAGTAGGCGGTTTGACGCTTGCAAAGTTTAATTTGTTCATCTAAAGACGATTAAGAGGTCGTTGTCAGCAGAAGTACATTGATTGCATTTACAAAGTCAGATGTTGCCTGAAACTAGTGATGGATATCTCATGTGACATAAATGTGATGCAGACAAATCAAATCAGTAAAATCACTTTTGTCACATGTTGGGGGGGAACAAAACACCATTTTAGTTTTAGGACAGCTTTTAGTCACCGACTGACCCTCGCACACAGCGAAGATGATGAAAAGTCAGAGCTAAATTTGAAAAGACGGGCACATGTGTCAAGCTGACTTGTGTATGTGCTTCATTAGGCGCACAGCGTGTGAAGATCGAACTTGCCAGTCCAGATTGGTAAAAGAAAGGCCGAGCTTTTAGGCGAAGCGAAAACATCATTTGCAGACACCAGTCATTTATTTTACCTGTGTATTAATGGACGTCTGTCAAAGAACCAGTAGATTTTAGTACGCCGATCAATATACTCTTTGTTTTCCAGACAATATTATTCAAAGACGGGGTTTTATAATGCTGCATGGAATGTTCACAACTTGTATACAAAATATATGATGTGTGATTATACTGTGTATGAATGGATTGTTGCAGTATAAGTAATGTAACTCATGAAGAAAAACAACGATGCTTCCATTGGAAGTCTGAAGTAATTTTGTACAGTAGAAAATCAGATTTCGACTGAAATGTAAGCATGTTCAGAGTATTTACTGTAGGCCTATGAACTCTTTGAACTCAGTGCCTCTGCATGCTACAATTTTATAATCACCTACCTGCGTGTACATCCAAATTTTATTATTAGCTCAGCTACAGAAATCCAAACATTCATGACTTTTTATTACATGTACAACTCTGAAGACTTACAAAGACTCTTTGTGGGCATGAATTCCTTTCATTTTGGGGTTCTAACCATGGATTTAATTTTTTAAGTTAGAAGCATATTGTCTAAAGTGGAAAGTACCATTACATCATGCTAAAAAAATGCAGTGTCAGCACATTTCACCAGCAAGTAAAAGGACAGGTTTCCACTCCGTCTATAAACCTTAATTATAAGACCAGAAATCTAGCATTATTGTCTACGTTATCCAATATTTCAGGATATTGCAACCTGCTTATCGGATATGATTCTTTGCTGTTCAGACTGAAAACGTTCCCCACGAGATCACTTGGGTTTTGGTTTCTCACTTCTACCATCTTCAATTTTTCTTACAAAGGTTTACCTTCTGAGTTTGCTCTCATTTCACTTTTACATTGATGTATGAGTTTGCCACTTCTAAAAAGTTTGAAACCCTTTGAAAAGTTTTTAGGCAACAATAATTTTCCTACGATATCAGACAGTGGAGAAGTTATCCCCATTCTGTACGTTTATAGTTTAGCTTTATAAATCTGCAGATTCTTTCTTTTTTTTTCTTTTGAATCAATGAAGTTGTTCCTTGTTTCCTAATTTTAACGAGGTAAAAAGTTTTGAGTAAACAAGTCCTGAATTGTAAAGATATTCATGCGTATGAGGAGTCTGAAGTAACCAGAGTTTTTGCATTGCATTCCCTTCACAGTAGCCTGGTAATCATTTGCAGTTCAACCTTATGTTACAAATAATTTTTTAAGGTCTTGTTGCGCTTTTTTTTTAAAATCTCTGCTCTTTTTTTCCAATAGACCCTCCTTCAGTTTTAAGTAAGACCGTTCCAACAAACTTCAAGTATTGCCACTGCAAGAAGATGTATCTCGGACATATCAAACTGTACCACCAGATTCTCAAGTGACAGGGCTAAAACTTACTGTGTTTTTCATTCAATCACTGACGCTGTAGATTTCTCAGTCATCCAGGACATGACGATCCTTAGTGCTTGAGTAGAAGGCAATTGGACTTCTGTTGTTTCTTGTCCCAGTTCACACCATGTGACCAAAACACGCGTCTTAGCAACCCCGTTGTCTTTAATTGTCTGGTTAGTGTGATTGTTCTATGATCCATAAAGCTGTTACTTCCAACCATGTTGAGAATTGAACATGCCCCTCTGAATGAGCGACGGAATGTCTTCACGAAACCAAAGAAGTCCAGTTCTGCTCAAGCGCGTAGGATTCGATCGCTGACATTACTCAGATGCATCCTGCACTTTCCAGTCTTTGACACCTCAATTGACAATGAAGGAATGTGTTTATTACCATGTTGTGAGTTCGGTGGACCAAAAATCCGCTCATACGGCACAGCAACTTTGAAGAGACAGGCTTGAAGAGAAGATATTCAGTGGTCTTACCGTAGTATTTCGTTGATAATTTGTGTAGATTTTTAGATGGAGAAAGAGAAGAAAAAAATAGATGAAACTGTAGCTATTTATTTGTAACCGTAGCTTTTGTTGTTGCCTTTTAAGGATAAACAAATCTACATACCAGTCATTGGCCGTCTGCTTAGATCTATTTTGTATAGATTATAGATGCTTACTAGTCTGGTATCGACCACCTCTCTTGTCAGGTAAACATCGATCCAGGGACATGTTTGATCCACCTTGGGCTATTAAAATAATGCAAAGTGTATGTGGAACGTTAACCTCTGCTCTGTTTAAAAGAGTAACCCGATAGCTCTTGTAAATACGGCTGTTAATGATTAATATTGTAGATTTCTTACGTTGAGCCTGCTCTGGGTTTCTTTACTGATGTGCCATGAATGTGCTGATGGACTGAAAATGGACAAGGTAAATCTTTTTCTGTGTGTGTGTGTGATGAGGGTTTGTGAAGCTTTGATTTGAGTCGGGCTTAATGCGTTTTTGTCAATGAAGTTGCTATTCTAAAATTAGTTCAGTTTAATTCTTTTCATTTAAATATCGAGATTCTTTGTAGTGCTGCACTTTTTTTTTTCGCTGTCCAGTTGCTTCTACTGAAACCCCCCACAAGGGGGCGTATTATTTCCTAAGTTGTGAAGCAAATGGATGCTTTGAGGCTGCTTTGACGTTTACCCGCCTTGTTCATTTCCAGGCAGATGATTTCTCTTTTTTCCTTTTTAAATAGTAAACGTTGCTGTTATTTGATTTTAGTGATTGCTGTAATGCGTTTCATGCCTCTTCACCTCTCGATGCGGTTTGTGCTCAGACAAGCTGGTTTGCCGTCTTCTGCTCTCTGGAATCTGTCTCATGAACTTCGAACACATCCGACTTAAAGCTCATCTCAGTGTCTGCTTGAATATTCAGGTGCACTTCGAGTCGGTCCGGCTTTGTGAAACAGACCCCAGAAGTGCCATTCCTGTTTAGCTGCTGAAAGTCGCTCTTTGTTCTTCCACTTGGAATATTGTGTTGTAATTGGTATATTTTTACTGCCCTTTGAGGTTTATTTGGTTCTTTGTTGTAATTATTGTTTAACGGTTTTCTTAAACGGATGAATAAACTTTATTAGCTATTGTCACTGTGTTATTGTTGGCTTTATTTGTCGTGCATGCCTTGCATAACACTATGGAGGCATTTTATATTTGAAGCACACATTTGCAGTCAGAATTGGAGGGCAAATGTCTTATTTAACATTTAACCACATAACTTTCACTACATAACCATCCACTACAAGAGTTAAAAAAAAACTTTTCAGCATTGTTCTAAAGACATTATTCCCAGAAGATTTTTTTTTTTTACAGGCAACAAAAGTCAGACGTGCAATTTAAATCATTTAGACAATAAACAAATACTGAGTACTTACAGGCACCACTGATCAACTTTATGATCTTTAGAAAAGTTGGGAGAGAAACCAAGAAAGAAAAACTTGACTGAAATGAAATCAGACAAGTTGTCAGGAAAGGAGTTTGAGGTTGAACATGTTTTGGTGCAAAATGTCTGCATACACCACAGATTAAAAAGCAAAAGACCTTGTAAAAATGTTGGCTGAAGTCATTAAAAGGTGTCACTATTCACAGTAAAACAGGGCCATCACTGGCATGGTCTGAAATGACACTCTGAGGACGAAGTCAATGTTTTTACCCTTTTATCCCAGAAAATTTTGTATCTTGTTGTGAATGTTTACGTAACTGAACTCATCAACACGTGTTCTGTCCCAGTTACTTAAACGTCTCCAGCCTCAAAATGCTCCGTTATTTTCTCATCAGGGATATTTTCCTCAACCAAATTAGATAATTCTAGCTCCTTTATCGCTTTCGAGAGGAGGGGCTGGAGAAACCATCACATTAGGTCTGTTCACCTGGTCTTTCTCTTCTTTCTTTATTTCCTTCTCATATACATAAATGAAGCCCCTTCTGAACATGTCTTTACTGCAGCGGCTGTCTGCAGTGAAGACATGCTCATCAACAGGCTTCAGTCTTTGTCCGTGCATTATGTAGGTATAAAACTGGGCCGGGTCAGAACCACAGCAGATGACCGAGGACAGGCTCCGTTATACATTCTCCAGGTACATCGATGCTCGGGTTGGGAATGACTTTGTGCTTTAAATGATTACGTCTGGCCGACTATGGCAGAAAAAAGATCAGAATATTGTCAGTGAGGCAGTGTTTGTAATTTAACTTTGACCTGCAGGCTGAACAAATCCATTTGATTCCCAAATACACCCAACAGATGAAAAGAGATAAGTTGTCTTTCCATGGTGAAAATGGGAGTACAACCAGGGGGCTTTTGCTCACAAGCTCTAAAGAATCCACCTCACACATTGAACAACTGTCTGCACCGTACATTTCTCTATCCGTGCTGCCGCCAAAGGAGTCGAGCCAGACCATCACTGATTCCAATAAACGAGATATTTCTAAGTCTTTTCCCACATCTGGTATTCTCTCCCTCGGCTCCATCAGGACTGGGGAGAAATGTGTTTTCCCAGATGTCGGACAGCTGAACGTATTAGACTTGCACAGCATGAATGGAAGACGGCTCTATAAACACGTTTTCCTGAGCGAGACGCCTCCTGGTCAGGCTCAGGTTCAGGATGGACTGAAAGGAGACGTTCACCCCACCAGTCTGCAGATTGTTGGAGAACTTACAGAAGTTCGCCTCCGTGTCTCCCATGTCTGTGTTTGTCTTACAAAAGGAAAGCAAGCGTTCAGTGTGATGGCTCCTTCAGCCTGGAATCAGCTCCAGTCAGAACTAAAGATGTCAGAACTGATCTCACTGGACTTATTTCGAGCGATTCTTAAAAACAGGCAACAAGACTCTTTTAAACATTGTCATTGTTTTTAAATTGTTTTATACTTGTGCATATGTATTAATTAATTTTGTTTTGTAACCAGGTTGCTGTTCACTGCAGATTTCTGCCCAGGTCCCCCTTGAAAATGAGATCTAGATCTCAATGGGGTTTACCTGCTTAAATAAAAGGAAATAAAAAAAAAATAAATGAAAAAAAAACAAATAAAAAAAAACAAAAAATAACATGAGGTAAAAGTTGTTTATATTTTCTCTTTTTATACACAGTCCAGTCACATTAATGTGACCACCACGTACTTTCCACTTCAGAGTTAAATAACCAATCACAGAAGGCAGGTGGCAGCACAGTGCAGTTGAGCGTATATAAAGGGTGTGTGTGGGCTTCGGAAAACATTTCAATCGGTGGCGTAATGCAGAAACGAAGCGATTTATCCGACGTCCAAAAGGGCATGATCATTGGCTTTCGGGCCAAGGGTGGAAGCATTTCCGAAACGGCTGAGTTTGTGAACTGTTCGCGTGCCGCCGTGGTAAAAGTGTACCGTGCATGGCAAAATGGGACTGTCCAAAATCAACGACGTGGCAAATGTGGTGCACCACGGGCCATAGATGACAGAGGCGAACGACGGTTGCGGAGATGCGTTCGGGCAGATAGACGGGCTACCGTTGAGCAACTGACCACTAAAATGAACCAAGGGGCTACCACAAGTGTCTCCCAAACCACTATTCAGCGAACATTGCTGCGTCTGGGCCTCCGAAGCAGACGCCTGGTTCGTGCACCTATGCTGACTGGTGTTCATCGACGACGAAGGCTAGAATTTGCACGCCAGTACAGCAGCTGGACGTCCACTGAGTGGCGACAGGTAGCGTTTTCAGATGAATCGCGTTTTATGCTCCATCGGACAGATGGACGTTGGCGTATAAGGCGTGAAACCTCTGAAAGGAACCACCCTGCAACCATTGCAGGAACGGTCCAAGCTGGAGGCGGGAGCATTATGGTCTGGGGAATGTTTTCCTGGCATTCTCTGGGTTCACTGATTATTGTGGAAGGCACGATGGATCAATACAAGTACGCATCTGTCCTTGCGGACCATGTCCACCCCTACATGCGCATTGTTTTTCCTCAGGATGATGGCATCTTCCAGCAGGACAATGCGAGGTGCCATACAGCTGCCAGTGTACGTGCGTGGTTCGAAGAGCACCAGGATGAGTTTACCGTCCTCCCCTGGCCAGCAAACTCACCTGACTTAAACCCAATCGAGCATCTGTGGGACCATCTCGATCGAGTTGTTCGCGCCATGGATCCTCAACCGCGTAATCTAGCGCAGCTGGCCACGGCATTAGAGTCGGCATGGCTCAACATCCCAGAGAAGACCTTCAGGGACCTAAGTGACTCTCTTCCTGCACGTCTCGTAGCAGTTCGCTCTGCGAAAGGTGGTTATTCTGGCTTTTGACAGATGGTCACATTAATGTGACTGGACTGTGTATCTATTGTATTGTAAACTAGCAGCATTACAGGCTATAATGGGATTGGACAGTGCTATGCAAATTTGAAACTCCGGTAAAGCTTCACAATAACGCAGAGCAGTAAAAACGACAGGACAAAACAAATGATGGTGAAAATGAGCCAAAATCCCTCTGCAGGTAATGCAGATATGGAATGCAACTAGTTGTGCTCTTTGTCATAAACACAGTTCAGATTACTTCTTAGTTTGTAGGTGATTTTACATGAACTGGTTTGTTTCTGGACATCAGTGATTGTAAAAACTTCATATGGAGGAATAAGGACTTGATTATTTCCTTTAAGGACAGAATATTTAGTTACGTTTGCTCCAAAGCAAGAGTATACCTCGAAACATGACACATTTCCATCCAAATCCCACTCATCAGAGCCTAAAATGAAGGTGCTGAATCGAACCAGGCCAGTGGAGACGTTGAGCTCCAAAACTGTTTCGGATCTGTACTTTGTACTCAAACACATCACTTGATTTTGTTTTAAAATTAGAATCGCCTCACTGAGAGAGGAATAAAGCGAGACGGATTCGAAAGTGCTCCTTTGTTCTGGAGTTCTTTCTCTGGGTTCAGAGTTCTTGTCCCCTGTTTCAGCACCTCATCAGTGAACATGTTTAAAGCCAGAGAATGGCTTTTCTCCATGTACTTGTCTACTGGTTCTGTCAGGTTTTGCTCTGCTTTGCTCCAGTCTTTGCTGAAATGTGCGCTGCAGGTGGGCCATTTTTGTTTCATGGCCTCGTCATTCAAAACCGAAAGTTTGGTTCTGCAGTCAGCAAACTTGTCGTCATCAAGGTCAGAGGTCAGATGCTGAGAACTCTGAAAAGGAGAGGGAGAAAACCTATTTCACAAGACGGCAACCCACGTGGAGAACTGCTGCACATTTCCATCTTAAAAATTGTCAAAAACAATCAGAGAAAGGCTTGTGTAATATCTTCAAAACACACATCAGGCTCTTGAAACTTAAATTCCAGATTGGTCATTTTATATTTATGATCATTTGCAGTTTAAAGTATGATTGCATAAAAATAAGACAGACTGTGACTTACCTCTCCAACAGTCTCCCTCCAACTGAGACAAATGTATATGACAAAAACTACAAGCAGCTTCTGTTGTCTTTTCTGAGATGGCATCATTCGTCTGGGAGAAGAAGGAAAAGACATCATGTAATGCAACATAATCGGAGTAAGTTGAGACGGTACCCTGAAATCTAAACTCTCTTTTGGCACAACTTGATCTACTTCCAAGTAACACGGTGCAAAAATCTGGTAACATGAGGAATTAGTGACCTATTTTGCCATGGATTTCATCAATCTGTCAAAGATTTTTCTAAATATTCCAAGCTATAACCGCAGGCAGCTCGCATACAGAGTAGAGATACATAAAAGGGAAAATAAGTCTGATAACTTACCACATGCTGTTCACCGCTGTGATGAAAGCTCTATGTAAATGTTGTGTGTTTCTGCGTTTGAATGACTCGCCTTTGTTTGCATCAGCCAGAGCTGGTAGCTGAACCGGATTCACTAGTTTTCCCACCTGGAGGATCTCCCTCTGGCCGTGCAAACAGACAGAAAGTGGAGTGTGCTTGTATTTATTACATATAAATGCATACAAATGATAATAAAAAAAAATCTACATGGTGCAACACAGTAAACTGCAAACTAAAGCAAGAATGTTGAAACAGGAGAAAGATGAAAGGTGAACTTGATCAGTTGTTTCTTATCTAGCAGTAACTTCTATGCAAACACAACATGCAAACTCTTGGTTATGTTGAGCTCTAAAGAAGGTGTGGGCCGAGTAGCTGCACCTGTAAATCCTGTCCTGCTGTAATGCTTAGGTGGAGAAAAAAAACATTTCCCCTCCTAGTCTCTGTCTTTTTTTGTGCTCCATGGGTTATGAAGCCAGTTGCAGTAAAAAGGTAAGCCTAAAATGTTTCCATTTAGTTGCTAAAGGTGGATTACAAGATTGTAAAGAGCCCTGTGTTTTATGGCAAGCCGATTTAACATAAATTCGGTTTCGTCTGACTATCCTTAATTACATTCCAGATATCTAAAAATGCATTTTGACTAGGCAAAACTACATTTTGACTATCCGTAATGGTAATTTAAGATATCTATATTTACATTCTGACTAGTAAGAATAATAATTCAAGATATCTTCAATTACATTTTGACTAGTCAAAATTCCTTTCAAGATATCTCAAATGACGTCACTGGATCTGTCATTTGACGGGTCACATATCCGTAATTACAATTTAAGATATCTTCAACATAATTATGACTAGTCAAAATTACAATTTTAGATATCTGAAATAAGAATGACGTGGAAGCCCCTTTGTGCTGTCCAAACAGTTGCCTGCAGAATTTTATGTTTCCTGAACAAAGTTGTCAGTAAATGCCACAAATTAGAAAGAGCTTGACAATGTTATGCGGACATAGCAAAACTTCATAAACTATAGGATTGCTTCTAACATCTACAAAGAATATCCTGTTTATCCATTTCTGACAAACCAAATGCACTTAAAAACAGCTTTGAAAAGCTAAAATTGTTATTGTCAAACTATTTTCAACATGAAAGTAGCGCATTTTTAAACATCTTTTTTCGTTTTCTCTATTTTTCATTGTTTTATTAAACTTTCAAATTGATACGCAAGTCTGGGACGTTTTGACTAGACAGAATAATAATTCAAGATATCAGTGATGTCATTCTGACAGGTCGAAATGTCAATTTAAGATATCTTAAATGGAAAAGCTGAATAATTTAAGATATCTCCAATTCATTTAGAGATATCTTAAAATGAATTTTGACTAGTCAAAATTACAATTCAAGATATCTTTAATTTAGTTTTGTCTAGTCGTTATTTGCTTTTAAGATATCTATAATTTAGTTTTCACTAGTCAAAATAACATTTCTCCTATCCAAAAATACATTTAAGATATCTTGAATTATGGAGTAATTCGAGATATCTTTAATTAGAATTATGACTAGTCAAAACTAAAATCAAGATATCTTGAATTTACTTTATGACTAGTCAATTTAATTGAAGATATCTGAAATCTGTATTTCAGATAGTCAGTAATTCATTTAAGATATCTTGAATTTACTTTATGACTAGTCATAATTTAATTGAAGATATCTGAAATCTGTATTTCAGATAGTCAGTAATTCATTTAAGATATCTTGAATTGAAGTCTCCATTCAAGTCAATGGTAAATCTGACGTCATTTCGACTAGTCAGAATGTAATTAGAGACATCTCAAATATGTATTTTGTCTAGTCGAAATATAATTGGAGATATCTTAAATCGCTAAAACGTCTAGTCGTTAAACAATTTGAGATATCTGGAATGTAAGGGCGATAAACCGAATTTATGTTAAAACGGCTTGCCATATATGTTTTCCCTTGACAAAGGTTTATTACTGATCTTCAAAAACATTCAAGTTTTGTTTTTTTTAAAGTCAACAACATTCATTGGTCATTTTTTTAAACCAGATATGACATTCCGGTGGGAATCAACGCGTGAGATTAAACTCCTAATCCTGGTTCCTCTTTGTGGACTGTTCCTGATCCTGTTCCTGTTGTATAATGACCCGTTTCTAATCCTGTGGCGGCCCCAGAGACCTGCCAAGGTGAGATTATTTTATTTTCCTTAAATGAACCAAAAGCTAAGAAGCAGTTTACTTGCAGTGCCTTGCAAAAGTATTTAGAAACCTCAGACCTTTTCACATTTTATCATGTCACAATTACAAATTTCATTGTATTTTATTTTGGGTTTTAATGTGCCAAGACAAAGAAAGCATCATGAATTGGATGAAAATATGATGCAATGGTCTCAATACGTTTTACACACTGCACCTTTTGAAAAGTGTGTTTTCAACACCCCTGAGTCTAGAAGACTTTTAGTCATTTATTGCCGCAATTAGAGTAACATTTTTCAGAGGGGCCAGCATTACATCATGGATATGTTTAGTCACCTTTTTTTATTTTTTATTTTTTAATCACTGTCTTTTTATTAAGTTTTTTCCTTTTATACATACATTTGTGAATACAAAAAGGTGTTTATCCAATACAGATACAACAAAAAAAAAAAAAAAAAAAAAAAAAATAATAATATAGAGAAAATCAATCCCTACAAAGTAATCCCGTTTCGCCCACCCAGGTCACTACTCAGTAGATCCACGCACTACATTCCTATCCCTGACAGAGATGCAACATATTCTAATAAAAAGAATTCACTTCATTAATCTTCATCATTTGATGTTTTGAAATGAGTCAAGAAAAGGCCCCCATGTTTTTTCAAATTTACTGCTTGAGTGTTGAAGAGAGGATCTAATTCTTTCCAATTTCAGACACGACATAAGGTCACACAACCACTGCTTGTGAGTCGGAGGAGCAGCCCCCTTCCACCTGGTCAGAACTGTACGCCTCGCCAACAGCGAACAAAATGCCAGTGCCTGTCGTTTAAAGGCTGGTAAAGGCAACCCCTCACCACTGAAGCCAAAAAGAGCCAAGAGAGGGCCAGGTGTTATTGCCACTCCGGCCAGCCTGGACATTGTATGAAAAACATCTGTCCAGAACTGACCGAGTGCAGGGCAGGACCAGTACATATGAACCAGTGTGGCCACAGCAGTTTTGCATTTGTCGCAGTATGGGGTGACTTCAGGATAGAAACGGGATAGCTTGCTTTTGGAGAGATGGACTCTATGTACCATTTTGAACTGAATGAGACAATGGCGTGCACACAGAGATGTTGTATTCACCAGTTTGAGTATGGAGGCCCATGTCTCATCCAGTATAGCCATATTTAAGTCTTCCTCCCATGAGGTTTTAAGTTCAGGTGAGGAGGTCTCTTCATAGTCAACATTTCATTATAAAGCCGCGAAACCAAGCCCTTACGCGTTGGGTCCAATAATAGGATAGTTTCTAACAGTGAATGCTCTGGCAGAGAGACTGAGCCTGAGAGGTGAGACTGAAGAAAGTTTCTGGCTTGCAAATATCTGAAAAAATGGGACTTAGGTAAACCATATTTATTGCTAAGTTCCTCAAAGGATGCTAACTTCTTCTCTAGGAAAAGGTCCTTAAAATGAATAAGCCCCCTGCGGTGCCAGTCTAGGAAAACCCCATCCTGAACAGATGGTTTAAAAAGGTGGTTAAGTAGGAGAGACAAATCATGAAGTTTAAAGTATTTCCTAAATTGGCCCCATATTTTCAGTGAGTGTTTCACTACAGGGTTTAAAATAGGCTTAGCTGAAGCAAGCGAGAGTGGGGAGCAAAGCACGGCTGGGATGGATATGTTGTCGCCACTGTATAGCTCCATAGCCACCCAGTCAGGGCAGCCACCCAGATTATGGTAGAAATACCAGAACACTAAACATCTAAGGTTGGCGGCCCAGTAATAGAACTGGAAATTGGGAAAGGCAAACCCCCCCTGCTGTTTAGGTTTTTGGAGTTGCAACTTTTTAAGCCTTGGGCGTTTACCCTGCCAAATGAAGGATGAGAAAATCGAGTCCAGTTCATTAAAAAAAGTATTAGGAATAAAGATGGGTAGTGCCTGAAAGAGGTATAAAAATTTGGGTAGTATATTCATTTTAATTGAATTGATACGTCCCACCAAGGACATGGAAAGGGGCGTCCATTTTGTGAGAGATCCCTTCACTTGGTTCAGCAGTCGAATCAAATTCTCTTTGAACAAGTTTTTGTGGTTTTTGGTCACTATGATACCAAGGTATGTGAATTTTTGTCTTTCAATTCTGAGTGGTAAATTAGCAAAATCTGACAAATTAGCTTTATTGCCTATGGGGAAAACCTCGCTTTTGGTAAGGTTCAACTTATACCCAGAAATCTGACCAAATTGGCTGAATATATCAAGAGCAAAAGGCAGTGAGGTTGATGGTTTTGAAATAAAAAGTAAAAGGTCATCTGCATAAAGCGACACTTTATGTTCCATGTCATTCCTCCAGATACCGGATATCTCTTTACTGGTCCTAAGTGCAATGGCCAGGGGCTCTATGGCCAGATCAAACAGCAGAGGGCTAAGAGGACAGCCCTGACGGGTGCCTCTTTGTAGTTTAAATGGCTTTGAAGTCTGAAAATTAGTACGAACCGTGGCAGACGGTTGCTGGTATAATAATTTAATCCACGAAATGAAATGTCCTCCAAAGCCAAATCTACTAAGGACCGCAAAAAGGTAGTCAAACTCAACCCGGTCAAAGGCTTTTTCAGCGTCCAAAGAGACAACACACTCAGCCGAATCTGTGGCACCGGAATAAACAATATTAAGCAGCCTTCTCACATTAAAATATGAGTGCCGACCTTTAATGAAACCTGTTTGGTCTTTTGAAATAACCGATGGTAGAACAGTTTCAAGTCTGCGGGCAAGGATTTTGGATAAAATTTTGGCATCTGTATTTAGGAGAGAGATGGGTCTGTATGAGGTGCATTCCACTGGATCTTTGCCCTTCTTTAAAATAAGTGTGATACAAGCTTCGTAAAATGATTGAGGAAGGGATCCTTGTTTAAAACAATCAGTAAGGGTAGAGCTTACTACCCTTAAGGGTAGTAAGCTGACTCATGGTTACAGACTTTGTGTGTTAACTTATTCTGATAAGTATGGTATTGGTGTGGCAGGCAGAAATTGAAACTGAAAAGGTGAAGAAAAATGACGGTACCCCGCGAGAACCACCGGCAGTGACCTTAACCGCCCCCCAAAAATAAACAGCTGCCAAACAGAAAAAACAACAATAATATGGCAGCAAGCTCTTCAAAATTAACATTCTCAGAGATCCAATCTTCCAGTAACTAACAACCTTGAGATCAGAAAAACAGAGCTACCTATAGCAAACTAACCACTGCTCCTAGTGGGCATGAAATAGATGTAAAACCCCCACAGTGACAGATTTTGAGACATGGTTTGCTGGCCTCCGCAAACCCTCTAGAAAAATAGTAATATTATAAAATTCAAAGCAACCACAAGAAAAAGCATAAAGAGAGGCTCCAGACACTGTTAGGACAAAGCAAACGGGTATTAAAGCAGCTACCTTCCCTTCATAGAGTCCAGTCCCAGCCAAAAGAATGAGGTGAATTAGTCCATTGAAAATAAGGTAATATGACGACAGGCCACCTTTACAGTACCTGCTGCGCCCTGAGGAAGAGCCGCCCGCCTGTGTTCTGGATTTAAACCCTCTGTAAAACGTCGTTTCTTTATTGGTTTTCCTGTGGTTTTGGAAGCCTCTTGATGAACTGTTGAGCTTCCTCCACGGAACCGAAAAACTTTTGGCACCGCTGGATTGGGTTATGCGAAGACGGGCTGGGAAGAGAAGAGCTGGCTTCAAGCCCCGCTTGTAGAGCTCCGCCATGATGTCCTTATACTCCGCACGTTGGGCCAAGACGTCTGGACTGTAGTCCTCCACAATACGAAGAGACGCACCTTTGTAGTCGAGCTTTCCTCTCTTCCTGGCTTCCCGAATGATGAGGTCTTTGGTCAGGTATCGGTGGAGACGGAGGATCACCGGGCGAGGAGGACGTCCTGCGGGCCGTTTAGCTGCCAGGGAGCGGTGCGCTCTGTCGAGCTCTGGTGGGGTCGGGAGCAGCTCCTTCCCAAATAGCTCACACAGAAGGTTGGAGAAAAAGTGAGTAGGGCGCCCACTTTCAGTGTCTTCGGGCAGACCGAGGATGCGGATGTTTTGCCTTCTGCTGCGGCTCTCCAAGTCCGTCACTTTGTCTTTTAGCTTAGCATTGTCTTCACGGAGAGCAGCACATGAGTCTTCCAGGCTAACCACTCGTTGGCCCAGATCTTCTGTTGCGAGCTCCAAAGAGGAGACTCTCTCTGCCTGTTCCTCCAGGCTCTGCCTCACCTGGTCTAGCTTGGAGCTCAGCATGTTGGCAGATGACTTGAATTCAGATTTAAGGTCCTCACCGTGCTGCCGAAGCAGTGCGGTGATGGCCTCCAGCGTTAGGCCAGCGTCCTCTTTCTTGCTTCCTTTCGCGCTCTTACAGGCCATAACTTAGTGGATGAATATCCAAAATACTGTTTTTATATCGGTGGGTGGTATAAAATCAAGTTTCTGCGGGGTGAATTTAGTTAAAAGGCTGAATTTTTCCGGAGCAGTCCGTTGCTACGTCTACCCTGTCCGCATGGCAAACCGGAAGTCTTTTTATTTTTTTTTAACAAAATATGGTGACTAAACTCTGTGAGATCGGAAGGATACCAACTATGAGTCGTGGATGTTTAAAATTGGTGTCCTGACTCAACAGGTTTTCTTCCACTACTGTCTGTTCTGCCTTATAGAAGTTACATTAAGTTTAGAGCTCCCTCTGGTGGTTGTTTTTGGGGACATTGCTTTTGTTACCCTGAGAATGAAAATAAAGGGAGGAAAATCCAGGGTGCCGAACGTAATGCCATAGTATTACGTTAAAGCTACAGTATGTAACTATTTTAGAATTTTTTAAAACATACTTGTTAAAACTCTCTCCATGTTGTGACAAGTAGGCTCATGTATGCGCTATCAATTGTTCTAATGGCGGAGAAACAACTTCCCGTTACCTCCGTCTTCGGCGGTCATGCTAACTAGCCTTAGCATTCATGGTGACCTCTGTTGTGGTGGTGAACCAGCTGTAGAAAATATTTTTTCACATTATCTGATACCACACTGTCACAGCATAGTGATAGTTTTAAGATATGTAAAAAAATATTATTTTGCAGCGTCATCCCTGAAGAAAAGCAATATGATACAAGCAGTATGATGCTAGCAGTACTTATGACTCTATTCTTGTAATTCTGTTTTTTTATCATCTTAGTGTTGCCCTCATACTCATATTTTCCACAGTAGAAAAATTCCAGGCAATTGAATAAAAAAAATATTTTCAATAATTTCCTGATAGTATTTCACATGATCAACCATCTTTCATTCCAGAATGCTGCAGTCCTGCCCCTGGATATGGCCCCAGATTCCATTGACGACATGTATGCTGGCTGTCGTACTAAATCCATGTCTCTCATCAACCTGTACGGTGTGTTTGAGTGGCATGTCAACGTGAACCTTAGCTACGCCTGGGCTGTACACGAGAGAAATGCCAAGAAACCTGTGCACAAGCACCTGCAAGACGATCACGCCACGTCCTTGTACATTTTCACAAAACTGGCCAACATCCGACGGGATTTCAACACGGCCGTGAAAACGGGGAAACACAAGTACTGCACGGACGGCTTCAGGTTTCATTTTCTGTATTTCTACTTGACCGACGCCATTCAAGCCCTGAATCCGAACCACTCGGAGTGCCGAACCGTTTACCTCAGGACTTGGAAACGCTTCGACCAGGATGTCGTAGACACAAACATCCGCTTGGGGGAATTCACTTGGGCGATCTCAAGCAAGCAGTCGTTTAAGGTGAACGGCAATGTTTCCTGTTTTGAGATCCAAACGTGCTTCGGTGCTGACATCACGCATTACTCCAGCGTAAACCAGATGGGACAGGTGCTCATTCCGACCTACGAGGTTTTCCGGGTCACGGGCGTTGTGACGGG
Source organism: Poecilia picta (assembly GCA_033032245.1). Lineage (NCBI taxonomy): Eukaryota > Metazoa > Chordata > Actinopteri > Cyprinodontiformes > Poeciliidae > Poecilia > Poecilia picta. The sequence goes on along the minus strand of CM065353.1, from coordinate 26,446,608 downwards.
CAGCCCGTGGTGCGGCGTGGTCTACAAGCTTCAGAGCACCAAGAAACCAAAGGCAGATCAAAACTGCAAACTGAGTCAGAAGCTAACAAAATCCCTTGTGGGTGGAGGACTTTTAAACTGGGGTGGAGGCAACAGCCTGACCATGTCTGCATGCGCTGTGCTGCTAATATTAAACTCTTTTATTCTGGTGAAACGCAAACAGAAACGCTACGTGGCTGTTGTGTTGGGTGCTATGATTGTCCTGGTAATTTTCATGTTGTTGCTTATTTAACTGCAGTTTAATTTATATTATAAACACTTGTAGGATATTAAAATATTCTAAGAAACATTTTCTTTAAAAAATATTTACCTAAATAATTAACTACAAAGTAGTGATTATTTATTCTAAACAAATGTCTTTGTATTGCATCTGCACGTTGGGAAATTTTGTATATTCAACAAATAAAATAAAGCAAAGTCTTGGTTGTACTAACTTTGTACGCCAAATTAAAAGAGCCATAAAACAGATGAAAAATTATAACTTCAAGTCTAAAATGTCTTTAATATATATATAATATTTTTTGGTTAATTCTAGGTTTGATTGTAACTTGACTCTAGTCGGTGGTTGAACTGTCTCTTTGCACAGAATCTGAACTAAGTTTTAGTTTATCAATTTGAGGTTCTGCATGTCTGAGGTCCACAGGATGTGCGCTTTTGAGAAGCAGGACGTGGTATGTTGACTAAAAATTCTCATGCTCCTCTGCAGAAATACGGTCAACACACAAAAATAATCTATTTATGTGTGAGGCCATTCATGACAACAAAATAATAGTTGTGTGAATAAATGCATGATCTTGAATATAATGTCATGTATTGTCATGTCATATATTGTGTAGTACGACACAATATATGAACTGTATTTTATTCTGCACAAGCTGTGCCAAATTGTTTGCATTTCTGTGGTTGGATTGATCAAAATTTCAACTGTGTGACGACGTATTTCTGTGCCGAGACTTTCATGTTCTTCATTTTGGAAAAAAGGCATCTAAGGACTCTTCCACTTCAGGGTCTCCTGGATTAGCTTCCAGCTTCTCTGTTGCCCCCAAACAGGATAAAACAGCTGCAAAAAGTCAGTGAGTTCACCGAGTCTCAACTTTATCTGCCTGGTGATGTATCCCTGACTTTTGGCAAAAGGTCCTCAGAGGTTTCCACAAAAGAAGAAGCTGATGATAAATAGTCAAAAACAACATGAAGTCGCAGATTCGATAGAGGACCGAGGAAGAGAGAAGTTTTCACTTCCTCTCTTTATGTTTGTCATGCTTTGTCAATGTCCTGCACAAGTCTTTGTACGCGCCACAGAATCAGCATGAAATAATAATGATACAAGCTGCTACCAGACTGGGTGGTTTACAGATTCATAACTTCAAGTCTAAAAATGAAATTTTTAATGATGATGCTATCAAAATGATAATTGCATGGTCAATTATGTGTTTGGAAAATTAATCAGTGTAATTTTGTCATGCACCTTTACTGCCTTACCAAAACAAAAAAGGCACACTGTAATATAACATTTGTTACCATTTGCTGTGGTTTTGTTGGTTTTGCCACAAGATTCATGCCCATTCAGTGTTATATTAACTTTTCACTAAGGTCATGTACTCTGGGAGTTGAGACCTTAACCACATTCTCAATGTGGTTAAGGTCTCAACTCTGTGGCGATCAATTCATGTGTTTTTTTTCCGTTTGATTTGAAACATTTCAATCAATCTGAGATAGCGCTAAAGCACTTTCACCTCTTTGTGGTGCGTAATTGAATGGAATCCAGTCAGGTGGCAGCCAGAGGAGCGATGAGGAGACTGATGAAGAGAATCCTGAGGAAGGATCTCCAGGCAGATGGAGGAAATGATGGGGAATAAACACTGGGAACCAGGAATGGGGCATCCGCAAGGAAGTAGGGCTGACTGAAGGAGAGAAGGTGAAGGTAAGTACGAAGACAAATAACAGCAAAACCGGGACCACAATGAGAGCCAAATTACCACTTGAGTGAGAAAATAGTCTTGTGTCAGCCTCAGGGAATTGGCTTCTGTTTAAAGCTGTAGTACATAACTTTTCTAAAAAATATATACATTTTTAATATTTGTTAAAACTGTCATCATGTCTTGACAGGGCAATATGAAGCAATCTGTTAAAAAATTGTATCTCCTCTGCCTTTTCACAGTGCTAACTAAAAACAACCTATCAGAGCCAGAAGGCGGGTCTTAGTGCTGTCAATCACACTTGTATAAGCTCACAACATGAGCTGACTAGCCTGAGGTTAGCCTGGCTACCAATGACTGCAGATATCTGTAACTGTAAGTTGTTGCTCTGCCATTAGTACATGGAGCTGCGCGTACATGAGCTTGACTGACAGCGCTAAGGCCTTCCTCCTGCCTTTTATTGGTTGATTTTGACTGGGCGCGGCACATTTCTTCAGATGACAATAGTAGCTGAAGAAGGTGGAGGAACTAGATTTTTTCACAAATTATCTATCTGAAAAGAGAAACAGTAAGAAGAGGGGGATGTGTGTGGTTATCCTTCTTTTCAGTGATTAAGAACAGAAAACATGACAGCTTATATTTTTCATGTAGGACAGAGATGATGTTATTTTACCGCTAGCAATAGCGAGTCAGAACTGAGGGAACGTGCATCTTGTTGTAGAAGTCCTAAAGTAGATGGGTTGCTTTTCTATACAACATCCTCCTCTTTAAAAGTGTTTCACCGTTCACAGATACATTTCTACTTGTGTGATATCAATCACTCTTGAGTTTGAATGCAAACTGGAACGACTAACACTAGGTGTTAGTTATTTAATCTTTATATCAGATAACATATGTGAATAAGTAAAGTTCCAGCAAAACATGTCATCACACTGAAGGTACATGTAAAAAAATGTGTATTTAAACTGTATTCAAACATTTCCTTATTATGTTGACCAGCTTAAATTACAGCTTCCTGAATTACAGATGAAACCGAACAAATTCAACATCTGCATAGGTGGATTAGAAATACACAGTCTGCAAAAAAAAAAGAAGTAATTTTTAGCCCTGACTGAAATAGTATGACTGGTTGAGTTTTTTATTTTATTTTTAGCACTGTTTCAAACTGTAGTAAATACTCTATAACACTGTAGTTTGAGAGTCTAGAACAGCAACACACCAGCACACTACATGAGTTACCCTGCTATTTCAAGTTGACCTCAAGGTTCTGAAGCATTTCCATGTGTCTGTGGGCAGGGCTTTTCTAGACAGCAGAGTATTTAAAGAGGAACCATTGAATAAATCGCAACCTGGCTGGCCAACACTTCATCACTTGGTAATATATTCCAAAAGGAGGTTGTTTTTGGAAAAATGTAAGATTGCATTTCGGTTTTAAAATACAAATAATAGTGATAGCGCTCCTTTGTAGTAAATATTTCTTATATATAGCTACTACATTGCTAAATATTCTTTTCCTATTTTTCTGAACCAATAATTTGTTTGCAGGGTTGTGAAGATGAAGGCCAAAGTGCTCCTGATTGGTTTTCTGTGGTTGCCCCTTTGCTGCCTGCTTCCTGCTCCCCAAGAGAAGGTCATTTTTTATTTACTTATTTTTGGCTAGGGTTATTGTGCAATTTTAATACACTTTATTAAAGTTTTTAATTTTTGTTCAAAGTAAAAATTAAAGCAATTCTACTTGCAAAATTCATGAAAGATCACTTCAATTTCAAGTTTGCAATGTTTTTTTTTATTTCCTACATGTTCACTGTTATTTCCAACTAAGTAAGTGAAATGAATGCAGCTTCATTTACATTCTGCTTTGCTCTTCATCCTATGAATGTATTTTTTCTCATTCCTTTCAGACCAATGGTCAGAGCTTCCCACTGGACATGGTTGTAAACTCTGTTGATGACAGGTACTCTACCTGTGCTACAAAGATGGAAGCAAAGGTCAAGAAGACGTACTTTGAAAAGGAAATGAAAAATAGTGTATTCAGGGAGGCATGGAACGCAGCAGAAAATTGTGCAAACAGGAATATGAAACACAAAGAACCAGGAGATAAAGCTTTAACAAAAGATCACATGCAAGCAATTTGTGTTTACACAAATGGAGCAAAGGCAGAGTTCTATAAGGTATTCAACAACGCAGTCCGGACCAACAGACAACAATATAGTTCATCTTTTCCATTCCATTCTGTACATTTCTGGCTGACCAGAGCGATACAGATCCTCAAAACCAGTGACAGTAAATGTTACACAACTTACCGCAAAACCAATGTCATCTTCACTGGTGAAGTCAACCAAGAAATTCGATTTGGTTTTTTTGCCTCCTCTTCCAAATGATCAACTCTGACACGCTTTGGTAAGAAAACATGCTTTAAAATTACAACCTGTCATGGAGCTTATCTGAAAAAATACCCAACGATGGGAGATCATGAGCAGGAGGTGCTCATTCCACCTTATGAGACATTCAAGATAATCAGCAAAGATAAACCTCCTGAACTTAGTGACTGCAAAATTGTCTATGTTCTGAAACCTACTGGAATCCAAAGCAATCTTGACTGCCAACTTGTAAACCAAATAATTTTGTGATTTTTTTTCTTCACATGCATAAATTTAGAACAGTTTCATCTTGTTCTAAATTTACACCTGGCTGATCTTTAAAGAGAAATTTCAGATTGATCTCTCTCAACGTCCTCACTTAATAAACATGCAGAAATTTAGTCTGCAGCATAAAGCTAATGGCGAGCTTCTCTGTGCTACTAAGGATCATTTAAATGCTACAAGCTAAAGCTTTGGGTTTGCTTAGAAAACAGGTTTTAAACCATCGTTTTGCTAATGTGAAAGTATTTCTGCTGAAAGAAAATACTGTTCTGTTTCTTTATTCTGTGCAACTTCAATAAATACATTATTATGTAAATATGTTATGTTTCTTTAATGCATGTCAGCATTGTGCACGTATTATTTTATATATATGTGTGTATTGTTTGTATATTAACAGATGAATTAATTAATATGACTTGATTCAAGTTTCAGGTAAAATGTGTCACACAAAAATAGAAAAAAAGAAGATACATTGACATAAGTGACTGTTTGTTTTAACTGAGCCAAAAAGTATTTGAGTTGATCTGATTCTGAAACCCGTCACCCAAACTGCTGTCATTTAAAGTGACAGGATCCTCTGCATGTTAGAAGCCAGGCTGTGTGAAATACTTCTGATTTAATGATGGTTTTATGAAGATAACAAATTAATCACAAGATGACTGGTGTGTGTGTGTGTGTGTGTGTGTGTGTGTGTGTGTGTGTGTGTGTGTGTGTGTGTGTGTGTGTGTATGTGTGTGCACATTAAACTTCATTTTTCAAATGAAAGCAAAATGAACTTGTTATCTTGAGAAAGCTGACTGGAAAAGTAAATGTGAAAAACATCCTCTTTCGGCTTTGGTTCTCTCTTTCGCTTTTCTTTTTATATTCTATTTCTTTCCTTTTAGTTCATGATTGCTTAGCCACTATTTTTTAAACAAAAGGATACAACAAAACTACACACTGATGTTTTCCACAAAATAATTTACAAAAGACAAAAAAAGGTTTTCTCAATAATAATATAATAATATAAAAAGGATAATTGTGTGCTATTGTATAAAGAATGTACTTGGTACCAAAAGTGATGATGTGGTTGGTTGCCAATTACTGTACTGGCTGTAAAAACAGTTTTATTACTTGTTATTCACAGAATGCTTGGATGTAAAATATTTAGTCTTCATATTAATATACTAATATCTGATTCATTAGTCCTCTATTGATATTTTCTTGATAACCCAATCACTTTGGTTTTGATAAACAATAGTTTCAATGTGACAAATTTGATGAAGCTGTTTTATTAGTGGAATTCTACAGTGTTTAAAAAGGTCAAAACTGAAAATCCATTTCACGTGTTTTTTCCCCCAAAAATATTTAGTGTTTATTTATGTGTTGGTGACAGTGCATCTCAGTTGGTTTTGTGTGTCTTCTGTGTCTTTTGCGTATTAGGGCTAAAGGGGAAAAAACAATCATAAACAAAGAATAGTGGAGGCGAATCAACTGATAGAGAAGTCAGACTCCAAGAATAAGGTGTGAACAGCTCACGAGCAGAAGCAGATTCAGACCTCATGCACACTGCAGCTGAAGACGCAGAAGGCCCTGCAACAGATGAAGGTTAGCAAGTAAAAGGAAGCTGCAGCTCACAATTAACAGAAAAAGATTGTGACTCATGAGCTCTGAGGTTTATATTTGCAACAGTAAATAAATGTGTTCTTCTGCAGATAAGTTTAGCTTATGAACTTCTGCTTCTGCCTTGTGTATAAAACAGCGTAGTACAGGGCTGGTGGGCAGAAGGCTTCTTCATTTAATCAGTGTTTTTGCATTTTTTCACTTGAATTTTTTGGATCCTGATGCATTTATTGCTGTAGATCTTTCTGCCAAAAGAAAACAAACAATCTTAACTAAAACACAGAAACCATTTTTAACATTTTGATATTCGTCCTTCCAGAAACTCTTCATATAACCTCAGGTATGACGTTTTTTTACTCTCCAATTTTCCAGAACAATTAAACTTCCTTAATGCAGGATTTTAGGAAATATGATGTTGAAACTGATTGAATAAGCCTTTGATGAGAGAAGATGTAATCCTAGGCAAGAATAATATTAACGATAAACACTTTAAATTACCTTTTGTAAATCTAAGATTATCAACGTGACACTGCAATTCAACCTCCCGACCCCACTAAGGGACAAGGGTGTAAGAAAATGGATGGATGGATGGATGCTGCAATTCAACAGTTACTACAGTAAAAACAAAAACCCTGTAATGTTTAGCCATTGTACACATGCAAATATTCATCATGATGTTATTGTTTATGCTTAAGTTCAACAAAGCTGTTCAGACATTTATTTATGTCCTTTAATACTCATGTACTGTATATGTCCAAAAAGTTTGGCTTCCTGGTTCAAATCAGACATGTTCCTCGTAGTCCACCATCACATTTCAAACGCTGAAAAAACTCTATGTTGCTGCAGTGTAAACCAACATTAACATAATATATTTATATAATATAAACAGCAGATTTTGAACTCATAATCACACCCTCAAATTTTTACCAGCTAAGACTTCTGGCTAAAGTCCTAAATACCTTAACAGTGTCTTAACTTATACGCCATTTGCATTTTACATATACTTCAGTAACTCTGATATTTTAAGTCTTCAATTTAACATTTGCCAGCGGGACAAAAGTTCACCTGGATATAAATTTCCTAGACAGACGTGTGTTGATCACATTACAGCTGACCTCTTTATACTGGCTTGCTGCTTATTTCAGGATTCTAACCATTTTTATTTATTTATTTTTGTTACTTCATCACAATATCTGTCTGAACATTAATATGCTCCCATAAACCCTCAACTAAGGCCTAACTCAGGTATTCATTGATCTGCTTTGTTTTTCAGAGTTTTCTGCGGAGTCAAGATGGGACGGTTGGTAATCTGGGTGGCCGTCTTCATGTTATTTGCATCCTGTGTTGGGACACCACTGGAGAATTTCAAGAAGGTGAGGGATGTTTTATTTTAATTGCTTTTACATCCACACATGCTGAACATGAACATAATAATCAGTAACAAGTTTCTTTTGTGTTTCTGTTTAGTTCTGGCAAACAGTAAAAAACTGGATTCGTGGTCCAATCAAACTGGATTTGGCCAAAACCTCTGTGGATGACATGTATGACAAATATGAACACGACATGGAGAAAAAGGTAAAGGAAAAGTTTTTACAAAATGAGAAAACCAAAAGTAAGGCCTCCCAGCAGGCCTGGGATAAAGCAGAGAAATACTACAACACCACATAGAAGAATATGTCGACGCCGCTGAAGAAGGAACAAATCATGGCTCTTTAGGCGTTCACCCTGAACGTCCCACCGCTGTACCGCGAATTCAACAGCGCAGTCCAAACAAATAAATCTGTGTACAAAACCAAATTTCAATATCACACTCTGCACTTCTACCTCACCGTGGCTCTGCGCACCATCAAACCTAAAGCAGAAAATTGTGTCACCGTTTTCCGGAAAACAAACTGCAAATTCAGCAAAAATGTTCTCAACAAAGAGATTCGTCTTGGCGCCTTTTCCTCCAGTTCGATGGGTGACTATCCTTGCGAGAAAACGTTTGGTAACCAGTCATGCTTTGAGATCTCCACCTGTTTTGGAGCAAACATCTCAGAGTTCTCTAGTATTAAATCAGAAAGAGAAGTCCTGATCCCTCCATAAGAGGTTTTTAAAGTAACAGGCATTAATGAAGCCTCTGACAACACACTTCCTTGTGAGGTTGTCTACAAGCTGCGGAGCACAAACAAACCTTTGTCCAATTTAAACTGTGCTCTGTTCAAGAGAAAAACATCTGTGTGGTTTTAATTGAAACGTCCTAGAAATAAAGGTGGTGCTGCGCAGATATGGACATAATTTGAATTTTTTCTTTTTTTAAAGAAAATCAGTTCTATTTTAACAAAATGTCATTCAAATTTCATCTCGTTCACTTGAATCCAATCCTGAGTTTCACATGCTGCAGTTAGTTAACAAATATCCATCAATGAGTGTGAACATCTGCAATATTTACTGTGTAAAATTTTGAAAGAGAAAATTGTCTAAATTGTGGAGCTGAAATTAAATGACAAGTAACATTTAATCGTTAATTCACATTTATTGTGCACATGAAACGGCCATAATCTTTTTTGTAAGCTTTGCTCAGCTGGGAAACCATTAATTTGACAAAAACAAATGATTATTCTTTTGTAAACATAAAGAAGGAGAACACATGAAAAGGAGATGCGACTATCTACTGTACCAAGTGGAAAACTGTAATTCTATAGGCTGGAACAGATGTTAGGTGATGGTGCTCCTTGATCCACTAGACTTCAGATTGTAAAACGTAAACTCTTGACTTCTGGCAGTCAAATTCCTCCATAGGTTGCGTTGTGTGTTTTGGTTCCATTCAGGGTCTCCTGGGTTAGCTTCCAGCCTTTCTGTTGCCCCCAAACAGGATAAAATAGGTGCAGAAGGTCAGTGAGTTCACTGAGTCTCAACTTTATCTGCCTGGTGATGTGTCCTTGACCTTTGGCAAAAGATTCTTAGAAGTTTCCACAGAAGAAGATGCTGATGGTAAATAGGCAAAAACAGCAGATAGATGACTGAGGAAGAGAGAAGTTTTCACTTCCTCTCTTTGCTTGTGTACGTTTGTCAATGTCCTGCACAGGTTTGTGTATGCGCCACAGAAGCAGCATGAAATGATAATGATAAAAGCTGGTAACAGACAGACAGAATCAATTATGTGTTTGGAAAATTAACAAGATTAGTTTTGATGAGTACATCAGTACTGCTATAGCTATGTAACTTTAAATTGTGTTTTGTTTTTGTTTCATTTTATTTATTTTTGTGGCTCAATAGCAAAAGTAATTGCGCCACTCTTTGAAACTTCTCTTTTTCTTGAATGCAAATCAAATTGAAACTTCTGTTTTTCTTTATTTGTCTGACCTTTTTAAGAAGAAGACTTTCGGGTAATGTAGAAGCAGAAGTTTGTGGAAAAACAAGTGTCAAGAATGATACGTCTTCTAATCATTAACCCTTGTTCGTGCAAGGACTGAGGCAAATGATACAAGTTTTACGGGTGTGGGGTTGATTGGACCCCATTTTTAAGCACAAGGGTTGAGATGATGAGTTAGATATCAGTGTGTTGGTCATGATTAACCAACGTTGAACTTCTTGTTTGTGGTCATGCACCTACTGCCTACTGCCTTACCACAAAAAAAGGTACACTCTAATGCAACTTTTGTTACCATTTGCTGTGGTTTTGTGGTTTTTGCAGTGCCACGAGATTCATGTCCATTCCGTGTCAGAATCAGGTGTTCCCATGTTTTTCAAGGCCACAGGTGTCTAAAATTAGGCAGGTAGGCATGCCGACTGTTTTTATAAACATTTGTGAAAGAATGGCTCGCTCTCAGGACCTCAATGAATTTCAGCATGGAACTGTGATAATATGTCACCTAATCCAGTTGTGACATTTTCTCACTCCTAAATATCATATTAGAAGAAAATGGAAGTGTTTGGAAATGACAGCGACTCAACCACAAAGTGGTTATGCCACGTAAATTGACAGAGCAGGGTCAGCGGGATCAGCGGATGCTCTCAAAACTTTTCATACTTTTTCTTACATTTTCATTCTGAAAGCAAGAATTCATGTCTTTCTTCTCAAAACTTGTCGTGATTGTACTCAAAACTTCTCCTCACACTCAGACTTGGTCATGTAACTTACTAAAGTTACATGCTGCAGCTTTAATGTCTGAGTGTAAAAATGGGGAGAATGAGAAATAGAAAAATGGTGAATTTGTGTGGTTTTTCTTCTTTTCACTGATTAAGAACATGACAACTTATGTTTTGTACACATGACAGAGATGGCGTTATTTTACAGATCACAACAGCAGGTCAGAACTGAGCCAATGTGTGTCTTATTTTACAGGTCTTATTGTAGATAAGCTGCTTTCCTATACAACATCCTCTTTTTCTAAAAAAGAGAAAGTTTTATACCTTTCATAATAATAATAATAATATTAATAATAATAAATTTAATTTGTACCGCACTTTTCATTAGCAAAAATGTCAAAGTGCTACGCAAAAATCTCAAAGTGCTACACAGTGCAACTAAAATCATAGATAAAATCAACATCATAAAAATCATGTGGAGGCAGAATAGGCTTGCTTAAATAAAGTCAACCAGTTGTTGTGGAGCTCTCAAATAATCCGGGAGAGAGTTCCAGAGACGGGGGGGCAGTTACAGCGAATGTCATAAGTACATTTCTTCATGCACAGTAACCTCAAACACTCCAGTTTGAAGGCAAACTGAAATGCAAACTTAACTAACACTAGATATTAGTTATTTATCAAAGAACATAAGTTTCACCAAAGCATGCCAACACACTGAAGACAAATATCTAAATATATAAAGCAATGTGTATTTGTATGTTGTCGACCTTAAATCACAGCTTCCTTACCCACAGGTGAAACCAAATAAGGTGAAAAGAACATTTGCAAGGGTGGATTAGAAATACATAGTATGCAAAAAAAGTTAATTTTTAGCTCTGAATGAAGGAGTTTGACTGGTTGCTTGTTTCAAACTGTAGTAAACACGCCTTAAGGCTGTAATTTAAGAATCTAGAGCAGCAACACACCAGCACTCTACATGACCACATTTTTTAAGCATTTCCATGTGGGTCACTGTGGGTGGGTCTTTGTTTAGACAGCAGAGTATTTAAGGAGGAGCCACTGTATAAATCTTAATTCATCTGGTCTATGCTTCATCACTTGATAATATACTGTATTACAGAACAACGTTGCTTTTGGAATAAGGTAAAATTTGAGTACGGTTTTAAAATATAAGTGTAGTGTTTGCTGGAGCTCCTGTGAGGTAAAATTATAATATTCCTTATATATAGTCATCACACTGATCAATATTGTTTTCCTGTCTTTCTGAACTGTTTATTTGTTGCAGTGTTGCGAGGATGAAGGCCAAAATGTTCCTGATTGGTTCTCTGTGGTTGTCTCTTTGCTGCTTGCTTCATGCTCAACCAGAGAAGGTAAGTTTTCTTTTTGTCGGTGTCAAATTTAATATGCTTTAAATTAGATTTTTTTTTTCCCAAAGTAAAAATGTATATTTAGTGCAGCAGCATGGGCAGTTTAATTTCTGGATCTAAATCTTACATCAAAACAATTGTACTTGCAAAATTCATAAAAGGTCATTTAAATTTTAAGTTTGCAAAGCTGTGTTCTTTTTTTTATTTATTTATTTATTTCTTACATTGAAGTATGCAACATCACTGTTACTTCCAACTAAATAAGTAAAGTGAATGTAACTTCATCTTCATCCTGTTTTGCTCTTCATATATATATATATATATATATATATATATATATATATATATATATATATATATATATATATATATATATATATATATATTTTATCTCATTGCTTTTAGATTGGTGATCCACTGGACATGGCTGTAAACTCTGTTGATGACAGGTACTCTACCTGTGCTGCACAGATGGAAACAAAGGTCAAGATGGCGTACTTTGAAAAGGAAATAGAAAATAATGTATTCAGCAAGGCATGGAACACATCAGAAAATTGTACAAACAGGAATATGAATCAAAGAGAACCAGGAGATGAAAATTTAACAAGAGATCACATGCAAGCAATTTGTGTTTACACAGCTGGAGGACCAAAAGACTTCTTTAAGGTATTCAACACAGATGTCCGGACCAATAGACAACAATATAGTTCATCTTTTCCATTCCACTCTTTGCATTTCTGGCTGACCAGAGCGATACAGATCCTCAACCATAACATATGCTACACAACTTTCCGTAGAACCAAATCCACGTTAATAGGTGAAGTCAACCAAGAAATTCGATTTGGTTCTTTTGCCTCCTCCTCCACATTATCAAATCTGACACACTTTGGTAAGACAACATGCTTTAAAATTACAACCTGTCATGGAGCTTATCTGAAAAAATACCCAACGATGGGAGATCATGAGCAGGAGGTGCTCATTCCACCTTATGAGACATTCAAGATAATCAGCAAAAAAAACTTAACTGAACTTAGCGACTGTAAGATTGTCTATGTTCTGAAACCTACTGGAGTCCAAAGCAATCTTGACTGCCAAGTTGCAAATCAAATAATTTTGTGATTTTCTTTCTTCACACGCATCAATTTAGAACAGATTCCTCTTGTTCTAAATTTGCACCTGGCTGATCTTTAAAGAGAAATTTCAGATCGATCTCTCTCAACGTCCTCACTTAATAAACATGCAGAAATTTAGTTTGTAGCATAAAGCTAATGGCGAGCTTCTTTGTGCTACTAAGAATCATTTAAATGCTGCAAGCTAAAGCTTTGGGTTTGCTTAGAAAACAGGTTTTAAACCATCGTTTTGCTAATGTGAAAATATTTCTGCTGAAAGAAAATACTGTTCTGTTTCTTTATTCTGTGCAACTTCAATAAATACATTATTATGTAAATATGCGTTACGTTTCTTTAATGCATGTAAGCATTGTGCATGTCTTAAATTATACAATATTAAAGAAGAAGGATTATGAGTGTATTGTTTGCATAATAACAGATGAATCAATTAATATAAGTTCCACTGCGGCCAGTGAATTTAAATAAAAAGATGACTGGTGTGTGCGTGTGTGTGTGTGTGTTAAAACTGACCTTGAGAAAACCATCTAGAAGAATATACACGGAAAACATCTGCTCTGGGTTTCTATGCTCTCCTGTTTGACAATTCGGTGCGCTTTTTGTTTTAAAGGATTCCCTTACATTCTTTTTAGTTTGGTGCTTAACCAAGTCTTACAGCAATGCACACTGATTTAATGCTACAGATGCATTCTAGAAAAATAATTACAAATTTATAAAAAAATGTTTGTTCATATTAATATCCTAATTTTTGTTTCATTTGTCAACATTTTCTTCATAACCTAATCACAGCTTGTCCTTTTCCAGAACAGCAATAGGAGCTTTGCATTTTCAATGAGGTAATGTGGCAGTTGGCTAATGCTCTTTTGTTGGTGGGATTTCAAACCAGGCCTAAACCAATCAATCGATTGATTATAAACTCCTGGTAGAACAGTATGCCAGTCTGCCTCTGGATCCAAACAACAACAACAACAAAAAAACATTCAAAAATGGTTAATCAGTTTTATTCTATAATGAAGGAGGGGGATATGAGTGTGTTGGTGACGGTGTATCACATTATCATTTGAATTTTGTGTCTAAAATCCAAGCTATTTTAAAGTTTTGCATATTAGGGCTGTAGAAAAGCAACAATCTAAGAATAGTGGAGGTGAAGCAAATTAAAGATAAGTCAGACTCCAAGAATAAGGTGTGAACAGCTCAAGAGCAGAAGCGGATTCAGACCGCATGCAGACTACAGCTGAAGACGCAGAAGGCCGTGCAACAAATGAAGGTTAGCAAGTAAAAGGGAACTGCAGCTCACAATTAACAGAAAAAGACTGTGACTCATAAGCTTTGAGGTTTATATTTGCAACAGTAAATAAATGTGTTCTTCTGCAGATAAGTTTAGCTTATGAACTTCTGCTTCTTGCCTTGTGTATAAAACTGCGTAGTACAGGGCTGGTGGGCAGAAGGCTTCTTCATTTAATCAGTGTTTTTGTATTTTGCTCTTTTCATTTTAATTTTTTGGATCCTGATGCATTTATTGCTGTAGATTTTTCTGCCAAAAGGAAATAAACAATCTAACTAAAACACAGAAACCACTTTTAATATTTTGACATTCATCCTTCCAGAAATTCTTCAGATAACCTCAGGTAAGACGTTTTCTTGTTTTACTCTCCAATTCTCCAGAACAATTAAACTTCCTCTAGGCAGGAATTTAGGAAATATGATGTTGAAACTGATGGAATAAGCCTTTGAGGAGAGAAGATGTAATCCTAAGCAAGAATAATAATAAATGATAGACATCCTAAGTTACCCTTGGTAAAACTATTGTCAGTCCAGTAAAAACAAAAACTATGTTTATGCTTAAGTTAAAAAAATGGTTTATCAGTTCTAATCAAATATGTTCATGTTGTACCCCACTTCCTCGCAGTCCACCATCACTTAACTTATGCTTCTACTGGATCAGGCTAAGAGTTGTATAACTCTGTATACTGATATTTTAAGTCTTCAGTTCAACATCTGCATGTAATTTTCTACAAAGTAGTGCTTTCAATCACATTACATCTATGCTGACCTGTCTACATTTACTTCCTGCTTATTTCAGGATGAAGTTCAAACTGTTTTGTTTTTTTTGGTGTCCTAATCTTAGTTCAGCCCTGAAATCTGTCTGAACATTAATATACATCCATAAGCCTCAACCAATGCACAACTTACTTATTCATACATCTGCTTTAAAAGCTGAGGTATCAGAGCTTTGTTGGTGGCAACACCACCGAATTTATAGGGAAAACTACATTGGCACATTAAAGGCACACGGACCAAACGTTTTGTGCTTCTTTTCAGAGTTGTCTGCTGAGTCAAGATGGTACAGTTGGTAATTTGGGTCACTGCGTTCATGTTATTTGGACTCTGTTTTGGGACTCCACAAGCAAAGTTGATGAAGGTGAGGAAAACTCTACTTGTTTGTTTAATTGTTGTACAATCACACATGCTGAACATAAACACTAGTAATCAGTAATGTGTTTCTTTTCATTTTGGCAGGAATGTAAACCTTTGCCAGATTGCCCAATCAAACTGGATATGGCTCCAGACTCTGTGGATGACATGTACAACAAATGTGAAAATGACATGGAGAGAAAAGTAAAGACATTTTTATCAAATGAGCAAAACACAAATGAAAACTTCAAACAGGCCTGGAATAAAGCCGAAGAATACTACAAGAGTGAATGGGAAAATAACCCACAACTGAAGAAAGAACAGATCATGGCTCTTCATGCGTACACCCTTGAAGACCCACCTTTATACTGTGATTTCAATGAAGCAGTCCGAACACAAAAATCTGAGTACAAAACCAAATTTGCATATCACACTCTGCACTTCTACCTCACCATGGCTCTGCGCACCATCAATCCTAAAGCAGAAAATTGTGTCACTGTTTACCGGAGAACAAACTGTAAATTCAGCAGAGATGTTCTTAACAAACAGATTCGTCTTGGCGCTTTTTCCTCCAGTTCGATGGGTAACTATTCTGATGAAGAGTTTGGTAGCCAGTCATGCTTTGAAATCTCCACTTGTTTTGGAGCAGACATCTCAGAGTACTCCGAGTTTGATGAAAGTGAAGTCCTGGTCCCTCCGTATGAAGTTTTTAATGTAACAGAAATAAAAGAAAGCTCTAAGAACAACAAGCTCCCATGTGAAGTTGTCTACAAGCTGCAGAGCACAAAAAAAACTCGTTCCAATTTAAACTGTGCTCTATTCAAGAAAAAACGTCTGCATGGTTTTAATTGAAAAGTCTGGAAATAAAAAAATGGGGCATCATTTGAGATTTTTAAATAAAATTGGCTACTCAGTTCTATTTTACAATTAAATATTAAGATAAATATACAACTGTGAGTGTGCACACCTACAATCGCTACTGTGTAAAAAAAAAAATTATGAAAAAATAGTCTAAATTGCAAACCTGAAATTAAATGACAGGTAACACTGAAATCTTAATTTACATAAGTGCACATTAATTTGAACTACAACCATTAACTTTCTCCTACAGCAGGTAGCTTCTCAAACTGAGATTCAAACTATACAGATTCAGACATGACTTTTTAAATATATACTTAAATGATGATGATATACAAATATTTACTCACGCAGTTGGGAGGCTGGTTTATGTTTCCAAATACCAGTAAAATATATTCTCATTTAAGTCGATATTTCATAATGTTTTGGTTGCAGGCCAAATCAACCCAATGCCTTTTTTCTGACAGCCTCACATCAAATTCAAATGGCAAGAATATTGTTATTGATAACCAGTCAGATGTCTTTTTGACAATCCATAGTAACTGTTTAAAATATTTTATAGTCTATGTGAGTAAGGAAACCACACAACAATTTAGAAGACATACAAAAAAGAATCCATCACTTTTACTGTTTTGTCACTTTGAAATGTATTAATTTACAAAGAGGGTGTTTAAAGTGAGTCATTTCTTACTATTGCCACATGCTTTCATCAAGATGTTCATTTCCTGGAAAGTCAAGAACTCATAATAATTAGCTGGGCTGCTTTAGATTGTAATTGTTTTATGTGACTTCAATGAAACAATCATCTGCATTTGACTGTATTGTATTAAAATTTTAATTGTGAACTGCATATGAAACTAGATTTGAATCCGCATGATTGGCTGTGTTAGATTGAAATGACTTTAATTTGACATAAAATGTGTCCAGTGTGATTTGATATGAATTTGACCCCTTTGTCTTATGTGAGACGATATCTGTTGTGAATTGAAGCTATTTAAATGAACTTTAAAAACTTTATATTTTAAATGTGTCTATATAGTAGTTAAATGTTTGATGGTTGTGATTTTTTACATTTGTTTCCTGATTGATTTTTCTGTTTTAATAAATGTCACATTAGAGCATCTGAGCCTTGCTGCGTCTGTGTTCAGATAAAATAATGTTGTTCAGAACATATTCTTGAAATACTCTCAAGAAAAGATCAAATGCAAAACTGATCTACAGTACGAATGTTTGGATTGTGAAAACAAACACATTGCCTTGCATAGCAAATGTCCAAAAGTCCAGTTTCTGTGCTCAACAAAGAACCTAGAACTACAGTGGGTTTTTAAACAGCTGCAGATCTGGGTCAGACTTTCTACAGAATTTGACTGGTTTGAGTTTTACCTAAAGAACAGGGACTACCTTATGTTAACAGGTAACTCTCCATCAGAGCTGACAAAAATCACACATTGAGTACCTCAAGGTTCCATGTTGGTTTCCCTTTTATTTAATATCTGTATACATTTTAAAATGGTCATAACTCATAAGAAATCTGCCATGTTTACAAAATAAATCTTCTGATGAATTCAGATCAATGGAGATAAATCATATAGCATGTCAGGCCCTTTTTCACAAGAAGCTGTTTTACTCATTGTATGTACTCATCAATTAATTCTAATATTATTCACTCAATAAATTCCTGTCCACCCTGGACTTGTGGACTGATGGCTCCGTCTTTCTTCTGACTAAGTTCGGGATGAGATGATGCGGTTCAGGTGCAGCAGTGTTCACTGAGTTTCTAACTTACAGCACAAGAACAGAATTCAAGAAACAACTTGAATTCTGACCTAGTGGTCAAAGTCATTACAACATGTCCTGATTTTCAACATGATTTACACCATAATAAAAAGTGGATGTGACCCAGGTGCCATGACTGAACACCGCCCGATTAAAAGCAGCCAATCTGCGCCTGCTATGAACCCATTCAAGAACTGAAAAGATAGAATTAAATAAATGATTGTGTGGATCTGCTTTTACTTTCTTCAGGTGAATGAAAGCAAAACTGAATTAAGTATTTTTGGACCTAAAAAGAAACGATCAAGAGTCAGAGCACAGCTTCAACTGCAGCTTGAAAAGGAGGAGTGATATGATGACTTCCTGAAGAGTTTCTTAAAGAGACAGATGTCCAATTTCAAGGCTTTAGATTACAAAGTCAGACCAAAGTTTTGCTGTTCCACTTTGACCTGGACTGAATAAAAGTGAATGATTTAAAGCATGATATGTCTACCTTAAAGATCAACTATATCTAAATTCTGGGATTCCTTTTAGTCTAATAGTAGGTGATCCTTGAAATGTCTTTTTGCACAGAATCTATACTAAGTCTTAATTTAATAAGTTGTGGTTCTGCATGTCTGAGCTCCACAGGAAGTGGTCTTCAGGGGTCTTATGAGAAGCAGGAAGTGGTATGTTGACTAAAAGCTGTTATGCTGATCTGCAGATTCATGGTTAACATATAAAAATCATCTATGTGTGTGAGGCCAGTCATGGAGAAAGGATATTGGTGTGAATAAAAGTGTGATCTTGAAGAGAATAATCCAATGTGTGTGTACTATCAATATAAAAACAGTAAATATATGAACTGTGTTTAATTCTCCACAAGCTGTACCAGAGCATTTGTTCTTCTGTGTTTAGATTAGGGGTTAGGGTTGGGTCAAAATGTTTCATGTTCTCCTTTTTGCAGAGGGCTGTCTAAGGACATTCTGTTGTTTTCCTCTTCCTACAAGTGCTGCTCATTTCCACTAATGTGCCATATTTGATGAGGTCATACAATAGGTCAATATGAAAAGATGCAATTTAGAAGATCCTGAATATAGCCTTGAACTGCCAAGCCCATGTTTCACTTTTTCCAAATCATCAGTGGAATAATGGAAACAACTTGTTGGTTCATGAATGTTTATGAAAGAAAGTGTTTGTAAATATTGATGTCTTCTGAGAGTATATAGTTAAACTGCAATCTTTTTGAACAACTTAGTTTAAAATATATCTGCTTGGTATCGTTTCCCTTCCTTCTTTGTCAATCGATGTTTAGAGGTTTTCACAGAAGAAGATGTGGGTGGTACACGGCCAAATAAGATAGATGACTAAGGGAACATTTTCACTTCCTCTCTGTGTGAATGCGCTTTTGCGATCCACGTCACATGCTCCATCTTGTTATTGCAGATAAAACATGATTATTAGTGGTGATGCAAGATGTTATTTTGTAATACAAATGTGAGCTTGAGCTTGCATGGCGTTTACAAAAACGCCATGCAGACGTTTCTGTAAACATCTTAAAAGCAGCATAAAATAACATGATACAGCCCACCTAACCAACTGGTTGGTTTATAAATCCAAAATTGGTATCTGCATGTCCAATTATTATTATGCATTTGGAATAAAGTTAGGGTTGTCACTAAAGGCTTGATTTTGATTATGTTAATATTAGGAAGCAGCAGGGTGTTTGTATAGCTAGCTCTAAAAAAAAGAACAAATACTGCTGGTGACTGACTAGCAAAAGTAATTATATCAGTGTCTGAATCGTCACTTCATACCAAATGTAAAACAGGTGTAAACTAATAGGTTCTTTTACTAGCCTGACCTTTAGAAAGAGATTATCTGGTCTAAAGAAGTCAGTACGAGAGAATAATACAACCCTTTCTATCAGTTATTTATTAAACTGAATGTCAGATAGTCAACAAAGCTCACTATCCATGTCCTGATACGCGCAAGCGAGAAGAAAAACAACAACCATGACAGACTATAATGAGGATTAAGCTGTTAATATGCTGTTCCGGTCAGACAACTTCAAATGTAAGCTAAGCTCCACTGTTAGCCTCCATATTTACTCCTGCAAACACTGAGCACTACTACTTCTTTTTATGGCGGTTAGCAGAACAATGAGAATGCTGACACTATTGCGCCCTCTACTTTGCATGCGGGACACTTTCAGGTTGTTGCCCGGTCACACTGCAGAACACATTCAGGTCGCTTATGTTTGAAAGTTTGAACAGTCCTGGCAAAAAAATCTGAATCAACAAAAAATCCAAATTGAGTCACTTCAGGCTGCAGTGTGAGAGCAGCATAACTGCCACTTACTCAAGGGAGAAGTGGAACAGCTCAGCCAGGCCTGACCCAGAGCTGACAGTTTGGTTTGTGCTACTGATGTTGCGCAAACCAGCACTAAGAAGAAGCCCTTCTATCCAAGCTGACCTTTCCTACCCAGGCATTACTGCTGCTAACTTTTCCATGCGTCTGTGGAGCATGAGATGAGAAGGAGATTCTAGGCTAAGCTGTTTACATCACCAGGCTGTAATACAGTAGTAAACAGATCCCTGGTTCAAGACCGGATCTGAGGCTCTATCAGGAATAAAGAATGAAAGAAGAAGAAGGGAGATATGAGTGGGTTAGAGTTGATGATGGTTGTGGTTGGTGTTTTCCTCTATCTTTAAAACTCAAAGCTTTTTAAAGTTTTGGATATTATGGTGGCAGGGAACAGAATCTGAAAATAATGAAATAGAAACAATTTAAAAAATAAACCTCCACAAATTAACTGCACAGTTTACCATATAATGATTGTAAAAATAAATTGCTTTTGGTAGATCTAGCGTTATTTCTTGTAGTCTATATATTGTTAATAATGATGATGTCTTAGTGTTTCTACGGACCATGCCACTCCAACTATCAATCAACACCTACAGTTGTTAAGGAAATATGTCATTTCTGAACAGGTGACCTTTGATGACCTTTGTTGATGATTCTTGGGTATTTTTCAGAGCCTTGTTGCTGAAATACAGCAGTAACTTCATTTAAAAACATGTTTACTGCATAGAGATGCTTCTATGTGCAGACATAGCAGGCCATGCAACAGATGAAGGATGACAAGAAAAAGGAAGCTGCAACACTATCCATCCTTCCATCCATCCATCCATCCATCCATCCATCCATTTTCTTCCGCTTATCCGGGGTCGGGTCGCGGGGGCAGCAGCTTCAGAAGGGAGGCCCAGACTTCTCTCTCCCCAGCCACTTCTTCCAGCTCCTCCGGGGGAACCCCAAGGCGTTCCCAGGCCAGCCGAGAGACATAGTCCCTCCAGCGTGTCCTGGGTCTTCCTCGGGGCCTCCTCCCGGTGGGACGTGCCCGGAACACCTCACCAGGGAGGCGTCCAGGAGGCATCCTGACCAG
The DNA here is from genome assembly GCA_033032245.1 of Poecilia picta. NCBI lineage: Eukaryota > Metazoa > Chordata > Actinopteri > Cyprinodontiformes > Poeciliidae > Poecilia > Poecilia picta. The sequence continues at coordinate 26,425,374 of CM065353.1, read as the reverse complement.
ATGCCCGAGCCTCAACTGGCTCCTCTCGACGTGGAGGAGCAGCGGCTCTACTCTGAGTCCCTCCCGGATGACCGAGCTTCTCACCCTATCTCTAAGGGAGAGCCCGGCCACCCTGCGGAGGAAACCCATTTCGGCCACTTGTATCCGTGATCTCGTTCTTTCGGTTATGACCCAAAGCTCATGACCATAGATGAGGGTGGGAACGTAGATCGACCAGTAAATCGAGAGCTTCGCTGCAACACTATAGTTAGAAAAAAAATAGACTGTGAGCTGTGATGTTGAAATTTGTACTAAAAATGCATTCTTCCTCTACAGATAAAAATGTAGATGTCTGTTATCTAGAGATAGGTTAACTTGTGAACTCCTCCTTCTCTTTTCTGTATAAAATGGCATTGTAGGGCGAGCAGGTGGACAGTTTCTCAGTTTTACTTCCGCAACAGTTTTGTATTTTGTCTGTTTCACTTTAATTTGTTTGCATCCTCAGTTATTTTATATTTCTCTGCTGAAGAAATTGAAACAAAATTAAAAAACCTAAATTAGGTACAGAAGGAATCGAAAAAGCTTCAACATTCATCCACCCAGAAGCTCTTCATACAGGTATGGGTCTATTTTTGCTCTCTGAAATGTCAGAATAATTAAACTTCTTTAAGGCAGGATTTTGTTAAACTAAGATTATCAAAGTAATACTTCAACTTAATAGTAAATGCAACAAATAAAAGAACCTGGTTACATTTCCCAATGTACACACAATTATTCACTGCCATGTTATTGTTTATTCTTGAGTTTAATTATGCTGTTCAGTCATTTATTTCTGTTCATAACTTCTCCCTTAAAAGTTGTGTGCATGTCCAAAAAAGGTTTATTTCTAAACAGATATGTTCATGCTGCTACTGAGGCGTAGCTGCATTATCCTCTTACACCTCTTCCTCTCAGTTACGGCTGTCCACAATCACAACATAAACCTTTGACAAACACTCAACCTTCCTGCTGTGCAAACCAAAACATTACAGAACAAATATAATTAATATTCAGATTCATTTCACTTACTCTGACAAAGCACTTTGAGAAAGTAAATTCTCCTTTTATTACATTATGCTTGAACTTCTGTATGCTGATCTATTATCTTCAGTTCCACATTCACAAGAGGTCAAAAATTCACCTGCATGTATTTTTCCTAGACAGAAAAGTGTTGATCACATTACATCTATGCTGGCCTCTCTACTCTGGATTCCTGCTTATTTATGGATTGATTTCAAACTATTATTCTTAATTTTTGTGTCCTAATATTAGTTCACCACCGATATAAGATACACCCATAAACCTCAACCAATGCAAAAGGTCTCACAAGTTTTCACAAGTATTCATAGATCAGCAGAGCTTTGTTGGTAGCAGCATCTAATTTAAGGTGCATTTGCACATTGAAACCACCCAGACCAAATTATTATTTTTTTATTATTTGTTTTTAGAGTTGTCTGCTGAGTCAAGATGGCAAGGTTGGTCATATGGGTCACTGTCTTCATCTTATTTGGATCCTGTCTTGGAAATCCACTAGGGACGTTCAACAATGTGAGGAAAACTTTATCTGTCTGTCTAATTGTTGTACAATCACACATGCTGAACAGTAATAATCAGTAATGTGTTTCTGTTCAGTTTTTGCAGAAATGTAAAAATTGGATTGGCTGCCCAACCCAGCTGGATATGGCTTCAGACTCTGTTGATGACATGTACGACAAATGTGAAGAGAAGATGAAGGAAGAAATAGAGAAAAAGTTTTTACTAAATGAGCAAAACAAAAATGGAAACTTCAAACAGGCCTGGAATAAAGCCGAGGAATACTACAAGATTAAATGGGAGAAGAAGAACATGCAGCTGAAGAAAGAACAGATCATGGCTCTTCATGCGTACACCCTTGATGTCCCACCTTTATACCGTGAATTCAACGATGCAGTCCGAACACAAAAATCTAAGTACAAAACCGAATTTGCGTATCACACTCTGCACTTCTACCTCACCATGGCCCTGCGCACTATCAAACCTAAAGCAGAAAATTGCGTCACTGTTTATCGGAGGACACCCTGTAAATTCAGTAAAGATGTTCTCAACAATGAGATTCGTTTTAGTGCTTTTACCTCCAGTTCAATGGATGAATACTGTGACAAAAAGTTTGGTGAAGAATCATGCTTTGAGATCTCCACATGTTTTGGAGCAGACATCTCACAGTACTCTAGGTTTGAGACAGAAAGAGAAATCCTGATCCCTCCTTATGAGGTTTTTAAAGTTAAAGAAATAAAAAAAAGCTCTAAGCTCAACAATCTTCCTTGTAAGGTTGTCTACAAACTTCAGAGCACAAAAACAACTCGTTCCAATTTAAACTGTGCTTTTTTTCAACAAGGAAAGTCTGCTTGGTTTTAATTGAACTTCTCAGAAATAAAAGTCATGCTCTGCAAATTTGGACAGAATTTAAGATTTTTTGAATGGGCTGCTCAGTTTTATTTTACAAAGAGAAGTATTTAGATATTATGATACAGTAAGTACACAACTGTAAGTGTGTACACCAACAACATTTTACTAATATGTAAAATTTGAAATGAAAGTGTTTAAACTGTAAAGCTTAAATAAAATAAGGACTGCTAAGTGTGATTCTCTAGTCACTACTATGTAAAATTATAGATAATAAAATTGGTTAAATTGTAAAACTGAAATTAAATGACATGACATTTAAATTTACAAAGTGCGCATGACCTGCCACTGTGTCCACGGCTTTAGATATTCACCGTCACCCCTCCCCATCCCACTAGGGATAAGGTTGTTTCATAATATTAGAGTTTCAGGCCGAAGCAAACTATCAATGTATTTTTTCTGACTGTTTCACTCATCAAATTCATATGGAACGACTACAGCTATTAACGGATCAGATATGTCTTCTCACGCTGTAATAACTGTTTAAAGTATGTTAGCGTGCATGTCAGAAAGAAAACATACAGTACAATTATTAAGAAAAGAGAAAGAAAACACATTTTGTCATTTTGGAAGTCATTCATCAGCATAAAATGTGTTAAAAGTGAGTCACTCCTTAATGTCGCCACATGCTTGCTCAAGATGAGAGTTTGCTGCAAAGTCAAGAATGAATAATAATTAGCTGGGTTGCTTTAGGGAATTTTTATTGCTGAATTGAAATGACCGTCTATTTGGCTGTATAGTATTAACATTTTGCTTGTATACGGAACTGTGAATGCAACTAGATTTAAATATGCTTGAATGATTGGACTGTTTTAGACTGATATTTGAATTGGAACCAAAAATATAATCAGTGTGATTACATGTGAATTTGGCCCCTTTATCTTGTAAAATTAGATATTTGTTGTGAATTGATTTAAATCAACTAAATTTACCTGAAGCAAAATAATCTTTAAAGTAGTTAAATGTTTCATGGTTGTCATCTTTCTTTTATTTTTTCTTTTTGCATTTGCTTTATGTCCTGATTGACTTTTCTATTTTTAATAAACATTGTATTGTTTTTTTCTCTGTGGTTACTTTTAGTCTGATGTCTGAAGTTGTTTCTTGAGTTGTCTTGTTGCACAGAAATTTGCTTACTAATATGTGGTTCTGCATGTCAGACCTCCTAAGGAAGTGGTCTGGAGGGGTCTCATGAGAAACAGGAAGTGCTATGTCGACTAAAAGCAGGATGCCACTTAGCTGCTTTGCAGATTTACGGTTAAGACATATAAAAATAATCTATTAATATGTGAGGCCATTCATGACACTGGAATAAAGGGTGTGAATAAAAGCAAGATTTTAAAGATAATAATCTATCATGCGTGTACTGCTAGACAACACAGAGACTGTTTGTTAGGATTTATGATTTGATATGGTGAAACTCCTCCTTCTCTTTCCTGTCTACACTAAATTAGCTGAGGGGATGTGGGCTTGTCTAGCGGTTTGCCCAAACATTTTAAGGTCTCCTCTTTAAACTTTGTCTTCAATTGTATTTTGACCTCTAACTGTTTAATATCCATGTCATTTATTTGGTTTAAAGGAAAGAATCCCTCTCTGCCCATCCTTCCTTTTTTTCCAATTTATTTTTAATTTATTCCAAAACTCTTCAAAAATCACAGGTAAAGTCTACTTTTTATTTAAATTAAAGATTGGTTTTATTATTGATATACAAATCATTTTCAATTTTATTTCTTAAAATACTTGTTTTTCAATGCCGATTCTCTTTTTACATTGCTTTATTGTGTTGTAAGTGACAGCTGTCTCTTTTCCTGCCAGAAAAAAAAAATTGGTTAAGTGAAAATAAATACAAATCCTCAAGGGGTATGAATTTAGGATTCAACTGTACTGGTTTTAATTTATCTTGCAAATAAGTGTACAATAATCTCTTTTCAGAACTGCTAAATTGTAGTGAAACACTTCCAGTGGTGCTTTTATTACAGTATAAAAACTATCATAGATTATCATGATAAGGAAACAAGTTAGAGGTTTAATGATTCAACTTTTTTTCTTAAAACCTTAAAAGAGCAACCTTAAAATTATGAACAATGTAAGGATAAAATGTTGCCATTTCAGTCTGCTTATTTATTTTATGTTAGACTCTTAGATCATGCATTCAAATGACATAAATGGGAATAGCAAATAAACAACAGTAGGAAATAAAAAATCTGCATTTCCTGTGTCTTTGCAGGAGACTGAACGCTAAAGGTGGCAACAATGACAATGTGGGCGTTCCTGCTTGTGCTGTTTGGAGCTTCTGTCTCAACTGCAAAGGTCATTTAAAATGAGACAAACAGGAGATTTGTGTGTTTCTTGATTCAGACATAAAGGTAATGAAATGTTTAACATCTGTCTTGTTGTCTTCTGCCAGTTTAACAGATCCCTGGCTGATACTTCTCTCCCATTGGACATGGCTCCGAACTCTGTTGATGACATGTACGAAGACTGCGCAAACAAGATGGCGACCAAAGTAAAGACCGAGTTCTTGGTCAGCGAGAAAAAGATGAGCAAAAATTTTAGCCTGGCTTGGGATGAAGCGGAGAAACAGTATAATAAGAAATGGAAGCCCAAGCCTGGGAAGAAAACATCCCGAGTCCTGGAGAAAGAACAGAACATGGCTGTCTATGCTTACACTCTGGACAAACCAGAGATATTCACTGAATTCAACAGCGCGGTGCGAACGCAGAGGGCTCAGTACATGAGCACGTTTCAGTTTCACTCACTGCACTTCTTCCTGACGGGCGCTCTGAGAGCTCTCAACGCTCGTAAGCCGAAGGCAGAAAGATGCCTTACCGGTTACCGGAGGGTCAACAGCAAATTCAAGCTGGGCGTTCTCGGCAAAGAAATCCGCTTTGGTGCTTTCACCTCCAGCTCGATGGGGAAGTATCCCCGCAAAGAAAAATTTGGCTACGAAACCTGTTTCGAGATTTACACCTGCTTAGGAGCAGACGTCTCACTGTACTCCAAGTTTGGAGAATCAGAAAGAGAAGTCCTGGTTCCTCCGTATGAAATCTTTAAAGTTACAGGCATAAAGCAGAGATCTGAGGAGAAGGACCTTCCATGTAAAGTTGTGTTGAAACTGAAGAGCACAGAAAAGACTCTGTCCAACCTAAACTGTGCGTTTTTTACGGATAATTGATCCAAATAAATCTTTAAAAATTATTTCCAATTTTAGTGGCACATGAGAGCAGATTAGATTTATTTTGACATGTATTTCTGTCTTATTACTAGTGCAATTTTTAAAATTTGAATAAAAGCATGCTTAGTTTGACCATGATAAACATTTAATCAAATCAGGTCAAACATAGCTTTAGATGTATTTTTGCTTTTAAATGATGTTTAAAACATTTGATTGTAAACTTAATAAAAGTATCTGTATACGTTTCATAGCTACTATTCTTCACATCCTCCTGTAAAATGACTCATTGCATCATTTGGTACAAATAAATCTGGTTGTGTCTGACTGAATTTATGTTGTTTTAGTTTAGAGCTGCTTATTTGTGGACTGTTGGACGATTAGGCCTGAAGGGTTTTAAGGTCTTTTAGAGAGCAGATACATTTAGCCCACCTTGTTTTCTTGTTTTGTGGGTTGTGCATGTCTAACCCTATCAGGATGTGGCCTGTGCAAGTTTTCAGCTCACAATACATTGGAACAAGTAAAGTTGTTCAGTATACGAAGGTTCTGGTTCAAGTTGATTCAAGTCCCAGAGCACAATTAATGTTTTCTTTGTACTTTTTAAAAAGAAAAAGTTAAAATGTAAGTCCAGATATGACAGGAAGAGTACCAGGAAGAGTATCATCAGTCAACAGTTGTTACTGCTTCTTCTCAAGAAGATCACATTTTTATTATTATGGTTTCATTTTTACAGTGGGAGGTTACCAAATAAACACTTGATGGCACTGTCATTCCATTATGTTTTTGGCTTGTTGGCCATTTCTGTTGTAGTCCATAAAATAGGCCTTCAAAGACAATAATCCTTCATTTTTTTTTTCCCCAGATACCTAATGTACTTTTTATTATTGTATTTTCCACACTATAAGGCACACCTAAAAACCTTCAATTTCCTCAAAAGCTGACAGTGCGCCTAATAATCTGGTGCGTCTTACATATGGACCAATATTGAACCAGAACAGGTCAAGCAACTACGGTAAGCAGCTGCTGACTTCATTTTTGCCTGTAGAAGAAGAAGCGTGCAGTGCATGCTGGGATAGTTGTCAGATCGCTGGTTTGTAATCTATTAATAAAGTTTGACTGACCTATCTACCTACCGACCGTCTATATGAACAGTGCTAAGAAAATGGGATATTTGGGAAGGTGTTTGTAAATAAAAATGTGTTGTTTCCTAAATTATTGCTGCAGTGAATATTCAACCTGTTAGCAATTGGTATGTACAGTACCTTGTAAAAATGTGGCAGTGTAAAAAAATGAGAAAAGATATTCTTTCATATGGACATCTAATCATTATCCTGAACAGACCGGTGTTGCTTCGAATCACATATCTAGGAAGAGGATTTTAGCAGAATCACAGGTGTATGGGACATTTCTCAAACACAGCATGAAACACCAGATTACACGCCCAGTGACAAACATTACAGTTTCCCGTTTGTGGTTGGATCTTTTCTCCCCTTTTGTTAATGTCACGCACAAGGGTCTGGTGTACGCCACAAAAGCAGCATAAAATAATTATGACACTTGCTGCTTAACAACTTGAGTGGTTGACAAATCCAACTATGATGATTGAACAACCAATGATGTATTTAGAAACTTCATATACTCTATACTTTTGTTTGCACCTCCTTCCTACCTACCACCTTCACCCTAGACTTTTTTTTACCCTTTTGCCATAATTACTCACCTACTCCATTGGTATACCTATCCCTACCTCTTTTAACCTACATTCCCTTTTGAATCATCGGCATCCTTTATCCCAACCTCTTTGTTCCTCCGTACCTATGTCCTTTGTCTTTATCCTTCATCGTATCTCCTTTTTGTATCTTACTTATCTCTACCTTCTTGACCCATACAGATTTTAACAATTGTTCTGCATCCCTGCCTCATTTTTCTTCTGTTCCTCACATCCACATCCAAAATTCCCTTTCCTGCGTTTCTTTCATCTTTGTCCCTCATTTCTACCACCTTTCCATTTCCATATGCTCTTCCACTTTCATCCTTTCTCCCTACGTCATTCACTGTTTATCACTACATCTTTGTCCACATATATAACGTACTGACTGAAGCCAGAAACCTCACAGAGATTCCCAAAAGTGCCAGGAGGGAGAGCAGCTGCCAGGACCTCAGCCACTATAGGGATGCCAGAAGACTCCAAACCCTGTACCTACTGTCCATCCAGGCTTACCCATCCCACAGCCCTCTGCCCCAACTTAGGCAGACAAAGCATCAAAACAGCCAGATGCTGAACTCATCACCAACGTTTCAAAACCAGACTCCTTGTTCATGACACGTACATGTCTTTGGAAAAGCAGAACTATATGGGAAAACAAGAAACATAAAGGTATGATGTGGCATTTTCTATTGACCGGCTGTTAAAGGTTGATAAGCATACACTGCTTGAACTTCCCTCTAGAGGTCATGCACCTTCAGCCTCTTGAGAAGACATCTGTTGAGGCTTTCAGAGGAATGGAAGTGTTCAGTAGCCAGCCTAAATGTGCCACAAACACGTTAACATGCTTCCAATTTGTGGTAAATCACTAGTAATGGATGTGCAACAAATTCAACAATGTAACTAGTAAAAATCCAACAATAACAATTCAGGCCTAAATTGAACATGTCGGCTCTGATCAGGGTGCAGTTATTGCTCTGAATAGAGATAGAGACAGATGGTGACTTTGCCATGCATGAGTTCTACACACTGCAGCCAATAAGATACTTGGGATGCCAAGCAACGAGTTAAATTTGGGCATCTAGAAAGAAGCCACAACCTCCAAAAGACTCAATCTACCAGTTAAGGACAGTGATATTGAAATTTGCAAAGGGAAAACGACGTGATATTTTTTCTCTACCGACAAGACATCAGTGTTTGGTACTGTGTGGAAATCATCAGCTGATGGTTAGCTTGAGAACTCCTCCTTCTTTTTTCTGTATAAAATCCCAAACGATAGAGAAGAGAGTTTCTTGAGTTTAGTCCTTCAAAACTTTTGAATTTTATACTTTCTCTTGATTCTGTTCCTACTTTTTAATATTTTTTTTTAAGCTTTACTTTGTGTTTTGGCAAAAACTATTTATTTCAGGGGGTCTTCATCCATACAGAAGTATTTTCTACATCTCAGGTACAAATATTTCTTTTGTTTGTTTCTTCAAATGTGTTGCATTAAATACCAGAATAATAAAATATTTTTTAAGGAAGGCTATTAGGAAATATGGTGTTAAAACTGATAGATCAAGAATATGATTTAAAGTTGTAAACCAAAATAAAAGTCTTGATTCTAAGATTACCAATGTACCAGTTTGGTAAATTCAAAGTAGAGGAAAAAATTTTAACATAATTACACATAGAATAATTCTTGAAAATATTATTTAAGATGTTTGTGTCTGTTCATACCTGCTTCTTTTTTTTACTTATAAATCTAAGATTTCCTAATGCAAATCTATGAGGCTATGGGTACATTATCCCTGACCCCTGAGATATCAGCTACCTCCAGCCACCATTTATAGATATGTTTGAAAATTTCAAACAAAAAGTACAACCCTGAGCCAATGTTAAAAAATAAGTAAAGTGAACTGTAGATTTTAAAATGTATACTCTATCCATAAACAAACAACGTAGCATGGCCTTTGACAGTTCTTAATATGAGAAACGGATCAAAAATAAAATGAAGAGATTTTTCCAGCCAAGAAGCGATAGTAAACTGAGGTCCGACATTTAAAGTTTCAGGTCACAAACCAAAGTCACAGGCTCCAGCCATTTCTGCTCTTTTTTTTTTTTTTACACAGACTGACTGATGCATGGAGAAATCTTCAACATGCTGTTAAACAAAAAATTCCTTTCCGTCATGTTTTCTAGTTGTCTGCTGACACGAGATGGCAATGCTAGCAGTTTGGACCGTGGTCCTGCTATCATTCGGATCCTGCACCGGGGGCCCAGTACCACAGCAGAAGGTAAGGGGTGCATTGCTTTGGGGACTGTTTTAATGGATAGAATAAATAATCACCAACATGTTTCCTTTGTTTTCTGTTTAGAGTTGCTCGTTCCCACTTGATTTAGCTCCCAAATCTGTTGATGACATGTACAGCGGCTGCGAAGATGAGATGGAAAAAAAAGTGGCCAGTCTGCTAAATACGGAGAAAAAAGGTGAATTTAGAACAGCTTGGCGTGCAGCACAAAAATACTACAACAATAAATGGGAGACCACCACCTCAGTGCTGAAGAAAGAACAAATCATGGCTATTCACGCATACACCCTGGAAAAACCACCAATATACATTGAGTTCAATAAGGCGGTCCGAATGCAAAACTCTGAGTACACGACCAAATTTCAATATCATGCACTACACTTCTACCTCACCATGGCCCTACGCTCCCTCAAGCCCAATGCAGCAGAGTGTGTCACCACCTACCGGAGAACCAACTGCAAATTTGAAACGGATGTCAACAGAGAGATTCGCTTTGGTGGCTTTACCTCCAGCTCAGTGGGGTCTTATGCTTCTTCTGAATTTGGCGACCAATCATGCTTTGAGATCATCACCTGCTTTGGAGCAGGCATCTCACAGTTCTCCATGTTTGAATCGGAAAACGAGGTCCTGATCCCTCCGTATGAGGTTTTTAAGGTAACAGACATACAGAAAAGATCTGGGGACAACTCCCTTCCATGCGAGGTTGTCTACAAACTAAAGAGCACAAAAAAACCACGTTCCAATTTAAATTGTGCTCTCTCTAAAGACTGTCTGCCGGAATAGTGATAAAATGTCCCAATAAATACAAGCAGCATTATTCCCAATTTTAGTTTTTACACATAATAAGTTTGATTTGAAAATAAAGGATTGTCGTTTCAAGCATAAAAGTAAATATTCACATTTACAGTCCCTTTTATGTAAAACTTTAAATTAGGAAACAGTTTCCAGTGTAAAACTAATTTTACAAAAGGGACATAAAATATTTGAAGAGCACATTTGTTTGTGTTACAATCATAAACTTTGTGTTCACTTTCCTTTTCCATTTCATCAGGGTACAAACTTTACACTTCATTCAGTTTAGATATGAAAAGGAATACACAAAATACAGTCAGCCTAGATTTCACTGCACTTTCAGAGGAACATGTTATGCACTAGCACCATCTGCTGGTATAAACATGAATAACAAATGAAAAAAAAAATATATATACCTGTATTTTCCATTTACCAGCCTGGCAGAGAGAATGCTGATAGATATGTCTGCATTCTTATTTTTATAGATGCGTCTGTTTCATTTCCTTTGCAAGTTCATGTACACAATACATGTTAAACAGGAGCTCTTGATAGATCAGATCAAGTGGGTGAAAACCACAGAGCAGGTTTCCGCTTATGTGTATTTCTATGCATCGAGTTTTATTTCCTGTTTCTAAAGGGGCTGAGTATTTCCCCTTTGTTATGTTCTTTCCTATACGTGTGTGTGTGTAAAAACAGGATGTGACTAACTGTGAAGCGTATAAAGGTTTATGTACAACTTCATTTCGGGGCTCTGCTTTTCTGACTCCCTGAGTCAGAATCTTTAAATAAAACATTTAAAGACAAAGATTCGATCTTTATCATTTCTTAGCAGCTTCCTATACCCTTCAGTGTCAGCCTTCATCCGTTCAGATGGGTTTTATACATCTCAGGTACAGATACTTTTTTGCTTGTTTCCTCAATTTTGTTGCATTAAATACCAGAATAATGAAAAGTTTTTTTAAGTAGGGATATTAGAAAATATGGAGTTAAAACAGATGGATCAAAAATATGACAGGAAGTTGTAATTCAGTATCAAGAAAAGTCTTGATACTAAGATTAGCAATGTAAATTCAAAGTAGAGGAGAAATTTTAACACTGTTTATACTGTATAAGTCTTGAGAATGTTGTTTAAAAAACCTGCTCTTGTTTCCTAGCATATATTTATCGTAGTATGAAGTTGAAGGTATATTATTCTCTGATTCCTTAGCTATCAGCTACAGCCAGCCACCATCAGCTTCTCAACATATTAAACAAAAAGTACATCACTAAACCACTGTTCAAAGATAAGTAAATAGAACTGTAGATTTTAAAATTCAGATTTGCATCTACTGAAAAAGAAAGAGAAATCGTCTCTGACAGTTCCTCATTTTTGACAAACCGATCAAAGAAAAAGTGAAGAGCATTTTCCAGTTCAGAAGCGTCATTAAACTGAGGTGCTACATTCAACCAAAGGACTTTTTTGAAGCTAGCTGTATCTTTTGCTTGGATTATTATAACTCTATGTATGCTGGTCTTAACAGAATCTTAGTTCATACATGGGAAGATTGTCTACAGGAAGAAGAAGGAGGACTAGTTACAGCAGAGCAACATCAGAGTTTTGGTGGAGCCTGAAAACAGTTTCAGGTGACAAACCAAAGTCACAGGCTCCAGTCATTTCTGCTCGATTGGGAATTGGAACAGGAAAATCACAGGATTTATTTATTTTATACAGTGACTGACTCACGAAGAAATCTTTAACATGCTGTTAAACAAAAAGTTTCTTTTTGTGTTAATGGCAATAACAATTTGGACAGTGGTCCTGCCATCATCCGGATGCCGCATTGGGGCTCTGGCACCACAGCCTAAGGTGAGAGGTGCATTATTGTGGGGAATGTTTTTATAAGTGCAAACGCACATATGGTTAGAATAAATATTAATAATCAGTAACATGTTTCCTTTATTTTCTGTTTAGAGCTGCTCATTCCCACTGGATTTAGCTCTGAACTCTGTAGACGACATGTACATTGGCTGTGAAGATGAGATGGAAGAAGAAGTGGCAAAGTGGTTAGAGAAGGAGAAAAAAGGGAATTTTGGAACGGCTTGGAATAAATCGGAGCAGTACTACAATAACACATGGGCAACCACCACCTCAGCGCTGACGAAAGAACAAATCATGGCTATTCACGCATACACCCTGGGAATGCCTCCAATATACGCCGAGTTCAATAAGGCAGTCCGAACACAAAAATCTGAGTACATGACCAAATTTCAATATCATGCATTTCACTTCTACCTCACCATGGCCCTACGCTCCCTTAAGCACAATGCAGAGGAGTGTGTCACCTCCTACAGGAGAACCAACTGCAGATTTGAAACGGATGTCAACAGAGAGGTTCGCTTTGGTGGATTTACCTCCAGCTCAGTGGGGTCTTATTCTCCTCCTTGGGTATTCGGTAACCAATCATGCTTTGAGATTATCACCTGCTTTGGAGCAGACATCTCAGAGTTCTCCAAGTTTAAATCAGAAAAAGAGGTCCTGATCCCCCCATATGAGGTTTTTAAGGTAACAGACATACAGAAAAGATCTAGGAAGAATTCCCTTCCATGCGAGGTCGTCTACAAACTGGAGAGCACAAACAAAATACTTTTGAATTTAAACTGTGCTCTCACTGATGAGTCAGATTTGTGATGAAATGTCCAAAAAATACAATCTGCATTGTGCAAAGTCAGACATAATTCAGGTATAGTCTGCCCAATTTTAATTTTACATATTTAAATAGAATCATAAGAAACATATAAGAGTGAATGTTCACATTTTCAGTCCCTAATATGTGAAACTTGAAATTAGGAAACAGTTTCAAGTGTAAAACTAATTTCATAAAAGGTACATAAAATATTTGAAGTGCACATTAGTTTATGTTAAAATCATAAACTTTGTGTTCACTTTCCTTTTGTAATTAATCAAAGTAATCCTGAACCCTGCTGCTGTGCTTTTTCTTTGTCACAACCCATAATGGCATATTGAGATCTACTTTTTTTATGAACATCCAAACATGCAAAAAAATATAGAAAGAAGTCATAATAATTACCTAAATTGATTGCAACATGTATTAACTGCTAACCTTCACTGAACAATTTCACAATTATAAAATAACATATTGGTTAAATTCCTGATATTGGATTAATTGTTGATAAATTGATTTATATAACTCTGATTCTATGTTATCTAAGACACACATAAATAATATTTTTAATGATGTATGTATGTATTATATTTTGAAACTACTTGCTCAAGATACTAACCTGACTACTTGAAGCAAACAGCTGTTCTTGTTTGATAGAAAAAATATTAACTGCATAAAATAATAATGTGTAAATGAGTCTGAATCTGACCGAATTGTATTGAACAAGTATGTGATAATGAAAACATTTTAACTGTTTTATGTTAGATATTTGTTGTGAAATGGTTCTATATATATTTACTGATCTGATCCAACAATTTTTAAAGGACAAAAAAAAATGTTTCATAGCTGCAATTAATTTTTTTGTACTTCTGTTATATTTCCTGTTAGACTATTCTATTTTAATAAATCTCACAAAAATACACAAGGTTTGCTGGATGTGTGTGTTTTATAATTTAATTAGGGCTGTTGTAAACGGATATTTTAGTAATTGATTATTCTTACGATTAATCGAGTACCTTAGTGTGTCTTTATTACTGATTTTTGTTTGTCCAGCGATTACACTTATATATAAGTGTATATATATATATATATATATATATATATATATATATTATATATATAATTATGTATTTATAATAATAAATACATATATTGTAAATCTATATGTTTAATTATTTATATATACTGTATATATATATATATATATATATATATATATATATATATATATATATATATATATATATATATATATATATATAAATAATTAAACATATAGATTTACAATATATGTATTTATTATTGTTATTCGTATTGCAATAATAAATACATATATTTACAATATATGTATTTATTATTGTTATTCAAGTCTCCCAACGTTAGTAGCGCTGCTAACCAAACCGCCATCTTTGCCATATTAAGGGAGTCGTTGTTACAGTGGAAAACAATTTTCACTTCAAGGTTCTCAAAATGGTTAAATTACATAAAGTTTGACTAATTTGTAAAAAAAAAAAGTCTTATTTTTTACACCCTTTTAAAAAAGTGCTTAAACGGTTACTACCTCACTTAACAGCATCAGTTGCGCGTATTTTCCCGCATGGGCGGGGCGGAGCGGCAAGAAGACGCCGGGGGAACCGTAGCTGATGGGAAACAACGACTCCACTGTAACAACGACTCCCTTAATATGGCAAAGATGGCGGTTTGGTTAGCAGCGCTACTAACGTTGGGAGCCTTGACTGAAACGGCCAAGGTAAGAAAAAGTGTCCTGTTGGTGGTCAATGTTGTCAAAACACACATCTCAACGGGTTATCACATTCTGAAGGAAACCCCTCATAATGAACATTTGTCGCTATTGGCAGAGCTTGTTTTACCTGGACATGGCTCTGGACTCAGTGGACGACGCGTACGCTGGCTGCGAAGACGACATGGAGCGTAAAGTGAGGGCTGACTTTCTCCCGAGTGAGAAAAACCAAAACTCAAATTTCTCCTTGGCCTGGAACGAAGCAGAGAAGCACTACAACAAAAAATGGAGACCCAAACACGGGAAGCCTCCCTCCAGGACCCTGGCGAAGGAGGAGATCGTGGCTGTTTATGTTTACACGACGGACAAACCCGAAGTCTACTCGGAGTTCAACGAGGCGGTTAGAAGTCAGAAGACGAAGTACAAAACCGAATTCAGATTCCACGCTCTGCACTTCTTCCTCACGAGAGCCCTGAAGAGGCTCAGCGCGCGCAGAGGCGCCCTGGAAAGGTGCCTGACTGGCTATCGAAGGGTCGACGGCGACTTCAGCCAAGATGTCCTCAACAAGCAGATCCGCTTTGGCTCGTTTACCTCCAGCTCACTGCTTGGCTATCAGCGTCCGTACAGGTTTGGTGACAAAACGTGCTTTGAGATTTCCACCTGTTCGGGAGCAGACGTCTCACTGTACTCCAAGTTTGGAGAGTCGGAAGCAGAAGTTTTGATCCCGCCGTATGAGGTATTTAAGGTGATGGAGATTACGAGTAGATCTGAACAGAAGAGCCTTGCATGCGACGTGGTGTTTAAACTTAGGAGCACGCAGAAAACTTTGTCCAACTTGAACTGTGCTCTTCTTTGACTGGAGCCACGTTGTGATTCAAAAACAGGTGTAAATGTATTTCTTAGAAAGTTTGGGAAGTAAACTGTTGAAATAAATTTTTTACAATTCATTGTCGACCAGAATTCGAAGGCTTTTATGTTTTTTTGGAAACAAACTCCACTTTGCGCCGTATAAAAATTAAAAACTTTGTTTTCTGGGTATAAGTGAGTATTTCTCAAGTTTGTGAGTCATAGGGGTCAAATTGAAATCCTAAACTGATATTTAACAATTTACCTGTACAAATCGCTGGAACCAGCTTTCTATCCATTAAGTTATTGTGTTAAGTCTCAACAAAATTTTCAGATTCAGTTTAACTCAATAAGTAACATTTAATCAAAACTGCTCAGTATGTGATTCTGAAGAGAAAAGGTTCAAATGACTCACCAGGATGTCCATTGTTAGACCTAATTAAGTAAAATCTTTAAAACTATAAACGTTGGTTACTTTGACAGCTTAATCTTTTTCAAAAAGGTATTTAGCTTTTTCACATTTTAGTGCAACATTTTCAGCAATATTACTTTTATATCTGCTTGTCCAGAGATAGAAAGTGCATGACATTTTGCATTCATATTCTATAGGACCTGTCTACTTTCTGGCCTTTTTCTGTAAGCCAGCATAGGGTCAAAATAGATTTTTTTTTTTCATATGAGAATTAAGTTGTTTTATGAGGACTTTACACCAAACATCATGCAAATGAAGAATACTGAATATATTTTTGAAGTTACTGTATTTTCCACACTATAAGGCGCACCTAAAAACCTTAAATTTCCTCAAAAGCCGACAGTGCGCCTTATATATGGACCAATATTGAGCCACAACAGGTCTAACAACTACTGTAAGCAGCTGCCTACTTCATTTTCCCCGTAGAAGAAGCGTGCAGTGCATGCTGGGATAGTTGTCAAAAAACTGGTTTGTTAATAAAGTTTGACTGACCTATCTACCCATAGACGATGTCTATGTATCTACCTACCCACCTAATAATCAGGTCGTCTGCAGGTCATCTAGCATCACGTTCTCCACAACATGCTGTGTGCGAACGGAGACGGGTGACCATCGTCTGGCCCAGACGCCCCATTCCAGTCGCGGAAGGCTCTCCTCGCCGACCGGAATCAGACTGTTTTGTTGACATTCTTTATGTCAACAAAGTGGCTTTAGACATTTATCCAAGGGGCTTCGGCTAGAGTTACCAAGGGACCAGCACCTATACATTTAAAGCTGTGGGGGTCGGTGGAAGAGAGACAGAGGCTGCGGCGGCAGCGTGTCGGTTGGTCTGTGCTAACCAGAAAGCAGTTGGGCACAATTTCACAACACCAAAACCGTGAGTGAAACAATGACTGGTGCAGATGCTATATATAGTACTCGGGACCAATTTTTTTATTATTATACATCCGTATTTGTAGTGAACGGAACAAATCATGTCCCGTTCAATACCAGACGGGTGGCAAACGTAAGCCTAGCATCTATTCTATGCGCCTTATAATGCGGTGCGCTTTATATATGAAAAAAGTTTTAAATTGGGCAATTCATGAAGGTGCGCCTTATAATCCGGTGCACCTTTTAGTGTGAAAAATATGGTATATTTGATATCTGTTTTAAAAATAGGGAAATAATCTTTCGGGCGCATCAGATTATGAGATGCAGTAATTATTTAAACCACTGTTCATTTAAATAAATAATTTTAAAAAAGAACCACGGACTTCCTGGTCTGGTCATGTCAGATCTTATGTCTGTCAAAGCTTTTCTTTTTTTTTCTCTCATTAAAACAACTTTTTTCATAATTAAGACTTTCTTCTGGCAATATTGTATCTCTATTCTGCCAAAAGTAGTTATTCTTGTAATATTAATTTCTTCTTGTAATATGACTTTGTTTTAGTTTTAGCCTAACTCTAAAACTCCATTGTGCTTTAATAACCTGTTTTCACTGTCGCAAACTTCTCCGTCTCTCTCTTTTGACAGGTAAATGTTTGAAAAACATCCATCAGTTTGTACTGAAAGTGAGGTTGCATTTTTCTACATTTTTTAATTTGATATATCACTACAATGAAAGATGAATTCATTATAAGTTATTTGGCGATCTTCACCAGGGAATACACCAAACTTAAAAGGGACTTCAGTGTTTCGTCATCTGGATTAGGAAATTTCACTTAATCTATTCAATTTACTTCTGAAGTTAAAATAGTAAATACAAAACTTCATATTAAATTTTAAAGGAATAAAACACATCAGGACTCTGTATATCACCATGACTTCATCTGTAAAGTTTAATGCAGTTTCTGTTTTTATGTCATTGCAACGTGAAAGAGAATGTCATTATTTTTGCTATTGTCATTATGGGAATATAAACTGTAGCAAATAAATAGTGGCTCTTAGTACTACAGCTTCTCAAACCTAACAATTCATTAACATTGAGTCAATACAGCTTAAGTAAAACAGCACAATGTTGCGAAGCCTTTACAGTGGAGACTGCAGCTACAGAAAGGCACAATTAAAGTAAAGCAGAACTGCTCTAGAAAGCAACACTCTTTCTTTGGTTCCTGCCTAATAAAGGTCAGCAATATACATTATATGATATCTGTCATGCACCATGAAATTGTTTTAGCTCATTTTATTGTTCTCAAAACTTCCCAGTGCATTGGTTACATAATTTTTTTTAAAATTTCTTTCTGGTTTTATTTGGTTATGGATTTTTAACTTTTTCCTCATAAGTGCCACTACCCTTATAGGCAGCCACGTATCCACTGGTGTCTGGAATGTCCTCTCGCCCGGCCTTTCCTTTCCCTTTGCCCGAGTCGTCAAAGCGCTCCTTGTGTGAACCGGTGTACTTGGACGAGTCAGTCAGTCTGTCCACTGCTGCTGCTTTGGCAACTTTCTGAAAGCACACAAAAAAAAACAGAAAACCTTCAGCCTGGAGTTCACGGCATTGTTAAAGGAATATGGTATGCACTAGTGCCATCTGCTGGTGTAAATATGAGTGTTGGGGCTTGAACGTTTATGAGCTGATGATGTCACGTTGACCGCTATTTCTGGTTGTAAATAACCTTGTGGCTAAGGTTGTGGCTCGTACACCGCAAAGTGTAAAAATCAATTTAGCTGCAACATCCAAAACCCAGAAGGAACAAAAGAAAAAGCAAAAAAAAGAGCAATTTTTCTGCCAGGAACTCTGTTCCAAAAATGAAAAAAAATCTGACTCTCCTCCCTGCCCCCCATTAAATCAAACAAAATTTGTGTCAAATGTTTTCGCTGGTTTGTGCAGCAAAAGATTTGCTTGTGTCGCTATAATTTGAAATATAAAATGTTTCCAGAGGTCATGAAAGGTCAACTAGCTCCTCCAAGTTCTTCAAATCAGACAAAAATCGATGTAAATGAGATTACGTTTCTCCAGCAAAACATTTCATTTGTCCTGCTTTTGCTTTGAAAATATTAATAAAAGTTTAAAGGTTAAAAGGTCACCAGCTGCCCTACATTACCCAAATCTAGCAACATTGGTATTGAACGTTTGTGCTACGTTTGTGAGGATGTGTGCAGCAAAAAGTTTTATTTTATCTTTATCACTTTAGAGATACTTATTTTTTAAAAAATTCCCTCATTAGAGGTCATCAGAGGTCAACTAAAACTGCAAAATCAAAAAAATGGGGGTGAATAAACTCAGCTACGTTTGTGCTGGTCTGACACCAGTTCTGTTAGATTTGATGAAGGTCGAGGCGCCAACTTCTCTCGGGTCTGAATTACTTACAGTGACTCCGGCGTTGGCAGGATCCTTCCCAGCAATGAGACCATAGACCTGCTGAACGGCCTCGTCTTTGCCTTTGCCTTTGAATCGCTTCGGAGCCAGCTCCATCAGGGCCTGGTTGAACTGCTCAAACGTGATGACACGAGCCGACTTTGCCCTACAAAAACAACAGTGTTGCCAGCTGGTTGTTTTTTTTTTTTCTTCTTTTTTTTAAAGTAGCAAAATTAGACATGTCACATCGTGGTTCTGTGTGAAAATTAATAAGATAATTTATAGGGAGATGTATTTTGGTATATAAAAATGGTAGCTATGAAATAAATTATGAGTTAAAGACAACTTTGAACAAAGTAAAACCAAATGGTGCACTGTACGTTTTCACGTGACTATGCAAACTAGTTATTCCAATATTCTGAAAAATAAAAACAGTTGTGAATAACCACCAAATATGAAACAGACACTCCTGTTCTTTACTATTGAGACATTTTGCTAATTTATATTTTAAAATCAATCCTCGCTTCAGTCTTACTTGACTTTGGTGAAAACTATGTCGACATCTGTAGTGGTGACGTTCTTGCCGTCTATAATGTGACAGTCTTTGCAAATCTTGGCAAAGTTCTTTCCATTCATCTCCTTCCCAGTTGCTTTGGTGTCTCCGTGGACTGCAAACTTCTGGAAGGCAGTCTCCACTTCCGCCATAGACACTGTGCCCTCGGCCATGCTGAAACAGACGTACGGGTATTTATTACTGACAATAATAGCTTTAAATATTGACAGCAATATGGTGATCACATTCTCCAAACACTTTGACAGAAATAACAAGAAGTTCAAATTATTTTTTTTTTAAGCCATCACATGTGAAACAACAAAAAAACACTTGGATAGAGTTATAGCAAAATGTCTAAGATGTGTGAGAAAATTTTCACAGGTAAAGTTTTCCCTCCTGTTTCGCATGTTCATCACACATTTTTCACATCTTACCCATTTCACTGTGATTGTATTCAATGGTTATTCATGTCACATTTCCTGAGTACTTCATGTTTATGCGCAATATAAGTTCCAGATGTGAAATGTGCTACATCTGAAATATTTTTACTATATTTGCCAACTGTGTTTTGGCTGTCAAAAGTAAAATGTCTCACATGTCACCTGCTTACCAAGTACACAGATTAAATATTGAAAGCTGTGTATTGTACAATAATCAAAATCTAATACGCAAATCTTCATGAAATGATTACAATGAAAAATAAAATCTGCCAAAAAGGTTGTACTGGGAAAAATGTTGAAAAATCATGTTTTTCATGCATATGATGTGTCTTACATATGTTTTACATATTTCCGAGTAATTTTAGCATTAAATGTAACACCAAAATCCCAAAGAGGGCTGCTTTTAAAGACAAATGATAAAATTTCATATAATTAAAATTATAAGGGATCCATTAGTTAATTGTCTGCTTGCTTGCCAGAAAAATGATGACCATAATGAAAGCCTTCTTTTTCCTTTTCCGTTTATGCACACGTACGCACACACACACACACACACACACACACACACACACACACACACACACACACACACACACACACACACACACAGGTTTTCTGCTACTTTCATTGTGGCTTTCTTGCTCATTTTCTCCTGAGTTTCCCAAACAAATGAATTGCAGATGGTTTGTTTGCTTTTGCTTCCAGTCTAAAGGCTTAGAATGTTTCCATATTTCTTGATAAACTTAAACAAAAGTGTGTTTAGTTATCAGACTTGCGGTTCAGTATACCTAATTGGGACATTTGGAACCGACTGATAGTTATGACAGTAGGTCATGCAGCGCCATTAAAAACGAGTCTCTGTTGTATTTGCTGAGTGAGAGACGTCCGTCAGGTAGGCGTTTTCAGATTGAGGACATTTGCAAACATAGTATTCAGTTTCGCTGCTACATGGACGACACTCAGCTCTATCTCTGAACCAAACCCAATTCTATGATTCCACTTTCATCCCTCACAGATTGTCTTCTTGAAATAATGAACTGGTTCACCCTTAACCTTCTTATCCTTGAATCATCACACTTCAATTTATCACATCACACCTGTTCTACAACAGCTCCAGTGGCTTTCCATCTCATATCGTATAAACTATAAAATACTCTTGTCACTATGGAGAGCAGAGCATTCAGCTATATATATATATATATATATATATATATATATATATATATATATATATATATATACCACCCCACACACTATTAGACAGTGCTGTCATCCATCATTATGTAAGTGTTACTGCAGCTGCACTCAAGCCAATTTAATTCAATCAAGTCCATTTCCAAATGGCTTCTCTGCTCCTCAATCTACACTGATTGAACGAAACTGTTCAGAGCTTCAATTCTTCTTCTTCTGTTCCAGCTGCTGTAGGTATGAAATAAAACCACGATCTTAAAGTGAACTATGACGCGGCTTGTTCAACTAAATATAAGCTGATCGATGTGAATCAACAGATATTTTCAACACTGCAGGACCTTTATGAAGTAATATTTCACATAGCCCCATCTCTCGCCTCAAAGCTTTCCATTGGTTTGCAGGTGAACGAAAACACCCACAAATACAAACATCATGATAAACACTGCTTAGACATGTGACGTGTTTGTGATGTTTTTTTTTTATTCTCCTTTAAAGCAGAAACACGTGACTGAAAATAAACAGTCACTATTTCCCGGTACTCCTCTACATATCGACGGTTACAACACCTACAACGAGCGTCACGATGCTTAAAAATATCACTTCCGCTGCCTTTCATCGTATTCCTACACCGACCTTCGCCACAGCGGTGATGCCTGAAACGCGGCACATAAAACGTACCTGCTGTCGTAAACGCAGTGATGCAACGTCAATATTTAGCTGCTTCACCTCTGCTTTCCTCGTCGTCCTCTGGCTCTCCTCCTTCCTGCCACTCCCAGTTTTTTTTTGTTTTCCCCCCGGAGGGATGAGGCATAGAGAAACAGGCTTAGAGGGGAGAAAGTACCGACCAGCACAGTGAATGACGTCATTGGTGCTCACCCCGCCACGTCCCCCTCCCAGTGTCTGTTCAGCCTCACCAGCTTCCTGCTTCATTGAAAAGACTCACTTTGTCAGAGGCTTTGAAAGCATCCCAGATCCCACTGCTATACGTAGCCCTCGAGTTGCCATGACAATAGTACCATACGTCTATGTGGACCTATATATTCATTCTTAGGATCATGCAAACTCTGGAGGACATAACGAGTTTTCCAGCCTTTGATACATTCTCCTACTACTCTCCAGCTTTGGATTATTTGCTGTCATTTCAGCTTTTAACTCCATGTTATCTCTGCTTTTCCTCTTCATAGAGGCTACATTAAAAAAATAACAATATTAAATAATTAAGGGATAAATAATACAACGTTTTGGTGTCACATAGCCGCTATCTTGATAGCCAGTAAACTCCTTAAAATGCCATCTTTTAAATGTAATTTTAACAAACAAATACTCACAATTTCTATTCTTGTTCCTTTTTTCCATCATTGTTAATTAGATGGTTTTTTTTCAGTTTTGGAATTCAACCCATATAAACATTTTTTTTTCTATGCAGATATAAGTTTCCTCCTTTTCTCCAGTACATTTACAACCCAGCTGACTGCTGCCCTCATCCATCCCTCTACAACACTCTCGCTTTCACTCGTTTTCTCTCCAGCCGTTGTTTTAACAAGAACTGCCTTGTTTGGGAAAAGATGAGAGCGGCCCTTCATAGAACAAAGAGAATAGACAACAGAAAGCTGGTCCTTAATGGGAAATTCAAATAAACCTCGGAGCTTTATGTTTTCAAAAATGTAACGTGTGAACCTTGAAGTCATTTTGCTGCTCCACTGTGATCTTAAACAAACTGCTTCAAGATGATACTGTAAAAAAAAAAAAGAGAGCAGACATGTTTAATGCTAATTCTTCTAACTGATGCAGCAGTAAGCCTTTCTCATGAGGTAATGCTGTCATAAATTATATATTTGATCTCATAAAGAAAAGGTTCAGTGTGCATTAAACATCAGTTAACCATATAAATAAAGATATATTTATATTGATACATTAAACCTTGATTTATCTCACAAAGCATTGTAATAATATATATTTTGTGAATTGTTTTTAAAGACAAACTACAGTGGCCCAGAGGTGCAAGCCACTTCAACAAATTGAGCAACACATTAACGTAGCACAAAACAATGTTCAATTCGAAGTAAACCGTAAACATGATTTATAATGATTAAATGAAAATAAAATGAATAATAATAAATTATTTTGTACAAAATAGGTGAAGCATTATAGTGAAAGCTGTAAAGCTCCACTTGTGAAAGTGAATCAGTTGGACTTCACGCTGGCACTCAGACATCAACACAGTCACCCTGAACACATTGCATAATATATAGACATTTATAATGCATTCATATATATATATATAGAGAGAGATAAGCTGAGAGGTTAGGAGTTTGTCACTTTTGTTTATGTATTGTCCGTTAAGTAATCTGGGATCTTTTCACCTTGTGGTAAGCATCCAGACTGGTTCCTGAGAAAGCCCACATGTCATGGCCCCTGTTCACATGACAAACAAACTCTTGTTTTGGAACCTGGTACCGCCATGAAACTCACTGCTCAGTCACATGAAAAGATCAAGGTTGTGAAGGACTTTTGATACAAACTTCCACAGCCCGCACAGTGCAAACTGTATTTTTTCATGAGTAATCTTAATTTTATGGTACTGGAAACGTCACACATTGGCTGCACTGTATCCTGTAAAATCATTAATACCTATTGAACTTTCAGATTTTTTTTAAACTATATTTAAGTCCAATCCATTTACCACTTAAAGATTAATGAAGAAAAGAAGTGCCCTGTAGCCCTTTTTATATTTAATTTCAAACTGTTATATATCCATCACTCTTGCCTGTAATCACTCACAATCTCTACATGAAGATTGCAAAACACACTCTTCATAATTCATCCAGGTACATTTTAGGTCTGCTGATTTCTTGACCTTACTTTAAGAGCAAAGATAACATTCAAGTTGAAAGCAAGTTTCACAATGGGTGCAGACGTCAGGACTTTTGATCAGAAAATGAAAACAAGTTGTGTGGAAAGAGATCAGTTTACTGTTTGTGGTAGAAACAAAGCCTTTGCCTTTAAATGACAGCAGAAAAGAGCGCAGCGTTCCTACAGAGGGACCAGTGGGACCCCTACGCGCCCATCGAGTAACTCTGTGGACCTTTCTCTGGGAATATTTGACTGACTGCTCTTTCACATAAGAACTTAATTGGAATAAAAACAAATTATTTCCCAGGACACCTTGGTTAGTTAGTAAACATGGCTGATTCAGGTTTCCCATTGCCGCCGGACTCTTTCTGTCCCCTGTGTGCTGATGGACTCCGGGACCCGGTCACCATTCCCTGTGGGGACACTTACTGCTTGGAGTGTATCAAGATCTACTGGGACCAGTACGACCACATGGGCGTGTACAGCTGCCCTCAGTGCCGCTCATCTTTCACGCCACGGCCCGTCCTGAGACGTAACGTCCCAGATGTTCAGCACCAGCAACAGCCCCGCCAGCAGCTTCCGGAGCTCACCCCCTTCCCGTACATGCACCGCGAATCGTATGTGACTTTTGTGTCGGCCGCCGCAACAAGGCCGTCAAGTCGTGCCTCATGTGTCTGGCTTACTACTGCGAGACGCACGTCAAGCCTCATTACGAGTCGTCCACGTTCAAGAGGCACAAGCTTGTGGACGAGACGGGCCACCTGGACAGGAAGATCTGCCCCAGCACGAGAAGGGCCTGGAGCTGTTCTGTCGCTCTGACCAGATGTGCATCTGCGTGCTGTGTACTGTCAGAGAGCACCGCAGCCACAACATTGCCTCAGCGGAAGAAGAGCGCATTGAGAAACAAGTGGGTTCCAAGAGCTTTGGCTTGTAGGTGGTGTTGCCTACATGCAGGGGTGTAGCTATGTACTATCTGAGTTGTATGCTGACACAAGAAAGCAACCATAGACATCTGTAGCTACAGCACAAAGTTACAAGATAACCAAGATATGTTATTTTACTAGTAAGTTAACCTGAATGTTGACAAGCTTCTTTTTTATAGACTGACAAGATTCACCTACTGTCTTTCAACTGCTTTGAAATGTTTGAATGGTTCATATTTTGTTTCTGACCTCCTTTTTTTCTACCTCTCTATTTTTAGCTCCAAGTCATCAGACAACAGAATTCAAATGAAAAAACATATCACACCCCAACTAGAAATAATTTTTCCGCCAGCGTTTTGGTGCCCCTCTAGCCCAGCACCCCTATACATTACATATAATATAAAGACCTTTAGTGTATTTCTTAGCATTGCAGAGGTACAGCAGGTTAGTGCGTTGCATAACCACAAACACACTGCATAAAGGTGCAAAGTTATCTTGTTCTCCTTATTTCAAAATAAGAGTCTTACACTTTTAACCTTGAGATTACAATGAGGACAATCTAGTTTTTACATAGTTTAGATTGTTCCAAGATTAGACTGTGAATTCATGGGCCTGCAAAGTGATACAAAAGGGACTTTGTTGTGCTTACAAAATAAATTTGATAGGAAATTGTCAAAATAAAATCCTCACTCTTTTATTGGTTAAATTCATGGAGAAAGTTGGATCAAAATCTGTTCTGAATAAGAAGAGAAATGTGTGGGTCTTTGTTGATCAGTTAATGGTTCACAAAAATGGGATTTCTTTTAGAAGACAAGGACTAAGAAAAAGCTATGCATTTAAATACCAGGTGGCAGAAACTATTGAAATCTAAATCAGAGAATTTTATGACTTTTATCCTTCAAATGTAAAATCAAATCATACTTTTGTAGAGACTAAAGAGAAAAACATTGATGAAGGGTAAAAGTACCTTGTTCTTAAGTGATGTGAAACTAGATGTTGGTGTGTATTTTTTCCTTCAGAAAGTTCTGGTGGTGACCCAGTCCGAAGTGCAGCACATCATTTCAGAGAGGATGAAAGAGCTGCAGGACCTCAAGCACAATGTGGATGTTCTGAAAGTAAGTCAGACATTACAGAAACAAGTATAACATTTATCTTTCACTGCCGTACGCCGGATCTCAGAATATTCTTACCATGTATGACATCAAATCTTATTTTATTTTATTCTTCAGAATGCTGCCCAGCGTGCGCAGACTGAAAGCGATAAGACCTTCCACGAGATGTTGCAGGCAGTCGAGCGCTGGAAGTCTGAAATCAATCAGATGATAATGGCCAACATGCAGGCGGCCATGACGCAGGCCGATGGTTACGTTGAGCGCCTTGAGCAGGAGATAATGGAGCTGCAGCGGCGAGACGCTGAGCTGCGACAGATCCTGGAAACAGAGGACAACATTCACTTTCTGCAGGTGCCAAAGGATCATACAAATCTGTTTGCTGATACTTTTCTAACACTCAAGTATTCCTAATGGAAAATAATGACATAATGCGTTATGCTAAATACTCAGTTCAATCTGTTGGTTTTTGATAGAGGGATTCTCGTCATACCAGGTCTTGAAGAATCAGGTTAAGACTAAACTTTTTCCTTTCTCTTCCTTATCACACAGAATTTTCCCACCCTATGTGTTCCTCCAGAGGCCATGGTTCCTAAAGTTCTCATCAATCCTCAGTTCTCCTTTGGAGAAATAAGCAAAACAGCCATAGAGATGAAAGAAAACCTGGATGACATCTGTAAAAAAGAGCTGAGCAAGATCTCCAAGATGGGTAAGCTCGTACAGAAAATACTTGCACAATCCCAGAATTGAAGTTGTGTGACAAACTAACGTAGATATCCCTTACAGTCAGCGAAACTCCTGTGTATATACTTTTGCCAAGAAATGGGGACAAACGCCTGAAAGGTAAGTATTGGTAAACTCAATGGCATTTGGCAATTCAGGAGCAACAACAAAAATGGTGGGCCTTTTTATCGAACAAACATTTCTTTATTGTCATTCACATAGTTCCCTCCAGGGTTGAGTTTCAGGAGCCAAAATCCAGAACAGACTTCTTGAGATGTAAGTGTGATTCATATTGTATGTCTAAGTTATTGCAGTGTATCATAACAAATGACAAATGGTTGTTGTGGTGTCAAGTGACAGTACATATGGGTACGGATACTTGACAGCACGTATGTCAGTTAATGCCTCATAACAGGCTATCAATTAAATTACTTTGTGTCGCTTTAGAACAAAAATCTTTGGACTAGTCTCATATTTTCTCTCTGTTAAACTACAGGCATTTCATAAACTAGGTTATTAAAAATAAGAGCACTTCCTGTTTGATTCATTCAGATATTTGACATGTTGCGAAGCTATTTCTGCAATTTCTTTTAAACATTAATGCAAACTTATGCTGCCCATCGGGTTAAATTTTTTTTTTAAAGAATTCAAGGCAATTAATAACTTTGTTTTGTTAAATTAAGTGTTGGTTAAAAATGAAGAATAAAGAAAAAGTAACATTCATTTTGTAACTTCACATTAAAGGCTTCTGACTGGACTTAGACTCGGGATGAAAGTCCTCAGACTTGACTTGAACATGCAAACAAGACTTCAAATCAAAGCATATATTATAGTGGTTACAGGTGAATAGTAAGAAATGTGTACTGTGGATATTTTTTCTTTCTCAGATGCAGTCAGACTGTCCTTTGATTCAAACACCGTCTACAAAGAGCTCGTGCTGTCAGATGGCAATCAGAGAGTCACTCGAAGGAAAACGACCCAGTTTTATCCAGACCATCCGGAACGTTTTGATGGCTTTTCCCAGGTGCTGTGCAAGGAGCCTCTGTCCGGCTTCAGGTTCTACTGGGAGGCTGAGTGGGGCGGGGAGTTCTCCATCGGTGTGGCCTATAAGAGCATCAGTCGCAAGGGCAAAAATTCAAACAGCCTTCTGGGCTACAACGACAAGTCGTGGAGTCTCCTCTGCTCTGATTCAGGGTACTCAGCCTGGCACAACAAAGAAGACAAAGATCTGCCTGATGCTCCCCGGGCCACTAGGTTAGGTGTGTACTTGGACTATGCGGGCAACACTTTGGCCTTCTATTCAATATCCAACACAATGGAGCTCATCCACAGGTTCAGAGCTCAGTTCAGTGAGCCTCTGTTTGCTGGTTTTGGGGTTGGCTCCTCTGTTACCCTCTGTCAGCTGAAGCAGAACACTATGCCTTATACTTAAAAAAAATAAAAATAATTAGCATCAAGGTTCCTGTACTCAAACAGATGAATATTTGTTAATGATGAAATTATAAAATGAAGACAATTTGTGTGAAAAGCACTTTTCATCTCCTTAGTCTACACTTTAACTTGTATAACTGATCAGTTGATGTAAAACTACTAATCATCATCATCCATCATATCTTCTCAAGCATCTTCTCTTATTTTAAAATGTTAAATGTGGTATGTAAGTGAAATTAACTTTTTTTCTCTTTTATATTTTAAACTGATTAAAATAAGAATCAACTCATTTTTTAGCTATTTTATGCGTAACGAATGCTGTACAGTGAGACCATTTTTATTTTTTCTTTATTATAACTGTTGGATGTGGCTAAAAATACCATTAAGAAAGGGCTAAGAAGGATCAATAGAAATAAATTGGATGTACTTTCTAAGCATTTATTTTGAAGCTGAGTGTAGCTTCAGATGTAGCTTCAAATTCAGTTTAAGACAGTATCAATGCTTTTGTTATTTTTTTCATTTGGATGAGTATTTTATCAGTAATGATGTGTGTAGATACTATGTATTGACAATTTAGTTTGGTGTGAGGATAAATAAACAGTGCTGAGAAAATCATTTAAATACTAGACTTGTGTGTGTTCATAAATAAAGAACTAAAGACTTTTATATCCTATGAGTTTTCATTGTTTTTTAAAGCAGGTAATTACGGTGGCCGACAGGTGCAAATGCGCAGCAACAGAGAAAACATGCGAACAAAACAAAGACACGCGCACAAATGAAATGCAGCAAACAAAAAGCAAATAAAATGCAGCAAACAAAAACGAAAACACCCCCAAATGAAATGCAGCAAACAAAAAGAGAAACGCGCACAAGTGTTGAAAACGGAAGTGCTCCAGACCACTAGGGGGAGTCTAACAAAAAACAGTTGTGTCCGAATTTAAGCTCTGCATCCTTTAAAGCAGCAATGGCGAAAAAATAAGTTTTGCTGTATTACACTTAAAACTACACAAAATGATTTTTTACAATGTTTTTAGGCGAGAATGTAGATGTATAGATCTGAAATATCTGCTCGGTTCATTAATAAATCACCTAATTCCAATATTGCTCCGACGTTTTCGGACCTTCTGCTCCGCTGCATTAACATCCAGCTCCTCCAGCTGTCAGCGGGCCGGAGCTCCAGGTTCGGTACCGAGAGAGAACCCAGGTCTCCCGGCAAATAGTTAGAAAAACTCCCGTTAGTTTCCCCTATGAGTGGAGGTGAAACATAGATATTAAGTCAGGTAGTAGTAAAATCTTTTGGTTCACTAAAGTATTTAATTTATTCCTGAGCAAATGGGTTTGACTGAATAATACAGAAATAAAGAGTAAAAACACAACTTTGAGTCCGTTTTTTTTTCCTTCGCCGCTCTGTGCTTCACGTTGTCACGGTTGCTAAGCAACATAACGCCGAGATGGAGGCTAGCAGCTAGCCGGAGGCTACAGCTAGTCTAAGCTAGCAGCTAGCCGGAGGCTACAGCTTCTCTCTTCCGGTCCATATTCGTGGCCTTCAAAGGATCCGTCTTCTGTAAAAGGACGGAGGCCTAATGGACCGCGAGAGTCTTATCAATACATATTTATATAAGTATAAATAAATAATGATTAATACTGAATAAAATACATTAGGCTATACATGTTTATACACACACACACACACACACACACACACACACACACACACACACACACACACACACACACACACACACACACACACACACACACACACACCACACACATACACGTTTTTCATGCAACGTGAGGACTTCATTTTACAACTGACTGGGTGGTGACGCGTGGGGACTCAACTTTCTAAATGAGCTAAAGACTCCGTTTTAGGTTTGGATTTTTTTTAGGAATATTGGAACATGAAATAGCATCTTTAACATAAAAATTAATGAAGTTTAGAAAATCAAAAATCTGTCAGGTTTTGGGTGCACGTGGGGACCTGTCAATCACCAACTACCACCAGGTGGCACTGTAATTTTTGTGAACACAGTTTGTCAAATATGAGCAATCCTAGTTCTTTTAAGCCAATAAACTGCATTATATTAGTTTTTTTTTTTTGGTTTAATGTTATTTTTAAGTAACTGGTAACCTGCTTAAAGCCAACCATCAATACTGGACTGCATTTTCAGATTTTATGTGAACCATTTTATTGCAAAATTTCCAGAATCTTGTCGGAGAAAAAATATATATAGTACAATTCATTGTACATTTCATACATTAAATTCTATTTAATTCATTAAATTTCATACATGTATGAAATGTATTCATTCAACAGGGCAAAACACAGAAAATCCAAAAGTAACAGAAAAACACATTTCCTAACCCTAACCCTAACCCTAACCCTACCCTAACTTCAAAACTGGCAGAAACTTTAAACAGATCCAGCATGGTAATGACACTAACAAACCAACTAACCAAAACTAACTAACTAAACCAAAAAAAATCAACGCTTGAAAGTTTCTCTTTTTAATGCATCTATGCGATTTTTGACATAGAATCCGCAGATTCTTCAGAATCCGGAACATACTCTTCTTCCGTGATGTCTGAACTAGACAGAGAGTATTCTGAGTCGCCAGTCCATCCAAGCATTTGTTTGTTTAGCTAAAATTATTAAAAAAGAGAGAGATTACTTGATTATTTCTCAAACATATAAACAACTCAGCAGAAATTAAATATATGGAACTAGTTTTTAAAAATTCATTAAAAAGGAAATACTCCCAATATTACTATGATTTCTTTTTAATTTTTTGGTGCTTATTAGCTCAAATGTTTTTCCAACATTTTTAAGCATCCCCAAGAAGTGACAAATTCATCGGCATATGGCAACTAACAGTTCTTGGATAGTTTCTTTTTGAATACTAGAGAAAAAACAAAATAAATTTAAATCCAGGAAAAACTGAATGTGAGTCTTAACATTAGAAAAAATTGTGATACAGTAAAAAAACATAACAAAAAACAAATACTTGTTAGGTTATAATATGATATTTATAGATAAACTTACAATCACACTGTCAGTTACTTCTGTTGGTGTTGGGCCAACGCTCTCATCAGGTGACTTTTTCAACTCCTAAAATTCACAGGTTTAACAGTTAAAATGCCTAAATTAACTGTGACAATTTAATACAGAGCTAAAGAGTTAACTTCAACTTACAAAGGTATTTAGAAATTCCAAATATGTCACATTTTAACAGCACCAAAAGTGCATAGGCTCCATCAGAGTACACTGGTGATTCTGCATAATATCAAAACACAGAACTTAATAGAGGTGGCGGGAGGACAAATAAAGCAAAAGCCTTACTTGTATATTTAGTAGAGATGTGCTGATCAGCTATATATTGTGCTATATATATTTTTTTTCTGCCGATACGGATACCGATCACCCATAAGAGCCGATCACCGATCACATAATAATTTTTTTTAATCATAAACACTACCGGTTACATTATGTGGAAAAAGGAACAATGAATTCGCCTTAATTTAGACAAAAACTTGTTTCTAATAACTTTTTCAAAGAAGAAAACTAAACAAAACAGGCATTGTGCAAATTGTACTGCTATCAATAATACTATCTTTAACAGACTGATAACATATGAGGCTCTGAAGAGGCTAAATAATGTAAAGAGTCAAAATAAAACCTTCTCAACATTGCCAAAAAAATTCAAGTATAAACTTGTACACTTTAACACTATGTAACACTATGTACACTTTAACTGTTTCCTAAAGTGGATTTTCAATTGAAGCAGGAGATGATAACTAAATGAAAACCAACACGGAGCTGAAAGTTTTACTTCAAGACAGTTTTATGATTTTCAAATGGAGTAGAAAAGACATGCAGGATAAACTTGGCTTTGGATGAAAGGATATTTTTGTGCAGAATTAGGGCTGCATGGATTTCATTGATAGATAAAGGTAAGACAGCAATAATTATGTTTTTGCTTAGTTTTTAAATTAAATGTATGTTTTGTGGGCTACAGTTAATGTTTAAATAATTCAGTAAAGTAGAAGCGGTAGCTAATCTACCACAGCAATTATTTATTAATAAAACATTAAGCCTAAAACGAACTACAACAAACTAAATGTTCTGTTCTGTGTGCAAAATTCTTGAATGTTTTTTGGTGTTAAATCCTAAAACATGAAGTGGCATTGTTGTCTGTGTGTAGCTTGGCAAATACAGATCACTTCACTGTGGATCATAGCACGAAATTAATGCTTATATTTAGAAGTTTCACTGAGTTAATGCAGCTATAGATGACATGTAAAAAATGTCTTTTGCCCCCAGCGTTATACGCATGCGCGAAATTTCCGTACATTAGGATAGCATTAGGGACATTGTTAAGCAAGGTTGGGAACCTCCGGGAAAAGGATTTGTCCGCCACTTTCAGTCCACTGACTACAGTTCACAGCTCCGAGAAACGCTGCAAATTGTATAGCTGGGAGCGTCACTGACTGACATGGTGTTTGGAGCCACACTGGATGTGTAAATTTGACTTGCTTCACAAAGGCAGCGACAAGCATCAAGGCACAGCGGGATACCTGCAAGCAAAGGTGCTTTTGCGTGTTTGGCGGTGACCATCCCGGTGTCCACTGCTTCTGTTGAACGGACATTCTCAGCCCTTAAGCGAATTAAAAGTTATGCCAGAACTACGACAGGGCAGCTCGACTTTCAGCATTAGCTTCGATGGCGATTGCAAAGGACTAATTGATGGAACTGAAACGCACAAGAGTAATTGAAATCTTACTGAGGAAAGAAAGGAGGATGGAATTTGTGTACAAATAATCAGGATTTTTGGTGAGTAAAATGTTGCTATGTTCCTAAATAATGCAATTTTATCAGGTCATTTTGATGTTTTTTTTTAGGCGTGTCGCACCTGTTTATTATTGAGGGTTGGATTGATTCAGACGGAGCTCGACTGAAGGCCTCGGTATGAAATGCACGGCCCGCCACTTATATATATATATATATATATATAAAGAGAGGGAGATAATAGTTTTAATTTTGTATTAGTTTCTCAGCATATATTATTTTCTGTTTGCAAATGCAGCGGCGGGCAAACCCTATTTTGAGTAGTTCAAACATGGACCGGAAGTGCAGTTTTATTGTGAAAGCAGCACTAAATGGTTGCATCATGATGTCTGGAGCTGCGCCGCTGGGCGGGCCGGACGCAGAGCCGCTGGCTTCACCGCGGGGGGGGAGGGAGGAGACCAGCTGCGGAGTGAGATGTAGATGATCGGTTTGTGTGATCAGCAACAGGGAGCCGTGATCGGCGGCCGATCGATCGGCACACCTCTAATATTTAACCTAACCATGAAGTGATCCACCCAGATTTGTCACAATTATACCAAAAGCTAATATTCTGCTGTGTTCAGATGTGACAGTTAAAAATCAGACACCCACACAGGAGTTAGGCACTGACCACAGTAAATTACTTTTGGACTTTATCAATTTTCACCTAATCTGATCTATTCACTGTAGGTTAAATGACATTGAAACTATGCACATTGACATACACTTCAACATGACATAATATCACTAGTATTTATTCATTTCTCGTAAGACTGCACATCAATAAATAAAAAATAAAACATGCATGCTTCTTATTAGCTGTACTAGGCTAATGTAAGCTAGCCATCCAAGTGAAGCACAATAGAAACAGTTTTCACAGATCATCACTTTTAAACAGCATTTAAAAGTAAATCTGACTAAATGATATAAAGGATAAAAACTAGGAGTCCATAAAGATAACTATAATCTTACCATATTTTAGATCGCTCCTTGCCATTAGTCGCTGTCATTCCTCGGATGAAAATCTGAATTCCCTCCTTCGTGTGCGGTAGTCAGAAAGGAGCGCTTGATTTCCCTCCGGCACACGCCGGAGTTTCTGCTTCGTGGCTAAAAGCGGCTATCTGAGGTCGACGGCTCAGCCCTGTGTTAATAACTAATGACGCCTGAACTTTGGCGTCACGTCTCTCCCGCGTATTATAACTAAGCTTTAAAACTATGAAATTATTAAGTTAAATTTTATTATATCCAACAGTAATGCTTCAGGAGACAAAATTATTCTTTGTTATGGAAAATTGTGTAGGTTCAACACCAGTCAATTCTGCAAAGTTTGAGAACAAGGATGGAGGAACGTTGAGGGGGGAGGGGCGGGGGTGTCGTGGGGACGTCAAATCTCAGGAAGTGTGTGAGATGGCAGCCATTACAGAGGGACTGGGGACAGAGGCGACAGCATATCAGGAAAACAGGATCAAGCCAGTCAACCTGCTTGATTAGCATACAGATTTTTTATTCCTCTTCTCCCACCATTATTTCTCGTCAGCCATTTTGCATTAAAAGTTCAAACATGTTACACTTTATGGATCAGCATATTTCCCTCCAGGCCATGGAGGGAAGGTAGAGAGGGGGATGGGCAGGGGTCAGGTGGGGACGTCAAATCTCAGGATGTGTGTGAGATGGCAGCCATTACAGAGGAATTGGGTGGAGGCCTACAGTACATAAGGAAAACTATGTGAGGAAATGTGAGCCGGTCAACATGCTTGAGTTGCATGCTGATTCTTTATTCCTCTTCTCCCACCATTCTTTATTGTCAACCAAGCATTTTGCATTAAAAGTTCAAACATGCTACACTTTATAGTTACAGTTACATACAGATGAAATAAAATTGATATGCCGGGATTTGTAACTACCTTTTCTCTATCATTGACTTAAATTAACTGTGGTAATTATGTTTGTGTAATGTAGTAACCATGTACAGGGTTTAATATAATAAATAGATGTTTTAAAGAAACAAACCTTATGTATTTGGTCCACAATGGCAGCTTTAATTTTAGCATTTCCACATACTTTGTTGCCAGATGTGTAAAATTTACAAAAAGAAGCAATTTAAATGTAAATGTTGCACATATGTAGATTACGCAAGAGAAGCTATTAACAATGTTTTTTTACAGAACTCTACACAACATCAATTCATTTATTAATAGATACATATAGATATTAACTACAGGATAGATAGACAAAGATTTAATTTCTAACAGCTGCTAGCAGTAGTGAGTGTCCATCCAGTGTGACTTGCAGGAGCAGAGAGGCTCTGTACTGGTTTATGTCCTTTTAAATCAAGAGGGCCCATGATACTTTGACTAGGCAGCAGATGTCCCACAGCTGATTGACTGAACCTCCCAGGGACAGAGGAACAAAACCATCCCAGATATGGTAGGTTGTTAGGTCAGCTACTGTTGAGAAAGACGGACAACAAAACAAAAGGAGAAATTATGAATCTCATCAGAATATGTCAATTATTTGGCAGATGGTGCTTAAATCAATATTTAAAATACTTTTCTAAGCAACAGTGTTGGAAGATGCAAGGGATTTTTGTGAAATTTTTAACACAGCACTAAAGGCAGCGGTTTACGTGTGTGTTTCCTAACTGTAGCTAAAGTTGCTGCTAGCTGGTTTACTCTCCGATCTGAGGCTGGTTTCTTTAAATACAGTTGTAGAATGACAAATTGACTGATTAAGGCTAACATGTAAATACTGTTTTAATAAAGTTAATACAGAAAGTGAACCTTTTAACATTACAGCACTGACAGACAGCGTGTTTACATGTATATATTCCCAACTATGGCTAAAGCTGCTGCTAGCTGGTTTGCTCTCCGATTGGAGGCTGTTTATTATACACACAGAAAATGGTGAATTGACAATGAGTAATAACAGCTATCTAACAATTAGATGCTGTTATTATTAACCTTACCTTTTATTTTATCCTTAAGATGATGAGTATCCGGGAATTTTTCAGTCAGGTTTCCTGAGGCACAATCGCCCGGAAGTAAAGATACACCGTTTGGAGTGATGGTGACCATTGTCTGACGTCACTGTGAAAAGGGTCTATTGTAGATGGGGAAAACTATATGTGGATAAATAAATATATAAATGCTTCAATTAGGAAATTGCTTTGATATATTGATAAAAAATATGACTAAAAAGTAAAAATATGTACGCATGTGCAGAGTAGCAGGTGGATAACGTGGGTGTGTTATGTGACAGTTAATTATCTATTGTTCAACAGTCTAATGGCTGAGGTAAAGAAATTGTCCTTGTGGTGTGAAGTTTTGGTCTGGATGGACAGTAGTCTTCTGCCTGGGGGGAGGAGCTTAAACTGACTGTGTCCAGGGTGAGAAGTGTTAGCCGCAATCCAACCTGCACGACCTACATCCCTGGAGGAGTACAGATCATGTAAATGTCAGAGGTTGCACCCAATCACCTTTTCATCATTGTGTGTTGTAATCTAGGTTTGTCCTTGGTTGTGGTTCCATTGTACCCAGTGATAGAGGTGGTGAGAACAGACTTGATGATGGCTGTATTAAAGTGCACCAACACTCAATAGGCAGTTTGAGTTCTCTCAGCTGCTTTAGGTAGAACATCTTGTGCTGGACTTTCATGATACGGGAGCTGATGGTTGGCTCCCACTTTGAAGTTCTGGATGATGGTGATGTCCAGGAAGCAGAATGAGTCCCAATTGGAGATAGAAAGGACTCTGGGAACAAGAGGAGATGATGGGTCTGTGACTTTCCTAAAGTCCATCATTAACTCCACTGTCTTCTGGGTATTGAGCTTGAAATCGCTGCACCAAGCCACCACCTGTAGTGTGAGTTTTTTTTATTTTAGTTTCCAACTCTTTTTTTATCCATGGAGGGTATTCTCTCTGCGTTATGGCCACTCTTGCATCACAAAGGTACAGAAAACAAAAATGCCATAGTCTCCTCTCAGGAGGAGGTTTGTGACTCACTCAAAAACAATAAAAAGCACTCGCGAAGACGCTTCCTGATTTCAAAAGGAATTTCTTTTACTTATAAAAATAACAAAAAATAATCTCAGACTTCAAATAAAACGTTAATTTGCGGTACTAAAACAATTTCACTCCTTTAACCAACAATCAGATCAGCCCCAACAGCGGCTTCTGCCTGTTAATCACTGCAGGAGGCTGACTGAGTAATTATGTTACCACCCCCACGCCACTAGAGGCAGTAGCAACCCCGAAAAGATGCAACTATGGAGAAGATTCAGAAGTACACTGAAAGCTACAGAATTTGGTAAAAACTGTGAGCTTTGCTGAAGTAATAAAAGACACAAGTTCAAATTCATGCTGAATTTGAACTTCTTCACTTCTTCAATCTTGATGATTGAAGAAGTGAAGATGCTGAATTTGAACTTCTTCACTTCTTCAATCTTGATGATTGAAGAAGTGGAGAGGAAGAAGTGCTTCTTCAATCAGGGCTCCTCCACAGCACTGATTGGCTAAGCAATGGAACGTGATATTCTGCAGTGAGTGATGACAAAGCAGGACATCATCACAACTTTACACAGGTGTGTCTTTACCTCCGCGGCAGAGGCTCCACCGAACCCCTGAGACTGACTCATCAAACCCCTGGGGTTAAGAACCACTGCCTTCATGGCATATTGACCAAGTCTGAAGAAGACAGCTCAGAATCCATAGGAGGAGTGTGTTGAAGTTCGACATGTATGAAAAGTCAAAAATGCCTAAATATTTGAGGCTTTTTTTTTTCTTGTTTCAGTTTGTTCTGCCGCTGTACCGAATTTTGGCCCTCTATGATTTGCCAGTTAGCTTGAGTTTCAATAGGAATTCACAGCGTTTAGCTGCTCAAAGCTAATTACAATAAATTAAATAAGAAAAGTAAATACTGGTAAACTTCACTTTAAATTGCAATAAAATAAATGTAATGAAAAATACTCCATTAAACACACAATGTAAGAAATAAAGTTAAAAATGTTACATTTTTAAAGTTAAAATTTAATTTCACCAATAAATTGCAAAACCTCTGACCAACCAATAGAGGGAGCTAGAGAGTGGCAGACGGTGACGCACTGTTCCGGAACACCTAGCCTAATGGGGACCGCAATACTCTGTGTGACCACTAGGGGCGCATCCCTTATACACTCACACACATTTTGTCTTGAATGGAATTCGTGGGGACTTCCTGGAAAACTTCACCAGGCATGTTTATACACCATTTTCTACTGTAAAATAAGGTTGTGCCCGTGGGGACCAAATTTGAGGTCCCCACGGGTCAACAGGTCCCCATGTGGCTGCATAGAGTCAGGTCAAGGTCCCCACGCGGGTGGAAAAACAAGAACACACACACACACACACACACACACACACACACACACGTTTTCCAGCCTACGAGTTCTGGCTTAAAAGAGATTCAGCAGCTGAGATTGGGTCCAAACTCCGATAGGAGATTCATCCTGCTGCAGTGAATCTGTCTCTCCTTAAAGACATGTCTTCACCTTCCTGTCTTCCTTCTTCCTGTCTTCCTTCTTCCTGTCTTCCTGCTTTCTGTCTTCCTTCTTCCTGTCTTCCTGCTTTCTGTCTTCCTTCTTTCTGTCTTCCTTCTTCCTGTCTTCCTTCTTCCTCACGTCGTAGGAAACCTTCAAAACAAAAACGGGAGATTTTCGAGTTATCTTACTTGACAGAGTTAAATAATTAAATAATAGCCATTGCCACCTGTGTAAGCTTTGCTGGTGAATGTTATACTATGATTTTTATAATATTGTTTCATTTCTATAGTAGGTTCTTGTATCAGATGATCTAAATGTTGGAGAATGACTGAAACATTTTAAGATTTACGGAATCTGTCAGCTTTCAGAGCTGATCACCAAGCGCTATATAGCATTAGCTGGTATTTCGCCAGTGGACATAAATACAGTATAGTAATATTCTAATCACAAAAAATACACAGTAATATCCATCATACTTGCGAAAAGTCTGTCAAGCCCTCAGGTCAGTAGTCCGTCGATCCGATCAACAATATTCCGCAGTGCTGAGATCTTCTGCTGTTTTGGTTGAGCAAAGCAGGAGAGACGACCGAACCAAGAGCGGCTATCGGGGTTTTACTCTTTTATAATGTCTATGCTTGAAGAATCAGTTTCTCAGGGCCCTTTAAAGGATGCAGAGCTTAAATTCGGACACAGATGTTTTTTGTTAGACTCCCCCTAGTGGTCTGGAGCACTTCCGTTTTCAACACTTTTGTGCGCGTTTCTCTTTTTGTTTGCTGCATTTCATCTGTGGGTGTTTTCGTTTTAGTTTGCGTCTCTCGTTTTTGTTTGCGTCTCACATGTTGTTTGCTGCATTTCATTTGTGCGCGTGTCTTTGTTAAGTTCGCATGTTTCCTCTGTTGCTGCGCATTTGCACCTGTCGGCCACCGTAGGTAATGCATAGCACGGTGTGTGTCATTTTGGCTTAATACACAGTCAGTTTCTTTGTCATTAGAGCTTTTTTACATTTCACAGGCCAACAGGTAATAAACTGAACCACTAGGGGTCAGCAAACAATGATTAAAATTCCAGAAGATAGTAGAAATGCATCTACAACACCTACATGACCAAAGTCAGTGGCGCAACTATACATTATTCAGG
The DNA here is from genome assembly GCA_033032245.1 of Poecilia picta. Taxonomy (NCBI): domain Eukaryota; kingdom Metazoa; phylum Chordata; class Actinopteri; order Cyprinodontiformes; family Poeciliidae; genus Poecilia; species Poecilia picta. The sequence goes on along the minus strand of CM065353.1, from coordinate 26,385,253 downwards.
TGGATGCGAAAACATAAATCGGCGGTGAAGGAGCGAAAGGCGCGCTGAAGTGTTTGGGAAAACATCATCGGCGCGTCGCCCCCTCCAGACGGTGTTTTGGCGCCCCCTCTGGTGCTGCGCCCCTATGCGTTGCATACACTGCATACCCACTTTTGGCGCCACTGACCAAACTTGTAGCCAATATCACAATTGAGGAAGAGACATCTTCCTTTCGAGAGATTTGAACACATTTAGGTCACACATTTGTTAGTAGTTGTTAAAATAACACAGCACAAATAGAGCTCACAGCACACGTATGTGTTGCCAGTGAAAAAATAATTTTGTTTACTTTTAAATGAAGCTTTAATAAATGGAAGTAGGTTTTAAAAAAAAAAGTAGTTTTTTTTCCTGCTGCGATAGCTTAGCTCGGTGTTTCAGGAGAGTGACAAAAACGCTTCACTTGATTCATCCTAGTCAAACATGGAAGAAACAGCGCCTCCTACAGGCACCGATCGTAACTGCAGTGACAGTGAGCAATGAGCGCTGCTGTGAGCCGATCCCACCACCACGGTCAGTCTGAAGGAGCCTCGTAGTTCAGACAAACCCAGCCTGCAGTCACTCTAATCTTAATCACGCATTCGCGAAGCTCCCGGTGACGTCACTTAGCGACTTCTCGCGACTTTTGACCGTTAGCAACGGTGAAAGAGGAAAGTCAGGGAACTGAGGAAAGCGGAGGTTAAGCAGCCAGAAATTTTACTTTGTGTCGCTGCATTTGCTACACCAGGTAAATTTTATGTGGCACATTTAAGGCATTACCTCTATAGCTAAAGTCCTTGTAGCAATATAATGAAAGGCAATGGAAATGTCCTTGCACTCGAAGCAAGCTGTGACGCCAGTTGTAGTAGGTGTAGTAAAGGTGTAACTGTAAATTTAGAGAAATAGTTGGTGTTCATTGTGTTTCCCGCTAAGAATGTCACTAAAATTTCTACGCAGTTTCTCATGGTTAATAGTTTTTCCACCCGTCTCGTAAAATACTGTATTGTCCTGTATTGGGCAGTTAAATGTTGCATCCCGTTTCTTAGAAACAGGCACCGCGCTGACATCATGCTGCTTTCAATCCGCGCCTTTTTTGAACGTCTACTTGCTTGTCCACGAGCTTGTCATGACTTTTTATGTTTTATTTAGATATGTTTATACATTTGAGGAGGAACGCACCATTAGAATGTTTTAGATGGAAACAAAGAGGTAAAAACTTTACACTTACAAAAAATTTCCCGCACGATTTTTACATTTTAGACATTTTGCTGTAATCAGATCCTGGTGCTTTTTGTTGTTTCCCATGCAAAAAATTATTTTAACCTTGTGTTCTTATTACTGTCAAAGGATTCAAAGAATGTGATCCTATCAGTGACATCATTAATTAAAGATATTTCTCACAATATTAAATAAATGTATGTCTGTTTCAGAATGGCCTCAGGATCAGCATCCTCTGCAGACGCGGAGACCGCCTTCCAGAAGTTTGCCGTCCACGGAGATCCTCATGCGACTGGGCGGGAGATGAATGGAAAGAACTTTGCCAAGATATGCAAAGACTGTAACATTATAGATGGCAAGCACATCACTTCCACTGATGTCGATATAGTTTTCAGCAAAGTCAAGTAAGACTTAGGACAGGATTCATCTTCTCAAAAATAGTAATGTCAGCACCATGTCCCCACAACAAAGAGCAGGAGTGTCTGTTTCATGTTTGGCGATTATTCTTACTTGTTTTCTTTATTTTTTCAGAATAAATCCTCTACATTAGAATAGCTATTTCAGCACACTATGTGGTTTTATTTTGATAAAGGCTATCATTACCACAGCATTTATTTAACAACTACTCTTTTTATATAGCCAACATATATCTTTACATAAATTATGTTTATATGCACACAGAACTTTCATATGAAATTTTCAAGTTCATTTTTTAAAAATAGGACAAATAATATAGAAACATACATGAGATTATTGCCAGTTGGCTATTTCCCGACTCTAGTTCCATTGGCAGGTTGATGTTAAAGCACAATGACAGATAAAACGAAAAAAATAACAATTGCAGGGTTCGTCTCTTTTTATTTTTTTATTTTTATTTTTTCAAAACAGGGCAAAGACCGCTCGTGTCATCACATTTGAAGAGTTCAACCAGGCCCTGATTGAGTTGGCTCCAAAACGATTCAAAGGCAAGAGCCAACCGGAGGCTATTCAGCTTATGTATGGTCTCGTTGCTGGGCAGGATCCTGCCAATGCTGGAGTCACTGTAAGTATAAGCAGGTCATATCAACACTTCCTTCATGGACCCCAAGATTTGGGTAGATTTCTGACTGGCTTTTATACTTCTTACTTGGTGGGTCATTTTCATTTTGTTTGGTAAAAACAAATATATATAGTTTTTTAAACTTTGGGGTATTCATGTTAACACCAGCAGATGGTATAAACATATGTAACACAATGTATGTATTGTGCCACGAGAAACACTATACATACATTTAGATATTTTGAATGCTATTATTTACATCCGGAAATTTGTATGCATTTCCGTACGTAAACAGATGTAAGGGTTAGGGGTTGGGGGCTAGAACAACCTCTAGTGTTGTGCCCTCTAGCGACACAACACTAGAGGGCAAAAGGTCTATTCTTCTACTTGCCACCCATAGCTGTGCTGCTGCTGTAGTGCAATTCCTTTGACAAAATTAAACTTGGAGATGTAGGTATTGTTAATCTAGTGCAGGGCACCACAACAAAGGAAAAATGCAGAAAAACAACTCAAAACCACTAGTATTTGTCTCATTCACTCTGTTGGATGTTTTTTCAGGTTTTATTGGCTCTAGTGGCCTTTATTTGACAGTGAATTGGGTAATGAGAGAAGGGGGAAGACATGCAGCAAAGGACGTCAGGCTGGGACTTGAACCCGTGACATCCCCATCAAGGAATAAGGCCTCCATCTGTGGGTTGTGCTTAACCCGTGCACCACCACAGCAAACCCACTTTGTTTTTTCATGCTGCACACAGATCCATTGTCACAGCAACAGGCTGACAACGTCTCAACTAGCTGATAGAGCAGATATCACGTTCAGATGTATCAGGATTTAACACCAAAAACACGCCAACAAATAACAAAACAATGAGTCCATTACAGTTGCATGTTTTCAGGTTTGATGTTTATTTTGCGATTATTAATAAGGGATTGTCTGAACACAGTGTTGGTTGATTAGCTAATTGAAACACCTGCGTCACTGATTTTCTTTCAGAGAGAAGGTGTGCAGGTCGTGTTTCTTTTTAACTGAAGGGAAACAGCACACAGCTTTATGTTAAGGTTGTCAAAGTCAAGCTAGCATAACTGACCTGCTTTCCTCTCCCTTGCTAATTTTTTTTCCAATTAAAACTTTTTACTGACGTGTTAAATTTGATACTTTCGGACCTGGTTTTCTAGTTGTCATAGTGTTGACAATTAATAGCAAAACATTACGGCCGTTTTTCTCTTATATATCACGCATGCATTTACGATTTAGCTCGTTATGTTAAAAAGTTGACCGCTAAACCCAGTGGTATTCCTCATCAGGTGTCAATGTGTCTATTCCGCCAACAATGCAGTGCAGTCTAAGTTGACAGTGTGTATGTCATGTGTCCCTTTTCATATCTGAACTGAATGAACTGCTTTACATGCAACTCTACTTCTTACTCTAGATTTCTCATCGGATGTTTTTCTGCTTTTCGTTGCTTCTTAGAAAATTTCAAAGGTAGGAGGAGTGGACAGACTGACGGACACATCCAAGTACACCGGGTCACACAAAGAGCGCTTTGACGAGTCAGGCAAAGGGAAAGGATTAACTGGGCGTGAGGAAATGACCGACACAAGTGGTTATGTGACTGGTTATAAGGGCAGTGGCACTTATGACGACAAGGTCAAAAATGGATAAGGAAATAAAAAACTTACATGGGCAATGACCTTGTGTTTGTTTTTGATAGCACTATAAATGATCAAGAAATGTAAAAATATACATGTAATATTGGACAATGTGACTGAAAAACATGTCACGATAAAAGCGTGTCATATCATTGGATGTCAAAAGCTATTGATTAGTTTTTAGTTTTAAATAGCTAAAATGCTCCCAAACTGTTGCAGTTCTTTTTTTAAGCACTCAAATTAGTTATGTATTCAAGAAAAAGCTACAGAAAAATTGCTACTCACCCTGATATATTCGTCCTAATTATTATTCTAGTGGCAATAATAGTGAAATAAACTACAGTTGTTGAAATGACCTCCTTGATGCCTCAATGTGAATATTTAATCACCCAAAATCAAAAGAAAATAAAGTTCTGGCACAAAAATGACAATTCATGTCTTAAACTCTTAATAGATCTCTGTTTCTAGCAATAATTATGAGAATGAATGGGTGTTTTGAGTTAATGAACCGTTTAGGATGTGTCACTGTGTGTTTTAAGTACTTTGCTTTTTCCACAATATTCTAATTTTCCAAAATACTGAATTCTGGGTTTCTATTACCTATCCATAATAACTAATACTACAAAAAATAAAGAATTGGAATATTCCACTTAATATTTAATAAATCTGCATAATATATAAATGTCACTTTGAGTGAATTTTATTTTTTTTTACTTTTTATGAGAGGTATCTGCATGTTTATTGGCATAGAGTTCTGAAGTTTCTTTAAAATTCCAGCAGATGGCAGCACTGTCTTAGGAATGTTGACAGGGATTTAATGTCCAGTATTTAAACTGCCTTATCAGCTACAGCCAACACAGGATCCACAGACACCAGGGATCCTGACCGATCACATGACTCACACAGAGGTCACATCCTAAAAGAAACACTCATCACTGAGCTTGGTGGAACTATATTTCTGTTAATTGTGTGCTTTTTTACCCGCATGTAACTTATGTACACAATGATACGGAGCCCCATAGGGGCCATAGGGAGAAAATGATCTTTTGCGTTCCCTCGCAATATACTTGTATAAATATTTGCTGGTCTATTTTGTATGCAGTCACAAAATCACAAATGTCAATTTAAAATGTCAAATATAATATGGTACACAAAGAGCTTCTGATAAAACATGTTTATTCTTAACTCTGGTGCAAAAAATTAATTGAAAATCGATTTATTCACCACATGGATATGTCTGTTTGTGTCAGGTTGAGATGGAACTGCATGTGAAAACGCCCTTTAAACCATTCAGACTAGCAACACAAGAACTACAATCAAAACTAAATAATATTCCAAGTAGTATTTTATATTTCTTTCCTTATCACAGGTTTGTGGTGCGCTGCACAGTGGCGCAGTTGGTAGAGCTGTTGCCTTGCAGCAAGAAGGTTCTGGTTCGATTCCCGGCCCGGCCTTTCTGCATGGAGTTGCATGTTCTCCCTGTGCATGGTGGGTTTTCTCCGGGTTCTCCGGTTTCCTCCCACAGTCCAAAAACATGACTGTCAGGTTAATTGGTCTGTCTAAATTGCCCCTAGGTGTGAGTGTGTGTGTGCATGGTTGTTTGTCCTGTGTGTGTCTCTGTGTTGCCCTGCGACAGACTGGCGACCTGTCCAGGGCGAACCCCACCCCTCGCCCGGAACGCCAGCTGGAGATAGGCACCAGCACCTCCCGACCCCATTAAGGGACAAGGGTGTAGGAAAATGGATGGATGGATGGAGGTTTGTGGTGCATTTCTATCCTAAAGTATAAGATATAAAACTTCAGATATTTAACGAGATATTAACATGCATGCAAAACTTTACGAAAACCTTATATAATAGCAGAACGTACGGTGGTCACCGTAAGAAAGGTTTACAGTATTCAGTCATGTCGCATGAACTGGTCAGTACATCATTTTCAGAGAAGGCAAAACCTATAGCGAGGGGATGCAAAAGAAATGACAATGACAATATTCAAGATAAATATTTTAAAAATAAAATTTGTTTTATTGGAGGATTTTCAACAGCTGCGCAGGAACAACTTATTAAGGATTCTGCTTGATGATAAAACACTTATTTCACTCCCTATCATGCACAATTTAAAAACATGTCATGGATTTATTGGTGATTCTGTCTAAACACTAGTTTTAAGTATTGTTTTAAAACAGATGCTGTTAATTACCTTGACATACAGGAGACAAAATCTTGTTTCCAAAAATTATTGTGAATTAGCAATTTTTTCCCTAGGAAAAAATAAAGAAAGAAAGAAACACAAACAAAGTTTGAAGTCAAATTCACACTTCTGCATTGTAGTTATACGTATTTTTACATTGCATTTATTCAGTGCAGCACTTTTGTCAGTGAAAGGCCATTTTGAAAATTACATCAAGTCACATTGCACTACTTTGCTTTCAGTATTTGGCGCCCTCTCTTGTATGTACAAGTTTTCAGAAAGGCTGGGGGGGAATAGAGTTTTGTCAGCACAATTTGCTCCCATGAGTCAGCCACAATTGTTGGTAAAAGTTAAGAGAACTCAGTTTCCTATTTTGTGTTTTGTGCAGTGCATTCCTTAACATATCGGAACGTTTAGGTATTTCACAACATGGAAGTCTAATAATGACAATGCTAACAAGGAGAAATTTGAAAGAAGAAAACCGAATAAAAAGCTGTTGAGTTTAACGGGGGTCTTATTTTATTGTTTGTTAAAGATGGTGTGAAAACATAACTTCCTGTGAGAAACCATGTCATTTCAAAAGAATGTCTGGGCACGACGTTTTCTAAAAAGTAGTCACAATGGAAATTTTTTATTTGTGTGTGAGAGCAATGGGTGGGTGATGGTACAGGGGTGTTTCAAGAAATTGGGGTTTGCGCAATATGTGGTTGGAAAGAAAAGAGGCATTAGATGTAAAAGTAATATTCATATTTTGTGATAAAACACTTCTTCTTCTCTACCAGCTTTTCAAATCTAGACAAGAATTAGCTTTTTACCCATTATTTTTGGGATAGCAGCGTTTCGGTACAGCTCCCATGTTCTTGCCCATCTTCTTTTGTCTTTCTGGCTGTTAGGCTTTTATTTTATTTAGGGATAAAAGGAGTTGAACACACTTTTTTAAAAAACAACTTTTATTTTTACCTTACTGAAGCTGAAGCTTGTACAAAAATATGAAACCTGTTCATTAAAGCTCAAAGGCCATTTATTTAACTTACAGAATGCAGTAAAACTTGAATGATTCTTAAACATTTTTCATGTATTTTACAGACTTTACAAACGCAATACTACTGATAAAAATATGTCAAAAATGATTGTCTTCTGAAAAATATATCCCCATGCAGTAAAAACCTTTTCCAGATGATGGATTAAACAGCACTTTTTGACATGTTCCAGGCTTGTTGGGATGTTGTTTTAAAGTTTAACCCTCCTTTAATCTTCCCCACAAACCAGACTTGATTTTCCTTTGGGAGTCATGATCCTGTGTGTTCACAAAAAAAACATCTCTAAGTCCTCTCTTTGATGTGATTTTTGTGAATAACATTGTTTTAAAATGCCAGCAGTGTAAATTTGGATTAAAATACATGATTACTTAATTACGGGTTTGAAAGAGAGAGACAGAGAAAAAACTATCACCAAAGTATTTTTTCTGTAATTTGGCAGTCAAGATTACTTTGGACACCGGTGCTGTTCAGAATGTAAACAGTCTTACAGTCGGAAAGCTGTTTGATGGGTTTATCTTTGCTGATTATTTCGAACTTCTCATAAGGTGGAATGAGCACCTCTTGCTCTGTGTCTCCAAGCTTTGGGTATTTTTTCAAATAAGCCCCATGGCAGGTTCTAATTTTAAAGCATGTAGTCTTACCAAAGTTTTCCAGAGTTGACAAGTTGGAGGAAGAGGTGAAAGCGCCAAATCGAATCACATTGCGGACAACGCCAGTGAACTTGGATTTGGTTCTGCGGAAAGTTGTGCGACATTTACTGTCACTGGTTTTGAGGATCTGTATCGCTCTGGTCAGCCAGAAATGTAGAGAATGGAACGGAAAGGTCGAACCGTACTGTGTTCTGTTGGTCCGGACTGCTTCGTTGAACGTCATATAGAGGTTTTCTGGTCCTCCTGCTGTGTACGCACAAATTGCTTGCAGGTGATCTTTTGTTAAAGCCTCATCTCCTCTCTCTCTTTCTTTGATTTTCTTCTTTGCGCACTTTTCCGCTGCTTCCCATGTTTTTTTGAAGTCGTTCCTCATTTCCTTTTTCAAGTATGTGCCCTTGACCTTTGCTTCCATCTTTGTGACGCAGGTAGAGTACATGTCATCAACTGAATTGCCAGCCATGTCCAGGGGGATGGACTGATCATCTTGTGTAATGAAGGTGCCAGAGATCTAGAGAGAAAAATTGTAAATCCAAATGACTCTGTTGTATTTGCTTCCAAGTTTTTCAGAATATTAACTCAGATGGGGCAAAATCATCAGGGTAATCACCTCCTATAGGAGGTTAAGCACCAAGGCCCCATGAACCAAAATAGATCAATTTAGTGTGGTTTTAATAATAACATAACCCCTTTGTGGCATTTTGTTGTGAATTTGCCTAGAGCAAAGTTTTCATACGAGTGATGCCTGTTGATACATATTCTACACATACCATTGATGGCACTAGAAGCTCTTTTCTACCTTCTGTTAGTCATTCTTATGCTCAATTATATGCAAGCTAGCTAATTTCCACCTAAATATGTATCTATTGGATGTGCTATTTTCAAATGAAAAAATACTGAGAATCTGACAAACATGTATTTTTTGATAATTTTTAAATTAGTGATTTAGTATTGAGTTGAAATATATATATATATATATATATATATATATATATATATATATATATATATTATATATATAATATATATATATATATATATATATTTTTAATACAGTGAACATTCTAAAATACTGTGTCGAAGTTTTTTGTCCAATATCAGCCATTAATACCCAACATTTTTCTTGGCTTTTTGTCATCACTATTTTGACATTTTTCAGTGATTACATCATCAAGGAGAAGTGCATTTGTTACATTCTTGATATCTAGACTGAGACTCTGAAATAAATATATTTTACATTAGAACACCAACTAAACAGAAGCTCCACTTACCTTACGGGCGAGTAGAGGAAGCATCCAACCAAGCAGCAAATACAGAGAACCAAAAACCAGCACGTTGGTCTTCATGACTGCAGTCCTGCAAGAATAAGTCCAGACATATAAAAACTGACATATGACTACAAAAAGCAAACATACAAACAAATTGTAATTTACCCCTCCAACAATCAGAGGTTTCTGAGATGACTAAGGGTTGTAACCATCTGGAACATCGTTTTCTCTCTCTCTCTCTTCTCTCTCTCTCTCTCTCTCTCTCCTCTCTCTCTCTCTCTCTCTCTCTCCTCTCTCTCTCTCCCCTCTCTCTCTTTCAGAGATAATCTTTCAGTTGTCTCATATTAACTGAAGTAAAAAAAAAAGCATTGTTAGTGTTAGCAACATAAGCAAATAAGTTTGGAATAAGTAATAATATCTTAGCGAGTCTCTAAACCAAACTGTATTTAAAGCTTCTGTCATGGGCAAGTAGAAACAAAATGTATATTGCTTTGAGAAACACATCCAATCACATTCATGTGGTCGAAACGAGCTTGAAGTGTGTCCTTAAAAATATGTAGAAATGACAGGAAGTTTAACAGCATCTCTAAGGAGACTATCAACATTACTGGCAAGTGTTGATGCAAAACTACAGCATGTATTACATCAGCAGATTGACAAATCATTTTGTTACAATCAATAACTATTATTAGTCTCATACTAAAAGTTAGCTTTAACATTTTAGCCGATTTATCAAAAGCAAAATCTACTATAAGAGCTGGGTGGATTTACTAAGGCTTGCGTCTGCCTCGTATGTCTACAAAGTGAAGTTCTGTCCATCCATCTTTACATCCACTCACACCTGAAAATTGTGATAATTTTTGCGCACAACCTAAGAGACATGCACACATGCACACATTCGCAACACGCAATCTTCCCTTAAAGCAGGGGTCACCAACTCCAGTCCTCGAGAGCCGCCATCCTGCAACTTTTAGATGTGTCTCTGCTCAAACACACCTGGATCAAATAAACTGCTCGTTTGCAGCCTATTGCAGAGAGGAATGAATGCTGGTGAGGGAATTTAGACATTTTGGAGCAGAGGTGAATCTAAAAGTTGCATGATGGTAGCCCTCGAGAACTGGAGTGGGTGACCCCTGCCTTAAAAGAAATTAGGTTAATTTGAACAAGAAAGGTGATGCATCTATGCATCAGCGACTTGCAGCTGCAAGCTGACAAACCAAAGTGTTACTTTGCAAAGGAAACTTTATCATCACTGTCAGAAACCAAACCAAAGTTAAGAGGAGTGAAACGGATCTTGTGACGTGCACACGGTGACTAGTCGATTTGAGAATTTCAGTTGAGAATTTCAGTTCTGCTCTGAGAAATGCGCCGCAGCGACTGAGGAAAAACTGTTACACAGAGGTCCTTTTTGTGACAGGCAGGAAAAGATGCATAGAAAGAATATGATAGTGTGATTTTACAATCCCAGCAGATGGCAGCATTGTTGAGCGATTTTGTTTTCCCTTTTTTATGACGTTCTCAACACATAAAACTCGAGGAGGGGGGATGCTGTTTGCTTACTTTAAATTGACTTTTAGTTTAAGTTGCAAAAAACAATCGGTTTCAAGGAGAATGTCAGCCCCGTTACGGCGATCCTCTTAATACTCACAGAAGCCTAAGAATAGAATAAAGGAGGGAATAAAAGTTGTTTTTGCTGTGAAAGAAATGAAAATGTTACATATAGATGTGTGAAGAGGGACTCGGGTATTTTATCTGAGAAAGAAAACGGTAGAAAGACAAATGTGATGGGATGCAGAGTGAATTTAAAGGCAAGGGACGTTAAAGTTGTGGCGCGCTTGGAGGCGTTGATGAGGAGCAGATATTTGGTTAAGCTGAAGCACACCCTGGAGAGCCAAGTGAGAACAAAACAATATGGCAACGAGCGCAGAGGGAGCAGAGTGAAGAATAGACTTGGTGTGTTCTGAGAATACAAAGAATGTGTGTAGAAGTAGTTTGGTGAATCACTTCACCATTCCCAGTTGAGAAAAATAGAAAGACAGAAGAGAGATGAATTCTCCTAAAGGATATGCATAGTGTGTGAAGATGTAAAAAGAAGGGAAAAATCTGGGAAATATTGAAAGAGCAAATGGTGACCGGAGGAAAGAAAAGAAGTGCTCAACAGGGAAAAGAGAGAGAAACTTTGGGAAATGTGAAATAGAACAGGTGAAAGAATGAAGTAAAAAATAGATGAAAAGAAGCATGATGTAAGAAAATAATATGTAGCAAAACAGCATCAGAGAAGATGAGAAAAAAAAGACAGCAAAGTACAAATGTATGTGGAAATACTGTAATACAATCAAACGATAGACAGACAGATAGATACTCCATCTCATTACGATCTGTACAATCAGGCAGCCATGTGGAGGAAAAGTAAATGAAGCTGAATGCGAATATTTAGGTGTTGCGCGTCTCTCACTCACCTGATACTAGATAAAATAAAGCAGAAAGTCAGCATGGACTTGCACAGACTGCATTATTCAGATGAGAGCTACTTTACCTACCACTGTGCTGGTAGAGTCATGCAGTCAGCTTCTGTTGCTCCTATCCGGAAACTCAACATCCCAACGTTTTGCAAACCTAACTGCAAACTCTTTATGATTGTAGTAAACAAATATGCACATATATGAAACAATACAAACGGGCAAAAAATATGGGTCTATACAGGGATCAAAATCAGGGCTTCATACGCCAAAGTGAAGAGCATAACATTATAACATTCATTATAACAACATTAGTCATGACTGTTCCCCCAAAGTGAAAGGCTGTTCTAGGGAGGATTCATAGGACAGCACTGGAGGAATTCCAGATATCTTTAACCTGAAAATGCAAATATGTTAGCAGATCAACTGTCATTCAACAAATCTGGTCTTCAATGAGGAGGAAGAAAGTATTTGCTAACAGGAAGCCAAAAGAAGTCCTGCTTAGAGTTTACCGTAAGTCATACTTGGGTCAGAATGAACATAGAAAAGAAGGCGCTTTAGCCTGGCCATTGGGTGATGCAGCCAATGGCGGTAGGAGTTCAATCCATGCCCGTGATGATGGTCGGTTCAAGTCCCCTCTTCGTCCGTCTCCATCGTTGTTTCTTTGGACAAGACCCTTCACCCTCCTGACATGCTGGTGGGAAAATACTGGTGCGTCACGAACTCTATAAAAAAAAGATGAAAAAGAAAATATTTCTTCCGGCGTGAGCTGCTGGTAGAGATACAGCCCAGAAGTGTTGCACCTGTAAACGAAGTGAAACTTGGTTCTACAAAGTATTGATTGACTTTATGAAGTTTGCAGTTGTAAACAGGTCTGAAAATTGCAACCACTCCAAACAGACAATAAAAATGGCACAACAGGTTTTCTAAAGACTTCTTGATGACAACAGAGTTATGTGAGTCTATTACAGAACACACTCAGAGATGAAAGGCTGGAGCGAAAAATATTAAGAGAAACATTGTTTGAGACTCATGCTTGGAGAACTCTTGATGGAAACTGCAAAAGCAAACTATAAAGTAAAGGTTTTGAAGACCTGGGAATCAGATCCAGTTAATGTAGAGGGAAAGGACAGCTATGCTTGGTAATGTAGAAGGTACAATTCTGAAGTGGGTCACATATTCCCCAACTCTGACTTGAAAACAGTGGATGTGAGTGTGTGCATGTTTGCACAAAATACAAGTCAAACACCCGTTGACAGAGCCCAGATGTTGTGGCAGGTGAGGAGAGACTGCACCGTGTTCTCTCAAGGTTTTTATTTTTTCACTTTCTTTTTTCTTTGATCTAAGCTTCTTCTCCTCCTCACGATCCCTTTGTGGTTTTATCAATCTACTTTGTTTTCGCCATACCTTTCTCTTGCTCAAGGTAAACATAAATTGTTTTTAACGATACTGTGGAATTATTAAAGGCTGAAAAAAAAGTTTTGTTTTGAAGTGAAGCCGTCTGGAGATGTTTGTGCTTCACCTGCAGCTGACAGCAGTCGGAGGAATCTTGGTTTGGAAAATGAGGGGGAATGGAGCGAGTCACTTGTAAAGCTTGGCTCTTCTTTCAAACAGCTCTTGAATTTTTTTCTATTTTATGTTTTTTTTTCACTTACCTGTCACCAGTGCCTCCAGTGCTAACTAAAAACAACCAATCAGAGCCAGGAGGAGGGTCTTAGCGCTGTCAATCACAACCCCGTGCTTAATAGCAGAGCCTGTCCTGAACGTTCAGGGTAGTTAGTTTGGCGAATAAACGGTTTTCCTGTAACGGTCGGTTGTTTCACCACCATTAACACATTGAGGAGCGAGTATATGGGATTGACTGACAGCGCTAAGACCCTCCTCCTGGCTCTGATTGGTTGTTTTTGGTCAGGAGGGGAACATTTCTTCAGACGGCAATGATAGCTCAGGGAGTGTGTGGAAAAGCTCAATATTTTCACAGATTTTCTGTCTCATACCATACAGTTACAAAATGTTGACAGTTTTAAAATAATAATTAAGAAATGTAATGAAGTTACATAGTGCAGATTTTAAAAACAGTGTTTCATACTCAAGATTACCTTCCTCTGATATTAAAGTTATTTTGAGAGCTGAGAAAAGTAATTAGGTGAAAACAAGAAATCTGTAAGGGAGTAAGCAGTTCTTCACAGCTCTGTAAATAAACTAATGTCTCCAACACTACAAAGTGCTGCAAGTAATCAAGCAAAATCGTCACCATGACGACCGAGGTGTCAGCACCACCTGGCGTAATTACCAGTGACGAATTAAAACAAAGCATTTTGTTAACTTTTAATAGTTTAGGTCAGTATCAGGTAAAAACAAAAACTTAACAACAAACGTTCTTCACTGCATTTGTGAGAACAAATCACTATGTCATATTGACATTAGGTTTCAAATTTCTCATAAGCGTCAACAAAGATGTTAAATGCACAAAAAAATCTTAATACATGAAACCCATTAAGACATGAAATACACTCTCACTCCTTCAGAAATTTTTTTAAATTATATATTTTACATAAATAATAGACGCAAAATGTCCTTAAACATCCCACAGCATCTTGTACAGCGTTTTGTATTCGATGTCCAGTCCGAGGTAAAACGGTTAATAAGCTTGGAAGCTTAATGAATTTTAAATCTCTGTCCAATAGTGCCAAACTTGCAATGCTGTTTTGTGCAGATACAATTTTCCACCTCGACAACCAGCCAGTTAGCATCGTTCCAGTGACAGTTTAGGCAGGTGCCGGTTTTATTTGCTATGTTTTCCAGGCTTTATTCTGCCCAGCTGATTTGTACATGAACACATCCGCCGATTCACCACATAAGCCTTGTTTATTTGGACTTGGAAAACCATCTCAGAGAAACGCATCAATTTCTATCAAAGCATACTTACTGGGATTCTTATTTCAGTCTTTTTTTTCTTTTTATCCCTCTTTGTTTTTACTTTTGCAGTCCTGCTATTTGTGCTTCTACTTTAATATCAGGCAGCATAGCGTGTCAGTGGCAGCAGTCTCCAGTGTTGTGCTATCACTTTCACTTGCCTGCTGTACTTCAAATGAACTGCTCAGAGGGGAACAGTGGTCGGGAGTCAGGAGTCACACTGAAGGCTGCAAAACTAAAGCTTTGTACATGAATAACTTTGTACATGTTTGTGTGCACAGATAATTATTCAGAGCAAACTGGCTGAGGATGATTAAGCAGGAGGTGGAAACCGAGACCCACTGTATGGGATTTGGAACAGTTGAAAATAGATAACAGGACGCGCCGCAGTTAAGGGAGCAGACAACATGGACTGTGACTGACGGACAGAGAGGAAAAAAAATAGATGAGAAACCGTCACAATCACCTTAAAAAACATGGATTCTGGAAAGGGAACGCAACGTGTGGAGCAAAAGTGAAGATAGTTTATATCATTATGTCACATCGCAACGTTAACTGTAGAGCACATCAACTCTGCACAAATTTGTTGTTGGAGTTTCGTACACGTTCTAAGAAAATACCATGAACCATTTCAATCTGGAAAGACTCAGACGGACAAAGGGGAAACAATTAAAAGATTTAATGACAGGAATGAACAACTGTTCTTTGGCGCTCGGACCCTGGCAGTTAATTTGAGCTGAGATTTGATGTGAACTCGATGAACAATCCCGATAACTAATTAGGGATATTCTCCCCCGGAGTCCGACACTGGTGGTGGAGGTCAGGAAAGGGTGCTATCCTAGAGCCGAAAGATGTGGGAGGAGAAGGGAAGGTGGTGGGTTGAACGCAGCTGGGAAGCAGCTGACGACTTGGGTGTGGATCCTTTATACAGAGCCTGATGATTGAACGCGCCGGGTGAGGTCGAGCGCTGAGGTCCGAGATGAGCATGATGTCGATGGGCGAACGGTGGGGGCGGAGTCTTCCAGCTTGAACTTCCACTTTAGCTCCATTTCTACAGGAAGTGAGGCTCTCTCTACAACATCTTCCCTTGTGTTGACCAAGTTGTATTCCTGGCCCAACAAAAAGCCTTTTATTGAAAACAAAAGGACAAATGTTTGTGGAAGACATACAGAAATTCTCACATTAACAATGTGTGGAAGGAACTAGCCTGACCATTGCCTTCCTATGTTGTTCCACTCGATTCAAGTCTCGCTTCACAGACAATCTGGGCTTTCTCCCCAGATTTCTTCGGTAGAGTTTATACCTGGCCAGTCGGTGAATAGAAAGAGAAGTTGTGAACGATTACGTTGATTTTTCAGCATTGTTTTAGAATTGCAGTCTGGATGTAGTTTTAGCATACCCACCTAATTAAGTCCCTCCATGTGTAATATAATGTATGTGTGAGGATTATGATGTTACGTACAAGTTTTTCTATACAAAACACCATATCATGACAGAAGGATCCAGCCAAGAGTTTGGATAATGATCACTCTTTTTGAGTACTTTCAGTACTTTCAAGACGGAGCAGCGGATCCATCCATAAGGAGGTTTCTTACCTGAGTACCTGGGTTACAAGCTCCACACCCCCGGGACAAGGCCTTGCCGGTTTCATACCCTTTATGCAAAATGGTTATGTAACAATCAGCAAATCTTTAAGGACGAACATCTAAGAAACATAACACTGTTTTGAGAATGACTGCCGTAACACCACTAAGGATGAGTTCATTCAGGGAACGAAGACGTAACTCATTAATGGCCACAAAAATACAAACCAAAGCAAAATTACAATTGTTTTTGGGATGATGTCATTGAAGCTGTATGCGTTTTGATTTTGGGTATAAATTGTAAGTAAGTAAAATGTTTGTTTTAGAAATGTGTTCTCTGGCTGAATTCTGTGCAAAAACTACATGAAATAATGGTGTTGGAATGCTATTCTTGGATTAAAAACAAGCAACTCTCAAATGTTGTGAATTTAATTTATTTAATTGGTTTCTTACCAATGTCCATTTACCACACACAATGGGAAAGTAAATATTTTTTAGATAAACAAACCTCACAAAAATTGCTCCATTGTTTTTGTCAAGCTCTGCCTAACTTTCCTGGTTGCAATAAGCAATGCAATTCCCTATGATGCTGTATCCCCTGACAGTTATTAATCAGCAATCCTGCACATATTACTGTATTACCATAAAATCATATTTCATTTGCAAGGATTTTAACTTATTGTGTAAATAGGCTATTATGGTTTCCAAAAATAGCATGTGAATGGGGGGTTTACAAGGCACTACTGTTGTGAGTATTGGAGTAAGTGCATCGAAGTGTCTTGTTTTAAAAGCAATGATTTGTAGACCCATAATCATAATTCATCCACCATAAGATTTAAGCAGAGACAGAGTCATTTCAAAGACAATTAGAAAGAAAATAGGAATGTGCCCTGCTGCGTGAGTTCATCCTAGTTACTGTGCTATTCTCTCCCTTATGTTGCATATGAACTGCAATATGAGCAAACGTCTGTGTGTGAATGGATGTTGAGCCATAGAAGCTATAACTCACTCCCTTGGTGGTGACTTTCTAGTTTCTAATCATCTGTTTTTAACTTTGAACAATCTCATGGGACTTGCAAGGAAACATAAAGCATCAGAGTTTCACAATTGAGGCGCTTTCCCTCCCTGCCCCCACACAGACTAGTCTAATATTTTGTAATTATTCTGCCAACTGGATGTTCTCTGGTCCTGTGTAGTGAAATCAACTAGTTCCTAAAGAGATTGTGGGGCCCTATTGCCCCCCCCCCCCCCCCCCCCCCCCCCATCTACATGCCTTGAATCATTTACACTTCTCTAAGAACTGGCTTGCTGTTACACAAATGTGCATTACAGCCTTGAATAAATAAGTGACAAGCAGAGAGTGTTGAGCGTTAACGGACATCTGTGTGTGTGTTTGCAAGATTCGCTCTGCAGTTTCAGTACCAGGATGGTGAACATCACTGAGCTTCTACTTTTGTACTGAGTGTGTATACTTCTGTACAAACTAATGTTTATGTGTAGGTGCAAATGTGTGGTCTTTAACTGGGGCATATATGTGACATTGTTGCACAGCACCTTCATGACCAACTCTGAGAATGACCTACTTACAGAGAGGGAAAAAAATCAGCTAGATGGGGTTTTAGCTAAAGTTGAATAAGCAGCATTCCAATCTAGAACAAACTTCAAGAACAATGCAAAGATGCTAAAACACTGAGTTCCTCTAAATCAAAGCTTAAGGCTCTTTGGAGTTACTTTGATTAGTTGTAAATTGATTATCGATTAACATATTTGATTTGATGATGGCATATGACACAATGTAGGGTTTGTCACAATGAATGCAAAAGTAGAAAGGTAGAGACATTGAGTAAATGAAGAATGTTTAATGAAACAAAATGATGGACATGCTTACAAAAATGAAAGGGACCACAAGGAGCCAGAGCAGAACAAAAACTATAAATCAGACAGTTTTTGTCTGAGTTATAGACAAAAACTATAAATCAGAAACCGTTTCATAAAAACATTTAAACACTGTCTTATTTTAAAGTCAAAACTAGAAGATTTTCTATATTAAGGTTGCTTGACACTAATAAATAATTTAGTATGGTTTGTGTTACAGCTAGAGCGACTGATGCAAAGTCAGTAACTCAATGCAAGTGGCTGGATTTCCTTAACAGCCAAAACAGTCTTTCTTTCAAAATACAGTTATTGGAGAGTACACAAAAATTGTAACTTTTACTCTTACTATCACTTGTATTATTGATTTCTTTTTTATGTGATCTGAGTTACAACAAATAAATTTTGCTACAGAAAAATGCTACATAAAGGATAAAAAAGATGGCGAAGGGAAGTGAAAGAAGGAGGCACACAATTTGAGGAAATTGTGTAAACATTATGTTTCTCTACAGCAGAGGGGGGGGGGGGCCTCTGGATGAAAAAAAAAAAAAACATGGAAGCTGTATGCGCTGGGCTTTTATCTTAGAATGGCAAAGTCTCTGTTATTCGTCTGTCGATTTGATACAGTAGGGGCTTCCACATTTCCCATATCTGTGTCCTCTGTCACTTTTATCACCAGTTAAAACTGTTTAATCTGTTGTTAAGCTGCTTTTCCGAACCGCCTTTAAACGCAACATAAGCGCTACGACACTCGCGCTGGGTTTACACACCTGTGCGGCAGCGAAGGAGACCAGCTGCGGCTGGGCGGAGCTACGCAGCTGTGTGTTAGAATAGTGGATCCCAACCTTTATGTTACCGCGAAAGTTTTTGGGGGGGGGGGGGTGCGCATGAACAGTCAGATCAGGCTTCTGCATGTTGATGTTCTTGCTAAATCCTGAATAAGACCAATTTGGGTTGTCTTGGCTCTTTAATCGCAGCCTGTGGGGTTTTTCCCTGAAGGAGAATACAAGCTGCTGAATGTGACAGGTAGCCAATCAGAAAGCGCGGTGACGTAAGAACAGAGGGGAATCCCAAACAGCTGATATATGCACAACTGAGAGTCCGGTGGATATCAGAGATGATGTGTGGAAAATGTTATTATTATATGTAAAGGTCATTATTATATGTTTATTCAGTTAAAAATGTTAACTATGAAAAAACATATTCACTCCAAATCATAATGCAGCAAATAGAGCGGCTGCTCTGGTCGCTATGGTAACGTTTACATATCTCTTCAAAATAACATACAGATGCGCCACAAAAACGAACATTTTACTTTTGTGAAAATTTTAACTCACGATAATGACTAACGGAGCCCTGAGCTTGTTTCTCTGCAACCAGACGGTTCCGTCTGGGAGTGATGAGAGACAATGACACCTGAAGTGTTGCTTATATCCACAGCCTGCTTGGTCTTTAAGTGGCGAAGCAGCTTGAAGCTTCATTACCTCATTAGCAGCCGGTCATCGCATGTTACGCAGAGCAGCTTGTAATGTGGGACTCACCTACCGGTCCGGGATAAATCAGGAGAAAAAGTTTGGGAACCACTGCTCTACAGCATGTCCATAGTCATGCTAGCCTCAAACTATGCCACTTGGTGTCCCGTCTGCTTTACTATAGTATAATCACCTTGGGGTTTTAATTAAAGTCTTATTAGAACCACTCTAATTGTACAGCAATCAATGCAGTGTTACTACATAAAACCTTATTTATAAATCAATGTCTAAAAATGTGAAAATAATCTAAAAGTGATTTGTAGTAATATTTGAAATGACTTGCTCATCAAACAATCCACCAATGATAGTAATTAAATGCTACATAAAAAAATAAACAAAAAAGTTGTGAATGATGAACTCTGTTTAATAGAGAGACACACTTTTGTAATTAACCAAAGAGAAGTGCATTGATGCAGAGGTAAAGAAAGAAGCAATGTGGAAAATGAAATTAGCACGTGAGAGTGTGCACATGTCTTAAGTGTGTTTGAGAGTCACGCATGGCTTGATGTACTCATCTGGTTTTAAATGGGCAGGTGCATCATTATGTGCTCAAGAAACTTGGTTATAGTTTCTTTCCTCTCCTGGACACAATTCCCTCCAGTCCCTCACTCCCACACATGCAAATCTGGGGCAGGGAAAAGAACTATAATTTTATTACAATATGATGAGCACTGACTTGTAAATATGCCACAGAGTGAAAAATGAGTCCTGGAGGTGTTCAGGAGCGCACCGCTCGCTAAGAATTGTTGAGGAAATTATGTAAAATGGAAGTTTAAAACAAGCCTGTCAGTATTTCGTTTTTCTGGCTGCAAGTGGTAAGATTGTTTTTTATATACATAAATTCATTGCAAAGCCACTGATCAACTTCTAAAACTCTGCCGATTCCCTTTTCATCAGGTCTACTCTGTATATATTCAATCTTTTTATGAATAATTGAGTCAAGCTGAGAGTCAAATAGAGTTGGTTATGGACCACAGAGAATCCTGTGTTCCGTTTAGGATGGTATCTGACTACCAACATTAATACCGTTAAAATTAAATGATTTAATGGAATCTTTTATGTTGTTTTCTTTTATTGCATTTATGAAATTACATTGCATCTTAGTTGAACTTTAGTTCGTTTGCTCAGAAACTCCGTTTTTTGGGGGGACGCGACAACGCACAAACGAACTTTGATCCGCTTTCAAACCTGCGTATTGGTTCAGTTCAAGTGAACTCTGGTGCGGTTCAAAAGCATATGCGAATGCTAAGCAGAAAGGAACCCGCTCCAAAAGCTGGAAGTGGACTAAAGAGGAGGGCATTCTGTGTAAATGCATCCAAAAGAAACACGTGTCTAGTGCTATTTGTAGAAATGGCAATTTGTCTTTTAAAGGTAAAAGTAATTTTACTTATATAGTACATTTTCAGCAACAATGCAATACAAAGTGTTTACAAGATTTAAAAGAAAATACAAACAAAATAACAAACCAAAAGAAAAAGCAAAAGAAGAAAAAGCTAATAAGATTGATCCAAAGTAAATAAACTAGATACTCCTATTCAGGGTTGGTAGATAAGTATAGTCTAATTCCTTTTCTGGTTTGGAAGAATAGGAAGACAAAAAATAAATCCTACAATTGTTAAAATATAATGCTACTCTGTCTTCATCTACAATTTGTGAAGGAGGATGCCGCGCTGAGTGTCTTCTTCTGAAGTTTCCGTGTTGTTTCTTCTGTGTTTCTTGGTGCAGCGCTGCCATTCACAAGGTGGTGAACATGTTCTTCAAAGGCTTTGGATCATTGAACACAGCCCAGTATGAAATAGAAACGCACCAGCTGAAAATGTAATAAATGTTGCAATTTTTATCCCTAATCAAACTGAGTCTACCGGAAAATATTGGGTATAAAAGTACCCTAAAATAACTTCTCTTTAAAAATTTATGTTCTTTAATTTTTGCTGTAAAATGCCAAGGTTATGACTATTAAATTTTTGGTTTTATTTTTTTGATCTTAGGTGGACGCGCTCAGAGAAATCGGTCTGTGATACCCTTGGATAAAGAGGATTGTGGTCTTTACAAATCTTCTGTAACAACTTCGCTCCTCATCAAATAATGGAAAAATTGTTCTCTTCTTGGTGCTCCTCCAGGAGAACACGGACTTGCATGTTCTCCTCAGACTCACTTCCCTTTGATGCCGAAGAATTTTCCAGAATGCCTCAGGTGCCCTGGGTGGCATGCAACACAACCATGACACTACAAATGCTGACACAAGCTAACAAAAATGGCTCAATGTGTTCAAGTTCAGTTTCAACTTTAATGCAAATGGTGCCAACATGAACAGAAGAACTTCAAATGTACAAATACAGGCTTTGTTCAAGATCCCCTTTAGGAGTGTGTGAGCAGCTGAATGCAGAATATATATTTATATTTTGAAGTTTTATTTACCTCATGCGTCTTTTCTGCTGCTTAAGAAGAAAAGAGACACTCCATGCATTACAGCATGGGCCCATGACAATATTTGCATTTTCTAGAAGCCAAGCATCTGGGCTTTGTGCATACGCAGAGCTTCTATTTTTAACCGTCGGCTTATTATGAGCCTGGGGTCTCCGCTCGTGTTGCTTCATCAGGAATTAAAAAGGTGGGAAACCACTGGAAGTGAACTTACTCGCATGCACAGGTGCCAGCGTGAAAAACAGCTTTTTTGCAGTGTTATTATTCATGCCTGACTTAATATACGTTGTCCTCTAAGTCAGCAGGGTGCACAGTATAGGCGTACATCTCGACGTGGGTGGGTGTGCTCATATGTGGAAAAGTACTAATACAAGCTGTTCTACACATCTTCAGTATGCTAATCCTTTTGTATCTGCAAGAGGGCGTGTGTGTGTGCGTGCGTGTGTTTCACGGTGGTCTACTTGACCTCCTCTCCACCTCTTTCCTAGTCCTTCTGCCTTCAATACCATCAGCATACTTCACACTGCTGCTGCCTACCCACACACTGGTGCTCATACAGGAAACAAGGCACGCATACAACAATGCACCGACAACGCAGGGCAGCTTCTCCCCTCCGAACACATTACCCTCGGTGATCCGACGATATTTAGACCAACTGCTGGAATGACTGCTGTCTACCTGATCACCCACAAGCAGGAGCGAGGTATAAAGACAGAGACAGCACAGGTGGACAGCGAGGAACAGCAAAAAAGAGAAGAGGAAGAGAAAGAGAAGCAAAAAAGGAGTGGCTAATGTGATGTGAGCAGAAGAAAACGGGGTAAAGAATGAATGTGTAGTGTCTAAACATTTTATTCTGAAATTGCTTCACACCTGCATTGGTTGTAACGTTGCACACTCAAAGTTGGGGAAAGAAGCTGCTCTGCTGAAAGTGAATTTTTACAATCATAAAAAAGATCTGATTCACACCCAATAAAAAAATGAATAGGTTTTTATGCTATTTGACTTTTCATCCATATGTAAACTTAATGTAGTATGACAAAAAATGATTATTAATAAAAACTCCCACCTAAGTGACGATTTGAGAATTCTCCTTATTGCATTTGCATGTGGACATTGGAAACTGGAGATTTAGAGTCCCTGTAGTCGGAGACTTGACCATTGTTAGGTACTAATTTTTGGTTCAAATGCATTTTACTTATTTGATTTTTACACACCCAACTTCTCCAATACATTGAGTTGTAATGGAGAAAGAGCAAACATGGACTTGCTTTGACAAGATCCCCAGTCGACAGCGTCTTGTGTTTTATTAACTTTATTCTCTAACATGGTATTTAAAAGTAGTCCAACTTATTTGCCTGTCCACACAAATTAATCTCTTGGCGCCTTGTGTAATTCTTAAAAGGAAGTTGTCATTGTTTTGAAGGATTGTGATTGGTCGACATTTTAGCTGTGCCCTACACTGCCCCCTATGGATTTGGCATGTTAAACAATGCTCAGAGGTTCAGTAGGTTTGTGTGGAAGAACTATTTTACTTAGAACAGATCAATATGTGGATGTGCCAAAACTTTCTCCAGCTGAACAGAAACCAAAAAGAAGATATTATCTTTGGACCTAAAGAGGAGCGAACTAGAATCAATGCACAGCTTCAGTTATTACAACTGAAAACCAGCGATCAGGCCCAAAACCTGGGAGTAGTGATGGACTCTGACCTGAACCTTCAGAGCCACATTAAGACTCTGAAGGTTAGCTGTATTGATTACTGAAACAGCGTCTTCACAGGTCTGACTAATAAATCAATCAAACAGCATCAGCTGATCCAGAACGCTGCTGCTCGCGTTCTCACTAAAACCAGGAAGATAGAGCACATAACACTAGTTTTAAAGTGTAAATTACTTTATTAGTATTTTTGTTTCCTCATCTAACTGGGAGGTGTTTTTTTGTTTAGCGGCCGATGCTTTTGTTTTGAAAGGGCTATAGAGGCCAGGGTTGCTGGGTGATTGACACAACACTGCAGACAGCAACTGACGATTAACTGTTTGGACATCGTGCAGAAAGCGCATGGGTCATAGTGAAAAGGAAATAATTAAGGAGCAGTCAAATTAAGGTCCAGACAATCAATTTGTTAGCACTTGGTTGATGAGGGACCAAGGGGGGAGTTTTGACGGGAGTATTGTATTTATTGAACGTGATGTTTATGTTTTGTTGAGGAAAACCTTATTAAACTATTAAAAAACAACTAGGCTCGGGCTTTCCTCCTGGTCCCAGGCTCTTTCTTGTATCCGAAGCCGGAGCCGCGGCCGTGTGGCACAAAACAGAGGCGCACGCTACGTGTTGACGTCACAGGAGCTCAGAGTTTAATCCAATCAGTGGACAGTATAACATAAGACAGAAAATTTAAAGAAAACACAGTCACACATTAGTCACCTGATAGAATGAGACAGATAGAGAAAAAACGAAGACGTCTTCGGAGAAATAGTCAGCCCAAAAGGAGCTAAAAATTGGCTATTTCTGGCTTATTTTCTTTGTGCAAGAGGTTTTATACTAGTAGGTGTGTTCTATTCAAATAGGGTGCAACACCTCTCGACCAACCAAAAGCTGTCTCTGACCCTTTTCAAATTCAGAAAATCCCTAGAGTTCCTTCAGAAACAAAAACGCGGCTTCTCCTTTTGTCTTAAATAAGTTAGAAGCAGGATGTCTCCGATCCCCTGTTGGTTTATGGCTTTTTCACAAATTGCTGTGAAACAGCTAGAACTTCCACTGGTGATATCCTGACATAAAAAACCTAATTTGAAACCTTATATGACAATTCACTCTAGACCAAAAAGTAAAGGTCAATAAGCCAAAATAAGTTTCTAATTCCAAAACTATTATTAGACTATTTTCGATTAAATCAGGTTACCTTTTACAACTAGCATATTTTAAATACATTTTCTTAACAGTTTCAATATGAAATGGTGTTAAAATTTGATTAACTGTTGAACAGTTGAAGCAGTTGGAATATGTTTTAGTTCATTTGTAATATAGAAATGTTATAGTTAATTAAATACATGTATTGTAAATTTAATTTTATTACATAAAGTAAGGTTTATAGGTTAAGGGAAAAGGTTAGAACCACTAAAAGTTACTAATGATATTATATTTGTATGTTTGTAGCTCTTACGGTGTGTTCATGTACAAAGGCAGTTGAATAAAGAAACGTGAACCATCAGTTAAAGAGACCATCTTTTCAACTGGGACGCTACATAAAGTCCCTTCACTGGCTCCCTGTTGCTCAGAGAATAGACTTTAAAATACTGTTGTTAGTTTATAAATCACTGAACGGTTTAGCACCACGATACATTAAAGATCTGTTATTGCTGTACTAACTGTCTAGACCCCTCAGATCTTCTGGTTCTGGTCTGCTCTGCATCCCCAGAACCAAACAAGGAGAAGCAGGATTCAGCTTCTATGCACCACAGATTTGGAACAAACTTGAAGGAAACTGTAAAACAGCTGAAACACTGGGTGCCTTTAAATCTCAAATTAAACCCCACCTGTTTAGAGTTGCTTATGGCTAAATTAGGGTTAGAGTGTGGGTTTTGATGTCTTTGATGTTTTTAAATTTAATTTTTATTTATTTATTAATTTCTTTTTATTTCTCTTTCTTATCATTTACGTTTTAATGATGGAAAGCCCCCCGGAAAACGTCCTAGTTGACGGCGTTTCAACTAAAAACCTAGAGGTTGGAGTCCTTGTCCAACGGTGTTTTAGACTAAAGTCCCAGACGGTTGAAGTCCCAGTTAAACAACATTTAACTGAAGTCCTAAAAGGGGTGCATGTTTTAATGTTTTTATCTTTTGTAATTTTTTTTTTTTTCAAAATCTTTATTTCTGTTTATTCAATGTCACATGCTGTTTTTATTTTAATTATGTAAAACACCAGTCGTACTCTTAATAATTTTGTTTGACAGAAGATATTGTTTTTCTTGTTTGGAAAGAAATATACAGCTACATTAGCCTGGTAAAAAAAACAGCCCCTTGTTCTACACTTTACTTCGTGATACAAGCAGCAGGATGAGGACAAGAGACTGTCCTTTAGGTTTGCCACCTTTCAGAAATCAAAATAAGGGACGCCCAGAGAGTTGCCCGACTCTCACGGGGTGGAATGTCCACTGCAGGGATGGAATTATTTTATTGCAGTGTTTTGTGTCTTTAAAAAGTGATTCAAAGAGCAATCGGTCATATCTGTCAATCAAGAGTGGAATACTTTGAATACGTTTAATTAAGCAAGTGTAAATGGTATTTGGTAAACCACTGAGTAACTGATGATAATACCTGATTTAATATTCAAATTGTGTTCTCAGACAACTAAAAGTATAAAAGTTATGTGAAAATTCTGGTATTATAAAGAGTATTACTAAAATATTTATACAAGTGAGGAGTTAGGTTTAGAGGCTGGTTCTAGACCAGATTTACCACAGGGGCCAGGGTAATAAACGATATAAACATTTCAAAATAAAACATACAGAAAGCCCTAACAAACCTTTGAAGGTAGGAAGTATTTATGAATTAACTGTATTTGTTCTTTAAATGATCATTTGTATTATTTTGACTGGTATTATTATACATTAAATAAGCAAACAACCAAAGCAATAAAGTCTACTAAAATCACAATAAGAAACTTAATCATAGCAAAATGTTACCATATCAGGGTCTGCTGTGTTCCTCTCCTGATCTATTCTGTCTGGTATCGCATTGCGCCACGATGGACACTTTTTTTTAATTCCCTGTGTTCATCCTCACTAATATTATTCAGCCTGGAATTTGCGATTTCCTTCTATCTTTACGAGAGGTTTTGCTTCTAAGGACGGTGGAGTATCGGGTCAAGGATGTTTCAAAAAGATCCGGGTCGACAGCACCTCACTGCGGCTGCGTAGAGAATGACAGCGTCGGTCCGTAGCGTTTTGGGGTCCTGTGTAGCTCCCGCAACAAGAATTTAGCTGACCTTAATATTTCCTGTTTTATTTTGGTCATTATTGTTGCACTTAAGCCATTTTCACACTGCAAGGAACGGAACGGCTCGCCTCGGTCCGGTTCCACCCGAACTGCAGCCCTGTTGTATTTGCTTACAACTGAGGGCGGCATGAAGCTGTACCTGACGTCATTATTTTTGAAACTAAACAATGATTTCAATGTAGCGGCGGAAGCCATTTCCTCAGAGATGCGGCGGAAAACTTTGTCTTTCCTCGTTGACCAATCTAGCTAATTCTGTACTTGTTCATCAGGAGGAAAAACATGACCTCATCGTGGGACCAGGTAACAGCAGATTAAAGGACTTTATCGCAAATTAATAATAATAATAATTAATAAAATATTTAAAAGAGCACTCTTTACAAAATACAGTAAGAACAGTTTAGTGAGAGCCAACTAGACTCGATTAACGGCTGACTGCAAAACAACCAACGGCTGACTCTAAACCAATCAGCTGCTGATTCTAAGCAGCACCGCTTGGCCGGCCCAATTGGAACCACAGCTCTTGTGGTTCCAAGGAACCGGGTGGAACCGGGTCGGAAGTTCTAATGCAAACACGGTCAGATCTACTTTGAACCCGTTCCGTTCCTTGCAGTGCGAAAACGGCTTCTGAATATGCGTTCTTGTCTGTACTTGTGTTCTCGCGTCCTCGTGAAACGTCATCGACAGCGGCCTAGGCAAGAACGCTCAAAGTACCCGGATGTATTCTTGCTCTGCCCATTTTACCGAGGATGCATCAACGCGGACTTGAGGCAGCAGATATCCCACAATGCAATGCGCCATCAGCAGCGGTAAATGGAAATGGTCAGTACAGAAATTGTGTTGCATTTTTACTAACATTAATTGCCACGAAAACTCATTTAAATTTGTTTTTAGGCGAGAATGTAGACCTTATAGCTTCATCTATCCACTCAGTTCATCCAGAATATTCATATTTAATATTTGCTCCGCATATTTAATATTTGCTCCGGTCTGTTAGCGTAGCACGGCTACGCTAACAGACCGGAGCAGCTGCTGGTTTACCGGGCGGTTGGAACGTGTTTCCCCCGCTAACCGCAGCCTGATTTCAGCGAGTCACTGTCGTTTTCCGCTGCTTGTTATCTGTTCGTAGCGGCTGAAAGTGAGATATAAAGTTAGCTGCAAGTAGCAGAATAGGAAATATATTTTCTCTTACCGTATTTTTTTAAATTTATTTAGTTAATATTGGTATTTTATAAATTATGTAGACACAGACTTTCAAAACCAATTACTTTTATTCGCTAATTAACTGTTTTGGGGCATTTAAATTCGTAGTAAGAAAAATATTTTAATACAACGTACATTCATGATCAGAGAATCATACTTAAATTTGTAAATTAAAAAAAAAACATTTCCCTAGGATTGGCATTTCATGCATGAGAGTGAACTCTTATTTTTCATTGTTTCATGCAGGCAGATCTTCAGGTGAGCAGATGCAGGTCCAGGTTTACTTCCAGCTTCACAAAAACTCCCAGAGATTCTCTTCATCCTGCGTCCTGCCAATGTTCTCTTCACTGTCTCATCTTCTTAGAAAAAAAAAACAGATTAAATTATGGTAATATTTGCTTTTGACAGTCTCTATAAATTTCCTGGAGTTATTGACTGATTATCTGCTTGTTTTTGTTTATCTGTTTTTTTGTTATTCTAATAAATACATTCCTACAAAAATTACGTATCTTTCTATGCTGGTATCTTACTAGAGTATACTTGATTATGATAACAAAGGAAACATAAGTTTGTTAAATTTAGTAGTTATTATAATGAGGTGCTTGAATACTGGAGAGGTTGTGAGCTTGACAAAAGACCTGGGATGATCCATCAATCCATTTTTTTATACCATTGCCAGAAGAGGTGCTGGTGCCTCCACAACAAAAACTGCTGGGTTAAAAATAACCCAATTTGTAATCCAGCGCTGGGTCAAACATGGACCCACCCAGCGCTGGGTTGTTTTAACTCAACTGGGTTGGATTGAGCGTTTAACCCAGCACCTCGGTGCCATAACTCATGTTAGTTGGGTTATGGCAACTAACTAAAGGTTGGGTTAAATTGACTATGTTCAATTGGTTAAATTGACCCAAAATTGGGTTGAAATTCATAACCAAACTTAAGGGATATTATACCACTATAGTGGGTTTAAAAAAAATGATTAATTTTAAATTTCACTATATAAAAACAGGAAATTTGTAACAAGTCCTGGATGTAAGCCGGGAGACCAACGGGACTCACCACAAAGCCCTGGAGGTCGGCTGAGAGACCAACGGGTCTCGCCACTAAGCCCTGACGTTCGGCAGGGAGACTGACAGGACTTGCTCTGAAGCCCTGGAGGCAGGCCAGGAAACCGACAAGAGCCACAATGAAGCCCTGGAGGTCAGCCCCCAAGTGTGCAGCTCCATTGACACCGTAGTCCTATTGTCCTCAGGCTTTTCTGCCACTGACAATCAAGCATGAAGCTTGGAGGCCTCATCACACTTTATTTAGAATCACCATGCCTGAGATTGACTCTTTGGTACATTCTCACAAGTGTATTGGTGAAACCTCTGACAACACGTCTGACTATAGGTGGCGGCTTTTGAGGCAGGTCTGAAAACGACTGGTTGTCTTCGTCGGCTTCCTCTTCTGATAGCTCCTCGTTCTGCTGCTCTTCTTTGTCCCTCAACCTTTGATTCAGCTGTTCCACTTCAAGCTCAAGGTTCAGGCTCAAGGTATTCATTCGCTCCAAGACTTTTCTTTCCTGCTCGGAGGCGACGCTTCTATGCTGCAAGCCCATGTAAGTCAGCTTGAAGAATCTTTTTTCCTCTGCCAAGGCGCTCTTTGCCTGGCGGAGCATGTTGTTTTCCTCCTGCACGGAGGCATTATCGTCTTTCAGTTCAGTGTTCTCCTGCTCCAAAATGTTGTTCTTCTGCTCCAGTGTGGTGACGTTCCGCTCCAAGCCGATATTTTTCTCCTTCAGGGCGGTGTTCTCCTGCGCCAAGGCGGCATTATCCTGCTCCAGGGTGGCATTTGCCTGCTCCAAAACAGCATCTATTCGCTCCAAGGCGATGATTCTCTGCTCCAGGGACGTGTTCTTCTGCTCCAGGGTGGTGATGTTTCGCTCCAGGGTGGTGATGTTCCGCTCCAGGGTGGAGCCTCTCTGCTCCACGGTGACGTTTCTCTTCTTCAGGGCGGTCTTCTCCTGATCCAAGGTGGCGTTTGCCTGTTCCAGGGTGGGGTTCAACTGCTCCAACATGGAGTCTATTTGGTCCAAGGTGGTGCTTCTCTGCTCCAGGGTGGCGTTCTTCTCTCCTTTAAACTTCTGTTTTCATCAAAAAGTTTTTTAACATTCTCATCATTTTTCTGAAGAAGCTGTTCAATTTGCATCTTCAGATCCTTGTGTTCTTTCATGAGGTTTTTTCTTTCCATTGACATGATGATTTCTTTCAAGATAGACAAATCCAAGATCTTCTTACGAGACAATCCTACTTGTTCTGCGACTTCTGCAATGGTTATGACATTGCAGCTCTGTTTTCTCTGTTCTACCTCAGCAGAACAACTAGAAAACTGCTGACGTTTGAATAAAAACTAATTTTACGGCTAAATGCTAATCCGTGGGCCAGAGGCCAAAATTTGACATTTTTGTCCATTTCACGGTGGCAAAGTCTGTCGATATTTTTTGAAGAGATACATGTCTCTAGTTAATATTTTGGTATGATAGCCCTTCCAAAATAGTAGTTGAGTCATAGTTATCAGCTCATGAAAAATTCCGTTTTACAGGACTGGTTGGGCAAACTCCCATGCACCCTCCAGGACTCTGCTGAGGGTGTAGAGCTGGTCCAGTGTACGACAATTTAGCTGGCCTTCATATATCCTGCGTTTTATTTTGGTTAATATTGTTAAAATTAATCTTGATGTGTGATAGGCATGTCTACCGGACATTTATAGAAATACGGAACAACTTGACAGCCAAATACGGGACGATTCCGTATTATAAGGGATTGGTGGCAACCCTACTTTCTTCTCATGATACTAGTTCCTGAATGAGGACAGTTCTAAATTAATGGTTAGAACAAAATAACTTGTAAAATAACAAAAATAAAAAGTGACTGAAAGTTATAGGTTTAAACAAGAAATGCATAAAAGCACAAAGATAAATTACACCTAAAAATTTAATTAAAAAGTGCCTAAAAACTGCTGCTGGAACCCTTGGGGCCAGGTGGAACGCAAGTTGTAATACGAACACACTCATTCCGTCCCGTCCCGTTCCGTGCAAAAGCGCCTTAAGTGTTATTAATTTATCAATTATCAAATCTTTATCAATTTATCGCATTTAATGGAACAAACTTGGCTTTCAAACTGCAAATATTTTAACAAGTCATTTATTTATGCCTGTATTTATTTGTAATTATGGTAGAAATGGTTCTCTGTAGTTTACACTTACAGCACTATGTTATAACTATATTGGGGTGTCGAAATACTACTTCAAGTGGTCCCTCTTATTACATTGGCTTGCTCTTTGTTCTGGTTCAGTAGTAAAATGTTTCACATATAAAACAGATAACCTCAAGAGTGAGTGGATCAGAAATTAATAGTTGAGAGTTAACATAATCTAAAAAAAACCCCAAAAAACATTTTAACAGTCTGTTTATAAGGAGCTGACCTCTGGTTGAATAATCTTAAATTTTTTAATTTTTTTTTAAAAGTAGTTGAATTGTCAAATGTAGCATTCAGGCAGGAAGAAACCTCAGATAGGAGCAGGTGTGTGACCACAATACAGCAATTCCAGATTTGACCCTTATTTGTCTTGTCAGTCTCAACCCAGCCAAAGAGATCATGTGTGTTTATGTATGTGTGATGCATGCATTTCTGTATAGGACCAGAAGAGGTGGGAACACCTCGCATTAACCTGCCATTTCACAGTCCACAAAATGCAATAATGTGGAGGCAGAACAGGCACCTTATCCCCACACACACACACACACACACACACCACACACACACAACACCCCACACAACACACACACACACAACACACACACACACCACACAAGCATTCCCTATTCAATATCTTAGGACATGATTGCCTTGACTCCAGCTGTAATCACACCATTTTTATAGGACCTTTAAGGTACTGCCCCAAACCCCAAGAGCACATGCACAGAAAAATTTGTTTGATCTTTACTCCTGGACATTATCACTGAATTACATTCAATTTAATTTACAGATGCCCTTTATAATATAACACTTTACTGGACCATTTTAGGTTAGTCTACATGTAGATGTATACACCAGCAAGAATCTTCCATGGGGGAAAACATTCATTACTGACAGAAAGTTAGCTTACATGAAGTTAAATCATTTGCTATTGTTGAACCAATCAACCACAGAGTAACAATTACAATTTAGATTTTTACAAGATGATCACATTGAGAAAAAAAAAGTGTGTCTAACTCAAAAAAATAAGAACTAACAATGTCAGAGTTTGCAGCCCACTGTCTAGAAACAATCAGATTGTTTAGATTGTATTCTCAGATATTTTATCGGACAGCTACTTAGAAAGATAAGCATATGTAAGGTAAGATGCATTATTTTTATGCCCTAGCTTGGTTGTCCTCAGAGCACTAATATTGTTAGCAGCTGGCTCAGTGCCGAGTCACTGACAGAAAATATAATGTTTATTCAGTGGGACTTTCATTCTTAACGAAGAAAAAATCTAAATAATTTAAATATAACCTATCCAGCCATACAGTCATCATTAGCTGTTACTATTCCCCCATATGCTTCGTGTCTGGTCACGAACAGACACGAACACAGGGTTTCTGTAGATCAGTGCAAATCGTTGACCTACATTGGACCTGAATCCAACAGCGACTCAACATTAACGTACAACTCCAGCATGAATTTGGGTTTACAGAAGCTAAATAAATTATTTACCAGGAGATCCATGCACACAGAAAGTTAGTTTGTTGTTAGTGATAGCATCATTATCATAGACTAATTACTTAAAATAGCACAACTCACTACTGACCCAATCAACAGCCATTTAATGCTTTATCTAATCCTAAATTTGACCAAACCTGAAATTAAATAATTGTATTTTCCAGGCTTTTGAAAACTTTCTTCTGGCTCATCGTATAATATGAGGTCTGCAGCTCCAGATAGACAGTTGTGCGGATCATCTCAACACCAGGTAAATCCTCATGATTATAAGAGAGGTATTTTTTACAAGGATAACATGGATCATATCCTAAATATACACAAATTCTTTCAAGATGCCTCGTCTGTTCCAGCTTGTTTAGGACATTAATGGCTGGTTGCGATCCATTTTTCTCTGGTTGTTTTGAACCAGGGAAAACCACTTCCGGACCTCCATCTGAATTTCCTGCGTCTTCCAGGTCACGTGTTTGAAACCCAAGAATTGCAAACAAGGCTCTCTGACAGTGTTATCCTCAATATTTTAGAAGCAAGTTAGTAAAACTCACAATAGCCAAAATAACAGCAAAATCAGCAATAGGAATAATAAACATAAAGCTCAAAATAATTTTACCAATTAATAACTTTTCATAAAATGCTATGAGTAGAAAGTTTGATTTATTCTTCATGAATTAAAAATGTAACAATTAAATCGGGTAGTTATTCTGAAATTAAACATTTTATTATCCAAATAACCAATCAAGTTTATTTGTATTGTACTTTTCAGCAAGAAGGCAGTTCAAATTATTTTTCTTCACAAAAATCACAGTCTTGAAATGGCAGCGTCTCCTGAAAGTAAGAAATTACAAAAACACTTGATATGGCTATTACAGTGGTTCTTGAAGCAGTAAACACACCAAACAGCCTTTGTTCATATTTTACCTTTGTGTGAAATCCCTTTGCCTTGCTAACGGTTAAGTAGGTCACCTAAAACTCATGATCCTCTCAGCCAGAGAAAAGAGACAAGAGCAAAGTAGTTGTGTGACAAAGTAGCACTGAAGAGGGTAAAAGATGGAAACTAAACAGAGAAATGGGTCAAAAGAATCATATGGATTATTTATTTTTTCTATAATCCTCTCATATTGTGCATAATTTAAGTTCATTCAATCACATGGCGGTGGTCCACCATGTTTATCGCTTGTGATATGATCTTAGTGTTACTGCGCTTCAGATTTATTCAGCTAAGTCTTGGAGGTCTGGAGGGGACGTTGTCTGTGATTCCCTGGTAGTTGAGCCTTGACTTCTGTGTCTCTGCTGGATACAGTTCGAAAAGGCAATAATCCAAACACAGCAGCCTCCTCCTTGCACATGTACATACTGCATTTGTATTTCCATTCACCTGTCTATTGATTTTCTACATCTGCGTATCCTTGTAGGGTGTCTGGAGGGCTGACGCCTATCTCCAACGGTCACTGAAGGAGGAACCCAGGATACTCCCTGGACAGGTCAACAGTCAATCACAAGGCAATGCAGAGACTGACTTGACTGACATAGGTTTTTATTGTTCAAAGAAGCAAAATTAACAGGAAAAAGTAGTGGTGTAGTTATTTCATCAGATTGTAGAGTTATGGCCTCAGCCTGAGCCAAATTTGTTGAGCCAGAATTATTTCCTTGATAGTTGGGTCAGGCTCAGGCTTCTGCAGCATTTTTAATAAGCCTAAGGAGAATCTACACTGAACAAAAATATAAACGCCTCATGTCAATTATATGAGTTTTAGCAACATTTGGGTTATGCAATATATAGATAAACTCAAAATATATTTTAAGTAGTTACTGATCTTCATATCAGCATTGATGACATCGTGGTATGGCCATTTGCAGCGGATTGACAGTCCTTTGAACATGATTGGGGTCAGGTTGAGGAATTTGCCGAGCATGCAAGTTGGCTTCTCGTAGGCAGTTATAGACAATCTGAAGTGTCTGCTGTGCAGACCAATTGTCTCATCAGCTGTGTGTGTCGTTGGTCTTAGACAATCCTACAGGTAAAACGAGCCGGATGATGCGTTCTTGTTCTGGATTGGCCTACGAGGATTGGAAACAAACTCTGAAACAGCCTATGGTTTTTTCTGGTGCTGCCTTTCTGCAGGCCAAGAGAGGTGACTTTCACAATGTGGTGCATCCAGGAGGATCCCACTGTGAGAGGGTTAAAACGTGATATTGAAGATGAAGACATAGATGTGATCGGAGGTAGGACCAGCCCCTGAACCTGTGATTATAAGCTGGACAGAGTTTTAAGTATTTGTGTAACACAGATGAGAAGAGTATTATATATATTAGATGAATGGGCCAATAGGTTTGATCTCCGGAACATGGTGGGGTGTTTAAATGACACACAAAGGCAGTTAAATACATTTAAAGAACAACTGGCTTTAGTGACATAAACCATAACATTGACAAACAGTTGTACAAGACACACAATTATGAAAATAAAATTACACACAATAAAATACAAGAAATAATAAAAATCCTTGGCCAAGTGCTAGTTCTCAGTTTTAAATATTTTGGGTGCATCCTGGTGATCTGAATTCTAATTAGTAATAGGAAACAGATCAATCAGTTTCACTTCCAATTAGGTTCAACTCAACACCTTTCATATGAGAACTTCATACACACCAGTTTGTTATGAAGTTCCAAATAAAAAATGGTCCAAAAGGTAAGGTCAGAAATTCCAGGAGTAAACAATAAGAAGAAAAATGTCAGTCGATGGTCTCACTCATAACCAACTGTGCTTGAAGATGTGAGTGATACAGGCTGACCACACCGCGGGGGGCAGCAGGACTCCAAATGGAAAAGAATGAATCCAGGAATCCAGTTCTTTCTAAGTTCAGGTGGGAAGGCTGGTCATCAACGTCTCAGGAGGAAACCAGCTCAGGAACAATCCAGCATTAACAATAAAAAACCTGACCGATCTCAATGCGACAGTTACGGACAACAATATGGTGGCTCTCAGTCCGACCGGTGGGGCCTTTCAACTGAATGGAGAACGAGATGAAACACCGACACGACCAATGACAACAAGTTGGAATGATGATCTCCTGAATGATGATCATCAGTGTTGAATTGTGTCTCTTCAATGTGTTCGCCAAGCAGGAAAACATCCTCTATTCCAATCTCTTCACGGACGTGTGTGACAGAGGACTGCTTTGGAGGTTGCTTTGTTACAGCACCAGGAATTACTTTCTCTGTAGCTCTCACCACTTTCACTGTCCTTTGTGAGGGAATCACTAAGCCACCGTTGTTTCTCAGAGTGAAAAGGTGGTAGTTATCATCTAATGATGATGGTGCAGTGTCCTGGATCAAGCTGACACGACACGCATCACAACTCAGTTTTCAAAGAATCTTCAGGAGTACAAATATGGCCATGTAGACCAAAGCATTTTCCAACAGACCACCAAACGTGGCCAGCAGATAGCTATGGTCACACAGAACAGCTGAAATGCTGGTGAAAGGGTAGCCGTGTTCTTTCATAAATTCAGCATAGGACATTTCCCCAGCAGACAGAGACACGGTGTTGTTTTGTGCTGCCACATTGCCCGTCTCTCCATGTACACGCAGAAATGTGAAAAGCGGTCCGAAAACCATCCGCGCCGAAGGCAGCTTGGCACAATGCACAGGCCATACTGCCCCACAGAATCCGAAACCTAAGCGTTCACCACTTGTTCAGACCCAGAGGTGAGATGGTGTCTAGTTTGGACACCAAAATCAAGGCTGCTTTGGTCCTCTGGCTCATAGTCCAGGTCAGATTGTGTTCCAGGACCATTACTCTTGCTGCGCTCCAGCCGTGCTGGATATAATGAGCGGTTAGCAAGGTGTGTGGTTTCCTCACCTTCTTTCTAGACACATCTCATTCATGCAAAACCAGTCAGGCCAGCTTTGTATTTGCCATAATACCCACAAATCTGGTTCTGCAAACCCGGCATCTAATTAAATAAAAACAATTTTGCGTTTGTGGGCCCCCACCAGGCGGGACTAAATAAACTTTGTGGGTACATTGGTTCAGCAGCCATTTCTGGTGTCTGAAGCACTGTCCCTCCCCAGCCGGCAAACATGGCCTGGAACTGCCTTGCTGAAGGGTTGTTATTCCAGCCATCTTGAATGGAAAACAGGGACACAATACATGTGTTGGTCACAAGACTTTACATATGAAAACATTCAGTAACTATATTTTATGAAGTTGCTGTAACTGAAAGCGTATCGACACTACCTGACGCTCTGATTGAATTAAATAAGAGCTCCATCTTGGCTGAACCTGTACGGAGGACATACCGCTAAACTTTGAACAGTTCTGGAATTGTCCTCATTAATGTGTTGATGCTAATGACAAATCCAATAAACAGGTACCTGCAAAAGAAAAAGGTTTTATTACTCTGATCATGGCAAAACATGAAACATGAAAGCATCAAGATGTTGATTCAAAGCAGAAAGATTAATTTTCAGTAACCATTAATATTGCTGTGCCTCCAGTTGATCTGTACAGTGATAGTTGCTATCGGAGTATATGCTAGCAGAGTAAGAATAAGTCACTGCTCAAATAAGTATAAACAGCTAAACGTTGACCATCGCATCCAGCTGTATCTGTGCACATGAACAGACACATTAATAGATAACTTGCAGAAATAGGTATACAGCAATCATCGTCTACCTGCAACATCTTATGTGTCAACTTTAGCATGCGGTAAGCATCCATCACTACAAATATTTTCTTCCCAGTCACTGGATGTGGGAAACTGGCTTAGAGGGGCCCTCATGGGGTTCCCTTAAGGTCACACACAAGTTGGTTGCACAAGCCGATGTTTGAGGCATACCCATCCATTATTAAACATGCCACTCGAAAATATGATAAATGGTTTAAGAGCAGCAAATTAAAATAAGGGAGGATATTTTAATCCAAAGGAAAATATAGGCTGGAGCTGGTAGGGTGATAAACAACAAGGGACGAAGCAAAAGCACATGAGATAATGGAGGCTGCACTAAAGTGATGATCAGCATCAACTACAAGTCTTGTTAATAGTCATGCTGTGTCTGGTGTATGTGCCATTTAATGAGTGCAGAACCGGAGCAATATTACAGTATATGTCCAAATGATACCAGATATACGCATAAATCAGAGCATTTGTCTGTTATTGCCCAGTTGTGTGCTGCACTGCTGCCTTTCATATTCTTTTTGTACACAAACGGACTCACACATGAACACACACACATACACAAATAGACAGATAAAGTGTAACTTGCCTCGCTAGATAAAGAATGTTATTACCTGCTACATATTTTAAACTCTCGTAATCTAGATCACATCACCCCAGTGCTAAAGTCCTTCCACTGGCTCCCTGTATATTGGGAAATAGACTTTACAGTATTTTTGTATTCAGTTTATAAATCACTGAATAGCTTATCATATAATACTATAAAAACCAGTTGTTGTTGTTGTTGTTGTTATATAAACCTTCCAGACCACTCAGGTCTTCTGGTCCAAGTCTATCCTGCATTCCCAGAACCAAGAATATGGAAAAGCAGCATTCACTTTTTATTATTTTTAATCTTTCAAATTAAGATGAGTTGAAAAAAATGGTCTGTTTTTCTTTGTAGACATTTTGCTACTAGCATAAAAGGAGCAAACGTACCTGGGTTGTACATTCTTTAGCCACATTCATCTGGGTTCTTAATCTTCTGGTAACCAATGGAAACTGAACCTGAAATCGCAGGAATGATCCTGTTTCACTTTGAGTGCATGTTCTACACACACTTGTACAACCCACAAAAATTAAGGTTTGTCGGGTTACAGGTGTAGTCACAAACAGCAGAAGCTGCCGTTTTTCACGGGGACATGTGATTATGACAAAGTACAAGAAGGAGAAATTTAGCTAAATTGCAAACCTGGTTTCAGCTTGCTACTTTTGATAAACTACCAATTTATTTTTGGGGATGTCTCGTTCCTTGTTCAATATTACAGTCTAGATCTCAACGAAAAACAAAACACTTTTGGGAGAAATTAGTGGAGGAAGCAAGTTGGGACTTTTTGTCCAATGCAACGAAAAGGATTAAAACTTGTCAAGGAAACTTTGAAATTCCCTTGACACTTGTTTGATCTGACTATTACATTTCTGGAAAAACACACTCCTGAACCACATAGAAATCATTCTCAGAAAAACAAAAGCTGCTGTAGCTACACATAGTGAACTGGAATTATATTGAGCCAAATGGCTGCATACGTTTGTACATTTATTAGTGTATATTCATTGCCTCTTTATATCAAATTTATCTTTTTTCCTCTCAACAAACTCATTTTGTTCAAGTCTTCATTCACCCATTTTCTTCTGTTCAAGAGGTTTAATGACTTTTTGCGAGATTTCTAAAGGGGCGTCATTTATATCTTCATTCTCCTAATGGGAATGGCATTTATTAGCTGATTTGCTAAATTAAAGAAAAGACAGGGAATGCGTGAAAGGCTTAGAAATAGACAAAAAAAACCTACCAGGAAATACCTTACCCGAAACGAATCGTTTTTAAAATGGGCTATCATTAATACAGAAAAGTATTCTCACATTTCTGCAATTAAGTCTTATGCTTCACAACACTTAAAAGCTATCGAGCACAATTTTAATATCTTGCTAGAATTTTCACAGAAATTATAAAGCAATTTGCATGAATTATGATTTGAATACATTTAGTGTCCTGTCAAGAATAAAGAGGGATTTTTTTTTTTAGCTTTGCATGTTCTTTGATCCTTGATCAATTCATTTAAAATGCATTACATTTCCTGTGACAAGTATTCACTAAATTGATAATTTTCTGAATTTCTCTTGCAGTGAGGGCTCTGATTTGATGTTGGCCTTTTAAAAGTTTCATATCTACGTTATGCTAGCTCAAAGGTTTCCTTGACACTCGCTTGAAGTTTGGAACATTATGGAATTGAACAAAATACAGGAGAAGTAGAGGGTGGAATTAAGTTGTCTGAGACAAAATTCGCCC
Source organism: Poecilia picta (assembly GCA_033032245.1). Lineage (NCBI taxonomy): Eukaryota > Metazoa > Chordata > Actinopteri > Cyprinodontiformes > Poeciliidae > Poecilia > Poecilia picta. The sequence goes on along the minus strand of CM065353.1, from coordinate 26,345,458 downwards.
TGGTAAGTCTGCAACAATCGATCCTGTCAGTCATCAAGGTTAGTGAGACATTTCCTTTCAAGTTCGCTCTTCCGAGATGTCCTTGTAATTTAGGCTTCTTGTGACACCTTCTGTATCAGGGCCCAACAAAGAAGCAGTTTGTGTATCAGTCTGTGTGTCGGTACATGGGTCTGTAATACATCCTATCCAGGCTGACCGGACTTCATGCTGCTGCGATTTATGCATTTAGATTTTTTTCTGCAGTGAATTTAAGGGCAGGCTGAAGTTCAAAGGACCATTAAACTCTATTGCCTAATTGATTCTTCGTGTTGTTTGTTCTCAGGAATGATCTGGCTCTCTGTCTTGTTTGACTCGTCTTGCTTCTCCAATCCTGTGATAAAGTGCAGAGGAAGTAGTTCTATAATTGTGCTGCAAATGTTTCGGCCAAAGGTCCAGGGAATTTCAATGTCTGGCAAAGGGGTTGTGGGGGAAGAGGGCTGTTTTACTGCCACTATCAATAAAGACTACAGCTTTTGTTCTTTAACATAGGACAATCATCTTAAACATAACGACTAGGATAAGAAAAAAATCATTAGCACATCAGCACACTGTCTGATTTTAAGTTAAATAAATGTTTGTTCATCTATTACTTTAGTAGTTATAGGCAGGGTTGAACAGAATTGTAATCTTATTCTTATTCTTTCAAAACAAAATTTAAAATCTGTTTTTGCTGTTTTTGCTTTTGATTTTCCCTAAACAAAAAAAAAGTAAATTTAAAAATAATTAAAAATCAGTGTTTCATCTAGTACATGGCAAAATACAAGTATATGTTTTCTTAAAATGTAGTGATACCAGAAATTACAGACATTGCCAAAGAAGAATCCACAGATGATAATTTCACTTTATCGTCATTACAAGGCGAAAAATGTTTTTAAATTTCAATTTAAAAAATTGTTTTAAAACAAACAAAAAAAACAAGACCATCGGATTGTTTTGTTTTGTCTCGCTCTATTTTGACATGAATCCTCATGAATTTTCAATGAACTACCATGAAACTAACAATTCTTCTCTCGTTAGTTTTAGTTTGTCTTGCTCCCTTTTACTGATTTTGCATAAAGCAGCCCTGGAACACCCAGGGCATGTGGATTATTATTAATTTCCTAAGGGGAACTTTATATTACAACACTTAGAAGAAGTTTTCCAAAAGGTGCAAATTACCCAATGTATGCGTGAGAATGCCAGAGTAGATGCCAAACCTCCACTGAGAGAAAAGAACTTGAAACAGTTTCCTTTTACCTCAAATAGCTGACAAAAAAAAATTCAGAACCTTACGATCTAGTATCAGGAACTCAAATTGCATTATGAATTATAAATTTGCTAATTTATTTGCTGCTAATGGACAAAACCACAACTTAAAGTGGTCCACATGTCCATTGTCATGCAAAAGTGAACAATTCCAGATAAAAAGTCTCAATTTGATGTCTGCAAAGACATCCAAAGCTACAATAATGCAATTGAGATTGACGACAAGCATACAAGGAGGACACAAAACAACTAACAATCCTCAATTTACTGGTGAACAGGCCCAATATATGTGTGCATACTGACAGTTGACAACAGGATACTGCTCATTTTTGCAAATCTAAACAACACGACACATTTTTGTACTCCCGAGAAAAAGTCTTCAGCACAAATCCTCTGTATATTGCTTCTTTAATTCTGCCATATTGTTTTGACTGATGTGTCCTTCATTCCTCCGACAGAGAGACTGCTGTCATCCGACCCGGAAAATGTACTGTACAGCACTGTGTTGCTCTCTTCTCAGAAAGTTATTGTCGTCTTTACCGCTAGATGAATTCTTTAGAAACAGAATGCATACTTCATTTTATGTGCTATGATTATTTTATATAATTGTCAAAGGATACGACAGAGTCACGGGTAGAAACAATAACGGTGGGAATAAAAACTGTTTTAGATTTGTTAACCAAAGGTTAAACAAGTGGACATGTCAATAATTCCTTAATATTGATGAAAAAGTATTAGCTCCTTTGGCATTTCACTTATGAAAACACATTTTCCCATGTAATGAGTGAAATAAGCAGCCAGGGGAAACTGTAATTTTTCATTAATATTAAAAAATAGTTTACTTAAAACAAACCCGTGTTTCTTGCTGAGGAGTTTCTTGTAAGTTGTTTCTGTCTTGTTCCAACATACTGAGATATCAGCACTAGAAACTAGACAGGAAATACTTGGGGAGATTTTGTGTTTGTGCAGCGTCATCCTCTGAGAGGGAAGGAAGCAGGAGCAGGTCTTGCTGTAAGGAAATGCAGGGCTTGTTGCTTCATAATCAGAATGGTCTAAAGTGTAAAACACATTCCATTTGGCCAGATTTACACAAACTGCCTGGCACTGTGGTGCTTTTCTCTCTGTCATGCATGCGTGCGTGCATCCTAATCATGCTCACTCAGTCCTAAAGAAGCTGGCTTTCGCTCTTAAAGAGGCTCAATCTGACTTTATGGCAAAAGGAAAACAGGTGGTCAGCAGCCCTTCAGGACATTTTCAGAAAAGGACCTACTGCCAATGATATTAGCCGCGTGCGTTGACTGACACTTTAGTGGCTCTACAGAATTTAGAAGTGCTATAAATAAGCAAACATCATCCTTTTGTAGCCTCTGTTTTTGTGATCCTGCATTGTTAGAGGAGGGTCTAATTCAAATCAACTGAATCATGCGTATGGAGCAACAAATGCTACACATGCTCTCCGGTATGATGTTCACGCACAACCTGCCCCCCGCCCACCAATGATTAATCGAGCCAGTGCACTTGAGACTAAGCAGTGCAACAGGGCAACACTCCCTGCTCCAAATATCAATACTAAAACCCAATAGCAGTCAAATTACACAGCATACTGGTGATGGGGAACATTTTTTAATCCACCTTGGGTAGCACAGTGTTTGCAATGTTTCAGGAGAGCAGAATGTACAACAACAGAGCCAAAAGATGGCAAAAACCGATATAGTGCAGACCTTGGCTCCATTGGTGGTACCGAGTCCAGAAATTCTCTTCTGCTTTTATTAATACTTGCACTGCTAAGTTTGTAAATTTCAAACATGTTAGGGATGTCAGTCGACAGCTGTAGTAGGTCATTAAATATATTTTTAAAATACAAGACGTGTATTTGGCGTATTTAGCTGCTCTGACAATGACCTGTCAAAATCCATTCTGATCTGGATATCAAAAAGATAAAGTTGAGTCCAGAATGAGCTGCACTCCTCATTTCGTTTGAAATGAGGAGTGCAGCTCGGTTTCGGTTTGAACTAATCTTTCAGTTTCCTCTGACTGGAGGTAACGTTAACATTTTGGAGCGCTTCAGCCAGAGTCACGACTTGACATTCAATTGATTTTCTGTCTGGACCAGTAAAAAGAGCAATACAGTAACCTACGCGCAACAACACAAATGCATGAGTAATGTTCACGGTCTGCTCGGAAGGCCACTTCTTGTGTTTTAAAAATGTTTCTTAAATTAAAGAACGGGGATGAAAAATGGCTCTGAGTGAATGAGTCAAAGTAGTGATGAGTCAAATGTAACTAACGTTTTTGTGTTTTGTAAGATTTGATTCCCAAAATAAGCAACAGTTTGATTGATTTACGAAATCAGGTGACAAGGATCTGGTACGTACAAGGGTTTCTGTTTGATTTGTGTCTAAAACTAGAAGAGCCAGTTACTGATACAGAACTGGATGCAGGTGGACAGCCTATGAAAATTGTGCTGTTTAATAGATGGATATCACAACTTGATGTGATATGAATATGGGGTTTGAGATAAAAAACAAAACAAAAAGAAGAAAAAGGAAGATGCCAACTAATGAAAGCAGGTAAAAACAAAATAATAATGGCCCGAGAACTCGCCCTTGTGGAACCCCACAAACTAGTGCAGTCCAATGAGAATTTGTCTGTCTTTTTTCAGAACGTCCAATCGGACAGACAGGAAGAAAACCAGCCAGAACCTTTGACCTCTTCAACAAACCTGAGTGGTCGACAGTATTGAAGGCGGTGCTGAGTTCAAGCAGGACTAACACAGCATTTTAGTGTCCTCAGCCATTGTGACATAATTGTAAACATTTAGTAAAACAGGCTCAGTTTTAGTCAAAAAGAGCTCATCGAGAAAGGTGGAAATCATTTCTGGTAAAACAGCAATTCCCCTACCATTATCCAGTAGAGCAAAGAGCAAACTAGTTAGCTTGCGTTTTGATTTAAAGCAAGCAAACTAGATATAAACATATAATTTAATTTTGATATTTAATGCTGTATTTGTACTTTTTTTTGTTTTACATAAAGTATAAATATGCATATTTTTTTTTTGGAATCTTTACATTTCTTAGCCTCAAGCTGTATTTGTAAAGTGTCCGCTATACGTTTTCTGTTTCCAGTGACAGTCATTAACTGTTGCTGAGCAATCAGGGAGAAAACCAATCCTTCACATTAACAAATGGTTACTCAGTTGGAAGCGGCCGCCTCACCCAAAGGATGCCAAAGCCTGAGAGTGAAACTGCGGAGTGCATCATTGATCCCACGGGGGAACCCGGAACAGAAAGCAGGAAACAATTAATGAGACGTGAAAAAAAGACATGATTGGAAAGGCACATGATGCTACCAAGTATGATGCAAAAAAAAAAAAATTGGAAGGAAGCTGTGATGGTAGAAGGAGACAACAGAATAATCAGCCACAGCAGCATGTGGCGGCAAACACAACTAGTATCGCACAGCAACAATCAGTGACATGAAGCATCAGACTGGTGAAAAACAGAGCATACAAAGTAAGCTCAAGGTTGTTAGCATCACTAAGACTCGGCTGATAATGCTTCATTATTGAAATGAGGTACTAATTCATGGCGAACAGAAAAAGCTTTGCTATTGTAAAATCACATGATGCTACCATGGATGTATGGCTTTTGATGCAGTTATTAAGTCAACTGTTGAAGATAAACACTGGTGTTTGTTGGAATCTGTTTAATTTAAATCTTCAAATTGAGAATATTTGTGTGTGTCTTGCAAAAATACGCAGGTCATGTAAACCTTTTCACATGTTTTCCACAAACTTCAATGTGTTTCATTGGTGTTACTGTGATAAACCAACCCAAAGTAGCAAATAACTACGGTGAAAATAATGGCATGTCGTTTTTACAGTTTTCACAAATCAAACTTTGGAAAGTGTGGAGCGCGTCTATGTCTACATTCAGCAGGTCAGGTCCCTGTTCTTGCTTTTTAACCCTTGTATGTCGAAATGGGGTCCAACTGACCCCACACACATAAAATCTGTAGAGGACTATGGAAAATGATACGTTTGCCTCAGTCCTCGCACGCACAAGGGTTAAATTGTGAATGGACTGAAGTTATTTCCAGTCATACTGACCACTCAAAACGCTAAAACACTACAGCCATACTCACCCATTCGTAATCACAAACGCGCACGTTCATACACAGTTCAACTGTTGACTTTAAGGTGTTTCATACGCTTTTGTATTTTTGTGTTTAGCACTTTGAACTTCCTTGTTGTTGAGATGTGCTATAAACATAAACCTGAGTGATTGATTGATTGATCTGCAATTTAGGATTAAATACCTTGCAGGGACACATCAACATCTGGCAGGGAGAGGCTGGAATCGAACCTACAACCCTTTGATTACTTAACTCACCGCCAGCCAGCTGCCACTTTTATTCACATTTGTTTGCAGACTTGCACACTCAAGATGTGGGGCACGCAGCTGGCTGGGTATGAGTGGTGTTAATTGTAAACGAACAAAATGCCCTGAAACTGTTGTTCAGGGTTTTACATCTGCAGATGCTTGAACTCTTGACAAACCTGTAATCTTCTGCAGCTTAGTAAAAGACAGAAACACAGTTTTCCTTAAGTCATTTCTGTTCACCTCATTTCACGGACTTCCTGAGGGAAACTTCTGTCTGCTCTTACACTAACAGGCTGAGCAAGGAGGACGTTAATCTGAGAAGAGGCCAAAGGGTTCATGGTAACCCCGGAGGACCTGCAGAGATCCTCAACTCAGATGGGGAGAATCTGTTCACCGAACCGCTGCTAATTGTACGTTATGAAAAGCTGGCCTGTAGAGTAAAGCTATTGTTGGAAGACAAAATTAAGTCAAGCTGGCAGTGGAAGTCAGAGTTGTGCTGCTGAAGATTTACACAAAATAAAAGCTTTGAGACTTCAGTGTGTACTGGACATGTTGCTATTGGCTCAGATTAACCAACATGTATTTATCTCAGCTATGAAACATAGATAAATCTTCATTGTAAGCTTAAAACTAATGACATTAAACAACATTAAAGCTGCTGCCGCTAGTCTGGAGGAGCCGACTGAGGGAGGAACTTTCTGTGGGCGGAAGCTTGAGTAAGGACTGGATTTCTCAAACATGTATTAAAGAATCAAAGCAATACTCCAGGTATGTTTTTAATGAAGGAATGACATTATAACATGATGTAAAACTCAAAGTTGATTTTAGGTTATACACACCTTTTAATTAATGTCACCGACATATTTATGAGTTTGATATCTGTTTTAAAGGTCTGTCTGAGGGTAACAAATTCAATTGGTGACACAAGGTTTTTGCCATAGCTGCTCATCGCTGCCACATGTCAGGCTTGATCTGGCTCACCTGCTCCCAGACTTATGCGTTCACACCCTTATTATTTTCCCATTCTCTCTCTCCGATAGCGAGTGCCTCACATTCTTTTGATCCCTTTGTGCTCCGCTGCCTCTGCTCCGTGATTTGGACACCTCTGCCTGTTCGAATGGCATCCCGCTTGCTGACCTTAGCTTATTAAACAAGCCCTGTGACTTTGAATTCTGTCTGGCTTGTGCATTTAAATCCAGCTGCTTAGTTGACGGTTACAATCGATATTTATTACACAGACAACATGAGAGTGTTGGTCAGCACAAAAGGCAGTGCAACAAGTTGCCCTTGGGTGAAAATTGTTTGTTGTACTTACATCCTGAAACAAATCTATAGGATAACAGGTTATGCAAAGGCAAGCCAGGAGGCAGTCACCTGCCTGATCAGAAAGGAGTGAGTTGTTTCTCTTAAGTTATGATTAACTCCGTTTCAGAACATCTTTAAAGCAATCCTAATCTGTGGAAGCCTGGAAAAGACATAAAAATGGAACAGAGGACTAAGTAGACTTAGAGTACAACCTAAAAGACTTGCAAATGCAGTTACAGCAAAAGCTAGTTCCACTTAGTGTTAGCACATAGAGCGAAAAATCCGGTTGACACATTTATGTTCACATGATGAAGTGGGATCGGATTACCTATTTTGACCTAAAAGCTTCTCTCCTGCAAAGTGCTACCCAACTCAAAGCACCTTACACGGTCTGGTACTGTAGTCAACAAGGCAGAGTTACAAACATGAACAAGGAGAGTCAAAGTGGTGCACTCAGGAAACAATTTTGTTTTAAAAACATTGAGGTTAGAGCAGACGCCACATATACGGAGGATAAAGACCTAAATGTGGCCATCCTGAGTTCAAATCCCGTCTTTGGTTGCTTTGCCGCATGTTTATCCCCTCTAGTTATCAGATTACTGTCAGATAAAGGCCACTACTACCAACAAAATTCTTTATAAAACAAACAAAACACCACAAGAGACGATTGGATGAAACCTAGCTGATATGTACTCTTATTATTCAACGGTGAATTATCCTTCCACCAATGCACAACCAGTTCATGGTTAACATTTCCTTGTATGAAGCAACTACTTTTAAACCTTAGTAAATGTAAAAACCTGAAAAATTGAGATACCTGGTCGGAGACAATGAAAGATTTCTTAGAAACATTTTTTTTTTCAAATTGTGCACTTACATTTGAAGCTTGCAAAGTAAGCATTGTGATTATTCACTGTGCTAGAGTGTGATTAACCAATCAATTAAATGTTATTAAATGTAATAACATTTGTAATAAAAGAAAATAAAAACTTAAAACTTTGTGTCCTTTGGGTTTGTCTGTCACACAAAGTCCCAAATATAATAGTTTTTGGTTGTTACATGAGAAATTGGGGATACCTTCATAAGGCTTTCTGAGATGTGATAGAAATATTATGAAGTGTAATTTTAGAAGCAACGCTTAGAGGTAAGAGAAATGTAAACATTTATTATGACGACTGACAAAGGGGAAATATTTGATGAAACTAAAATGACTATAAGAATAAGCAACCCATATGTGTTAAATAACGTCGTATCGAGCCACATTCACTAAGGCTCTCTCTGTCTAGCACTCATATATATTGACACCCATCAGGAGGTTTGCTCCACATATGATTCAGACACGGCACTTTCCCCCCCATGCAGAATAATGATCCGAAGTGTGAAATGACGTTCACACGCTCGCCGTGTGTGTTATTAAGAGGGTGCAAGCCTACAAGTCCATTTTTAGCCTCCCTTCAAATTCTGTGTGGAGAAACTTTTCTTAGCAACAGTTACTATGCCTACGAGGCTGCCAAAGATTCATCAAAGTCCTGCAGAAGCTCAGGCTATACCCAAGTTGCAAAAAAAGAGAGGCAGCACAGAGATCAAATTGCAGAGAGAGAGACAGAGAGAGAGAGAGAGAGAGCAGCCCGATGTCAACGACAGCTCTACCTGAATCAATAAAAGAGATGAAGTAAATTGTTTCTTCTCTTTTGACGAAGATAAAGCAGAACGATGTTCCGAGCACCAACTATGTCCAAATCCGCTAAGAGTGGATTCAGTTTAGAACACTGCATTCTGTCTACCTGTTTTCATCACGTCAAATTGCCCTATGCGGATAAATTATGACTATGTAATTTACGTGTGTGTGTGTGTGTGTGTGTGTGTGTGTGTGTGTGTGTGTGTGTGTGTGTATGTGCGTGTGTGTGTATGTGTGTACTAGGAGCTAGGGGGATGGGAAAGAGGGTGTGGTGGTGGGGATGAGCCATATGCTGGGCCATATGGGTCTGCAGGGGCTCTGCTCTGTCTGCCTGGGGGAAAGTAAACATCCCTGAAACACACACCAAAACACAAGTTTACAGAGAGCCAAGTTGCTCCTGCTGATGACACCATTTGATGTATCCTCCCTTCACCCAAAGAGGCCAAGAAACGGGGTGGGGAAAAACGGCCAGAGGCTAACAATGTGCTGTCTCGCAAACACAAACACGCTCTACAGTGATGCGCAACACATAAAAGTAAACAATCGCAACAAAAGCCGCACGGCTACGCGCAGCAGCAGTAAACACACACGGCAATTTGCACTCTCAAATTAAATCAGGGCGATACAAATAGCTGCAGAAAGGTTAAGATGAAATCATAATGTAGTCTTTGAATAGGATTAAGTATCACAGAATTAATCATGGCCAGTATTAAATGGGGGCATTGTTCTTCCAGCATGGTGGTCCAGCTGTGCACTTTACTGACTAGCAAAGCTGCAAAATGAAGCTCTGGCCGAGGATCGTTCAACAATGAACGTGTTTTTTCAAGTAATTAAATCCTACTTAATTTAATCTGCACCAGCAATTGGATATTTACTGGCACAACACACACAAAAAAATAGCAAAAGTTTGTGTTAAATTTGATGTGGATCAATAATCTTTGCTACATTTTGAGTGTCACAATTAAGTGTTTGTAATTGTACATTTATGAAAGTACTGCTATGTTAAGTATGTGTAACTATTGTAATAAATGTTTTGTTTTATGATGTGGACATGAGGAAAAGTAACTATTGTGAGAGCTATGGCTAATAAGGGATCCAAATGAACAAACAAAACGTTATAATACTTTGGTCATTATGATCTTCGTCTAACTGTGAACAATGAGCCAACAACGTGTGTTGGAAACACTTGGACATTATTTACCTTAAACATACCAAGCACTTCATTGTCTCTTTGCTTCTGATAATGCTGCTGACTAAAATGACATTTCCTCCTGACTCATGGCTACCAATTCTTCCTCCAGTATTTTACTTGTTTCTAACCTTATTCAATATCGAAATTTCGTGTAAGGTAGGGATGCACCGATTTATCGGCCGGTCGATTTATCAGTTTTTTGTTGTGTTTGTATTACCTTCTAATTTATGTAAAGCACTGTGAACTGCCTTGTTGCTGAAAATGTGCTACATAGATAAAATTACCTTACCTTACCTAAACAGTAATGGTGGGTTTTTTTGCGACTTTCGTGTCTTTGATGTGAGACGTGCGTAATATTTCTGCACTCAAAGTAAATCCAGACATAAGTAATGGCAAAAAATTATAAACATGAATATTATGGACTTACAGCCCATTAACATCAGAATTCCACCTCTCTTGACTTTGACTACACATCCAAAATGTTCTCTCTACACACTTTGCAGTCAATACTCCACAAAAGGCTGCTTCTATTAGTTGCATTTTCTTTTTTTTAAACTTTAAATGAATCCATAAAGAGAAGCATCCATAACCACTTCCGTAATCGACTCAAAGCTGTGAGACATCAACATTTTCCTTCTGTGTCGCTTTAGGGTTGTAAAAACTGTTCAAACAGAACTCTGATTGTGGTCATATTTAATTAGTAGTAAAGAAAAATAAAAAATAAAAATCTGAACTGACCATTAAGACCTGCTGTGTGAATAGTTTTAGCCTATCAATCTACAGAGCTTGCCAATATTAGGTTTTAGCTGTTGTCAAAAAGAGTAAAAAAATCATCCAGGTAGCTCAGAAGCGCGGCATTATTTGATGAACCACTAATGCAAGCCCAATTTGCCTAAATTGCTCGACACACAGGACTGGAAGCTGTGTGTATTTGAGTAAATTCAAGACGAAGGCAGAATCCATTAAATGGGCCACCAAGAGACTCACCGCAAAGCGCGGGGGAACCACGGAGCAGCTGTGACCGAGTAAAGAGGTAAACTTCAGCACTTGAGTGTGCTTTTAAAACGCCTCGGATGTAAAACAACTTTGAATTTCAACACTATCCGCCAGCAGCTTAAAGGAATATTGCCTTTTTGTGGGACACTTTAAATGTCAAACTGCTTGGGGTTATTTGTGTTTTCACATTTGCATTAGTGAGAGGAGATTTTTTGCTGCTGGCTAAAATCAGTCCCACAGGTTCAGAGTTGTGCCGGAGAAGCAAATTATCTTAAAAAATAAAATAAAATAGGAACTGACTCATTAATAAAGGTAGCTAACCTGAGTGAAGTTGGCCCCCCCACCTTCTTCAAATCAGACAAAATTGGTGTCAAATGTTTGTGCTACGTTTGTGCAGCAAAATTTTTTGTTTGTGCTTCTTTGGCTTTGAAGATATTAATGAAAGTGTAAAGGTCAAAAGGTCAACCAGCCCCCCAACTTTTATGAAATCCAACTTTCTTTATATATCTTTAAAACAAAAAAAAAAAAACAAAAAAAATTTGCTTCACAAACTAGCACAAATGTTTGACACCAATTTTGTTTGATTTCATAAAAGTGTGTGTGTGTGGGGGGGCTGTTGACCTTTTGACCTTTATACTTTCATTAATATCTTCAAAACCAAAGCAGCACAAACGTAGCCAAGTTGATTGTCACCAATTTTGTCTGATTTGAAGGTGTGGGGGCCAACTTCACTCAGGTAGGTAGCTACTGTCTTTTGAGCAAAGAGTAATAAAACTTCCAATGTTTATTCTTATTGCTCTATTTTAACCAAAACTAGAATGTTGCTTGATTGTCAGTGAAACTGTTATTCAGCTGCTTTGTCCTCCTTGTACTGGGATCTCGAATAATTTAATTTCTTCTGTGTTGCATGAATGATGTAATGGTTTGAAAAAAAAGTCATGAATATTCAGGTGTTAAGTCTCCAAGTCTAATGGAGAAACAGAAGGAGAAGCTGGTGTTTCCTCTTAAGTTTCTGACTTGTGATACGTTGAAACACATGTCTAAAGCAGTTTCACAAACACAAATTTTCCTCAAATATATGTTGCAGCAATCATCATCCTTTATCTTGGCAAAGAAAAATACACATGAATAAAACTAACACTAAGCGAAGCTATGTGTCAAAATTAGACAAAATAAGCTCACAAGTTCTCCCCAACGAACCAGGCTTTGCTTACTTTGCTTTCATTTTAACTGCAGTAGCATTTTCTAATCTTACTTAATTTAAATAGAACATCATATGAAAAAAATATTCACCCTGGATGTTTTAGCTTTTTTTTTTTTTACAAATCAATCATGAACCCAAAAATCTGCCTATTTTGACAAAAATTTCAAAGTGGAAATGGATTTATACAAAATAAAGATAAGTAAACCAAAAATATGTAACATAAAATAATTGACTGCGTAAATATTTAACCTCTTCAAGTCAGTACTTAGCAGATGCACCTTTGACTGCAATCTCAGGACAGAATCTGCACAGATTAGTTCTGGATTACTCCATTCTCAAGTTTTTTTTTGAAACAGGCATCAAAATCAGTGAGTATTTGCAAAATAAAGAATAATAAAATGTATTCATTTGAACGCCAGCTATCTTGTCTTTGTAGTGAATTCAACTGAATAAGGGTTGAAAAGGATTCCTAATGTTTTTATTTATATTTTACAAAGTCCCAATGTCATTGGAATTGGTGTTGTATTCATTTCTCACTATTTTGTAGAAATCAGCTTTCATGTTGACATTAAATGTTTTTCTTTTGCTATTCGTTAGTTAAAAAAACACAAATTTTGTTGGTCATAGTGTTGATGTGTAAAAACAACAAAAAGGTAAAAGAATTGATGGGAGTGAATATTTTTATAAGCACTTTGTAAATAGCTGATGTCTATGAAATGAAAGCAACATGAAAAATGTAACAAACAAACTGAACTGCAGCTCAGTTGGCAGCACAGATACAGTTCAGATAATATTCCTGTACACAGTGCATGTTGAGGCGGTTGGTCGGTGATGCAACAATATTCATGACAAATTCATTTGTACTTTAAAAAACACTAAGAAAAAAATGCTTTTAAACTTTTCCACTTATTCCCCTAGTGAGGAACGGGAAACACGATAATTACGGCTGATTTAAAAAAATACTACAATAGTTTTCCACAGTAAAAAAATAAAAAATTAAATTGAGTTGTCTAACGACACAATTTCCGCTATTTTCAGCGTTATCTGACCCGTCGCATCAACCACAGAGAACAAAGTCATAGAGCGGCTGATTGACTGGAACGATCAGACAGTTTGGGTCGGAGGCAGAAACTGCACAGCCAGGGAGCTTTTACAGCTCATTACAGATCGGAGTCCCAGGGGTTTCTAAAGTGACTCCCTATCCATGCTTCTGTTGTTCTGTTTATGTCTATCTTGTTTCAGAAACTAAAACAGAAAAAATAAATAAAATACAAGGATAAAAGATTTGTCTTAAAGCTACTGAGGGAAAGAACGATTCACCCAGCCAATTAGAATTGCTATTTTTTCCTCAGTTGCATTATTTACTATACAACAACCAAACATTGTTGGGTTACCAACAATTTCTTTCACCCCCAAACTGAATATTATGTAAAATTAACTTTTTTGAGCTTTACATAATTATTATAATACTCTCCCTTCACCAAAATCATACCTTGAGTGTTTGATTCTTTCATGCATGTTTGAGAATCCTTTAATCTCCCCTGGAAACCGTTCAGCTTTGCAAAAATGCTTGATGAAATCTAGCCCCAGTTAACAAGCTTCCCAGTTTCCGTCTCACCTCTCTCATGACTTCCTCAACCAGCCCCTTCTAACTAACCAGGAGCAATTAGCAAACATCTGGTTGAACTGCGTATCTGCTGAGCTCATTATAGGAGCTACTTTCTGGCAAAAGCGTAGTTAAAGGGTTAATAGAGGAGCCATGTTGTGAGTTTCAGAAAGAGCAGGAGCTTCCAAACAGACAGAGGCCCAATTTCAACGTGTTAAATTAGAAAATAACATTTCTTTAAGTCAAATACGATATTTAGCATTTTTCTGACAACCAACAGTAACATAGTTAATTGATTATGCTAAAAAATATGCACTAAGTGCCTGGAAAACACATAATACATTGAGGGAAATATTTGTGTATTCCTCATCTGTTCTGTCTCTTTTACCTGACAGAGTATTAGGGCCATTCTAAGAAAAATACAAAAATAAAGTCATAAAAGAAATACTTTTTTCTTGTAATATTATGACTTTACTCTCATAATTTCTTTGACTTTTTCTTATTATGGCCCTAAAACTCCGTCGTACCTCTAGGATGCATGTGGCGCTGATTTCCTTTCGCTTCTCCTGACACGTCCTCTAGTCTCATAACGCTAATTTTTCCCAGAGATGCTTTACTTTGAGAGACAAACTGATGGGGAGCAAAAACAAATTGAATACGCGAGTAAAACAAACTCTCCATCACTTTTCATTTAACCCAAGATGCAAATGCCATTTAACCAGCAGATTTAAAGAACAGCCACCTCATTTAGCATGGCATTAGAAGACTGCCATTAGGACTGGCTGAATAAACTCCAGTGATAAATGAGAGGTTTATAAACATTCTGTTCTGCTTGGCTAAGGTCATTATGCTTAAAAGGCCATTAGTTGAGCGCTCCTGAATGCATTGGCCGGGCTTCAATGCGACACACATCAGTTAGCATTAACTTTGGCTTGCAGAGTCCTTGTCAAGAGCCAAAGGGGAATTTAACAAAGTTCACAAATACAGCTGCTTCAATGGGAAGTTTACACAAGTGGGGCCAAATCTGAATATGGTATTCAGAAAGGAACAAATTATGTGGTTGGGCATGAATATTTATTTCCCTACTCAAACTTTTATTCAGTTATTATTCAGTTATTTACATTCAGCGAGAAGCTGAACTCCAAGTCAAGTGGCTGCTTTTCCTCATTCGGATGCATGAGGTAGCCAACCCCAAGTAGAAAAATCAGGGTCTATTTGTGCTCTAAAATATCAAGTGTTAAATACATTTGATCAGCTTTTAGATCCATAGTTACATGACAGAGTTTGTGGCATTTGAGAGCTGAAAAAGCATCCTCTCCGATTCTTTTTTCTCTCTCATATTTTCATTGCAGCTCAATGAATGAAGTAATGGCAGCGCAAAGCTGAATTGATTTTTAGAGACGTTGCAGAACACAGAGTTAGAAACTTTACTGTACCGCATCTCGAAGCAAACAGATATGTCTGCATAGTGTTTGGAAAGAATCAGGATCCTAGATATGTGGGTCATCGTTGGAATTCAAAAGAGATTGTTATCCCTATCAACAACAACAAAAAGAGAATCGGTGTCATTTCCAAACACTTCATGATCCACCGGGAGACAAACTATGTCGCAAAGTAGCGGTGGCGTTAACACAAGATTTCAAAAACATCTCTGGACATCAACGACAATTAGGTGATTGTTGTTGCTCAGCTGACCTCTACTGCAGGAGAAGTGTCAAGAAAGACAGTGGAAAGAGCTCTTCACCAAGGAGGACTTCAAGTTTCACCGTTCCAAGAAAAGCTCCATTGCTGAATCAATGGTCGTGATGTGTTGGGAAGTCTGTTCTATAATCTGAGGAGAATAAACTTGACCTCTTTGGGCATTGGGATGTTGGTTTTGTAAGACAAAACCCTAAAACACAGTTTAACTGTGAGGATGGGAGCATCATATCAACAACCACCTATCAGTGTTGTATAGTACGAAGTAAAAATACTTCACTACTTTACTTAAATATATTTTGGAGTACTTCATACTTTCCTCGAGTACGAAATTTTTGATAACTTTCACTTTTACTTCACTATATTTTCGAACTTAATTTCGTACTTTTATTCCGATACATTTTCAATGTGTGGTTTAGTTACTCGTTACAAAAAAACGAGAGAGAGAAACGCTCATGTTTTGACCCCAACTACTGATTGACTGCTACAAAGTCGGTACTTACCTGGGCTTGTTCATCACCACCAATAGGAAACACCCATAGACATAATATAATATAAGAGCAGACCCCGCATTGGCTGATCCGGCGCAGGAAACACGGCGGCCATCTTGGAGCGGTAGTCCCTCCTACTTTGCTCAATCAAAACAACAGAAGATGCCTCGGACTGAGGGATATTGTTGTTCTGATCTATGGATTATTGATGTGAGGCTCCACAGACAACATTTCACAAGTAAGATGGACATATTATTGCGTATATATTGTGATTAGAATATTACTTTACTGTATTCATGTCCAGCGGCGAGATACCAGCTAATTGTAGCTACAGTGCTTTGGTGTAATACGGGTTCAGCCCCATATGAAGGATAACTGAGATTCTGTAAATCTAAAAAAAATGAATTATTCTCTAACATTGACTTAGATTATCTGACACAAGAGCCTATATTAGAAATGAAACAATGTAACATATATTATAAAACTTATATTATGTGTTATAACATTCATCAGCAAAGTTTACACAGGTGGTAAAGACTATTATTATCTAATTCTTTCACTAGTAAGATTCATCCCAAATCTTCAGTTTTTGTTTTGAAAGTTTCATAAAGACACGATGTGAAGAAGAAGAGGGAGAATCTATAAAGAGAGACGGATATATATATATATTTCATTCCTATTCTATTGTTATAGCCACTAATCATATTTAAATATGCTGAACTAGGTATTAAAAACATACTTAAATAATACAATCGTTTATAAATGTAGCTTTGATAGATGTTTGAATATAGTTCCCAGTAACAAAAAACCGTGTTATGATTGATTAAATGCGCTGATATGTCATTTTGCTGCTAAACACATAAGGCTGAGTGGAGTGGTCTACCGCTCCTATTGTCTCGTCAGCGACAATAGGCGAGAGCGATCCTTGAGGCATCTATCCTTATATCATATCTATGGATACACCTGTTTTGCTTCTCCCATTAAAACACAAAGCAAGTCTCGCGATAAACAGCAGCCACATGTCCCTAACGCCACATAATGACCAGGTGTTGCACCAATAGTTTGTGAAGTAGAGTAATAAATTAATTTTCTTCATGTTGGCCACATTTTCTGTACTGACTATTTTTCTCATTTTCAGCCCTGAACTTACTTGAAGGGAAAACTTAAGGCTTACAAAAACTTTGTATTTTCTTTCCTGGAGGGGAAATTAAGAAGCTGGTTCAGTTGTAAAGCAGGTTAAGTTAAACTTGTAGGTAAAGCACCTAATGATGTCTGCAGGTTTAATCTATTAGCAGGTTTAATTTTGCATGCACTTGGTTGTGTACATTAGTTTAACTGTATTTGACAAGTTTACCAAAATATAAAAATTGTCATTCAAACTGCATTTGCTTTGATTTACTTTTTACTTGTACTTTTCATTACATTACTTAAGTACATAAATTTTTACAGTACTTTCCATACTTAAGTACAAGAAAATTCAGACACTTTAAGACTTTAACTCAAGTAACATTTCAGTCAGTGACTTGGACTTTTACCAAAGTCATATTTTGGAGCGGTAACTATACTTTTACTTGACTATGAGATTTCAGTACTTTATACAACACTGCCACCTATATTAAACCAAATCTGGGAACATCACAAAAGTTATACTGTGTGCAATTATAGGTGGGTGAAATTTGCATTTTAACCCCTTGAAGGGCCTCTGTCTCTCCGAGAAGCTCGTCTTCGCCTTCAGCACCTCATCATAACTGTTTTTCTACTTGAATATTATGTAAAAATATTCAACTGCATTGTCTGCAGTTCCCAAACTGTGGAACTGCAGACAATGTTTTTACCAGCGTTTCAGAGAGAAGTAGCTCATACAAAGAGCTCTGCAAATGTGCAGTTCCACCAAGAGTTTGCTAATTGCTGCTGCCACTAGTCTGAAGGAGCTGAGTGGGGGAGTCGTTTCTGCAAACAGAATGGCCACTAGGGGAGATTCAAGGATTTCTCAACAGTCCAGGTAAGTTTGATGAAAGGATAACACTGTAATTATGTAGAGCTCAATTCAGTTTTACATAATTCTGCCACTTTAATGAAATAACACTTTCATTGCATTGTGTGACACTTTAGCTCTACCCTAAAATGAACGACAAATTAAACTGAAACTGATATCTTCTGACTGTGTCTAGCACTGGCAGATTTCATAGATCATGTGGAAATAACATCTGATCATTTACAGCCAGCACACACTTGTCTATCTTGATTATTTTCCTTTTCCATAAGTCTTGAAATCGAACTCCAATTACCCCATGTTGCTACTTCTATTAAAGTCCAATATTATGCGGCGCGGTACTTTCATTATATGAACTTGGCCTTGATGATGACAACGACGTCTACTTCCAACTGTTGTCCGTTATTAAACTATTTTTTTTCTTTTAATGTAATGCTTGACAATGCAGCATCACCACACGTTGAACGCAACTCAACCAAAGAAAGTCGACAAGTGTCATTTCAGACAAAAGGATGTTAAGTTGCTGTGAATCCAGTCAGCTGGCTGGAAGCAGTTAAAGCCCCGTGGAACTGCTCATCATGCGTGTGATTACCCTCACCATGTCATTCGTGATTATGGTAATTAGCAAATCACAGGATAAGATCGGGCTTGCCATTCCACACACAGATGTTAAGGGGGAAAGACGTGCACATCCACATCTATTCAGACAATTACAGGGTGCGTGTGTCGCGAAAGAAACCACAACCCAAATGCCAGTGTCTGTCACCTAATGTCACCCTGGGTATGAGGCAGTAGCTTGGAATAAAATGTATGCGGTATATAAATCAGATCCTAACAAGCCCTAATGAGCCTTAACAATCCTAAAGACCTCATACAGCCCTGATGAAAGGTTGACTCTCTCGCTAACAGTGCCTATGCAAATTTTAAAAGTGCCACTGGCGTTAGGGAGGGGTGGGGGGCTATGCGTCGGGGAGGAAGAGAGGGGAAGTGTGTTCGGGAAAATCTCAGAGGAATTTGTGTGTATAGGTGCGTGCACAAAAGGCAGAGATTGTGTGCTTCTGTCTGAGCCGAGGGTGAAAATGTGTTTCCAATCCACTGGGCTTAAAGCAGGAAACAAGAGGGGAATTGCAGTCACCCATGAAGAAAAACAGATACTTTCTTTCGTCTCTCCCTGTTCCTACATTTTGCTGCGGAAGACAGTGATGAATCGCCTTATCAGGAATTTGAGTCGACAGCTCCAGTAAATGCTAATGGGGACTCAAGAGTCTCACAATGCAAACTGATCAGAAACCTAAAGTGTGTGTGTGTTTTTTAAATATGACTACATTAGAATTTTCTACCTGAGTCTGCTTTAGGTACCGGAGGCAAAGTGAGTCTGTAATTGTGACCAAAAAAATTATCCATTAAGAATTATCAACAACCTGGACTCAGCAAACCTGGCCAGTGAAGGGTTTTTTTCATCCAACTCCAGCTGGAAGGAAATTTTTTTTGAAGACAGTAATAGTGATGTCTGACTTTTGTAGGTGGAAAGGATGCATGGTGTTGATGATCAAGTGCATGTGATAAAGAGGTGTGGATTTAATGTGGTGACACAATATCATTGAAAAGAAAAAAAATCCATATTTTTAACTAGTCTGTACCTCAGAAAGAGGATAGTAGATGTTTGTTAGGAGGATAAAGGCTACACTGGCATTTCTATGTGATGCTTTCCATAATTCCTAGTAGCTTGCCACCATCAGTATGTGAATGTGTGGGTGAATGGGTGAACTGAAAAATGCTGTACAAGTACAGACCATTTACCACTTTCCATAGCAGTAGTTGGATACCATTCTGTTGGTTTTATGTTGACACTTTAGGATTGGTATTAATCTACAAAATCAAATCGCCCTTAGGCTGAATTAATGGGAAACAACATAGCACTGTGGCAGAACAGACACCCACTTGCATATATGTCTGCATGCATACCAAGCTAAAAATAAAAAAAAAGGCACCACCAAGTAACAATTAAATTTGACATCTTATAAAATAGGCTAGAAAATTTTTGAAAAAGGTCTTCTCCCAAAAGGTCACTCCTCATCTCATTTTTTAATTATACATCCATAATAGGAAATTATGGTGAGCTTCTGAACGGCTGTGTCATTTCAGTAACTCTGTAGGTACCAGTGTATTTGGTTCTCCCTTATTTATGAATTTAAATGTAATATAGATTGCTATTGTATCTAAAACACAGTTTATTTACTTGTGTTGCGTTTCTCTGTTCGTTCTTGTCTCCTATGTATTGGTTTACATTCTCATGTAATGCTAGCTTTTTGACTTTGTTTAGTTAGATCCTTCTTCGACCTGTGTTTTATTCTTCCGTGTTAATTTCTTTGTACATCGATCACTTTACCTCAATTTCTCTGCTGAGGTTTTCCTCCAGCTGCACTGTTCAGTCACACCTTGTTCTTACATCAGTCATCAGTGTTCCCAGTAGTAAAAAGCTTATCCGTTTCCTCTCACCCAGACGTTCATGCTGATTTCCAACTGCTCCAGATTGCTACCTGGTTCTCTTGGTACGTTTTCTTAGCCCACCTTTGCAGGTTCCTTGGTTTTGGAAGCTGTCTCTTTAATAAAATCCCGTCAAATCAATACGAGACTGCTGTTTTCAACGCCGGGGTCTCACTCCACCGCCCTGACAATCATGACAAAAGAGATATTAAGGAACATTCCTAAAAGGAGCCAATCAAACACTGTTCAGATGGATATGCAAGTCATCCAAATTGTGCTCTACAGGGCGGAGAGAAACCCTTACATCAGGCCTTTCAGACGTAAATCCTAACGGGCTTTTAGACGCATGTCTGCTTCAGCACATCTGACTCAACTGATTAGCTCTTCACTACATCTCTGCAGAGCTTGACTGCATGCTAAGGGGGCAATTTAATCATATGATTTAGTTGTGTAGGTTTTAGGGCCCTGCCCCCGAAGGAATGGAGTTAATGCAGAATCCTTTACCTTAAATGGATCGTTTCCAATTTTTTAAGTGAGGTTTAACGGCAAGGCAAAGCAAATGAATTTGTATTGTACACTTAAGCAATTATGCAATTCACCTAGCTTTACATGATGAAAAGATAAAACATACATGCAAGAAGCATTACTTTGCAGTGGGGGCATAAAGGGAAAGCAACAAAAAGTTGCCATAGAAACACAATGATGTTCCAGTTGCTATTTATCAAAGTCTAAACGAATGGACTTTTATTTAATGGATCTCAGGGTCTTTGTATTTTTGCTGTTTTCTGTAAGTTTGTTTCCAGATTAGTGGAGACTAATGCTTCTTCTCCATCTTTAGATCATATTGTAGACTTGAACCAGAAGACCTGAGTGGTCTGGATGGTTATTCAAAAACAATACCAGACCTTCAATACCAGACCTTCAATACCTTCTGTCAGATTGGATCCCAATCTGACAGAAGATTAGATCAGTTGATGTACTTGGCAATTAGAACACGTTAAAGCCATTGGGATCTTGCAGACCGCTCCCAAGCAATTCCCTATGACTGCGTCTCCGACTGTCTGACCACAATAGACTCGGGGTCTATTTTGGTTGCAACTACGCAGCCATTTGATGGAAATGTCATGAGTGATACTGGAAGAGAGTCACACATCCACCTTAGGGGAAACAACAAACTAAAATATTTAACCCACAAAAAAGTGTTGTACTTACCATTTTTATTACCTCAGAAGTAACAGCAAACTGGTTAAAGCAGCTTTGTGTTTACTGCCTGTCATAGTTGTTGTTTTTCTTCCCTCTTGCGCGTATCATGACGCAGAATAGTGAGATTTGTTGAGAATCAGTGACATTCAGGTCGGAGGAATGCAACCTGGACGTTAGGTTGCATTTGAATCGGATACAGATCTGATATGGGTCGCATTTGAAAAGAATCTGACCTGTACTGTCCAGACTGTCATAAAAAAATTGGATACAGGTCGCATTAAGTCAAAAAAAAAAAATTGAACTGGGTCACTTCATCCTGCAGTGTGAACGCAGCCTTACACTCTCTCAACCGTGTTACCTTCAGAGTTGTGAACAATGGCAGCTGAGCCAGAGGTTTGGACTATGTGGTTTTATTTTTTCAACGCCTAGAAGTCTTATTAGTTCTTCTGCTGGGTCAGATGGAGAGCAGACACAAGGAAACAAGCACAACAGACACTCGCAGTGTTTATTTCATGTCAAAAATGATCAAATGATCAGGAAGTCAAATGAGTTGTCCCAGCTGCCTTCATGTGAACGTATAATATTCCCCAGTCGAAGGAGGGAAGTGAGATTCTTCAGAATTTTGATCTTCATCGTTAATTCCAGTGGGTTTTTTTTTTCTTGAATTGAATGTGTTACTCCAGGCTAACCTATTAAACATAAATAAGTACAAAATTGAATGAGTTCTTCAAGCAACTCTTTAAAAAGAACCAGATCCAGACCATAAATTGTCTTCTTTAAGATTGAAACTTAGCTAATCTAGTTTTATACAAAATTAAAATGCTGTTAGTTACACCCCTCAGGTGGGCTAATACCTGCTTATTGCCTTAAAGCCGATAACACTTCAATTCAAAACCATCCCATTGACAGTGCTTCGTTAATCTATGAGAAATAATTCACGTGTTTTTTAAAATAAAATTGTAATAAAAATGATTAAAATTTTGAGAACACAAATTTACCATTTGTGGCAGGGAGGCATAAACACTGCATTTTCATAAAACAAAGCATGCATCACTTTAAGTTGCCTCTTATTCATCAAACTGGCTGATGCAAATGAGCAAAAATAATATTAGCAAAATGGTTCAGTCTTTTATGAGAGGATCTTAACATTTCAGCTCTGCCTGACCCATAAACAGGGGCATTAGTCTGATGTCTTTCCCCTGATGTCTCACTCTGATTGCTGTCTGAATCACACACCCTCCTTTATTATCTGTGTCAGCCACTGAACTCCTAACAATTTGTTGCCACGTTCTTCTTACAGTCTGATAGAGATGACAAGCTTAATTAATGAAGTGGGTGGTGAAACTGCCTCTTTTGATTTTTCTTTGTGCTGAAACAATCTGTAGTACAAATACCTCATAAAAAGACAAGGTTAAAAAAAACTTAATAAAGATGTGATGAAAAAGAAAAAAAGCGTTTGATTTTTTTTTTATAAATCTCACCATGCTTTTGTCACATGGCACATTGTGAATATAACTCAACAGCAGCAGGAGGCTGATGTGTAAAAACATTTGATGGATTAAAAATAAAAACCCCAGCAATAGTTAGGTTTTTTCAATAGTCTATTAAGGCTAGGCTTTAGCTGCCAATCCATCTTATTTTACATTGCAATTAAGGGTGCACCAATAAATCAGCTAGTCGATAAATTCATTTTGGGACATTTTAGTAACATTTCAGACAAAAAAATAAATAAAATATGGGCCAAAATCAGAATCGGTAAGTGAGGCTTTTTGGTGATTGGCCAGAAAGCAGCCAATCACAATGCTTTTTAACATTTACAATAATATTTTTTTTCCCAAAGGAAACTTGTAACAAGTAGTTTGTGCAAAACTTAACAACTTTATCCCTCATAGCTAAATAACTTGACTATCTATCCTAAAACTATCACAAAGTGTTTGGTCGCCAAATAAAGGAATGAAATAGAGGTATATATCTAGAAAAATATCTAAAACTTTATTTGACTAAATGCTCTTAGCCACCTTTTAAAATAAAAACTGTCAATACTAATAAAGTCAATGGTGCCTCTTAAATGGACTTCAAGTGGTATCGAGTATTCGACATGTATCTGCTGGAAATTACTGATCCTTATTATAAAGGTGAAGGGGAACTTAAGCCGTTTTCACACTGCAAGAAACGGAACGGGTTAAAGTAGGGCCGACCGAATCAGCAGCTGATTGGTTTAGAGCCAGCCGTTGTTTTTTTGTTTTTTTTTGCATTCAGCCGTTGGTTGTTTTGCAGTCAGCCGTTAATCGGTTCTAGCTGGCTCTCACTAAACTGTCCTTACTGTATTTTGTAAAGAGTGCTCTTTTTAATATTTTTATCATTATTTCTAATTTGCGATAAATTAGAAATATGCATACTCACTGCATGTGAGTATGCAAACTCACATGCAGTGGAGTATGCATATTTCTTGGAGTTGTCAGTTGTCAGTTCAGCATACGCAACAAGTTATGACGAAAATAAGAAATTAAATTGTTTATATTATGATATAATATATGATATAATATATATCATATACACAGTCCAGTCACATTAATGTGACCATCTGTCAAAAGCCAGAATAACCACCTTTCGCAGAGCGAACTGCTACGAGACGTGCAGGAAGAGAGTCACTTAGGTCCCTGAAGGTCTTCTCTGGGATGTTGAGCCATGCCGACTCTAATGCCGTGGCCAGCTGCGCTAGATTACGCGGTTGAGGATCCATGGCGCGAACAACTCGATCGAGATGGTCCCACAGATGCTCGATTGGGTTTAAGTCAGGTGAGTTTGCTGGCCAGGGGAGGACGGTAAACTCATCCTGGTGCTCTTCGAACCACGCACGTACACTGGCAGCTGTATGGCACCTCGCATTGTCCTGCTGGAAGATGCCATCATCCTGAGGAAAAACAATGCGCATGTAGGGGTGGACATGGTCCGCAAGGACAGATGCGTACTTGTATTGATCCATCGTGCCTTCCACAATAATCAGTGAACCCAGAGAATGCCAGGAAAACATTCCCCAGACCATAATGCTCCCGCCTCCAGCTTGGACCGTTCCTGCAATGGTTGCAGGGTGGTTCCTTTCAGAGGTTTCACGCCTTATACGCCAACGTCCATCTGTCCGATGGAGCATAAAACGCGATTCATCTGAAAACGCTACCTGTCGCCACTCAGTGGACGTCCAGCTGCTGTACTGGCGTGCAAATTCTAGCCTTCGTCGTCGATGAACACCAGTCAGCATAGGTGCACGAACCAGGCGTCTGCTTCGGAGGCCCAGACGCAGCAATGTTCGCTGAATAGTGGTTTGGGAGACACTTGTGGTAGCCCCTTGGTTCATTTTAGTGGTCAGTTGCTCAACGGTAGCCCGTCTATCTGCCCGAACGCATCTCCGCAACCGTCGTTCGCCTCTGTCATCTATGGCCCGTGGTGCACCACATTTGCCACGTCGTTGATTTTGGACAGTCCCATTTTGCCATGCACGGTACACTTTTACCACGGCGGCACGCGAACAGTTCACAAACTCAGCCGTTTCGGAAATGCTTCCACCCTTGGCCCGAAAGCCAATGATCATGCCCTTTTGGACGTCGGATAAATCGCTTCGTTTCTGCATTACGCCAACGATTGAAATGTTTTCCGAAGCCCACACACACCCTTTATATACGCTCAACTGCACTGTGCTGCCACCTGCCTTCTGTGATTGGTTATTTAACTCTGAAGTGGAAAGTACGTGGTGGTCACATTAATGTGACTGGACTGTGTATTATATCATATATTATATCATATTATATCTATATAATATGATATAATATATCATATTATATATATATATATATATATATAATATGATATATCATATTATATAGATATAATATGATAACTAGATAGGTATACATGCGTTGTCGTGGTTTCAAAGTGTATTTAAAGCGGGGTCTAGCTGCAGCTGCAGTCAACTACAACACACGCAGTGTAAAACTCATTAACCTACTTAACCGCTAAGTCAGGATGCCATTTAACTGTTAATAACAAAGTGTATGATGATCTACGTGATGATTCTATGTCGCTGATTAAATAAAATCATATGGTAATGACAGCGTATACATGTCTGAGCTAAGCGTATGACTAATTAACAGAATACCGCCCTCAGTTATAATCAAACACAAGGAGAGGGTTGTGCTTTGCCCCTGCGCCATCACAGCATCCCCTCTGGATCACGTTTTAAAAACAGAAAACACTGTCATAAATATTGTCTATTGCTGCAGCGACCATCCCACCCCATGAAAGTAGGGTGACACGCCGTGGTGGGCGTCGCTTATTTTGATTTCTGAAAGATGGCAACCCTAACGCCAAGGGATCATGAGATAAACCTGCAAATATGAACAGTTGAGAACCTGAGCATTTCCTTACACCAGGATGGTGAAGGAGCTGAAAAAGACATCTGGAGGGCGCTATAGAGTCAACAATAAATGTAACGGAGGAATTTTATTTCAAATATGCCTGATTTTTCTACATCAATCAGCTCCTATAAACCTGTCAGAATGAATCCAGTACTTACTGTTTCGACATTTTTAGATTTCCTTAAGATGGATCAACAGTTCAAGTATAAGAATACACAAATTTTACAAATCTTGCAATGTTCAGGAAAGTGTTGCATTTTTATCACCCCACCTAACTATGGTGCTCCAAAATTAAGTTCAGCCATTTTATTTTATTTTTTTTATTTTTTTTTAACTTCAGTTGAAAAACTGGAATCAGATTTAAAGGGAAGACAGGTGAAGCTAAGTACAAATGCATGCCACACTGCTCAGATTTTTTTATTGGAAGATATATGTTTTAATACCACGTTTCATTTTATTTTGTAGTTGATGATCAAATATTTTCTTACTCATAACAACCAAACCAGTTTTTTGCTTTATGTGTGGAAATTTTTTCCCTGACATGTTTGCTAGTAATCAATGAAAATATCACATTTAGAAAAGGTCATTTTTGCTTGAAGGTGCATATTTTTTGTAATGGACAAAATAGCACAAATCTTTTGTATTCTCCTTATAACATTTATAGGAATTAGACTAAACGTCTTGACTGCGCGGACCCGTGATGATCGGAACCTTTCGAACACGGCGTGTTTTAACGGGGAAGAACTAGATCCGAACACCAGGCTCTTTACAGGCTATGGAGCCGTCAGTTTAACAGTATGATAGAAAATTATGGAACATGCCAAGTGTCAATTTTCTTATTTTGTTGGAGAATATTAGCAACGATTAGGGCTGCACAGTGCCGCAGTTGGTAGAGCTGTTGCCTTGCAGGAAGAAGGTTCTGGGTTTGATTCCCGGCCTCAGTCTTTCTGCATGGAGTTTGCATGCGTGGGTTTTCTCTGGCTTCCTCCCACAGTCCAAAAACATGACTCAGGTTAATTGGCCTCTCCACATTGTCCCTAGGTGTGAGTTGTGTGTCCTGTCTGTCTCTGTGTTGCCCTGCGACAAACTGGCAACCTGTCCAGGGTTGACCCCGCCTCTCGCCCGGAACATTAGCTGGAGATGGGCACCAGCAACCCTCCCGACCCCACTAAGGTTCAGGGGTGTAAAGAAAATGGATGGATATTAGCAACAATTAGCCAGATTTACCAAGCTAGCGCTGATAATTGCTCATATGGGAGCCTTCTGTGCTATGGAAGGAGGACATATAGAGATGTCAGAGATTTAAATCTGTTTTATTTTTCTGTTTAAAGACTGACTGATCCATTTGTTTAATTTCTTACATCATCAGATTATTTCACATAACATTTCATATTATTAATAAAAATATTTCACCAGTGGAACTAGCAGTTCAAAATTAAAGAATTATTTATTTAAACCAGCGTCTCTATCTTGCTCAAAAGATTGTCAAGCAAAAGTAAAATCTCATTAATCAGTTTTGTCTTATTTTAAATGTACTAAAATATTTTCACTAGAAACTGGACAAAAAAATTACTTAGTAAAATTTTGCCTTCAAATAATACAAATTCATTATTGATTTTTATGATTATCGATTATCATTATTGATTATTATTGATCCCATTATTATCCCATTGAACCCATTATCGATCCCAAAGGGAAATTAAATGTTGTTATAAGTCATATGGATTTGATTAATGATGACATTACGCAAACTATGAATTTCAGTAATTAAATTCAAACTAATCAAACTCAATTTCATAGAAAATAATCCTAAATAATAACTAATTAAAATGGATTTTAAACACAGAAATTGTGTAATTATGGTAAGGCTGAACAATATTACAATATCATGAAATAAGTGTCTTTATCAGTCTGTATCAATACTTTTTATTAGTTTTTCTGTTTTAAATATTTTGAATACTTCCCTGTTTTATCCATAGTTTTCACACCACAATGTTTTTTAAATATTTGTTTTTATTTCTAAGCAATTATGAGGAATGTAACTTCAAGTTGCAGCTCAATTGCACCACTGGGATACAAGAAATGTATCTAGTTTGGTCAAAAGGTGTGGAAAAATATGTATTATTTTTGGTTTAACGAGCTCTAGTGACCTTTGTGTTGGTCAGTGATACTTAAAACCTGGTTTAAATGAAAGCCAAGAGTGTCCACTTTAAGAAGATACCAAACACTATATTATAAACCTTTGACAAATGCCCATGCCATGAGCCTAAACCAAACATACACCAGTCTCAAAAAACAGATTTTTTCATGAGCTGATAACTATGACTCAACTACCATTTTGGAAGGGCTGTCATACCAAAATATTAACTAGAGACATGTATCTCTTCAAAAAATATCAATAGACAATCCAACCCTGAAATGGACAAAAATGTCAAATTTTGACATCTGGCCCATGGATTAGCATTCAGCTGTAAAATTTGTTTTTATTCAAACTTCAGCAGTTTTCTAGTTGTTCTGCTGAGGTAGTGACATCAATTTGTGACATCACACAAATTGATGTCACAAAGAGAACAGAGAACAGAGAAAACAGAGTGTCAACGTCATAACCATTGCAGAAGTCACAGAGCAAGTAAAAGGAGTGTCTGGTAGGAAAATCTTGGATTTATCTAATCAACATGTCAACTGAAAGAAAAGACCTAATGAAAGAACATGAGGATCTGAAGAAGCAAATTGAGCAGCTTCTTCAGAGAAATGATGAGAACATTAAGACACTTTTTGATGAGAACAGACATTTAAAGGTGAATAACGCCACCCTGGAGAAGGAAAAAAACATCCTGGAGCAGAAATGTACTGCTCTAAATAAGGAAAAAGCCACCCTGGAGCAGAAATGTACTTCCCTAGAGAAGGCAAACACCGCCCTTGAACAGAAAAACACCTCCCTGGAGCAGAAATGTACCTCCTTAGAGCAATTAGACTCTGTCTTGGATCAGTCTAACGCCACCTTGGATCAGGAGAATACCGCCCTGAAGCTGAAAAATATGGCCTTGGAGCAGACAAATGCCGCCCTGGAGCAGAAAAACACCAACCTGGAAAAGAAATTCACAGCTCTAGAAAAGGAAAAAAACCATCCTGGAGCAGAAATGCACTGATCTGGAGAAGGAAAACACCACCCTGGAGCAGAGAAACACCTCCCTGGAGCAAAGAAGCATTGCTTTGGAGCGTATAGATGCAGTTTTGGAGCAGGCAAATGCCTCCCTGGAGAAGGATAATGCATCTATGGAGCAGGACAACACCGCCCTGAAGGAGAAAAAGATGGCCTTGGAGCAGAGAGTCACCACCCTGGAGCAGGAGAACAGCGCGCTGAAACTGAAAAACATTGCCTTGGATAAGGACAAGACCATCTTGGAGCAGATAGATGAAGCCTTGGAACAGGCACACACCACCCTGGAGAAAGATTACGCCGCCTTGGAGCATGAGAACAGTGCCTTGAAGAAAAGAAACATCGCCTTGGAGCAGAGAGGCTCCACCCAGGAGCAGAACATCACCACCCTGGAGCGGAACATCACCACCCTGGAGCAGAAGAACACGTCCCTGGAGCAGAGAATCATCGCCTTGGAGCGAGTTGATGCTGTTTTAGAGCAGGCAAATGCCACCCTGGAGCGGGATAATGCCGCCTTGGCGCAGGAGAACACCGCCCTGAAGGAGAAAAATATCGGCTTGGAGCGAAACGTCACCACCTTGAAGCAGAAGAACAATATTTTGGAGCAGGAGAACACTGAACTGGAAGATGATAACGCCTCCCTGCAGGAGGAAAACCACATGCTCCGCCAGGCAAAGAGCGCCTTGGCAGAGGAAAAACTACACCTCAACCTGACATACATGGGCCTGCAGCATAGAAGCATCGCCTCCGAGCAGGAAAGGAAAGTCTTGGAGCGAATGTGTACCAACCTTGAGCTGCAAATGGAACAGCTGAACCAAAGGTTGAGGGACAAAGAGGAGCAGCTGAACAAGGAGCAGCCAAACGAGGAGCAGCCAAACGAGGAACAGCAGAACGAGGAACAGCAGAACGAGCAGCAGCCAAACGAGGAGCAGCAGAACGAGCAGCAGCCAAATGAGGAGCAGCAAAACGAGGAACAGCAGAATGAGGAGCCTTCAAAAGAGGAACCCGACGAAGACAACCAGTCAGACCAGCCTCAAAAGCCGCCACCTTTAGTCAGACGTGTTGTCAGAGGTTTCACCAACACACTGCTGAGAATCTACCAAAGAGTCAATCGAGGATAACAGGACTACGTAGTCAATGGAGCTGCACACTTGGGGGCTGACATCCAGGGCTTCGTGTTGAGAAGAGTCTTTTGACTCAACTCTTTCGACGTGGGTGGGGTTAGGGGGGTGAATGGGGGGGTCGGAGGGGTGCGCAATGATTGGTGAAGAAATTTTGTCGAGGGGGGGGGACGTGCGCAGTGATTGGTGGGGGGGCGTGGGGGGGGACCACTGCTTTAGGTTTCCCAGCCTGCCTCCAGGACTACATAGCAAGTCCCGTTGGTCTCTCGACTAACCTCCAGGGCTTTGTGGTGAGTCTTGTAGGTCAGTGGTCCCCAACCTTTTTATTACTGCAGACCGGTCAAGACTCGGACAATTCCGCTGCGGACCGAGGGTGGGGTGGGGGTGGGGGGGGCGCGCAATGATCGGTGCAGAAATTCTGTCGACTGGGGGACGTGCGCAGTGATCAGTGGAGGGGAGGGTGGGGGGGGGACCACTGTTGTAGGTTTCCCAGCCTGCCTCCAGGACTACATAGCAAGTCCCGTTGGTCTCTCGACTAACCTCCAGGGCTTTATGGTGGGTCCTGTAGGTCAGTGGTCCCCAACATTTTTATTACTGCAGACCGGTCAAGACTCAGACAATTCCGCTGGGGACTGAGGGTGGGGGGGGCAGATAGGTGCCGAAATTTATTTTGTCGACGGGGGGACGTGCGCAGTGATCGGTGGAGGGGAGGGTGGGGGGGACCACTGTTGTAGGTTTCCCAGCCTGCCTCCAGGACTACATAGCAAGTCCCGTTGGTCTCTTGACTAACCTCCAGGGCTTTATGGTGAGTCCTGTAGGTCAGTGGTCCCCAACATTTTTATTACCGCAGACCGGTCAGGACTCGGACAATTCCGCTGCGGAACGAGGGTGGGGGGGTGGGGCGCAATGATCGGTGAAGAAATTCTGTCGATGGGGGGGACGTGCGCAGTGATTGGTGCTGTACGTTTCCCAGCCTGCCTCCAGGACTACATGGCAAGTCCCGTTGGTCTCTCGACTAACCTCCAGGGCTGTTGTGGGTCCTGTAGGTCAGTGGTCCCCAACCTTTTTATTACTGCAGACCGGTCAAGACTTGGACAATTCCGCTGCGGACCGAGGGTGGGTGGGGCGCAATGATAGGTACAGAAATTTTGTCGACAGGGGGACGTGCGCAGTGATCGGTGGAGGGGAGGGTGGGGGGGACCACTGCTGTAGGTTTCCCAGCCTGCCTCCAGGACTACATAGCAAGTCCCGTTGGTCTCTCGACTAACCTCCAGGGCTTTATGGTGAGTCCTGTAGGTCAGTGGTCCCCAACATTTTTATTACCGCAGACCGGTCAGGACTCGGACAATTCCGCTGCGGACCGAGGGTGGGGGGTGCAACGATCGGTGAAGAAATTCTGTCGACGGGGGGGACGTGCGCAGTGATCGGTGGAAGGTGGGGGGAGACTACTGCTGTAGGTTTCCCAGCCTGCCTCCAGGACTACATAGCAAGTCCTGTTGGTCTCCGGTCTGATCTCCAGGGTTTCGTTGCGTGACCCATTGGCCTCCGGAGTCTCGTCGTGGAGTCTGCTTCCCGGTTCCTGCTCTGCCGCCGGCATGTACTTGCTCCACTGCCAGTGTCGCAGGTCCTATCAACCTCCCAGCCAGGCTCAGGAGGTCGGTCAAGCCGAGACACATCCCTATCATCCCCAAGGTTCCTGTTCTGCCGCCAACGTCCACCAAGGTACTTGCTCCGCTGCCAGCGTCCTCCAAGGCTGCTGTTCGCCTACATCCTCCTCAGATTCCTTTGGTGTTCCTTAGTTGTTTCCATTTAATTCTGCCTTGTTTTCCACATCTGTTCTTCATTGGTGATTCTAATTATTTTTAATGGAGACCTTGGCGGAAATTCAGACTGGAAGACTATTATATTCATCCCACCTGCCCTACCAAGATGTTGTCCTGCACCTCGATTCCAACCAATCGGGATGGTCTCCTCCTCCAATCACTCCCTTGATAAGGTCCAGCTGTTCATCGGTGCCTGGTCGTTGGCTGAGCTTCAACCTTCCTCCACCCCTCCTCCACCATCAGCCGAAGACTTCTTCAATGTCCATTCAGTCTCCTCCATCCTCTCCACAACCAGTGTCCGGCCCGGGGGGGAAGACGTCTCTAATTTTCATACTCAGCGGCTCATTCTCTCTCTGACAGCGGTTTTCAGCGCAATGTCTTCCTCCTGGGTCCGAGCACCAAAGACTTTCATTTGTCATTTAAACTTTCTAATACCACTCAGTCTCTCTGTGCATGAGTCTCTCCAGGTTGAATTTCTTGTTTCTAGTTATTTTCCTTTG
The DNA here is from genome assembly GCA_033032245.1 of Poecilia picta. NCBI lineage: Eukaryota > Metazoa > Chordata > Actinopteri > Cyprinodontiformes > Poeciliidae > Poecilia > Poecilia picta. The sequence goes on along the minus strand of CM065353.1, from coordinate 26,312,923 downwards.
TTCTAGTTTAATTAGGTTCCTTTAGTCTCTTTACTCATTTGTGCTTGTATTTTGGTTGTTTCCCCTTGTGTAATTCCCCCCCCCCTTTCTTTGGCCACTTTCTCTTTCCCTTTACAGGCTGCTTCCACTCCCTCCACTCACATCTGCTCATCAGCCCAGGTCCTGCACAATGGTGCACTTGGTAGCACTTTTGCCTTGCAGGAAGAAGGTCCTGGCTTCAATTCTCAGTCCTGGGTCTTTCTGCATGGAGTTTATATGTTCTCCCAATGCATGCGTAGGTTCTCTCCGGGTACTCCGGCTTCCTCCCAATGTCGAAAAGCATGACTGTTAGGTTAATTGATTTCTGTAAACTAATCTTTATGTATGGATGTGCGCATGAATGGTTGTTTTGTCCTGTCTCTGTGTAGCTAGCGACACAGAGACAGGACAGCTTCCTTCCTTCCTTCCTTCATTGCTTCCTTCCTTCCTTACATCCTTCAAGACAGATTCTAGTTTAACACAAAACCTCACTATTGAATGTGATGCATATGAGCATTATTCAGAGACAAATGTTGACTTACAGGGTGGATATAAAAGAAGCCTTCCTTATTTCTTTCTTTCCTTCCTTCCTTCCAGACTGATTCTAGTTTAACACAAAACCTCACTATTGAATGTGATGCATATGGTCATTATTCAGAGTTGATTGTTGACTTACAGGCACAACAAAGCCCTGGATATCCAAGGAAGACTTCCATCCGTCCTTCCTTCTTTCCTTCCTTACTTCCTTCCTTTCTTCATTCTTTCCTCCCTTACTTCCTTCTTTCCTTTCTTCCTTCCAACCTTCCTTCAAGACTGATTCTAGTTTAACACAAAACCTCATTATTGAATGTGATGCATATGGTCATTATTCAGAGTAGATTGTTGACTTACAGGCACAACAAAGCCCTGGATATCAAAGAAGCCTTCCATCCGTTCTTCCTTCTTTCCTTCCTTCCTTCCTTCCTTGCTTCAAGACTGATTCTAGTTTAACACAAAACCTCACTATTGAATGGGATGCATATGAGCATTATTCAGAGACTAATGTTGACTTACATGCTGGATATCAAAGAAGTCTTCCTTCTTTCCTGGCATCCTTTCTTCCTTCCTTCCTTTTTTCCTCCCCTCCTTTCTTCCTTCCTTCCTTCCAGACTGTTTTTAGTTTAACACAAAACCTCACTATTGAATGTGATGCATATGGTAATTACTCAGAGTTGATTGTTGACTTACAGGCTGAATATCAATGAAGTCTTCCTTCCTTCCTTCATTCCTTCCTTCCTTCATTCCTTCCTTTTTTCCTTCCTTCCTTCCTTCCTTCCTTCCTTCCTTCCTTCCTTCCTTCCAGACTAATTCTAGTTTAACACAAAACCTCACTATTGAATGTGAGGCATATGGTCATTATTCAGAGTTGATTGTTGACTTACAGGAACAACAAAGCCCTGGATATCCAAGGAAGACTTCCATCCGTCCTTCCTTCTTTCCTTCCTTCCTTTCTTCATTCTTTCCTCCCTTCCTTCTTTTCTTTCTTCCTTCCTACCTTCCTTCCAGACTGATTCTAGTTTAACACAAAACCTCACTATTGAATGTGATGCATATGGTCATTATTCAGAGTTGATTGTTGACTTACAGGCACAACAAAGCCCTGGATATCACAGGAAGACTTCCATCCGTCCTTCCTTCTTTCCTTCCTTCTGTCTTTCCTTCCTTCCTTCCGTCCGTCCGTCCATTTTCTTCCGCCGGCATGTACTTGCTCCACTGCCAGTGTCGCAGGTCCTATCAACCTCCCAGCCAGGCTCAGGAGGTCGGTCAGTCCGAGACACATCCCTATCATCCCCAAGGTTCCTGTTCTGCCGCCAACATCCACCAAGGTACTTGCTCCGCTGCCAGCGTCCTCCAAGGCTGCTGTTCACCAGCATCCTCCTCAGATTCCTTTGGTGTTCCTTAGTTGTTTCCATTTAATTCTGCCTTGTTTTCCACATCTGTTCTTCATTGGTGATTCTAATTATGTTTATTTCTTGTTTCTAGTTATTTTCCTTTGTTCTAGTTTAATTAGGTTCCTTAAGTCTCTTTACTCATTTGTGCTTGTATTTTGGTTGTTTCCCCTTGTGTAATTTCCCCCCCTTTCCTTGGCCACTTTCTCTTTCCCTTCACAGGCTGCTTTCACTCCCTCCACTCACATCTGCTCATCAGCCCAGGTCCTGCACAATGGTGCACTTGGTAGCACTTTTGCCTTGCAGCAAGAAGGTCCTGGCTTCAATTCCCAGTTCCGGGTCTTTCTGCATAGAGTTTATATGTTCTCCCAATGCATGCGTAGGTTCTCTCCGGGTACTCCGGCTTCCTCCCAAAGTCCAAAAGCATGACTGTTAGGTTAATTGATTTCTGTAAACTCATCTTTATGTATGGATGTGTGCATGCATAGTTGTTTTGTCCTGTCTCTGTGTTGCTAGCGACCTGTCCAGGTTGTTGAGGGGATCCGTTTTGGTGGCCTCAGGATCACGTCTCTGCTTTTTGCGGATGATGTGGTCCTATTGACTTTATCGGATCGTGATCTGCAGCTCTTGTTGGAGCAGTTCGTGGACAAGTGTGAAGCCACTGGAATGAGGCTCAGTGCCTCCAAATCCGAGGCCATTGTCTTGAGCCGGATCAGGGTGGGGTCGTCCTGCCTCAAGTGGAGGAGTTTAACTGGGGATTTTGTTCATGAATGAGGGACGAAGGGAGCGGGACATTGACAGGTGGATTGGTGCAGCGTCTGCCATGAAACAGGCGCTGTACCGGTCCGTCATGGTGAAGAGAGAGCTGAGTCAAAAAGAGAAGCTCTCAATTTACCGGTCGATCTACCTTCCCACCCTTATCTATGGTCATGAGCTTTGGGTCATGACCGACGGAACGAGATCACGGATACAAGCGGCCGAAATGGGTTTCCTCTGCAGGGTGGGTGGACCTCTCCCTTAGAGATAGGGTGAGAAGCTCGGTCATCCGGGAGGGAGTAGAGCCGCTGCTCCTCCACGTCGAGAGGAGCCAGTTGAGGTGGCTCGGGTATCTGGTCAGGATGCCTCCTCGATGCCTCCCTGGTGAGGTGTTCCAGGCACATCCCACCGGGAGGAGGCCCGAGGAAGACCCAGGACACGCTGGAGGGACTATGTCTCTTGGCTGGCTGGAGGGACTATGTCTCTCGGTTGGCCTGAAAACACCTTCGGGTTCCCCTGGAGGAGCTGGAAGAAGTGGCTGGGGAGAGGGAAGTCTGGGCCTCCCTTCTGAAGCTGCTGCCCCTGTGACCCGACCCCGGATAAAGCGGAAGAAAATGGATGGACGGACGCCCGCATCTCTGAGAAATGGCTTCGGCCGCTACATCAAAACCATTGTTTAGTTTAAAAAATAATGACATCAGGTACAGCTTTGATGCCGCCCTCAGTTATATGCAAACACAATAGGGCTGCAGTACGGTGGAACCGGACCGAGGCGAGCCGTTCCGTTCCTTGCAGTGCAAAAACAGCTCAACAGTAGCCTTGGTAAGCTGACGCTAAGGCCAAGGTTGAGGTGTTAGGCTTCAGAAGGTTCAAAATGCAATTAGGAGCTCGATCATGCAAAGCCTAAAAGGTTAACTTTCATGCTTTAAAAGTGAACTGTGAAAATGACAGGTACAGAGGGTAGAGACATGTGTGTGAATCTCTATTAATTCAACTTAGGAGTTTCACTTGATTGTATAATCTGGAGCCCATCAGATATTAAAAAATCCATTAAAGTAATCTAAATGAGAAAATTATCCCTTTAAATTTATGCCTTGACACCAAACTTTTTCGTATGGAAATATTTATGAGCGAAACCGTTTGGGAACAGTTGTATGGAGAAAGCTTAGAGACAAATGTACACCAGGTCATCCTGGTCCACTGAATCCAAGACATCTAAAAATATGTTGTTTAAAGTTCACACAGCAGCTGTTGATGCTCAATTTAAATTTTTTGCTGAAATCTAATTGATTTTGTGGTATTTGCCGTGTGTTTTACATGAATGTAATTATTCTATCTGTCCTTTCACTGGAGTGCTTGACTGTGCGAGGCAAGACAGCTAGCAAAAATCTTAAAGCGTTGGTTGTAGTCTGAGTTTTAATGTAAAACTGGAAAATAAGTATAAAAAAAATACATGAACATCTTGCACGTCTCAAGTACACGCTGATATATGAGAAATACGCATAGTGCTACGAAGGCTGTTTGTACAACTTTAACACGGTTAAAGCTAACACTAAAACAGAAATAGCAGAGAAGCTTAATTATTTTCCGTCAAACAACATTCGAGTGCAATAACACGCGGATACTTACCGCCAAAGATACGTCAAGGCTGGAGACACTGTCCCTCTGCCACGTCGTAGGCCAAAACGCTGGACAGACTTTTCACGAAAACAAAACCTAACTTAAATCCTGCCACAAGGGGGCAGTAAATCAACAGAAGATAAATGCGAACTTTTCAATGCAACGCTTATGAGTATCGACACAGTAAAGCTTCAACTTTTGAGCATACACGACGTAAGTTCTTTGTTCTTCATGGAAGATGTTTCATACAAGATGCAAGAAGATTCATTTAGTTTCCCCACCATTGATCTGGTAAACGTGCTAAAAAGGACAATTTTATGTTTCGAGGGGGAGACGAAAGAAAAATGTCTGGGAAGGAAAGACCGACTGAGATGATGGTGCCAGTAAACATCACACTGTCAGCCAAATAGTCAAATACTTATCCCATCTGGGGGATTTGAGACACAACGGTGATCCACTGCTCAGATAGATGGGTAAACAATTCATGTTAGGGCGCACACGAAAACAAAAGGCATAATCTGGCTGTGCAATTAGTCGTAATCACGCTTGAATAATGTGACTGTAATAACACTAATGTCACTTTGCTTGTCATAAATTCACACACACACAGTGGAGGAGACTTTAAAAAAAAAACATGACATTTTCACTTATAGAACTGACAGCAGTGGTTTTGTAGTTAAGCTGCCATTGCAGTTAATGGAAGATCCAAAGCGCTGTGCTTGTGGACGTGACTGGCTGCCTGTATGCGCCAACAATTAATTCCTCCCTGTGCGAGAAGCCAATGGCGGAAAGGTTGCAGAGAAAAACACAAGATGTATAAAGTTATTCTGCTTCACTTGGCCGTCTCCTCCCCTCCTCTCTCGTTTTATCTTTTGTGTTTAGCCGTAAAATTGCTATTTCCATCTCCTCCCCCCGCCGTCTTCTCTCCTCAGAAAATAAATGAGAGAAAACAAGCACATTTAGCGGTTATTGTCTTTCTTGCTCCCCAGGTCGAGCAATCCAGAGGTCTGGTGGCATGATGCGCACAGGCGTACAGCCCGAGATAACTCTGTCACACTTCAGCACGTGCATTTCCACTATTTCCACTTCCACACAGTGTCCGCAGACGCACGTCCACATGCGTGGGCTCACACACGCACACGTGCACGCGAGTCTTCAACTTGGACGGTGCAATAAACACATTGATAAAACCATTTCTTTAATAAGCAGTGTTTGTCAAAATGTCATCCCGCAGCCCCTCAGCTATTATCACAGCTTCCACATTTATGGTGGCTCTTTAAATAACCGGCCCAGGCGTTCTTGCCCTACAGTGATGCCCATCACAACACACACACACACACACACACACACACACCACACACACACACACACACACACCACACACACACACACACCACACACACACACACATGAGACAAAGGCATATATCCTGTTTCTTTCTGCTACATGTCTGACCCTAATGTGATCCTAACAAACCCTAAGTTAATGGGAACGTACCTCTGATATGACTGAGGATTTCAGTTTGTTGATCAAACCATGTTATTTTTTTTAATACGGTCGGTTGTCGCTGATTTAATTGACATATATATATATTTTTCCTTTTTAAATGTGAATAATTATCCCAAGTTTCCATTGCTTATTATGGTTCTTTGCTGGTGAATAGAGCAAATATTTAATATGACTGGCACGAATACCTCAGGAATAATGGCAGGACATTTTTGGTGAAAAAATACATTAAAAAAACAATAAAAAAAAATTCAGATACCTTTAAAACTACAATCACCAGAGGGTCTCGATGTTCAACTCTCTGTCTCTCTACGTTGGTGAAATAAAACTTGAAAATTTGTGTGCTAAGCTATGGCCTTATCTGGTTGTTGGTATGGCAATGACCTTGCAGTACAAACAATTATTAGGTACTGACAAAAAACCCCCATCAAATATGTTTTTATTTAATATTAACGATATAGTTTACTGTACAGAAACTCAATGATTTATTGGATTCACGCGTCTAACTACCGCACTTCATATATAACTTTAAATTATAATAAGCATTTAACTTTCTGTTGAAACTATTTTTTTTCTCTGTAAGGAACAGAAAAATATGAGAGAATATGACTTAACTGGTAAAACAACAACTATATTCGTTACAAGCTCAGAATTTCCTTTTCTGCAATATTGCATATCTGATCAATTTTATAAAAAAATAATCACTGCATTAATCTCTGTAAGTTTGTTACTCACACTATCCTTCTCTAAAACCGTAAATTTGCTCCAGCTCCTGACTTCGGTTTTCTCAATGAATAACATTTTAAAAATGGTCATATTTCTCAGCATACGTCTTCAATTTTTTAAATAAAATCCTCTGATCAAAACGGGTCGTAATGAGCTGAATCATCTAGCATGTCGGGGCATTTTTCATAAAAAGCAGTTTTCTTCATCATATTAATCCTAATAACATTCACTCAGTGCCCACTCTGGACTTATGGCTTCTGCTTGGTGCGCGATTTTTATTCTCACTCAGCAGCTGCAAGAAAGTTACGGGAATTGCGTCATAAAAATATTTAAATGACACGTCATGTTACGTGCCATGACGCCACATTGACTTGATCAAACAGTGGATTGAGGTAAATGTGGTTAATGTGCATCTGAACCTTATAACAAAAAGAAACCCAACCTGATTGCTGTACTAGAAGAAGTGACAGGCCTCCAAACATTTTAGATTTCAGATCTTTTTTTTATGCACTTCCTGTTACTGTGCACTATCTTATTTTCATACTTGTATCATGTTCGAATAAATTTCATTTCATTTCATTCATTTCATTTCATCTTCACCATCTGTTGCAGTGGAGTAGATGAAACAGCTAAACATGCTAGTATATTTAATCACATGCCATTTCCTTTATCCATCCTCCCAGTCTTTGAAAGATGATGGGGCAGCTATGATTATATTACACTATTTATAACATAAAAGGTCAGTGCTCTTTCAAATTTGTATTTGAGTCACTTTGCTTATTTGCAAGTATGTGGATTTAGACACTGTGAACAAAATTAATAAAAATACAAATTGCTTTTAGGAATTAGGTGGACATGTTATCAAAAGCAAAAAGAAAAAGCTCTTTTATTGACATTTGTGCAACTAATTCAATGCATTTTGAGAGGGTCCAAACTTTAGACAGGAAAGTTCGAAGTAAGTTTGGCCAAAAAAAGATACAAAAAAAAATTGTTATATATTTCTTTAAAAATTTATGGTGCTATAAAGATGTGGCCTTTATTGTCCAATATATTTTATCAAGTGTCAGCATCCACACACCACATTTACTACAAAGAGCCAACTTTATTAGCTTTGATTTTGTAGAGATCTGACATACTCATCACGTTTCATCTTCTCTCGCTCTCTGGCTCAAGAAGGTGTGAAGTATATACATATATATATGTTTATGTCTTATATCTTACTTATATTTTATGTGGCACATAACTGAGTCTCCGTTTTTTTTCTATATCTGCCCATACTTTACAACTTTATGAAGATATTATTGGTAGCTTCCAGTCAAAATGAAACCTTTTTAGAGGCTTGCCCTGAGGTCGAACCTGACGGGATTCTCGGAATATTAACAAAGGAAGCCTGCAGTGAGAGGGCACGGGTCTTTGGCGGAGGTTAGCGAGACCACGACATGAAAAAAAAAAAACATACTTGAGAAAGGCAGAAAGAAGAAGGTCTATGAGCAAAAGGGCTTTGAGAAAAGCCCTGACTCTTAAAAAATAGCAACTCCATTAATATGATTTGTCCAGAGGCGATAATAAATAAAAAAGCGAAAAAGGCTGAAAATATTAAAAAGTCTTGAAGTACAACAAAACTCAACCAGAATATCAAACCAAAGGTATAACACTTAAAACGTTCCTTTAGAGAGTTTTAAAACTCATTTGATTTTAATTGTAATTAGTTTCACTCTCGCTTGCATTAGCACCAAAGAGTTTTCATCTGAGTTGGTATAACACAGAGCAGCTCTTTTAACAGAGTGTTTGTTTCACTGGCTGTGAAGGACGATGTGAGCTAGTCTGTGTGTAAGGATATTTAATTATTATAGAGGTCAGTAAACAGAGAATTGACCTGGAACTGAACGAATCTGAAGACCATTGTAAATTGGATGTGAGAATTTTTGCAAAACATTATTAGAACTTCTATAGCATGTGAGGCTAATATTTGTATTAAAAAACAAAATCATACATACACTGTCTTACTCAAAGTACTTGGCAAAATGGTAAGTCATGAAGCTAAATTTGTGTTTGAAAGCAGAAAAGGAAATACTTTAATCAATATATTTAAGATTGTACAATTCACATGCAAATACATTTTTAGAAAAAAAAATCGTCACAAATTTTTATGTTTATGCAACGAGTTAAGGAACATTGTCTGTTTTAGTTGCCACTGCTGAGCTGTTCTCTGGCTTGTGTCACTTATGATACCATTGTGTGTTTCAAAATGCTGCTTTGCCTGAAAAAGTGACAGAGAATGTAAAAGAGAAAAGAAAAATTACACTTCACCTAATCTGAGGATCTGATTGGATAATAGAGGAAAAAATTGCCAACACATTTTTAAGAAAACTGCGCTCTGCTTTCTGCGGTTTTTGAACTTAATCAGGTATCTGTGACTCCTAAACAGTGTTGTCTCCAGTTAAGTTCTGCTTCTGATTTGCGTAGGTTTTTACAAACATGAACAAAAGGATCCATGAAAATACTGTAACGCAAAAGAGACAGAAGAAAAAAATTCAAATTTATACGCACGTAAATATACAAAAAGTAAAAAAAGCACATTCCATTTAAATGTTCCACTGCTGATATGTCAAGCAAAATCTTACAGCACTCTCTCTAAGCTGAGATTTAAAGAAAAAACCGTAATTATCTGATTTATTATGTTTAATGTGTATCTTAAAATCTGTCATTTGTGCCAAGACATTTACAGTTTCTTTCGCCTCTGGTTTTGCGTGAGGTTTCCTGTAGAGGCAACGTTTTGGGTTTTGACTTGTACTTGGGTTCACTTTTATCTTCAGGGAGCTGCAATAATCCTCCAAAGAAAAGGGGAAAAAAGACTTTAAAGCTGATTGTTGAGTGAAACATCCAATCTGCTGTTTAAGGCCGATTAACTGAAGGTGTCATCACAACAACGGTGAGAACTTTTAATCTATTCTTTCAAATTAACAGAGACACCTGAAGTATGAATATGAGAAACATGCCTGCTGAACCATATACTATCCTACACGTACTTCTCAGATGTTGAACCTTCTTGTATAACTTTTAAAAGAACATTTACAAAGGAATTCAACAGTTCTGATATTCTATTTGACAAACTTTCACTTTATGCACCTCTATTGAAGGAATCAGCTGTCAGAGGACAAAATATGCTGAACACATTCATGAAGGACTGAATTTCAGCAGAACAAATTGTTCTAGTAAAACTGCATTGCAAATAGCACTAAACATTTTCCACAATAGTTTTTCCACTGTTGTGAAAAAACTGAGTGGACCGTATCTGTGGAGTTGATCGGGTCATCAGAGTTTAGTTATCCAGTCCACATGTGTGTCTTGCACTGAATACAGTCCTGCAATCCATCTGAATATGGCTTCATAATTATTTCTATCAGTTGCCATTTAACTATGGGATGCCTGGATTGCTCTTGGGCAGCTGGGTCCTCAGAACAAATTAAAACGTCTTCCCAGTGAAGGACTCTACTAGCGCTGTAGTTGTACCGATCTTGTTTATGGTGTTCTTTTACTTGATCTCAGTTAACAGCAGTGGAAAAGAAAATATCTAGTTTGTAAATCTCACCATCATATCTTAACTTATTGTGGATGATGTGGTTGATGGATGAGTGTGAAGTGACCAGGATTAGAGTAACCCCGTCTTAAGTTTGAGTTCTCAACTAGAAAAAGTTAGATTGGTCCCTTCAGCTAGGGGTGGGAGGTCAACCTAAGCTCAAGTGTCTTGGTATCTTTGTCAAAAGTGAAAGTAGCACGGAACAGAATATGGATAGACGGTACCGATCTGCTAAAGGGGAAAAACAAGATCCCACATACGAGTGACTTAAACAAGCTGTCTCTGGAGAGTGGCTGGGAATCACTATGCCTCCTGGGATCCTTCCACCAGAGGATTCTCCATGCACATCCAACCCCTGGGCATAACTAGAACCTGCTGGAGGGATTGGATAGCCCCTCTGGACCTCCCAGAATGAGCTGGAGAGACATTTCTAGGTTTCCCTCCTAAACCTGTTATCCCAGCAACTTAACTGTGGCTAGGTGGAAGGCAATGGATGGATGGCTGTAAAAGTTGATGCAAATCTCCCTTAAGGTGGGTATGACGAGACGCATGAATATTGCAAAACATCCTCGGTTAGATGGTTCCTTTTTAAGCCCCTATAATTCAGGTAGGAGGTATTTGTGATCCTTAAAATTTGTTGACCTAACTGATGCAGCAGAGTATATATTTTTCAATCTTTCTCTATCAATTTTTTTATTGTCATTTCATAGAAATTCCCAAAACAAATGAGAAAAAAAGGATTTTTATCAAGAGACACAACTTCATTCCTACCTCTTCATGCCTCAAAAACGCCATCGCCAACTCCACTGCAGACCAAGTGCGAAGCCCTACCTGACCTCTGCCTTAACACCACCAGTTTCCAATAAAAATGGTGAAAGAGGCACAGCAATGCCACACAATGTCGGGTGTGACCAGAGGGGGCCAATCTGTTTACAGTGAAGGTAGAGAGCAGAGACTGTTGTCCCACCAGGTCTAATACGTGGAGGACGTGCCGGTCGAAATATCAAAACAGCAAGATTAGGTTCGCTCAGCTGGTTGTCAGAGGAAACTGTGCTGGCCTTTTGAAGTGAGAGGCACTGGAAGATGAAGCGTCCACAGTGAAACATACAGAGAGCCACTCAAACAGAAAAAAACATTAATCTTTGAGTTCTCACCACCCACTGGATACAAGCTAAGACTTGTCAATGCCCTGCACTACTTGCACTCTAACAGAGAAGTAGGAGAGAAGGGAAAAGCATGTGATGTGTGTTGAAGACTGGATGACAACCGTAAGAAAGGAGCAGAGTATACCTAACGGGACTTCAGAACACAGTGTTCCTGAAGAGCAGCAATAGCTGAGGTATATGTATCTCCCTTTAAAGGACAAAACATAAACATCCCCGGTTAATATCATTAAGGTAAAGATGAAAACTACCAAGGGTATAAAACTGCTCGGTAACTCACCAAGAGAGAAAATATTTCAGTTTCTACAAAAGTAAGAATGCAGTATATGCATTCAAGTAATAGCAATAATAAATTCATCTGCCTTTTATTCTAGCCCTCAAATGTCCATTCTACAGTGGGTCTGCAAGGCCTTCCCCATAACCCATCCCTTCAACCTGTATTATATTTGTTCAAATAAGTTTTAATAATTTACTTCCAGTAGTATATATTTTTTGTAGTGTCTCTCTTGACTGCTTCCCGTAAAAAGTGTGGATTATCACTGTTTTATTCAATCAGATTTCAGACTCTTTGTGTTGCCAGGGGCAACCTGAGCAAGCGTCCATTAAACTACACAAAATAGGAGCTGAACAGTTTTTTTTTTCAACCAATGAGTTGGGAAACTCACCTCACAGAGTCAGCGAGGAAACTCACAATGATGTCAGAAGTTTCCTACCCACTGATTGGTCAGCCTCTCAGAAGGCCTGTAACAGCCTAAAACTTTGCCAGCAAAGCTCTCATTAATATTTGTGAATTCATTTTTATTTTATGCCCCCAACGGCTGACAAGGAAGGAGAAATGAATTTGGTCTCATGAGTTATTATTTGTGGTGTTACTGTGGACAACATTTGAACAAGCCAGAATTTATCTCCAATTCTGGTCATGACTACACCTATATACACCGCAAAATGGTTGAGCGGACATTTACTGCCATCCAGTGAATAAAAAGAACATGTCAGGAATACAACTGAACAGAGGAGTCCATGGCCATAGAATTGGACTGTATCTACTACACATGTGTGGTACAAATGCAGCTGTAGTGTAGAAGTTTTTTTTGTTGTTTTCTTCACTGGATTTCTTGTCTTCTTAGTAATAATACACAAAATGCCCCTCATTATTAATTAGTAGTAGGTTAATTGATTAAACAAAGCTGCTTAAGTTTCACAAAATGTATTTCTGTTACTATTAGTAGTAGTAGTGGCCTACTGTTGGAAAGCATTGGCCGTTGCCATGGTTATATGGAAAAGAGGATGGGAGCCTGCCGGGTATTTTTACCAGCCTACACATGTATTTTTGAGTGGGGTCAGGGAGGTCAGGGCAGTCAGCTTCATAATTCCATAGATGTTAATATGGTTAGAAATATAAAAATTATTTTATAAAATGCATTTAGTAAGTGTACTTTATTACCTCTCTGTCTGGTAGCTTAACCTTTTATGTATTTATATTATTCTCTTAAAGTTTCATTCAACAATTAATTGTTGAAAACAATGAGTATGTTGTCAAGAGCCCAGGGGGGCACAGCAAAATTTACTAAAACAAACATATTCAAGGGATCAAGTAATCAAAAAGTAAGAAACAAATTGGATGCTGAATATTTGCTTGTAGGATATTTTATGACTCATTTAAGACATGGCTCAAAACTGACCCATTAACATAAGCAATAGTAATAGGAAGCCAACACTATGGGCAGGTTAAAGCAGTCTTTCCCAATCCACTGACCAGCATGTTTTAGATGTTCCTCTGCTTCAACACACCCCATTCAGGTGATTACAATTCAGCAAAACCCTGTTAATCGGCCATCAATTGAAATCATGTCTGCTGGAGCAGGGAAATGTCTAAAACATGCAGGGCAATGTGCCTGAGGACCAAGGTTGAAAAACACTGGTAAAGAAAGGGTATGGGGAAAAAACACAGAGATCAGCAGATTAAAATTGCTGGGCATGTTTCTCCTCTAAAGGCTTAGAAGCTTTGTTAGACCACTAATAACCTTTTAGAACCAACATTTAACAAAAAATTTAGAGCTGTTTTTCAGAAAACTATTATAAAAAGGGGTTGCGATTTGGTGTTTCTGCAAGATAATGACCTAAAATGCTTCCATGGCCAAGTTCAATAGAAAACCTGTGGATGTGAAGATAACAGAGCAAGGAGAGTACTCAGGATCCTTCTCTCTGCATCCTTCAACCTTGTGGAGTGGTTTTAAGAGAAGACTAAGTGCTGTCTTACTGGCAGACAAGGGTGCATTTTACTACTTCAACAAAATATTATTTTAGTCTCAAGGTTTATTTTCTCCCTCTACAAGTTTACAGCATATGCCATCAGAACTAACTTGGCTAAAAGAAAGAAAAATGCACGGAAATACACAAATCCCCATAAGAATCAAACTTTGTATGACAGGTTATCGGCACAACAGCTATTTTTTCCTATGTGCATTTCCTTTGTTGAAGTCATGTCAATCTGCACCGAGTGTTCTTTACAACTTAAGACTTTCCTGGGTTTACTTGTGTATAGAGACTTTGTGGGTTTCTCTGGTTACTGCAGATTCCCTATACAGTAGTCGGTGTGTTCTCTGAAGTAATAAAAAGACGACTTCAGCTGTGTTCAGATGAGTAAGAAAGCTATTTATAGTGCTGTAAATGTCAATAACAGCTCTCCATCCACTGTCTAGTTAACCACAAATCCATACAAGAATCGTAATTTTTAGGTACTTTTAAACATGCCAAATAAATGTAAATTAACTTAATTCGCAAGTCACATCCCAGATGATGTTTTGCTTTTTAGAAATTACTTAACTTGCAACTCTAAAGAACAGCTGTTTGGTATACAGAATACACGCATATAGTTTGTCTTTCTATTTTCCCCAAAGATTTTTGCTTTGACTTCTTTGTTTTTGTCATTCATTTCTATAGCCTAACCCCAACACTTACCCTAAACCTATCTTTTACCAGTACATACCTCACCCTAAGCCTAAATTCAATTCCCAACTTAGTCCTAAACCTCAACCCTTACCCGAAAAACAGTGCTTTTTCTAATGGGACCCAGACTTTGGGTCCCATAAGGAGCAGTAGTTCCCCACAATGTAGTTTGTGTTAGAAATATAGGGCCTTAAATGAATGAAATACAAGACCATACACACACCAAGTTTGTATTTCTACACATATTAGGACTTTGTATTGGCTTTCATTCATTTTAGTAACTCCTTTAATGCTTAACCCAGACATTTTCCATAACCTAAACCTAAACCTAACCCCTGTTCCTAAACAAGCAGGTTCACCGTAAGGATCAGGTTTTGGTCCCCGTAAGGTCCGTCGGCCTTCAGAAGGTTAGTAAATACACCAGAAATGGTCCTTATGGTATAACTAAACAAGTACACACACACCCACCACACACACACACACACACACACACACACACACACACACACACACACACACACACACAGACACACACAGACACACACACACACACCCACACACACACACACACACACACAGACACACACACATAATGTTCATGACTTTGCTACTGACTTTGGGGAAGTAGCTTGTCCTTACAGCTACTGCCCCTTTAACATGTTTCAGGCCAAAAACAGCAAAGTCATGCTGTCCATCACCTCAGATTTGGGGACAAGGTGATTGCCTTGAGGGCATTTTTAATTAATGCAACACATATTTAAGAGTGCTTGTTAATGAATATATTAAATTAAAGCTATTCTTTCAAATAAGCTTTTAAAACGTATAGCAGCATTTAAATAAATAAACTGACTGTGTGCTGGTACCAGTAGCTCTCACCAGATTCAGTTGTACTTGGCAGAATATTTTGCTCTACATATATCTGTGTAGCATGTGCACCGACGCTGTCCCTTCTTTTCTCTCTGTAACCTCAGCTGTCTCACACACTGAGGCGTCTGGGGGTTTGTTAGGAATTCATCTCTAGGGAAACCCAAGGAGAGAGTTGCTGTAGAAAGGAACCGAGATGTGTCTCCAGGAGCCGAGGGGATTTTTTTTTTCTAAAGTGAAGTAGACAAGTAGGAGAGGAGGTAAAAATATAATAAGGAGAGAAAGACGAGAGATTGGGAGGATTGTTTATATATAGTCACTGGAGAATGAAGTCAGTCCCTCCAAATTGAGAGCATGATCCACCTGCTATGTAACAAGTTGATAATTGATTTGTGATACACTTAATTTTGATGTTGGAGATGAAGTGAAGGTATTTACCATATTTTTTAGTATCTCCTAAATCTTTAACACTTTGCAACATACATTTTATTGGGATTTTATATGGCAGACTAATATAAAGAGTATCATAAAGTTTGAGGAGAAAACCAGACAGGTCAACTCGTCATCAGCAAAAGGGAATATTGTGGCACAATTGTAGACCTAGTAAGACATTCTACCCACCCACACTGACAAGCCAAGAAATAAGACAAATATTTAGAGAAGAAGCCAAGAGGAGCTGCAGGGTTCCATCGCTATATATAATTTATTTATTTATTTCATTTTTGCTAGAATGATATTCTCTCATCAAAAACATACCTTGAGTGTTACTTTGAATCTTTCATGCATGTTTGGAAAGAACAGAAGCTTATTAAAAAGACAGAGGCCCAATTTCAAAGCGTCAAATTTTTTTTTAAGTCATGTTTTATAGAAACAGCATTGTTATAACAACTTAGGATAACAGCTACTTGATTGTGAAATAAAATGGCACTATTTCACTGGAAAATATGTAATACTGCCCCTTTAATACCACAATTTTAGGAAATAAAGTGATATAGAACTCTATGTGAACTATTATATGTGTATTTTCACACCAAAAATGAATTTATCTGCATTGACGTCAGAAGAGAGTGATTACAGCAACAAATGCTATATAAGTATGTGCCATTTTATTGTTTTTGTTTATGATTCTTTTTTTAGTTCTCAGTGAATTGTGTAGGAGAAGGCTGTGGTCACACCAGAGAAGAAGGTCTTAGTAAACTAAGTAGAGCAAACTAGAGTTATGGATAATTAATTTTATGCTTGGTTCAATTCAAATCTAAACTGATTTCTCATAACTGAAAACTCAAATATAATTTGGGGAGAGACAAAAAAAGAAGGGGGTAAAAAACAGAGAGAGAGATGCAGGAAATGAGAACAGAGACTCAGATTATTTTTTCATGCAATAATTAAACCTCCCTTTGAAGGCTGCACTTTGAAGGGCTCTGATTTCAATTCACAGCAACTGAATTACTTAAAAAGGCCCCTTGTGTTATTGTTGGTGATGATCTCCCACCCCTCCGGTTGCGGTATGAAACGTGGCTTTTGACAATTTGTCTGTGAACGACAAGTAGCTTGTTGCTCCTTCACAGGACGGGCACTTGTTTAATTTCTCTTCCTTTGAAGCTAAAAACAAAAAACGAGGCGTTTGTTTGTGTTTATGTTGGGAGAGGAATAGCTGCAGTCAGCCCCTCAGGGCAGGAGGGTGGGGGAGACTCACTTCCTGTCTCTGCACTTAACAATCTTCCACCATTATTCTGTTAATTGGGAACCGATGCCAATTTCATGAGTGGTGATTCTTGTTTTATTTGACCTTTAAATCAAAGATAAAGGGCTAGGGGGAAAATCAAACAGACGAGCAAGAAAGTGGCTTACAAGCAAGGCTAGAAATTATTACCGACTATCTAACAAAGTGTGTAAGTCATTGCCAAGGCTTGTTTGTGCGTAGGACTTACAGAGGTGTTTGTATGTAAATTAACTAATTTATTTGTATGTAAATGAACCAATTACGCTCATTAAGTTTTTGTTGCCATTTAGAACTGAATGGCAAATTTCTGCCATTTGGATTTTGAATAGTTCACACAGATAGAAAGTCCTGAATTTTGGAAGAGAGGTTCTGTTGTAACCCGCAGATAAAAGTCCAATTACATCTTTATGTTTGAATTTATCTAAATTAGCTGGTCACACAAGCAACTTGCAGCTCGGGGTAGGATAAGAAAAATGATTCGTCGACTTTTTGATCTCACTTGACTGTGACATTGCATTGGACTTGACTTTTATTGGTAAATTTGTAGTTGAAATGACGAAAATTGTCAATATTGGTACGATATTGTTTTCTATCTCATACCTGTTTCACCATAGCGTGCCACTTTATTTCTAAAGCACCTTAAATGCAAAAAATAACAATAAAATAAAAACAAAGAACAATAAAACAACTATGAGAAAATAGAATTCAAAACATTACAGATACCAGAACATTTTCTGGAAGCTTCTTCTCCTTCTAGACCTGAAAATTCTCAACTAAAACTGCACTCCGTAAAAAATATGAGCATATTAAACATTCAAATCCTTTAGAGTAATGTCTCAATAAAACTCGCAGCCGAAACTACAACCTAAAGCAAACCTTCGAATGCGACTTCAAAGAAAACTCCCAACTTAAACATGAAACACGCCGCCTTCATTTATGCCAGCTTGTTTCGCCTGTTTGCTCTTTTCCTCACTTCATTTACTTTAAGCATACATATTTAAATAGTTACATCGGCGCACACGCTCGTACTCGGCTTTTAGGCGAAAAGTCTATGCCGGAAATGGTTTCCACGGCGACGTGCGGCGCTTTAGAGATAGATAGATAGATAGAGAGAGAGAGAGAGAGACGGCAGCCCTTCAGAGCTCGGCAGAGAAAACCTTTGGACTTGCTGAGGAAATAGCTGCCGTCTCTCGGCGGTTGTTGTCTGGTGAAGATGCGAGGAGAAAAGCCCGGTTCTGACAGGAACACGGGGAGAGTAAACGCACATTCTTCCCCTTCTCCTGCCATATAGGAGCCATATAGGAGTTTATCCTTTTGTCACAGATGGAACAAAAGGGGGAAAAAACACTTATACATTTACTGTTTCACTTTCAGAACATCCCATACAGAGAAACATGGAAAAACCTTTGACAGCAGCCAGGCCAGCTGACATGAATTACTTTGTAACTTTTTTGTTTGTTTGTTTGTTTTTGCAGAGTAACCAACTTTAAAACTGTATTTTATTAGATCTGAAGCTAAAGATTATTGTTAGTCATACAAACTGGCAGCTGTATGCTTCAACTTAACCGTTATCAAGTTTTCTTGTAGGATAGTTAAAGGAAAAACATGAACAGCACAGTAAGTCAAGGAAATTAGCTTCTCTTTTTTTTTCCTCCTGAAAACACTTGCCTTCAAAAATACTAAGTTCAATCAAACTCAAAAGTTTGGAGTGAGGCTGGTGGTGTGCAAGAGTTGCAGAAAAATACATTGATGATATGCAGCATAAAAATAAGAACGTGAAAGAAACTTAGTGCAGACAACCGAAAGAGATGAAGGTAGTTTTGTTAGCTAAAACAGGCAACGAAGACAACTGAGCATCAGAAGAACGAGGAAGACGGGATCTAAGTGACTTAGAACATGGAGTGGTTGTCAGTCCCAGACAGCAGCAGGTCTGAGAAACATAAAATCTGCTGACCTGCTTGGATTGTCGCATTGAAGTGTCTCTCTGGTTTACAGAAAAAAGTCTGAAAAGACGAAAAGCTCCAATGAGAGACAGTTGATGTTGGAGCTAAGAAAATGGTCAGTCTGATTCAAGACAGCAGAGTCAGATTGAAATGTTCAGAGGGGTGATGAGACCAGGCACAAAAAAGATAAAACTGATGTAAAGTTAAATCTGCACTAGGCTAGAATAACTAGAATACACAGACCTGGAAAAATGAAGAGACCACTGCACTGAACCCGATTGAAAACTTCATGGTTATTGCACCTATCATTGATTTCTGAACTCTTAACGAGTTAAAACTTCAGTTTCTTGAATGAATGTGAACTTGATTTTTTTTTTTGCATTATTTGAGGTCTGAAAGCACTGAATCTATTTATTTATTTTGACCATTTCTCATTTTCTGCAAATAAATACTCAATTTTTGCTTGAAATTTTGGAGACATATCAGTAGTTCATAGAATAAAAGAACAATGTTCATTTTACTCAAATATAAAGAGTAAAATCAGAGAACTGATCATTTAAGTGGCGTCTTCATTTTTCGAGAACTTTATTCCCCAAAAGTCTTGTATGTTAGATTAAAATGTCAACTTTAAGAAAATAACAAGTGTTGAACACTGACTTTCGCCATCATCAGATGAAGCCAGTGGTTTTCTTCCCACACTTTAGCCTCCTTACTTCCAGCTGAACATCATTCAAACACAAAAACCTACCTGAGTGCTAGTAGTGGTCATGTTCATCCATTTATGAGCTCCAGTTGTCTGATGGATACTTCACAAAGCTCAAATGCTTCCACGATGAATGAAGCAACATTGGGACAGAACGGAAGTTTAGCACCATGGATGTATGTGCATAATACTGTCATATCAATATGGACCAAAATCAATTTGGTCCTAGTATTGTGCACCTCATAAAGTAGTGTGAGTGTGAAACCATGAACAATCTTTCTAGATTCCTTTCAAACTGAGTAAAGGGTTTCCATGTGGCTCTTTTAGTCATGATTTGTCCTGTCAGCATTGGCAAAATACGTCCTTTGCTTTTCGTTTAATGTTCCACTTCGGCTCCCAGGCGTCAGCGAGAGGGTGCGACTTTTTAATGTGTCGTAAGAAGTCCAGTTGTAGCTCAAATCTATTCCCACAAGCACAGGGAAATCATTAAATCACGGCACTGAAGTTCTTTTACACATAAAAATGTCAGCGAAATCTTCCTGGTCCTGTTTTCCGAGAAGGCCTGATAAAACCGCTGTTTCTCCAAGGTCTCACTGCGTATGACCTGATTTAGGACTTAAAGCAGAAAAAAATAAATGTACACGCCTTGATCCGACAGCAAAAGTATCCTTTCATCGATTATGAGTACATGATGTGTGAATCATGTACTTTGATGAAAGCGCAAACTTTGTTCTCGCAGGGAACTTTAATCTTAAAAGTAGTTGGTTTATTTTTTGCTCTAATGTGACTCCACCCACCCTCTGAGCAACATCTTCCAGAGCTTATTGAAAAATGTCCTAGAGTGCTATAATCATGTCTGTGGCTTTCTAACATTTTCTAGAATCTTTTCCTCTTTCCAGAGTGAAACAACATTTTGCTGCAAGAAGTATTTTGTATTCGGTTGGGAATTTATTGTGGATTTTCTGTCAAAATTAGAGAGACACAAATACAGTTTTTACATTTGGCCTGATTAAAAAATTCTACAAAGCTTCTCTAGCCATCAACAAACTTCCAACATAAATCAGTAAGAAACTTAACCACTGTTTTTATAATTACAGTGGGTATATATTTACACATATGTAACCCAGATAAGATGGGAAATTAATTAACCAGTCTATTCTTTTTTAAATTTGATTTATTAATGAGGGTCCATCTGAAAATACTGTATGAGTTTACGGGGTAGGAGTTCGTAAGTTTCCTACTTCTTTTCGAGCATGTTAAGATTACTGTGGTTCAAAAAAAATATGTCTTTTGCATTCCTTATTCTTGTGCATTATTTTATTCTACTACCCCGTTTGAAATAAATAAATGGTAGAGATTGTTTAAACTGGTTTTACCTTTATAAATAGTAAGTGATCTGAACTAATATGCTTTTCTAGTCATGTCAGCCACTAAGTACACAAGCCACAAGTAATGATGTAGGATTTTCATCATATTCAAAATAACTATCTGTTTTTTGTGTTAATCTCATGAAGATTTTAATCTTTTTTTTTGCAATCTTTTTGAGTCGCCTTCACCTAAAATCAAAACAGATTGATGTGTGTTTGAGGCAAACACAGAGTTAACTAGACGGCCCTTTTTCCAGTGCAGGATTTTCCAGGTTGTGGTTCCGGAGCGCTACACGTTTAATACAGGTACATTTATTTAGCATTTTCTTTTTCACTCCCCATCAGCCTCTGTGTCTCTCTGTCCACGCCTCTCAGCCACCTCAGGTAAAGCAGCAGCCGGTGACGGCCATGAATCTCAGTGAAGATGTTTCTGGGCAGATCCGGGGTTATCTCTGGGCCGGGGCGGGTTGGAAGGGTCGCGGATGAGAAACAACATAATATTTTGGCTGAATTATGATTGCTGCCTGCAGTTGAGTATCCTGAAGTGTCTTTTCTCATCACCTTTGTGATTACTGCAGCAGGGTTGGAGAGGATGTTCAGAGGAATCTCCAAGACGTAGCAGAGATATAAATTAGTTTTTCGCACATCAAGGACTGACGCCTCGGTCGGGGTGTGGGGACGAATGATGATGGTTTCCTGAGTGAACGGAGCCTGGTGTCCGAGGCGAATTACAAGATTGCTGTGCGTTTTGGCCAATGACGATTTCCCTCAAATTTATTTTTGTACCAATAAAGAACATATGCAGATGAATTTTAAAACTAGTTCAGTTTAAGATGTGAAGTCTTGTGCTGAAGTACATAGTTGCTTGATATATTGTACTTAAACCATGCAGTCTCCACTCAGGTGGGAAGTGATGATACAACAGTGTGCAAGTGTAAGAAGGAGGACCGGTACAATTATTGCGTTAATTATTTTTAAATATTTTTTTATTAAATTTGAAAAGTGCTCCGCCTGCATTGCTGTACCTCGCTTCCGTATATCAGGGCCCAAAAACTTAGAACCTTTGAGATTCAGTTCAAAAGAATTTGAGAAAAAAAAATGTTTTTGAGAAAATTTCAGATTTCAAAAGTTGAAGGTTTCTGACTTTGGAAAATGTTCAACTTTTCAAACTCATATTTCCAAAATTAGAGAAAATTTCTGAGATTAATGTTAAAACATCGCAATGTATTCAGGGGGTTAGCTAAAAAGCTCGACTATCTGGCCAGAGAAAAACCCCAAGAAGAACGCAAGCAAGGTGGTGGTAGGATGATGCTGAGGGTGTTTCACTGATGGTGCTCAATGGAAAAATACTTAAAGTAACTAAAACGAGATAATCCAAACCACAGATCGAATAATTTTCTTCAATGATTGCAAATAAATATATTTTTGTGTGTTTTAAGCAAAACGTCCAACAATTCCCGTTTCCAAAATCCCTACTAATTACTCTGGTAATTCAGCAAGACCAACAGATGCACAAAGATCCAAACGCAAAATACAAAATAAACCCAACAAAACAAATCAAAAACAACAACAAAAAAAAACAAAGTGATGCAACAAAGTAGCAACAGCTAGAGCAGCCCTGCAGTGACGAATGTGGCGGCTTTGGTCCCGATGCCGATAGAAAAAAGGGGTTTGTGGACGATTCAAGAAGAGGTTGGTGGCATCATGCCCTCAGCTGTGAGGCAACAGACGACATTCTTCAAAGTTGACCACTGCACAGCGGTAAGCTAACAGAGGTTAGATGAGACGGGAAGATCAAACCCTGGAGTCAGATCAGCAACGATGGCAGCATAAAGCACAGCTACTGGGAAACAAAAAAAGAGAGAGGGCCACAGAAAGATTTGAAAGTTTGATAAAAGCTAAACAAATTTAACAAGGATCACAATTTGTCAGAGTAACAACGCAGACAAGCTTCACAAAAAGATGCAGGGATCAGATGAGCTGCTTCTGAAATAGGAGAAAAATGAAATGTAGTGGACGCGAGTGGAAGAAACGTTCCAGAGAACAGAGACCGATGGAGGATTTCCTAATAGGTCTGTGGCAACGCTAAGAGCAGATAAGGTAAGGAAAAAAAATGTGTAAAATGATGCAGGTTAAAACTGAAAAAGAGCAAAAAGGATTCAGTTAACAGTCCAGACAGAAGATGTGGGGTCATTTGTTTGTTCGGAAAGAAGAGCGCATCTTTAAATATTAATCTAATTTGATCAGACAAGCAAATTGTTGGGGGTGGATTATTTTAAGTGATGCATATTTTACTCTACAACTGTCCTCTCTCAAATATCTCCATTGATTTTTTCCCCCCATTTGCAAATACCGATGCCCCCCATTGAATGCGACATTTGTTCCGCCGTCCTTCACTGACCGAAAAGGCCGACAGCTTGAGGGACAACAGATGGGAAAGGCATCCTCACTGCAGACGATCAGCTCTGGTCTTCAGTTTTATTCAAATATACGGCAACTGCAACGTATTTTTTATTTTATGTATGCTTCGGTAAACATACCCAACCGTTTAAGTTAGCTTTCTCTTCTGCTTGTTGAGCGACATTTATCCAAAAATTGGTGGATGAAAGTTAACGGTTTAAATAATTAATGAATAAAAAAACAAAAACTAAAATTCATGCCGGTGACAAGTACATGAACATTTTTGACCTGGACTGTAACCGGATGTGAAAAAGCACACAGATATTTTCATACTCTAAATCAGAAACCTATTTTCAGCGTAAACAAAGGAGGAAGGGAAGGTATTACTGGAACGGTGCCATCATCCCTGCAAATAAAAACATAAAATATATATGTATACAAATATTTTTGGAAACCAGTCATTGTGGGCCAGGATTGTCCTTTTCTGCACATAATCTCAGACCAGCATGCGCACAAACAATTGTTCAGCCTTCCACAGATTTAGAGTAAAAATAGAAAAGAATGCAAGGGAATATTTTTACTCCATTTGTCAAACTACTCGTTCCGCGGACCCATTCCTTCGTCTGCCCACACAGAGCAGCTTACGTAAACGACTGCAGCGGCTCGGCCCACTCAGTGTTACAGAGGGCAGTTCACAAGTAAGAGAATTAGAAATGCATGGATTCTGTAAGTGACCTGCGCCTTGGAAGGAAATGTTAACACTCTGTTCGGTCTTCGGCAGACGCTGCAGAGCTATTTTCTGCACGTCTGATTTCGTGTCGATGAAACACACAGACCAGGATTTTTGATTAAGACTCAAAAAACCCCGTAAAGTTCAGAAATGAGCTTTAAGAGCTTCAACTAAATTATTTATTCTTTTAAGCCAAAGGTTTTTAGAAGTAATCATTCCTTGTCAAAAAAACAAACAAACTTATTGTAAGACAAGATCACAGAAAGAACACCGATTGGATCAAATCAGTTCAAACAAGTAAAAAAATTCTCAGAAAATGTAAAACGTTTTACAGAACACATGAAATATACGCCACATTTTTTATTCTTGTTGCGCTTTTATCGTGACATAGTTCACTGATGAAGTGACAAAAACATTAGAGACAGTATTAAAAGATTTCAATACATCCGAGATCAAACATTCTAAGTTTTCCAATGCATCAATACAGGAAAAATTGTAAGAATAAAAAAATGTAACCTACTTATACATTTCCATTAATTGAGAAATTTCCCTGCCTAAAAAACTTCAAAGGTGAAAGTTTTAAATATGACACAGTTACTAATATGCTTTAGTTGCTTAATTGAAAATGTAAAAAGAGCATTAGCTGATTGACTGATAGATGTAAAAAAAAAAAAGAAAAGTTAATCCAATGAGAATGTTGTGAAGATACAGACATGCCAACAACTTCATTTCCATTATTACAAAAAGAGATCTTTTTTAACATCGTGATTCCAGGACAGCAGAAGCAGCACAAAAGAAAAATCCCACAAAGCGCGTTTAGTTTTCCAAATATGTTCTTCACTCCTCTTCAACCCGTACCGCCTCTTCATCATCCTCTGACCTCCTCCTCCTCTTCCTCAGTCTGCATTTTACTTAATAAGAAAGCTGAAAAAAAATAAACACACACAAACATCGAAATGATTTTTTTCCCCCTAAAACTGTTTGTGAAAGCAAGTAATCAGGAAAATTTGCTCAAATGTCTGAAAATACTCTGGCATTTATTGAGGGAAATGAGAAGTAGCAGACTCGCCACTGAATATTTCGAGGCCGTTCAGAATTCAAAGCATGCGCTTCAATCATACAAAGGAAGTAGCAATCAAACATAAATAACATCCATTTGAAATGGCACTGCTTAATATAAGCAGCGCTAAAGTGCAGCATCTAATCTCAGGACTGGAAAACGGCAGAAAAAAAGAAAAAAGGGTCGCATGCTTCATATCCTCCTCATCCTCCTCTGATCTCACAAATAAATGAGGGACGTTTTGAGTTGGTGTTGAAGTCGGGAAACTGAGTAAATCATAGAGTTTGACAGTCTTCTAGTTTCTGCTGCAGTTTCCGCACTTTTTTAACATTTTTACTTTTGTAAAAGCGGAATAAACTGATGACGTAGCGTCTGCAACAGAGAAGGGCAAAAAGTATTTTGATACGGCTGAAAAACCCATCACCATTTCATATCAATCAATATAATTATTGACTAGTTTTTTGTTTTTTTTATATCTAAAATATTGCCAAAGTAGTGATGAGACCTTTCCTCTTTTACTCCTTCTTAACATTTTTGAGTGGCTTCAGGGGCTGGTGGTGAAACATGAAACTGTTCCCACATACCCAAGACATGAAACTGCTACTGCGCACGTTACTCAACACGGTGTTGCTAGGCAACCAAAGAGCGAACGAGCTATTTGACGCCATCAACATTTTCTTAGCTGTGAGAGACTGAGCGTCTAGCGTTTTTCCTGAGCCTACATCCCCCAGAATGCTGTGCGTTCCCGGATTAGAGTTCGTCAAAATGATCGACTTTCTAATTACATTTGTCGTTATCGATATTTGTCGTTATCGATACAAAAGCAGTTCCATCTTCCATCTCAAGCTCTTTGTAAAAAAAAAAAAATCTCCACTGTATGAATAACACGGCTGCAGAGATTCACAACAAAATGTAGCAGGACAAATAATGATATATAAAACAACAACTGAAAAACAAGATTGAAGCCTCTGGAAAAATAATCACTGAGCTCTGTTGGAGAGCACTTGGCCTCCTGAAACTCACTCAACTCTACAAGTTAGTTTCAGCATTTGGGAGCCGTGGGTGCAGCACTGTAATATCCTGCTCAAGTGGCGATGAATTGAAGACAGACTCTGCAGACCTGTAGAGTATTTTCTGCCACATATTAAATCTTTTTTTTTTTTTTTATGTGGCTTTGACCTTTAGCTAAAGGTGAGACCAAATTGCTGCTGTTCTGGCTCACTAAGCCACAAAAAATGACTGTCCACACATTTCCAACATTTTCCGCCTTTGGAAAACATCTATCGGCCGATGACTGCTAAATGAGTCGACTGAAGAAGAATAAAAGGTGAAAACGTGATGAACGCACTTCAAAACTGGAAGCGGCTAAAACGGCTGATTTTTATTGAAACACTGCAGTCGTTTTGGGATTCAAATTATTCAGCTTTGCATTTAAATCTGAGTGTAGAGTTTGTTTGTAGCTGTAGTGAAGGAATTTGTTCCTATAGTTACCTATAGGGGTATCCGTGGTACTTGGACCTGAAGATGGAGAGCAGGAAGCTGAAGAAAAACACCACCAGCCCGAGTCCAACCAGGCAGATGACTACATAGAGGGAAAAGAGAATGTCAGAAAAATGCATGATAAATCACATGGAAGGGCAGCGTGTGCAGGTTTTGGGAAAAGTCCCTCTTACCAATTTAGATTGCACTTTTCTGATGTTCAAGTCCTCAGCCTAATACTAAACTTACAAATCCAATTTCACCAAAATGATTTCAATCACCTTTTACTCGTGGTTTTGGTTGCCGCTTTGTGATTAATTCAAAAATAAAAAAACAGCGGACTCTCGCCTACTCTAGGATCAGTGTTCACGGACTCATCTCTGCGGTTTTTGTGCGTTTCCAAATTATTTGTGGAAAATCTTCTTATTTATGGATTTCTGCTGTTGAGAGTATGTAAAATATTCCACAGAAAATGCAGCTTGGGAAGCTGGAAGAGTCGCAGTGTTACTGGTTTTTGTTTGCAAAACAACCTTTCCAGGAGCTATACCTGTAGACGTATATTATGCCAAGACTATTTCCACTGGATCTGAAGGTACATTTGGTGTTTGAACAATTGGAATAGGCACTTATCAGCCGTTTTTTTTTAGGATTTCAAATATTTGTGGGCGATTCCGTAAGTATCAGTTCACAACAGAGGCAGTCCATTTCAGACTCGGTATAATATTAAAATATTTCTCCAAGGTTGCTTTTGGTTGGAGACAAAAGACTCTGAATATATTGGTATGAAACCGGCTGTAGATCTAGGCCACAATATCAATAGAAATGTATACATTTTTTATGTGAAAAAACATATCCTGGCATAATCAAGTGACACTGAGAATGTCGTGAATAAGCTCTTCGTCTACCCAGCCATTTTCTGTACCTTCTTAGGTCTCGTACAGGTTACACAGAGACTGATCCTACAAAGATCAGAAAAAAACAAATTTGCAACGTTTTCAAGCGGCTGGATTCAGACTGTAATAAAACACTTTCTAAAGATGTGGAGGTATGGAAATGTTTCTAGCTGGACAGAACAGACTGTACTTAGCTTTCAAAAGTAATGGCTTTTTTAAATGTATAGCTAAAAACTGAAATACTTTATGAAAAACTGAACTCTGAGTTTGTAGAGTTGGTCTCTGACAGAGGAGAACAAGCAGCACTTTGCAGCTACCCACCTCTCTGACAAGCTAAACCGACTTTTAGAGAAACTCAACAGTGAATATGTTTTAAGATATCAAATATATGCTACTCTCTAATGACCGTGTTTTTTTATTTACTTATGCACAGTAAAAATACTTCACATTCGTCCTAAAAGCTGAAGCACAAACCTCAAAATTTATGTTTCAATTATACACATTTTCAAGCTTTCAATTTGCTCAGCGCTGTGCAGAAGTTGCAGACGCTCTAAAGTCGAGTGTGGTAATTACAAAACAAAAACCTGTGACTTTTGGATACTGCAGGGAATTAATCTGGATGCTTGATTTCAGGCTGAAGGCGTCGGTTTCAATCATTACACTTGCATCAGTGACAACAAGCGCTGATGCGACGCTCTTTGATCTCTGTTCAAATCGAGGCAGCTCGCAGGGCTCCGACGTGGAAACGCCGACGGCGTCTTCGTCTCCTCACGTAAACAAACATCTTAATTTACCCGACCACACAGTCCGACAGACACCTGAGTCCCGCCGCACACCAACAGCTGAACTAATTAACATTGATAATTGTATTAAAATGAAATGTCTGGAAACAGTTGGTCTTTTTATTGATTTACGGATTATGGGGACACAGTTAGCAATTCAAATCCGATCCGTTCAGTAAAACTCAGTCTGACTTGCAGGTGGAGAAATTCTGAAATTTTCTCTATTTTTCCCCCTTGCTTCTGTAAAATCTGAGATTTTCCGTTTAGTATGGGTACATATTTGAAGCGCTTGGTGGAGAAAAACAAGCACATTTTGTCCTGCCCAGCATTTCCTCCACATCATTTTCATTTTGGGTCAGATCAAAAACCTGAATGTTCTTAAAGGGCCGGCTGTTCCAGAATGTATCAATAAAACCCATTGAACTGCTAAAATATCAACAAACAGATGTTTGTTTCAGCATTCAGTGAGTGTTTCTTAAAATGATGTATTTTTTGCGATATTTGCACTAAGGTATGACGTTAAATGTGACTTTTTTTATTAATCTTAGTATCAATCACGGACGATAGCTTGACATCAAGCTATCGTCTGCCTCAGCAGCAGTCACTTTTTTGGCCAATTTTGAGAAAAAATTGTCGTAAAAATTAGAAAGAATTGTGGGAATCTGTGAATTTTCTGTGAATTTTGCGGATTTGCAAAAAAACTGGAGGGACTTATTGATGTAATTTGGAGTCCAGAGGGCCACATGAAAAGTTACGGCGGGCCAGATTCGGCCCACGGGCCTCAAGTTTGACACATGTGCTCTACATGCAATTGATTTTGGCGTACGGTCATTGCAAAATAAAAGCCACCACATCTTCAGAATGAAGTGTGTTTTTTTTGTATAGTCTATATTTGTACATATATACTAAACAATCAAGTTATACAGTTAAATATATGAATATAGAATACTAAAATTTACTTTATTTTTAAAACCAACACTGCTGCCTGTCTAGCTGTGAAGCTTGCTGCTGTGAGGAGTGAAGTAAACCTGGAGGTAGTCTGAAGTAGAGGAAGGGAAAAGGCAAAAAAAAAAAAGGAATGAGGAATGCTACACTGAATTCATTTTTAGTTCAAGCCTGTGAAAATGACCGATCAATTTAAAAATATTAATTCTAGAGGAAACCCCGCTTTCATTTAGCTTGAAAAACAAATAGTCTTGGATTAAGCTTCCTATCCAATAGTAAGGTTTCCACTCATCTTTATCAGAGTTGCCAAAAACAAACAAACCCCCCCAAAAACAACAAAAAAAACACAGCTATGCAACACTAATTCACACACGCACGCACACAAAATCATATTCAGGTCAGTTTACATAAACATGCCTAACGTTGCTTAAACTTCGATTTCAGCTTATCAGATTCAGATTAAAACATTGCTCTATCAAAGTTACAACCCTTTTAAAAATTCCCAATCATAACCTTTTCAAAAGCCTCTAAAAACTCCTGAGCTCAAGTCCTTGTCACAGGCCATGTTGTACAGGCTCTGAAATATAGATATGCATATATAATATCGTGAATGCATGCTCATACCCTTGTGTCGCGGTTAATCCTCAAGGAGCACCGTGTTGAATTTAACTGTCACCGCCAACAGATACAGCTAATCAGGGATTAGGATGAGTGCCTCTCTTGAAGACCAAACAGTGAGATGCGTTCACACCGCGAGTGTGAGCGTGTGTCAGTGTGTGTCTTTTTAGTGTCAGGACAAACGATTGATCTGGAAAACCAAAGTAGTGTTTTAGTGTCAACCTCAACAAACGTAAAGCTCTCATGGTTTGCATGGCAACAATAATAAAATACATTTGTGTGAGATTGCTACTCCATCAATATTATTAAAAATTGATTTAATTAAACACGTTTTTTTTTCCTCAAATTGTCCACTGAGCTGCTACATTAGGGGTTCTGCTCCTGTGTTTATATGCGGCGATACTTTCTTGAACAGTGCCAAGTTGCAGATTCCTCTTTGCGAGTCGCAGACGATAAAACTGAGCACAGATCTGAGCGTAACGCTCCGAAATGCGCACATGCGACGCATTTAAAAATGTCAGGTTATTTAAGACCCTTGGCGAAGTGACGAGCTGTATAGACTGAATAATTTCCTTCAGCGACAAAGAACATAATCCCTCTTTTGACTGTATGACTTGGCTCAGTCTGAATCATAACATACGGGGCCATTAAAAACATTAGGAGATTCCATAATTATATTAGGTGAAGCATGTCTCATTAGGGGACAAATGGGAAGCGACTGCAATACTAAATTACTCTAAGAGAACTTGTTGATGGCTTGCGCTGTTTTAATACTCATAGTAACAGTATAAGTCAGATTGACATCAATATTAATGAAATACATGACATTCCAGTCCTTCAAGGTTACAAATGAGCTGCTGAGGTTCTTTAAAGCCCAAATGTCCAATTACTAAAAATACTTGCAAAAACGTAAAGGAGAAAGAAGAGTTTAAAGTTTAAAACTACTGAGAAAAATATCTCAAGGCTGCAAGGTAAACATTCTGAGTTTTGGGGGGAAAAATAATATCTTGCCTGCAGTGGTAGTGGTAGTAGAGATTGATGAGTAAAACTCATGCAGCTGCATAAAGTTTAATTTGTTTCTTGAAATCTTAAGCATTAATATAGTTTGATAAAACTTTCTGCTCATTTTCACCTTTATATAATTATTTCTAATCTACCTTTCTTGCTGACACTCAGACCGTAGAATGATCAAAACATTTCCTGTTCATTTGCAAATGTAATAAACACAACTGGCTACAAAGCTACAAAGCTACAAAGTTAATTTTGTTATAGTCCAATGAAATGACTTGATCTAATATTTTAACCTTTGTCAAAGAACAATTTCTCTGCATAAATAGAAATAATTACATTTGATAAATTAACAGTATGATATTAGTTTAATCTTTCATAAAAAAAATCTGTAAGGTATGAACAACAGTAAATATCAAAACCTGATGATCATCTAGCAGCACATATTTGTTATTAAATCCATTTTGGACTTTAACTGAGATTTTTCCCCTTACAGAGCAAAGTTTCTTTTATTTGGATTCTTCTGTAGAAAAGATAACACGATGTGTAACTACACGTGTACGCTTGTGTATCTGGTACGGCTAACAAAAATTTTGCAAAACCGTTTCTCCACAATACTTAAAGCCTACCTTTAAACGTCTCAAAAGTTCTGTGTCGTTCTTACAGACCTCAGAGAACGCACGGTGTGAAACATCAATGATTCAGCGCATTAAAGGGAACTTGGGATATAAAAGAGGAAGTGGAAATGTTCGTGTCTGGGTCTATTTTGTGATTCTGGAGTCAAACACCTGCAGAGAATCTTTAGCCCGGTACAGGCGAGGTGTCACTCGCGTCTTCAGAGACGCAGCGCGCCGTCTGCTTGCCATCTTTTTGGAGAAGTGTTCATGCTGCAGCAGGATAATGAGGCCAAACGCACCTCAAAGCGGTGCAAAAAAAAAAAAAAAAAAAAAAAAAAAAAACACAACTTGAAGATCAAAGACGACCAGTGAGAGGCTTTAGGATTTTCATTAACTGGAGTGCAGCAACTATAAAAAGCAGGGAAACGCTAAATAGATAAGATGTGCATCTTCATTTCTTTTTTTATTTTTTAATTATTATTTTGACTCAAACTGCTGAAATTTGCAGCTGGAGATGGCTTTTACAAAGTGGTGAAATAAAGGTTCAGTGTTTCAGAACTAATGCTATAGTGCTGCTTTTGTTCTCATTAATCTCTAGCTTCACTACATATAGGATGATTTATTTAAAATATGCTTTTTTCTTAGTACTGATGATTTTGGTTTACAGTGGGGCTGGACCTAAAAACCAACATCATGATATACTGAGGAGCTAAAAGGGACTGAACTGGTGAATTCAGTAAAAAAATATATATTTTTTGAGCTTTATGTATTGAGTTGCGCCTGCCTTCAAATATATCAGCAAATAAAGCAGTGGTAGCAACGCTGACTTTAACAATACCACTGAATTTATTTGATCTCATCTGACAAGAATCAACATTTTATTCAGGAGGTGATATATTGTATATCAACTTTTAACCTGAGATTCTGAACTGTAGTTCATGTTGGGATCTTTTTTGGGGTCATTTTCTTTTCAATGACCTCTTTACCATTTAGGCCTCACCATTGTTCCACATGCTCCTTTAATAACAGTTTGCATCTGAGCAGCTCCACTTACATATTCTGTGTCTCCCATATGAACTATTAGACCAAGTAACAGCAGGTAACTCGGCATAGCAGCACTCAGCAGTATGTGAACTGTATCCCAGGGACTCTCTACTGATTACACCAACATGTATTTATAACAAAAATATTCAATTTCAGAGCATATCTTTAAGTAACAAGCGTTAGTGGATATTTAACAAATGTTAAATAGCACTTTTTTCAGCTTAAAAAAAAAAAAAACTCAACCAAGATAATCTTAGCTGTGTTAAATAAAGGCTGAAGATCAATACCACTAAGAATAATTTGTCCACTACAAATTCTAGGGAAAGTTGCACCCAACCTATAGTCTGTGCGAGTTCAGCCTGATACTGCAGGAAAATGCTTGAGGCAGTTCATTTTAATTTCCCAGTTTTAACGTCTCAACAAGAACTCTTGGGTAATCTTACCTTTAGGGCACGTGTGCACAAAGCTTTTTTTTTTTTTAAGTGGCCGAAAAGCGCTGACAGGGCTCTTAAAAGTGGCTGAACACACTGATTCATCAAAAAGTGTTTTCACTCACATTAGAGTTTTCTAAAAAAACACAACGAGATCGCCAGTCACACAGCATAAAGCTGACCAGGAACACCCAAGAAGGTCGATCCTCTTTTTCCTGACAAACACACAGCTGAGTAAAAAGACGGCTGAGTGGAGATATTTGATGGTATGAATGTTTCTAAGATGCAGTCCTATTTAGTAAATCAGAATATGTGTTCAGATGGAGTAAAAGTACAGTTTAAAAACAGTAACCAAACCTTTTATGAAGCTCACTTTTTAAAGTAAAATTTTTTTTTCTGTTGGTCTAAGAAAATATTCTAATGTAAAATGTTGTTTTTCCAGAAGCTGCAAGTGGAAAGTCTTCAAGATTAACAGAAATAAAGACTTTAAAACTTTGGCCTGCAACTAATTATTTCACTTTGTGAACTAAGTTACTGATTTTTTAAAATTTTTTTTATTTCATTCATATTTATTAAATGTTTCAAGACCAGCATACTATATGCTCAATGTTATACAGTGAAATCCAGGTATTTGAGTGTTGGGTACCACAGCTGCCTGTGAACATCTAACATTTGTGAATACTTGTCTTAAAATTCTTATAGATGTCCATTTTAAATTGTTCACACACCAAATAAACACAGGTGAAATTGTCTATTGCAGAAGCTAATATCAGCCGTCTTCCTTATCATGCTTTTGGGGATCAGCCAATCAATTTGGCAGTAAGAGTTTGGGGCTCCTGGATTGGCTGCTTTGCAAGTAGCCTGGCATCCTCCATGTGAAGATGCACTTTCAAATACTTTAGATAAGCCCAACTAAAAACAATACAAAAGGAAACCTGCAAACCTTAAGTGATTGTATTTTTGGTGTTGGTGTGCTTTTAATTTTTATTTCATTTGTTTAATTTTGTGGCTGTACAGCACTATGGTCAGTGGTACTGTTTTAAAGTGCTATATAAATAAACTTGGCTTGGCAAACAGGAGGATTTTACAGTGGAAATGAGTACAGTGAGGCTTGGCCACATTAGAAACTGCTGGGGCCATTTTCATGCTTAAATGGAAAAATTAATGGAACCTTTATAGTAAAGAAAATAAAACTATACCAGTAAAACAGACAGGATGCATCATCTTTTCTCTAGATCAGTGGTCTCCAACCACTGATCTAGGTGGTTGGTACCGGTCCGCGGCGCAAGAAATAATTAAATATTTCCGTTTTACGTATTAATTGAGTCTGGAGCATCTTTTATTTTGAAAATCCTGTAACCGGATTCTCTCGGTTACTTGTGCACCAACATTGAGCCACAAGCAGCAAAGGGGGAAAAGAGACGCATCGCGGCCCGGTAGGTGAGTCCTACGTTACAATCCGCGGCTTCTGCCTTAGTGCGCCCCCCGCCCCCTCAACAGAATTATCGGACTCTCTACGGATCGCGCGCGCCCCTCCCCTCTCCCCCCTGTTGGCAGAAAAATATCAAAGTCTCAACCAGTCCACGGCAAAAAAAGGTTGGGGACCACTGCTCTAGATGATGAAATCCACCCCATTTTCAATGGAAACAGAAAAAAGTCAAAGGGTCTTGGGTCAAAAAGACATTTTGACCCAAGATATACGTTGGCAATGAGTCATACAAATGAAAATAAGACTTCTGGTAGTGATCATGAGGCACTGCTGGGTTATTTCTCCAACTTAACACAGTTTATGTTGATGGTATAGAGATGGTACACATAGTGTCTTGATAACTTAATAATTTACCTTATTTTTGCTAATTGTTTTTAAAAAAGTAATAAAATGCAAACATCTGGAGCTTTAAGTTTAGACTAAGCCCTTATAATAACTATGTTGTGCAAAAAAAAGAGAAAAAAACACTTACTCCTTCTCTTGCCAACATCTCCCTTAGAGGTGGCGGCTTCGTTAAGCAGAACCATTCCCATGGTGATCGCAGCATCTGGGAAAATGTTGTCAAGGAAACAAGACACATACAAAGCAAGATGGAGTTGGAAAAACAAAATGACCCAGAAGGAACTTATAGAAATACGGTTTCAGCTCAGCTAATACAGTATATAAATATATATAAAATCCTTCAAACTAATCCACACAGTGTGGACAGAGTAAATGGACCAACATATCTTGAAGTCATTTTGAAAAAGTGCTTTAAAAGGAATTTGTGCAGAAACTTAACCCTAGATCAGCGTAGATTATTTCTCCAGGTTATGGTTCACATTGTTTAATTATGCAACAAACATCAATAAAATAATTAAACTACTAATTTAAAAATAAAAAAATTATAGTCAAAATAGGAACAAACTGTGAAAGGGATGAGACGTGTATCTGGAAACTACATTTCAGAAATACAAAATTAGCAATACATATTTTTGTCAAGCCATTTTCTTACATTTTTAAAACCCATTTTGCTCATGTGCTCATCCATTGTGCTGTAATAAATAAACACAGCATGACTAATCATAGCTTCTATCCACTGTTAAAGTTTGTGCTAAAACAGATTTCTGCATGGAAAAAAAAACTGAGTAGGAGCCAACACAACATTTTGATCCAGCTAAAGAAACGACAGATCGATCGAAGGCTGTGACACCCACATTAAGGTTCTGCAGTGAGGTTGCAAATGCCTACCTGCCTAGGATTTCAGAAACAAAATTCATGTCACACCAATGACTCTAGCAGTAATAACAGCAAGTGTATGTTTCTGTCAAGCTCACAACAATTTAAAGAATACACTTAAACGCCTGAACTACTTTTCAGCTGCTGTTATATCACATGTGCGAGGCAAGTAGAAGAATTTGTCTCAGATCCCAGTGCAGCTAAAAGCATTTGTTTTGCTTGGCTTCTGCGTTGTGACATAAGATTCCTGTGAGCAGCATTTCTCTCCTCCAAAAATAAGTCTTCTTGCCAAATCTAGAAAGTTGTGATTTGGTCTTTGTTGGTTCAATAACACAGTTGTCCAAGTAACACAATCTTTACCAGTCTGGAAACTGGCGGACAAGCCAGCTGGCAACCATTTAGTTGAAAACACTCAAGTAATAGAAGTAGTGAAAGGGGATTCTGGATGTATTTTCCAACTCCGCAGCTGTGTTTCCATTACAAAAATGTGCAAAACTTTTTTCTGATATTCTGATAATGTCAAAAAAACAAAAACAAAACACAAATTCTAATTTATTGTGTTTCCATAAAATAAGAAATGCAGCTGAAAACCAGGCTGCGTGTTCATCCTTCTACCACATCCACTAAATTGATCATTTTGATATAGTAAAAAAAAAACAAAAAAAAACTCATCCTAGTGAAAACCATAAGTTCTTTCGATATTGCTGCATTTCCATTAAGCAAATTCATTTTTGCAAATTCCAATTTGTGCAATTTTAAGGTTAATGAAAACGCAGATACCGATTGTTGCAGATGTTCCTTTTTACACTAAAGAAACAATTTACATTTAAAGAACCAAACTAAATGGAGGATTTTTCTGGGGATGCTGTTAACAAAAATAAAAACTATTTTGCAAAAGATAATACTCAAAAAGGTCTCAACGCCACCAGACCATCAAACAAAATTTGATGTGTTAACATTTGTACAGGTGAGTGTGTGTGTGTTATCTAGATATGACCAGAAGGCTAAACTATGAGGATGAACAAACAAACATTTCTCTGCAGCAAGGCCAACCTTGGCCCAGCTATTTCCACTGGGATAAATACAATGGTTAGAAGTGAAGGCTATCATTATTGACAAATAGAAGCAAGCACCAGAGCAGGCACACATGGGCACACAGGCAGAAAGTAGAAAAATGCAGACAGAAAAAAAAATACATGCTGCCAATCCAGTCCACAAACATCCACAGAGCTTTTCACGACTTTGGAACAAATCCCCTAAAGGAGGAAATATTAAAGATGAGCAATTTGTCAAATTGTCAAGGGAAGTTGGTGTCGTTATTTTACAGAATGGACACAGAAGGCGACGCGTTGACGATGCGCAATCCAAAATTTGAAAGGCGTACCACATAGGAGGCAACTTGCTTTGCGACATGTGTTGGTGAATAAAGGAGAGATTTTGCCAAAATGAAACTCAGATGTATCAGGGACCTTAAAGCTGCTCTGCGATTAGCATTTTGGAGACCATGAATGACAAACTAGCCAACCAAAGGATACTCAGGAGCAGGATGATGTGAGATTCGGCCACAAACTGAGCCTGGCTGCTGCCGTGGATGTAACTCTGTGGGAAAGAGAACAAGAAAGAGAGAGGCAGACTTTAGGCTTGGCAGTGTTATTTTCAGCTGGCAATGTGTTCGGTTACATGGGGAAATTTGTAAAATAAATGTGCTGTAGGAAATTACAAGTATCAAACAGAGCTTTTTATTTTTTTATTCACAGCCCTTCCATTCAAAACCAAAAAACTTTTAATTTTGGTTTAAATACCCTGAAAGACTGAAACTCTGTTGAGGAAGTTTAATCTTATAAGAAAAAATTTACATGGAAAAATGAATCTTAACGCATACTATTCAGGTAAAGAAACTTCTGTAGTCTGCAGAAATATATGTTATCCCTTTATTCTTTGAGTACAATAACATTGGTTTATGTTAGATAATCTACACTCAGTTGCAGCCAAATGGCATTTAAGCTCTGACTTCATAATATATTTACTTTATTACTCTGAAACCAGGAAACCGGAATGGAGTGTCAAGGAAACGTCTCCTTGCTTTGAGATGATTTTCTATAAATCCAGACGGCTTGAGAGATGTTTGTCGAAAATGTGCGTACGTCAGTCCATGAATAAATCTACGCATGTGCTATGAAAAGATGAATTATCCTTCATGGAGCAGTAAGGCCAACTTGAACCAGCAGTTAATCACAGAATCAAATCATTCACTGTTCAGTTTGTAGTAGAAACTTGCTGTGCAAAATTCACAGCTGATATATTTTTAAATAGAGCATACACAGCACACAACACACAAACCCTGTAGAAAGAAAAGATAGCTGAAGAGACTCAAAATACAGTCGTATTCAATAAATCAGGGCTGGACAACATGGCTGAAAAATGTATCATGACAGACGTTTCATATCAGTCGATATTGATAATTTTTGATTAGTTTATTGTTTTAAATATTTGAAATATTGCCAAGGTAGTGACGCAACCTTTCTTGTTTTATCCAGTTTTTGCTCCAGGCTGTTTATTTTTAAAAAGTTATGAGGCACAGCAGTCAAACATGAACAGGCTGTTGCTAGGGTACCAGTTACCAGAGAGAGAGAGAGAGAGAGTGTGTGAGTGAGTGAGTGAGTAGATGCCACCAACCTAGCTTAACTGGTCATGAGAGGTTGAGCGACTAAAGTCTGTCCTTTGCCTACATAACCCAGAATGCAGTGCGGTTCTTGATTGAAGTTCAGTGAAATGACTGAATATTCTGTCAGATGTATTATCTATTGATATTAATCACATATCTATCACTATATTGTTATAGATTTGTTGTCCAGCCCTACAATAAATAAGAGTATAAATCCCGATTATTCTTGCTTGTTATCTTTAAAAGTACCTTTTGAAATGACCCGATGAGGCAGGTATTAAGCACATTTCTGTTTTAAAAAATAGTTTTTTTATTGGTCTTGATGCAACATTCCAGTCTTAAATGTCATGTCATTAACTGTAAGAAGAAAATCATAATTAACAAAAATTAGGGCTTTCAAACATTTTTCTGTGTGCAATTAATCCATATAATGTGCTTCACTTAGTGAAAAAGTTCCCAAAATAAATGAGGGTTTTAATAATATTCAAACTTAATAAATGAGTCTGCGTCTGAGATTCACTTGTCTGATCTCACTTTATAAAAATCAACTGGTAGCTTCCTCTCCAGGTTCTGTGATGGATGCTAATAGAAGAAAAACAAGAGAATATAGTGCCATGGCAAACGGTGTATTTTATTTCTTTTTTGCTGCAACTGTGACAGAACGACTGGGATATTGCTAATAAAAGCAAGAGTCATTAAATATATAGACCAGCAGCAGTTGGTGCTAAAAGGTTTCCTAAGAACAGGACTGCTAACTTTGCAAAAACTGCTCAAAATAGTGACCATTTATGACTCAGTTACAAGCAGTGCAATCTTTTGGACTGTTGCTGCACAACTGAGCACTTCTGGTTAAAAGTCTGAGGACCAACTCCACAGACGTCTGTCAGCAAGCGAAGGGGAAAAATCATTGTGAAAGACCACAGGAGACAAAACAGAGGTCTTAAAAGAAATCAAGCAAACATAAAATTATTAGTATCTGAGTTTACGGCACACAAAGCCTGGCTTTCCACTTGACTGCCACAGAGTTTAAGGATGAAGAGTTGAATGGGAGACGACAAAGGAGGCAGGCATGCTGTCCTGCTTCAGTGGAGAGACATAAAGACCGTTTGCATTTGAAAGCAGACAGAGGAAAAACACTAAAAGAAAAAAAAGTCATCCTTTCTGTTCCAACAAAACCGATGTGCTCTGCAATAGCAACTCAGATAGTGGTAAAGTGGCTGTCTTTCAAGATGGAGGAGGAAAAGTTTGATTTTTAGCCATATGGCGAAGGCTTTTCTAATCAAGCGTCAATTATAAGAGTTAAATCCTTCTATTCCTGATCAATGCAACAACGGCAGATGAAACTGGAGGTTATTTCTTCAATTCTAAGAAAAAAAGTACAATATTAACTAGCAATGCAAACAAATGAATAACTTACAACTAATGTTTTATTAGATTAAAGTTGGTTCCAATTTATTTATAACCTTAAGCTCGGATCTTTCTTCGGTGATGTAGTTTGGTCGCCATTCAGCAGAGGGCGCCGCTTCTCTTCTTTATCCAGTTGATACAGAAATAATGATGGCAGGGATATCCCAGAATGGGAAAGAGAAACTGTCCAAACAATCTGGAGTGGGACGTAAAATGCATTTTAAGCAATTCTGTTCTGAAATACAAACACTCTTCAAGCTCCTTAAGTTTCACCTTCGTAGCGCTCATTCAGCCGAGCTGCTTGACGGAGCATCGCCAACTTCTCAATAAAAAATTATTGATGTGCTACGAAGACGTGAACAGGGGATAACACAAAGAAACTGTGACATGATGCCGAACAGCACAGTTGATTTTGAGGGCTGTCGTGAATTCATAAATATCTCTCTGTTCATGTGGGATTAAGTGTTTTACATATTTTATTCTTTTTTTATTTAGCAACCTATGAGATTCCTTATTTTTTATATTTAAAAACATGTCCAAGTTGAATAATGAGGGAAAACTCAATTTTGATCCAGTCAGTATCTTAATATTGCTGACAAAAAATAAAAAATGATTGCTTCTTTTCTATAATTCTGCATATTATGAAAAATGTTATCTTTGTTATCTAAAGACGGTCAGCCATGTTGATACAGGACACCAGGGTTTTTAATGAAACTGCGTCATCAATTCATTAGTTGATCAATAAGATAAAATAACTAACTTGCATCCCTAATATTAGTCAGAATTATTATTCCTTTAAAGTTATTTCTAGCAGTGATAAATCAAATAAAGAAAATAGTGAGCTTGTGTGCGTAATTTAAAACTTGTAGGCTCCAATTGAAAAAGTACTGTGTGTTTTTTTTTAGGAACCCCCTTCACATATTGATGGTCCTAATTTAACTTCTAAAATGTACAGGTGATGTGAAAAGCGAAACAAAACTCACTGGAATCTCCCACTTTCTGGCAATATTTTAAACCAACATAACCGTCAGTATCTGTGCCTGACCATCGGCCGTACTTTTAAAATTCACATTATATCACATAAAGTGAGACTCGTAATACCGCTATATCAAGAAAAGAAACATTACACACTATTCTGGAATACGGATCTCCAGGGCAAACAAAAGCACGACAGAAAAAATGCACAGAGGCTGGAAGCAGACCTGCTGCTTTTGGGATGAAAAATTCCTCAATCCATGGCCGGGCACTTCCAATTAATCTGATGGATTAGAATGCAGGAGTTTTATTCATTAGTGTGCAGAGCACAGAGTGTGCATGTCCCAGTGTATCTACGTAAGCACCAGAGATCTCTGATAAAGTTTGTTGTTTGGAACAAATTTGCTCACTTGAGGGACGTGTGGCTGTGTGTGAAGTTAGAAAGACAAACGTTCAGGTGGCATGAAGGTAAGAGCAGAGTAACACCTACCGTTATGCAAAACATAAATC
Organism: Poecilia picta; assembly: GCA_033032245.1. Lineage (NCBI taxonomy): Eukaryota > Metazoa > Chordata > Actinopteri > Cyprinodontiformes > Poeciliidae > Poecilia > Poecilia picta. The sequence continues at coordinate 26,271,806 of CM065353.1, read as the reverse complement.
AATCAACCCAAAAATAGCTTTTAAAAATAAACTCACAAAGCAGTTTAAAAGTTAACTTGTACAATTGAGGTGAAAATTATGGAAGATATTGGTTTCAGCTAATATTTTTATTTACCAACAAATCTACTCCAACAAAGTAATTAGGTCTGCCACGATAACACATTTTGCTGGACAATAAATTCTCCCAGAACTTATTGCGATAAATGATATTGTTTTCAGAATGTTTTCAAGTAACACAACAGAATGGCATAAGAATGCAAGAACGCATTCTCAAAGATCAATATAATGAACATTTAAACTGGAAGACATTTGGAATATCCAAAATAAATCAAACAGAAACAACATATAAAATAAAATTTGAAAAAAATCTTTAAAGAAAAGGGATAGTTAAGACCAAAACACCAGACAGAAGACTTTGATAATTCAGTTTTTCGTAAAAAGAGGGAAATGAAAATGATTGAGTTTATTTACTCCATCATGTGATTAATTAATTAATTAATTTGTTGTTTATTGTGATAGGCCTAAAAGTAATACTGCCCCTTTAGAACAGCCTAAAATATATTCCACATAATATTCATAAGCATGTCAACATTTGGATCCGTTTTTGCCTTTTAATCTGTTGTGTTTTTTTTGTTTTTTGTTTTAACTTAAAGTCACTGTTTTATTAAAACCAGAACAATATGAACCATCATTTTCTTGCTACTTTTATACATTAACTGCATGTTTCTAAGAAAACGGAGACATGCCTCTTCTTCATTTTAAACTGGCTGAGAATTGCTTTAAGGCATTAAGTAGATCTATACTGGAGGCCTGTCAGGTACAATTGCATCTTAAATCCACTCCAATTAATTTGATGGATTAGCTTCTTTTTCTTCTTTTAGATTTTGAGCAAGACCAATCGAGTTAATTGAGTTTAACAAATGTCTAAAACCACCAAGTGTTAAAGTAAATTGAAAAGTCGTATGAAAAATGTTTGAAATTTCTTTACAAATTTTTTAGATCTAACAGTACAAGCACACAGGTAATGTGTGTGTGGATTTGTTTGAAACCTAGAGAAAATGCCGTCAGCTGTGTGGTTTTGTGATGAGGCTGTTGTGAACATGATTAGTATTCCAAGAGCTTAGTTTAATCAAGACCCAAGCTAGCATAAGAAATCTAACACCAATCCCCCCGCTGCGAGGGAAATATGCATCAGTACATTTTCATTAGTAAGTTTCTGAAATAAAAATGTGAAGAATACGTTTTTTCAGCGATCGGAGCAGAACATTGTAAATTTGTGTCCATGCTCTTTTTCTCTCTCTTTTTGAGAACATGGACTCCAAACATTTTGATTTATTTTTTATATAGGAAGTACACTAGAAACCAATTTTTCAATGTTTGATGGAAATTAAGTGGATGCTCTAAAGTGCTTTTTTTTTTTTAAAATAAAAAGCTTTTAAATAAGTAAGGCTAAAGTCATGCAACAAGGCCCACTTTGACAAATGATTGGACTTCCGCAATATGTCAAATTCTGTCATGTTACGTTTCAAAGAAAATATGCAAAGACAAAAGCAGAAGCTCCAACAAATATCATAGATTACATGCTTCCATTTGACAAGTCATAACTGACAACGTGTGAGCAATAAGCACGATTTTACTCCTTTTTTTTGTTGTTTAATATATATATATATACATACATATATATAGGCAAACCATAGTAATATCAACCCATAATCTGTGTGGGCTGATGACCTTTACAATTAGCCAGATTTATCCTCTTTCCATCCTCTATGGTGTATACAGTGTGTGCCTGAATCTGTGCTTTGGATTTGTTTTGGGGTGATAAAGGTCAGGAGGCCCTCAGGCAGGGAAGATAATAAATGGAAAAAAAAAACAGTGAGAAGAAGGTAAATACCATATAGAAGCAATACAAAGTGGAAACAGGTGTATAATTTACACCAGGAGGTGATTTATAATGGCTGTGTTCAAACTTCTATTATAATAGGAACTGGGTTTTTTTCAAGTTGTTGAGGACAAGAGTGTCAGTTACGATAAAACCTAAAACAAAGCTGATCCTCAGATTTACAACAAAAAGATAACTAAAAAGAACATTTATCTATCACTTCTAAAAAATAAGGCAAATAGTTGTTGGTTCACTGAGTTTTAAGTAAATACAGTCTACTTTAGTTACAGGTTTACGTTTCACAATTTCATCATCTTTTTGATATTTATGCAATGTGGTGTTTACACACTCCATTGAGATTTCAGCTTAATTACTCTGGAGTCAGTTAAAGCAGTCTGAAGTGTTTTTTTCTCTTATCCATATTTCTTTTCTGAGGAGATGCCAATCATCAAAATGAGATAACTTCCATTTCCTCAGCAGGCTTAGTTATACTCCTAATTTTGTTTTCTGGATTGCATCCAGTCTAGTTGGAGTGGTGGCTTAATGCCATTTTAATTAAAAGGTTGCTATGATGAATTAAGCGTTAAGGCCTTTCTTATCGGTGGAATTAAGAAAAGAGTTAGTGTTCAAAACACAAACATTTTTTAACTTTTGTTAAAGTTGACTCACCTCAAAATTATTGCAATAACAATCATTGTGAAAAATATAAATGCAGTAGTCCTAAGTGGGATGGTAAATGGGGCTGTAGACCAGCAATACAAGTGATGTGGTCAAAATGGCAAAGTTCAATTTTCTGACAGAAGTTCATGAAAGTAGAAAAACTTGTGAATATATTAACTCTCACTATTTTGAAATATTATAATTTGGCTCTGAAAAGGTTACAACCTACCATGAAAACAGCTACCGCTGTGTGGCCTCCATGTCCAGCACTCAGTACTTTGATTGTGGAGAATTAATCCGTTCTCCATGCCAAGTTTTTGATGTATGAAGTTGAAGAGTCAGTGAGTTGAATTCATGAATTCATTTATTAATACCAAAATACAACTGGCCCTTTTCTCATGCTACCTTTAGGAGCTAACAGACAAAATGGCATCAAACAAAGGTTTTCCATTACTTTTGTTAGCCTCTATCTAAGCTGCCACCTAAAGAGGGCGTTCTTTAATGGTTCATACCCTCTAACCCTTAGCTTTGAGGGCGTTTCCCAACATGTCATTAGCTTTAGCATTGCAACTTGCTAATAGAGAAAGGAGGAAAATATAGAATTATGTATTCTCAATCGGACGCTTTTGCAAAATAACTGTGTCTCACTGGAAAGTCATCAGTGTTGGTCATGATTGTGCAGAATTATATTTAATGTAAAAAATATAATTTATTAAAATGTTTTAATAAATTAAATAATTATCTAATTACTTTTTTAAAATCCCTGCAAGTCATTATCAATAATATGAATGATTGTGACTTATGTGAAGTAGCAGTTTAATAGGTCACCATTATGAATGTTTTTGTTGTTGTTTTTACCACCAGTGAAATTAATTAAATTTTGATCATACAATTTATGAGGGTATACTTTTAAATGATCAGACTAGAATAATATTACTAGTAATCAATTATTCCTTGGACAAAATCAAAATGAATTTGCATTGAGTACCAATCTCAATAAGCGAGGTTAAATCCAGTCAGGTTTTACCATCTGGTTCTCATCATTATTCACCCCAATAATTCAGAGCTGAGCTGAATTGTAACACCAACATTTAAATGTGTTGAAACCGACTAACAGCATAATTTGCACTGTAAAGTCCTCTCCATCCACGACCAACATTTTTAATTGCAACTCTTGAGGTTTAAGCTCTGCTTAACGAAAACTCTACCGTCTGCAAGGGCTGCAGTGTGGATCAGCTATAGTCAGTGCAGCTTACACCAAAAATTATCTGTAGAACGTTAAGCATGTGATTGGAAATTACGATGCTGAATGTTTTGCTGCAGACACGGCAACAGTTTGATGAAAATCTAATGCCATCTGGCTAAGGAAATACACACCGGAACACACCCACTAACTTTAAAAAGAAAGGAAAAAGCAGGCAGAGCTTTTCTGCAAGCAGCAAATGTTCACATTGTGGATACCTTGAGGATTTTCCTTTGAATTTAAAAAAAGGTTGATTAGAATTATTTGACTTGTCTTAACCTCTTATTATTAGCAAAATTGTGAAAAAAGAAATGAAAAGTAGTTTTGTGTGTCAGCTCAATGTTGTAATGGAAGAATAAAACACTCAGTGTTTCAGGAGAAAACAGTTCATCTGGCATTATTTATAACCATGCTAAGTAGCCTTAGCATTCATTGCAGACTATGTTGTAGTAAAGTAGCTGAAGCATTGCAAAAAGAAAGGGCGAGAGTGTGAGTGGCACATTCACGAGGGTGATTGACAGAACTGTAAGCCTCCTCTAGCTCTGACTGGTTGTTTCTGACTGAACATTGTATTTCTACAGTTGGTACTTGGAGCACCAGAAAAAGGCAAAGGAACTCAATTTTTTTCACAGATTATCTGTCTCATTATGCTGTCACGACATAATAATGAATAATTTAAACACATGTAAAAAATCATGTTCTGCAAAACTTAAAAACTGCAGCTTTAAATCTCGACAAAACACTTGATAAAAAGAGCAGAAGTGAAGCAAATGCTGCCACTTCACCTATTCCTCTCCTGGATGTCAGACAACAGGAACTTATCCTGCCTATAGTTGGGCTTTCATTCTTTCTTTGCCTTTTTTATTATTCAGTCTTACTTGTGACAAATATGTGTATCTGTGTGTGTTTCTGCATCGCATTGTGCGCGTTTGGCCTGGTGTGGGTCAGCTGTGCTGTGTTTGTGTGACATGCGCATCACGCCACATATCGGTGCGGGTCAGATGCTCTGTGCTGGTTTTGAGCGTTGGGGATGTGATTGGGTTCGTGTCATGGTTTTTGTGCTCGTCTTCCGATGACGTCCTGCAGCCGTCCCTGGCCTCACACACGTTTCCTTGGCCTCTTTTGTTCTTGCTCTCAGTAACACTTTTCGTCTTATTCTCGAGTTTGTGCCGTCATTAGCCGTGTCGCAGTGTTCAAAGGGTGTGACAAAAACATATTTTTTGGAATCATTAGTTTGTGAAGCTCAAATAGAGAACGCACAACCGCTTCCTCCCAGGGAGTGTATGAGTGCTGCTGACTGAGTAACAAATTTGTGCCTGTCAAATTTGTGTATAGCTTTGTTAAAGCTAACCTCCACCATGTCCCATTTTGTGAGGGTATAAGCAGAAAAAAAATAAAAAATGAGCAAGTGGTATTTCGTGGCTGCACAGTGTGACGCACAGCAGCTCCATCTACTTTGTTGTGCCATTTGTCAGTTGACAAATCCTTTCAATGGAGTCTACCTGGCTTCGCTCGCTCATCATTTTAAAGGAATTACACTGTCTGGGAAGATGAAGGGATTAGAAAAGAAGGATAAGAGAAAGTTATATAAAAAAAGTAGGAAAAAGGAGAAGATGGGTATCAATTCAATATAGTGTGCACAGCGGCCATGAAGCCATTCACTGTCGCAACACACAGAATGGTTAATTCATAACTATTTCAGTCTGTTAGCTCAAGAACGTCAAATGTAGAAGTTAGCATGCATCGTGTCGCTGTGCTCCATGCCATCAAGACTGCTGCGTTTACAAGAAATAAAGCATGTAGAGTTGAAACTAATGCTGAGAATTTTACAGACGAGTCTCTTTTGGAAGCAATAATAAATAAATCTGACACAGTCTCTCATTTTTGTGGCATTTGAAATTAAGTTAGTAATTCTAACCGACCTAAAACAAGAGACGAGACGCTTGGTCTGATTCATCTTCAGATAGTGAGAAAACAAGGTTGCACTTATTTTGTGTATGTAAACTTCTGGTTTCAACTGTATGTCTTTCACTTTCTTAAAAGAATTACAGAATAAATTAGCTTTGATAATATCCTAAATAACTGTGAAACATTCACACTGTAGTGACGCCATCAGGCATTCAGCATGTTTTCCACTCAATAAAAATAGAAACTCTGGGAAGATTCAATGTGCCAGCAACAAGTTGAAGGCAAATAAAAAAATAAGCATGTTCAAAGGAATACAAAAATAAGAAAGACAGATTGTACAATAAAGGCAGATTTACAACAGAAAACACTTCGTTATGCATTTCCGTACTAGCTGCAAAGTGCAAACAGCATGCTTTAAGTTCTCCTCTGTTCTTATGTAATGGTACACTGATGCAGCCAATTCTGAACCCATCGGAAAAAATAAAAATAGTTTATGCCTGCTTGGTAGGAAATCTTTTATGACCTGCTGACCAATGCATTTAAAAAATATGCCCATAGCTCCAGTTTTTAAAACTGCTGAATTAATTTCTGCTTATATCCAAAAGCCCGTCTTAACACTTGACTAAGCTTTAATGCTGCCATCATCACCGTGTTCAGTCATCTAAAGGGTAGAACATGGTATTAAAATAAAAAAAGGACAGACAGGAAAGAAGGAATTATTCAGATTAGCTAAAAAAACCACACTTCAGCTTAAGAACTGCTGCATAATGTGTGAATAGTCAGAGATGCAAAAGATGGACTGGAAATGGAGAACAAATGAACAGAGAAAGAAGGAGTCAGGGAACAAGCAAAGAAAGGAAAAGCAAAATTCACAACGCAACAAGGATTATTAAGGATGTGGGAGTTGTCACCATTGTGTAACTAGGAATTTAGGGAATACATTGTAAACAAAATGAATATTTTCAATCCCTCTAGGCTCTATTCTTACCTTAGGAATCTACTGTGGCAACATTTGGTTTCACTTTTATTTGAATAGCGTGCATTTATCATACCGTTCATCATTCTTCATGATAAAAATGTTGATTTACTGGATTAAAAGTTTTAGTATTTTCTCCATTTGTTTGTTCAATGATAATGTCAATACATTTGAAAATATAATTAAATAGAATTACAATGTATGTGCAGTTTAGTGGTACAAATCATACTTCTGTCGGTTACTGGTGTCCTAAAAAAAATCATTATCAATGGGTGTCTTTCTCAAGAGCAGTACTTGAGTTTGCTGTCATAAAGTTGTAGAAAAAAAATAATAGTAGTCCTTTTATCATTATCACAACAGTACTGCAAAATATCGTGATAAAACTTTAAATCCATATCACTCAACTCAAAAGTGCAACACATGTAACGAGAGTTTAGGTTGCAGTGAAGATGTATGCATTTTATATTTATGAAGTAACAGCTGTAGAAAAGAAAAAAACTATTTTTATTTGCACTTAAGTGATTCAATGTGGATTTAGAGTTTTGGTCACATTTACTTTCACTTTGAAGTGCAGAAGCTCGTCTGGGCGAAAACAAACCCGGCTCAGGGGGAAAGTAGCAAAGAGCCGGGCTTGGCTGCAGAAATGACAGCGAGAAAAAGAACGGGTGAAGGCTAAATTAAAAGCCGCACTGGATGACTATGTAGCCTATCATCAAAAAGTTTGAAAAATGACAGAGGTAACATCCCCTGATAAATAGACCGCCTTTTACACCGAGCAAGAAAGAAGTGGTGCGATGGAAAAAGTGAAGAGGCAGGCGGGGAGGGGGGTCGAAACGTGCGTTTTCATTCCTCTGCGGGAGTTTGTGTGGACGTCTCTCCGCTGTGTGTTTGTGCAGAGTTCTGCTGCCTTTCAATAGTAGTTTTTTCCCCCCTGTTTCTGTGTGAAATTGATCAAGTGTGTCCACAAAAATCTCACAGCTCACTTGTGTATTTGACCTTGTCCCTGACTGACGGTGGAAGAGTTTTTGTGCATGTGTGCATGCAAATGTCTGGATGGCATTTGAAGCAATATCCTTTTGTGTTTTATTTTTTCTTTTCAAACATCCCACTCATTACTCCATCAACATCCATCATCAAGCTCCTTTCTTTTTTTATCAACTTATCTCCACATAATCATTTTTTTCAGTTTTCCTTTTAATTTCACACATGAGTGAACAAACTTAAATGATGACCAGCCAATTCACACCTATGTGACGGTTTGCACATGCATTGTTACTAAGAAGCATTTGTCTAAAAATAAAATAAAAAATGTGGCGGACAAAATGGACTGAAACAGTAACGTAAAAACGGAGAAACATTAAAATACCACAAAGTATAAACATTTAAAAAGAAAGAGATCAGAGTACTAGAGAAAGGTTAAGTAGAGGAAGAAGCTTTACGAGGATTAACATACATAAAGGTTGACAAATTATATTTTTAAAACACGGAGGGACATAAATGTTTGTGTTTCATACCACTTGTCCATTCTGTGGATTCTTGTGGGCATAGGGAGGACCTCGAATGTGATTCCACATCTGTCCAGACGTCATTGCAAAAACCACACACTGTTACAGAGAGAAAACAAGAAGAAATACACAGATGTTGAGAGAGCTGAAGTCTGAGGTGAGGCAATAATGAGAATTTTAATTAAGCACATAAAATAAGACAATGTCATTATTTTCTTAATTAAAAAAATGTTCCAACACAATTTTCAATTTCAAATTCCACATATTTCACACCTTGTTTTTTCAGTAATTGTCTATATGTGTAATAGCCATTCATGAAGTTAGCATTCAGTCTGGAGTGTAGTAAAGTACAATTTTACTTTTTGTATCTTGATTAACTGAGATCAGCTCTACTGTAAGATGGTTAATGCTTGAACTTGTGAAATCTGAAAGATCACACAGTTTGTGATCTTTGATGTCTTATCACACCATGATGTCCAATTAAAACCCCGTCTAGAAAACTGAATGATTCATTTTTAGGTTCTGTTAGTATCTTAAAAACCCAAGTGGTTTTGACATTTAAAAAAATAAAATTGTGTGCTACATCAAAGACAAAGGATGGAGTTTAAACATAAATACATCTAAAAAGTCCTTCATTTTTCATAAAAATACATTTTCTTTTTTTTAGAAAGAATAAAAAGTAGTCGTAGGTTTTCAGTAATTATTATTTTTCTCTACATTTATCTAGAAGTTCATTTCAATCATTTTTAGAACTTTGTGGGAAATATCTCTAGACATGAGGAGAAATTGTAAAAATTCATCTTGAGTAGTATTATACGTCGTCATTTATTTAAAAAAAAGACATGTTTCATTGTATACCATAGCTTTCCCCTTGAAGATCAGAAGGTTTTAACACTAAAGCTGGTGTGTATGCGTGTGCGTGCAGGCATCATACCAAAGCAGCCATGGCCCATCCAGTCTTGTTATATATGAATTCCAAGTTGTTTCTCCTCAGATACAGCAAACCTCCAACCAGAGACACCAAAAGAGCCAAAGCAATAGTCCCGGAATAATTTGGAGGACGGAAGACACGAATCTAAGCGGGAGATAAGAGATCAGCAAATCAATACAACAAAGAAAAAAAATAAAAAGTGCCTCAAATAAGTGCTACAAGAGCATTTAAAACCTGAACCAAATATTCTCTTTGTACAAACCCACAGTAAAGCACAGGTTTCAACCTTGAAAATGTCTATTAAATTCTGAAATGAATTCCAGTGATGTATGTGGCAAGGATTTATAATTTTTTTTAAAGCACAGCCATTCACATAAATAATGTTTCTCAAACAATAGTGGTATGCAGAGCAAGATGAAAAACTTTATTGTGCATGAAAATGTTGATCTTGATCTTGCTGATCTTGTTGATCAAGATCTTGATCTTGCTCTGCATACCACTTATGCAATAACTGTACATAAGCACATCATATGAAAAAGCAGTCTTTAAAAATTTCGTACTTAAATGGCAGGATTATAAATAGAAGTTCATCAGCAAAATGTTTGGAGGAAAGCTTGCACATAATCTTTTCTTGATGCTTTTGCACATCCTATTAAATTCTCCCACCTATATTTATGATAAAGCAAAGTTTCCTAATCAGATTATAATTTTATTCATGATTATGGTAATTTATTCAATTATATGTAATATGAAAATAAAGATGCCTAAACCCTTCCATTCTGAGTATAAACCCCATGGATTAAATTTTAGAGTTTGAATTGTTTTGGTAAACAGCACCAATAAATCAGTCTGTGTTGGTCTGTGTGTATGTGTAGAGTTTATTAAAACGCTTCTTTTTTTTATTTTTATAAAGCAATATAGTGATTTTCAACTGAAGATGTATTTCCCAGCAGAACACACTTTTGGGCTTGAATTTGAGGCTGACAGTGAACCATAACAAAAAAAAAAGATTGTCTGCAGTGCTTTGAGCCTCAATACACCAAGGCAATGGGAAATCTTAAAAAGAAAACCTTGTAGTATTGACATAAACTTGCACTTTAAAACTGCAGCAGATGGAGAAATTGTAAATGTAGCACAATTAAAAACAAAAAGTGGATCTGGCCATATTTCATCCAAATTAAATCTTGGTTTCTTGCAAATGCACATTTTTCTGCATCGGTAGTTTATCAGGCTGTACCTGAACGTCTGTGCGATCGGCGATCCACTTGGCCAGCTGCTCTGAGGCGAAGCCGATCCTCTGCAGGTCAAACGTATCGGCCCTCTTAGGTTTTCCCTTTGCAGGGAAATGCATGAAAGTTGGAGCGCTGTTCATGTTCAGCTGAAAAAGAAAGGAAATAAGCCTCCGAATGTGAGAATCAATTTGTCCAACGTAAATCTGTCATGCATTATTTTTGTCAAGCAAATGATGGCAGAGGCAAGTATTGCTCAACCTCTGTTTCCACGTAATTATTGGTGGCACAGTATGCATTAATTGAAATAGTAATCTGGTTTTGTTTGCACATTCAATAACTTGTTGGTTTGACAACACAACATTTTTCACCAAACTGTGTAACGTCACGTTCTTAAATATTCTGGTTTTGCCTCTTCTTTTAAGCCATCACTAATTGGCCCAAATACACTCTGAGAAATTAATGTAAACAAACTCCAACTTATAAGAAAGAAAGAAAAAAAAACAACCAAATGTGAACAGCAGACTTGGTGATGATGTCCTCACAGCAAAGCTGTAAACGCTCACTCTTCTACATCACCAGCATTCTGCAGGTGTTTCATGATGCTAAAATGCTGCTGCCAGCTGTAAAATGGGTTTGCTAATCAGTATTTTGTTTATGCCAATGACAGGGGGGGGGGGGGCAAAAAAAGCTGTCAACATTGTGTCCACCATTTAAACACACAATCCAGATAATGCAGCTTTCCAGTGAAGAACCACAAGAGGCCTTCTATGTCGACTCGTGGTCAGGTGCCACTTTGGCTCAGAAAGGTCTTGGTGTTGAGGTGTAGTGGGTAAAAATAATTGAATTGTAAAAGAAAATCATCTTAGGTGACCAAACCCCCCCAAAATATATGTTTCAGAAATGTAATCCATAAGTGATCACAACACGTGAGCTCAAAGCTAATGAAACTACAAAACAAAAAAACAGAAACATGTCACCAAATTTCTCTGAATCTAAATGAATAGAGGTGCATTAAGATCTAAAAAAAACAGTTTAAAAAAGTAACAGTACTGGTTTAAAAAAAATACTATTTGTGCTGTTAAAATGTCTTTTGGATGGAAAGACTTCAAGGTTGCGACACACACTGCCTACCTGTTGGAAGACATCGGCTCCTTCATCGTAGTCCACAACCGTGAAGAAGAGCTTGTTGGAAAATGCAGATGAATAACGCCAGGAGTTTGCCAGGACCTGGTATTCTTCATTCGCTTGTCTATAAAACGAAAACAGGACAATTACAGCTACGCAAGTAATTTTTCATAATAGTTATGATACAAGACGGCGGCTTAGTTTTTCAAAAGCTCATTTTCCAGGGTGTTACTTCTAATATGGCATTTTGCGAATAATGGATTAAATGTGGCCAGTTTTCTACAAATGCTCCCCTACAAAATTGCAAATTGTTAAACATAAAATGCATATAAAAATGCTTTGCAATGTTTGTAGAATAAGGTGTTGTATTTATTATGCTTCATTTACAATCGGCTCAATAATTTCCCTTCTTCCTCTTGACGTTTTCACAGGACCCGTTTTCATCTCACTTTCCTGCACCATGCTCTACAGAACAGATCATTTAGATCGTCATCGGCCATGTTTACAGATAAACAAAATTAGCACACAAACATAATCAGAAAATGGAAAGCTAAGAGAGAAAAAGAGAACGGAACCAAGACACACTATGCATCTTTGGCGTAGAGTCCCACTCTGTCTCAGAAACATCTTTCTTTTCTAAATGCTGAAACCACCTCAGTGTGGTCATCTCCTCTGAAGGTTTTACTGAGTGGGAAGTCATCCATCAGGAAACATGAGTGGGGATGTTGTATTGCTATAGCCGCTGCTAATGGTAGGGGAGTCGCTTTGAGGCGTCGATCATAAAAACGTCTGAATAAATAAAGGCAGAACTCAGGCTGGCAGGGTGAGAGATGATATTACAAGCATTTTATCCAAATTCAATGCCAAATTCTACTTTTAATGATTACTACTAAAATTTTTCAATCCCTTGAATGGAGCTTGATTAAGGACACCTATTTAAAAACCGAGGGTTTCATTAGCATCGCCAGGTATGTTTTGAGATATAACATCTCAGTGGCTCGGGTCAGTACCATGTGTTTCTCTTACAGTGGTGAGAAAGGAAGAAAACCTTGCAACACTTGGTGCCAGGTTGCACCTCTAGGTGACAAACTCGAACAGGAACGCACACGCTCACACTCCAAATGACTGAAACTCATACGAATCCAAGTTTCTACATCAAAGTCAACAAAGCTAATGGGATACAATGGGGCATCTACTTTGTTGAGCAAAACATCCCTGGCACATGCAGTCGTCCATATGGTACGCCCGACATGCCGAGACAGGACAAGAGAAAAAAACCGAAACGTTTAGATTGCTAATGGATTTTTACTGCAGCAGTATTAGTTTTTATGTTTAGCTACATCTAAGGAATTGGAAATACAGCGAACTAAATGGCACCTGAACAACATTTCATTCATGTTTTATCTATGACAAAAGCAACACGAGTGTGTACGCAAAAGGAATGTGTTGGATCAAATATAAAAAACATCTTGAGGTGTGAAAGGTTAAGGGAAAATTCAATGAGTACACAAAGATGAACAACGGTCTAAACCGACTCAATGACAAGATGCAACTCATGTCGAGAACAGAGTGGTTATATTATAAATATGTGCTCAGAAATGAGAAGTTCTTGAACTGTGATCAATAAAATGCCACCCCATATTTTACACCAGATTTGCTTGGGTTATTTTCTACACTTCTGCACTGTAAACCCAAAGAAGTTCCTCTCCTAAAGACAAGCTGCTACCAATGGTTATAATTTTCATGCATAGTCATGGGAAGGACTTACACAAAATGCAAGCATAACATCCAATTTAAATGTCAAAAAGGACATACTTTGCCCACATGCTTGATGGGAGTTATTTTTAGGTGCGGTTTTGTATTTGTCTCTACAGTTGCCATTAAAAATTAAGGTTTCAAAACACTATTTTGTTAACATTCAATGTGGGGAAAAATATTTCTATCCAATGTATAAGTTATTTCATCTGATTTAATTTTTTATTTCATTCACTCAATAAATATGAATAGTTCATGTAGCAACTAAAATAAATCATGACTGAAAAGGAGCAGAAAGAAGTATAAACTTAATATCTGTGCCAAGTTATACATGTTTGAACGACATGGAAGCTTACAAATAAATAGATAAAAATGAAAACACAAAATGCTATAAGCCAGATTTGGCAATGTAGTAATTGCTTATAAAAATAGCTATTCTTAAAATGTTTAAATGGATTTGTTAAGGCTTTATGAAACAAAAACATTTAGCAACGTGCAAGTCAGTCATACCTTTCTGGAGTCAAAATAAGAGCTGACATTTTGATGAATCATATGATTCATGATGAATACCTTACATAATCAAGACACTGATGAGGCAAAAGACTGGCTGATTAGAGCGAGAAATCAGGTCAAAATGGACAAGGATGGTACTCATTTCAGAAAGTGGTTTAATGTCTCCTTGGAGACGTCGACATGGTCAAATATAAGGTTTACACTAAATAGTCGAACTCCGCTGCCCAAGTTTACATTACAGTAAAACACGAGTGTGCATCATGGCTTCTGACTGCGAGATGAAATTGTCAGTGTTTGTCATGTTCACTCAACCTGAGCCAGGCATCCTGACAGTACAACAGAGTTTGAGCTTTAGTGGCAAAGGTGGATTTCTCATAGATGAATAAGCAGGAGCTTTACTGCAGGGTGGATCGCAGAGTAATATTTTCTTGTTTCAAAAATACTTTAAAGACCAACCTTCAGGGTATGGCTAAATGTACAGTCATGTTCAAAACAACAGCGATGTGTTTTAAGAGCTAAAAGCAAACGTTCCAAATCCTCATAACATCTTTATATCAATAATACAGAAAAATATTGGGAACGTTGCTTTAAGATTTTTCATTTGTAATAGAACATGCAAATGCTTCTACATTGGGCAACACAACCATTTCTGTTGGTGATTAACAGATTTTCATACAATGGCATAATAAAAGCCCACACCGTGACGCCCGAGTCACCGTGTTTCACAGTGTACTTTGGTTTGAGTTGAACATCTGGGGGTCACGTAACAAAACTGTGGATTTGAATGCAGAAGCAACAAACCGGCTTTCATCAGTTCACAAAATGTTGAACCATTCAATTCACCCAGTGTGTTCTTTAGCAAACTGTAACTTCTGCATCCCACTTTCCTCCGTTCTCATTGGTTCTTTGGTCGCTCTGGGACTGGTCAATGTTCGACTGACTTTTTGGCTTTGTTTTTTGATGCTCTATTCAAATTGTTTTCTGCTTTTCCCCCCACATCATCCAGATTGTGTAAGCTATTTCAAAACATTTGACAGGATCTTAATTGAGATTGAGCCATCTGTCATCTTTGGTACTTCTTTATACGTTTTCTCCTCTACAATAACTTTTTATTCTAAGTACATTTCTCTTCCAGTTTTATCTGCTTTGTTTGTTTGTGTGGGTTTTTTTCTATCTGAAATTGTATTCGTTTTATTGTTTTAAACAAGCTAAAAATAGCCGTATCTTTTGATTTTTATTACATTTTCCGTCAGGCTGAATTTTATATAATATCTAAAATATTGGTTCAATATCGTTTTTTTGCCAAAACAGCAATGCTTACATCCAATATCGACCCAAATTTTCATGTCAGTGCAACCCTAATTTTGATGACAAGGAAAAGATGGAATCATTCAATCAATAATTAAAATCTTCTGTATAACACAGAATTAAGTAGCATTTGTGAATTTCTTCCAACGGCTATGAATTTTCTCAACCTACTTTTAAAGTTTAAACAACGTGTTCACATTAAAAGTCTATCTGTATTGGCTGCTCTGACTCCACGTTTGTTTGATCTGACAACTTCAGTGCTTAAAAAGCCTAGTGGTGGAGGGCTACATGTGAGCTACCGTAGCACTCGTCGTTATCTACTGCGGCGTTGAGGGCACTAAGTTTATGAAGCAGGAGGACAACGCTGTTAGCTTTGTAGACAAGCAATTAAGTGGAATCACTAGAAAAACAACATGTTATGAGCAAATTATTGAGTCATTTTACTGCCCCACTGTGCAAAGATTACAGGCAAAAGCGAGATGTGCGTTTAAAGGCTTTTTTTAAAGCCGTTTGCCAAGTGAGAAAGATATTCCAGTTTATCAAGTGTCAGGTGTGAAAACGAAAAGGTTAGCAAGTCATACCTGTGTGTAGATGCAAACTCTGCAATATCAGAAATTGTTTTCAGGAGGAGAACTTAGGTTTGTAGCAAACTTTCAAATCAAGTTTTTATCATGACTATATGGAGATGCTCTTGTTTTCCCCAGGAAAATAGCACATAATTCCTAGTCTTAATAGTTACGTATACTAGAAAACCACACTAAAATCCTGCTCTTATTAGTAAGACATTTCTCAGGTGTCTGTGTTTAAAAATCGCCTAAAATGATGATAATCTTTGCAGATCAGAAATGTTTGGCTAACAGGTTCAACTCTGACCAGCATGAATAGCTGTTCCCATGTTCGCTTGAAATGCTTTCCCCCCAACACAGACACATCAACTCTGGGCTGTGGGTGTGTAAAACATATGGAGGAGCACTTTCTCCATTTTCACCAACAAATGGAGGCCATTTGTGGAAAGTCAGGATCTTGTCCTAATTCTCACTTTTGTTCACTTTTACTGTGCTCCACTATTTAAGTTTAGAGGTTTGGTGTGAAGTTTAAGTTAAGGTTAGTGTTAAAATGGTAATGGTTAGACATAAATGCAGTCATTAAAATTAGTGGAAGTGAATATCAATTCAGTTTGATGGAAATACAACGCTGTCTGTGTGTGTGTGTGTGTGTGTGTGTGTGTGTGTGTGTGTGTGTGTGTGTGTGTGTGTGTGTGTGTTGTGGCCTTATATCTGTTACATAGTAAAGACAATTTTTCCAAAAAATACCCCACTGTGGGAACTGACTATTCCTATGTGGTGCTGTTTTTGCATGAGGAGTTACTTTTAGGACTTTAAGGTGTGAACTGAGTTTAGGTTAGGTTGAGGCATGAACTGGTAATGTTTAGGTTTATGGAAGGGTTAGGCTACAGAAATAAATGAAAAAAGAAGGGAAGTCAATGCAACGTCCCTATGATGATAGAAAGACACACTGTGGTGTTGACAGAGATTTTCTTTGATTAGACTCTAGTCATGTTGTTGTATGCTATGATTAAGATGGATTTCAGCATAGATTAGATTGAATTGTATAGCTAGCAAACATGGAGATCCCAAAAAAAAGCAGAAGTGGTGACTTGAAGCTGTTTTCAGAACAACGGACAGCTCCAGAGCAGTCACCGCTCCAGGTACTGTCCATTGTGCTGAAATGAAGTTGCATTAAGAGCAACATGGCTTCCAGTTCAAATCTGTAGTCTTCCGTTTTTGATAACAGGAATAATAGTTTAGAAAACAAGTGGCAAAATCATCCCAAACTAAATATAAAACGTATATACTTTTAAATACTGTACATTTAAGGATGGTGTTACAAGTGTTTCCAAGTCTCTCTGTAAGTAAGTGGGTAACTTTGTCTCAATAGTGTTATTTTGTGGAATTTATTCATGTCCCACTGGCAGTGTGACTAGCTGGAGTATTTTTGATCAAAATGTCAGTGTAACCCACAGGTTATTATTACATAAGCCCATTTGCCGTTCCCATTGCATGTGCAGTTTTATGAATATACAATCTGGGCGGCAGGGGTGAGCCAAACATCAGCAGATTTCTAGGCCAGACTGCGTGGTGTGTGTGTGTGTGTGTGTGTGTGTGTGTGTGTGTGTGTGTGTGTGTGTGTGTGTGTGTGTGTGTGTGTGTGTGTTGTGTGTGGTAAAACGTGAAAAATGCAGTTTTCAATGTTTGGTAGGGGATATGACAGTTGCTACTGTGGTGTTAGTGTACCTGCAGACCGAACACTGCCTTTGAGGCTGCAGGGCGGTGAACATGACAATAACGGAGTAGTTCCTGGGCGGGGCCTTGACGAAACGACGGAACTTGTCTCCATTCATACGGATGACTGAGCGACGAGAAGACCACTCCATCATCTGCTCAACCTTCTCCGACAGCAGGTTCTAAACACAGAAGAGTAAAGACCATACTTTTAGTTCAGATTCTCAGAAAATGACCAGCTGGATATGTACCAAGTGTGTCAGAGTAAAGTTCAGCTCACGAGATAAGATCAATGGGCTTTTAAATACAATACATTGTATTGAAAACACTTATTCCAATGTCAGTTTGATGGCCACCACAGCTACAATGTTAGTGAGGGAGTTTAGCCATTTAATTCAAGTGTGTAGTACAAGGGACACATCTAAAAGTTGCAAGACGTTGGTCATTGAGGAACGCCATTTGAGACCACTGGTTTTGGTCAAGTTCATTTGTATAGCACACGTAGCAACTGTGGATCAGTGGGTAGAGTAGTTATCTTGCCATTGGAAAGCTGTAGGTTCAATTGCAGCTTCCTCCAGTCACATGTTGATATGGCCCTGGGCAAGGAACAAAGTGGTCTACATTGGGGTAGAAATGTGTGCGAATGAGTGAATATGGTTCTAGTATAAAGAGCTGCTGAGCGGTTAAAATGACTGCAAAAACAATTTACAAGTTCAGTCCATTTATCATCAACAATAATCTTCATTATCGATGACTAGAGTTTCAATGTTCCATTTATTTTAGCTCTAACGTAACTAAACAGATTTTTATCCTTGTTTTTAAGGAACTCAGTGTTTTGGCAGCTTTGCAGTTTTCTGGAAGTTCGTTCCAGATTAGAGGAGTAGAGAAGCTCAATGTTGCTTCTCCATGTTTGATTCAGAACAGAACCAGAATACCTGAGAAGTCTGAAAGAATATACAACAACAGATCATTAATGTGTTTTGGTGCACAGCAGTTCAAGGTATTTCTGAAGTAACTGAAGTATTTCATAGTCTATCGTTTGAGCTGCAGGGAGTAGTGGAAGGACTCTAGAGCTAGAGTGATGTGTAGTTTTGTAAATCTCTAGTAATACCACAGATTACACAATTTTAAAGTTTTTAACTTCTGGCATAGAGGAGAACGTACTCTGTGGTGATAGTATTTATGTTGCACTCCCAACAGACCGCAACATCAAGAAGAAACATGAGAGGCTTGAGAAATACTAAGGGCTACTGAATAAAAAAACGCCATCTGGCTGGGAAAAGAGCTCGACATCAGAGCTCCAGCACAACTCTGCGGATAAACAACTTACAGCAAACATGTACACAAAGCCTCATGCTAAAGATTTGGGAGATGAAATACTTTCGGAGAGTTGGATTTATGTAATTTTGCTTGGGTTCAGTGTCCTCATACTGTTTACATCTGTAAGCCTTTATGATGCAGCCAGTGTTGGTTCTCGAGGAGCCCGCTCAGATACTTGCCAACGTGATCTTCCCCACGCTGCCGCCGCTGCAGCAGCTCTGGGCTAAAGAGTGATGAAATAGTCAGACTGGAGATGAAATGCTTGTTTTTCCAACCTCTGCTGATCAAACTGTACCTCGAGAACCTCTGGAAACGAGAGGCGCGTGTTTGGTTTCACGCACAATGCAATCGATGGTTTTGAATGACAATGAGCTGCATGTCTGAGCTCATGCATTTCTAATTAAAGACTTCCTATCTTATAAATGTTTGGCATACTGTGACGTGTGAGTGCGAAGACTTGCATGACAAGCTTCACTGCTCCCTTAGTCAGCTGCTATCAGCTAGCACACCGATAACAGTCTGAATCTGCAATCAGCTAATAGGGAGAAAAACATTAACCCTTTTTGGAAGTTTGTTCCATCACATAAAACATAAGTACCCCAACTTCTGTCCATTCCTGTTTTTTTTGTTTTTTGCACAGAGGTTTTTAAGTATTGGTTCAAGCAGACAGTAGTTAAATAATTCAGCAGCGCGCCTCCATTCGACTGCTAATCGAACACTCCTACTTTCACACAGATCAACAGCAGGCCTTAGAGTTGCAGAAGTGAAGCGTACACTGAATCTCTCCAGTAAACTGCCTGGAGACAAGATCAACAAAGACCAACTAAAAAAGCTGGAGGAGGATAAGGAAAAAAGTGAGGCAGAAAATAGGAGAAGAGAAAACAAGCATAATGTGCTTTTGGGGGGTATTTTAGATAGCATGATAGTCATCTCTAAAAGAGGAGAGGGGATTCACAAAGGATCAGCAACTACATAGTGTCCATGTCCACTGTAGTTTTTTTTCGCTTCTTTGCCTTTAATTTCTCTGCCTTGTTTTTGCCTTCATACCTTCTGCCTAAAGGGAGAGCTGCCAGCTCTGAACTACAGTCTGTAATGATGGCCTGTCTCACTTGTGTTTCTCAAACACTTTCTCACAACGAGGAAATGAGTAAAAAGAAAATCTGGAAAAGACAAAAAAAGAACCAAATTTTGTTAAATTTTGCGCACCGTAAGTAAAATGCACCCATATTTCTGAAATACGAGCTTAAAAAGAAAAAGTCGGTAGAGGGGAAAGGTTTATCCTCATGTGCTATAAAGATTAAAGTGGATGCCTGTATCAATTTTAGATTCATAGACAGAAAACAAACTTGGGAGCTGATTATTATTAAACAGTTTGCCGAAGGGAGAACACCACCTCAGAGTGCAGCAAAAACATCAAATCTTAAGTATTTTTTCTCTAGTTTCTAATGGAAATATTTTATTATACTTGAAATAAGACAAAACTAACTTGCGAGTGTCTTTTCAGCAAAACATAGCTTGTTTTGAAGTAAATAATTTCTCAATATTGATTAAAAAGTACTACTTCCATTGATACATTTATTTATTTATAGCAAAACAATTTCCTCATGTTACAAGTGAAATAATCTGCCAATAGAGTTAGTAGTTTTTCATTAATACAGGAATTATTTACTTAAACTTGGAGCATATTGCTGACTAGCTACTTTTAAGTTAGTTCCATCTTAATTCAAGTGTACCAAGATATTTGGACTAGAAACTAGACAAAAAAAATACTTGGTCAGATTTTGCGTTTGCAGTGAGAGCGTTGCCGTTACCATATTTTACATCATTAGTCCATAATGTCGCATGATGTTAGTTCACTACATCATGTCTGTTGCCAATTAACTCTGAAAAAAATGTCTCAGGGTTTTTTCCACCAAAGAGCCTATGCATTCACTTTTCAGTGACTGATATGCCAGCAACAAACTCTTCAACAACAGAATATGGCTGTAATGCAGATACTAGTCATACGAGAATTAGTAAAAGATTCTTTTGAAAAAGAAAAAAAATCTAAGTAAAAAGAAGCTCTGTGTGTGTGAAGTTTGCATTTTGATCAATATTCCTTGAGGGGTCACTCTATTGGTTTTTGTTTTTTTATATTAATTAGGTTGGACACTGTTAGATACAAACACTGTCTAACTAAACTGTTAATATATATTTTTTGGGGGGGAACAAAAAAAAAAAATCTGTACAATTATTTTCACCCATAACATGAAATTCAAGTACAATTTGCCCGTGAACCATTTCAAAGAAACTTAAATCAACTGACTTGACATGAGCTGCTTATTTACCTTCTGGGTCTAATAAATAAAAATGTTTGGGATGCTGAAAAGTTATCTTAGCGATCTCCGTAGCTCTGTCGTATAACGAGTTACAAAAAAATGCATCTGGACTCCCACATGGGAGGACTTGACCTTGCGAAATTAAGTGAAAATATTTAGCTAATGAACTTCGGTGTACTTGTAAATTCTGAAGAGAAGTAAACATTAATGTGCTTGTGCACCCCAAACAGCTGTCGGAGATTAGCTGTGTCCTTCAGGTCCCAATACCGTAGCGTCAGTGCCTCGTGATACAAGTTCAACTCAACATATGCTTACTCATGTCTGCGTCAGACCTTGGGCAGTCACAAATTACTAACTTAGTTCATTAACTGGAGAGGAAAAGAAAGTAGAAACATTTAAATTAAAGTTACTCGCTTGGTTCTTTTAGGAAACTATATAGCTGACGATGTGTGTCTATGTAAATTAATACATTTGTGTGGCCAATGTTATCAATTAAAAGAGGATCTCCCACTGAATTATCCTGGACCCTTTTCTTAGGCCACTTCAAATTAAATAAACTAGGCTTATTTATAAAAACTTAAAGTATTTCTAACAAAATGAAGCCAGTCCTGTACAGAGTTTTTGAGAAATACCTCGAGATAAACAGACTCCTTTGCACCACCACGACTGCTCTTTGCCTTCTCCAAGCCTCAAACGTATGAGCTACATACGCACTGACAGTCTAGAACCATTAAAAAAAATTTATTTTCTACCCCGCTGAGCACAAAGGGCATTAAAATGAATCACGTCTTATGCCGGTGTGTGTTTGGTGTGTTTTTACGTCTGTGTGTGAGCGACGCCGAGTGAGGAAGATGCGCAAATGTTCTGCAGATACCCTGCATTATCTCTCCGATTCTCTGTTAGCCACTCTAAGTATGTCATAACCTCTCCTTACATCACACACACACACACACACACACAGACACGTACACACACACATACATTGTAAGTACATCGCCAGGAGCCAAAACACATAAATAGCACTTAACCATGGTTGCAATTCCTTGACAATTCCCCCTATTTGTTGTTCTTACCTGTGGTCCTTTCTTATAAAAATCAATATTACCAAGTCATTTTCAAGCCATCCTTTAGAAACATTGCTCATATTTTGATAAATGTTGAGAACATACAGCGCTAAATACTAACATTTATGTTGAAACACAAAAACATGGTTTAGATCATACATTTAACAAAACTGTACAAAAAACAACAAACACACACAGTGAGATGCAGAGTATTTCAAACAACAACAGTAAGACTATGTTCAATCAAGTCTACAAGAAGGTGGGGGAAAAAAACGATACAAGACCAAAAAAAAGAGAAAGAAAAAAAAGAAGAACAGACACAAGCAGAGCGAGAAGAGTAAATTGTGAAGAAAGAAAAATCACAGCCAGGAGGAGGATGACACATTAAGTGTAAGGCAACTGATTTTTGCACTGATGAGTACACAGCAGGAGGTTATGGAGGGCATGACAGAGGACAGTCATTTCATCAGCCATTCTGTTACACAATCATAAAGTCACTGTGCCGGCCATAAACATGGTTTTTGCCCCTCGCTGTTGCTCTTTATTTGATTCTCAAAAGCTGGAAACAGAAACATTAACAATAACATATAACGATTTATTGTAGTAACACGTAAAGATTAGTGAATACACTTTGTTTTCCCGTGTGAAAAGGCAGAATCAAGTCAAACTAAGAAGCACAGAGATCGCGCAAATCTGAGCCAGAAAAAGCAGCGGACGTGTCAGAGTGGCAACAATAAGGAAAAAACTGGAAGACAAAGGATTCTGCGTTTGTTTGCTGGAATCATTATGCTTAGGAGGTCAAGAAACGCTGTGGCTTGACTCGCGCTTATGGACGCAGTAGATAAATGAGATGTGGTGTCAAACTTTAGGAAGCGAGGTCTTCTGGTGTAAGCTGGAATGAATTGAGCAGATGCACGGCTGATGGAAATATCAAGCAGCGCTTTATATGAATCTGCATGCTGCGATGTGACTTTCTGCACCGTTGATGTTCTCTCTGTGCAACTGTTCTACCATTCAAAAATCAATCAAAAGCGCTACAAAAGTACTACTACAAACTATAACGGCAGCAAAACTGCAACAGGTGAAAACTGTTGCATTTAATTATGGCCATATGATAATCAGTTTAATCATGATAAACTGATTGAGATAATTATTTATTATCAACTAATCATTTAAAAACTAAATATGTTCTACCTAAATTCTAGTGGCACAGTTTAGCTTCACTTGTTACAATTTGAACAATAAATAAATGAATAATTAAAAAAAACACAACAACAAATAATCTCTATTAAGCTCCTTTGATAATCAGTTAATCCAAAGAATATCAGTCTCAAACTGGCTATACTTGTACATGTTGATGTTAGAAGTGTATTTTAACATGGATGCACATTTGTTACAAACTTTAAGAAAGAATGTAAACGTTGTAGTATTCTAGGCAATAAAATGTGATATCTTAAAGAAAATAGAAATATATATGCTTATTTTCATCTACTATGCATGTCTAATATTGTAAAATAAAAAAAAAAGGTTCTAATGGAAAATCTGCAGTAGCTTGGCAATTTTAAAATATAATAATCATCAGAATAATCAACGGATTAATCAATAACTAAAAACAGTCATTAGACTGCAGCATATATATACTGTTTGATAAGATGAATTGCAGCATTTATGCTCACATGGAGCAGT
The DNA here is from genome assembly GCA_033032245.1 of Poecilia picta. Classification (NCBI taxonomy): domain Eukaryota; kingdom Metazoa; phylum Chordata; class Actinopteri; order Cyprinodontiformes; family Poeciliidae; genus Poecilia; species Poecilia picta. The sequence goes on along the minus strand of CM065353.1, from coordinate 26,248,098 downwards.
CAAAATATAGTTTAGGTATCTAAAGCAAAACTTCCAAACGTACCATCAGCTTCATAATTCATCAGTTTTATCACAAGATGCCCATATCATAATTGTTTCCCCTATAGTAACAAAAGCTGCAGGCCCACTGGAAAGTCACCAGTAATAAAGTCACACTGCTGACTGTCTTGCGATGGAAAATGTTTTTCCACTTGCATAACAATTTGGACAGTTTTCTTAATGAAGTACTGGAGAATTGTTCTGATATTTGAACTGTTGCAGCAGAAAGCCAGTGTCAGACATGAACTATTTCAACATGTTAATAAATAGACATCCACTCAATATGAATATGGGCGTATATTCTGAGAAGATCCTGCTTACAACAATTGAAGATGTCAGTAAAAATTTATTGAAATAGCACGCCAAGACTTCTGAGTTTCCAAGTGGAAGTCACACCATAAACACAGCTTCATAAAGCCATCAATATAAAAATAAAAGCTTCCCACCTTGTAGATAATGCATGAGGACAACCACACAGGTATTTGATCTGCAAGTCTTCTAAATAATAATAATAATGGAAAAAATACAATAGCATGTCGTCCAAGCAATCTTTTTCTCTGGGAGATTTTAACATGTCTATTGTAAATGAATGGGTCTTGACTTTGGCCGTCAGCCCCTTTATAGTTTCCTCCAATCCCATCTCTAAAAGAGGGGATTATGGGAAATTGACTTCATTTAACAACAAACAAAGAGTTGTTTCACACAAAAATGCAGAAAAGGTCAGAAGACAGATAAACACACGCAGTAAAATCGAAGGACAAAAAAACAGCAGGGTTTCCCCCAGAAAACTTGCTAAGCCCGGTGGTTGGGGCGTCGAGGCGGTCCAACCGCCCGGTCCCGGCCAACCAGGACCAGAGATATAAACTTTACAGGGAAGACAGACACAGAGCTACACGCTGGGCAGCGTGTTGAGATGTAAATGCCGCATACAATTGTTTGTTCACAAAGATAAATCATTCTCACCGCTTCACTGAATTCGCTACAAGTTATTCCTGCAATTCACATGGAGCTGCGCAACCAGAGCTAATGCGGCGGGTTTTAAACTCTTACCTAGAGTTCTCCAAAGGATCACAATTCCTCACAGTAGGTTTATATAAATATCCATACAGGTCGGCCTGTGTCCAGTTTGAGTGAAAGGAGGCGGCAGCGCAATCCTGTTGAGGTAAAGCAACAGCGGCAGCGCGCGAGGCAAAGCGCAGAGGCGCCAGCTGTGATAGGTTCACGCGCTGGCGGATTTAAATGCATAAACTATAACCAGGACCAGAGATATAAACTTTACAGGGAAGACAGACACAGAGCTACACGCTGGGCAGCGTGTTGAGATGTAAATGCCGCATACAATTGTTTGTTCACAAAGATAAATCATTCTCACCGCTTCACAACGCGCCACTGAATTCGCTACAAGTTATTCCTGCAATTCACATGGAGCTGCGCAACCAGAGCTAATGCGGCGGGTTTTAAACTCTTACCTAGAGTTCTCCAAAGGATCATAATTCCTCACAGTAGGTTTATATAAATATCCATACAGGTCGGCCTGTGTCCAGTTTGAGTGAAAGGAGGCGGCAGCGCAATCCTGTTGAGGTAAAGCAACAGCGGCAGCGCGCGAGGCAAAGCGCAGAGGCGCCAGCGGTGATAGGTTCACGCGCTGGCGGATTTAAATGCATAAACTATAAACCTATCTATTATAAACCTATCCTTAAGGATAAATCTGCTCTGCTAGTGAAATGCTAAGAGCAAAGGAGACGCTTGGAGCCCGGCTTTTTTATTTTTTTTCCTTCAAATGTAAGCATGCAACGCTTAGACTGGCAGCAAGGCTAGTAAAGCATGGCGGGCCGCCAGGCTTATAATACACTGGGGGAAACCCTGAACAGTGGAAAAATAGTCAATTCTGTTAAAGACGTCAGGACTTTCCATATTGTGTTAAACCATAAACATGTAAATGCATACATTCACACACACACACGCGTACACGCATGCACACACACACACACACACACACAAGCTCAAAAGGGCACAACAAATAAAAACACCAAAAAAGTTGCATTATTCAATTGAATGACATTTTTATGACTTCTTACAATTTTCTTAGTCACCTTGAGGGGAAATAGGTGACTGAGAAAAATATGAAGTGTAGGTAGATGCATATGGTAAAAAAAAAAAAAAAAAAACAAGGTTATGAGATAGAGGAAGCAATAAGATGAGGAACTCAGGAACAAGTTAAAAGAAAAACAAATACAGATAAAAATAGAAAATATATGTTAAAAAAAACAGAGAAAAGGGAATAAAACAGTTCAGTCATAATCACAAAAGGTTTTTTTCCCCACACATCAGTGTACTTTTTTCCTCATCTTCCTCCTATGGGTCCAGTAGTAATTTCAAGTTTTCTCAACTGTTTCAGATAGAAAAAGAAGAAACAATGTTCGGGTTGTTTATCTCAAACAGGGAAGCAAATTGGAGGCCTGTGAATGCAAAAGAAAAGCATGCAGTGACTAGTGAATGCTTTATGGTGGGGATAATCGACAAATAATCAGATTTTGATTCATTTTATTTGGCTTGAAATGGCCGTCCTGATTAAATATCAAATTCTGATTAAACCAAAATAACCTTAAGTGACCTCCTGCTGGTATGTAAGATTTACACAGTCCAGTCACATTAATGTGACCATCTGTCAAAAGCCAGAATAACCACCTTTCGCAGAGCGAACTGCTACGAGACGTGCAGGAAGAGAGTCACTTAGGTCCCTGAAGGTCTTCTCTGGGATGTTGAGCCATGCCGACTCTAATGCCGTGGCCAGCTGCGCTAGATTACGCGGTTGAGGATCCATGGCGCGAACAACTCGATCGAGATGGTCCCACAGATGCTCGATTGGGTTTAAGTCAGGTGAGTTTGCTGGCCAGGGGAGGACGGTAAACTCATCCTGGTGCTCTTCGAACCACGCACGTACACTGGCAGCTGTATGGCACCTCGCATTGTCCTGCTGGAAGATGCCATCATCCTGAGGAAAAACAATGCGCATGTAGGGGTGGACATGGTCCGCAAGGACAGATGCGTACTTGTATTGATCCATCGTGCCTTCCACAATAATCAGTGAACCCAGAGAATGCCAGGAAAACATTCCCCAGACCATAATGCTCCCGCCTCCAGCTTGGACCGTTCCTGCAATGGTTGCAGGGTGGTTCCTTTCAGAGGTTTCACGCCTTATACGCCAACGTCCATCTGTCCGATGGAGCATAAAACGCGATTCATCTGAAAACGCTACCTGTCGCCACTCAGTGGACGTCCAGCTGCTGTACTGGCGTGCAAATTCTAGCCTTCGTCGTCGATGAACACCAGTCAGCATAGGTGCACGAACCAGGCGTCTGCTTCGGAGGCCCAGACGCAGCAATGTTCGCTGAATAGTGGTTTGGGAGACACTTGTGGTAGCCCCTTGGTTCATTTTAGTGGTCAGTTGCTCAACGGTAGCCCGTCTATCTGCCCGAACGCATCTCCGCAACCGTCGTTCGCCTCTGTCATCTATGGCCCGTGGTGCACCACATTTGCCACGTCGTTGATTTTGGACAGTCCCATTTTGCCATGCACGGTACACTTTTACCATGGCGGCACGCGAACAGTTCACAAACTCAGCCGTTTCGGAAATGCTTCCACCCTTGGCCCGAAAGCCAATGATCATGCCCTTTTGGACGTCGGATAAATCGCTTCGTTTCTGCATTACGCCAACGATTGAAATGTTTTCCGAAGCCCACACACACCCTTTATATACGCTCAACTGCACTGTGCTGCCACCTGCCTTCTGTGATTGGTTATTTAACTCTGAAGTGGAAAGTACGTGGTGGTCACATTAATGTGACTGGACTGTGTAATAGTTTTATCATGTTTGTATACAACAATCCTTTCTTGGTAATGCAGAATTAATTAATTTGTTACATTTGCTTTGCTGTGTTTCTGTGTTTTGCATATTCCCACACTGTTGGTGACATAGATCCCCATATTTAGAAAAAAAAAGTAGTAAAGAAAAAGTCAATTTAGAGAAATACAAACAGGACCATGCAACACTTAAACACACACAGTGTGTGTGTGTGTGAATGAGTCCACTGCGAGTCAGTGGTAGTGTATTATTTCCCTCTCACACCTGCAGTCAATCAAACCAACAAGGTATCGTGTTGCGAAGTCTGCATTTGTCAGCTCATAATCTGCAATTCCCAGAAATATCAAGAGTTGTCACTTAAGGGACTGTGGGAGCGGATTTGTCAGCTTACCTGCCAAATAACAATTATTGGAAATAAATGCTTTTTTCCCCTCCGCTTTTGTCTGAGCGTCTTTCCATCAGTCTTTCTCTGTGATATTTTTTTCTTTTCATATATTTTGCCCATTAGTGTGAGCAGTCATCTCTCTCTGTGATTCTTTGCAGACTATCTGAAATTTGTCTTGCTTACAGATAACCGCTTTACTCTAAAGCTCCCAGGAAAAGAACCTGACATTTGAAATCTTCTGTCATTCCCTCTCCTCAAGGCACCTGACCAAGTTTTATTTTTTTTGCTTGTCGTAATAGGGAGTCTGTCGTAATCCTAAAACGACTGAGTGGGTGGGTTCATCATCCCCTTTATCGTGTTAAGATATTCAGGATTTGAATTGCGGAATTTCATCTGTGTAGAATAACTTTGTGCTTAGATACCATCTTTTGCTTCAAACCACCTGGAGATACAGATGATGGCAATAATAATAATAAAAAAAACACACAAGCAATCATTTGCATTTTACCAAAAATTATTTTAATAATTTTGTGACTGCTAGTAAGCAAAATGGCAAACTGTCAATAGGAGAGAGGCAAAAAAATGCATATTTATTTTAAAGGGGCAATTATGCAAGAAACTGCTCTGCTTCTCTCAGTCTCAAAGAAAGAAATAAACTTTTCTGCTGTCACTTCAATGCGATGACTTAACCAACTCACTGGGTCTGGTGTTTTCATCATGCAACTGGCAAATTGCAAAACTGAAATGATTACATTTTAATGGAAAAAAGGTTTTATGCGTCAGGTCATTGAAAAGCTTACGCAGAGCCATAAGAGATTACATGATCAAATACAGGCCTACTTCACACACAAGGCTAAATGGTATAACAAGAGTAATTTAAAATTGTGTTCTTTACACATCAAAAAATAAAAATACATTTTACTTCAGAATACACTACAAATCTCTCCACAAAGTAATAGATAATAAAAGCATTTCAAGCTCTCCAAACTGCAGAGCTACCAAAAGAAGCAAAGAAAAATGCTTTTGGAACAAGGCTGGAAACTATCGAGAATCAAATAATCGACAAACACATAAATGGAGCCCAGAGCAAGAAGGTCCTTCTCCCAAATTTGAAAAGGAAACACAAAGCAAATATGAAAACCTCTTCATCTCAAGTTATTTTTTCTTTTCTTATTATTTGCTTCGGTATGAGAGGTGGGATGGTAAACAAAAAGCTCAGTTTTAAAGTCATAGTTTGGTGACATTTTGGTGCAGTTAGAGCCATAGACTTGAGAATTGTTTTTATTCAACAGTGAATATATGGACATAAGAACAGAAGTATATATTTTTTGAAAATTGAATATATCAATCAATCAATCAATCAATCACATTTAATTGTATAGCACATTTCAGCAGCAAGGCATTTCAAAGTCCTTCACACAATTTAAAATAAAAATGAAAACAGAAATAGACAAAGATTTTGAAAATGATTAGAAAAAGATAGAAACATTATTAAAAGTAAAAAGTAAAAGTAAAAACATTTTCTCGACATCATACATGGATTCTCAAACCTAAGAGTTTTAGCAGAGCGACATCATACAAGGATTCTCAAACCTCAGAGTTTTAGCAGAGCGACATCATACAAGGATTCTCAAACTGGTTCTACTGGATCTCAGTGCAGCTTTCGTAGTAGTTTGTAGCAGTAATATAGACAAAATTAACTGAAAATGAGCCAATTAACAATACCCGACTGCTATTTGCTCTGTATTTAAACGTGACGCTTTGATAAAGAGTTCAGTTCCACATAGGTCTGTCACGATTGCAAGTTTGAATAGAAGATAAATTGCCCCAGAAGTTATTGCGATAAACGATGATATTGTGTCAAGATAATTCTTGAATAATAAAATGGTGACAGCATGGTAATGCTACAATACATTCTCAAAGATCAAGAACTTTCATTTCTAATAAACATTTAACAGTGAAACTGGAAGACATTTTAAATATCCAAAATAAATAAACAAAACAGAAAAGATAAATAAATGAATAAATGAATCATGAAGATTCTATAAACAAAATTGCCCTTCAAAAAAGTGATATTTGAAACCAAAGTATCAAACTTAAGACCAATTTTGGAAGAAAAAAAAGAGAAAAAAGAAAAACTGATAAGTCGTGTACATGGAAATTATTGAGATCATTTTAATTTATCATGTGTTTAGTTGATTTATTGTTTATTGTGACAGGCCTAGTCCCATGTCTACTACTGTAAAGATTCCTGAAGCGTTTGTTATGGCTCTGGCAAGGTCTGAGTGGTTCGCAACACTACACCCTAGAGTACTGTAATTCCAGTTACAGTCCATTCAATCCCATTTCAGTGGAATAATTAAATCCAACATGGAGTCAGCTACTAGGGCTGGGCGATAAAATGCTAATGATAGCCGTCGCAATAGAGAAACTAAAATGCGTCTAATAGAATGTTGATCATTTCTCTGAACTTTAATCTAGAACAGCATGGCATTCTGGGAAATGTAGGCAGAGGACATGCTTTTGCCACCGTCCTTCATAACTGCTTAAAAATAAAAGGGCAAGATGGAGTTAAGCAAGAAAATGAGAACAAGAGCATTACAAAGAAAAGTGTAGATAAGACAAAAGGTCAATCAATTAAGATATTGTGTGATTTTGCCCAGCCCCATCAGCTGCATCCCTTGTCCCTGTTCAAAAATGCCAATTTTAATCCATGAAACCTTCTTTCTCCAACATTGACTAAAAAAGGATCATGTTCCCAAACAGCTCAATGATGATAGTGACAAGTACTCCAGTTCTGGTCTGTAGTTATCCATACAGAACTTAGGTTTTTGGGTTTTCCTCACCTGTTTTCTTTTTAAAGTCATATTGGAGGGCTCCATACTCTTCCTTAGTTCATCATATTTAACTACCAAAAGTGGAAAGCAAAGAAAAAAAAAAGAACTGAAACCAAATCAACACAAATACAGACGCAATTCAATTTGAGCACTTTAGTTCTAACACTTGGTATTTACACACCTATTCTTTCCATTTCAAGGAAAGAGCCGTTATCCGTCTGCATTTAGTAGTTTAGACATTTATGTGTGCAGGTTTGAACAACAGTAATTGTTTTTGTGGGCGGGAGATTCAGGTAAAGCTCTAAAACGTGCTCTATCCACCGACAGTGCTCATAGTGCCTCATACGTGAAATTAGGGGTGGCGGGGAATACTGAAGAATGCGAAACGCTTCAAACTGCTCTCTGTGCAGACATAGAAAGGAGTGGGAGTATTTAACGGCTTTACAGTGAATGAAGAACAACATTACCATCTGACCCTTATAAAAGTGCAGAAAGTCCAATGGGAAAAAACACACTAGCTTTGGGCACATGAAAAATTTAAAACACACTCTATGGTCGAATTTACATACTCAAAAGGAAAACAGTCGTGAGAAGAAAAAAAAACAACAAAAAAGTAAGTATCGACCATGAGAAGCTCAAGTGCGTCCTGGCTAACGTCAGTGTCATTACGTGCTCCCCTGTTAGATTTTTAGCTGTAATTCTTGAAAATTTGAGAGGAACTCAGTCACTGTTTATTGTTCTCACAGAGTTACTTTGAGATGACAAAGGTCATGATATTTTAAATTAAACTTTTTTCAGTCCCCATAACACTGACATTAAACTTATACCAAAAGATACTTTCTTTACCCCAACAGAATCCAGGCAAGTACAAACTTTACACAACAAAACTTCTATACTTTATCCTTGTTTTACTTCAGTTCTTGGCCTGTCATGGAGCATGCTATATTTTAGCAAAAATCTGTTATTAACCTATGGTAATTGCTCTTGGTACTTCAGCACCATTCAAAATATTTTGGGACTTGCATTGTTCCAAATCTACAACCTTTATAAAATTAGACCACAAAGATTATATCTAAAGGCGAGGTGTGTAAGAGAAAAGTACCAAACAAAATATCTATCGTGAAATGTCAATCATGTATGTCTTTGATGTAAAATATTAAGATTTTATGTGTTTTAATCAGTTTAAATACAATCAACTTTCTCTTTCAACATAGTGTTACTTTTCTGCTCTGGTATTTTTAATAAAAACTTGTTACATCAATGGCAAGGGTTAGGCTTTGCAAAATGTAGACATTTAGCACTTAAGTTAAATTGGGCAAGACCTGACAAGATAACAATGACTGGGCTCTCTAGAGAAACACATTAGTATCTAACTGATTTCTATCTACTTTATGTTTAAGCAAAACTTCTTCATTGGCATCACACTGGCAGCTTCCCCTGACTCGGAAGCAAAGCTTTTTTTAAGAATCGCTTCCTCTGCAGAATCGCCCGCTTTATGACTGGGATGTTCATTCAGATGTTAAGATGACAATTATTTGCCAACAGATAAAAAAGGGTCTGTGCGAGCATTGAAGACAGTTTGCCTAAACTATCTCAACATGCTGGTATAAAGAGAGTCAAACACGGTGGATTGTTTTTCTTTTAGGCCACTCAGCAGTTACTTGCAAATGCGGGGATATTCTTTACAGCTCTATGGGATGGGGGAAAAAAAGAAATCAGGCCAACATTTCAGCACAATCATTAACTGCCCTCCTCTGCATTCCAGCCTTTTTTATGCTTTATTTCCTCTACCACGTAGAATTTGATAATATTCACATGCGGATAGGAGGTGAGAGACATGCTGCTTGAATTGGTGACAAAGTAGCCAATGAAAACAAAACAGATTGGGACATAAAATAACTTGGACCATTTTCGCTGCATATAGAAAATGTAAGTTTTTGAAGTGAAAGGTGCCACAGCTGTAAAGGTCACGAAGTTGAGACATGTCTGAAAATATGATCAGTGGTCTTCCTGAATTCCCAGATGTACTTTCAAACATTTAATAACTAAAGCCATCATTCACTTTCTCTCTTGTGAAAATGAATGCAACGTCCGGACATACAGTGTATACCAACATGTCAGCAGTAATTTTTTCTAATAGTTAAAGTCATGGTGAGCAGCTAATTGCACATGCAAGTATACTAGCTGTATAGGTAACTGGCCTTGTACCTCATTAGCCTTCAGAGCCTAACAATAGCATTAGTGCCTAATAACTGGGCACATAATCTGTTCCTAATTAGGCTCATAAACTACTCTGATATGTTATGTGCATCTGCTTAGGTAAGCACGGTTAGTCTCAGAAGACCCATTAGATAATCAGGACCAGTAGCTTTTGAAAAAATTTCAAAAATATAACAAGGATACCTGACTTTACATTCAGCACCGGCATTTTAGTAGAAAGTAAATGTATTCCAGCATTATCAGCTTAAATGCCTATTGTTTGACACCTTAAGAAATTTTGCTATTCATAGAAGCACAAGTACATAGTCTAAGAAGAGCAGCATGGTGGTTACGATTAGGGACCACAGCTTCAGCTCCTACGGCGTCCTATTCTTTTACTTTGATTGTATTTTGTCACTTTTTCCCTACCTTGAGGGGTTCACTAAACTATATTCATTGATCTAATTTGCTGTCACTCTGCCTCTGCCCTCCTAATCATCTGGTTTGAGAGAGTGTGCAACTCTCTGGTGGCTCCTTATTCTCTCATTTCAGTAGCGTGCCAAGCAATTTCTTTTAACAAATCAAGAGTGAAACTTGATATAAGCCCCGATTTTTTGTGATTTATTCACATGATGATTCACCCCCACTTCAATCCCCTCTTGTCCCCTCCATAAGAGAATTAAGCTACCATGTAAACAAATGCCAGGCTTCGAATGCCCAGGTTGGACCAAATGTTATGTTTCTAATGAGGCACAAGGTGTCACATTAGGATAATGGCTCAAAAAGTATTTCCTCCCACAGGGAGAAAGTCCATCCCATCTCTCTATAGGAAATAATGTTTACTTTGATATTAAATATTGAATACATTTCAAAATAGACTGATATGCCATTTTCTTTTCTTTTTACTGGCTGGAAAATTTATATGTTCAAGCTTTCCCTGTTTTTTTTTTCCCCAATTGATCTTAATGTAGAACTCTTAAGAATATTTCTAACAGTCCAGTGAGCTCCAGGTGTCTTACACCTAGCAGCAAATTGGCATCAGTCTCACACAGGAGATGGTGAGCCAGATACACTATAAAGATCATGCTCTGAGCTAAGCTGGTGAAACTAATTGGCTGGTCGATAACATGAACAGCTGGGAAAGGGAGTGACCACTAGTTGCACATTTATTTAATAGCTACAACAATCAACATAAATCAAACTGCTCATTAGATATCATCCATCAGTCATAGTCCAAAGAGAGGATTGTTTTCTTCGACTCTTTTGCAGGCGCTCTCTCGGTCTCCTTCTTTCTGGCTTTTTGAAGATTTACCATATCGGATGTGATTGTTTTACTGACTTGAATCTACAATTGTATTCAAAAAAAGAACTACGAGGCTTGCTTGTCAGAATAAAAGTACCTTTTGGAAAATTACCTTTAATTTGGTGCTAAATATTCGTTTCAGTAAGCTTGTGTTTCTGTATTAAAAATGTTTCTTAATAGTCTGATGCAATACTTTAATTTCAAATCTGGAAAATTATCATAATTAACAGAAAAATACTTTTAAATATGTTTCTGTGTGTAATTAATCTATAGAATGCTTTTCTCTGAGTTGCTGAAATAAAATAACTTTAAAAATGTTTTAATTTACTGCAGTAGCTGGGCTTTAGGCTTCTATAAAAGAAAACAAAAATTACAAGTACTGGCTTTTAAAATATTTTTTGAGCTTGATGCAAATGATTTTAAAAATAAAAAATCCCACAAATAAGTATATAAAGTAAAATGAAAGTAAAATGCAACAGAGAATGAAGGGGGCCAGATGTGACATCTGATGGTATTCAGCATTTATCCTGACCACAGCTTTATGCTAAACTACCTTAGTCCATCCCATTATATTAAAGCAATAGCGTGTGTGCAGGTGTGTGTGGCTCTAATAGAACTTATTTTGGGGGTCATAAATAATCTCAAAGTAAGACATTCATGCACAGAATTGTAGCTCCTCATAAATCTCAATGTAATATGTTAGTGGGAGATGAGCCCTTTTCTATATTTTCCTCTCAACAGTCTCACCTTCCCATGAATTTTCCAGCAGCAATAATCACTGCAGTCAAACGCTGAACTCCATCAACATTACCGCCTCTTTACCCCGCTTCCCTGATATTCCTCTGGAATTTGAAGAACTGCAAGAGTCCTCTCTTGACATCCTTTGGACAAATACTTTAAAAAGACTCAAATATTCCCATAGCTCCTAAGCAGTATGACTGTTTAGGGGACACTTTAACCAGCAATTATGCTACAATGAACCTTGTGGATAAAAAGATAAACAAAAGGTAAAACTCAACAGCGCATTTCTTTCTATATAATTTTATGGTACGTAACCAACATACAACTAGTTATGTTCATGCAGCTGTTAGATGATGTAGATATAATTAGTGCAAACGGCTTTGTGTGATTTAATAAATGGAATTCTGGATGAACTACAATTCTGGAAAAAGTCTGTTGCAGTAACCATCTAAAGAAATCAATTGAAAGAAACACTTCATAGTGATCTGGTGACATTGACATGTAGAGTTGTGAATCGTCTACATAGTTATGGTAACTTGTCTCATTACTTGTTATGTGAGCTAGAGAGAAAACATAGACAATAAATATGAAGGGGCCCAAATCAGAACCTTGCTGAATTCCATATTTTATTTGTTTCAGCTCCAATGAAAAGTTGCCCATTGTTTCCTAGGCGAGACTCAAACCAGTCAAGTTTTGCACCAGAGATTACAAGCAGTTCCCTAACAGTAGCTACCACTCCATGAGAAAAGAGTCAAACAAAAATACATTTTATAGCATGTTGTGAATTGCTTTTATTGAAAACCAACAGGTAATAGATTGAATAACAGATTATTTGGTCAATTCCACTTCAACTAATCAATCATGTAGAAGTGGGTAGACTAAACAACTAGATTAAATATAATGTTTGAGGGTGCTTTTAAGTGTGATTGATGGCAATGATATTAATGTTCAACTGCAAGGAACAAGGTGCATAGAAAGGAGAAGGGACAAATAAAAGACAACTGCTGGAAAATATGGACTGGGTAGGCAAAAATTGAAAATCTTGTTGACATAAAAAACATGTTGGAAACATGATAGAAAGGGGAGGGGAAGAGGAGAGGAATTGAAAGCATCGGAACAGATGAAAGGAGGGAAGAGAAACAGGGAAGAAACCGCGGAAGCACAAGCCATCAGCCACAGAGAAAGCAGGCCTGACACCCGTGCATCAATAATTCAGATAAATACGGTTAATGAGCGAGATCCAAACAGAACACCCCTGAATTTACTGGGAGAAGAGTGAAACGCTTCCCAGTATGAAACACTGCTATTTTTAGCCATAATTGGGGTTTTATTGACAAGAGGGGAAGAAAGGAAAGGGCACAATATTCAACCCTTTTCACCCATGAAACAGAAAATCACCAGAGACTGAGCTCTAGCGTGCATATTTCCACAAGACACCAGAGGAAGAAAAAAAAAAAAAAAAAAACTAGAGAAAGAAACATCTCTCCCAAAAAACAGTACTTGATGAGGGTCTGTGGGGGGGATTGAAAGCTGAACACTAAAACACTGAGTCATTACTTCAGTGGAAATGTAGGTGACAGATGGAACACAGCAAATCCAGCAGGCCCAGATTAACACTGTCAGATTTGATTTCAACACTTTAAAAGTGTCTATATGGGTTCACACCAGAAAGTGTTAATTTAACTCTTTTTGGAGAGTTGGTACCTTAACTCTTATAAAGTGTCAGATATCAAATCTGTTGGAGTTAATTATTTAACACTTGCTAACACTAATTCAGTGTTAGATCTTAATATTAACTCTCACAGAGTATTTTTTTTAACTTCATAGGAGTTATTTGTAATTAATATTAAATAGGTATTTTATTGTTTGAACTTTTAAAAATTCTTTGGAAAATAAACATTTAATAAAGAGGCAATTATTTTCTCAAATCCATTCATTTCAAAATATGCACCATAATTACAAAACATATTTACAAGGTGGAATAATCTGCATGTTTCACATGTCACTTTCATTCACATATTGTTATCAAAAGGTCTGACATATCAGCTGTGCAATACAAAATGCAGTATGCTTAATACATTTCTCTTCAATACCATATGCATGAAATTGTTCAACGTACAAGGAGGAGAAAGTAAAGCAAGCAGTTCATGTATTATGATAGATTACATTTTCTTTTAACAGGTAGATTACTGGATATTACAGTACATAACAGACCAACCTGATATTCAGATCCATCATTTCTTATCCAGTTTTTTTCTCTTGATAAGAGTCAGTTCCTCTCTGCACTCCACCACAGAGATGTCCAGTCACTAGAGAGATGTCCACTCACCAGAGAGATGTCTACTTACTAGAGAGATGTCCACTCACTAACAGATTGCCTTCAGGTTGTTGGGCTGTTCGTGACGTTTGGCCGGAGACATCAACATGCTCCTCTACTGCAGTCTTCAGTCTCTGAGTAGGACAGTCAGTGTCGGTCTGGATCATAACGCACAAAAAATATAACAATGAGAAATGGAGAAAAGGAATACATTTTACTACAACTCTAACAACAAACCTCCATTACAGAAATGTAGAGTTTCAGAGATATTAACACTTACATAATCATTTTTGGAGCTTGAATCTCCGAAGAATCCATGGAGGATCAGGAGGAGGTTAGGCTGACGATTGGAGATTCATCCTCAACCAGACTGCTTCTAATATATACAAAAAGGAAATAAAAGGATTAAAACATGCAGCAAAACGTATATAAGACACAACAGCGGGATTAATGCTCTCAACGTGAAAAGGGCTTTTACATTTTTTCAAAGGAAAAAAATCGATCAGAAATAAATCTGACCAATATGCATGTAAACGTTCAATATCATGACAAAACATACTCTAGATTATTACGGATCTGTTCAATTTAGCCAATAATTTGATTAAATATTCACCGGCTCGATTTTTTCCAACATTTATACTCCGGTAACATTCAGCATGCTAAGCTAAACATGCTAACACCGAGCCGTGTGGTCTGTCATACAGGTTGAGCTCAACTCAAAATAATAGTTATAAACCATCTCAGAAAAAAATGACTTACCAAGTGCAGTAAATAACTCAGACAGGTGGAAAGTAAATAGTCTTGAAATGTCCCGGCTTCTGTCGCTTTGCTTCTTCGGTTGGAATCCGTGATTCTGGGTGGAGTCAGTGAATTAACTCCTTCAGTGTTAGAGCCGCTGGTGGAGTTCAGAGTTCAGAAGTAAAGAGTTATTGATTCTATTTTAACACCTCTAGATTTAATATGGAAACACTTTGATTTAACACTGGATTTTAAGTACTAATAATTTACACCCCAGACTTACATAAACACAATGTGACTCCATTAGAGTAAAATTAACTCTGCTTTTGGATGAAGTCTACTAACACCAAAACATTTAACACTTTTGAATTTGCTGTGAAGAAATAAAATAGAACAAAGGTCCTTAACATTATTAAAATGTGCACAAGCTTTTACTTTTAACAGGTTATTTGATGCAATTATTTTTGAAAAGGAAGATTTTCTTTTGAGTCAAAAACATTATTCTTAGTTTTTGTTGTTTAAAAAACAAGGAGTAAACACTATAACAACTTGTAAAACCAGTAATAGTAAATGTTGACCTCTAGCTGTAGAGTTGTTGTTGTTTATTTTTTTTATTCATCCCAAACTTACATACTTTTTGGGCTATTAAATATGGTTAAAATGGAAAAAACAAAATTTTGGAAAAAAAAAAAATAGGAAAATGTGGAATCTGGAGAAAAACATTATTTGTAATAACATTGACGTATGCATCAGAGCCATGAACTAAAAATAATAACATTACCAAACTGCAAAAAGATTTGGGGAGTTTTCATAAAAACTAAAATCTTAAAATATCAAGCCAACAATGTAACAAATCAAAAATTGTACCAATTTTTTAAGCCGGTTCCCTTTTCATCCCTACCCTAGAGACGGCACTAACCCTGCAAACATCCAAGTATTAATTCATTGTAGCAAGTGAATGAATAGTTTAATTTATGACAAAACTACTAGCTATACATATATTTACTAAGGGTCAAAGAGAACTACAAAAAGCCATATTTTGTCAGCCTGCAGAAATCACAGCTTTAAAAGCTATTATTTCAAAAGCACATTAAGAATGCAAAAACTGTTAAGCAGTAGTTACTTTTTCTAATATGAAGTTGTCAGAGCAAAAAGAAACAGTCAAAACTGCTTACACAGTGTTCATCTTTAAAATGCTCCGGTTTAAAGTCTGCAACGAGCTTTGGTTATGCCCTGAAGGGTCAACCACAGAAGTTTATTGGACCTCTGTGTGCAGAGGTAGCAGGCTTTTATTATTCCGATCCACTTATTAGACTGGTCCCTGGGTGGTACCAAGCACACAACTTTGTAATCTCCCTCTCTAGATATATACCTCTCCAGATATTGCTGTCCCTGCTTCAGAATCACAGTCCTGAACTTTGTTTCCTCCTCTTGCCTCCCCTGACTATGCATGGGGAGGTATATGAAGTGCTTACGCAGCCCCTTTCTTTGTGCTGTGGTCAGCCGGAAGACAAAAACTCACCACAGCCTACAATTTAGAGCTGAACTGGGGTGATGCACAAGATTCTATCTAAATACTATTAACATCTTTTACCCATTAAATGCTTCTGCCTTCAGAGTATCTGGAAGCTTCTTAAAAACGAAGAAACTTCTAATGCCTTTATTCCTGTGTCAATTTACCTTAATTGAATAAAAGTACAGTTTTCTAAAAATGAGATAAGGAAAAAGCCTGAAAAGACTTCATTAAAGATTCAACAATTAAGCTTATTTGAGCATAAAAGAAGCTTTAAAATTATAATCTAAAAGTACATGAAGATTCAGGTAGTCGAGACAAAACTACCAGGTATCAAGATCAAGGCCAAAGCCCCTGTTAACGCTCATGTTGATTTCTAATGTGGCAAGCAAGACAAATCATGATGTCAACACGCATTTAAGCGGCGGCAAATTAAACAGCCGTTTTAATGTTTTTTGAGGGCTTTGAACTTTACGGTGTGGCTTTTACATTACAGACTTGAATGGAGGACAGCTCATTCAAAAGAACCAGTGGATTTCAGGGTTTTTTTCTCTGAACAGCCGGTTGATTTGAGGGCAGAATCACTTCCATTTTCTGCAAGCACTCCACCGATTTCCACCGACAAAGAAGAATGTACAGTAAATGACAACAAAACAAAGAGAGCAGGAAGAGTGTGGAGTCAAAACTGAGATTTTCTAAGCTGTGGAAGCATTTCACACAAAAGAAAAGCTAAAAGCTGATTGTAAAAAGCAGAGTTCTCTTCCACTGCGGTAGTGCTACCACAATGCATTGGCACCAAAAATTTTAACACTTGGCAGCAGTGATGACAACTCTGGATTACTAAAATTTTGTTAAGTCTCTGTGTTTTCCAACGCATTAGAAGTGACAAATGATGTTGTTGGCATACAATTTGTGTGTATGTACAACCAATGAAAATAAGAGTTTCTCCATCCTGGAATAATGGCTGGAATAGAGCCAAGCAACGTTACTTTGACGCAGAAAGCATAGTAGAAGCCAGACAGGCTAAAGGCTAATGTTTGAGCAGCTGTAGTCTCTCTTGCTTTAGCTAATAGATAGGACATTAGTTGGGCAGAATGGGGAAAGAGAGTCGGAAGAAGATATGGAAACTAATTACATTGTTGGCGAGAAGAGCTGGTATTTGGTGGTTTAAGGCTGGACAAACACAAAGTAGTGTGGACTGCAAATTACATCGAGTGCATGTTCTGACAAAGTTGAGGAACAGCACAAATCTGCTTCAATATCTGCCACCAGCAGGAGCATGCAGAATGTAAAACTTAATCCCAGATGAGAGTGAGTGTATTCGACTCCCCAAATCAAAATTTTTGGGTGGGGTTTTCAGGGCAAAGCCAATGTCTATTTTATTAGTTAAATTATGTGTTTGAAAGTTGCTGAAGAGGACAAAGATTTTAAATGTATGTTGTTTGAATGTCTATTTTATAGTTTAGGAGATTTTTTTCTTAAATGTTATAAGTAGAGGTGTGCCGATCGATCACCGATCATAATCGGCCGATTTCCGTGAAATCGGTGATGATCGGGATCGGCCGATCATTGGCTCTGTTACCGATACCGATCACCTGCATCTCATTTCCCAGCCTGTCTGTCCAGCTGGTCTCGTCTTTCCTTCACTGCGCAAACGCGCAGCAACAAATGCTAAGCGATGTGTAACTATAACGCACTGAGTGAATGAGGACGTTTGCGTGTTGCGGCGGAAAATTGAAGCAGGTCAAAATGCATCAACACAACGAAGCTAATAGACATAAAAACAATGACGGAGTTTGGCTACATCGAGGCTCAGTGCAGTAAAAAGACATGGAGGATCAGACAGCAGGTAAAGCAGCACAGCTACAAACACTCACCCGGATTAGCATAACGGTCAGAAAGCTAAACAAATAACCTGGAAAATGATTTAAGTCTTGGAGCTGCGATGTAAGACGCTGGTTCTGCTGTTGAACCGCTGCTCCGCTACAGGTAGTAATATTTAATATTTAGTAATATTTGACACGGAGCCGCTTCTGCTCCACGTGGTAGAGACTCACACCGAACCTGTTTAAAGCTGCAGCATCTAACCTAAAAAATACATTTTACATACGTATTAAAACTTTCTCTGTCCTAACATGAGACAGATAATCTCTAAAAAATAATCAATCTCCTCCCTGTTCTGCATAATTACTCCACTCAGTCAGAAACAGCCAATCAGAACTAGCAGTAGCTAGCAAAGCTAGCCGCTTTGCTAGCAGGAAGTTTTCATTCATTAACTCAGGATTGTTTATTGTAATGGCTCCTGTTTTTGCCTTTGAATGTTAAGTTTTATACTTGAATTTTTTGGCAATGTTGAGAGGTTTTATTTTGGCTCTTTGCATTATTTAGCTTCTTCAGAGCCTCATATGTTATCAGTCTGTTAAATATAGTATTATTGATGGCAGTTCAATTTACACAATGCCTGTTTTGTTTAGTTTTCTTCTTGGAAAAGTTATTAAAAACAAGTTTTTGTCTAAATTAAGGTGAATTCATGGTTCCCTTTTCTACATAATGTAATAGTAGTGTTTATGACAAAAAATAAATAAATAATTATGTGATCGGTATCGGGGATCGGAATCGCCGATCGGCCCTCAGGGGTGTCGGTATCGGGAGAAAAAAACCTGATCGGCACATCCCTAGTTATAAACAATTGCATTAGGATTTTTGTCTTCTTAGATTTCTTATTCTTAAAAAGCAATATTCAAAATGAACTAGTCTTTAAATTAGATTTCAATTACACTTTTACTTATCTGTTAACAAAAGAATGTCCTGTAATCCTGGAAGATTTTAGTTTAAAATTAGCCTCTAATTTATCCAAAGCAGTAGCATAATGTTCAATGACATGTTAAACTTTTAAAGGTAAATCTCTAAAATAAAAAATAACCTATTATCTTAAAATCTCACCTAATAGTTTAAGAAAACAAAAATAGTAACTCGTTTTATATGATTTCCATCCATATAGGCTGATGTAAAAAAAAAATGTCATTGAGATAGGATTGTTTTTCCATATCGCCCAGTCCGTATATGACACACACCAGCCAGCCGCAGACAGAAAGGGCAGCGAGGGAGGCCAGAAATCGCTGAGATGAATACAAAGTGCTGCATCACCATTTTGTCCATTTCCAGCTAAATAAGATCTTCCTCTGCCGGCTCCACCTTTCTGTCATGGCCCTAGGCTGGCAACTGTGAAAGTAGATTCCACCCATTATAACCCTTCAATATCTCTCCTGTGCCTCCCTGAAAGTAAGTCTGTGTGTAGGTGAAGGTCCGTGTGTAGAGGGTAGCATCTTCCTTTCCTCTATTTAGTGCTTTTGGAGAAGCACATACCTAGATCCATTTCAGATGTGTGGGAGTCTATAAAATGTGCTTTTGACCCTTTAGGTGATAAAAGGCGTACCTTGGTTGAGCCGCTGCATTCAGGACCAAAGCTATAATGTGAATCTTTTCTGCGCAATGGATAAAATACAAAGTATTGCTCAAAATAAGCACTCTCATCAATAGATGATCACAAAAGTGCTCAACTATCATAGTGCATAAAAATAACAATTCATCACTGCATGCTATGAGCTGTAATTTTAAATTGACCTCCTACCTTCTCTTTCTGTCTCCTTCTCTGTAATTGCTCCTTGTATTCACACTAACAGCTTTCTTTCAGTTCTCCTTTAGATGTATAATTTTCTCTGAACTTTAAACTCCTGATGTCACGTCTTACATTAAAGAAGCGTTATTCAGACCCACTCGTTAAGTGGAAAGTGTGCGATTTAAAGACATATCCAGGCCAGATATGAATCAACGACAAAGTAATTTAGATTAAAACGATAAACGATGGCCTTTATTAAACTGCTTAGTCTCATAAGACGCATTGCGCCGCTTTGGTATTAGTCACTCATGTCCAATGGTTGCATTTAAGAATCCCAATTCATGTGCCAATGCTGAACGTTATAAAGCACGGCAAACATGTCGCTCTCAATTATTTATAGATTTACTCACCCATTTATGTGCTTTTCCATCAGTGGTTAATCTGCCTATTTATTCCTCATTTATTCTTTCACTCAGTCAGCTTTTTGTTCTGTTGACACATCCAATTCTTTGCTCATTTATATGCCTGTCGACCTGTCAGCCATTTTCCCTGTACATTCCTTCGACTCCCTCCATAATCTGCTCAAATACTTCCCCATCATCTGCACAGTCAGCGAAATAAAACGGTGCAGTTGAAAAAGTATATCAAAAGACTTAAAACATCTCTCTGACTTTGTTTAAATAAGTGGTTCTAAAGCAACAGGATCGGAGTTTCATTTATCCACTTTTAGCAGTGCGGAAAACTTACAGTCATATCCAGCAGCCAGGACTTTAGAGGCCTCGCTGTAACGGACACGGAGGTATGATAATAGAGATTCAGACAGTAATAATCCAGCTATTACTGACTGGGTAATATTCTCTTAAATATAACTCATATTTTCTGTTATAAGTTAGTTATTAGCTTCTGTTAAAAGTTGCTACAGATTACATGACAAAAATAAATAA
Organism: Poecilia picta; assembly: GCA_033032245.1. NCBI lineage: Eukaryota > Metazoa > Chordata > Actinopteri > Cyprinodontiformes > Poeciliidae > Poecilia > Poecilia picta. The sequence continues at coordinate 26,227,598 of CM065353.1, read as the reverse complement.
ATAAAAATACAACAGCCACATATCGGATGTTTTCTTTTGTTTTAATATTTATTCTTCCTTTGCTCACCCAATACTCACCCAATATTTAAGTCCTTTCTGTTTTGATTTATTAGATCAGGGTACGTTCTGTAAAACAGTTGTATAAAATATGTGCAATTCCTGTAAATAGTTGAGTTAAGCTTTATTTCTTATACAAAAAAAGGACCCTGTGTGTTGTTTTTTTGATAAACTGTGTCATACCCAACTCTACATGTATTCGGCACAATTGTGTTTTAGATTATTTTTGTTTCATATTTTTATATGTTTTAGGGACTACAGGTGGAAATGAGTGTTTCTAGCTATAAAGCACAGCTCTTCTTCAGTGGTTAATGTATGTTTTACATTGTCCTATCTTAAATAAAATTCATTCATTTTTTTATAGGTGTTTGTACGAACATGACTATAAGATGCTACAAAACTTTCAACTCTAAACTTTGAAGTTTAAATCTTGTTTCCCTGATTTTCATTCTTAAACTCTCTTTTTTACATAGATCTGTTCATTCCCATTATTTACGCTCCAACAACATTTTTCTTTTGGATGTTCCACGTTGCCGAACTGAAAAAGGAAAGCAAGCTTTCAGTGTGATGCTCCTTCAGCCTGGAATCAGCTTCAGTCTGAAATCAAGATGTCAGAATTGATTTCACTGGACTTATTTTGAGCGTTTCTTAAAAACAGGCAACGAGATTCCAGGGTTTCCCCAGAAAAGCTGCTTAGCCTGGTGTCGAGCGTGGGGTGGGGGGGATTACGTAGAGAGTCCGACAATTCTGTTGAGGGGGAGGAGGGGTGTGACAGGCAGCCAGCCAATCAGAAAGCGCGGACTCTGCACCTGCTCTGCTTTCTGAGGGGGAATTACCGAGGGGAATCCCAAACACCTGAAACACTAAGCCTGGCAGCGGGGCTTGCAAAGCATGGCGGCCCGCCATGCTTATAATACACTGGGGGAAACCCTGAGATTCTATTAAACAGTGTCACTGTTTTTAAATTGTTTTATACTGTTTTACACTTGTGCATATGTATTAATTAATTTTATTTTGTAACCAGTTTGCTGTGTAATGAAGACTTCTGCCCAGGTCCCTCTTGAAAATGAGATCTGGATCTCAATGGGGTTTACCTGGTTAAATAAAGGAAATAAAAAATAAATTAATTAACAAAACTCTGTTGTAGAGCAACTGCTCTCACGCAAAACATCATTCTGCTTCAAATTTTTAAAAAAGTCTGCAAACATTAAAAAAACCCAACATAAAAGGAAATATTTTAATAAATATTTTTATCTAAAAATAAATCACATATGAATTTAATATATAAATGATATTTAATGATAGTTTTAAAAATCAAAATTGGCTAAAACTGGCAGGTGAAAGCTCCAGTAAAATTAGACTTTAGTGATCAGTGGAAAAATTCAGTGACTAGGAATTTTAAACTATAAAACCTGAAATTGTTTATATTCCGTAGATTGACTGATTTTTAAAATTATTATTTAATACATCTTATCTTATCAGTCAAACAAATCTTTTGTTTACATCAGCCTCACAGTTTAAATTAAAGTGTCACAGGCGCATACGAAAGTGCATCCAGGCTGTGCACCAGCTGATTCGCAGGTTAAAATGGAAACTGCAAACGCCATCTACCTGGCGCAACCCTCTGCTTGCCAGCTGACAAACGATGTGCCACCAGGACGACAGCTCTGTATGAAAATGCATCTGTTTCAAATGGGGCACGCTCAGGGCTGCACTCAGGTATTTCAGAACCCACCCAGAATATTTTGGTACCGGTAGAATTCTTGCAAATTTAGCCTTTAAAGCAGGGCAAACAAAAAAAAAAGAGCTCAGGGAACCAAAACTCTCAACACAATCACTTTACTTGCGCTGTCTGGCTGTGCAGATCTCAGAAAACAAGACAGACAGGAGGCAAAACGAAAACAAGCATTAAGCAACTGTCACTCACTACATGTAAGAACTGAGAGGGCAAAGAAAAAAGAAAATCACTCAAGTACCAGACAATGTTTAGAACAGCAGCTTGTCAAAGAAAACCATCTATTGTGTCTGTAACGAAAATGAGAATGGGCAGCAGATGAATAATGCACGAGGATTATCAACATTCAGAATGCAAACAGCGAGAGGTAGACGCAGCACGGTTTCTAAAAATTTCACACACACTTGGACAATATAAACACACATTTTTTTTCTGCACTGGTGCTCATTAAATAACAGAATCTTCACAGTGTTACTAAATTTAATATTTCCAGCTGACTTCAACAACAAAACCAGAAAGTGGTGTGTCATCCCCATCATGACAGACTGCTATAATATGTCACTTCTTTGTTTTTTTCTTGCCACACTTTGAATTTACTTATGAAAAAAAATATATTCTGTTCACTGGAAATATTTCCAGTGGTTAAAAACACAGAAACTACTTGGGAAGAAGCAAAAGGAGCATCACTTATAATAAGATAAAACAACTGACCTGAACATACAGCTTGACTCATTAATCAATTAATATTAGCTTCTTTGTGCACATGCTACTATGTAAACGGCAGAACAGCAAAAGGTATTATATTGTCCAGGGTATATACACATTTTAATTCAGTAAGTCTATGTTTGCACTTAACTCTTCAAAAATAATAGACATTAGCTGTTATTAAAAGTGTAATATTCAATATGTTATTTTAGCAAAATTATTGGTTTTCTGTTGGAAATAAAATATTAGATCAAATCAAAATTTTGTCATTAAAACCCCTCAGACCATGAAACTGAATAGGAAATCTTGTTATTTTATAAGTGACACAATATTAATACAAAGAGTTTTGATTGTTAACGATCATCACGAGTTAGTATTTAAGCAATAATATGAAGATTAGTGATTTTAAACCCTGATTAACCACAAGGTGTTCTGTGTATACTTTCATAAACAAACGCACCAAAATATGCAACCAAAAACATATAAATGAACAGTTTGGGGTGAGTACATGTACAGTCCATAAAAAGCTGTGAGAAACCCAGGGTGAAAACATGGCAAGACCATCATTTCCACCTTCACCTAAATCAGTCTGTTGTCTCCATCTTTATGTCTTCAGAGTAAACCAGCAGAACCAAATACAACAACAACACGGCTCTTCTGCTGAACAACGATCTGAACGAGACCGAGCTTTTAGCTTTCCTGTGTGGTTGGTTAGACCTCTTCCGCATTCACGGATTACATGAAGGTACACCCCGTATTTCCATTTCGTTTGAGGAACCCAAACAGACTTCAAATAAGGACACAACATCCACATACAGTCGGAAAATATTTTAGGTTGCTTTCTGACAAATTTAGTTAATAGAAGAATAGGTTTTGCTCGGGTTAGCAACTGCACGGCGTTAGCCTCATGACTATAGCTGCATGCTCTGTTAATCTCAGTGTGTTCTCAAAACACCGCTCTAAACACATTGTCTATGTGACTGCTTTCATTCATATCAATCATGTAATGTGTGTGTCTAAAACATAAATTAACCCGCTCTTCTCACGTGCCTTCTCATGACTGCTAGCTTGAGTAAAACCGGCAGGTTACACTTGTGCAGCTCCTATGCAAACAGCACGAGGAAACTCGCTGGTAAAACATGCCCAGACGGTTTAGACATTACCTCTTTCTTCTTCTGTCCTCCTCCGAACGGCAGACATATTGCCAGCAGAGTAAAATAGTCAGAAAGTGCAGATTAACAATAGGGTTAGTCCGAGTAGACGCCATGACGGAAGGATGCTGACAGCGAGACACGTATCCGCCAAATGATTGGGTGCCGAGTTGACCAATTAGAGCTAAAATCTTGGCTAGCGAAAGTGTATGGGATTTGTAGTTTTGCTTCGAAAGTCGTTGGCTAAACGCCATATCTGCCGACTCAGAATAAAAAATAAATAGATTGAAAGTATTGCATAAAACAGGGTTCAAGTGGCTCAATACGAAAGTAAGATATTATTTTTGGATTAAGCAGATAATTTATCTGCCAAAAGTGTGAAAGCATTAGTTTTTAGGAGCAAGGAAAGTAGGGTTCGGCTGACCTAGTGTTGCAGACGCTTAGCTAGCCTACAGTCATTAATGGGAAGAGAAAAAAGATTTATAAAATCAGTAGGGGTAACATGTCAACTCAGTCTCATGATGAAATCCCTCCCACTCTTTGTTATTAATTAAATGCAGTCTATTACCCTTCCAATAAATTATCTACATGAGAAAAAACAGCCTGTGGAATTAGTTAAGCACATTTCTTGAGACAAATTATTTGATCAGCTCAGTTATCCACTGTTGAGACGCTTTACCAAGGTCGAGAACGAGTCACATGCTGTTAGACAAAGGGCCCATAGTAAAGAGTTACATTTTAGATTCTGTTAGACTCTAAGGTCCATTTCTCACGAAACAAAAACTTATCAAGGACACAGAGACGTGGTGAGATTTCAGGGAGTGTCTTCAGTTCATATAATCAGCTGCCTTCCTCCTCCTCCTCAGACGCTGCACAGACTTTTTTAGAAACTCTTCTCGGATGTAATGGTAAAAGCGTCTCCTTTCAGCGCTGAAAGTGAATAAAATAAGTAAAGTCTGAATTCTTTTCTTGGCTGATTTTATGCTCCGTGTGTCAATACAAATTATGATTCATCGAGTGGGATTTCCGTTCCCAACAGTTGGTAGCAGAGGATGGTTTTGTGTTGACACATGAGAGGAGATTGGACTGGCCGTTCAGGCGCAGACTTTCCGGAACAGTACTCTGGTGTAGTGCGCGCAAATGAAAGGTAAGGACACTTGTTCCTTAATACACCATTGTACTGTTTCTCAGGTCTGTATAAATTTCAGTTATCAGCCGTTGTCTGTACTGTTTCCCATGTTTGTCTGCTTGTCATTGAGTTTTCTAAGTTGTCTGTCATTGTTCGGTTGTCAGGTGTCGTTCGTGCTGTTTTCGTCCGGTCTGTCTGAATGCTTTTAAAGGTTCATAGGAGTAAGGTTAAGGTTAGTCAATAGTCTATAGTCAAGATAAAGATAAAAGGGGTGATTGGCTTTTGCAGCGGGGAGTGGCGCCCCCCCCCTTCTGCCGGACGCGGGGAAGGTTGATGCCAGGTTTTGTCGGTTTTATCCTCGGGGAGTGATGCACCCGTAAAAATAACCGGGCCAGCCAATCTGTGACTTTGCTCGAGAAACGCAAAGCGGTGAGAGCGGTCCACCATAGGAAAAAAAAGAGAATAAGAGAATAAGAGAATAAGATAAAGGTTAACCGCGGCCCGTCCTCTGTAGTAGTAATAAGTGAAATAAGTGAAATAAGTGAAATAAGTGTTAAGAGGGCACCATAGGAGCTGAAAAGCGTGGATCCATTTTGTGTATCTGTAAAGCTGTGTGTGTCTGTCAGCTGTGTGTGTGTGTCTGTCAGCTGTGTGCGTAAGGTTCTGCCGCTGTGCAGACGTTATGTGTCCAAAGGTACTGTTCTCTGTTTATTGTAATATGTTTTAAAATCATGATAAATATTTGGGAAATATAATCTGTAGAAGGGCTTTAAGTTTATCTGTGGTTTTTCGACTTGATCGCCGCCGTGCGAGCAAGTTTTTCTGTTGAGTTTGGTTTCCTCGCCGCCGTGCGAGCAAAAAAAAAAAGGAGGAGGTAAAAAAAAAAGTGATTGTGGAATCTAAATTCTAGCCTAAAACTCATGGAGGGAGCACCTGCAAATAAACAATTCGATCCTAAATGGGGCCCTGGGCCATGGATTGCACTCAGTGATCAAATAGATGCATTAATAACTTACTTGGCAGAGCAAGATGAATATCAAAATAAGGGAGAAAGAGAAAAACTGAAAAAAGGGGATAGAATACCTGGTGCAGAAGAAAGAAGGCGACCTGTTAGACAGACAGCCTTTTGGGGAAATACTGGCTTAAAGGAATAAATGACGCTAAGGGAAAACTGATTGGAACTAAACTAATCCTGCACAATTCACTATTTTCACCTGTGGTAAAATTAAAGATGAATGAAATTACATAATGGGTAAAATTATAAACAAAATAAAGTGGCATTTAATGGGTTGAGGTTTTTGAACTTTGCTTAGCTGTAGACAGGTTAAAATTTAAACTTTATGAAACTTGAAAAATTGAGGTTTATAGCAGACTTGAACTTTATCATAGACTAATCAACATTTTTTCTCCTTATCTCATCAAAACAGGATTTATTTTCATTTGAAACTTGGGTCATTTTAAAATATCTAATGAGGGAACAGGATTGTTAACTAAATATGAGTTTGTGTTTGATTCAAAGGGTGATTATAAAACATCTCTAGATTCAATTAAGGTTCATTACAAAATATTCTTGTCTCCAAAACAATTTATGATTCTAAATCCAGATAATTCAGTTACCTTGCTTCAAAGTGGGAAATAATATGTTCAAAAGGTAAAATCACATTTCAGCTTTGGTTTAAGACCAGACAGCATTTATTACAAGATTGTTTTATTTGGTTTGCCATTTTATTTTTATTTTTATTTTCTTTTTTATTAACATTATTGCTGTTTTTATTTTTAATAACAAACTAACTAACCTACTAACTAAACTAACTGCTGGTTTTGAAACATGTGTGTCTTGGTAGAAAGGCACAAATTGGACATGATGAAATTTTTAAAGTGGATATGATAATAATTGATCATATAAAACTAACTGATTGGACAACAGCTGGCTCACAACACTTGTGTGCCTTAATTTTGGATTGAATTGATGCATAAATTAAAGTCCAACAAAACATTTGATTTGAAATGCAAAGACATCTTACAGTACTGCATAATCTTTGTCTACATTTTTGACTCCTCTGCCTAAATTGATAAATTTTTCTTTTGTCGGTTCAAACAGCACATTGACACTGCTTTTTAGGAAAGCGATCCAAATTCTGATCTGAACTCGTTTAAAATAACTAAAACTTTTGGCCTTTGCAGTACAATTTCAGTTGGACATTTGTATACAGAAGGAGTCTCTGAACAATATTTCTGATAACAATAGGAATGTTATGTCAGAAATGTTTGTTTTCTATTTACATAATGAAACAAAAGGGGGAAATGATAATGATAAATGATAAACATAAAATAGAACTGCTAAAATTTTACATTTAAAACATCTCATAGTCTACTTTCTATTCTAGACAGAAGATTTGGAAAACTTGGCACACCCTGTAATATTTTAGTTTTGGAGAATAGTCACAAATGCAAAATTGATTTCAGACGTGTTTTAAATTATATCAACAGGGGTGAAGAAGAAATAGATTCTAATTTCTAGTCGTTTACAGATATGGTTAATTATAAATTTATTCAAGTAACATTTGGTATATTGTGTTTGTTTAATGACCTCTCATATTGTACCTTCCTGCATGACTGAAACACAGAGTTATATAGAAGCTCTTACTAAATTAAAATTGGAAGCTACTGAATTAAAATTCAATAGCTTCAATCATTATCTGTGCCATGTTAATTTGCATAAAAATGATTGATAAATCACTTCTCATGCATCACTTCTACTTTTTGATTGTGTTGAGTTACAGTTGGATGTAATTGTTATCATTGAGAAAATCTGGGTTAATAGTACTTTAAAATAAAAACAATGTGAACAATTTTTTAATTCAAGAAAACATTAATAAATAAAACAATAGAAGCTTTGAAAAATTCAGGATAAAGGTAACATTTCTATCAATGGCATAAAGAATATTTGATTACAGTTTTCTTTTGACCTAAAGTTTTAAAGAAATTTGACTAGTTGTTTTGGAGCGTTGCATTATCACATTTGTGTAAAATTGGACACTATTAAAGTAATTATTCTACATATGCACTTGAATAGCCAATTTATGAAAAGTGTATAAAGCTGGAAATACAACATTTTGCATACATTTTCATAATTTCTTAGAGTTTAACTCGAGAGGAGTTGAGTCCATATTTGGTTAATTCTAAACATCTGAGGGTGAATCATCTTGACACATTTCTAATTTTCTTTCTCTTTGGAGCTCAGAGACTGAGGCAGTGGATCTTATCTGAGCTGCTCCAGTGACCCTGAGCCTGGCTGAAAAGAAACAAAAAAAGAGAGGCAATTCTTCTCTACATTACAAGCTACAGAAAACATTTAATTTTTAATCATGTGAGTAAAAGGTGGCATACACTGCTATTTTCTTAATGTACTTTGTATTTTACTCTAGTAGTCCTGTGGTCTGACGGGGACCGTGGGGCCAGGTTTCGCAGGTTCAGGGCCGTGTGAAGATGTGAGGAGAGAAGATTTCAGGCCCCCACTGTTTTTAGCCACTCTTGGACATTTGCACTTTCTACACATATGAGTTGTGCCATCTTCTGCTGGACTGCTGTTTGAGAGCAAAGACCTACTGGACGATTCTTACATCTTCTACAGAGGTCAGTGAGGTTGGATTTATTTTTCCTGTTGTCACCCGAAGGCGGATTGCAGCTTACAGGATCTGATCTCTGAGGAAACACCTGGTTAAAGGACGAGACCCAGCCGTCATTTCTGAGGGTCTCCTATGGCAGAAAAGACCACCAGCTTCTGCCCACTGTGAGACGCAGGTTTGAAAACAAAGACTCATCTGCTGTATCTCTAAGTCTCTTCCCCTCACTCTATCAAGGGGGACCACATACTTTGTCAAGATTTTTCTACACAGCGGGACTGAATGCTGCCCTGGACAGTTTCTGATGTGGCAAACGGAACATCACATGTAAAGTCGTCCTGAGACTCAGAGTCCGTCCTGCTTATCTGTTGTCCTGGTTGGGCCTGGAATTTCCCTCAGTCTACAGGTTGAAGACAAAATGGCTGCCAACAAACTTCAACTTTTAATTGTTCTACTTGAATTTTCAAATTGTGTTATGCCACTTTTTCCCACCTTAGTTTATTTACAACACATTCATGATCTACTGCCTTTGCACTCTGACCTCTGCTATTTTGATCCCCAGGATAAGTTTAACGATGCAGCAGGGTGTTAGCACTCTCTGCAGTTTACAGAAATATTTTGTTTGCCTGAATGATTATCTCTGTTTGTCCCACATCTGGCTAATGTTTTTCTCTCCTCCAGCATGACAACGATTGAAGGTACGGTAAAATGGTTAATTTCCTGATTTACAAAAGCCTAACTAACCACACTTCAAATACAAAAGAGGATAGTCTACATTCTAGTTGACTCAAATTACGGTGGCTACAAATATGACAACTAGTATCTCAAGTTTTAATTTAAGTTTATTTGAATCCATTTCAAATCTTAGGAAAATCTACTCTTCAGAAAAATTACTAAACCAAATTATGGGTTTACCGCACATATTTTCAATCAACTGTTAAATTCTTTCACTGAGGTGTAAACACCCTGTTTAAATTACATCTAACTGTTTCATTGCTAACAATTAAAGAAAATTTTGTCTAACTGACATGCAGGAATTTCTGCGGAGTTCCTGTACCGAAACACTAAACAGTGTTTCAATACAGAAACAGGGGGAGATGCATGGAATTACTCTAATCTACAAATTATAATTCGGAATAAAATCTAATATATTGAGAAATTTTTCAGTTTTGGACTTCAACAAATATAAAAGAAATTAAATCAAAATTCACAAATGTTTTAACTATTTGAATGAGTTTCCAAAGTAATACTGAATATTCTGAATCGAATACATTAAAATTAACAATGATGTCATATGTCAAATAGATTTCTACAAAATAGAGTTTTTTAAAAAAACATGGAATGGGTTGTTTGATTGCTAATTCTCTCTTGCTATGATTGAAAATAAATTGTTTAATCAAGTCATGCAGAAAGGTCTAACCTGAAAATTATATAATTTAATAAATCTAGTTGTATCAAACTTCTCCCCAAAACTGCCAGAAACATTGATAAATATGAACACTATAAAAGAGGGAAATTCAATTAAATAAATCTTTTATAGATGGGTTTTCAAAAAAACAGATTTTTCAAAGGTTAAAAGTGTTAAACTTTTGAGATTTAAAACCATAAATTTTTATTCTTGTAAAAACAAAAGGCTAATCATTATATGAGGTTTTAAAATGAGAAGAAAATTGGAGGATTCAAACTAAATTGGGATTTACAAATGAGCTATTATGGAACGGCTTAAAGCGGGTCAAAAGGATTGACAGAATTTTAAAAAGGAACATAGTGCTATGTGTAATTGTTGATCCAAGGTAATAATATCTAAACAGTTTCCATAATCTTAATTTACAGTTTTTGGTTTGAGACAAAACAGGGTTGTCTTTTATGAATGGAATATATTACAAGGGATCTTAGTTTGACATGTATTATTGACTTTTCACACTAATGATTTTCAGCTTTACAAGCTTTTAGTATAGTGGGCGACTTCTAGTTAAATAAGGACTATTTGATTGACTTTAATTAAAATAACAAAAAGCAAAATATTTACTATGGTTTAAGATTTCTGGTAAAGTTTCTATTAGGGATAATTCATATATACACTTCAAATTATATTTCTTTGATAAAACATGCCTGTGGGCCGTTTCATACTTTCATTTTATAATCTGATCCTTTACATAACTTTGTGTTTGGTTTCTGATTTTGTCTGATCCTATGAATATACCAACACTTACAACAAACAATGCTATTTTTGAAGGTTAAAATATGTTATTTGGTTTGAGCATTTCATTAACTATTATTAAGAGGAGAACTTAAATATATTGATCCTCTATTGGCTTAGTAAAAGAGAAAAAAGCTTGATCTTCAGCTTCAGGGAGCAGCCTTTTAAAAAAAAAAAAACATTATGATGATGCACAATCTCAAAGAATCTTCCCTCCTCATCACCTGTGGATGCTGCTGCTCCCTGCCTGAGGTCCTCGGCTGTTCAGTGCATCACCTCCAACATAGAGAAGAGCAGCGGTACCGACTGAACCCCACCTGCCTATCAGATGGTTCCCCAGAACCAAAAGACGACCGTGGAACTCCAGTTTTCTAGACTATAAGGGCAGTAATAGTATCTAATATAAAAAGATGATATTTTTCCATCACTTTAATGTTCTTTATATAATCCATTGATTTTTCTTTTTGTTGTGTTTTTTTCTGTTGCAGAATGAAGTCCAATCCTTTCTGGGTGTGCCGGGATGTCAGACTGTGGCGCCTTCCACGATTGGTGGACCGAGTTACAGCTGAAACGCCACACTGAAGCCTCCTGGGCACTGTCGGGGTTTCACAATCTGCTGCGCCACCTCTACATCTGGACACACGCAGAAACTGATTTGACAGTGATAGATGTTGCTATAGCAAATACTGATCTAATTTCAGTTTATTGATCTCATGAAAATTTCAATCTTACTGCATTTTTTAGGTTACTTAAGCATTTGACTTTACTAGTACCATTACATTTTACTTATACAGAATTTTAATCATTTAATGTTAGTTTCATAATATCATTGGATTTTGATTGTACTGCCTGTAATGCTAATTTACTTCATTGGTTTGCAAATTCAAAATGTGCTCGTCTTATATTCTGTGCCCTTAACATTTCTTTTCATCTGTTAATTTGCATCCTTTCATAGTGTATTAACATCTTTACTATTATCTTAACATTTCATTGATTCATGACTTATTAACTTCAGTAGTCATATCTTAACATTCCTTTGTCTGGGTTTTCTATTTTAAGTACTATCTCACATTTATTCATTACTTCATCCACTTTGGGTTTATTCTTAACATTCCTTTGTCTGGGTTTTCTATTTTAAGTACTATCTCACATTTATTCATTACTTCATTCATTTTGGGTTTATTAAATCTTGCACACTACCTAACAGTTTAATGATTTTGCATTTTAGTAACTCTTACTCATTTACATTCTATTGATTTTAAAATATTAACCCAAAACTTTATTTCTCTTTCCATTTTACTAAGTTTTGAAAAATCACCTTAACATTTTATTTAATTTACAGTTTGGTTAATTCTAACAATCTAGTAAATATAACTTTTTATACATTGATTTTTACTTTAAAGACAAAATTATATCCTCCTAACATTTCACCCATTTCATATTTTCATAAATTTAACATTTATTCTTTTTAACTTGTATTACTAAGAAAAAAAAAAAAAACTTTTTCGGATTTTGCTCTTTTATAGTTCATTACCCCTCTATGGCATGACGTTGACCTGAGGTAACAAATAAAAACAGAAATGATGAATAACAAGAAATATAAAGGTAATAATTAAAATATTTGGGTCCAGAAAGTGTCATGGTTTGACTGGATGATTGATGTGTAATTACAGATGACAAAGCTCTGACAAAACTGCAAAAAATATTTTTCATTAAAAGAAAACAAAAAACAGTCATGCCATAGTGGGTTGACTTAAGTTCCTCCAAATTTAACACTTTAACAATTTTCCTTTAACAATTTTCTTTCTTTATATGTTCTCCATTAGACTGTAAGAGGGACATTGTGATTTCGATCCACTGCCTAAGAGGCGTAGGGGTGCCCTGTCCGTTTTTACCCCCAAAAATGAGATGACATGAAATGACATGAATGAAAGACAACATCAATACTTGACTGATGCTATGTATATCAACATCTGTAAAAGCCTCGGGGGATGTTTTCCGGAAGGGACAGTGTCTACTCTAGGGTTTACATTCTCTTTTTTGGGCTCTTTTAGAGCCCAACAGGGGGAATGTTGAGACGCTTTACCAAGGTCGAGAACGAGTCACATGCTGTTAGACAAAGGGCCCATAGTAAAGAGTTACATTTTAGATTCTGTTAGACTCTAAGGTCCATTTCTCACGAAACAAAAACTTATCAAGGACACAGAGACGTGGTGAGATTTCAGGGAGTGTCTTCAGTTCATATAATCAGCTGCCTTCCTCCTCCTCCTCAGACGCTGCACAGACTTTTTTAGAAACTCTTCTCGGATGTAATGGTAAAAGCGTCTCCTTTCAGCGCTGAAAGTGAATAAAATAAGTAAAGTCTGAATTCTTTTCTTGGCTGATTTTATGCTCCGTGTGTCAATACAAATTATGATTCATCGAGTGGGATTTCCGTTCCCAACACCACTTATTTGCTATTGTGTAAAAAAATACTTTTATTTGTATGCCTTTCAGCATCCCCCCTCAACTCTTCCTTTCACTCTCACTTCTGCTTAGATCTCACCACAACACACACACACACACACACACACACACACACACACACACACACACACACACACACACACACACACCACACACACACCATGCTGATGAAATGAAACCTATGCTAGAATATTAAAGTCAACGCACCGTGAAACAATCATTACATATTGCAGTCTTGTTAAACCACAGTTCATTCACTCACACCCACATACTCTGAGCTCAATAATGGAAACATTCTCAGACTTTCTGGGTCTGGTTGTAAAATGATTCCAATGAACTTGCATTATTGTAATGTAGAGCTCGAGTTGCTTTTTATTGTTTTATGGTTATATAAGCTGCACTGCAGATCAGATCTACTTTTGCTGTCAGCAAGGAGAAAATAGTCATGGATAAATACACAAGAATTTTTTTAACCTTCAAAATATACACTGCCTCACAAAAGTAATCCTTTAACTTTTTTTTTTTTACATTTCATCATTTTATGAAAGTAAGTTTTGTTGACATTCTATGAGATAAACCTGCAAGAAATACAGCATAACTGTGAAGCTAAAGGAAAATGATCTGTGATTTTAATTGAACAAAATAGTTTTGTCTAAAAATCTGAAAAGTGTGGTACAGATTTCCATCCATCCATTTTCTTTGCACCCTTGTCCCTCAGTGGGGTTGGGGGGTGCTGGTGCCTATCTCCAGCTAACATTCTGGGTGAGAGGCAGGGTTCACCCTAGACAGGTGCCCTGTGACAGACTGGCAGGCCAATTAACCTGAAAGGCATGGTTTTGGACTATGGGAGGAACCAGAGTACCTGGAGAAAACCCACACACACAGGGAGAACATGCAGGCTCCATGCAGAAAGACTGGGGCTGGGAATTGAACCCAGAACCTTCTTGCTGCAAAGCAACAGCTCTACCAACTGAGCCACTGTGCAGCCCATGGTGCAGATTTGTCCCTAATTAAAATTCAGTACAATCATATGTCACCAGAAGTCATTAAATTTGAAAGCAGAATCCACCTGTAAGTAGCTTAATCTCGGTAAAAATAGAGCTATTGTGTGACTGCCTGAGAGTTTTATTTGGCAATGTCAGCAAACAAACATCATCGTTAAGACATGAGAATACACACAACAGGTAAAGGATAAATCCATGGAAACACATAAGCAGAGTTGGTTTGTAAAACAACATCAAAAGCTGTGAAAATATTCAGCATCAGGGTGCATCCTTAAAATGTCTTAAATGAATGTATCTAAAATTAAGGCCTTAAAATGTCTTAAATTATTTTTTTAAGTAAGTTCACCATTAAAACAGTAAACATAGATCTTATATTTTGTCTTGGCAGGACTATTTAATCTCATATATTCTATGTATTTTTTTTTTTTCATGGGATTTTTCTGTCTTGCCAATTCGCACACAAACATCTCCATTATGTTGTCAAGACAGTCGAAGCTACTGGTATCTCACTACCAGCTAGCTGGCTGGACAAAGTTCACACTTTTCTGTGAAGATATGTGTCTTAAATTCTTTTGATAATGGCCTTAAGTGTCTTACAAAGTTTTAAATTTAAGTTGGTTAAACTTGTAGAGCCTGATAATGAATCCTTTTAGCAAGGCACTGTTGTTATAGACAGATGACTAAACTTTTAAATAAGCATTTTGACTGCCTTGTGCATAGATAGGTATAGCCTATCTACTGTCTGTAGTCCAGTTGGTAAACAAAAGAAAAGTGCTAAACCTAACAGCACTGCCAATGATACTAAAATCATGGGCTGAAATTTCATTATCTTTTAATTACCTTATTTTCCTCACTATAAGGCGCACCTAAAAACCTTAAATTTCCTCAAAAGCCGACAGTGCGCCTTATAACCCGGTGCGCCTAATATATGGACCAATATTGAGCCACAACAGGTCTAGCAACTACGGTAAGCAGCTGCCGACTTCATTTTCCCCGTAGAAGAAGCGTGCGGTGCATGCTGGGATAGTTGTCAAAAAACTGGTTTGTTAATAAAGTTTGACTGACCTATCTACCCATAGACGATGTCTACGTATCTACCTACCCACCTAATAATCAGGTCGTCTGCAGGTCATCTAGCATCACGTTCTCCACGAATGTGCTGTGCACGAACGGAGAAGGGTGACCATAGTCTGGCCGCCCCATTCCAGTCGCGGAAGGCTCTCCTCACCGACCGGAATCGGACTGTTTTGTTGACATTATTTATGTCAACAAAGTAGCTTTAGACATTTATCCAACGGGCTTCGGCTAGAGTTACCAAGGGACCAGCACCTATACATTTAAAGCCGTGGGGGTCGGTGGAAGAGAGACAGAGGCTGCGGCGGCAGCATGTCGGTTGGTCTGTGCTAACCAAAAAGCAGTTGGGCACAATTTCACAACACCAAAACCGTGAGTGAAACAATGACTGGTGCAGACTGCTATATATAGTATTCGGGACCAATTTTTTATTATTAGACATCCATATTTGTAGTGAACGGAACAAATCATGTTCCGTTCAATACCGGACAGGTGGCAACATAACTGTGGCGTCTATTCTATGCGCCTTATAATGCGGTGCGCCTTGTGTATGAAAAAAGTTTTAAAATCGGCCATTCATTGAAGGTGCGCCTTATAATCCGGTGCACCTTATAGTGCGGAAAATATGGTATATTGTTGTACTAATCAGGGACAATTAGGTGGTAAATAGTTCCGGCTCTTGCAATGGATCTTAACTTTGTTTAGGTTCAAAATAGCTCTGTACAATGTATTTCTCGGACACCTATAATCATTTAGCATTTCTGTTAAATACTTTAGTGATAATTTGAGTGATTTTACTCGTAATCAGCTGCAAGCTTGTCATGGGCAATGAATGGTACATGCTGTGTCTTGCCCAAAGACACCTCGACATGTGGCATGGCAAGAGATCAAATTTCCAATCCTCTGATTGGAAGACTACCACTGAGTCACGGTCACCCTGTGGTTCAACTGTAGAGGTTAAGCAGCAGTAGTAAGGAACTTCTAATTACAAGGTTTTGATCATCAGTGATCATCAGCAAACAAGACAACTTTAGTAAAAGCAAAGAATTTGCTGGTGGGGAGCATTTGAGCTGTATGTTAAGACATTGGCAGGGAGAGGAAAAAAAAACATCAGTAATGATCTTAAAGGGCCATAATTAGAAATCCCAGCAAGGTCAGGCTGCACAATGACAGGCCTCTGACAGCATGTTTAATCTTAGAGTTCAAGGCAGCAGGACAGTTTAATTTAATTAAACAAGTTGGGCTTGTTTTGAAAGATTGGAAGGCACAAAGCTTCTTGTTCCCAAATTGCATCTGGCAGCATGGCTTGTGGTTTGCAAATTTGCATTTGTACCAACCGCAGAACTCATAGTCTTGTCCGTCCAGATGACAAATAAGATCTAGATGGTTATTTTGCAGAGCGTTGTGTTTGCCAAAATCTATGCACGCCGTCTCAACACAAACTCTTCAAACGGATTGGTAGGCAGAGTAGTGGACAAGTGATGATTAAGTGCTGCTTTTCAGCTGCCACGAGATCGAGATGTCTGGAACTCGCCAACAAACTCCCTTCTATAGCCACGAGCTGAACTTGATTTAAATGATCAAACACAGCTGAGAAATCATTTCAAGTAAAGGTACAAATAAAACTACAACCAAGTTGCTGAACAAAAAGGGGGTGCAGCAAGTCACAATAGTCATGTGGACATCCAGATTTAAATTTAAATAAGAACTATTTTCAATAAAAACTCAGGCCTTGTTCTGTTGAGGTTTCTAAAAACCAAGCAACTAAAACACAATACATTGACTCATAGTGATAGTAAATATCTGTTAAGTGTTTCGTATGTTTTTTACAGCCCCGTCTCACAGGTCACTCACATCATTAGAGCAGCCAATGGGAATAATTGAAGAAGTTAGAAGAAAGTGAGGGATACACAGAAATATGGAGAAACGTTATTTTAT
This sequence comes from Poecilia picta, assembly GCA_033032245.1. Taxonomy (NCBI): domain Eukaryota; kingdom Metazoa; phylum Chordata; class Actinopteri; order Cyprinodontiformes; family Poeciliidae; genus Poecilia; species Poecilia picta. The sequence continues at coordinate 26,210,513 of CM065353.1, read as the reverse complement.
TTAAGTCACATTCAAGGGGTGGTATTATGTATTTACCAGGCATATTTTATAGCACAATCAGGTAACTATGTTACTTTCAGTTGTTATGGAAATGCTACATGCATCATAAATTAATTAAAAGATATCTGACTTCCCAGTTTGACGACTTGATATTGGCCTCTGTCTTTGTAAGAAGCTCCGACTCTTTCTGACACTCCGCCTTCACCACGTCATCACAACAATGCTTCTCAATATGCCATTTACAACCGTAAATGGTTTGCTAATTGCTGGTACTGCCGCTAGTCTTAAGGAGATATAGTGTAAAGTCTACCCTTACTAGAGTAGCAGAGTATTACTTCCATTCTGTTTGTATTTTTTGTACAAATCTGCATGCTTCAACATTGCTGCTGGTACACTGATAAACAATAAAGGATATTTATATTCATTTTATTATATTCTAAAATGTAAAAAAATCTTTTAAAAATTCATGCATGATCCATCTTTTGAAATTTTAATGTTGGTTAGTCCTTAACTCTGTGAACAATAAAGCCTGCGGGGAGTGGAAGGGTGGGATGATCAATTCTGAGGGGAAGAAAAGTGAAAGAAAAAAACTGAGGCTTATAGATGATGTCATTTCCAGCTAGCACAGAACTGCGTGCCCATATCTGAGGTCAGGCACTCCCTTATTAAAAATAACATGGCCCCAGAAGAATGATTAATTACCTGCCAGCAGAAAGTTTATAGAAGAGATGGAGGGGAACTATGGTTCCATGAGTGACAGAAGAGCAGGAAGCAGGTGTAGACTGAAACAGAAAAGGAAATCATTAGAAAAGAGACGGATTAGAGTCAAAGCAAAGAATGCACAGGTCCAACAGAGAGATGTACACCAAAAATCTAGAAAGAAAATTCTCAGACTACAAAGAAAGGAGGAACAGAGGAAGAGGCTTTCGTTAAAACAGCGTCAACAAACGTGCCAGAGTCTGTGTGTGAGACAAATACAGAAATGAAAAAAGAAAGGTCATTTAGTTTACCTTAAGCATTTGCTTCTGTAATATTCAAGCTACGTGGAACATAAGCCTGCATGTAAATGCTTCACTTACAATACATCAAGTTATGAACACAGCTGCTAAATTTAAATCTTTAGACATTCATAATTTGTCATGAAAATAGTTTCAAGCCAGCATCTGCACAAGTTAACCATTTAGCTCAATTGGCTATGAATGTACCTTCCCTGTGAATTATTGGAAGACTTGCACAAGCTGTGAACAGCATGGTCCCTAATGTCAGCTGTTATACATGGCAACTAAAGCGAGTCTGAATAACAAGTAAACTGTACGACTGAGCTTACACTGTGGCATATATTATACTCTGAAAACATTATTACTTTCTAATTATTTATGTGTAACATTTTGTCTTTAGATGGACATTATACAAAATCTGATTTGTTCAGAAAAGATATAGAAAATGACAATCATAAAGTACTTCAAATATGTGCATCATAGAGTCATATAGTTAGATCTTCCCTTTCAACTTTGTTATGTGATTATTTGATCAATTAAATGACTTGCAACTTCTAAATATGAAAGAATAATCTATAGAGAAAAGTTCAAAGGTTATAATGGGTGAAATTGAAGACAAACTTTAAAATCGCACAATAGGATGGCAAGTTTGGATCATAGTCTTGGAAAGGTATTGCTTCATGTAGGTTCAGCTGAAACAAACCTATAGAGGTTGTCACAGCTCACTCATCTGAATTATTTTAACAAAGTGAATTTCCATTGATATTTTCAGGAGAGGCACCACTTATTAATAACGAAGAAGATTCTGACATATCTCCTGTTAACAATTTTATAGATGCACATAGAGGAAATATCCAAAAAAGACTGGTTTCCATCATGATAAAGCCGTTGGAGCCATATCCATGGTAGAGGATAAAAGGTGAGACAGAGAAGTTGTGGGTCTAGGGAGAAAGTGTTGCTTGGCTGAGGGCAGGACAGGAGGATGCTTGTGTTAAGTTCATTGCCTCTGTCCAGTCTTCCATTGATCTGATCCACTTTTCGCTTGAACCCTATGATATTCTCTGTCCCTGACCACACATTTCTCACAGTGCTTTGGTGTAGTTTCCTCTCCAGTTTATGCCTCTTTGCTGTCTCTAATCTCAACTTCATGTTGTTTTTGTATGTTCCTCTATAATTTATTGTCTCCCTACCGTGAAGTATCTTTTTTTTTGTTAAGCAGTTCCTTAAGGTCACTGGTAATGCAACGTTTGTTACTGAAGAAGAACCTCGCCGTACTGGTGGGGAGAGGGTTGTCTACACAAACTTTTAGATAGTCAAACACTTGGTTATGGCATTGATGTAACGTCCATGTGCCAGACAGGGTGCAGCCCTGTCGGTGACCTCGAAACAACCCAGCAAAGCTTCTTCGATTTCAGTTCTTTTTATCACAGGTTCTCTCTGTGCAAGGCCTTTGTATGTCAAGCCGAGGAAAAACAAGATACGATCTGTTGTACGAAAAGGAGGTCTTGCAACAGATGTTTTTTTCATGCTTCCCCGATTTCTACATAAGAGATCACATGTGTTGTCTCTGGTGGAGCAGCTGACAAACTGCTAAAACCTTGAACATGTAGCAGAGACTGATGATGATGGTTTTAATCTCCAAATACCGCCACAAACCCCATCGGGGAGATGAGTCTGTTGCAACAGCAACAACTGAGCTGCTGGTATTGCGAGCAAAGATGACGAAACGCATACTGTTGCTGAAAGAACACTGGTGAAACGGTCTTGGTAAATAACTTGGAAAAAGGATTTTGTTGTACAGTAACATATCTTGGAATTCACCATCTGTTGTTGACAAGCAATGTTAATCCACCTCCTATGCTTTTGCTGCCATGCAAACATGTCTCAGTGATCAAAACAGAATACTGTATTAGTGGTAACTGTGGGTGAAGCCAAGCAGGTGACCGTAAGCTGAATGTATATTTGAAATGTTCTTAACTCGTCGATTTAAATGGGTTTAATACTCTCCAAAGCTTGGGTCATACAGCAGGAAGTGTAGCTGAGATACCCCAACCACATTAACTTACCTCTATATCTGTGTGCATGTGGATTTTATTTTAGGTAAACCATCTGGTTCTTGAGACAATTTTTGTAAAATAAATAAGTAAAAAGGCAAAGTGTTTTAGGTTAACTTTCAAAACAGTACTACAGAAAAATTAGGAAACATTTGCAATGACTGACAAATCCTTGATTTGAGTATAGTATTTGGAATATGTTCTGCAGAGGTGATTCACTGCAGTGCCCTGCAGTGAATTAAAAATTCAATTAAGACCACGAATTTGAAGAATGGAATCACAAAATAAGTTATTTTGAATGTTTTCTTGTTAACAGGGGATTTACCCAAAATTATAATTATATATATATATATATATATACGTATATATATATATATATATATATATATATATAATATATATATATATAAAATTTTTATAAATTTTTTTATAAATTTTTATATATATATATACAGTATATAAAAATTTATAAAAAATTTTTTATATTTTTTTATAAAAATATAAAAATTCTCTTCTCAACCTCTGCGGGTGGTCTCTCTCTCTCTCTCTTTCATCCTCTGAGCTCGGGTCCTCTACCAGAGGCCTGGGAGCTTGAGGGTTCTGCACAGTATCTTGGCTGTGCCTAGTACTGCACATTTCTGGACTGAGATGTCTGATGTTGTTCCTGGGATCTGTTTTAGCCACTGCTCCAGTTTGGGGGTTTCTGCCCCGAGGGCCCCGATGACCACAGGCACCACTGTGGTCTTCACCTTCCAGTTCTTTTCCAGTTCCTCCCTGAGGCCCTGGTATTTCTCCAGTTTCTCATGCTCCTTTTTCCTGATGTTGTAGTCACTTGATATTGCTACATCCACCACAACGGCTTTCCTCTGTTCTTTATCCACCACCACAATGTCCGGTTGGTTTGCCATTACCATCTTGTCTGTCTGGATCTGGAAGTCCCACAGGATCTTAGCTCGGTCATTCTCCACCACCTTTGGGGGTGTTTCCCACTTCGATCTCGGGGCTTCCAGTCCATATTCTGCACAGATGTTCCTGTACACTATGCCCGCCACCTGGTTATGTCGTTCCATGTACGTTTTCCCTGCCAGCATCTTGCACCCTGCTGTTATGTGCTGGACTGTCTCAGGGGCCTCCTTGCACAACCTACACCTTGGGTCTTGTCTGGTGTGGTAGATCTGAGCTTCTATTGCTCTGGTGTTTAGGGCCTGTTCCTGTGCAGCCAGGATGAGCCTCTGCTGTTCTTGAGTCCAGCTTTGTCCAGCCATTGGTAGGATTTCCTGATATCAGCCACTTCAGTTATTTGTCGGTGGTATATCTCATGTAGAGGCTTGTTCTCCCATGATGGAACCTCTAGCCCCTCATCCTCTGTTCCCCATTGCCTGAGACATTCGCTGAGCATATCGTCTGTTGAGGCTTTGTCCTTGATGTATTTATGAATCTTGGATGTTTCATCCTGGACAGTGGCTCTCACACTCACTAGTCCTCTGCCTCCTTCCTTACGGCTCATGTAAAGTCTCAGGGTGCTGGATTTGGGGTGGAACCCTCCATGCATGGTTAGTAACTTCCGAGTCTTAACATCCGTGGCCTTTATCTCTTCCATTGGCGAGCTAATTATTCCGGCAGGGTATCTGATTACTGGTAAGGCATAGCTGTTTATTGCACGGATCTTGTTCTTGCCATTGAGCTGCTTCTCAGGATTTGCCTTATTCGTTGGAGGTATTTGGCTGTGGCTCCTTTCCTTGTGACCTCATCGAGGTTGCCATTTGTTTGTGGTATTCCCAGGTACTTGTAACTGTGCTCTATGTCTGCTATTGTTCCTTCTGGGAGTGAGACCCCTTCTGTGCAGACGACCTTCCCTATATATATATATATTTTATATATATATATATATATATATATATATATATATATATATATATATATATAATAATACAGTATATATATATATATATATATATTATATATATATTTTTTTTTTTTTTTTTTTTTTTTGATGGGCTCACCATTTTTGTCTGATTTACTCAAAATGCTTTGGAAAACCAAACAACATCTGGATGACCTAGCAAGAGCATGCCTTAATGTAGTCCTAAAGAATGTAAGCAACAACGAAAGATCTGATCAGTATAAAATATGTAAGTAACCTCAATCTGACAATATCTTCTTCTAGAAAATGTTTATTTTAAATGCACCGTTCCCTATCGGTGTATCCTTCCTTCACATTCTCCACTCTCCAGCTCCCTCTCTTGATATTCATTCTGCTTCCTCCTTGCCCATCCCGTCCCTCCTCACCACACCTGCTCTCCCCACGCGATGTATATCTTCTGTCTCCTTTGTCAGCATTTACCTCCTCACACACACACACACACACACACACACACACACACACACACACACACACACACACACACACACACACACACACACACACACACACACACACACACACACACCTCTTTCCTGCGTGTCATTCCCCGCTCCTCCTACTATTATTATTCCCCCTATTGGTCTTATTTGTTCGTCACTCATATAGCCCAAACATGTTTTTTTCCCTGCACAGCACAATATTCAATAGGTGCTAAAGGTAACGTATAGGAACCCTGACGGTCGGCAGGCGGCGACACTTTATTAGGCAGCAGTGGGGGGATCAGGACAATGATGGCAGGATGAAAAATTAATAGGAAAAGTTTTTGCTGTTTCATAAATACGTGACCAAAACTCTACTTCTTTGCTTTCGTGTTTCCACAAAGTCGCGCAGTGACGCGCGAGCCAAACCTTTAGCCTTCCGTGAACGGTGTGTTTGCGATAAAGACTGTTCATTTCTTGTGTTTTCTTTTTTTCCCTTTTCCTAATTTACGCGCACGCGGGCTTTAAAACGAGCAAGCCCAGACTTTCCGCAACCCTCTCCCAACAGTCTCTGCATTTAAATCTCTCTTGACTTCAGTGGCAAAGCAGCATTGTCGATTCATCTACTTGATTAGAGCGCACCCCTCCCTCACCCACTCTCTCTCTCTCTCTCTCTCTCTCTCTCTCCCTTTACACACACGCGCGCGCACACACTGGTACGTCAGTCATTGAAATAATATACAGCAACCTTCCTTGCTTCACTCCTCCCGTCTCCCTACAGCTCTCAACTGTTCAGCATTTCTCCCATCAGGTTTATTCTCTCTCTCTCTCTCTCTCTCTCTCTCTCTCTCTCTCTCTCTCTCTCTCTCTCTCTCTCTCTCTCTCTCTCTCCTCTTTCGTTGGGGGGGAGAGCTCATATCTCTGGCGGTTTGCCGCATGGAAGTCGCCCAGGCTTAGACTGAATCTTCTCTCTCTGACTCGGACTCCATTGACCATTCCGCGGCAGCAACAGCGAACCCAACGCCACATGAGTCGGGACACGCGCCGGGATGTAACGGCATCTATCCGCTGACCGACTGTACAAAAAAAAAAAAAAAAAAAAAAAAAAAAGAAGAGAGAGAGCGACGAGGAGGGTGAGGGAGAGAGAGAACCAGAATCCCGGCATCATTCCAGCAGAGGGAAGGAAGTGGACTGGGGGGCGGTGGGGGAATGTTTCTCACTCAGATGTACCAACCACAGAAAATAGGGATCGCCAAGTGCGCAAAAGCCGCTTCTTCCTGAGAACATCATTACGCACGGCGCAGCGCTCTCTCTCTCTCTCTCCCCCCCCCCCCCCCCTTCACTCCCCTTTTATTTTTTATTTTCACGTCTTTTCGTTCCCTCGGTTCACTGCACGGACTGACCGGAGGTTGGATGTACATGCGTGCGCGCGCGGCGGTGGGGACTTTTTAATTCTTTAATTCTTTTTTTTTTTTTTTTTTTTTGCTTTGCCAAGCGACCCACCTGGAGGCTCGAAACTGAGAAAATCCGTCGCCCTACTGGAATATTAACAACCCAGTCTTAGCAGCGGCCCAGGGGAGTTGCGGGGAGGGAAGATGATGTTGCTGCTGCACCACAGCACCAGCAGCAGCAGCAGCAGCAGCAGCAGCAGAGTTTGGGACTCTAGAGAGCTTCCCCAACTTTTTTTTTTTTTTTTTTTGCTTTCTCTCCCCTCCTCTGGTTCCGTTTCTAATCTGTTTTCCTCTGATCATCTTCGCCTTTGGGACTTTCTGTTTGATTTGCAGCTCAACGGAATCAGTCATGGACCGCTCCACGTCTTTGGATATCGAAGCGCTCAAGGTAAGACCCCCCCCCCCCCTCTCACCCCCCCTCCTCCTCCCATCCACCTCCCCGGAAGCGCGAAATCACTCCGGCGGAGTGAGCTGATGTGCCACTCTAGATGGGTGGCATGTTGGGTGAGCGCGACTGATGAGTGACTGATCGGTTGTCTCGGGTGACTGCTTGGATTAATCCGCCGCTGAGTGACTGATGGTGAGTTGGAGAGGGTGATGGGGGGGGGGGTGCGACGACTGCTTTGATAGTTGGCCAAGTCTCTGTTTGTTGGACGTGAGGGGAGGTCTTGAAAATGTTCACTGTAGGTGAAATGCACATGTCTAAGATGGATAAGGAAAGTAGAGGAAAGAGAGGCAGGTTAAGTTTCACTGCGTCCTCAATAAACGCGCACCGGTTTGAATGTACCGGTGAAATTATGACAGTGTTCCCCTGTTATCACATTGATGATCTGTCTCTTCTGTAGAGGTTTGGTGGAGTATCCAAAAAAAAAAAAAAAAAAAAAAGTACTCAGGGAACAAGCAGCACCGCAGGAGTAAAATTAAGAAAAATAGCAGCCATCACAATTTCTCAAAAGGTATTTGGTAAAATGTCATGAGTATTTTGAGTGTTACCATTTAATCTGACTTAATTTGTGAAAAATTAAATCACCTGAAAAGAAATTACACGTGGTCCTGTAAATATTACCACCCCGATTATTATCTAAATTTTACCAAAAAAAGTTATCATGTTAGTGCCTTTGCTTTAAAATGTTGTGTATGGTGTTACTTCGAATCAAAAGACAAGTTTAATCCACCATGTCAAGTAGTAAGAGCTAAGCTATTGCAATAAGCTCCCAACTTAAATATATGTACAATTCAACTGGGTACATTTTGTCCAAAATTCTTAAAAATGTCTCTTCCCAAAGAATTTTAGAAGTGTAAAAACGTGCCTGCTTTTCTGAGTAAATAATTTTCAGTGTAGTCATGCCGACTAAGATGTAAAATTATTTGCAGTTTCAAGAACGAACAAAAAAAAAAAGATAATCTTTGCAAAATGACAAATTCAGGTGGAACAAGCACACATTTCCATATCTTATTTTCTTTTTACAGCAAAAATCAGTGCTTACAGTCGTTGACGTATAGACTAGCTAAAGTACAGGGACAAGATCTACTGTTTACCGTCTGTTTACTCGACCTTCATGTGGCTCAGCAGGTAGAAAATAACAATACTCACTTTATATGTCGGGCGTTTGGACTTGACATTAAATATCAATAGGAAACGACTTACTCTACCTGCCTGAGCTCATGTTTGATTATATGCAGGCTGAGTGAATGTGGTTTGTGAACATTAGAGGTTCTGCATCCATCTACAATTCTCAGCTAATCCATGTTAAACTTTAGTGATGCAAAAAACAACAACACACACACATACACACAATTCCTCAACAAACCCCAAAACTCTAAGTTAGGATCAAGCATTCCAGAGTGTTTTCAATATAACACAGAGATTAGTGGTAAACACTGTTTGTCTGCCTCGAAAGAAACTCTCCACACGGCCACTTTAAGTTCAGAAGTCTGGAAGCTTTAGGGTTGAATAAAGATCTTTTTCAGACACTAACATTTCTGTCCAGTAGAGCAGAGTCCAGCAATATGTTGAAGGTACTCCATCAGCTTGGGAAGTAGCAGCTCTAAGTGCCCTGATGGTCACTGGTGCTGATAAATGCCTGCGATCATCAAATGTTGAAGGAGGTTTTCTCGAGGCATCAGTAGTTAAAGCATCCTCCGGATGTAACCTCTTCCTCCGGGTTTGCTGGTTATATAGTGGCATTGCACGTCTCCATGCTCTCATCCATTTACTGTATGTTTTGTTTCAAGTTTTCACCAACAGTGTGAGGACTGTACAGATGGAGTCAAACAACAACTAAATATATCCATATGTTTTTTCTGTTATTTTTATTTACCTGAAAATGTAACTGAAAATGAATGATGGCATTCCTGTGTCCAAACCCCAGAATGAATCTATGACGCAACAAAAATAATGTATGTTACCAAGACTCTGTTAAGTTTTGCAGTGCGTGCAATGAGATTAAAATAGGCTTTTGTGCATGTTGAATTAATGTATATGTTGCTGATTCCTGTGATAGTCTGAAATATGCTTACACATATTGGACAGAAACAGTTGTTAGCAGTAATCAAATGCGAGCAACCGAGGGTGGAAACGTGCTGCTGTTGTACTGTGAGCCAGTGATTGAGTAAATGAGCAAATCAATGAAATTCCCTGCGGTTTTGACATTTTTTTTGGGTAGCATTTTATGTGATTAAATTTCTGAAACTGGGGAGAAACCTTGATGCTGTGCCGACGCAGAACTTCAAAACGACTCTGGCCATAAAACTTGCAGATTGTGGATTCAAAAGATGAAAATTGGCATTCCAAATTGAAAATGACCTCAACGGTTATCCGCCGAAGCTGACCCTCAGAAGTGCTGGACAACTCCGTGCTTGTGGGTGTGAAATGTTGTATTTCTCGCTCTATCTTTAGAAAGTAGAATACAGAGAAATGTTCAGCTTCAGCCAGGAAAACATCACTTTAGAGAGAATTATTACACAGAACGTATGAATAATTATCAGATATGTTTTTAGTTAAGCTGTGAATCCTTCATGAACCAAGAGTGAGACGTTATACAGGAGCTATGATAGACATTCCAAATAATCATATCATTTTCAGAGCCACCAGTCACTTTTTATTTTTTCTTTTAACCTGTAAATAATGTTCTATACCTACACAATGGTGTAAAAGTGTTTACAACATCAATAGCACGCTTATTATTAGATATTTCTAGAAAATTTGGTAAAGTGTATAGTTCTTATATAGATGCTACTTGTTTGTCATTCAAAGCATCTTAGGTTGAAATTTGTTGTAAACTGGTACTTATATGAACCTGGTAAAATCAAGTCCCTTGATCAAGGCTTTCACTTCGTACAGATGATTTGGAAACGATCACTTAGTTGAGAGGAGAACTCTGTTGAAGTTTTAATCGATCGAATCTGATTTTACCTAATCGCTAAAGTTTAGCCTGGACGTATGTAATGTGCCAGTTACGCTATAAAGTTTGCCAGAAACCACTTGCTCTGTAAACAACCAGCCGTCACTGCGAACAGAGAAGTGCCACGCCAAACGACATCTATGCTAGCAAAAAATGTCCAATTTTAACCTCTCAGTATGTGGAAGCGTGGCCAACATTGAATTAACAGCTTCATTCACTTCCCCCACTGCCATTGTCAAACTACAACCAATGTAGACTTACAGCGGAGAAGACCCACGTCATAATTTCAAAACCCCTCCCTCTGTACACTGAGTTGAAATTCTACTGGAGAAATTGAGCTCAATGACAGAAATCCCAAACGGGCACTGAAGGGAGATGAGAATTGAACAGGACTGTGTAGAAAGGCAATGGACAGGCAATCAATTAAACTGGATTGAATCCTACATGTTTCGAAATCGTATCACATTTTTATTACTCATATGCAACAAATTTAATATACTAAAAAATAAAACTGCTCAGAATAATCCTTAACATGCAGCTTTTTGAAGTTCATATCAGGTGCATTATGTCACTGTGATGAGCTGAGTGTCAAAGGGATTTTTTAATTTTTTTTTAAGCAGAGAAACGTTGAGAAGACACAAATCCTGGATTGAGCTAAATTGCAACGGTTGCCTTCATGTATCTCCCAAGTGTTTGTCTGTAATCAAATCCCAGCCCTGGCCGGCATAAGTGCGCCACTCTGCACATTAAGTTGATACGATTTTCACTCTCTGCTGACAGTCCATCTTTTTATCTGCTCACCTGCCAGATGTTTTCCGGGCAGCGGTGAGAACCGCCCGAGGTCCCAGTGCATTGGCCATGGGCGCTCTCAGAGTAAACATGTTCTGTGCCCTCTTGTGTTCCTGTATTTGTATAGCAGTGTGTATGCTGTGTGTGTGTGTCTGTTTGTTAGTCTTGGTTTGTCTATATAGTGGTGAGACCAAACTGCTGCCTGGGAAAGAAAACATAGTTATCTGGAAGTGTGCGTATAGGGGAGCACACTTTCAAGCTTGCTGGATTTTAAGACACTGAATATAAATTAAATAGACATTTATACACTCCAGTCCAATTTATTGAAAGACCTTTTTTTTCTTTTTTGAATTACAGAGTGTACATGTAGTATCTGGAGAAGTGTTAACAAATGGTGTCTGAGAACTGAGAGGACGGCATTTAAACAGCAGCAAACAATGGCCAAATATTGCTGTGCAACGGTGCGTGTTTGTCTTGGTTTGACCAGGACCGTGTGCTTGTAAATCAGCGCAGGTTTCAATATCAATGGAGCAGTTTAAGTGCTATTGATCTTTAGTAATAGCTATGCTATAAATTCTATGCAGAATAATAAAGGCGGTGAATTTGACCTTCTAGATCAGAGGTTCCTGACTTGTAACGGCAGCATTTTAAAATGTAGTTTAAATTTGCTGCCGTTACTAAAAGTATGAACTATAGCGTCACAAGATGGAATCGAATGAATTGGTTTCGAAGTTACAGTCACAAAATGGCACGTAAATATGTATTCATGAGTAGTTTTTAACCTGTATGTTTTTAACATATTTGCTAAAAGTTTCACCGCATTGTGGCAGTATAATACGAGAATGATAATCTGTGAAAACTCGAGCTCATCCATCTTTTACTTGAGCTACTATTGCCGTCTGAACATATGCCAAAATATGTCAAAAACAACCAATCAGAGCCAGGAGGTGGGTCTTAGAGCTGTCAATCAACTCCGTGCTCAATGTACAGTCATGACCAAAGGTTTTGAGAATGACACAAATATTATATTTTCACATGATCTGCCGCCCTCTGGTTTATATGTGTGTATATCAGATGTTTTCATCACATACAGAAATACAATTGCAATCATACTATGAGTAACAAAAGCTTTTATTGACAGTTAGAATGAGTTAATGTAAAAAGTCAATATTTGCAGTGTTGACCCCTCTTCTTCAGGACCTCTGCAATCAACTTCTGGACCAAATCCTGACTGATAGCAGTCCACTCTTGCACAATCAATGCTTGCATTTTGTCAGAATTCCTAGGTTTTTGTTTGTCCACCCGTGTCTTGATGATTGACCACAAGTTTTCAATGGGATTAAGATCTGGGGAGTTTCCAGGCTATGGACCCAAAATCTCTATGTTTTGTTCCCTGAGCCAGTTAGTTATCACCTTTGCTTTATGGCAAGATGCTCCATCATGCTGGAAAAGGCATTGTTCATCACCAAACTGCTCTTAGACGGTTGGGAGAAGTTGCTCTCGAAGGACATTCTGGTACCATTCTTTATTCATGGTTGTGTTTTTAGGCAAGACTGTGAGAGAGCTGACTCTCTTGGCTGAGAAGCAACCCCACACATGAATGGTTTCAGGATGCTTTACAGTTGGCATGAGACAAGACTGGTGGTAGCGCTCACCTAGTCTTCTCCGAACAAGCTGTTTTCCAGATGTCCCAAACAATCGGAAAGGGGATTCATAAGAGAAAATGACTTTACCCCAGTCCTCAGCAGTCCACTCCCTGCACCTTTTGCACAAAATCAGTCTGTCCCTGATGCTTTTAATGGAGAGAAGTGGCTTCTTTGCTGCCCTCCTTGAGACCAGGCCTTGCTCCAAGTGTCTCAGTCTCACAGTGCGTGCAGATGCACTTACACCTGCCTGCTGCCATTCCTGAGCAAGCTCTGCACTGCTGACAGCCCGATCCCACAGCTGAAACACTTTTAAGAGACGGTCCTGGCGCTTGCTGGTCGGTCTTAGGCGCCCTGGAGCCTTTTTGGCAACAATGGAATCTCTCTCCTTGAAGTTCTTGATGATGCGATAGATTGTCTTTTTAGCTGTGATACTCTTCCCTGTTAGCCCATTTTTGTGCAGTGCAATGATGGTTCACAGAAGAGAAACAATGATGCCAAGCACCAGCCTCTTTTTATAGTGTCCAGTGGTGTCATTCTTACTTAATCATGACAGATTGATCTCCAGCCCTGTCCTCATGAACACCCACACCTGTGCTAATGGAGCAATCATTGAAATGATGTTAGCTGGTCCTTTTAAGGGAGGGCTGCAATGAAGTTGAAATGTGTTTTGGGGGATAAAGTTAATTTTTTAGGCAAATATTGACTTTGCAATTAATTGCTGTTAAGCTGATCACTCTTTATAATATTCTGAAGTATATGCAAATTGCCATTATAAAAACTGAAGAGGAGACTTTGTAAAAATTTACATTTCAATCATTCTCAAAACTTTTGGCCATGACTGTACTAATGGCAGAGAAGCAACTTATCGATCCAGGAGAAGTGCTAGCCCGCCGTCATTGGTGAGCAACGCATACACGAGGGTGATTGACAGTGCTAAGACCCTCTTCCTGTCTCTTTCTGGTTATTTCAGTCAAAAACAACCAACCAGTCCTTCCATTGGTTCTCTGTAGTTCAGAGAATAATACTTATATTAGTTTATAAACCACTGAACGGCATAGCACCAAAGACAACAACCTTCTGGACCTCTCAGGTCTTCTGGTTCTGCTCTGCATCCTCAGAACCAGAACCAAACATGGAGAAGTAGCATTCAGCTTCTAGAGACCACAAATCAGGAACAAACCTCCACAAAACATCAAATTTTGCAAAACACTAAATCTAGACAAAAAAACCCCAAAATAAACAAAACAACCACCTGTTTAGAGTTGCCTTGATTAATGACTGGAACACTGATCAATATATTTGATCTGCTTTATGATTTGTTGATGGTACTTGACAAAATTTTTCTTGCTTGTTTCATAAATGGTGACAGTATTAGATATCTATGCTGTAAATCACTGCAAACTGCCCTGTTGCTGAAATGTGCACTGCAAACAAACTTGACTTGACTTAAGTATATGGAAGATAACAGGATGACTGAATTATAATTCCAACCAATGAATGTTAAAGAATTACAGCAGAAGCTCTAAATTATTAACTAAGTGCAGCTTCTGAGCCTGATTTATATTAGTTCCTACAAAATGCAGGCCAACCAGTTTGAATGAAGCACGAGTGTGAATTAATGGCTAGTTGCCGATCGTGGAAGCTGACAAAATATCCTCACCTGGAGTTCCAGACTGAGCCCAGTCTTTGGTGGGAGTTTTTTTTTCTTCCCAACCTTGGTGCTCTCTTTGATTCAACTCCATTTGGTAACCACCCAGTGCAGTCATAATTTTGCATTTCTGGCCACTGAGCAGCTCAATTTGAGCAATTGGGGGTTCAGTGCCTTTTCCAAGGGCACTTCAAAAGTAGCTGCTGAGGGACAGGAGAGCATTACTCATTCATTTAAGCCAGCCAAGCCCGCCCCCGTCCCTCCGCCGCCCCTCCCCGAAAAGCTTACTGCTCTAACCTTCAGGCAAGCACAATTTGTCATTTTGTGTATCATCGCTTCCGTTAACTCTAGTAAAAGCATTAAAATGATAAAAAAAAGAAACATGTGAAGTGATAACTTAATGCGCTGCGATGTGGAATACATTATGTTGTGCTGACAGTCATGTTTGTTGAAGCTGTCACCGTGACAGCTGCAAAACCTGAAAAGTGGCCGCCTCGCTTCGAGCCAAATGGAGTCGCCGCCTCGCCGCGCCGCAGACTCCGCAAACGTTTGCACGTCTGCAGATTTCACTTTTGAATCCATAACGGACGCGCCGCGGCGCATTAGGATAACTGAGCGCGGCACTGAATTAATGTCAGCGTCCTCCCCAGTTGCCAAATGAAAGTATTGATAGCCGCATGTGAATTTGTCGACATGGCAATTTCTCAATCTGTGGGATGGGACCACACAGCGCTGACATATTGATATACGTCCCATGTCTATATTTCTTACTTATGTATGGAAAATGAATACCATTACGTGGGAATATAGACCTGGGATTCAACAGTCTGTCATCTCAAGGTAACCCATTTAAAGAAAGTGAATCTGGATATTGCCAACTTTTTGACCGATTTGTCAACGAGTCTCAAGATTTCCTTCTAGCTCACAAGTCCATACTAACAACTCTATTCAAGTTCGTTTGGAACCATTAGTTGGCTCACTGTAGTTTATCAACTCTAAAGTTGTCTAAAGACTTCATTTTCTGCAGGTGAGCCGAAGACCGCTATTGAAGCAACCGATACAGCAACCGACGCTCAAGCAACCTCGATCGGGAGTTGAGTGCATATGCTCAGGAGGCTTCTGTATTAAATCTATCTTGGTTACATGTTTTATTCAGATTTTCTCAGTAAGTGGGTCTTTATGAGTTGTAGGTCATGATCACTCTAATTCAATTCATGCAATAGATGATTCACTGAACTTTTCGATTACATCCTAATTTATTGTGTTGCACCTGTCAGTTTTTATAGGCTGAAGAAATGCTTTCTCATCCACTCGTTAGGCTCTTCTCTATAGGCTAAAATGCTCCTTAGAGTAAAAAAAAAAACCTTAAAAAGAAAAAAAGGAAAAGCGTTAATGTCTCTTCACTGTTACGCATTTGGCGATGTATTTTACAGTTTTCTCTAGACACGTTGAACTTTCGATGGCTACGTTGTGCCGTCGTATTTTCCCTGTATTTACACAGTCTTTCACTGTTTGCACTGTTAGGATTCATGCAAACACCCACTCCAATAAACAAAAGCATTACACGCAGCTCGGGGCGTGAGAAGATAGTGTTTACGGTAATTTGCCAAGTCCAGTAGTCAGTGCAACAGTTAATTACCTCTTCTTGCAGAAAGGCCACTTCCACTACACACCAGTGTTCATAATGTATGAATTTGACATTTTTCTATTCCCCCTGTAATATGGAAAACAAACTGAGACCAAAAATACTTTACTGTGTTTGTGTGTGTGTGTGTGTGTGTGTGGATCCAATTTTATGAGTTCTTCTAAATAATAATAAAAAAAAACATTTAAAGGTTTAACAGCTTCAGGGCTCCTGTTGGCCTTCTAAAGGTTAACTTTCAGCATTTAAACTCTCCGTGTGCTCACATATTCATCTTTGGGGGGGAGGAATTAGTTTCTGTTGTGCTTGTTGAGCAGCTGAGCAAAGTAATCCACTGTGTTGAAGTGTCAGACTTTAATATTTCTTCCAGTCGTGTGTGTGTGCGTGTGTGTGCACACCGTTTTGTCCACATATTAACGCCCCACCACTTTGCTTAATGAGATGACTAAAAGTAAACTTTACCACACATTGTCTGTGTGTGTGTGTGTGTGTGTGTTTTTTTAAGCTCACATTTGTAATTATATCCCTGTGCGCTAGCAGGGTCCTATCATGAGTTCACAATAACGCTGATAAATGAGTGAAATACTGTAATGTGGGATAGTGTCAACCCAAGAAGCCACATTTTAACTGCTATTTGAAAAAAAAAAAAAAAAACTGCAATGAATCATGTTGAAGCGGTTGATTTCCACATATAGTGAACATTTTGAAAGCAAATCTGCTAATTAGGACGATGCTGAACGAAGGTGATGAAAATGATCTATTGAATTTGTAAAACCAAACGAAGCAATTAAAGCTGCGTTAATCTGATTGTTATCCGAGTTTTTAATGTTTACTAGAAGCCGCAAATGTAGCTTCTTTTGACTCTTGTGCTTAGAACCGACGTGGCTTTAACGTCCGCTAATATTTAGCAGTAATCTCTGTTTAAAAAAAAAATAAACTGGACATTTTGGTCAATAGACTGTCTACGTTTGGGTGTCTGAATTAAAAAAATTAAACAAGATTTGGTTTGTAAACTGCTTCAGCATGGCAAAAATAAGTATTTGGTCTTATTATATTTCTTAGTTTATAATAATTAAAAAATGAATGATAAATCATTGAAGAAAACATGAGGACATAGAGTGACATGCAGCTCTAGTTGTTACATGAGCAAGATACATTTTCTAAGCTGTCTCACAGGTTCCTCTGACTTTAAATGCTCAACTGTAGCTGACAATGTTAAGCCGTTATCTGTGAGAAAAAAACTGGGATGCTTATGAGATCGACTATAATGGCGAATTGGAAGCATTGTAAATAGAAAGAAAAATAAATAAATCTCTGCCCAAAAACTCCCAAGATGTTGAGATTAATCTGACAAATTATCTAAGAAAAACTTGGACATTTCTGAGCTCCGAAAGTCAAAAATCGGTGAGAAGGAAAAAAAAAAAACTCACAGTAAAATACTTGAAATTCTGTAGTTGTAATAATAAAAAAAAAAAAACAGTGGAACAGTTCAAGAGGTATAAATGTGTTTGCTCGGCTATATTTGCTTCCTGAGGTGCACTTTGAGGGTGGTTTTTAACAAAATGAAGTTCTCCATGTGTAATACTGCCACAGCTGATGCTTCAGCAAAGGAAGCGCTGAGGCATGCTGCCAGCTCTGACAAAAGAGCCGTATTTACCTGGTGGATGGAGGACATGGTGAGTCATTTAGAAGAATTCACACCATGACATTCTGAATGCATCCGCTGCAGTGTGATGCTGACTGCAATTGAATACTCAATACTGTGAACTGGTGAGCTGGACCCGAGTTGTGCAGCCACCCCCAGACCCCCCCCACAAGAAAAGCTACACACAAGCTAGTGGTGGAGTTGTGCTGTATAAAAACCTGTGAAGATTGTTAGCCTACATGCCATCTATTACCCTAATTAGTCCAACTTGACAGATTTTAGGGGTCAAACCCAAGGTTAATGAGTTTTTTGCCAAATAGGGAAAATGTAATTTACTTTAGAATTACTGATCCTGCCAAGCCAGTGTTTCACAGGAACCTAATAAATGTTCGCAGTTAAGCTCTTAGTTCTCCCAAGTAAATGGCGTCGCAAACTAAAGCGCACTCTGCATAAAATTATACGCCAGACAATGACTAGACCCAGGTAAAGTTTACTTAAGCATTTAAATTGATTCGGGGACACGTGGCACACACACCGAGTGACAAATAATGCTAGAAAAGGAACATTTTATATATTATATTTTTTTTTTTAAACCCAGAGGGAAGAAATTATTAGGTGACAAGAAAAGGTGTGCAGATGCACTGCTCCTGAGCAGATACCTGAGGAAGGGAAGGCACAGAGAAATGCAGAGGTGCTCTGTAAGCTGAGGGGGGAGGGGGGACATGATGGAGTTCAACTTGGCTCTGGGGATTCTCTAAGGTCCACATCACCACACAGTTGTTGTAATTACACAAACACACACACACATGGATACACCCACAGACCTGCAGCCCATCAGCCCCTGCTAAAAATAGTTGGCAGTGGAGAAATTTGTTTACACATTTTCATATATCCTTGAATACAAAAAAAATGCAGTAAAACCAACCATACGTTTTTCTCAGCGGTACTTACTTTAATATTTGGCCTGGAATTGCCACTCGTGACAATAATCCGGCCAACTCCACGTCTGTTGCTATGGAACCCCGACGCTCCCCAATGAGCGATCAAGTCTTAACAATGACTGATGCTTCCCCGTGTTACCTGCCACTCAACCTTTCAACTATAAGCCTCAGGTTGTGTGTTTCTACTCGTAGCATGTCTCCAGTCGCAGGAGGGAATACTTCGGTCCACTTTATGTTCCATTCCTGCAAACTGCGTCGTCCTTCACGCGCTGAGGCCGTTTTGATTTTTGACGGCGGGAAAGCGCGCGGCCTCGCGAGCTTAACGCATGCAAGGACACCGGGCGCGCGGCGTGTACCGCAGCTGAAAGTTATCAACACGTTGCTGAAGACGCATTAGAGCTTACATAATGCGGCGGTGTTACAGAACATGCTTCATTTGCCGTATTTTCACACAATCATTCGTCTTCCTGTTATCTGCACCGCACTCTGTGCTGAGACTGTCTCAAAGTACAGGCGGTGGATGTGTCTTCCAGTGACCTTGGACTGCGCGTTTTTCTCGTGTCCTTTTATTTTGTGCAACAGCAAAACTTATTACTAAACAAACTAAACATTTTGTTTAGCATTTAAGGTAAATTGTGGTGGAATTTTGGTCATTGGCCTCCTGGTTAACAGATCAACTTTCACTGACGTTAAGCTGCAAATCTTACTTCATCACCAGTTTTGTACATCGAGTGAATTCATTTTTTTGTGTTTGTGAACATTCATTTTCAGGTTATACTTCTGAACCTTCACGGGTTTATTGTTAACACGACTATTCTTTGATCTGAGCCATTCTGCTGGATCCCTGGCTGTATGTTTGTGATGACTTGAATACAAAAAGATTCTGGATATGGCAAGACGTATAGAGCAAAAATGAACAATGAAATCATGAAAACAATGACAGAAATACCCAACAATTTCAATGCAATGCTTTACATGTATTATTATGGGCTGCATCCCTTTGTCCACCATACAGTATTAGGCGGTGCTGCAGTTGCGGCCAGACATGGATCTCATGTTCATTACAGGTCTCAGTCATTTAATTTCCCCCATAACCCCCCTCCCCCTGCTCTAATTGCCATTATCATCTGGAGATTATTGCAATATGACTCACTTTGTCAACACCGGTTTTCTTCAAAATTGAATTATGCGACAATGACAAGATAATCAAGATCTGGTAATTGTTCCCTGATCCTGCTATGGCAAGGTAATAATCACCTGTGTTTTTTTTTTTATCAGATACACCAATCACTACCTTTTATCCGTGGCTGCAGATTAAACACAGAAGCTGATTCCGGTGTCTGTGCCTCTAATTATAATTAAAGGTGACTATTTTTCACCAACAGGGGCACATCTGGCTTTATTGTGCTTATTGTTCACTGTCAATTTACTAAAATGAAATTGTATTCTCTATTTTGAGTGCTTTCCGGAAGCATACATAATCCTCCACGATCGTGTATTTTACCTGTGACAGAGAAATCCTTTCAATGTAGCTGAAAATCTTGGTATTGAATTGCACCTCAATCTTTTTATCCCGAAGCTTATTTTATTCTACTTTTTTTTCCGTTATATTTCTGCAGTAGCAGGTCAGCTGTAATGTGCCCCAGCCTGAATATCCTTTCACGAGTCCTTGCAGGTGACAATGAAATGACAGGCTACTATTCATCTTTTCAGACGCAGTCTTGTTCTGCCTGCTAGCTCCCAAAGCGCAGATGTAGCTTCAACCGCTGACATGAGTTTCACTCGAGATACAAGTTTAATTGAATATGAAAAGCACAAGGATCCTTTAGTCATGAAGTTTTGCTGCAACCGAAACAAAGCAAGTCTCACTTAATCCGGTGAAAGGCTCACGATTTTGATTGTCTTTAAGACACACCCCTGGTTAAATTACTACCAATATCAGACACAAAGTGCAATATTTTGTCATGGCCACAGAAATCAGTGTAGATAAATTACTCTTTCGAATTTCTCACCGTTTATTAATCTCTTTGACCTTACTGTTGTACTTTAGTGTATCAGTGTCCATCTTAGTCATTATGTCTGTGTACATAATGACTAAACTTTCCAACAACAATTGGTCAGCTAGGCTTAAGTATTTCCTATTCTTACCATTAGAAGGTGTACCATGTTGTTCTATTAGCTTGTTTTAAACTCAGTCTAAGGCGTGAAAGCACACATGGCCAGAACAAACAGCTGTAGGGTTTATTCTACACATGTGGGAACAGATCACGACAAAAACAATGGCAGATAGCATTGTGCTACGTTGGGCTACTTAGCCTGTTCAGTTTAGCACGACTTCTGATTAGTAATATATGTGTGTTTCATATATTATTTGTTTGTAACACATGTGTAAGTCATATATATGTGTGTTTTTTTATTTTATTCTATGGGTTACTGTTTCTCAATAAAGTGGAGGCTCAGGGTCAAAAGCACACTGCGTTTGGTGACACGCTGACTTCACAGCGCCATGTAGTGGCCTGGCATGGCAACTGCAAGGTCCCTTAGCGGTCTTGTCTAAACATGAAGCTTTTTCTCAATTGACATGCAGAAATACTGTCAGTTTCCAGACAGCGGTCTTATGTAAATGATGATCTAACTTATGAACTATGTTGTTTCCCAACTACAAAATAATTCTACTCTGTGTTGTGTTCCTCAAGGAAAAAATCCTATTAGACAAGATGAAGAGGCTTCAGACTCCATAGCTTAAGCTATTAAAAGGAACTCTTTCAGCATAGTGTTTACCATAGCCAGCTAATTAAAACTCAGTTGTTTGTGTCAATTCCTATTGTTTACTACTATTATCCCCATCTAGTGTCCAGTGGCCTGCAGTCAGGCTGAGCAGAGTCAGGTCTGTCTACCAGAGGCTATTCTCAAAAAGTTATTCAAAATCAACCTTTGTAACAATTTAGTTACAAAGCCGACTCAATAGAAAAGTGACTACCATATAGCACTGAAATATGTTTTTTGTTTTCACTTGAAAAAAGCTGGGAAACATTTAGATCTTAATTTACTAAGATGTCTATACTAATGTCGGTCCTTAGAAAAAGGCCTATATTTTTAGATTTTGTTGAAGAAAATGCTTTTTTTACAGTGATGGATATGGTGCATGCTGATTTGTGCCAGTAATTGAATTCCTTGGTCATTATAACTGATGTCCAACAGATAAATATGTAGATGGCATCAGTTAAGAAGTGATTGGCTTTGCTACCCACCCGTCTTGCTTCCTTATCTGTCTTTTACAAGACATTTTTCTTAGATAAAGCAATGTTTCTTGAGGGAACACATTTATTTTGCTATTACTATAATTCTGACCATATAATGAAATTTTATTCATGACACATATTTGAGATGGATATATATTTTGTGGAATAAGGACAAACAATTAAGAAGCTTTATGAGACATTTTAAGACTATTTGTGTTTTCCTGCTGTTATTCATTATAAAATAAGTTTCATTGAAGAAAAAACATCTTTGTTCTTTTTAAATTAATAATATTATTGATACCAGATCATTATTATAATGAGCAACATTAGCATGGATGAACAATGTCACATAAACAATTGCTTAAAAGTAGGACATTAGCAGTCAGGTTGCATACCAATTGGGTAGAGGCTAGGGTGTATTTTATGCCTTTGATAATTTCACTTATTAGAGTCAGAATGATTTAATGTAATTCCCATCAGCATGTTGACAGTTTGAGCTCGTAGAGCAGATTTTGTTTTCTCTCCAGTCAACCTGCAGATATCTTTTTTTTCTTTTTTTACTGATCCAAACATTGTTACCTGGGAGACAGTGCTTCATAATTGTTGCGTTAATTTTAATTGCTTTATGGTTCTTAAATTCTGACTCTAGGACAGCAGTGTGATCCTCTTAAAGGAGCGGTACTATGTATTTCCCAGGCAGATAGTGCCGCTTTATATCACAATCAAGTAACTTTGAGAAAGAAATTTGATTCCACATTTTGACGCCTTGAAATTGGCCTCTGTTTCTTTAAGAAGCTCCTACTCTTTAGGACTGTCAGCGTTCGTCCGTTATGCTGTTTGTACAACTGAGAGGTAGTTTGCATGATGAGCTCTAAGCTGGGCGCAGGTCCACCAGGTGTTTGCTAATTGCTGCTGCCACTAGTCTGTCGGAGCCAAGCTCTGTGAGGCAGAAGCTTGGCCAGAGACCGCAGCTCAGGAGGAGCTTTGTGTAAATAAGCGTCACTTTGGAGGAACAAGCATTTAGGCGCCCCCAAATGGTTGCCATGGAAGACTCAAGGATTTCTCAAGTGTCCATAAAAGAATGAAAGCAACACTCAGGTTATGTTTTTGATGAGGGAATGACATTATAACATGACATAAAGCTCAAAAAAGATTATTTTACACAATACTCCACTTTTAAAAGGTCTGAATTAAAGGCACTAATTTTATTCCGAGATATAAATAAATGAAAGGACGAGAATAGATGTATAATTTTCTGTCATGAACTGACATGTAATGCATATCGTGATGAATGCTGCAGCCTTACACCTCATGTTAGGGTCACATTAAAGCGTGCTTTCATAAGGTGAGGATTAACCAATTGAGCCAGTGGACAACAACGATAGGAGTCCTGATTGAAAATAAACACGTCAAGGTGGGTGACAGACAAAGACACCTTATCCGACTCCACAACGGAGGTCCGTTAAGGTGTCCCACCAGGCTAGGTTAGCATCTTTTACAGTATTCCATCAGCTGCAGAGTACATTTATCTCTTAGCTGTATCTGTCTCCCTGTCCCTCAGCCCCTTGACAAGTAAATCATCTCTTCACCTGCTGTGACAGCACAATCCTAAAGTCTGTCATATCTGCAGGCCAGCGTGGGCCACACACATGCAAAGCGCACTCCCCCACTGCCGCGCATACATACACACACACACGCACGTGCGCAAACAAACACATTTCCTCAGAAGGGATTTGCCCACTCAAGGACAGAGGTGACATCTCATCATGAGCCAAATGAAGCAAGAGTGGCAAGGAGAGGAGAAGGGAAGGAAGAGAGATGGAGGGATGGATGGAGCGGAACAACAGAGCAATATGTAGGAGGCTGAGTGGAGCTATAAACCAGCCAGACAACTGCTGCTAGGAGTCAGATGCTTGGAGCAGAAATTATATTAGTACTTTTGTTTGGAAATAATAGGTGCTGAGGATAATGACACACCGAGTGTGTGATCTATAGGTGAACTGCAAAGGCTTTCGCAGAGGTCTGTGTTTAGAGATGGTTGCTCTAACATCACCATATGCTGAAAAAGTCATCCAACTTACGGTAACAAGATGTCAAAATTACAAAACAATGCGACGTTTCATGTAGTTTTGACTTGTCATCTCGGAGAGTTACTTAAACAACAAAGCAAACTGAACCAGTATTTAAATCACTCTTACGGTACAATTTGGGATTCTTGGTTAAAAAATAAACACTGTGAAAGAGTAAAAGATAGAACACAAATGATTTGTCGGCCTGCTACAGTCAGAAAATGCAGTTCGGTTATTTTAAGAGTTCACTTCTTTCTTAAAAATACTTGAACTGATGAAACCTAAACTAGAACTCGACACCGAGCAGAAATTTCTACATAGTTCAGATTAAAAGATCCATTGTACTTGGAAAAAAACACTTAAAAAGGGAACAGTTTCAATGCAGTTTTTGTTAAATAGGGCCTGTTTAAAATTAGACAAGCTTGTATAACACGTAGGCTACTCAAACATGGGTAGGTTTATTAAACACTTATTTCTGGTTCGCTAATACTCAGTTTGTGAAACGATTAGGGCCTTCTGAAAACAGAACGATGGAGATCCTGAAGCTACAGTCACATCAGTTTAATATGGTGTAATTCAGATATCAAGATGAAGAAATCCAGGGGATTTCGTGGATCATTAAGTTGTGTCAGGTCCATCACTTTCTATTTGCTCTGAGTTTGAACAGTGTGTGTATGGTTGCTGTGTTTTTTCTTCTATATTTGAGAATGAAATTTAAATGATCTATTGAATGGCCAGACAGTTCTTTTTACGTAATTAATCAGAAACTGAGTCATGCTGAGTTTCAGTATCAAGCATTCGGCATCCTGAAGTGAGCAAAGTGTGTCACTGCAAATACACAAAATCTACGGTATTTTTGGTCTAGTTTCTAGTGGAAATATCTTAGTACACCTGCAATAAGACAAAACTAACTTGCAAGTAACTTTCCAAGAAGAAATATGAGCTTGTTTAAAGTAAATAATTCCTTAGCACCAATTTAAATAGTACTAGTTCCATTATAACAAGATATTTGCCATGTTATAAGTGAAAAAATCTGCAAGTAGAATGAGTACTTTTTAAAAAAATCAAACTAGGAGATTATTTACCTAAACCAAGCTCATTGCAAGTGTACTAAGATATTTGCACTAGAAACTAGAGCAAAAATACTTGGTAGACGTTTGTTTTGTGCAGTGTAAATCATCAAGTGATTATAATGCTGCAATAGTTGAGTTATATTTTCATTGATTCTGCAGCAGAGAACATGTGTGGTATACATGACGTTTTAGTTTTAATAATATATTTCTCAAATTTCATCTTGTTCACTTGAATCCAATCCTGTGTTTCATCTGCTGTGGAGGGATTGTTGCATCCCTACTTATGAATAAAAACCAAGATATTATATTTTAAAATGGTTTTCAGAAGTCCCATTTTATCTATTTGAAATATCCAAAATGGTCTTTAAAAGCAAAAGTTACTTCTGAATAAAAAGAGCGACGGCAATAGAGGTAGTGAAATTATACATTAGCGAGCTATAGAGATAATGAATAAAATCCTTGCAAAAAAAACAAAAACAAAAGAGGCAAGAACGTGAAGGAGAAATGAAGCAGAAATGAGGTAAAATGAGGCAGGCTCGTTGCCTCTGCCCGTCGCTGCAATTCAGAGGTGAGAAAGTGAAGGATAGATGGAAATGGAGTGACGGAGAAGAGGACAGAGCAGTGTGTTTCGCCTCAGAGAGCCCCAGATGGAAAGTGATGATAATGCAGCAATAGAAAGAGGACAGAGAGAGCAAGAAAACAGCAGAGATAAAAATGGTGTACAGGAATGGTCGTAGAAAGACAGAGCCGAATACTTTTTCATTTTTCTTTTGAAGAGTTCAAGGCAGAGAGAAAGTGAAGGTCAGAATGGCCATAATAGAGCAGAAGTCCAAAACAGTGAAAACTAACAAACAAACAAAAATAAAACATACAAGACCTGCTAAGCCCTTGAAACATCCCAACATTGGCAGCGTTCTTCATCCTGACCTAAACTCTAGAGGGGATTTGAAAGAATAAAATCCTTCAGGTGCAGTGACTGACAGGCAGCACAAACAGATGTCATTTACCCGTTACTGCTGCAAAAGCTGCACTGGGTAACTTTTACAATATGTTTTTACATAGTTTATAAAACTGTCACTGTATAATGACTTTACAACATGAAAAAAAAATCCTTTGCTTCGTGCTAAGTTCCAGTTCCTTCCATATAGCACAGTTAGCTGTAAATGCTAGTTAGCTTAGCCAAGGACGACGATGGGTAAACAGTTTTCCTGTAACTAAGCTGTTTTTCTGTCGTTAGCACAGCTGCTGCAAAACAGCAATTTTGAACAGCACATGCACAAGCATGATTGACACCGCTAAGACCCTCCCCTGGCTCTGATTGGTTGTTTTTTCATTAAGTCTTGTATTTCTGCAAATGGCTGTAGAACCACAGGCAGAAGAAAGAAGAGGTCTATTTTTTTTACATAGAAACAGTTGATCAAACATGCAAAAACAACAAAAACAACATTTACTTTTAAATAAAAGTTAACTACTGCAGCTTTAAAACTAATTTTGTCCCAAAAACAACTTGAAACTGGTGCTGCATTACGTCTGTATGTTTAGATTTTCCAGTGCGATACAAGTTGATTTATAACGGCATGAATTATGCAGGCGGCTGAGCATATGGTAGAGTCCCCCCTTAATCTTTTGAATGAAGCAACATGAAAGACAAATAGAGCAACACTTGCATGCCGGCTGCAAAAAAAGAAAGAAATAATGATCGGAACGTTTCACACAGGAGTTTATTTCCCAGCAAAACAAATCTTTGAACGGGATTCTGATGAGGAATTCAAAGACTCCTTGGGTGGACAAAGTCTTGGCTAAGAGCCGACGAGCCCCCCATTGCCGCATTTTATCATGGTAGAAGTTGATAAAATGTGGCATATTGAATTTTCTTTTCATGACAGAATGACAGAATTGGTGCAAAGTGAAAGGTAATAATTATACCTTGATGTAAAACATTTTTGCAAAAAAAGAAATATTCCTAAATAAAACCAGGCACTACCAATCGTCTTTAGACGTCACATGGTTATTAACATGGAGTCCACTTGTGTGTGATTCAATCTCAGTTTAAATAAAGCTGTTTCATGAAGAGCTTAGATGTTTGTTAGAGGATAACAATGGACAACCAGTGTCATGGAGACCAACGAACGCAGCAGAAAGGTCAGGTTTAAGGCAAGGTTAGGCCATACAATTAATACTTTCTTGTCTAAAATTACATTGCTCAATTATAGACCCCAAATAAACAGACAATCAACCAAAAAATAATAATGAGATATAAAATCTCCCTGGAGCAGCCATCCCAATCCAAGAGCCAGAGCTATAACATAAAATGCAGAGCAGTATAGTCCTACATTATAATGGGCCGGCTGAAGTGCAGAACTGAAAAATATTTGGTATGGCTTTATCTGCTCTGACTAATCTTGAATTATTTTCAAAAGAGGAAAGGGCTATATTCTAAACCTCAAGATGTTTAAAGCTGGCAAAATTTGAAAAGGTTAAAACTGGCTCAAAGGTTTTCACGAGGCACTCAACCTCGTGCCTCCTCCTCTGTGACATTGGGCATTGCTTACCGGGCAGGCAAAGGCTGTGTGATGATATATATTCATACATACATACGCTGTAGAAAGTTAACCTTTCTGTTTGAAAAAGCACTGTAATAAATCTTCCCTTCAGACATCAATAAAGTAGGTATGCCAGAAGAACAAGCAACGCTGTGGCTCAAGCATCTTTGCGCAGAGGACCGCTTGTTAAACACAAAGTGCTCGATCCAATCATTGTAACTCGGCCTTATTACTTCTGCACTTGTTTTGCCAGGAAGCAGCGCTATGTATTGCTTTTGTCGAAAGACGGACAGATCACGTGCTTCTCATTCCCTAAATCAGAAAATAAGTCATGGGATAATAACTCATTCCCTTTCCTTCTTCGTCTTAAACAGACTTATTCTCTTCCAGTGTTGTGATGGTGTTTCTTTCCAGTGCAGAGATTCCCTTGATCTTGTCCTTTTACCTGCTTTTGATGCTCAGTGTGTGTGTGTGTGTGTGTGTGTGTGTGTGTGTGTGTGTGTGTGTGTGTGTGTGTGTGTGTGTGGTGTGTGTGTGTGTGGGGTTGTGAGACTGTATAGCACGCAGCAGCGTGTGTCAGTCTGAAACTTGCTTGTGTGTTTATGGGCTCCCGCTCTCTGTCTCCGAATGATTTGGTGTGAGTTGTTTATTCTTTGCGAGCTTTTTAGAAACCTTCCAAGTTTTTTCTTAGATGCAGGACAAACATGTTTTTAGTGGCTCTTTCACTTTACTGTCATTTAAAATGTGGGATATCATCACATCCTGCTACAGTGAGAAACATTAGCACAAGTCTTAACTAAGTTTTTCCTCTGTTTTCCTTTTTTTTGTTGTTTTTGTTTCTTTACCCGCTACAAATTGCGATGACATCTGAAGATTATGAATGCTTGAGTTTCAGGAGTAAACAAACATGATGAAATAATCTGAACTGGAAAATTTGAGAGACAAATAAGTTTTAATACGCATGCAAAGTAGATGATGATAAAACGGCTCTCCCATTGTTTCTTATCTTGCACGGGAAATTAAGCACATCTTATAAAAGTTTAATCTTGTCACATCTATGAAATAATGTTCATTAGCATAGAAGGTGAATAAACAGTTTTAGCTGTTTCTGGATGAACCATTCTCCTGTCACCACAATAATACCATCCAGATAATATAAGCCTAATGCTCCAACGTGGTCCTATGCTGTCAAATCGTTAGCTCAATTTGATAATACAATAACAATAAATGGTTTTCTATTGCCCTTTACATTAACGTCTTGGTCAAACAAAGTGCTTTAAAACTAAGATAAAATACATAAAAAAGGAATAAAAGAGGTTAAAACACAAGAGAACGTATAATGAATAATGAAAGATAAGAAAGTAGGCCAAGCTGCCATCAGTTGTAGCCACTCAAACCATTCAGCATGCAGATACAGGTGTGGATCTTCATCATGTCAGACAGAGTGTCTGCATAGCAAAGGGTGATTTTTAGTCATGGTATTTCTGGGTTGCTGTTGCGCGTTTTCCTAAACAGTACCGCAAAGGTGTAGCATGTGTGGCGTGTAGCTTTTCTTGTAGCTTAATTTAACTGCATTTCTTCAATAAAATATGGAAAGGAAGACGAAACCAACACATCTTCCTCTGAAACACAAATGAGAGGGAGAATTCATAGAATGGGTATTACTTGTCAGAACAAAGGATTTAAAACAACTTCAGTTTAGTAACTGTTTAAGAAAATATCTCAGCTTTAAATTAAGTTTGGTAAGAAGGCTACTCAAGCACTGAATCACTGATCATAACAGCTGGTTTAATATTTTAAAACCACATCAGCAGACAGCCAAACATGTGAAGCAACATGCAAATTCTGGTATTTTAAAGACTTAACACAAAAATATTTATCCAAATAAAGGCGAGGCCTCTTATGCATATTTGGTTAAAATGTGTTTGTTCTTTATCAGTGAAATTTCTCAGAGTATCCAGAATTTTTTATTTTAAGTAAAAGTAGCAATATTTCACTATCATGTCATTAAATTACCATTAAAAGGAATTTCTTTCTAATCTAATCACAGATAAACCTTGCTCAGCTTGTTAATTAAACCAAACACTGTACTCCTAAAAAAATATCAGCATTTTTAACTTTTCAAACCAGGATATTCACTTATTTACCGTTTGTTTATTAGCATTATTTGTTTTTAAATGGTAATTTATACCATATTAGGTAATACTACTGTTTATTAAACTAAGGATCATTCAAACTTGCTGTTCCTGAACAATCAAATAAACCACAATGTTCTACAGCAACAGGAGACCGGATCAATCATAACGTTCCACCACTTCAGCCTCGGGAGCTGATTAGGGGATGAAGAACTGAGACTCTGATGCTCCTTCATTTTCCTGATTCATCTCGTCTGATGCCACTGATCCGCCGACAAATTTTAAAAACTTGCCTTTTTTTATTCATCCTTACTGACGCTCTTCAGCCAGGAATGTGCTCTGCACCTACATCTGTATTTCTGCAAGAGTTTTTGCTCATGAGGACGCAGTGGAGTGTCTGCAGGACGTTTCAGAAAGGCGCAGGTGTGTGATACTTCTGTCTCTAGGCAACCAAAACATCAGCACATGCAGGCTGTTGGGGGCGGGGGGGAGGGTGAGGGAGAGGAAGCGTAGATCCCCCTCTTGACAATTTTGCTGGCCTTCTTGTTTTATTTTGTTCATTATTGTTAATGACAGCCCGAGTTGTAAACATATCTGTTTCTTTTACTCAAGGTAAACACTGCAGCAAGTCTTAAGGATGCAAATTCAAGGTTGAAAGACGCTACAGCTTTTGACACTTTCCTCCTTGTTCTCTGTTTATCTTGAGCAACTCACTGTCAAACAAATACGAATCGCTACCTCCGGAGCGCCTGACTTTGGTACTTAAAGCTCGTCTTTTAGTGTCGAGCTGAACTTAGCTATGAATGGCATTCATCTCCGCACCACTTACGGATTTCTTTAAAAGCTGCCGAGCTCTTTGGTATTAAATACATCCATAACTGATGTCACAAGAAAGAAAGTGACTCCTTTGAAAAAAAAAATTAAATCATAGAGAGACTTTCTCTTTTTTTATACGTCATCATGAAGGGCAGTGATTGAAGGAGCGGGCTTTATTCACCTCTTTGAGGTCAATGATTGGGGAAAAAAAAGCATAGTGACTTTATATGTTTCTGGAAGAACAGGAATCTAGGTATAGTGTTAGAATACTTTTGAAAAAAAAAAGCTTTCCAGCAGAAACTATTCAACAACATTCTGTATGTGGGAAAGCTTGTCTTCTGTTTAATTGTGTCTGTTTCTCTGCCCCCATTTTCTACCCTCTTGTTTACTTGGTGTGCTTTTTTTTTCGGTGAGTAGATGTTTTAGCCTTGAGATTGTCCCACAGATGTTTTTATTATTATTATTGTTGTTGTCCAATATCTCTCTTATTGTTGAATCATAAATTCTGACCTTAGCTGAAGCAGGTCAGGGCTGCAGTGCTTCAGATGTTCTCGGTTCTTTTGTGTCCTGCCGGATGTGCTGCCGATGCTCTCCTGGAGTAATTTAGGTAGATGTCCCGGGAGTCACTGGAGTTCCACAGCCATTGAAATTACTTGTAACCTTTTCAATACTGATAGATAAAAATGATTCTTTTTCCTCCATCTCTTCTTAGAGGGGCAAAGTTGTGTATATTCCAGACCATTTTATAGCATAATCAAAAACTACTCACCTTTAGTTGTTATAAAAATGCTGAATATATCAAACATGATTTAAAAGAAATTCCACTTTGCAATTTAATGTCTTGAAATTGGGCCTCTTTCTCTTTAGGAAACTCCTGCTCTTTCCGACACATCATCACAATAACATTCCTCTATCAAACGTTTAACTATAATTTTACCAGCGTCTCACTGACAGGTGGTTTGTATGATGAGCTCAGTGGATGTGCAGCTCCCCCAGGTGTTTGGTGACTGCTGCTGCCGCTAGTCTGGAGGAGCTGAGCGGGGAAGTCGCAATGGTAGGAGAGCTCTGATAAGGACTGAAGCTCGAAGGCGGAGCTTTGGTCAAACAGGCACCATTAAGGCACTGCCGAATAGTTGCCACGGGAGATTCAAACATGCAAGAATCAAAGCAACACTCAGAGTGTGTGTTTCTTGAAGAAATAACATTATAATAGGATATGAAGCTCAAAAATGTTGATTTTTGCATAATACTTTTTTTCCCTTCCTTAAGTGATTTCTTGATAGAGCAAGTCCACCAGTTAGGAGACAACTGAACACATCTTATTTATCTATTTATTTAACGTATCTATTTATTTTTAACAGAATCAGATTATTTCACATCGCATCAGCAGTGCAGAAGGCACGTTTAAGCATAGAGTAATTCTTTCATGTAGGTTAGCACCAAGAAAGTCTGGTGTTGTCTGAAGGAACACAGAAACGTGACATGTGTTGTTGTCTAAGTGCATGTGCAGGCAGTGGGAAACAAAGTCATCCTGTTGTTCGGTGACAGCTGCTCTCACCAGAGGAGGTCAGAAACAGACAGGGCGGTTTGGCAGTACCAGCTGAGGACTTTTGGTGCCCCTCAGCATGATGGCCTCCGTGTGCCAACTCCGTGTTAGAACTTAGCAGTGTCCAAACATTCAGACCTGTTTGTTGTTTTCCACGACACACGATGGGAGTCGGATGCAACGGTGGAACATATCAAGTGGAGAAACAAACAATCAAGCAAAAGAAAAGAGCCAACTGAAAAACTGATGGAAACATTTTGACACTAAAACTCCGGTGTTATCTCACTGCTACCTTAAATGCTGCTATATATTTAAATATGTGCATAGGAAGAGACATAATGTAGATTAATTCAAAGACTGATGTCTTAAAACTTTTTTAATTCTAATATTTTTCTGCTAACAGGCAATGAAAAAACTATATTTATGAGTAAAATATGACATCAGACCATTGAAAAAACTATTTTAAAAACGGAAATAGGGCCTCAGAGACAAGTATGTTTAAAAGGGTTGTTATTTTCAACAAGTACTTTTAATTTGACAATTGCATGTATGCTCTAATTTGATATGACCGATATACATCTAATTTAATTTTGGAAGGCTTTGAGTTGTTTTGTGTGTAAAATTCCCTTAAGCGGCTAATCATAAAAAAGTGGGAGGAGAAAATGTGTGTTTTCACTTTTTTTCAGTTTTACTTTCGTAAGCGTTTACACGTGATGTTTATTACCATTTTAGGTCAAGCAAGAGCTCT
The DNA here is from genome assembly GCA_033032245.1 of Poecilia picta. NCBI lineage: Eukaryota > Metazoa > Chordata > Actinopteri > Cyprinodontiformes > Poeciliidae > Poecilia > Poecilia picta. The sequence continues at coordinate 26,177,780 of CM065353.1, read as the reverse complement.
GCAGTTAATGATTAATAAAAATAAATCTTACCCAATGATTGTGCACACGGTGTAAACATTGATTTCCAGAAAAAAGCAATATAAAAAGCTGCAACGTGATACATGACAACCACAAAATCCAAGAGAAAGCAAACCAGATAAAATGTCAAATATCCAGTTCTAGTGAATAGTAATCAGATCAAGTCAAAACAAATACTTTGTTGGGCATAAAAAGCAGCGCTACAGAAAAATTAATAAAAAAATAAACAAAATGTCATTTGATTTATAATGTAACATTAAATATATATTGTTTGCCCTAACTGGAATTTGTTGCAACTCAACAGCCTTAATCCCAACATACATCCACTATTCAGAACAGAAGTGGATCCATGACACCACAAAGGATCTGATGTCCCACTAAAATTAGTTCCTTGTGTTTGGACCCAAATAAGCAGACATTTTCCATCACATCCCAATATATGAGCAGGACTAAAGCAACACAACACTCATCAAGGCTTTCCTGTGTGTGAACGGTGATGTGCCTCAGTGTACTGACCGTCCGTGGATGAGTGTCTCCGTCTCAGAGATACGAGATGCCCCTCGAGACCGTCACGCCGAGCAGCCTGGCAACGCCAGATATTTGAGCAACAGTCTCCAAATGATAATTGATTTTGCTGAAGAGATAAAATCTTGGAGCAGCTACAATAAAAATAGTGGTTGCAAAGGGAGAAACTGAGGTGGCGTCCTTACAAATTGAAAAGTCGATAGAAAAGAGGAGGTCAAGAGATAAAAGGGTCAACAGAAAAGATCGCACTTTACTGAGGGTCGTAAAGCTGCTGATATTTAAATGGCATTATTTCACATCAAATGTGATGTTTGGTACCTTTTGGTTTTATCCTTCTGTTGATGTGAAATTTAATATCCTAATAAATGAGCATAAAGACCTACCTATAGCAGTCCATATAAGGCTTCCATAGGGCAAATATTGGAGAAACATTTAATATTAACACTTTATAATTTAAGCAGCCATTAAAAACGGAAACTACATCCTCTTTAAATTGAAACATTCTGTCTTTATCAAATGATGTTTACAGCAGCCTTCATGATAAAAACACACACGAAAAAAAATCATTTTCAGCAGCTAAATTGTACAGAAAAAGGAAAAAATTATTTTGTGGGCTGGGGGAACAAATCTCACCTGAAAACATTGTTTTCTTTTTTATCAACATCACTGGGGCCAAGATTGTTTGCCATTAAATAAACACAATGCAGTTATGTATGTCAATTTGTACTTTATTCAGGTGAAATTTTAACTAGTAAACCGCGATAACCTGTTTCTTAAGATATATGGCCCAGCTCTTCTTTGTTGATCTTCAAAATGGGAAAGACGGGAGGAAACAGAAGGAAGACATTGTGTTGATCTTGAGTGAGGAAAAATAATAAAAGAAAACATCTATTCACCTTTCAATTTGATCTGTTTCTCTTTCAAAGGTCATTGGGACCTAAGCTGAGTGCATAATATTATGGACTCCTTTAATTACCACCTATATTTCTATACTTGGTTAATAGCTGAAGGAGAAAAAACAAAGTAGCTAATTAGCTGACATTAATATTTTGGACAGTGGGAAGAAGCCAATGAATCTTGGGTTGAGGAAAAACCCAAGCGTTTGCATAAGATACTCAAAAGAGCCTCAGTTCAAACCCATGACACAATTGCTACAATGCAACATCACTAACTGTGCCCCTGTACAGCTCTTTGAAACACCTGGGACATTTTTTATTTAAAAATCTAATGGCCTCTGAGAGCAAACTCAACGTGGATCAACACGAGTCAGTTAACCCAAAAAAACTCCTCACAAACTAACGCAGAAATATCTCGCTAGACACAAAATCTCACTTCTTTTTATGACCGTCCCCGTAGCCAAATCATTGACTTGTGGAGCGAGCTTAAGAGCAGAGAACTTAAAAGAAAATTCATGGCTCCGGAGGAATCGAGAGAGATTGTGCAAAGAGCAAGGGTCAAAGTTCATTCTCTTTGTAATCCTGAACTTTCAGAAATGCTGAGATGCGCAAGTGCTGTCCTGTTGCAAAAAGGAGCTCCTTTTAAGTGTGGTGTCAGGGGTTTATGGTTAAAATAAATACATCCTAGCATGGAACTAAATGCCTTGCTGGGTAAATATACTTAAAATAAAGTGGGACATTTGTGCCTTTTTAGTGTAATGTTGTGTTATTGCAGGAAAAGATAAATTGGTTTGGCTTCTTTTGCACATCTGCATCAGGTGTGTCAGTAGCTGGAGAACAGTGTGGGATATTCAAACGCCTTTCAATTTCAGTTTTTTTTTGTGTCTTCTAATGACTGCGGTGTGCACTGAGAGGTAAATAATTTTAGAATCTGGCAGAGGCCAGACAATTTTCATCACTAAATACCTAGAACTGAAAGATGACAAGCTTTCCTTTCGCCATTGGTGCGATCTGATGAATAGTTATGTCACCACGTAGAAACTGCGTGAAACACGTAGAAATTTTTGTACAGTTATGAACTGTTTTTGTGTCTGTTATTGGCAAAGGGTTGATCTCAAAACGTCGAAGAGATAAGGAAGAGGTTACAAAAATGCCACAAAAGAAAGATTAGAACCAAGGAGTGTGTATGCATGCATGCGTGTGTGTGTGTGTGTGAGCCGCTAAGCCGTTGTGTTCACATCTCCCCCTTTTCCCATCTTCAGCTGAAGCCAGTAATATGATGATTGGGATATGATCTATATAGGTTTAGCCTTGAGTGGGGATGGCTTTTAGACCACACACACACACACACACACACACACACACACACACACACACACACACACACACACACACACACACACACACCCCACACACACACACACACACAGGCAGAAGGTCCCACTTTAATCTAGCATGCATTTAGACATGACAGACGATTTAGTCTTATCCTGTAAATATGTCAGCCGGCACTCCTCTCTCTTCCCTTCCTCTCATTTACTTTTCTCTCCATCCCTGCTCTCTATCTTCCCTCCCCTAGGTTTTTTCCCCCTTTTTTTTGCATTTTCTCTCCCCCACTTTACCCTTGTGGCTACCTTTGCAAAAAAGCCCACCTTCACCTCTTTCCCCCCCAAACACACACCTACTGCTCTTTCCTTTACCTCATCCTCTTTTCCCAGCCAATCTTTCTTTCATCCATTCCGCCACCTTCCTGCACTCCTGTCATCTATTCGTCTTCCCACCCCATCCTGCACCCCGACAGCAAACATGCACAGATGGGATCAGAGGACCAAGTGCACGTGTGCGTGCGTGTGTGTGTGGTCAATCCATGAATCTTTCACAGTTTGAGCGGTCTGACTTTTCTTGGTCTGGATCAATGAACACAAAGGACGGCGTCCCCCTAGAAGAAATCAGCTCAAGTGTTGTGAGCCTCTTCCTTTAAGTGGACCCTCTTCCTTCTCCAAAAAAACAAGTACATCTAGCATATGGCCCTGTACTGGCAGCATGGTTACTGGAGCTGCAGCTGTGCGGACATGGGTGTTTTTTCTTTGTTGTTCTGAGTGACTGGTCACCTGTGTGGTTTGAAGCCTGTCACAGCAGATCCACGCTGGTATCTGTGGGAAGCAGTGGGAGGGGGGTCACCACATCGATCGATATGTCGGCCGGTGCACAGTTGTCCTCCGTCTTTCACTCTTTGCGTTTCGATTGCGCCTCGATGCCACCTCCTCTCCCTACCGCTGCTCTCTGCTCTCTCCCTGTGCCTCATTTGAATATTCTCCTGACATTTTCTAAATACCCCCATCCCTTACATCTGTAAATCACCATCATTCCCCTTTATTTACGTCCCTCACTTATCTGTCTTTAGTGCCAGTTTCCTTCCCCATATCCCTACCCCATGGCGACTCCCCATGAGGTACTTTTTTCCTTCTCCGTTTAAATCTGTCTTCATCACCCCTTGTCACTTCCGTCTCTCTCCCTCTCTCTCTCTCTTGCATGTTCAACTAAGACTGCCAGATTCCCTCTTTCCTGACACCCACTCTCACTCGAAGGCAGTAGTCTATTTCTGTGCATTAACAGTCAGTCATTGCTGCCCTCTGACAAAAGGATATGTCTAATTTATTACCCTATCCTCTCGCCATAAATTTGTCGCCATGACTGTTTACCAGAGTCGGTATACGCGCTCCACTTATCGTTTCTCTCTCCGTCTCTTCATTGGAGTTATCTCAACAGCAACAACGTGACAATAACAACCACAGTTACATAATTTGAAGACTTTTGTGCATGAAGCGCACAGTTATGGTCAGGTTAGGAATTTGCGAACACTCAACGCAGTCGTGAGCCTCGTGAATTTCCTGAGAATGGTTCAATTGATTTATTTGGATAATTTCGGAGTTCAACTTGTTCATTAGATTCACAACAAATGTCAGATCGAGGCAATTTGCACAACAGCAGCCAGATCCGACTTGCACATGGAAATATATAACAAATTCAGATTTGATTCATGTGTAAACATGATTTATAAATCTGACCTCTGGGAAATTCTGCTGGTCTTGAGGGGAAGGGACCCTGTTGGTTTGAAGGCCCTCACAAGATGACCGGCTCTGTGCTACTGCAATGTTATGGCCTACAGAAATAAGAGGGAGACTGCTGAATTCACAGGCTGTAAAAAGACTCCCCATAGAAGAGCAATAAACCAAAAAAGGCTATTGCTAAAAAAAAAAAAAAAGGCAGATGTTTATAAAGTGCTGTACATACAACAAAATTAATGGGAAGTTAAGTGGAAAGAAAACGTTTGGTAGAAAATGGTACACAAGACACAGGGATAACCACTCCATCTAGAGAATGTTAAAGCGTTAAAGCAAAGCTCATTTTGCTTATTGTTTTGATCATTTGTTTTCTGTGTTTTGTCCTAATTACTTGGGTTTTGATTAGATCAGCCTTGTTTCTATTTGACTTTAATTCAGTCTGGTGTTAGTTATTTTAGTTAGCTCATGTTGTTTCTTGTGTTTAGCTATTCTGTGGTACGATTAGACGTATGTTTTCCCTGCTCCCCTGTGTCCCTCTCTCCCTCAGCCTGCTTTCTCCTCTACCTTCACAGCTGCACCTGGTAAATAATCAGTCCCAGTCCAACAATAAAACTCCCGGTATTTAAGCAACTCTTCTTACTTCAGTAGTTGGCTTGGTGGTTTAGCAGGCACACCATAAATGGAGGCAGTTGTTCCGGGTTCATAGAAGTTCTCCCCTTCTCTTTCTGTCTACCTTTTAATTAATAAGACGAAAACCCTAAATAGAAAAAATGGTTGCATATTCTCAAAGTCAGATGTGATATTCTGCGATTATTGCCTCAACCAGTTATTTGGGCGTCAACACTGCCTTCGGTTTTATAATATATACAAAACCAGTGTATATAACTTGTCTGAGTTTTGTTCTCCGTCCCATTTCCGTCTGGTGTTGAGTAATCGCTATATGGAATTGTGGTGAAGTTGGCATGTGAGCTCTAAAGAATGACTTTCATAACTTGGATCAAAATCTATTGCTGCAGATATTTGATCATGAAACAAACAGAGCAGGTTTGGGAAATCTCACAAAATCTCGAGGAAAAAAAGTGAGTTCAGAGAAAACAAACATGGCCGACTGGGAAGTAGTAATGTCCATAGTTTGTGGACTATGTTTAGCAGAATAATAGTAAAAGTTGTGTCCGACGTCCACCTTACCTTTTCTGGTTCAACACAAAACAATCCATCACTCTGAATATCCGCAATTTTAGACCGGAGTGGTTCTGACTGCCTTTCTAGTAAATCAGATCAGCCTTAACACTCCGTACATGACAGGAATATCTCTTTAGATGATCTTAAAAGCCATGTCGACAATCAGGGCATCTTTAAGATTGTGGGAAGGGCAAAATTGGGACAAAAATTGTCATACAATCTTTGCCCTGTGAATTATGTGAATCGGATTTGGCACAACAAGTAGGTATTAAATGAAGAAGACATAAAGAATTATGAGGTTAATTACTGATAATCCCTATCAAAGTTTATTTTGAGTTTATCTTCATTATTTCTTTCTCTTTAGCTTATCATACTGTATTGTAAAACACATCAATCACTTTGTTTTTCTTTCTTTGTGCTGTCTTCACTGCTTGCTCTACCATACCCACTGTCAAAAGGCATTTCTGGAGGAAAAAAACAGTTTGATCAAGGCAATTATTGGATAGATTTGACATTCCAAATCATTGATGACTGGTGAATACCACACAGTTTTTTTTTCTTCCATTTTTTATGTTGAGGGAAAAAAAAATATCAAAGATTAGCCTGAGGCATTATTTATCTTTTTTCTTTCTTCTGGTAATAGCATTAAAACCCATTCAGTTTTGCTTATTTTTTGTTGTTGGTTTGTTTATTTTTGGGGAGTATGAGGGAGGGTTACCACATGAGACCACAATCATCGAGTCTAAAATCTGGCATCTCAAGGGCCAGACTCCCATCCGTTTTGGCTTTCATCTCCTTGCTCTGCTCTTTATTTCCTCTCCTGCGGTTCCTTCGGGACGGAGCTTCCACCTTGCATTTCTTTAATTATGCTTTTTATTTGAAATACGCACCGAGCAAGTTTTCCCAAGTCCATTTTTCCTGACGTAAAATGTGAAAATAAACTCCCCCTTCATGGGAAATGTTAACTGTATTGTTATGTTTAATTAAGAAATCTGAGAAATCCAGCTGTAAAAAAAGGATCAGGTAATTTGTTGAAACGTAATTATATTTCAGAACACATAAAGACAGACTTGTTGGTTTACCGTAGTGAGCCAAAGCAGGCTAATTTATAAAGCAACACTGCCATATAGTGGTTGAATTTTGTATTACCGGAAGTGACCTTGTGAGTTCAAAACGTAACTTTATTTAGGAATTTGCAGTCGGGCTTCATTACGCCTCAGTTGTGTTTCAGCAAATTTCGCAAACATCGCATTTTTTTCCAGTTGCATCTAAAGTAAAACGCGAAAAATATTTATGGTGTTAGCTTGTACTTGTTATTAGCCGGTGTGCTTCACTGTACGAGTGTTTTCAGGAGAGCACAGTCGAAGGTACAGAAATAACAGTCCAAGCTCACAACAGGCCAGCTAAGTGCTGCTAACGTAATAGCACAAGTTTCATCGACAGGAACATCATTCCTGTCAACAATATTGGACAAAACCTCCTCGTAAACCCGATCACATGCCTCCTATTCTTCAGCATGATGAAGAGCCTCATTAACTAGCTCTGTTGCAGCTAGCACAAGAGCAAAATGTCAGCTAAAGCTCATCTAGACTCTAAGATGGCCGTGTTCGTGAAGAGTGTCGTCCTTTTGCTTGTTTTTTTCCATCATCAGGAAAAACCAAAGCAGTGTCCATTCAACGGACGATTCAGCTCAAGTCTTATCCATTCTACCATTACTAATGCATAAAAAACTGAGATACTTACCTGCATTAGCCAAAGACTAAGTTCTGACCAAGAGAGAGCAATCTATCTTTATCTTGTTAAAATCCAGGATGCCCAAATTAACAGTCACATTTGATTTCAACTTTTAACCCTTGTATGTAGAAATGGGGTCCAACTGACCCCACACATAAAACTTGTATCATTTTCCATAGTCCTCTACGTTTGCCTCAGGCTTCGCACACACAAGGGTTAAAGTGTCTTTATGGGTCTTTTTGGAGAGTTGGTACCTTAACTCTAATTGTCAAATACCAAACCTGTCTTGAGTTAATAATTTAACACTAACAGTCTTAGAGCCTAAATATTAACTCTCCAGATTTTTTAACTACATAAGTTATTTGTAATTACTAGGCATAAATGTTATTGTTTTGAACCCGCAGAAATTGAGAAATAAACATTTGAGAGAATGATTTTCTGAAATACATTTATTCCAAAACATTCACCAAAATTTGAAACTTTCTAAAACATGTATCAATATGGAACAATGTACATGTTCTCACCTTCTTTACAGTATCATTTATCTGACATATATGAGTTGGTCAATGCAAATATATTTTTCTGCAATACAATATGCATGGAAGTATTCAAAGTACAAAGTGGTCGCAGTACAGCCCATTATAAATGCATGTTGTTCATGTATTATGATATCGCAGATTTTCTTAAACACAGGCACTTCACTGGCCATTCCAGTACATAACAGGCTAAGACTAAATTCTTACCCATTTTGTAGTTGAAACATTTAAGCATGAATCTACAGCTAACACACAATAAATGTCCACCTTCTGAGGTATCAACTCTTCCCAATTTTAAAGGACCAAACTCAAACCTTTTAAAACAATAATGTTTACAGTTAAAGGCCAATTGGCACTGATGTTGCTTTACAAGAGACTTTGTAAAATTCCTTCAATATCATGAAAAAACTACACCAAATTATTGTAGAGTTGTTTTACCCGTGGTTGCCTGTTTTCTGTATCCAACTTTGAAAGCTCAAACTCCTATACAAGTACGTCCTCTGTGAAGAGTTGAGGCTGAAAGCTGAACTTGTCCACAACTGAAATGAATTAAAAGAACTGAAATGTCAGACTATTAAAATCACCAATTCAAGTTGTTCACTCATAGATAATTAGTTTATTCTAGTTTAAATTGCACATAAATACAAACCACCTTAAAGTAACTGGATAAAATGGAAGCATTTTTTACTTTGTAGAACTCTAATGCACTTCTGTACTCCACTATATTGCACCACTATATTGCACTTTTGCAAGCATTTGGAGATTAAAAAAAAAAAAAAATAGCTTAGCACTAATTAGGTGCACTAAAGATTTGGTTATCAACTGCGACGTAAAAAAAAAAAAAGAGAGACAGAGAAAAACTACAAGCCAAAACTTATGTAAGCCCAACATTTTACAAGAAGACAATTTTAAAAGCAATTGCAATTTTATGCTCAAGTCATTTGTTAAAATTGTGTTCTCTTCACGCACACAAACAATAATATAAAGGGTGTGCTTATTCTTATTGGAAAAAACTGCAGGCATCCGGTCAAAGATGAGGCGTCTTTATTTGTTCTCGCTCAAATTAAAATTTCTCTTTGCATGGTTCTGTTAAGTATACAAAGAAAGAAAATATACAACAATCAGCAATATGTGTGCCATGTAATCATGGCACACATATTGCAACATCAAGTAAAATATTAGTAAACAACAACTGAACTTTGTCATTAGTAAACCGTAAACTAACAATAATTTAAAAAATGCCTAGTTATTATCTACTTACAGTTAGCTGCAGGTTTACACCAAGCCATTCTGAGCTGAACTACTGGAAGCTATGGATAACATCGTTCTGCTAGAAAGTTCCAGAACATTGAGGCTCTAATAGGTTGACTATGATTGGCAGGTAGGCCAGCCAATCACAATCCAGATTAGGCTGCAACGCACAATCTAGAAAACTTCTAGTCTTTTCCACAGTTAGTGCAGAAATAAATACAAAACATCTTTGTTGTTGATTTTACCTAAATCATGTCCACAAAGCTCTGAAGGGATTTAAATGTTAGCAGAATTCAATCAGAACGCAGCTAGCTTTGTTTTTTTTTTGTGTTGGAGAAATAGTTTTCAAACTTAAAGCAGTGGTGACCTTTCACTGTATGTTACTGTCTGTCAACCTTTCACAATATGGAATTGTGAAAGGTTGACACAATTCCATATTGTGGAATTGTGTCAACCTTTCACAAATATTAATGAACATTAATATTTTTTTTAAGCAAAAAATACACAGTCCAGTCACATTAATGTGACCACCACGTACTTTCCACTTCAGAGTTAAATAACCAATCACAGAAGGCAGGTGGCAGCACAGTGCAGTTGAGCGTATATAAAGGGTGTGTGTGGGCTTCGGAAAACATTTCAATCGTTGGCGTAATGCAGAAACGAAGCGATTTATCCGACGTCCAAAAGGGCATGATCATTGGCTTTCGGGCCAAGGGTGGAAGCATTTCCGAAACGGCTGAGTTTGTGAACTGTTCGCGTGCCGCCGTGGTAAAAGTGTACCGTGCATGGCAAAATGGGACTGTCCAAAATCAACGACGTGGCAAATGTGGTGCACCACGGGCCATAGATGACAGAGGCGAACGACGGTTGCGGAGATGCGTTCGGGCAGATAGACGGGCTACCGTTGAGCAACTGACCACTGAAATGAACCAAGGGGCTACCACAAGTGTCTCCCAAACCACTATTCAGCGAACATTGCTGCGTCTGGGCCTCCGAAGCAGACGCCTGGTTCGTGCACCTATGCTGACTGGTGTTCATCGACGACGAAGGCTAGAATTTGCACGCCAGTACAGCAGCTGGACGTCCACTGAGTGGCGACAGGTAGCGTTTTCAGATGAATCGCGTTTTATGCTCCAACGGACAGATGGACGTTGGCGTATAAGGCGTGAAACCTCTGAAAGGAACCACCCTGCAACCATTGCAGGAACGGTCCAAGCTGGAGGCGGGAGCATTATGGTCTGGGGAATGTTTTCCTGGCATTCTCTGGGTTCACTGATTATTGTGGAAGGCACGATGGATCAATACAAGTACGCATCTGTCCTTGCGGACCATGTCCACCCCTACATGCGCATTGTTTTTCCTCAGGATGATGGCATCTTCCAGCAGGACAATGCGAGGTGCCATACAGCTGCCAGTGTACGTGCGTGGTTCGAAGAGCACCAGGATGAGTTTACCGTCCTCCCCTGGCCAGCAAACTCACCTGACTTAAACCCAATCGAGCATCTGTGGGACCATCTCGATCGAGTTGTTCGCGCCATGGATCCTCAACCGCGTAATCTAGCGCAGCTGGCCACGGCATTAGAGTCGGCATGGCTCAACATCCCAGAGAAGACCTTCAGGGACCTAAGTGACTCTCTTCCTGCACGTCTCGTAGCAGTTCGCTCTGCGAAAGGTGGTTATTCTGGCTTTTGACAGATGGTCACATTAATGTGACTGGACTGTGTAGTAATGTTCATTTTCACGCATTTTTCAATGGCTTTGCCTGCAAACAATGAATTTCGACGCACTAACACTAAGCCAGATTTATGCCACATCACTGAGCAATGTGGCTAATGCCCATTACATAGACTGGTTTCAACTCAAAGTAATAATAATGTAAACCATTTAACAAAAAAATTGCTTACCTAGTGTAGCAAACAACTCATCAATGTGGAAACAAATTCTGAATGTTTGCGTTGGTCGCTTCCCTTCGTTGGAAACACCAAAGCATTTTAACACTTTTAAATTTGCGGTGCAGTGAGCGGCCCATTCAGACAAACTAGTCCCATCCACTTTGGACACGCAAGAAAACTGCACTCTCAGTGTCTAGGCTTGAAAATGAGAACATCATCTGCAAAAAAAAAAAAAAGAAAAAATAAAGAGATGCTATTCTTAGAACCCTAAATCATACACCCTTCTTGTATTTGAGGTAATCTTGACTTTGTGTCAAGAATGTGGACAAAACTCCTGTTTCGGTCATGCAGGGATAGGATTTCCCCCAAAAGCATTAGTAGCAATGCAGCCTCCAACAACGTCATCCACAAGATGCCAATTTCTGCAAACTATTAATAATAGTAATAAAAAAAGAGAAAAAACACGTCTGCAGTTTGTGAAAAGAAAATAGCTACTTGCCCATATTTAACGTCTGATCAATAAAAGTTTAAACAGAACTGAAACCATTCAGTGAGAAGGAATGTAAAAAAAAAAAAAACTCATTTTACATATATATAAATATGCTGCAACATTTTTAGTGAGAGATTAGGCTGCTGTTATAATAATGTATTTTACTTCTTCTTTTTTTTTTAGAGAGAGGTTGCGCTATATTGCCTCCACTCCAATGGCCCTTACTTTGCAAAGCCAGCAGTGGTCAAATGCTTAAAAGAAAGAAGCTTCTTTCAGAGTTCTCATATATTCCTTGAAGATTTGGAAACCTTTTTCCTGATTTTAAAATGACGTGTGCACAACATGCTCTGTTTGCTAAGATATATTTAGAACATTTCCAGATTAAAAAAAAAATGCTTACGTTTGAGCATCAGTATCCCACTGCTGTTTCTTGAAGTAGGACATCTCCGTTGAAATTAATACTAAGAAAGACATTATGATTCATTTTGATGCTCCGGACTACCTTGTGCTGGAACCAGGATGCAGTCCAAAATTGGCATTCATTAGGGAGCGTGTCGACATGGCAGATGCAGCATCCTCTCAGGCCCCTCGCCTGATTAAGACGGCCGAGTCTGAAACGTAAAAAGCGGCTCCGGGGAACAGTATAAGTCGGCTGCTGACTAAGGCCTTCAGCTTTAAGGAGCTGCTTTGGAAGATGCATTAATTTACACTCCTTCAGAGGTAGCTCATGAGCAGGAGAGTACATTCATCATGAAATACTTCCCCCTATTTCTTTTTTTTAATTAACAGTGCAAACTGCATGTCAGCATGTCTTTGTTTCAGGTTGCTAGATTATCAAGCCCAGCTAGAGTCTAGAGATTGTTGTTTTATCGCAGGAAGTGCCACCGGGGCAGCCGCTGCCGTTTACTGTTTTTGCGTCGTCCCAATTCATTTCCGGCAACTGATGACAAAAATTGATCAGGTTTGTTTGTGAAAATTAGTTCAATGCTGTCTGTGGGGCGCTACTTCAAAGATAACGAAGCAGGCTTCAAATGATAAAGTGGCTTTTCCCTTCAGTCGGGCGGAAGTGGTCGCTGTGCGGCGTTATGGAAGTTGAGGATCAGGGGAGGCATGCGATAAAGTCTGCTTAAATTAGAATCATTCATCCTAAATTTTGGTTTCAGAACTGCTTCTCAACTTTGGCAGAAAGATGTTTCCAGTCTCTTATTGCGTTTACCCATGCACTCTTGTAATACGCAGTATTTCGGTTGGCAAAAAGCCAACTAAGCTCACAGTAACAACAGTCTAATTTTTGGAATAGTACATCCACTTGCGGGGAAGTGTCATCCCAAATTTGTTGATAGAAGTGTAATAACTTTCTGAAAAAGACTGATTGTCAGTGGGAAATGGACCTTTGGATCTGCATGGGCCCAGCTTAAGAATATATCTTTTAATGTTGGCATCCAGGATGTTTTGAGCAAAATTGGCTCGATCTGTTGGAAAACCTTCCAGGGAAATATTTTCAACATCCGCGTGTCACCTGTAGTGCCGTGAAAAAAACCTAATGCCGCTTTCATCCTCGATGTCTAGTGCGGGTGAGGAGGGGGGCTGTTGGTCAGTCACCAGCTCTAGCTCTACCCTGGAGCAGCTAGCAACTGCTGAGTGCCCGTCATCAACGCTATACCACCGAGAGAGGAAAAAAGGCGATCTAAGCTAGGCGGCTGGGCTACTACAATTTACAGTCAGCTAGAGTTAACAACTAACTCACACACTGTGAATAAGAATAAAATTGTTACCTGTAATGAACCAGGTTCTCTGGCTGAGCTGGCAGTTTTTCCGGGCTTAAATCACTGTCATCAAAAAAGCGGGGTTCATCTTCAGGACGACGAACAAAATATGTGTCCAGTTTCTGTAATTTAGCTCTCCCTTGCTCTCTTTGATCTTTTTCTTTTCGTTTTGCCGCTTCACTTTTGTGCTTATATGAAAAGCCACTCATATTTGCCATAAAAATACTCTAATCTACCTAGCTTTCTAGCTTTTTTTGTTCCTATTTGACAGATGATGACATCACGACATTGTGGGTGACTGATAACATGTTTTACCCAGAATACACTTGGAGACAATATCAGCGATCAACTTGTAAGTTTGTGTGTCATAAAGTTAAATGGATGAAAGAAAATACAGCCAGTCATGTTGCACATTTTATTCAATATTTTATACCCACTATGTCACTAAAATCAGTTGGTCTGGTAAAATCTTTTAGCAACCATAACTCAAAAATTACTGGCGCAAGACTATACCAAACTCAACAGTGGGTGGCCCATCTTCTTAAACTCTCATCAGACATGAGAAAGACTTAGATTCTTGAAGTCATGATCTGCCTCCAATCCGGGCCCCCTCAAGCCCTCCCTATAGCTCCACGCCTGGATATGTAATTAGATTTTTTGTAATTTTTAATAATTTGCTTTAGATTTAGACTCATTTGCAATGTTGTTCTGGAGAAGATGACAGAAATTAGCAAAAATACCCCCGCTTTAACCAATCAAATGTGGCTAATAAATGATTTATTGTTGTTATTGTGGTTGCCGAGTAATGAGGTGAGTGCGTCATCGCATCACCATTGCAAAACGGAAAATCAGTCATTGATGCTCTGCAGTCAAGATGGTAGATATAATAAACAAATAGGACCAATCCCACTTCTGATCCCTGAGGAACCTCTTTGAGTACAGTGACAGTAACAGATGAGGGTTAGAGTGTGAAGTCTGACATTATCTCATTTCCTGGTAGGCAAGGCAAAGGGGATTAATTTGTATTTCACGTTTTTACCAACAGGGAAAATTAAAGTGCATTCCATTTTTAAAAAGGAAACAAAAACAAAGCAGCGACAGGTTAAAAAACCAGACTACAATTTATGATGTTCCTTTTGTTATTAATCAAGGGCAGCTCTAAACACGAGGGAGATGAAAAACAACTAAGGTTTTCAGTATTTTTGCGGATTTTTGGAAGTTTGCTCCTTACTAGGGCATCATAAGAACTGAATTCTCCTTCTATATATTTGGATCTGATTCTGGATGGTAGACCTGAATCTGAACACTTGAATGGTCTGAATGGTTGATGCAACAACAACAATAGATCTTTAATATATTTTGGTGACAGTCAGTGATTTATAAACTAACAAAAGTATTTTATAGTCTGTTCTCTGAGTTTTAGACCTACACTGATGTGCTGTGGAGACACTGTTGCAGGAATAATTTCAACTTTTAAATGTTATAATTTTTATTTTTACCTTTTAATTTCTTTTTATTTCTCTTTCTCACCATTTCTTTTTTAAATGTCTTTCTCACTGTTTATTCAATGTCACATACTGTTTTTATTTTAATTATGTAAAGCACTTTGAAATGCCTAGCTGCTGAAATGTGCTATACAAATAAAATGTGATTGATTGATTGATTGATTGATAAAGACAAATGAATGGAGGAGTTTTTCAAGATCTAGTTTGAACTTCAGTTTTTTAATCATAGAGATGTTTTTGGTAACACTTTATTTGAGGGGGTCTGCATACGACTGACATGTCACTGTCATGAACATGGAGGAGTCTTTCTGAATGTTTACCAAATGAAGTGTCATTCAGTAAATAATGACACTTAATACAAAATTGCTTTAAAAATTGTATTAACAGTCCATTAAAATTTACAACTTTGTATTATAAATGTCATTATTTACACTTCAAAGTGTTACAATGTTTTTTAGGGGGTAGAAGGCTGACTTTGTAATTGTCTCTATGTGTCTCTGGAGGTTCAGGTCTGAGTCCATCACTACATCCTCTCCAGATCTTGGTAGTCAGTATTGACTAGTTTTCAATTAAAAAAAATATCTGTATTGTCAAAAGCTTTGACGATAGGGAAGTTTTTTATTTTATTTTGTTTTTTTAAAACAACTGCGGAGAGTTCTGTGTTGTCTAGTGTCTCAATAAAGTCAAGCAAAACTTTTGAAACCAGGTTTACAAATCAATTCTGCTTACAGCAATGTTTTTTTCTTCCCTTGGCTAGAATACACAAAACCATTGTTTGAGAGCAACTGTGCAACAAGAACCAGATGAACTGACCAAAACTGTCAACAGCATGAAAGAAAGAAAGAGAATATATCACTTTCAGTCTCCGACAACACCACTCCTACCACCGCCATCCCTCCCCGTTGTTTGTCCTGCACTGTGACTTGACTTTTGTCTGACAATAAAAGACGAGGAAGCTGAGCATCGATCCACCCCACAGGGGGGCCATGATACGGGAAGAGCTCCCCCAGCAGCAGCACCTCTTCATGTGCAGGAGCACCAGAGTGGGAGTCTGTGAATTGGATTTTATTTCAGTGTGTGTTTGTTCGTGTGCAAATTTTGATCTCGTTGTTGTCTGCACTTGCCCGCATCTCGTCGATCTGTAGGTGGCTGAATGTGCTGCGAAGCCGTCTATTCATGCTTTTTCACGTAACTGTATATCTTCGGGCACTTTGAGTTGCATACAGAATTGCGATTGCGTTACTGGTGCTTTGGGATTCTGTTAATGTTCGGGGGTGAATGCTTAAGTCTGCACACTTGAAAATCTTTTAGACTTTCTCGCTGTGCTTTTACAGAAGTGCGTATGTGTTTTTTTCTCTTTCCCCGTCCATTTGCCCGTACGTGCAGCAAATTATAGACTTTCACCCATCACCGAGCACACAGCACCCACAGGCTCTCTTACTCACACTGGCTTCTTTGCGCAGTTTAGCTGGTGAAAACTCACGACTTTTCCCTGCTCTGTCAAGACTAATCATACCGTAGCAGACACATCCACGAACATCCTCTCTCTTTTTCTCTCTCTCTCTTTCTCTCTCCTCTCTCTCAAAAAAAAAACAAATCATGTATCTCCATCACAAATTTCTCCTCAGTGAACCCTCTGTCCTAAATATATCTACAAACACAACAGCTGAATACTGACTTAACTGTAATATTGACAACCAAAAATGAAAGAAAGATGAAAACGAGGCTTCGACAATGAAGAGTGATGTTTTAGCCACTGCAGGCATATTAAGAATAGTGAGGCAAGTTAAGAAAAATATTTGCAACCACAATATGTGGGAAAAGTTGAGTCTGCATGTGTATCTAATTCTGAAAAATAAAAAGACAGATCGGCTCTTAAAGTAATGTCAACAACTAAATAGAACCTTAAAGTGACGCTTTTTCTCCACATTTAGAGACGCTTTTACTTCTGGATTTACGGAAGAGCATCTATCAAATTGGTCCAGAACAGACATAACTTTTTCAGAGAGTGCCGTGAACTTAGATTATTCCATTCTCCAGCTTTAAAATTATACTTTTATAACCAAATGTTGCTTAATTTCTTTTCACTATGCTGCCCATAAAAAAAAAAAAATATTATTTCTATTTCCATCAGTCGGGGACTCTTAAACTCAACATAACAGAGCTCAATTTCAGCTTGAATAACATTGGCAAAAAAAAATCTAGTTGTCTGACTTTCTAAAACAGGGTTTTTCTTCAGCTATTTATTTTATGAAACCCATCCGGTTTTGAGTCTTTGTGATCAATCTGAGTTATTTTTACATTACCTATGCAGTAGTCTATGCAGTGGGCTTCGTGCAACGTTTGTTACAGCGCTTTTGTCGCTTCAAGCAAATACCGATAAAATATTAATTCATGAGTGAAAATCAGAACAACTGACTTGTGTTGCGCACACAAAGACAGAGGTTGGAGAATTTGATTACAGCATCACTCATACACTGACTAAAACGTCCCTCATCAAGTCTTCGTCACAGACATGAACTTTAATGAGAAAGGTTTGGTGTAAATCTGAAGAAGAAATGAATGCCATTGTACGATTTCCAAAGCAAGTCAATTTGTCAGATTTCTTTTAGTTTGACAGTCAAGAGTGTGTGATTCCTTCGGCAGGTTAGTGTTCATAGTGCATTAGATGTGTGGTTTGTTGATGTACACAGTCCAGTCACATTAATGTGACCACCACGTACTTTCCACTTCAGAGTTAAATAACCAATCACAGAAGGCAGGTGGCAGCACAGTGCAGTTGAGCGTATATAAAGGGTGTGTGTGGGCTTCGGAAAACATTTCAATCGTTGGCGTAATGCAGAAACGAAGCGATTTATCCGACGTCCAAAAGGGCATGATCATTGGCTTTCGGGCCAAGGGTGGAAGCATTTCCGAAACGGCTGAGTTTGTGAACTGTTCGCGTGCCGCCGTGGTAAAAGTGTACCGTGCATGGCAAAATGGGACTGTCCAAAATCAACGACGTGGCAAATGTGGTGCACCACGGGCCATAGATGACAGAGGCGAACGACGGTTGCGGAGATGCGTTCGGGCAGATAGACGGGCTACCGTTGAGCAACTGACCACTAAAATGAACCAAGGGGCTACCACAAGTGTCTCCCAAACCACTATTCAGCGAACATTGCTGCGTCTGGGCCTCCGAAGCAGACGCCTGGTTCGTGCACCTATGCTGACTGGTGTTCATCGACGACGAAGGCTAGAATTTGCACGCCAGTACAGCAGCTGGACGTCCACTGAGTGGCGACAGGTAGCGTTTTCAGATGAATCGCGTTTTATGCTCCATCGGACAGATGGACGTTGGCGTATAAGGCGTGAAACCTCTGAAAGGAACCACCCTGCAACCATTGCAGGAACGGTCCAAGCTGGAGGCGGGAGCATTATGGTCTGGGGAATGTTTTCCTGGCATTCTCTGGGTTCACTGATTATTGTGGAAGGCACGATGGATCAATACAAGTACGCATCTGTCCTTGCGGACCATGTCCACCCCTACATGCGCATTGTTTTTCCTCAGGATGATGGCATCTTCCAGCAGGACAATGCGAGGTGCCATACAGCTGCCAGTGTACGTGCGTGGTTCGAAGAGCACCAGGATGAGTTTACCGTCCTCCCCTGGCCAGCAAACTCACCTGACTTAAACCCAATCGAGCATCTGTGGGACCATCTCGATCGAGTTGTTCGCGCCATGGATCCTCAACCGCGTAATCTAGCGCAGCTGGCCACGGCATTAGAGTCGGCATGGCTCAACATCCCAGAGAAGACCTTCAGGGACCTAAGTGACTCTCTTCCTGCACGTCTCGTAGCAGTTCGCTCTGCGAAAGGTGGTTATTCTGGCTTTTGACAGATGGTCACATTAATGTGACTGGACTGTGTATTAGTTTAATAGAGATTATAACACACTCATAAAACCTGCTTAATAGGGTTATAGACTCTGCCTGAAATGATGCTTGATGGAATTAATACTTTGCTTTATAATCCGCTCCTCGCCAAGCATCAAACTCAGTAAATTAGAGTTTGAATGTTTACTATATACCAACGCAACCGCCTCCTGGCCGCACCTAAACTGATGTCTGTTTCAAAATCGATTGAATTGACCGCAGACAGAGACTTGCTTGATGATGTAAGCTTAGTCCAAATAGTAATCAGTCAGTGTCTGTCTTAATCAGGCCGTTTCCGGCCCATAGGCTGATTTCACAAACTTTTCCTTCTACCTTATCTTCTTCACTTCCCCTTGTCTGCCTGCCAGACTGGAAAAAAAAAAAAGAAAGAAAAAGAGCAGTCGTCTACGAAAATATCTCTGCAGGATACTGAGACATACCGAAATGCTACGCAGTCTTTATTTGGCTTACTTGGTTCTCCAGCCCAGTATTTACTCTTCACCAGCGACAGCTTGCTACACTTTAAGCTGATCTTTGCGACTGATGTTGCAGTCATCACTTTTGGTTCTTAGTATTGACACAGGCTTTGCATCTGTTTCCCTGTCAGAGACCAAGGAGGTGGCTTGGTTAAGCTTACCCTCACACACAGCTTTGTAGGTGTGTGTGTGTGTGTTTCCATTTAAACCTGCTTGACCTCTTTTTTGTTCCTGAACAGAAAACATAACTTCAGCATGTAAAAAGTGGTGCACCTGATTCTTGTGGCAAATTATGAACGGTTTTCCTTAAGCGACAGAAAAATATATTTTCACAACTTACTTTTTTATTATTATTTTATTGCGGATGTTCACGGAATAGCAAATATGTCGTTGGTGTTCTAAAGCAAAGTATGTTTCTTTGTTGATGGGATCCCAGTGGGACGCCTGTTTCCCCCAGTGTTCCTCACGCTGTGCATCAAAATCAGTGAAAGATGTGCATTAATTAAATCACTGATAACAAGTCCGCTGGGAGATATTGACTGCGACAAATAATTTAGGATCCTCCCTAAAAAAACTTTTAAAAAAAGAAGAAAAAAAGCATCCTGCTAATCTTAAAGCTTTTTTTTTTTTCAAATGAGCTATTTTCATTTCAATAAACACAAAACTATCTTGGCTCCTGAATACACCAGTGTCATCAAAAATCACAAGAGATTTCACAATAACATTTCCTTTCTAACAATAAAGGCTTTTTGGTTGCTGCTTTAGACTGTTATCATTGGCACGGTGAGTTCTGTAAAACTGGTACCCAATATTGGTGATTGAGACATTTATTTTGTTTATTTATTTATTTTTTTCATGTGTCCAGTTTGACTATTGCAGGCAGACCACATTGATAAGCAGGTTGGCTGTGCATGCCACTGCAGCTTTGCGCTATGCAAAACGGTATCTCAACATGGACTCAGGACAACGTGAGCGACTTTATTAAATCAAGACAAATCAATCACCATGGACAGACCGCGTTGATGGAATAGGAACTTGTGTTTGGATAACCTTCAACCGTATGGATTACTTGTGCGGGTGGGTGTGTAGTAGGTGTGTGTGTGTGTGTTTGTTTGTGAATTTTGTCACCTGGAGGTGTAGAGCTGTTGAAAATAGTGTGAAGGCAGAAAACCTGCAACTCTCGGCGCCAAGACAGGCAAAGGTCAGACAGCCTGGGCTCCTGAAGGTTTGCAGCAGACAGACAGACAGACACCAGAAAGGGTCAGTACTAAAGCACAGGAGCAGCAGCCCCCAGGCCAGAGAGGCACAGGGAAAGATACAGAGCACCTAAGCCCCCCCCAAACCAGCAGCACTGCTGTCACATTCTGAAGTTCAGGCCAAACTGGAAACCCCGTCCACCTCCTTGTCTTAGAACGACTCGGCTAATAAAAGATTTCACAGGCACTGGGGAAAGCCTCCAACATTTTTTTTTTTTTTACAGTTTTTGTGGCACAGGACATTAAATGTGATGTGATTTATGATGAAAACAATATAAATAACTGGCCCAAGCAATGCAGCAAGAGTGAAGACAGAGCAGGAGCTAAAGTTAAGCACAGTATCGTCTGCGTAAAGGATCTTGATTGCTGAGTCGGCGGCTCCAATTAGTTGATTTTTCGCTGTGGTGTTTTGACACAGCAATGCTTTCAATGGCATAATGTGTGGAACTTTTATTCATTTTATCTTTTGTGGGGTTTTTTATTCTTATTTTGACACATGTTTCTCATGGATAGGTGGATTAAAGCCCTGCTTGTTGCACTGTTAGCGTTTTGCATGTTGGCAATCAGAAGATTAAAACTGTGACAGTGTAACAAACCACTTTGAGAATATCACAACTAAATGCTAAAGTTAGCCTGGTGCTAGATTCGTTACACAGATGGTATAATATAAGGTATAAGATTTCAAGCTTCTATTTTTGCACTTTTAATGATTTTAATGGTGTACAGGTAAAGAAAACCCAAAATTCAGTTTCTTGGAAAGTTAAAATATCACATTGGACCAATCAAAAATTAATGTTTTAACCTCTCTTTCTCTAGAGGACCCACATATGGGTCCTCGCCCCTCACCCCAAAAAGATCAATTAAAAACACATGCTATACATTTATCAATATAGGCATATTGCATATCCACGTAAAGGGAAAAGGCTCTTCTAAATGATAGAAACAATATTTTCTACCTCAACAACACCCAGCTTGAACACTGACAATTTCTTTTGATTTTTTTTTCTTAATTTCTGCTGTTTACTATATTAATTCATTTTCCTCAGTAACAGGTAGGGTGGTTTTTAGAGCTGTAACATATTCCCTAGGGTCTTGCCTTTGTTTTGATACCAAAACAATTAAAATAAACTCTGTAGTTCATGAGATACATTCAATTCATTTTGGGCATGTTATTTTCAGTCATGTTGCTCAAAAACAGGCCGTGAGCCAAAGATGCACCTGTGTGTGATGACTTTATACAACATACGAGTTTCACTTTCTGAGATGACTGGCAGGAAATATTACACTTGTACACAGCATTCTAATACTGCCAGCTGTACAAGCTGCTGGTAGCTCACTCCAGCCAAGGCAGAGCAGAGCTTCTTGTTCTCATCGATGGAACAATTTAGCTTGTTTACTTTTACATTGACTAAGTGAACAACTGAAAAATGCTATTTGTAAAACTCAAGTGTGTTGTACTGATGGGATAAGAAACATACTGGGAGAATGATCAATACTTTTAATTAAGATTGTTACTGAATGACGCTTGGTTATTAGACTTTTGAGCATCTCTATTGAAGTGACATATTTACTCTGCTCATGTTGGTTTTTGGATCATTGCAAAGTGGGTTTAAGTGCTACTAAGGTCAGATCAGGAAACCAGCGAACAACAACCATAAAACAAAGTGTTTGGATAGGCCGTCTTATCTGTTTCTCACACTGCCTCTGCCTCCTCCACGGTGATCATTGGTTCTATTGATGAGCAGAGTGTGTCTCAGTGCATCAATATGATCTTCAGTGAGAACCCTTCTATCGATTATGTGGTCTTAAAAATAAGGTTTCTGGATAAAAGTGTGAGGTAAGAGGAAAGGAAAAGTTCTCTGACGAGACTAGCGATGGCTCCCTAAAGTACACTTAAACAAACACAACCACAGGATTTTGATTCTTTGGTTCCTCTCTTTTTGATTATTATTTTTTATTTATTTTCTGAAAAACAGAAGAAGGAAGGTGCCTGAAACGCCATGTAGGATTTTGTTTTTTAATGAGTTTGGTACATTTGTTCTACACAGACTGAAAATGTTAGGAATTAATATATTTTTGCTGCCGTTTGGTCTTTGGCATAGTGCAACTTCACAAAGGGGTAAATGTAAGGCAATACTGGTTTACCCTCAGTTGGTCCAGAAGGCATCGTCAAATGTCTGCCCAATTTTGTAGCTTCTCAGCTTTTCTGTTCAGAGTCATTGAGACAATTGGATTAAGAAGACATCTCATCAACCCAACCTTGATGCTGAAAAACAGTAATAACCTAACCAAGCTGACTGTAAAATATTAGTGTGTAGTTTTTCTGACATGGGAACACAGGATATACAAAATTTCTACTAATGATTGAAAAAGCTCCATGCGCTGGAAGAGGAACATTTCTGTCAGTAAATATTTTTTCATGATCTTCACAAAGCTCTGACCTGACATGTGCAAACAAATCTATTTGCAATACTGCCTGCTCACAATGAGCGGGGATATCACGCCGAGATATTCATGTTTAAATGCAGAGTTTTCATTATTGAGCTATTTAAATGAGACAGTGTAATTACAACGTTCCCTCAGGTGATCTTAGGCCATTTTCTGCTCGTAATTTTCTCAGTATTTGATGATTGATAGACTTGGAACGTTACAGCTGCCTAACAGCTTACAATCTTTTTATTTTTTTAAACATGCAAGCACTAAATCACTGTAATGTTTTAACCATAATTACGCTTTGTAAACGGTCATAGTGTTGGCTCCTTTGAATTTAAAACTTGCATTCATTTAAATTTTGAGGAAAATGGAAGCTAACGTTCCAAAGGTGTTTTATTGATTTGTTTTTGTTTGTTTGTTTGTTGTAATAAAGTCAAAAATGGCTGCCCAGAATGAAAACCAGAATTGGCAGATGTAGTGAAGGAAGCCAAGGGCAGGAAAAGAAACGAACAAACAAAGCAAACAACACAGGTGAAGATTAGACTTTAGAGGCTGAAAGAGCTAGACAAAAAAAAAATTAAAGAACTGATGCTGATTTAACCTTGTTGCTTTTGAGTGGTGAGTAAAAACCAATTAGCTCACTTGTTCTGAGCTGTGTCATGTTTGCTTTGCTAGTCTCCGTGTGCGAAGCTCACAAAGTGTGGCTCTATTATCGGGTGAAAGATGACAATGATTTCAGCAGCACTCAGCGGCGGTTGATTCCTGTAATAAAACCACCGAATGCAACTTTCACGAGGTTGGTACATTCCTGTTATGTAAATGATCAAAAGCTCAAAAATATAAGTCGCAGCCCTGTCATTATTGCCTCTTCCCTTGCTGATAAAGCCTCTCTCAGAGCTACCTCGCCTTTTAGACTCCTCTGTAAATTACAGCTTGTCTCATGTAGAAACACTTGGTCCAATTTTCTTTTTTTATTTTGCAAATTGTACTTCTTAATCTTTGGAAACTTGTAGCCTTTTGTCAAGGTTTACATCTGATGCTGGAGGGAGGGAGGAGGGGAAATAATCGGTGGTCTGACAACTCCGTATTTAATCAAAGGTAGCTGTAAGTGAAGTGCACGGTGCGTTGCCATGGTGAGGACCTGCTTGTCAGTTTAATTTTCATAGTTCAAATCGGGTTAAAAAACTTCTGCTTGCCAGTTTCTGATAAGCAACGCAAGTCTAGGATTTAAAATGCCGCCTTGAATGGTGAAGTAAGACCCTACAATTAGATGGCATTAGTCACTTCTCCATTTACTACAGTTTAAGTAAAAAAATTTATGTAGAGCAAGATGTTCAGTTGAAAAGGAAGGTTTTATGTCCTTGTCGTCGCATGTTCACAATGATTGCTTGGCATTTAGACATGACGATTTTTAGATTTGAACACATCACAGAGACTCATGTGAGTCTCTGTGAAGTGAAGCCTTTCAATAGAGTTAAAATATGTGGAAAAATTGTCTTGCAATCATAAAGGTTCGGGGTTTGGTTCCAGCTTCCTTGCGCGATGGATTGGTTATTCCCTTTCCAAGGCTTTTAATTGGCTCATAGTGTTTGTGACTGGGTGAACGTGGCTCTACTGTAAAAAAGTGATTTGAGTGCTATAACTAAAAAAAGCACTAAACGTTGAGTCCATTTACTACTACCACCATTTTACTGCACTGGACCAAAGTGTAGTGTAGGAAAAGGAAGCAAAAACCTTGAAAGAAAACATAGCAAAGACAAGACAACATTCAAAACATAAAGCAAACAATGCCGTAACACATAAAACAGACTAAAATAAATGTAGCATTTCACATGGTGTCAAAGGTCAGTGCAAAGAGTTTTCAAGAGTTTTTGTCTGGAGAAGTAGGATTGAGGTTTAGAATCTAATTAAAAAGACAAACTTTAGGATGAATACTGCTGTCAATGTGCAGCCGAGGGAGTTGTGGTGAAATGGATGAAATGTGCTCATATTTACGTCTGCCACTTTAAAAGGCATCCAGGAGCATTTTCTACCTTCTGAAGTTAAGCGATGGAGGGTTTAGTAAACCCTGATTAATATGCATTGCAGCTTTAGTGGTGATAAGGATGTGGATTACAGTCTCAACGCGCTTCCCAGAGAGAAGGGGCTTTATTTGGTCCAGCTGCCTCAATTAGTAAAAATCGATCTGAGTGTTGGTTTAATTCGGTCTAATCTAACTGCAAATCATTATAATTTAGCAGATGTCGCACTTTGTTTTTGAAAAGGGACATAAATTTAACAATCATCAGCGTGGAAAAGAGTGAAATAACACTGCACCGTTCTGTTGCAGTATGAAACAAAGTGAAGAATATTAGAGAGGAAAGAGCAGTGGGCCTAAAACAGAGCTTTATGGGACTCCACATGATCCAGTGCTGTGTCCGTGACATAACTACTGTCAGGTACAGCAACCAAATCCAAACGTATGGTATCAGAATCCTCACGTTATCAAAATTTGGTTGCATGTCTATAATATTTTCTAGAAGAAATGATGAGATTTCAGTCTTTTATTTTTCTAATCTGATAATATTCTACGCAAGATTGAACCCTTCTGGAGCCAAAGTGTCGGCGACGATCCAGCCAAAATTGCAGTACCGTAATTTCACCTCACATTGCGCTATCTGAAAAAGTCCTAACAGTTTCTGAAAGAGGAGACGTTGCCCTTTCCAGCCCATGTCGGGTTACAATCTAAGGTGCACTCTTTTCATAGACGGTAAGTTGCAAAAATAACTCGCTAGATATTGAAAGTTCCAGTTGTTATGGATAAACAGGCAAATGCATATTTACTCACACAACATTTAAAGAACTTCGTACAATTAAAATAAGCAAAAATATCCGAATGTATAATTGAAACCTAAGGCTAAAAGGGTTAACTAAAACAGATAATTGAAATCAATAGTTTGAAAGAAAAAAATCGATTGGATAGGAATACAAATTATGACTTTGTCTTGTTAGCCAGTATGCTAACCTAAACCTAAAACCCAGGGATTGGTCCATGTTTGAACCCGGACAGCTAAGTAACTCAAAGACCCTGATTATTTCAGGTGCAGCTACACATTTAGATTAAGTTTATGAGACTGGAATATTAAAATGGCCGTATGGACTTAAGTTGCCTAAAACGCAGGTGTAAACTCCCAACGCCAAGCTGTCGGCAACCGCAGGGAGAAGTGAGGAGAAAAGGGAGAGGAGATTAACCGAGACGGAGAGGTGAATTGAGGGAAGAGAGAAGAGGAGGGAAAGAACACGGACAGCACGGTAGATACAAAAAGAAAGGGGAGCAGGAGGAAGGGGAGCGGAGCAAACGCTGAAATAGAGCAACTGCAGCAGTACTGTTAATTGAGAGGGAGAAGAGATACAGCAGAAAGAAGGAAGAGCAGTGAAAGCTACCGAGAAACGCATAGAAAAGAACAACGTCTGCTGCTTTTCACAGCACTCCTTTTAATCGCATCTTTCATTCCCTTTTATCTGTATCCTTAGTGAACTTGTTTCTGCAGCATTAATTAACATATACAGGCGATGGAGAATCAATACATGTGGCCTATCGATGCTAAGGACTGTTTCTAACGGGACAGTTTGTCTGCTTTCTAAATACCCATCAACAAATATGTGTAATTGTGTAAATGTTTATCTGCATGTGCGAACATGAAGATTGTCATAAATTACTTAAACACATGCTTAAGTTTAGTTTCATCAATTTGATTAAATGAAAAATCATTTCTCAGTACGTTCACATGTTCTTTGTAGAGTGCTGAATAGCTTTTTGCCTAATGCAGTTTTATTTATGAAGTAATTTCTCACGGTGATTTAGTCAAGGTGAAAACAAAAGAACAAAATCAATGTTTTATAATCAAAATATACTTCTTTTTTAAAAAATATGTGGAAATGTAAGTATGCAATCGAGAGTCGGCATAAGCTACATTTTAATTCACTTGAGCTTGTAAAGCAGACGCACAATTTTTTACTGCATTTGCATTATTATTATTATTATTGGCTGCATATTTATTTGCTTTAAATGTTGCATTTGTACACCCATCATTTTTAACCAAGGTCTAGTAACCATTAAATATATTAGTGTGTTAACAATGTCGATGTGTATATGTGTGTGTGTGTGTGTGCGTGGGTGTGTGTGTGTGTGTGTGCACATGCATACAGGGTGTGTGCTGCTTTATGCTGCAGCTGTTAGACAGGGTTATGTCCTTTAAAGGTAGGAGAATGATACACTGTGTGTTTGCACTCAATTGCTTTGCAGTTATCTCTGCCAAAGACTTTTCCTTCTCTTGCTTGTTATTGATTAGTGTCATTTTGGCATACACAGCACTGCAGCCGATAATTAGTTCACTCTACTAAGCTAACATCTTTCTGCTAAATGTTTTCCTATTAATGGCTCAATGGAGAGAGGATGTTGGCTTATGTGCTTTAATCCAGGATTTAAAGAACATTTAAATGCTTCGCTTTCTTTTAAATTATTAATTCCGGCAGATTTAAAAAAATAAAATAAAAAATATCAGAACAATAAGATTTTCAGAGCAGGATTGTTTAAAATGTTACTCCAAGTAACCAGACCACATGGAAACAGAGAAATTATGTCGTTAAAGGAAAACGTAATATTCCTCGATAATGTCAGAGAACCCTGATTGTCCTGTCACACCCATCATGAGTAGCTTTAGCTTCAATAGCTAAACTCTGTGCTCTCAGAAAATTAACGCTCCATCAATGGAGATGTTGGAAATGTTTGCACAGCAAACATTTCCAACAATTTCTACTCAGATCGTCATAAAGGACGATCAAGAATCACTCAGGATGCAAAATGCTTGAGATTGAAAACAAAGTCAAAGGCATTACCTGTTTTTTTCTTTTGTTTTTCTTTGGCTAACAATTAACGGACCACTTGAAGACATGCAAAAAGGACTGAACGTTAATTCTCAGATGTCAAAAGTGAAGTTTTACTGGGACTCTAAACCCTCGATCACAATGTACATACACTCTAACCCACTTCCTGACATCTAGAACTGTGTGAAATTCATTCGTAAATCTGTCAAGACACATAGAAAGACAGGGAACAGATTGGGTTTTGGTGCATTAATCATTTACAATGTCTTAAAAAACTAGAGTTGTTCCATACCTTTCTAAAAAAAACTTTTGCTAGCCGTAGCGCTGTTTTAGAGTTGAACTGAGGTTAAATGAATAAATAACAATCCTTGTACACTTGGCGTTACAGCACAGCCAGCAACTACAAGAAGTTGGAAAAGTAGCACTTTAAAACTCACAGCATACTTACTGCCCATTATCTTGTGGCAAAGGGTCTGTCGTCAATATCAGTTGTGTGACAGTAGAAATCATATTAAAAGTCCCTACAATCAGAACAATTTTAACACCATGAGTCTTGATTATTAATAAAACAATATACCTTGAAAAAAGAGACCAAAATACCTGATCAGACATACATAATGCATCATTTGGAAGATTAAAGCAAAACAACACTCGTTGGAGCTTCTAATCCTAACATCTGAAGGGTAATAGCGGGTCTGTTAGCCTGCTGTTAGCCTGCTATCAGTGGATCGTGATGTGTGGTGTTTGATTGCTCTGTCGTTAATCTTACTTTTCTCTCCCATCCTGTGGATTTTATATATTTAGGTGTGGAGGTTGGGAGAGGGCGGGGTGGGGGTGGTGAAAAAAAAATTGTTTAGTTGAGTATACAAATGATGCCGCTGTGAGGAATTGTTACTCGCCTCAGTGTATAAATTTTTTGTCTGTTCATTTTGTTAAATTTGTAATGTATTGCTTGTAATACACAGTTCACATCATCTCTCATCTCTGCAGAAGGCTTCTCTTTTTTTCCCTCCTCCCTGGGAAGGCTGAGGCAAATCATCAGTAATGTATCGTAGATGCTGGAGATGCTGCATCATTGAGAGTTTTCACCAAATACTCAACGCCTTCGCTGAGCATATTTATTTCCTGCTTGGTATTCCAAACAAATGAAACAACTTGTTCAGAGCTTCAGAGTGATTTGCATTTATTTATTTTTCCTTCTTTTGGAGTGATGCCATCTCTGCATTACAGTTTCTTGAGTGCTTTGAGGATGCATCCTATATACTTTGACGTCAAAAACGGAAAGTGGCGGAATATTACAAGAGCTCTAGCAATTGAATTATTAGATATATCTTTGGTGGTCGCCATTGTTTTTGAGATGTGCATCCTGCATTTGAAACCTTTGGTGACAAAAACAAACTTCCTGAGAAACTGCAGACTGTGGCTGTCGACACACACAGAGCGCCAGCTTTGCCGAGGCCGACACCAACGGGAACCGCGTGGCGAGGTGTAAGGGGAGGCGGTTTACGCAAGGGGACGGTGCTAAGGCGGGAACTGCTATTAACGACGCAGCGTCTCCAACGCCGAACCATAGATTTGTTCACGCGGAGCTTACGTGCAGCAGCTTTCGATTGGTATTACCAGATCAATAGCCTTCAGCTTAAGAGTGTCATCATATGAACTTCCTTCGTCAGGTTTCCATGATGAGGGGGTATGAGTTTGAAGTAATTTCTCCGTCGTGCCTGCTGCTAGCATGTGCTTGTTCTAAATGAAAATCAGCACTTTATTTGATTTCCAATTTTGACTTCTAATGATTCACTTCCTGCTAAAAAGCCCCCTGGTGGTGGAAGTAAAATCCACAGAAAAGTCACACCGAGCTACAAGCCGCCTGGTTCAAAACGTGGGAATTAAGAAGCGGCTTATAATCTGAAAAATATGGTAGTTTTATTCTGTGGTTCTGAAAAAGAAAAACTGTTTCAGCACTTCCTTACTGTTCAATCAGGTCAGCTCAATGACCTGGTTGATGTATTTTTCTACTTTTTTAAAGAAGTGCAAGGTCTTTTGGACCAAGGAGCAATGCTGTATTTGTCTAACTTGTTTGCTGCTGTTTTACGTTAATTGTTTGATTGATTGTAGCACTTTGAGATTTCTACAAATGTAGAGTGCAATACATTAAAATGTATTATTATTAACCTAACTCTGCTGCACACCTTAATAATACCTGTGGCAATAATGGTTTTCTTAACATTCATGTTTTCAAAGGTAGGTTGTGCTTCACTGTTGTAAAAATTGAGTCATAAAATGTTTATTTCATGTGTTTGTTTTTATATTTTCCAATTAATAAATGTATTCCACCCTCCCGTCCATGTATCCCAACAAATAAGCCACTTGTTTTCACAGTTGTTGCACTGGATCTTCTCCAGACACATCTTCAACATATATTTCAACGCGAACAATAAAAGGTAATGAGGCTGAAAGACAGTATAGTTAAAAACGCAGCTCGTTGCTCGTATTCTGCTTCGCTGTGTTTTACCGCTCAGTGAGCATGACGGCACTTTTTGCTTTGTGTGGCCAAATTTGAAACACCAGCTAATTTACCAGTTCTAAAGTGATGATTTTAAATTAAAGAAAAGATGACTGATCCTTGGTTTTGTCTAATTACACTGACATGCTCACAGAAGTACTTTTATTGGCTAAAATACAGACATAATAAGCATATTTTCCAGTGAAAAATAAATAACCTCATGGTTTTTACACCAAGTATTGATCTCTGAACTCTTCCTGAGTTAAAACATCAGTATTGTTGTTTATAAATGAATATCAACTTGTTTTCTTTGTGTTATTTGAGGCCTAAAAGCTCTGAATCTTTTTCGTTATTTTGTCAGTAGTTCATAGAACAAAATAACAATATTGATTTTATTCAATCATAGACCTATAAAAGTAAAAATCAGAGAAACCGACCATTTTAAATGGTTTCTTAATTTTTTCCAGCGCTTCATATATATTATTATTTCATTTGACTTAATTTCAACAAAAGAAATGTATATGTAAGTATAGACAAACACCAAAAAGTCACTTCATTTACTCATTAAGCAACAGGCATAAATCAAAAACCTACAACACTCTACTAAAAGCTAACATTAATGACACTTCTTGTTGCTATTCTCCAGTTTCTTACATTGATTGGAGGGACGTTTGCCTCTCTTTGTGAGACATTAATTGGATTATTTCATGTACAGCAAGTGGTACAGTATATTGTTAGGAACAAAATTATATTACTAATTCTAGTATCTCTTATTTCACCTGCTCTTCTACAAGCATTAGAAAATAACACATTGTGTTTACATCTTAAGATAATGCAACACGCTTTAACTGTTAATGTTCACTTTTAAAAGTGTGACAGAAATGAAGACAAACTCTGCCTTTGCGTCTCAATGTTTTCTTTTTAATAAACACCGTTTTCTTTTCCGCATCGTTACGCAATCTCACTCTGTTTACATTTAACAGTAGGAGAAGAGCTGATCCCCTATATTTTCTCCAGATACACTTTAATTATTTATGCCAATCTTCGACATTCAGTGGCTTTAAATTCAGAATACAAAAAGTCTTAAAGTTAGGACGCGTTCGTGAACATTTAGCATATACATTTACAGATGTAGATTCATAAATTTACCTTTTAAGTTAGCGGGATGCGAGGATAAACACTTTCCAAGCACTAATAAGACTTACTAGCAACTGAAGCAAGTATCAACTTAATGAACGCCGACAACTTTGAAGAAAACGACAGACTTCGCCGCTCACAATGCTCTTTTTTTTACCTTCTGGAAATGAGGCGTGTTTCCCTCATATAAGCTCAAACACTCGTGCACACAAAACACACACTGTAGCTCTCGGAATAGCTGCGAGAAGGTGTACAGTGATGACAGACAGAGGATGAATGACCCGGTGGAGTTTCACTGAGCTGACATTTCGATAATTACATGCCAATCTCAGGCTTTCATTTCCTCCACCGACATACACAAACTTGCCAGAACACACTTCTGCTCTACTGGACGTATGCGTATCCGGACGGCCGCGAGAAACGCAATGTGCACGCAAACACAATTAGTGGAACTCTGTGACGAACGCATTCCTCGTTGCACACAAGGCAACTTGCGTTCAGCACGTTTTGGGTTGTAAAATAAAAGTTTTAGAGCCACACGCACGCGCGGACGCACATACAGAAACCGAACGTGTTTTCCGCAATGCGTCTTTTCAAATTCCTTACTGTGTTCATTTAGAGGTCTCATCAAACTTTAACCACGCGGCATACAGAGCTTCAAATAGAATAAAGCACAGCAGTCAGTTAAACTGGGACCACAAACACACACATACTGGGGCGAGGAGGGAAAAGCTGGCGCTGCAAACACACACACGCTGCAACACTAACTCACTGCTTTCCTTTGCTCTAGAAACCCGAAAACTGTAAACACACGGTTTACAGTTTATAGTCGGTCTGCTGCGAAATGTCAGCAACTGGTATCAAAAGCCAGCATATTGAGTCCTGAATATTGCGTATCGATTTGGATATGTCAATGTTTGCTCGTGTTGTGTTTGGTCGTTAAAAACGACTTGCTGCTAGTTCGCTTTACAATCTTTAGTATTGAGCTTTACATTTTTTTGCTGTGTTTTTGAAAGGCATTCTCTCTCCCTAGTCGTCTTTTTTTCACCCTCTTCCTCTCTCACAGCTGCAGCACATCCAAGTAATGGGACACACCTGTTCATCATCCAGTGCTCGGCCTCCTCCGTGTGTTTTCTCCTGGCTCGGTTCCACTGAGTTTCAAACGTTTCCTCATTGAGTCCCAACGTTTTTTTCCGCTACTGTCTTCTGTGTCACTGGATGTAGGTCTCTTTCTCATTTAAGAGAGGATTAGGATTTATGGCTTTAGGATTATGGCTGTTTATCATGCATAAATCATGACTAGTTGGTCAGTCTTTTGGTCTTTTTAGGATACCTAACTTCTGTTATTCTATCACAACTGATTTGGTTACTGGGTTTTTTCTTCCCTTCTGTTTGTTGGATTTTAGTTTTGGTCATTTTATTTCTGACTCTTTTTTTCCCTGTACAAACATAGTGCTGTCAATCGATTAAAAAATGCAATCAGCTTCATCTGATTGATCACTATGGTGAACTTTCTAAGCTTGAAATGTAAATATGCACATTGTTTAAGAAAATGTTTGTCTCAAACTTTCACTCTCTTTCCATTTTCTAATCTGAGGTTTAAAGGAAAGAAGTAATTTCGTTTCAAATGTTAATTTCGAAATATTAACTGCAGACTGCTTGTGCTTCAGTTAAAAGAAAACTCGATGTTGCAGCGTCGTTGAACGCTTCTGTGAGGTAGGAAGCACTCCATTGGAGAGAGGGTTTTTTTTTATAAGCAAAACAGGTACGGCAATTAATCTGGAATATATATTAACGCATTAGACTTTGTAGATTAATTGCATCTGTTTGTGGGTTATAGTTGACGGCTGCAGTAAGAAGGTTTTCGGGTCAGTTTGTATCGTCCAGTTGTCGATCCATTTTGCACCAACTTAGGCCGCTGATTCTTTGCAATAATTGTCAATAAACCTCAACCTACTTGATGTTATTCTAATAAACGATATCTACCAGCCGCAGAGCCCCAGAGGGAACATTTATTTTTACAACTTTAACTTTTTGTACTTAGGGCATCGTAGTCCTGCTGCTTTTAGCACTGCTGTCTCTCGGCCCTGTCCTGGCGCTGACGCTCTACTCAGCGTCCAAAAACATTTATATTAGGCTAAGTGGTCTCTCTACATCGCCCTCGGTGCAACATATTTTTCTCTCCTTTTTTTGCATCTATGGTTGTTTGTCCTGTTTGTCTCTCGGTTGCCTTGTGTTAGACTAGTGAGATGTGCAGGGTGTTCCCTGACTTGCTACTGGAGATTGGTACCAGCTTGAAGGCAAAGAACAGGTCAGCGAATCGGTGGACTTTCTTCCTTAGCAGCTTTTTTATTTCTAATTGGCAAACATTGTTCACTCATTGTTTGCCAACTTGCATGCTCAAATGTGGGTCATCTAATTAACTACTAGTTAATACACTTTTTATCTCATTTATTGCATCTCTAATGAAAAATTGTAAACACTAAAAAGTGTTTTGATCCATAAGAGTTTTATAGGCGTAACCCAGCAATGGTATTCTTAAAAACTCTTAAGGCATGTCACATGAATTAAGACAATAAAAGCAGCATATAAGCTCCAGTAATTTCTATATTCTTTTCAACCACCTCAACCAATATTCTTTAAACCATGAGGCTGCCGATTCAGTGGCTCCATCACTGAGACTCTGCCTTTTTGACCCCCCGTCTTATTAAGGGCACAGATGAGATGAGGTGCCCCCAAACCTGCACAGCCATAGGAGAGTTCCTCTCTGATGCTCAGCCAATAGTCTATCTGTAAGACATTAAAGGGCCGTGTCATTAATCACGGCTAGAATCACTCACCCTGAGGGTGTCTCATGGTTTTATTGATACCCGTCTCTTTAGTGGGCCGTTGCCCCCCCACAGCACCCGTCTGAGACTCCTGGTGGAGTATATGATTGGTTGTCCCAGAGGTGAAGGCGGACATCCATTGGCTGTCGTGATCAATGCGAGTTGTCTCAGAAAATGAATGACAGTACTTTCATGTCGACTCAGACTCTCCTGCTCGTTCAAGCAGCCTGGTTCAAACGTAGCAGCTGAAAGATGTGAGATCCGAGGTACGGTTCTGTGTCTTAACATCAGAGAGGTTATATTAACAAGGGCATTGCTAACAATGTGACTCTACATCTTTATGAACAAACGACTCGATTGTTTTCCGAACATTGCTAAAGAAGTGAAATATTCTGTTTGCTGTTTTTTGTTTTGGAGGGGAGTTAACGGTACGGTTTGGCAGATCTTAATGACATTGAGTCAGATTTAGTTTTTTCCTCCTTGATCAAAGAATTCATCTTGGCTGTCCCAACATCCGGCACAGAGCGGCGACATCTAGTGTTATTTAGGCCTAAATTCAAAATGAGCAGATGACTAACTATGGGGATATTTGTCAAAATTCACCATAGATATAAGTTTCTTATAATTTCTCTGAATCTGAGGCTGTTGACGTGAATAAAAAAAAAAAAACTAGACTCAAGGTCAGGGCAGCATATTTGAATAAATGTTTTTAATCGCAAATCAATCTATTCCTATTCTGAATCGTTTTGACATGCCAGGTCACATGGCCTTGGAGAGGAGGTGAACGGTACTGTTTTCAACCATTAGAAATGTGTGTATGCGTGTGTGTGTGTGAGCATTCTGTTGTGCAGCAGCGTCTCGAGGGGAAATTTGACAGAAATGTCTCTGCTACATTTTACAGTCATACAATACTCTTCTAATTGTTTTGCTTTTCTTTGTTTTAGTTCCACATGGTTTTAACATTTAGTATTTTTGTTGATCCAATTCATTCAGATCTGCTCTGTTGCACTTTGGCCTTTTTAGGTGGATTTAGAAAATTTACATTTAAAGAAAACAGAACAAACCAATCTAAGGCACTGCGCAGAAAATTGTACTCGAGTAAGAGAATCACTACTTGAAACTGATTTTACTCAGGTAAAGGTGAAAAAGTAGTTCTTTAAGAAATCATTTAAGTAAAACAATATGCATTTTGCAAAAATGCTCAGTAACCGATCATAAGATCTGGTTTAATATTTCAACATGATGTCATCAACCAGACAAAAATGTAAGGTTTTGTGCAAATTCGGGTAATTTAAGGACTAAAATGAAGAAAAAACCCCAACTAATTCAGAAAGAAAATAATTTTATATTTTTCTTAAAAAAGAAAAAAAAACTTTTTAACCTAATACTTTGACTAGTTAGAGTACGTACACTTTATATAAGGGCAGGATAAAGTGCTTCAAGAGATAAAATATGGTGTTTGCTCGGCTGGATCTACAAATAGCACAGCAGGCTCAGCAAATAGAAAATAAAATTAGAACAAAGGTTGTGTTAGAACAAGAAGTCTCACTTAAACATAAATTGTAGGTCTGTGTCTCGTGCATTTTTTGCTAACATGATTTTTTTACCAGTGACGTTACTCACAGTAGGTAGAAATTTTATTCAAGTAAGAGTTATAATGCGCCATTTTAACATTAATCAAGTAAAAATAAATGTATGTTGCAGTAAAACTACAAATGACTGAATCACTTTTCCCTACCAAATAATATCTTACATTCACTTGCCTGTCGTCTCCTATCAGAAACAGACTTGTAGATTAAAGGAAAAAATTAAACATTTCTAAATCCGCCAGGGGTGGGAATATTTAATCTATTTATTTTTGTAATGAATTGATCTTGGCTGAAGAAATTCATCTTGTTCTTCTATTACTTATGATTTATATCTGATGAATCCTGCAAGTTCCAGAGAAATAGTCAGTGAACCGGCAGGATTGAATTTAAGCATCTTGAAATGTGTGTGTCCTGTTGCAATCTGATGTAAAACTAACAGAATTTCAGATCAGCATATGCTGGTATGATGGTCCAGAGCTGCTGTAGGACAGAAACCAGGTGTTTTGCTCTCTAGCAAAAAATCCTAAAGGAGAGAAAGTCCAGCCATCAGATTTTAACCTTGAACTCAAGTTCTATTTAATTATGCAGCTGGATGATGGCGGTCGGACATTCACCAGGAAATCCACCTGTTTGTGGTTTTAAAAAAAGTGTCTTTAGTCTGGCTGCTGCTGCAAATGGCTTAAAAAGTTATTCGATTTTGGATGGAAAGTTGTTTTCACAGGGTCAGGTTTGTTTGCAATGTTTGTTTTTTTCTTTCCCCAAATCGATCATTTGCAAACTTAGATTATTTCAAACATTCAAATGTCATAAAACAAGCAAGATGTGACATGCATGTAAAGGAAAATCTGCTGCATGATTTCTGTATGTATTATAAAGGAAAACATTAAAATGTTACAGTATGGAAAAAAACATGTAGAATATGTGTACAGAGTCGCAGGCGCTACGATTAACTTACTAATACTGTTCATACAGTACTTTAAAAAATGTCTATCATGTACATCTGTAATATTTGTCGATCAGAAAAATGGTTTTTATTTACATTATGATTGGCTTTAACTACAGTTTGCAGATTTCGTGTTGTATTATAAAATTAGAGGGGCTATTATGTATTTTCCAGACACATTGTGACATTTTACAGAATTAAGATTGTTGTTATAAAAATGCTATGCTGGTGGAGCAGCCGGCGGTGTGGTGCTCAGTGGGGTGGATGCTC
Organism: Poecilia picta; assembly: GCA_033032245.1. NCBI lineage: Eukaryota > Metazoa > Chordata > Actinopteri > Cyprinodontiformes > Poeciliidae > Poecilia > Poecilia picta. The sequence goes on along the minus strand of CM065353.1, from coordinate 26,140,704 downwards.
AGCTGGAGCCTGCAGCTCTGAGGAGGAGCTTTGTGGAAATGGGCGGGGCTTTGTGGGAGCAAGCGTTTAGGCGCCCCCAAATGGTTGCCACAAGGGATATAAGGCTTCCTCAAACATGAATAAGAAACAAAGCCAGAATTCCTGGAGTGTTATTGATGAGGGAACAACGTTATAACATAATATAAGCCTAAAAAAGGCTATTTTACATTTACACTTTAATAGAAACATTTTGAACCAGTCTATTAGTCTGACACCACCCTCATTTGCTCCCATAGCATCTGTTTACCCATACCAACATGGATGCTGTTATATATTTGTAAAAAAATAAAATAAAAAACACTTCATCAGTTTGCAGTTATTTTTATGCCACTGCTGCTGCATCTGCTTCAAGGATATTTTGACTCTAGTCGGTGAGCATTTCCATTCATTCCTCACTCTCATCCGAAATGTCACATTTGTAAAAGCGCAAATACTCCTGTCTGCAGTTTGTGTTGGATGGGAGCTTACAAGTGTGCGTCTGTTTGCCTATTCCCACGTCCCACACCTCACACCCCACTTTACCCACCCCCTCCGCCTCGTATCAAATGTCACATCTGCCTGTTTAAATGGCACTGACTTCACTTAACACAGAGACACTGTTGGGTCCTGCTTCTACTTTAACACAATTGTCTGCGAGCGTTGGGAGACAACACATACAACACACCACTACACACACAGCAGACTCGTGCAAAAGTGCTGACATGCACACACACGTGGCAGAAGCCTCTGACAGCCTCTCTGCTCGTCTTTTCTGCGTGTTCGTCTTTGGTAAAGGTAAAGTCCACTTGGTCTAAAAGTGAGCGTCTCTAAAAGTTGCTTAGTCTCCATCAAAATCAATACTGGTTCTCGTGAATCCGCAGGGAAAGTTACAATGTGGAAGTGTGTGTGTGTGGGTGCACGTGTGTGGTGTGTGTCATGGGACGTGATATTGTGTTCAGGAAGTAAGAGCGAAGAGAGAAAACTTGCTGGACCCAGTAATGGATTCCAATTCTAGCTTCTCCTCCAATATCCCTCTCTTAACCGCTCCTGCTTTTAGACTCACAAACAGACTAATCTCAATTTCATCCTTTTTTTTTATTCTTATCCTGGTTCCTCCTCTTTGTTTGACCTGCAGATGTCTAATGAACAGTTACTTGGGGGGGAGAGATGTTTGTTCTCCTCAGAGGCTCCTTTCATGTCAGGATTAAGAAATTCAAGCACATTACAAGTCTCCGTTTATCAGGACCTATTGTGGATGTTTCAAGGACAAAGAACAATTTCCATTATGGGACACTTTTAAGAAAATAACAGCCCTCTAATTCTTCACTCGTCATGGGTCCTTTAGGTTTTTGTACATAGAGAGGGCCTAATGGATCCCACAGTAATCAAATGGTGCCTAGATGTGTTCAGTGGGGGAAGGTGTGTGTGTGTTTTTAGTGCAAGAATGGATCTCCAGTTTCCACGTTAACCAAATAGAAAAGATGTATGCATGTTTGTTTGACATTTAATTTGGTATTCTGTATTCATGTTTGGCAATTTTTTTTTGTCAGAAAAAATTTTGCCATTCGCTTTTTTTTTTTTTTTTTTTGTTTGGTTAGAAGGAAAGGGTTATTGCAACTTTGTAGAGGAGATCTCTGGATTTCAGTTTCCAAGGTGGTTTCCTCATTGTATTGACAATCTGACTGGTTTTGATTTTTTTTTTACCTAAGTGACATTAGTGATATTTATTGAAAACTATACTAAATATTTGTTCACATATCATGTTCGTATGCAAATATATTTATTAATATTTAAACTTAACTTGCACAATCTTGGATTAACATTGAATCGTCTTAATTTTTTACTTAAAACAACGCACACTTCTCTGTTTAAAAAGACAGCAATATTTATTAAGACTTTTTTTTTGTCTTTTTTAGTTAACTGATTTGAATGTAATATTCTTAGCTGTGCAGCCTTTGACCAATAGGTGGGGCTCTAAACTGTGACACAATTACAAAAAGTATCTGTCCTATATGTGAATTGAATGTGGAAATCCAACAAGTAATAAAAACTAATTCAATAAATTCAACTGTTGCAGTAAAGCCATGTCGTTTAGGGGGGAGCAATAATAATGGAAAAATGTCATAGTTGTATTTTTATATGTGTGCAGGATTCATTCAACAATGATTGATTTAACCACTATTGTAACCCCGTACATCCTGCATGTTTTCTGACAGAGTATAGGGAACCTGACTGGAGCTTGTCCTGCCAGCAGCTTCACACACCAATTAAGTGCAATGATGACAAGCGTCTGTCAGCCATCAGGACCTTAAGCCTGCCATCATCCAAGTCCGGAGTCGTCGTCTTGTCACTGCGGAACGATCAGAGCGACAGCCTTTAAGGACTTCCTATCGAGCCTTCCCTCATTGGCTCCAGAGAATGTGAGACCAATGCTTTGAGCGTCCTCTAGGCCTGCCTCCTCAGAAACGGTACATGTTGTCTTCTTAAGCTGAAAATAAAAATCAATGTGTCAAGACTTACTGGAAGGAGGCTCGAGAAATGGCTTCCCAGAATCTAATTCCCCATGTCCTAATGCGGCGCCTGAAGTTAGTGTGGTTGTAAACGGGAGGGGAGAAGGGTTTTCTTTTTCTTTTTTTTTTGTGGGCAGTAAATGCAGAGTTCAGGCGTGGAGGTTGCCGTAGCCGTTTACCGGCTTTTATTTCTTTCTGTTTCTGATTTAAATGCAATTTAGCAATAAATCCCCCGACAGTACGGAGTCTGAGGTCCATCAGCTACCCAAGGTGTTATCTGGATAAATAGGATATCTTTACATTCTGGCCTCCTTTCTCGTACGGTCTGTGACACATTTGCGGCAAAAATAGAAGAAGTGTTGAAGAAGTGAATGGTGGGTTGCGTTTTGCACCGCCACCCGGCTCAGCAAAGGGCTTCCCCCTGAGCTGTGTGATCAAGGTCACAGCTACTGCAAGCCTGTCCTGTACTCCCACGTTTCCAGTTTGACCCGGGTCCAGATGTCTCTCTCTGCTGGACATCTTCGTAACCAGCCATTGTTGTTGGTAATGATCATGGTAAGCACTGGATGGTGACAGGACAGACGCTGTGTGGTGGATGGACAGTCAGCAGGATGTCCTAGAAAGTGGAACGCCTCTCAGTACTAAACTTACTGTCTAATATTTAAAAAACAAAAAAGACTGCCTCTTTAAATTCTAGAGTTCAATACATTTTGTATTAAAGGGTTCTGGGATGTACTTAATTTCTTGAAAGTAATCATGGGACCCATGTTTCTTTATGCTTGTTTTTAAATAATTCTAGAAGATTTAAAGCTGCAGTGTGTAACTTTTATGAAAAAAAAAAGTTTTTGACATTTTTGAAATTGTCTTGTCATGATGATAGGACAGAATTTGTGCTCAGTGTTCCCAGTACTAACTGTCTCTATCAAAAACAACCAATCAGAGCCAGGAGGAGGAGTGTCTTAGTGTTGTCAATCGCTCTTGTGCTTACCCCTCTCCCTTGCTCTCTACTACGCTACAACATAGCAATGTTAAAGCTAGTTAGCATAGCTCCTGATGATGGCAGATAAACGGTTTCTCCGCCATTAGCACATTGAGCTAGTGGCGTTGATGGATTGACATACTGCAGCTTTGAAAGGTCAGTTATGTATCTGTTTCCCTAGGTGTCAAACTTGGGGCCCGGGGGCCAAATCCAGCCAGAAGTTTCCATGTAGCCCTCTGGACTCTTAGGACACATAAGCAAAACCCTTATGGTGACAGATGTGTACTTAAATCATTTTTTTTATCAATCATAGCAGTTCTAGTCTGTGTTCTGCTAAATTACATTAATACCAGAACAAGTTTAATATTATTTAATTTTAAGAAGTACTTAAGAGACATTTATTGATATTTTAATAGATTGTTAAAGGGTTTAGTCAATGGATTCTGGCTTAAGTGACCCTCATGATATTGATATGGCCCAAAATGAAAATAAGTTTGAACCCTAAAGACCCTAAAAGTGATGGATGACATAAGTCTTTTTGTAACTTTTACTTATTATTATTTAGTTTCTGTTTTTTATTTTTTAACCAACTTTAGGGCGTCTGACGTATGTGGATTGTGAAAGGCATTGGTTTTGGTTTTTGGGAAACATTAATTGAAGTTTGGTCTCCATTATGATGTGTTTTGAGTTTTTTGGTGCCAAGTGACATATTTAGCTGAGTAAAACATCTAATTACTGTTTTGTACAAAATACACAGTCCAGTCACATTAATGTGACCACCACGTACTTTCCACTTCAGAGTTAAATAACCAATCACAGAAGGCAGGTGGCAGCACAGTGCAGTTGAGCGTATATAAAGGGTGTGTGTGGGCTTCGGAAAACATTTCAATCGTTGGCGTAATGCAGAAACGAAGCGATTTATCCGACGTCCAAAAGGGCATGATCATTGGCTTTCGGGCCAAGGGTGGAAGCATTTCCGAAACGGCTGAGTTTGTGAACTGTTCGCGTGCCGCCGTGGTAAAAGTGTACCGTGCATGGCAAAATGGGACTGTCCAAAATCAACGACGTGGCAAATGTGGTGCACCACGGGCCATAGATAACAGAGGCGAACGACGGTTGCGGAGATGCGTTCGGGCAGATAGACGGGCTACCGTTGAGCAACTGACCACTAAAATGAACCAAGGGGCTACCACAAGTGTCTCCCAAACCACTATTCAGCGAACATTGCTGCGTCTGGGCCTCCGAAGCGGACGCCTGGTTCGTGCACCTATGCTGACTGGTGTTCATCGACGACGAAGGCTAGAATTTGCACGCCAGTACAGCAGCTGGACGTCCACTGAGTGGCGACAGGTAGCGTTTTCAGATGAATCGCGTTTTATGCTCCATCGGACAGATGGACGTTGGCGTATAAGGCGTGAAACCTCTGAAAGGAACCACCCTGCAACCATTGCAGGAACGGTCCAAGCTGGAGGCGGGAGCATTATGGTCTGGGGAATGTTTTCCTGGCATTCTCTGGGTTCACTGATTATTGTGGAAGGCACGATGGATCAATACAAGTACGCATCTGTCCTTGCGGACCATGTCCACCCCTACATGCGCATTGTTTTTCCTCAGGATGATGGCATCTTCCAGCAGGACAATGCGAGGTGCCATACAGCTGCCAGTGTACGTGCGTGGTTCGAAGAGCACCAGGATGAGTTTACCGTCCTCCCCTGGCCAGCAAACTCACCTGACTTAAACCCAATCGAGCATCTGTGGGACCATCTCGATCGAGTTGTTCGCGCCATGGATCCTCAACCGCGTAATCTAGCGCAGCTGGCCACGGCATTAGAGTCGGCATGGCTCAACATCCCAGAGAAGACCTTCAGGGACCTAAGTGACTCTCTTCCTGCACGTCTCGTAGCAGTTCGCTCTGCGAAAGGTGGTTATTCTGGCTTTTGACAGATGGTCACATTAATGTGACTGGACTGTGTAGATTTTAAAGAAAAAAAACAGAAACATCAAATGATTATGTTTTTAAATGTGTCTAAATAGAAATGTTAAAATTAAATTACCTTTTAGAGTTAATGGACTCTAAGTTGCCTTTTGCGTATGTAATTGATGCAGCAATTCAACTTTTAGTGGCATTTTTTTCACAAAGCTTTCATCTCATTTGCAGCTCTGGTAACTAGCAGTTTCGTAACAGGTTGCCAGCCACTCTGTATCCTTAAAAGCAGCATTTCAAAAACCCCATTTCATAACAGCTGTACTTTTTAAAGTTTTCTCCAAGTACCATGTGGATGCTTTTGAAAAACTACGCCAGTTTGCTTTCCTGTCGGCTGCATTTATTTGGATGCAAATTAAGGAAAGTAACACATGGTTATTCATTTCCTCCACATATTTTAAGTAAAACCGTCCAAGTTTAAAGCTGGAAAAATAAAACAGAAGATGCACTAAAGTAAGAATCCCAAGTGGGAAAGGTGGAGGTTACATGGTGGAGGTTACACTTTGAAAATCAATTTTTTTTTCACTGTATGACAAAATTAACTTTAGCTGACAAACTTCAAATTGGCTGTTTCTGTGTTGAAGGTGGGAAAAAAAACTCATGCAAGCAAAGATTTGCTTCATCCTTGCTTCTAAAACATAAAGCAAAGAAAAAGGGCATCCCGACTTGGGGTGTCTGAACCCAGTAGCTCAGTTCTGCACATAAAATCTTTCAAATGCTCATCGCAAAATGGCTGGGGGGGGTGAAACAACCTTGAATATTTAGAAACCATTCCTTTCAAGGATCTGAGTTATAATTTTGCTAGTTTCTACTTTTCTGCTCAGATTCTCGAGCTGCCTTGAAAACTTAAGAAAGGTCATGAAAATACTTCTATTCACTGTATTGACAGCGTTGGGCAACAGCAGAATTTGTAAGTTTAAAACATATCAAGTGATGAATGTGGGGTTTTTTTTCTTCAGAAAGCCCCACAGGCTTTCATTTGCACATCTCATCAAGAAGGTCAAACATTTAAAACGGCAGCTGCAGCTAGCATTGTGTTGTTGTCAAGGACATTTTTTGGGAGCAGATGCTTGTGAAAACATATGGTATGTTCAAGACACACACACGCACACACACACACACACACACACACACACGGGCTGCACAGACGGGAACCATTGTTTTTTTTTTTTAATGATTTAGCAGACATTATATTGAATTACCCTAGCTATAAGCTTATTAGTCTAACCTGATCCAGTTCTGCACTGTGTCTTACCTCAACAAGGCTCAGTCCCTTCTCTGTACTCACTCTCTGCCTGTTCAGGGTCAGTGGGATGAGGGCCCATCCCAGCTTGCAAAACCATGGTGACATTCAACTTCCAGTTTAAAATTATTCCAAAAATAAATGTGTTTAGCATTCAGCAGTTACTTTCTTGAAGTGGTAGTATTGTGTTTCCCAGGGACGCAGTGCCATTTTACAGCATGATGAAGAAATTATGTTACCTTCAGTTGTTATAAAAAAATATGCATATGTCAAATAGGAGCTAAAAGAAATGTTACCTCCTGATTTAAAAGCTTGAAATTGGGCTTCTGTCTCTTTAAGAAACTCCTGCTCTTTCTGAAACTCCACCTTCAGAAGTCGTCACAACATGGCTTCTCTATTAATCCTGTAGCAATGTTTTACCAGCGTTGTACTGAGAAGTAGCTCAAATGATTAGCTTAACAGATGTGCTGTTCCACCAGGTGTTTGCTAATTCTTTCTGGCTAGTCTGAAGGAGCTGAGCGGGGGAGTCCTGAGTAAATTTCGTTCTTATTGTTTTGAGAATACCCAATAATCGACCTTCTCATGTAGATGATGTGGGATAAGGCTGAATTTAGAGGGGGTAGCAGCACCTGTCGGCTTACTTCTTGTCCGCGCAGCAGAAATTGTTGTGATTCTCTGGTTAGCACCAATAAGCATTTGCATTATTTTATTTGTTGAGCCAACAACCTTCAGGAGTACTTCTCGAACAAATCTCACTTTGTGAATCCAAGGAATTTGCATCTTTCTTCTGCACAGCTTTATAAATAGTAAGTTTCGACAAAAAACAAACATAAAGCTACAAGACAAATTAGGAAACAACTGTTTCTATGTGGATGCATTTCTTATTTTATCTGAACGCTTCTTTTGTCTGGGTATGGGATTCCCTTCCATGCTAAACCCAGCCTCCGGTTTAAGATCCCGTCTTTCACGCGATAAAAGCACAAGCTGCTTATAGAGATGAGCACCGATAGCCGCTGTACCATGTTGCAACACAGCAATGGCAGCAACAAGCAAGCAAACACACACGCGCACACACACCTACATGGATTTTCCTACTATTAGGCAGCTCGAGGCCTTGCTGCAGTTTTGACATGGGCTGTCGTGATGTGCAACAGCATGCCAGCTAGCTGGGTGGGAGGATGTAGATGTGCTGCTGTACGCCTCAGTAGGACTGTAATCCATGACTCACATTGTGTCTGTGCGCGTGTGTGTGTGTGTGTGGATTCGTGTCAGGAGAAAAAAAACAGAGGCGAGTTGGGTTTTAGGTGAACTTGTTTCCAGTCATGCTTTCCGTGTAGAGATGTGCCTAAATGTCCAGCGCAATAACTATTAAAGCAAGCAGAGTCCAAAGAGTCGCAGTGCACTCCTTGAATGTTTTACTCTCTAATTTCTCCAACGCTTGTATAAATTTTATTTGCTTGGTGAATCTCTTCACTTGCATTTTTTAAAGAGGTTCTTCCCCCCGCACCCCGCCAAGTCAAACTTTTAGAAACTGTATTTTCTTTTAGATTGTTCTCAGAAATAACAGTGTAAAGATCAAATATTGTTGAAGGTTAAGTTGAAACTACGACTTAAGAGAATCAGAAGCAGACAGTAATGCATGTAAGGGGGGTAAGAGAGAGAGAGAGAGAGAATGAGAAGAAAGGAATTCCTCAAAAAGATCAGAGGCAGGCTGAAGCTGGTGGTTGTGACTTGAATAGTAATAATCCCAAAGACACAAAAACAGAGTCAAGAGGCGGGTGGAGGGAGTTTGATTCAGTCCCTTAGTAACAACAGACAGAGGCAAAGACAGGGAAGGCACCGCAGATGAAATCCATTAATAGAAATATTATCTAATGATTGCAGTCGAGCCGTGCTGCCTCACCATGAGGCGTCAGGATCAGCGGTGCTAAATATGATCCTGCTAACAGCAGCTCAAGATATTACAGTATCACTTTGCTGTGTTTGGTAAAATACACCGAAAGCACTGCGAGCACAGCTTACGTTCAAGACCCTGACGACGTGAAATAAGGCGCTGCGTGTTCGGAGAATGGAACCGTTTTGCTTAATGTAGCAACAACCAAGGTGGTAATGGCTGCCGTTTTAAGAGGGCTGTGGTGAACGAGAGAGAGGTTTTCATTGGGAGGGAAAAAATAGAGCAAGAGAAGCTTATCCGTTTCCTCATAGCCAAATGTTTTATTTCATATAAGTTGTGTTCATTTAATTTATTTGTTAATGAATGTAACTTGAACGATCCGTCCAGATGTGTAGCCTTTGAAATGCGTAACCATGACAATCCTGATCACTAACTGGAAAGAAGATATCAAACCCACAGATTTGTGCGCAGAGTTAAAAAAAAGGGTATAAAAAATAAAAACTAATTTCCAAACCAAGCCAAAAATAACAGTAAAAAAAACTACAACCAACTTTAAAAATGATACACAACAGCAAGAGAGTTTCATGTTTTGATGTCAGACAAACAGGGCAGTAATACTTGAACCCAAAGGACGGCTGCAGTTTCTGTCCTTTGGGTTTAGAAAGCGTGATATTGATTAAACTTTCTCCTTTCATCAATATCTTGTAGCATTTCTTGTGGCTTTTCATTGACACTCATTATGACTTGTTCCTCTTGAAAAGTCCGGTATGTTTGGTGTGTAGAGAAACAGGCATTTTGTTCCTCCTCTTTCTGGGATACTCCAGGCATTTTCCTTTTCCAGGGTACAAACTCTCTAGTTGATTCTAGAAAGTACGCATGCAGAAGACAAAAGTCATCTTTCTTTTTTTTTATCCCTTTCCAGCTGGCCTGTGCAGAACAAAACCGATTTCCGTAGTCAGTCAACAGCTCAGTGGACAATTGGAAAGGTGATTTCTTCACTGAAGGTATTCTTCTTTTCCCCCTGCCCCACATTTTCTCATGCAAATGAGGAATTTGACACACCAAATGATTCCTGTCAAGTGTTCATATGCATGTGTGTGTTTTGTTGTTGCCGGTTGCTGTGAGAGAGAGCTTCATCTGTGTGAAGACACACATTATTTAGCATGCTACCAAGTGAAGCAGAACATGGAAGAAATTTTAATCAAGGCTCTTGGCGAGCCTTTTGGTTTTGTTGAGGTGGCTGCGTGTGTGTGTGCGTTGTGTTGCACATGTGCATTTGAGCATAGATTATTGGAAAGGGTGTTTGGGGAATTGTGAAGAGACATCAGCTCTTCTCCCAACTCTTACGGAGAAGCAAATAGCCCTGACCCGGAGAGGCTCCTCTGAGAGGTTAGACAGTAACCGTTGCCAGGTTTGTGTATCTGTGGGATGCTCTGATTGGCCCACTGGAAGTCAGGTAGGTTTTACTTCCTGGCTTGTTTTGGTAGTTTGTATGTAAAGACTTTGATTTTCCTTGTAAAATGCAGTTGTTTTTTTCATATGTACAGTCATGCGATAATTGTAGATGAGAAATTGCAGCTTTTTTAACAGTAATATCTGAATTAAAGCCACTAGTCAGATTTTTTTTGTGTGAAATTATTTCAAATCAATTTTGATATAATTTGTCTCCCTTAGCAACAACACATAAGTGAGTGACTTTTTTAATTTAGAAAATATAGCTCCAATGATCCAAGAATTAAGTTTCAAACTCTTGTGACATCACATAAGACAGCAAAGCAAAAATGTATTTTGTATTTGTATTTTTCTTGTTGTTTTGGCCTCTTTAATTGTCTTTTCTAGCAAATTCTTCCATCAGACATATTTATTTGTATTTTATTAGACTAAGTATTACATGTCATACGAGAGAAATGCCTGGAGTTTTAGAAAATCTGACAATGATAACATGAGAGTAGGCAAGAAGAGCCAGATTTCACTCTCAAAGATGATGGGGAAACAATTTATTCTGGTTATATGTTCCACAAAGAGGATTTTCACCCCTGAAAATTTTCCTTTGAGAACTCGGCACACCCTCTCTGCTCCAACCGCAAAGGATCCGAAAAGCAGACAAACTTACAATGAACGCCAGCCTACCATTTAGCATCTGTATGCAAAAACCTGCACTTCCATTATTTCAGTTCACAACGAAGTGAGGAAGAAAAAAACTAAACTCTGTATTCAAGTTAGTTGTTTGCTGCACAGCTTAGGAATTAATTTTTTCCACTAACGGTTTTATGGTGTGTATTTTAAATAAATACTATTTATTCTTTTCATCAGTTCTTGTCTTGGAATAGCGACACAGTAATGGTTCATTTCCTCTCTTGTAGTAAGGACAGACCTTTCCAACATGCGTACATCAAAAGTGCATAGTCAGCAAAGAATTGATTTGAAGTTTTTCCCCTTCTATGTGAGAAATCACCCAAAGTTTAAATTCAGGTCAACCTGTAATATCACCACAGCGATTCTACAGCATGTAGTTCAAGTTTTATTTCTTTTTTATAACTTTAAAAGTAATTTTATTCTTGCGTGCTCTACTAACTACACCAGTAACTGTTAAACAAGTTACTGCTTCACCTTGTCAATTACTGACTTAATTAGTACTTCACTTATTAGTTGCTCATTTGATCAAAACACAACGTATTGTCACCCTGCCAGGTAAACTAAATTCAAAGTTTCACACTTTGGGGCGATAATACACAGCTCTAAATGTGAAAAAGAGCAACCTGTTGCTGGTGTGCAGTTTGTTTTTTCTTTTTTCTTTCTGGGAAGTGGAGCACAGAGACCGAGTTGAGCTTGAGCACATCAGCATCTTCTTTGGCCTCTTCTCAGGTTGGTGAGCCATTCATCTTACTTGACCCTGTCCCATCACAGTCCGGTGGCCAAACACCACTGCAGAAGACCAACTCGCCCAAGTATGAAAATCCACAAAATGTAGGGAAATCTTCCCCCTTTGCTACCGCGGTAACAGTAAATCCATTTCAGTTGTGTTGTTTAATCTCTAAAGACAGTTTTATAGTCCTTCTTTTTCAGCTGAGACATCTTCGTTTGCTTGGACCCATCAAAAGCATTTTCTGTTCCCACGCATATTTACACTGCGCCCATTCTTACGATGCTGTTCGTCATTATTCCTGTGTTTTGCATCAGGCTGACTGCAGTGACTTATCTATGACCGTTTCAAATGTAGGCTTTGTTAAAAAGAACAGAAAGCAACAAAGGAAACCACATTCACAGCTAATGTCAGCGTTATCTGCAAGTTTGTTATATCCATTGATGCTCCTGGCAGAGGAGAAGCCTTAGTGTAATAGTTCAGGTCAGGTGTCACGGGATCATTGTGTTGTTTTCCTTTAAATAGCTCAATGTGGAGCAGTGGAATACAATTTATTAGTCGTACAAGAGTGACCTCTATTATCTGCTACAGTAACGCAGGATTATAACACACAGAGCATCCATTTTTTTCAGACATCTTGTCTCTGGTTTTCAAAGATTATCATTCTCATGACTGACAGGGCACACTTTGACAAAGTAGAAGCTTAAGCCAAAAAATAAAAAATAGCATAATTAAAATCAGAATGTATCAAGCTCAGCAAAGTTGGGTTGTTAATATTTCCTTTTGACGTGGATTTGGCTTCGTCGATCTATCTTTATCACCCTAATGAGCACATGTGTTTTTTGGGGGGTTTTTTGCTCTAAAAAAAATTATGAAGGTGGTTTTTCATCATTTTCGAATGCAAACTTTGTTTTGGCTCAGATAAACCTCAACGCTCAACTAAGAGATTCATGTTTTTCACTTTGGCCTCAATGCGCAGGTTGTCCATCTGTCTATTTGGAAGAGAAGAAGAAGAAAATAGCTGAAAATGAAGAACACTATTATGATTTGTTACCAGGTTATTAGTGCTGTTTTGGTTGTTCTCAGAGTTAAACAATCCCAACTGGGAAGGTGAATATTCCTACACCATATTATTCTTTGTCTGACTTGGACTTTTCCTTAACCGCAATATGTTCATAAGCCAACCTTTAAAAGAACTTTTTTATGATAACATGGCAGAAAGTTAAGATATTCCTAGTGACATGATGTACACAAGAAAGAAAAGCACTTTTGGTGTCTCATGTCTTTATTCATGAAAAATTTCTATTACTAACCTTTTTATTTAAAGGGGGAATAAACAGTGGCAGATTATGGAGTTAACCAGTTGCTATTTGAACATTCAAGCAGAAGGAAATCAGATGCTGTACAACCATGCCAACGATCCACAGTCGAAGCCAAGACACAATATTACGATTTTAGCACTGACATTGAATATTTATGAATGAAACTAAAATAAGTTCTCTGTAATAGAAAATATTAGAATATTCCACCAAACTTTTCTTTTAAATCATCTGAATGCAGCTCTCATGAGATTGGCCGGCTGCTCTCACATTGACCTCTGCGTCGTCATAGAACAGCAGGGAAGGAGCTCCTTTGTGCTGAAGACTATCTTTTCGTCGCTTTCCCAACCCCAAAGCTGATCACGATCAAAGCTGTCCTCGTTAATATCAAAGACTCCCTCTTCTTAGCCGAAGCCAAATGGCAAGGCAATCCGTGCTGAGCTCCACAAAATCCTTGGCGCGTTGCAATCTGAAAACTTCACACCTACAGTTCGATCAAGCCTTCTTTTCTCTTTGTTGAGGGAAACATCCACAAATGGTGGCAACCTGCTGCTGTAAGATCCAGAATCAATTGTTAGCCCGGGCAGACTTCAGAGACTCACAAGGTTTTAGCATATTTTTAATCAATTTCTTACTTCTTCCCATCCAGACTCTTGTTAAACTAAGTTAACTGAGTGTAATATGAAAAAATCACATAGTTTTTGAACGCAGGGCCTAGAAGCAGTTGTTCACAATATTCTGGTTAGAAAACTAATCATTTATGCACCCAGAGTTATGCTTGCTCTGGTTGCTGGGTGGGCTGCACAGTGGCGCAGTTGGTAGAGCTGTTGTCTTGCAGCAAGAAGGTTCTGGGTTCAATTCCCAGCCCCAGTCTTTCTGCATGGAATTCGCATGTTCTCCCTGTGCATGTGTGCTACTCTGGTTTCCTCCTGCAGTCCAAAAACATGACTGTCCGAATACTTGGTCTGTCTAAATTCTCCCTAGGTGTGAATGTGTGTGGATGGTTGTTTGTCCTGTCTGTCTCTGTGTTGCCCTGCGACAGACTGGCGACCTGTCCAGGGTGACCATGCCTCTCGCCCAGAACGTTAGCTGGAGATAGACACAAGCAACCCTCCTGACCCCACTAAGGGACAAGGGTGTAAAGAAAATGGATGGATGGATTTGTTGGGTAAGGCCTGTCCAGAAGTCACAAAAACTTGAAATGATTGGACTTGTTTTTACACGCAGGTGTGAAACTGAATAACCAAACATACTTAAATGTATTATGTATTGATTCCTTCCTGCTACAGCGACGTAAAATAAATTTCCTGGGACAAATATTGTAAATACATCCTTAAATCCAATTTGTTACTTACCTAATTATGAATTTAACTGATACTTACATGGAATGCCTTTTTGAGTTTGAACAGCGATACAGAACACAACACCTCATATCTTTTAGCATGCTATGCTAGCTCTGTAACACATGGCCTGAACAGATACTTCCTGGTTCTCTTAAAGGGCCAGCACGCCCATTCAAGCTAATTATAGAGTCAGAACAGCCGAAGATACATATCCTGGCAGATGAACAGGACAACGTTTCAATTACTGTGCAAAGGAGATACTAACAATACAATTGTATTAAAATATACCAATATTCTTGTAGTTGCCATATCTGACTAAAAATCCTTGAAAAATCCTGTTATCTACTTTATATATACACCTATATATATATATATATAATATATATATTATATATATATATATATATATATATATATATATATATATATATAGTGTATATATATATATATATATATATATATGCCACACACTTGGATCATTGAATGCTTAGAGATGTACAACATCAATAGGACTCTAAGAGCCTTCATTGCAAACTCGATGGGGCTGTGGAAAACCACCCTTGAAGCCAACTGCAAACCACTTGCACAAGTGTCCATCAAATGTGGCATATACCAAGGAGATGCTCTGTCCCCACTGCTGTTCTGCATAGGCCTGAACCCCCTCAGCCAAATCATCAACAAGACTGGCTACGGATACCGACTGAAGAATGGGGCCACAATCAGTCACCTCCTCTACATGGATGACATCAAGCTGTACGCTAAGAGTGAGCGAGACATCGACTCACTGATCCACACCACCAGGATATACAGCACTGACATTGGGATGTCATTCGGACTAGAGAAGTGTGGTCGGATGGTTACAAAGAGAGGGAAGGTCGTCCACACAGAAGGGGTCTCACTCCCAGAAGCAACAATAGCAGACATTGAGGACAGTTACAAGTACCTGGGAATACCACAAACAAATGGCAACCTCGATGAGGTCACAAGGAAAGGAGCCACAGCCAAATACCTCCAACGAATAAGGCAAGTCCTGAGAAGCCAGCTCAATGGCAAGAACAAGATCCGTGCAATAAACAGCTATGCCTTACCAGTAATCAGATACCCTGCCGGAATAATTAGCTGGCCAATGGAAGAGATAAAGGCCATGGATGTTAAGACTCGGAAGTTACTAACCATGCATGGAGGGTTCCACCCCAAATACAGCACCCTGAGACTATACACGACCCGTAAGGAAGGAGGCAGAGGACTAGTGAGTGTGAGAGCCACTGTCCAGGATGAAACATCCAAGATTCATAAATACATCAAGGACAAAGCCTCAACGGACGATATGCTCAGCGAATGTCTCAGGCAATGGGGAACAGAGGATGAGGGGCTAGAGTTTCCATCATGGGAGAACAAGCCCCTACATGGGATGTACCACCGACAAATAACTGAAGTGGCTGATATCAGGAAATCCTACCAATGGCTGGACAAAGCTGGACTCAAGGACAGCACAGAGGCTCTCATCCTGGCTGCACAGGAACAGACCAAACACCAGAGCAATAGAGGCTCAGATCTACCACACCAGACAAGACCCAAGGTGTAGGTTGTGCAAGGAGGCCCCTGAGACAGTCCAGCACATAACAGCAGGGTGCAAGATGCTGGCAGGGAAAGCGTACATGGAACGACATAAGCAGGTGGCGGGCATAGTGTACAGGAACATCTGTGCAGAATATGGACTGGAAGCCCCGAGATCGAAGTGGGAAACACCCCCAAAGGTGGTGGAGAATGACCGAGCTAAGATCCTGTGGGACTTCCAGATCCAGACAGACAAGATGGTAATGGCGAACCAACCGGACATTGTGGTGGTGGATAAAGAACAGAGGAAAGCCGTTGTGGTGGATTTAGCAATACCAAGTGATTACAACATCAGGAAAAAGGAGCATGAGAAACTGGAGAAATACCAGGGCCTCAGGGAGGAATTGGAAAAGAACTGGAAGGTGAAGACCACAGTGGTGCCTGTGGTCATCGGGGCCTTCGGGGCAGAAACCCCCAAACTGGAGCAGTGGCTAAAATAGATCCCAGGAACAACATCAGACATCTCAGTCCAGAAATGTGCAGTACTAGGCACAGCCAAGATACTGCGCAGAACCCTCAAGCTCCCAGGCCTCTGGTAGAGGACCCGAGCTCAGAGGATGAAAGAGACCACCCACAGAGGGTGAGAAGGGAATTTTTTTTTTCATCCATCCATCCATTTTCTTGACACCCTTGTCCCTTGGTGGGGTCGGGAGGGTTGCTGGTGCCTATCTCCAGCTAACGTTCCAGGCGAGAGGCGGGGTTCACTCTGGACAGGTCGCCAGTCTGTCGCAGGGCAACACAGAGACACACAGGACAAACAACCATGCACACCTAGGGACAATTTGGAGAGACCAATTAACCTGACAGTCATGTTTTTGGACTGTGGGAGGAAACCGGAGTACCCGGAGAGAACCCACGCATGCACAGGGAGAACATGCAAACTCCATGCAGAAAGGCCGGGGCCGGGAATCGAACCCAGAACCTTCTTGCTGCAAGGCAACCGCTCTACCAACTGCGCCACTGTGCAGCCCTTTTTTTTTTTTATATGTATATAGTATTGTATTATGTATTATGTTTACCCCAGTGTTAGT
This sequence comes from Poecilia picta, assembly GCA_033032245.1. Taxonomy (NCBI): domain Eukaryota; kingdom Metazoa; phylum Chordata; class Actinopteri; order Cyprinodontiformes; family Poeciliidae; genus Poecilia; species Poecilia picta. The sequence continues at coordinate 26,123,903 of CM065353.1, read as the reverse complement.
GTTTATATCTTTAAATTTTTGAAAATGTTTGAATGTCTTTTCAACCCCCAAATAAGTGAAGACGTTTTACATCTATAAGCTTTAAAGTGGGAGCAGAAAATAAACGTGCTCTCATTTTTGCTGGACCATCAGTACATTTCAATATTCTTTCAATAGTGCCAAGAGGCACTCTTTAAAAGCTTTTTCTTTCTTCCCTCTTCCCCCCCACCCCATCTACTTCCCCAGTTCACTGGATGCAAACTAAGGTCCTTTTCCATATACTGATTCATCCCAGCCAAGTGTGCAGGACAGAACTTGGCTCACATCCACCTACACCATCTCAGATGAAGCCCTTGTCTGAGGATTATGTTGAAAACTTGGTTTTAAGTCAAAGTATAATTACTTCAGTCCTCGCGTGCCATGAGCGGCGGCGCTGTTTACTCACTCTGGCGAGCGTGTCGACGTGAAATTTCAATCTTGGAGGATGACGGAGCAACAGATTGGAGAAACGGGGTTTTGCGCCTCCTTCGCTGCCTCCTTGTTAACTCGCGCTCGGCCGACACTAACCTCTAACCCTCTGCCGTCTGTATTAATTATGCTACTGTGTGGATCAGGGAGGATTTATTAGATAGAGGGAGGCTTACAATAGCTGGCATTTTGCTTATTAATGATAATCACGATAATCCCCTTTTCTACTAGGCTGAGATTTATTGTCTAGGGACATGAGACCCGTGTTTACGCGGCTGATGGTAAATCAATGTCAGGCCCGACTTTTCTAGAAACATTTTTTTCTGTTGAGTAGGGTGCCCTTGCCCTTCTTTCTTGTACCTTTTTAATACCAGACATTGTTGACCTCTTAGCACTGACTGGCGTGAGTAGTTACGTCTGTCGTTCTTCCTTTCCTGCTGGTAAAAACACCATCTCCCACCTGTAATACCTTCTGTTCCTTTCTCCTTTTTGGTTTTCTTGCACCAAATGTATTTTTTTCTTCTTCTCCTCATTAACTTTGAGAGATGAAGCTTTTTAGCCATTAGACCTTGCAGTGCATTCAGGCTTTTTCCTTCAATTACACACTCCTTTTATAAAGTGTTTTTTTAAAGATTCTTGTTTCTTTTTCTCTGTTCTGTATTGTCCCCATCTTGCACTCTTTGCTTTAACTCTTAACAGTTTGCCCGCTATGAACAGGTTTAAATTGTCTTGTTTTTCATGTATCTATTTATAGTTTTGCTTGTGAATATTGCCTGTATTTTATCTGCTTCTCTTACTCTAATTATCATCTCTTGTTTTTTTTTAAATCTTCCTTTTTTCTCCCCCCATTCTTCTCCAGAAGTCACTGCCTCTGGGCCAATCCTGCCTATTAGCATTAGAATACATTTACCTCATCCCACAAACCACTTATTGTGGCTTTCTTCTTCTTTTTTTTCTTCAAGCTTTCTGCCATCAGCTGCTACTTTTAATAAAACCTAGCTATAAACTCTTGTGTTTTCATCAACCTCCCCTTCCTTCCTGCAGCATGTTACTGTGTTTATGGAGTACGTGGTGGCAGACGACGCAAGCTTTGATTTAATGATACCGCAGCTCAGTCCGTATTTTAGATCCAGGCACGTCTTTGGAAAGATGCAAAATAATGCAGATCCGGCATGACTGGACAAAAACGACACCTCTCTGGAAATAACTCTTCTACAAAAGCAAAAGTACAGCAATAAAACGGTGGCATTACACTCAGCAAATCGGCCAATCGCGTGAGAATAATTCAATTCATTCACATGGCGACGCAATTATGTTTAACTTGGACAGGGCAGACGACACTAAAATGAAACACATGGTCAATGTAGCAAGCGCATGATTTGGACAATAATTAACTTTAATTAGCTTTCGTTAGTTGTTTTTTTTCTAATCACTTATTGAGGCGAGCTCAGAGAAGTCTGCTCTGTATGCTACATAAGTCGGAATAGAAGGAGAATCCTTTGGTATGCAAATGACTAGCGATAAAGAAATTCCGACCAAGACGAACAGAACACCCTTGCACTTCAGTTAGGAGAGATGAGGGAGACCTTTTCAAATCACACCGACTATATTGCCATTGAATAGTCATTTGAGATCATTTGCTGACTCAGCTTTTAAAGGACAAAGATGAGTATCGGCCTGGGGAAGGCACTTTTGAGTGTCAGATTTATAAGATCTTGCTCTAAATACTCTCCTGTTCACCTGGCCTCATTGTTTGCTTCATACTGTGAAGGTATAATGGTTTTTAACTTTTGGCTTTAAGTTGTACAAATTCTCATAGTCACCTCTCTTTTCATGTTTTGCAACAGCTTTGATACGACGTCGTAAAATAGAAAGTTATAAAGGAAAAACTAGACTCAATGTAACTATCAGCTTTTAATAAGCAGGATTTGCTTGTAGAGAAAAAAAAAACAACTTCTGACATGGTTTTGAAAGGTTATATCAGTAAATGCCGGTTATCGCCCGTAAGAACATTATCTTATCGACTATCCGTACCAACCAAAATCTTCAGGTCAGATTGGTCATTGGTTTCATTGGTCGTTGACTATTTTTACAATAAATATCTCTTGTACTCTGGACAAAGGAATGAGAAAATCTCCGAGATGTGATGACGACATTAAGCATAAATGCTACGTTTTCATTGACCAATTTGACATTTCAAAGATAAATTAGCATAATAGAAAAATGACAATAAGAAAAAGAAAACGTTTGTTTTGGCACTAGAATGAGGTTGTTATTTGGCCGTAAAGAAATACTTGCAATGGTAACACTTTTTTTCCGCTTCATACAAGTCACATAATGTTGCCACTGGCGCAAACCACAAAGATGGCGGCAAGAAGTAGCCAGACGATGACGCCGCAGGCTTTCTTTTATGATTTATTGTGTTTCTTATTTAGTGGAAACACCACAATTGCCAAATTGTGTCTTTTTGACATTAGTAGGTTATACAACGTTTTGTTCACATTTGTAATGGAAACAGAAAGCAAACTTCAGATGTTATGTCCTCTGTAATGGTGTAAGCATGCAAATTGTGAAGGCAGCTTCCAACTGACCATTTCCAAGCATAAATTATGCTGAAAGTTCTTAAATATATGAAATACACTCATTTAAAAAAAAGTTTTTACTGGAGACTGAATTATGAAACTCATATCTCTTTCTAAAGAATCTGCAGTGTTCAAAATTGCAACTTAAATTCATGACCCAGGATACGCTGGAGGGACGATGTTTCTCTGTAGGCCTGCGAACGCCTTGGGGTTCCCCTGGAAGAACTGGATCAAGTGACTGGGGAGAGGGACGTCTGGGCCTCCCTACTTAGGCTGCTGACCCTGCAACCCGACCCGGGATAAAGTGGAAGAAGATGGATGGATGGATGAGAAACGCAATTTTATGTTATTTATTTCAATGCATATTAATGTAAAGATAAATATGATTTTCATAAATACTCTTTTTGAACTGTTAAGTGCTTGCTAAACATCTTCCCATTTTTTTCCTTCTAGTCTTTCACACAGCACTGAAAACCACTTGAGTACTGAATTGCTCTGCTTGACCCTTCCGATAAAGACGTGTCAAGCCAGTCTAATTAGTCAACACACACAAACTCTTGTGTACACGTACAGGGAAGTACCAGAGGAATGTGTTGATTGCACCAGACTTTTATCACTATAAGCTTCTTTATCTTTTCACATTAGGAATCAGGTTAGTCTGATCAAGGCCTAAACCCAATAGTCAAAACTTCTGCACCATCTGGCCTTGCAGAATTAATTTGTACGTATAGTACATTGTTGTTGGTTACGTTTATATAAAAAAACGGAGTACATTAGGAAATGGCTGAGTTGTTTCGAATAAATCCAAGGAAAGAAGCGACCCTGCATTTTTATGAACTGCAACACAGACACAAAAGCCAAGTAAGGTAAAGATAAATTGAGCTTCGTTAATTGTATTTCAGGCTTGCCATCGTAGCCGATTTTTATATTTCTTCTCGAAGATGGGGGGGAAAAAAATCTGTGTAGTGCGGATGGCCTGTTCTCTGATAAAGCTTTCTGTCTAGAACCGCCGCTGGTCTTTTCTTTTCTATTTCTCATCTTACGGTCTTCTTGTATGTAAATTGTAAGAAAATTCTCAAGGCTGATATTAAAATCATCCTTCAAAAGACAAACAGAAACAAAATGAGAACATCTAAGACTCCATTATCATTTTGTCTCTTTCAATTTGAAAATTTTTTTGGAAAGCATTGTAATGGGAAAGAGTTAACTTCCCTATTACAACTACTGTCTAAAAAGGTAGTCCATGGATCTTTTCTAAAAAGATTGTTGGTTTACACTAAATTAGTGCTTTGCTGATGATGCTAATGTGAAGCTTAGCTGTTCAGAGTTGTTGGCGATTACCACAAATACAACACACACATGTGTTACCTGACAACGGTTTACGCTTACATGAGCTCTGGTGTTCCTTTGCTTGGAAGTTTAAATGTCCTGCTGTGCCTGTGTGTGTGCGTGTGCGTGTGTGTCTTTATATGAGTGACATTTCCTGTATCACGTTTTTACCAGTTGTTTGATCTTCCCTCTTTCATCTTCTCTGCAAAGAAATCTGACATTACCCAGTCTCTATATTCACCCTCGCTGCACTGTAAGTCCTTACTATGGCTACTTGTGTGTCTGTGTGTGTGTGTGTGTATGTCTTGGTCTGTATGTGATTGTAAGTAAAAGCTAAATACATGTTTCTCTTTATCCTTGGGAAGACAGATGCCCATTGTGCTATTGAATATGACATTTACTGGGGTTTTGTATGGGTTCAGTTTGTGTTTCAACTTTGAAAATGTTCTTGTGGTTTTATTTTATGTGGGATTTTTGGCTTTATTTTGAGTCAAAATGATCCATTCTCCCATCTGTCCATCTTATCATCCATTGTCTATACCTTCTTTCCGTTTTTCCAGCAGTCATTAAACAAGACGGGTCACCAATCCACCTCCAGGCAACACAGAGGTCAAACAAAGCATAAATTCTAGACAATAGTCAACCAACCAGTCATGTCTTTTTTCTGTGGGGTGGGTGGGGGAGTTGGTGAACTCAGAGAGAACCCATGCATGTGTGGAGAGATCATGCATATATAACAAATAATAAGTTAAAAGAAATCTATATTTAAATGGTTACAGTCACTTTTTTCAGTAATATGAAAGTGGAACTGGAATGATGTGGAAGCAGATTGGACTTTGGTGATGAAGGTCATTACCAGTGATAGTTGAGAAGAAGCAGACATATCTCATTTTGGGTCTTTAATGCTTGTAATTCTGTAAGCAGAAGTTTCCACTTGATGCCAATTAAGTGGTGATGCTGCAGAAACTCCATCTGGCTCTTTGCCACAGTTTTCAGTGGGAAATTTTGTCAGGTCATTAAGTTCCCAAGACCGCCGCGTCCCGCTTCTGAAAGTCACGGATCGTGTCAGTTTTGTGGCACGTCGGTCAAAAGGAAATAAACGTGGCACAATGCGAATTGTGCACAAAGCGCGACAATAATTGTTAACGAGAACACGCGAATCCATTGAAAAAATGTCATCTTTTACTGGCTCTATTAGCGGTATATCATGTTGCTGCTGGCAGGATTCATCAGTCTAATCTCATTAGAAGCGCCACATCCTAAGTATAGAATAGGCATCTATTTTCAGTGCACAGCTTTACATATATAATTCAATTTCAGGAAAAATAAAGAGGAACATGATGACATTTTAAATAATTATGTATGGAAGCTTTTAAAGTAAACAGACCACTGTGATTCCTCTGCATGGATTATTTCAGAAGGCCTTATCTTTCTGGGCAGCATGCACTAGTTCAAATATGCTGTAAAAAATCAACAAGACTCCATAATTTCTGTAAACAAACGAGGAGACGACATGCCCCCTCAAATCTTGTATCTTCTGAGCCACCTTACAGTAATAATGCCTAAAGCTTCTGCTCGGTAAAACAGCAAGTCACGCCAGGAGGCGGAAATTCCCACACAATATTTTGCAAAGTTTGACACGGGCATAGCTATTTGCTACGCACACACACACACACACATAAAACATACACACATACACACACACACACACACACACACACACACACCACACACACACACACACACACACACACACACACAACACACGTTTGCACAGCTATCTTTGTGGGGACTTTCCATTGACTTCCAGTCATTTCTACAGCCTAAACCTTACCTTTATCCTTTTCCTAACCCTAACCATCACATACCTAACCCTAACCCTAACCAAAACTCAATTCACACCTTAGTCCTAACTCTGACCCCTGACCCTAAAACAGGGTTTCCCCTTGTGGGGACAAGGCTTTGGTCCCCACAACGTAGTATATGTCACAAGGTATTATAAACAAACACACACACACACACAACCACACACACACAACACAAAGAGGCTCAGAGAACAAGACGTTCAGTTTTCATGCTGTGAAACTGTGTTGATAGTTAGTTACACTGTGCCATGATGCTGGTTGCATATTTTTCACGCAGTAAAATAACAATAAGAAAAAAAATTGTTTTAAAGGTGGCAAAGTTCTGCTTCAGTTTTTTAATGCTTTCTCCTATCGCAAAAATGTTCCTCAATATTCTTCTCGCGCCCTGTCAGCTTCTTATTACGCTGCTCCTGTCGTTCTTTACTTGACAATCTCTTTCTCCCTTTGTCCCTTGCGAATGCCGTTTTGTCAGCCAGTTGTCATTTTGCGTACTGTCTTTCATTTTCTGTTTTCCTCTCTGTGTCTCGACTTCTCCCTTCTTTTAAACTGCTGAAACACTGGAGTCACTGGACGTGGAGTAATGGATGGAAGAGACATACATAACCCACAAGCACAACCAAAGAAGATTACATTTGAAGTGGAATGTCTTCTTGTTGGACGAAGCCTTGCTTTTAATGCAGATGTGAATTTAAACACCTTTTTGAATTTCAACAGAGCCCAGAACTTCGGACATGGTCAGTGTAGCTTTCAGGAAGCAGCATCAAATTAAAGATTCACATCATCACCTACCAGTTAGTTACTTCAGAATAGAATTTGTCTGATAGAAAAATTGTGATGCAGCTACCCCGATACAGGGGAGACTCTCTAAAGTCCAGTTCATTGAGCCATGCAACAAGCATGATGGATGATAATTGTTGCCGATTGGAAAGGTTCCCACCAAAAGTTTTCTTTTCCTGCAAAGGTCAATGGTGTGTGTGTGTGTGTGTGTGTGTGTGTGTGTGTGTGTGTGTGTGTGTGTGTGTGTGTGTTTGTGTGTGTAATCAGTCTTAACTAAGGTCACACGAGTTGGTTCGGTTTTATTACATTAATCCAACATTAAACATAGTAAACATAGTTTTGAACATAAAACATGAAAATTTGTAAGTGATAAGGACTTTGTAATTTGTATTTTTAAAAAAGAAGAAGAAAGAAATCCCATGTACAAGACAGGACGCAAATTAATCTTAACTTTTAGCTTGACAAAACTTTTGAACTCAACATAAACTAGATCTGGGTTTATTGAAACAGCTAAAAATGTACATTGCAAAATGCTTCAATGTGGTGTTGCAATGTATTATACAGAGCTTTTGAGAAAATGGAATCATATCTCAAGAAAACGTTTTGCACCAATTTTAGAACTTTATTGTCATTATGTAATATACAAGACAGCTCTACTTGGAACAATCCAGTTGCAGTTAAAATGTGCCAGAATATTTAATCGCTGTGTGTAGCATAAGCCAAACATTTCCCCTAACCTTATCCCTAACCACTACCAGTCTATCCCTTACAACTAATCAACTTAATTCAGATCAAACCTCTAAAACTAACTAGGAGAGCACAAGGGACCTGCAAAAAAGTGAGGACTTCTCATTGTTGGTAAATACTGACAGTAGTCCCCTATATTGTATTATAAACAACTACACACACACACACACACACACACACACACACTCGCTTTTTGCTTTTGATGCTGACATTCTGTTTTGCGAGTTGTTAGTTCAAGGGATCAGTTATTTCCATATTGATGTAAACATTTGTTTATATTGTTTATTTTATTTCACGCTAGAAGTTTTCTGTTCCGACCGGAGTCAGGACTGTGTGTGACAGCTGCCAGAGCTGTAAACTTCTGCTTTGCTTTGAGGTTTTGTTCCGTTTTATTGTTTATCGACAGCCAAAGATATTGCTCGTCCTGACATCGCAAAAACCATAACAGTGGCATTAAACACTAATCATAGAACACAACATCGATTGTTGAACACTAAGTTTTTGCTCTTATAAGCCCATTGTCTGGTTTGCCTTTTGTTTTTTGAAACACACAGAAACAAACGCACCGCCCTGTGCACATGCACACATCATTCAGACAGACAACCCACTTCGGGGAGTATGCTGGCATTTCGCTGCAGCTCATTCTGTTATGATGGTGTTGCACACTCTTTCAGACACCTCTCAGACAGATTGGCTCCTCGTCTTTAAGACAGCTGATAATGAATTTAAAGCACGGCCCTTGGCTTTGGCGTACCTGTGGAAAGCACAGTCCCAGACGATGAAAGAGGCAGACACACACACACTATGTGCCTTGGCAAGACATCATAGTGAAATTAAAATAACTTGTGCTGGAATAAGGTTACATTGGCAAGAAGCAGTTCTCCAACACTGTAAGGTGCTCCTAGAAATGAAAAAATAAAACAATCCTTTTAGACATGTCCTAACAGGCCACGAATATCTGAATTGAACAGATTAAGCTGGTCTATACCAAACACGTTCATTACATTTTTTTGCACAAAATAATTTTTTAGTTAATGAGATTTTAGTCTGGTCATATCTGCCTCTGGTGAGCTCTTTCAAAATGACTTGTAAGTAGATGCACAATTATGCAAGAGTCTTTCTTTGAAAAGCTTTAGTAGCGTCTTCTCTACACGAATGCAGCAAATGATTTCTGGATGGATGGTGAAAAATTTGTTTTTTTTCCAGCAAGCATTAGCGCATACAGCAGTAAAATTAGCTGACTAAACAGCCTGTAGCTCCGCTTGGGTTGCTAGGTGATGGGCTGGACTCAGTTGGGGTTGCTAGGTGATGGCCAATGCCTGCTGATTCAGAAGGTTTTTGTAACTCATCATTTTCCTGACACGAAAAAATATTAACTTATTGCCAAAAAGGAAACCTCATGGATTTCCTTAAGTCTCTTCCAGAGGATTCTGAAGTGTAGCTAAGACACAGGAACATCAAAAAAAAATTGAACGCCATGAAAAAGTTTTATATTTTGTTTGGAAATGTCAAAAACAGAAAAGTTAGAGAGTTAGGGTACATTATATAGACTCCAGTAGATGGAGCACAGATTTTATTGCTCGTTCAGTACATACTGTAGCTATTAAACATGAACTTCTTTCTTGTGGAGCTTCTGACTCTGACCTTATTTCACCTGGAATGATAAGCCAAGAGGCATCTGAAGACTATAGCTTTAAGATGCCTACAGAGCCACATGATCTGCAAAAGACTCTGAGCCACGGCATCCAGATTCCCTGCTCTTCACGACAACAGATTGATATACGGTCAATGAACATCACAGGAACAGTTTCAAGAGGCAACTCCAATGGAGGCCTACGTATACTGTGAAGATGCTCAAACCTAAAGACATTGAAGAAAAGGCTTTGTGCATGAAATGAAACAAAAAATGGCGTCTCAAGTCCAAACTTTACAACAGAGACCTTGTTTGAAATAACAGATGGAAGCAACGAAAGAAACAACAAAGAACACATCTGAGACGCTGTCCGCCATCATGACTACAAAAAAAGGGGGAAAAAACATTCTCTATCATCAAGTGAATCCAAGCTTTTGCACACTAAATCCACTCAGAACCCTCTTGGAGAGTGATGTGACCATTGTTAGCATGTTAGTCTGCGTGGAAGAAAGTGGCAGTGGGGTCATCCAAAATGTTATTCCCAGAGTTGTGAATTAACCGTCCCTGTGGTTATGTTAATCTGTTGGAACAGCATTTTTACAAACTCCGGGGAACCCAGAGCTGTAAATTTAGTAGACCCCCATGGGGTAGAGACCCAAGAAAGTGAGGGTGGAAATCTGTGGTGTGGTGGGAAGGGGGTTAGTGGGATTCTGAATACATATGCTACTCAACTGCCAAGAGGAGACTTCAGAGAATAAAGTGCCACCCACAGTTAGCAGGTCAGAGTGTGCTAAGTCAGAACAACATGCCTCCAGGACTGCTTCCATGCAATCTGAGTCCAAAGTAGACTTTCATTAATATCAGTTGTTTAATCATAAAACATGTAATGCTAAAGTTAAAATGTGTTGGGGTGAAGATCACAGCTCAAATAATTCCACGTGTAACAACTGTGGAATGAAACGTCAATAAAATAGGTTCATCAAGCTAAAAATAAAATTACTGTTGGTGTCCTAATGCAAACGACTTGAACTAAAGCAAGAGTATTGACAGCAGGCAATGATTTTAATAGAAAAATAGTAATACAAGAGCAATAGTAAAAGGAAAGAAAGGAAGCATTCATGTAAAAATGCAGGTCGAGACACAAAAACCTCAAGCGTGACACATTTCTGAGGGTCAAAAGGGACTAACAGTGTCCCAGAAAGATGCAGCAAAGAGGAAGATGAGAAGGTCGTTAGGAACAAGAGAGGAGAAGGCTGCATAGAAAGTCAGTCCTGTGTGCTTGTGCCACTCCTCCTCCCCCAGAGGACAGTGTGATGGGATAGAGATGAAAGGGAGACTTTGAAGAAGGAGTGATCCTTCCCTCGCTCCCTGGAAGGAGGAGGAAAGGGATCAGAGCAGAGGCCCCAGACACAGTAAGAGATGTCAAGATACACACACTCTCGGTACTTTTCGCATTATGCACTTGACTTCTTTTTAGGAGCACTTTTGAAGGTAACTTTACAGTCCAATCTGTTTTGCTTTGAGCACACTTTTCTGAGCCTGACCATATGGAGGGATTTCTTTCACACCTTCTTGGTGCCGACAGCTTCGCACTGCTGCTGCACACAAAAAAAGTCACATCTCTGACTTCTGCTGGACAACGGCATGTTCTGTGAATGTGGCATGGCTCTTCTCTATGAATACATCACAATCTATGCAAGTCAGATATCTCAGAAACTGGTAGAAAGAGAAACACCTTTCATAAAACACTCAAAAGTCAAGATCAGTCATCTCTGTGTACTTTTCTTAAGGGCAGAAGATAAGTTTAAGTCTATCCTGTGTAGTTATGCCACTCTGATGCCAATGACGTAGTGTTAGCCCTTTGAGGCTATGTGGTTTTCTAGATTCAGGGTGTTATGTAGAAATAAATGTTCTAAATAGGACCAGCTCGAGAGTGTATTTAAGGCAAAAACACACCAGGAGAGAGTTAGATCTGTACAGCCATCTTGCCATTTCTTGATTGGATTGCGCTGAAGTGGTTAGAGACAGAGCAGATCACTAGATTTCAGCCAAGAGAAATTTATTTGGTAGCATTTGTGGCAGAAAATAGAAAAGAAAACCTGATTTACATACCACTGATGTGTTACGCTCTTCAGAAAATAACTTTTCTGAAACTTTGTGAAAAATACTGTGTATCGAAAATAATAAGTTCCATTGTATGACGGTTTCCACAACACTGGTGTGATTTGTGAGACTGGAAAATGGAAAAGTTTGTCTGACTCTACTTGCTATTTTTCATTCATACTTGAACAGAGTTTACAGTGTAGATTAGAAATGTAGACGATAGCAAATACAATGGGAGAAAAATAACCACGTTTTTATACCATACCAGTTTTATTTATGTAGCACTTTAAACACCAACATGACCAAAGTGCTGTTGGTGTCTGAAGAAAAAGTTATTTTTTTAATTAAAGTTTGCATGTTTTGTTTTTTCTTTGTCAAAGTATGAACTTAAAGTCTTTTCATAAAGTTTGGATTGAAATATAGCAGCTTGTGAACATAATATCCTAAAGGTCTCCTGAAAAGGGAGTGATTGGGACAAAGGGAGCTGGCCATTCGCCCGAAACATTTGCAAAGCTTTGACATTTGACAGTTTCTAAATCAGAGCTAGCCAACCCAGTGCCCGCAGGCACAAGGTTACCCTCAGGGACCACATGAGTAGCCTGCAGGGTATATTCTAAAAATGCAAAGCACAGAGCACTTCACACCATGATTCAGAATCAGCTACATTCGCTAAGCTTGTGCCCACAAACAAGGACGCTCACTTCAGTTTCACTTTGCTATCGATGAAGACATTTGGAGAAAAAATGAAAATGATAAGGGAGCACATCTGGGTCAATGGTGCTGAAGGTGAAGTCCACAACCAGGATCAGGATGAACGTCGTTGGGTTATCAAGGTTGTGCAGGATGAAGCATTGACTCCATCATCTGTTGATCTGTTTGTCCTGTAGACAAACTGCAGGGAGTCTACAAAGTTCTCCAGATCGTATTTATTGCAATGGTGTGTTTTCTGGGCACTGTGGAGGGAACTTCACACAACTTCACAGACTTGTCGAAGAGCTGGGAGTCGGTTGGTTAGCGCAGGCTCTCAAAAACAGGGCGGGAGACATTGTCAGGTCTTTGAGCTTTCCTTGTCTTCTGACAAAAATCCTATCTGTATCTTCTTCAGAGAGCTTAAATCCAGGCAGGTGGTCTGCAGAGTTTAAGAGTGGCTGGTGCATGGGAAGCGTTTGTTTCAAAGTGAGATGTGGATGGGTTGGTGGGAGGTGTGAGCGGTACATCTTTAAACCTGCAGGTCATCTGCCAGAAAAGGATTCTGCTCCATGTGTGTGCGTGTGTGTGTGGAGTTTCTTTAGATATGTTGGAGCACTTCAAGCTGATGTTGAATCACCTGCTGAGAAGTGGTTCCTTTAGCTTCTTGCTGCGCCCTGTCTTCTTGGCCTGCTTATGCTGGGCCCGATCTCTACTCCTGTAAGCGTCTTTCGTGTTCCTTTGCAGATTCCTCAGATGTGAAGTGAATCATTGTTCATTATTGATGTGTTTATAGAAGATCTTGATCTGCACAGATGTAAGAAGTGACCACGCTGATATATGCAGTCAAAGTATGCCTGCAACTTCTGTTTTGACTGCTCTGTCCACAGTCCAAACCACACGCATAGAAGTTCTTTATTTCTGTCTATTAGTTGGAATGAGATGAAGCAGACTGTAATCAAAAAGTCCCAAAGCACGCCTGGTGACCGTGTGATATGGATCTTTTACAGCTGTGTAGCAGCGGTCCAGTGTGTTCCTATCCCTAGTGGGATACGTAATATGCTGTCTGTATTTTTTGAAAGCTCATTGAAAATGTGTGTGTTGTTAAAATGGCTGAGAACAACAATGAGAGGGCCTGGGTGTTTATTCTCCATGTCTGTTATCGGCTCAGCGAGCTATCGCTCAGCATCTGATGTGCAGGCTGGTGGTGGGATGAAAACACTGGCCAAAATAAATGAGGGGAACTCCCTCGGTGAATCGAATGGTTTGTAGTCTATAAATAACAATTCCGGGTGAGGACTAAATGTTTTCGGCTATACTGTGAAATCAATACACCGACTTTCCTTTATATAAAAACATCCATCCATCCATCCATTTTCCTACACCCTTGTCCCTTAATGGGGTCGGGAGGTGCTGGTGCCTATCTCCAGCTGGCGTTCCGGGCGAGAGGCGGGGTACGCCCTGGACAGGTCGCCAGTCTGTCGCAGGGCAACACAGAGACACACACAGGACAAACAACCATGCACACACACACTCACACCTAGGGGCAATTTAGACAGACCAATTAACCTGACAGTCATGTTTTTGGACTGTGGGAGGAAACCGGAGTACCCGGAGAAAACCCACCATGCACAGGGAGAACATGCAAACTCCATGCAGAAAGGCCAGGGCCGGGAATCGAACCCAGAACCTTCTTGCTGCAAGGCAACAGCTCTACCAACTGCGCCACTGTGCAGCTTTATATAAAAACAGATTCCACCATTTCCCTCCACAAAAGCTCCGTTCTGTGTTTGGCTTGAAACATCTGTAGCCTGCAGTCATTGAGTCAAACTACTGCCCCATGTTTTGGTGAAACACGGAGCAGGACATCTGCGGCACACCCCAAATTTTCAAGTTATGCAGGACTTCATCTATTTTGTTAGCCATAGAGTGGACATTAGCCATGTCGATTGAGAGGTAAGGGTGTGCAGAGTCTCCATTCCTGAATCTTTGCAAGCGAGCTTGTCTATTTACGCTGTGTTCCTGGTAAAATCCACAGAGGGCCACTATGCTGCCAACTAAGATCTCAGTGATGATAAATTTAGAAGATGACTGGAGAGGACTGTATGATGTTTAGAGCTTCCTCTAAGAGCAGAATAAACAAAAACACCCAAAGTGCAGGAGAGCAAAGTACCAACACTGCCACTAGGGACACCACATAAATACAAAAATGTATGTAGAGTATATGTGTAGAGTATATGCTTTAAAAAATATACCTGGAGTGTTGCTTTAATTCTTTAATGCATGTTTGACTAACTCTTCACCAACTCCTCCCTCCCACTCAGCTCCACCAGACTAGTGGCAGCAGCAGTACATTAGCTCATCATGCTAAGTACTTCAGCTCAATGCAGAACGGTTTGGGAACAGCATAATGGGGAGGCATTGTGGTGATGACATGCTGAAGCTTCTTAGAAGAAATATGATTTTGAAATTGGCCTCTTTTTTTATTTAGTTCTGTTTAAAATATACATCATTTTTATAATAACTGTAAGCATAAAATAGTTGCATCTTGTAAAAACAGGTAAGAATATGTCAGAATCAATTCAGTTAATTTGGGGCTCATATTATAAGGATACAGGCAAATAAAGTGTCCAGTATGTTAATTATTCCAGAAATTTAACATGAGTTCCCATGGTAGAAAAAACCAACATGTATTTAAAGCTAAAGACTGTCCTTTATTCATGTGAATTTGTTTCAACATGTGAAAGTCAGAGTTATCTCAACTGACATTTTTAACGTCACAGTTTTATATGAATTGTTGCGGTTCACCAAATTTGAACAAATCATCAGCTAAACATGCTCTGTGTTGTTTAACTTCATGTTTAGCTCCATGCACAGGTTACCACAACACAGTGTTACACAGGATAGAAAAACATTCACTGTAATTACTTTGTTACAACGTCTTGGGGGTGGGGGAAAGTATGTGTTCACAAGGAAAGCGAGCAGTTGCCAAAAAGAAAGACCTGCATCACTGAGAGATTCACACAGAAGACCTTTTCTCTGCAGGATGAAAGTCTCGACTGCCACGCCGGGGTGCCAATGTACTCACTCCTTTCAAGGCTTGATTACTCAACCTTTCCACTTTTCATATGAAGACCTTACAAGACGCGCAGTGTTCACAGTGGCATTCAACCTTTTTGATGTCCTCACAGTCTAGTGGTACTGAGGAAAGTTGGGGAGAGAAAAAAAAAATCTGCGATAACCTAAATATTTAATTGCTTTGAAATGTCACAGGAGAAGGAGAGCGAGAAAACGAACCCTGCGGGATCTTCAGAGAGGGTCGGCAGACACAAAAGGTTGATTGATAAGGCCAGAATTGTGCGAAATACAATTTTAAAAAGAATTTAATTAAATCTGAGGAGAATGTAATTATATCTTTAGTGGTAAATGGGATTTGATGTCCCCATTCCTGTGCCAAAAAGCTGGGTGGTCGTGTGAATAGCAAGATTTTCCTTTGAGAATAAATGTTCAGGGTCTTATGCTAATGTGCAACACCACGCCCTCCACCCCTCTTAGTGTTCTTTAGCTCTGTCTGTATCCCAAATGGCATATGATAACTTTGTCCTGCGCTCTGAATATTTAATAATCTTCTGATTCTGTGACACCTAATTTAATCATTGATGACTTTTAGGACTCTACAGTCTCTCCAGTCCCTTGTTTTGACAGGACGAGAGAGTCCCAACTGTACATGGCAGTTGTTGCAGGACAGCCTTAAAGCGTCACTCCAAAAAGTAATTGCTTGTATAGTACCTTTCATAACCCAATGTACATATAGTATATGTACATTGCTTTATTATTATGTATTAAATGTATGTGCCACTTACCCCTTAAATATTCAATAATAATGCACACCTTTGCCGAAGCACTAGGCTAATGGAACCGTGAATTCTCTTTAAGTTTTGATATGACTTGTTGATAATACAACTTCTAACTTGTTACAGTGTGATTCCAGTTATTTGAGTGGCTTATATTTTCCTTTAAAAAGGAACGATGTATTAATGTTTTTAATAGAGATTCAATTTTCTTGAAATGTTATTCATTTATGCCGTACATGTTGAACATAAAACAACATCACCAGTTTAAACAAACAAACCATTTCAACAACCGGAAGGGTTGTGTGATTGGTCGGAAGTTTGTTGCAAGGAAACTGGTTTTAACAAAAAAAAAAAAAAATGACCTGCTTTCCTACACATTTTGCAGCATGCAAAAATAAAATCAAGCGTGTTGTGTCAAAAGAAAAAAAGTGTATAAAAGCGAATAACCGGAACCGGAGATGATTAAACACACTCAAAATCACAGCGGTAGCTCTTTTGCATTTAGGGCCTTGATCAAGCGCGCCACGCCATTGTCTTACCCAATGATTACTATTCAATGTTTCCTTTCTTGGCATTTAAGCATCAATTGATGTTACACTTCCAGCATCTTCTCTTTATCTGTAAGTGTCGCTCTGGTTATTGATTAAGACGATGTTGCCTTTGCATTCACCTCTGAATGCAAATCAAGGGAGCTTTCACTCCGTGTTATTTTCTTTCTCGCAGACATCGAATGACACTCAAAGGAGCCGTCCTCAGAGGCTCCAGACTAAAGAATGTCACCAGAGTTGTTCTTGAGTTGAATGCATGAGCGTGATGATTTCGTGATTAGCCTTGTGTTTATGGATGAGTGTTTGTTTGCATTAAAAGTTGGATAGGTTTATCCATTCTATCTAGTAGATCTACAACTATATAAAGTGTTTGTCCTGCGTTGAATGAAGAAATATTTTTGTTGAAGTCAGATGTAGAAGGTGTGGACTCAACAGAGGAAGTCCCACTGAATAGAGCTGAATAGGTTTTTGACTAAACCTAGTATTTTGTGTTGACATTTTTCTTGTAGTTCTTGTTCATTCCAGTGTTCTGTAGTGTCTGTTTGGTTATTGTTCCCCTAACTTTGAGTTTTTTTAGTGTTATTATGTTCAGCTGCGTCTCATTGAGTTTCCCTCAGATGCTTCCAGTCCATCAGTAATTGCTCTGTTGCTTCCCACCTCTGCCATCCACACCGGAGTTGGTGTTTGTTTTTTTCATTTCTTTCTGTGCCAACTTCAGTAGGATTTCATTTCTACTTCAGATTTTGTACGTTTTAATCGCTTTTATCTTTTTAGGAGATTGACTTTCATCATTTATGCCCCACTGACCCTTTACATGTTGGAGTTCTTTGTAAAACTACACAAAAACCTGACACCAAAAGGCTGATGTAATGCCTTGACCTCTTTAAACCTATGTCTTTTTTTTACAATTATGTTTGAAAAAGACATGAATAAAATAAATTCAAACTCAGAAAATATTCTTATTATATATATTTAAAGCAGCCTGATATCACAGTAAAGGTAACATTCCAGAGCTCTGAAAATCAAGAGATACTGGAAATTAAAAGAAGAAAAACATCTGTCTTAAAATGGAACTTTATAATCAAAATATTATTTTGTGGACAGATTCTTGCAGTGGACAGATTCTTGTAGTGCAGAATCTGTCCACTGCTGGGATTACAACTGACAATTTAATCATTTAAAAAGTACAGATGATGTAGCTGTTATCATGATATAAATGATTTTTTTTAAATGTGTGTGCAAGTGCTTACGTCAAAGACGTCTACGAAATTGAGCGTCACATTCAGCTGTAATTATCTCCATAATTCAAGGGAATATGTTTCCATCACACAATGCTGTTTTACATCAATGCATACTGGGTACCAGCTGAAATTACTTCAACTTTGTGTGTGTGTGTGTGTGTGTGTGTGTGTGTGTGTGTGTGTGTGTGTGTGTGCAGAGCTCATTGTGGATTCCTCCCTGTGAACGAATGAAACGCACACAAAGCGAGCGAGACAAAGAATGAGAAAAGTATTCTGACTTATTCTGCTGAACAACAGGCAGAATGCACCGACTGTGAAGTTAATCATTTCGATATTTATTTGCTTATGCAACAACAATACACAAAGATTATTATTATAATTATTATTATTACTGCTGCTCTTCAAATGCGGTTCGGTAAGCCCAATTCGGCCTTCGAGTTCACTGTGGAACGAATGTTGTTCCTGCCCAAATTGGAGCTTGTGTGGATTTCAGTCCCTAATCTCTACAGACTGTGCTTGTGTACGCGTCTGTGTGTCTTTGATTTGAATAATAACTTTTTTCCCCCCTCTTTTACCCGGCGTAGCATGGTGCTTCCAAGCTTAGCTGACTGGAGTTCAATTACTGAACTCCCTTTGGCCCACGTTTTAACCATGAAGAAAATGCTCACTGATACTTAGATTGTGTGTGTGTGTGTGTGTGTGTGTGTGCGTGTGCGTGTGTGTGTGTTGCCGATGGCTTAACGTCGAAATGGAAAGGTAGAAATTCAACAAGTAAGTCTAAAAATGGCACAAAATAGTCGGATGTTGACGCGTGGTTTTCAGAGGGAGGGTCTGCAGTGAGCCTCTGGATCTGAAATCTGTCATTTTAAAGCATTTTCTACCTTTGATCTATTTATATTGTCTATTATTAGATAACAGTCTTTCTGTTAGAGGGAAAAACATTATGAAAATCGACAATCTTGCTTAATTTTGCTTTTCTTGAAACGAACACTTTGTTGGACAACTTTTTGATTTAATTCTAACATTCAATCTTTTTAGGTTCACAACTCACATCATTGTACATTTAACACTGATCAAGTTCAGATATCAGAGTAAAGACTGGGAAGAACGGGAAATGGGGAGAACAGCAATGTTAGTAAAGCTAAACTTTTCTCCTTATCCAATGAAAAAATCAAAACAAAAACTGGTCAGTAAAGTTGACATTAACACCAAATGAGTTGCAGGATATCTCTATATGTTGATTACAATTATACTTGAAATACAAAAGCCTTTAATTCCCAGAAAATAGTCAAAGAACCTGCCTAGATCTCCAGAAATCCTATGGAATAATGTTAAGTTGGGATTTGATAAATATTTTCCACAAAAACAGACTAGATTTCTTAAACGGTCTCTGTTGTCAGTGGAAAGTTGGTTCTCAACAGGACAACCTATGTAAATAAAAGTTAAATAAATTAGTCTTCTTATGTGAATGTGAAAAAGTCATAAATAGTTTTAAACACCAGTCAGTTTGTGAAACCAAAACTTTCAGGAATGCTAAAAAGCCAAAGCTGGATTTATTTACATGCAGCGTTGCACGGCAACGGTTCTCACACAGGGATTTAAATTGGCGTCAATAAATGCTTTCAGATTTGAGATAAATTGTGTTCTTTTTAGGTATTGTTGAAAAACATCTTTAGAGAAAAAGAGAATGAAACAATGTGTGAACAACTTGATGGGAGGTGAAAGTAACAGGAAGACAAAGAAGTTCAAACAAGAAGAGAGAGAACACATTGCTGTCTGATCAGTGGCATTTCAGGGGGAAATTGCTCACAGTATTAAAAATGTAAGGTCTTTCTCTTATAAGGCAAATAATTGTCTTGTGTATCAATATTTAAGATTTTAAAGGGTTCACTCTGTGAGTGGCATTTCTCAAAATCCCAAGTAGTTGTCAGAAAAATGTGAGATTTACATTTGGAATGCTTAAAAAATAATTTTCTTAAAGCATACATGATAAAAACACACTTTCTTAAAATTTACTGTGTTTTTTTCTGTTTGTAATTTTTTTTTTTGGCTCAGTGTGTCTTGGCAGTTCCCTCCAGGGGCTTTAAAAAGCAAATCTGGAAACCACTGGTTTGTGCCAGGACCAAAAGGTAACGATGAAAAAGACGTGAGCCGAGACAGCGGAGGGTCAACTCCTCTGTTAATCGGTAGAGATATTTGTATACTCAGCTGTATGTTTACAGAACACTATTAACAGTTTATGAAAAATAAATACACGGTTGTCAAAATAGGCTTAAAACATCCTGTGGTGTACTTCATTATTTTGCACCTGAAGAAAAAAGCAGATAAGTGGCCAAAACAGTACTTACCATGCCAAAAAAAGGCAGAAGAAATAAAATATGTGCATAAGTTAAAAGTAAAAAACAACTAAGGGGTTTAGGAGAACACAATATTTGAAACAAGTAGGAAATAACTACAATTCAAATAATAAAATAGATTTACCAATATCTCAAACAAGTAAAACTGAGGGTTAAGTTTGTTGAAACCGCTTCAGTCGAACATAGCTCTTCTGGGGTTTTTTTGTTAGGTCTAAATGGTTCTGGTGTGGATAAAAAAAAGTGAACTGGTTCACCTGAAAAGATAGGCAGGAAGTGGTCTATACCACAAGGCATTTTGGGTAATTGCAACCAAACAAATGCGTGAGTCTAGCACTAACGTGAAAAAAGACAAAAGAGAAATCCTACAACCGTTAAATCTGACCCTGATCCATTTGTGTTTACATTTTGTGAAGAAGGAAGTTGCTCTTCTCCTGATGTTTTCATCTTGTGTTCTTCAGTAAATCTTGGTGCAGCTCCACCACAGGCGAGGGAGGGAAACAGGGTTTTCCAAGGGGTTTGGTTCATTTGACTCACTGATTTGTAAAAGTAAAAGTAAAAAATGTAACAAATGTTGCAATATTGCTCCATGGGGTGTGAAAACACCCTAAATTACACAAGCCATGACAGAGTAAGCAAAAAAAAACAAAAAAAACAAGGAGGAGCTGAGAAGCAGCTCAATAAAAGGTCAACCAGTAATTGTAAGAAAAATAATTTGTCAGTTTACAGAATGGATGAAACGATCCGTGAGCAAATTCTCCCTTACTGGTTGCAGAGTGGTGTAGCTTTTTTCTTAATTGTTTTCCTGTGATGTTGACTGGAATGATGGTGATAAAACCTGGAGGAAGGATTCTTCCCATTGTAGTTCTACTAGTCAGTTATTTTCCACCATATTGATGCTGAAGTTGGCATGTGATTCAGGGATTCCAATTTGTCTCTATGTTGTCTGTTTGGATACTTTAATATAATTTGGATTCCTTTTGATCTGCTCTATCTTACAAGCCAAAATACGTAGGGGAAACACATCTGATCAAAGAGGTTTAGGGTTTTTTTTTTTTTTTTCAAAGTAGCTAGATAGCCCATTGCATAATTTCAAATCAGAAGCTACAGATCTCATGCAAATATTTTGGATAGCAAGTGAAAACTGAGGCAAAGGACAATGCGTCAAGCATATCGTACCGATTTGGTTAGAGGACCTTCATCTTCTTTCCTCCGGTAGAGCTACAGACATACAGATGTAAATTTGCAGGTCATAGTGCAGATGTAGCATTGTGTGTTTGACAAATGTCTGTGTTTTATTAGTATTTTTGCCACCAATCTGACAACCCCAAACGGCGTGTTTCCACTCCCGACACTGTTTGCCGTTTCCGCTCTGTTCAAACATGAACCGGTCGAGTCAAACCTTCATAGAAACGGACAAATTGCAGACGCAGTGATATATCAAGGAGGATAGACAAAGACTAATGAAAGTAGTTTTTTGTGTGTGTGTGTGTGTTTTTTTTTTAAAGGAACGGCTCCGATTTCTGTCAACAGCATCACGTGTTCACCGGTCCACGATGGAGCATCGCCTTCCTTTACGTGTGTGGCGTCTGTTTTTATAACCATCAACAGTATATAGCGCCTCTCTCTGAGGACGCGGCGCCACGGAGTGGTGGGGATACAGATAACGACAGTTAGATGGGATTGTAAATCACACTCCCGCAAACAGGCACCCTGCGATTCGACCTTGACTTCTGCAACTACCCTCTACATCTCATGAACAAGCTGCGCGTTACTCTCCTTCTCCTCCCACTGGCGAAAACCGATGCTTATCTACTTTACAGCGGATAACAGAAAGCAGCACACAGGAGGGCTGAAGAAAGGCGAGAGACGCTGTACGCGGCGCGGCTGACCGGACTGAGAAGAGGTGAACTATAGGGGTTGCGCCCAAAAGGAAGAGGTCATATTTATACGCAGCGTATTCAAACAGCGGGGGACTGAAAGGTGAAAGTAATGACGATGTCTTTAAATGAATGAGAAGACAGTGTGGTACTGTAAGCTACGTCTCGTTGATGGGACTGTGTTGCTGAAAATCAGGGGTTTGCTAGAAGGTGCTTTTGCGCATTCTGCGGTCCATTGTGGAGCGGCTCAACGATCGCAGTCGCAAAATTAAAGGGAACAAGTTGGAGGCGCTTGCTGCTCCTGTTTATGCTCCTACGGTCACTGCTTGTTCTGTTTTGCTCATGAATAAAAACAAGAGAATTTGAGGGGGGGAAAAAAATCTAATTTGACATGTATTTAAGCAATTTGTTGGAAATAAGTAGGAGTGTGATTTTTCTGACCACCAGTTTCGCTTCAGGACTCTCAATATCGGATGATGTCGTCTTGCCACAAGTGGCTATTGACTTATGCAAGGAGGAAAGGCAACTTCACAACATATACGAGTTGCTGCAAAACTGGGTTTCCCTGTGATTTAAAACACAGAAAATGGTTTGTTTGTCTTCAAATGTTAGTAAATGAATAAAGAACTTATTTTTTCAAGACTGTCTTTAGCATCTAGTATTGGTGACTGAGGCATTTAACTTTCCTAACTGTAAACATTTGTATCTGTGTCAAAAGCTGACAAAAAAAAAAAAATACTCTATTAAGACGTCCAAACGGCTGCAAACGTGCAAAAACATGTAAATGTATCACAACAGAAAGGTGCTGGAAGATCAGAAGAAGAAACCACATCATATTCTGTACTCTGTTCAGCCTTCCTGTTATCAGCTAAAAGTCTTGCTCTCTTACATGGCATGAATTCCTCATAAAAGTGTGAAATCCCGTTTTCTATGAAGTAGCTTTTTTGAATCTTTGTGTTTTATTTTTAAACATGAATTTGTAAAAAAAAAAGAAAAAAAAGTCAGATTCTGCTCACCAGCCTACCGTTTGGTGCATCTCTTCCATGAAGCTTAATGTTTTTTTGTTTGTTTTGTTTTTATCATTTCCATCGGATTGTTTTGGTGTGTAACTAAATATACTGCTGTACCGACATGCACAGGTAAAAGTAAATCCTGCAGAAAGCCAACACTATAAATTTGGAGCCAACACAGAGTTAATGGAAGTGGAAAGTTTTGCTCATGGCGTCAATCTGTTCTACTTTCCAAACCGGGAATCCATTTGCTTTCAATTAGACATTCCTCCAATTAAAATCTTTGGTTCTTCGCACCGAGACACAATTACATTGCGGGTTACAACTCAGTGATCAGCAAAGTTTTATTCTTTGTCATAACTGATGAGGATTTAAAAAAAAAAAAATTTGTGTCTTTTTATACATTTTTGTAGCTTAGAGCCTACATCTTACATTTCACCAAAAGGCTTGAGCACCATAAATGTAGTCCTTTTTTTTACAGGTCACACCTTGTCAAGATCAGTTAGCAGCAGTGATACATGTGTTATACTGAAGCCGAATTGTCTTCATGTGAAGCGGTAATGCGAGTAAAGCAGAGGTTTCAGACCATAGTTATTTCCTGAGTTTTATTGGAGTTTTAACCTACTTTTGACTGAAATGTTAGCATTTTTTTCTTTTAAGATTTATGAAGAGGACAAGATGTTTTGTTTTGTTTTTTTTTTGTTGTTGTTTTTTTTACACAGTGTATCATTAGTGTCTTTCCCATGCTGCCTCAAGGCACCGTAACCTTCAGCTCTATTAATCATTGAGACCCCGGAGCTTTTGTCCTACTCAGAAGACAGGATGCACTGCCAAGAAATTCTTAAAAGTTTCTTATGTGTCCTTGAGCAAGGCACACAAGTTTTGTACAGCTTAATAAACTGCAACTAACCTTTTATCATCTTCTGGGTTGTTGATTTGTTGAAAATAGTTTGCAAAATCAACTTCTCTGCTGTCTTCAGAGTATCGGGTCTCCATAAATATGCCTGTTTTAAATTGCTGTTTGCACTCAAAAGGAAGAAAAGTACATCAATTAGGTGAAATTCCCTACCACAAACACAATGCAGTCATCACAGCCATCCATTCGCGTTTGCACCGCCGCATATTTGTATCTGTGCATATGTCTGTGACCAACCGACTCCCACACCGGCTCTATTAATAAAAGTATTATCCATTGTGACTCATTCCAGCACCAACTCTGGCTCACTGACTCATACAGTTCAGACTCTCATCTGCAGAAGTTCTTTTACTTTTGAATATGACTTATTTTCACCGTGTGCAATACTTTGTTTCCTCGTGAAGAATCTAAATAACCTTAAATTATTTTGTCACAGTAATTTGCAGCTGCTCATGTGGTAGCGGTTCAGCAGCCACATGGTCAAGTCGGGTCCCGGGTCCGTTTCCAAGTTGAAACGACACAACTCATTAGACCTCAAGAGGCTCTTGGACACTTTTGTTACCATAAAGTGGAACTAATTTGTCGGTGCTTGTGGGGGTTCCTTTAGGCCACGATTGTACTTATCGTTCTTAATCCTAATTGTTCTGTAGTTATTAAGATTAAGAAGCCCTTGAGCTACGGCAATTTCTCTTTTACCGAAATGAAGTAATACTCTTTTGACTAGTACAGTCATGCCACAACAGATGGGTTATTGCCTTCAGCAGTCTTAAGCATGTTTTAATCATGTTGATTTGATGTTAAGGGAAGAAGACAGTCGTCTTATTCCCAGACATTACTAAATACATACAACTGTGTGCTGCTGATTTATGGAGATTAGAGGAGAATAGTAATCCTATTATCATGTTTAATATCCCCCCTATGTCTTCTATTACACTTGAAAAGAGTGGATTGATAAGCATCAGCTTGTACGAGTGCTGAAACAGAGAAGAAGTGGAAATTGTGTGTAGTGTGTCAACAGTCTTCTTCTTCTACCATATTTAACTTTAACTTTAGCCTTGGTGGTTTTGTATGAAACCTTATGTACCATATAATGTTCCATGTAGACATTATGTAGTAATGTCTATATGGAAAGATGTCACCCTATAATAAACTGTAGTTACAAGTGGAGTCTGCCAGGGGGCGCTGTGAGAAAATTGGAGTGAACATGAGACAAAAAAAAATGGCAAAAATATATAGATATAAAACTGACTCTCATAAATTATCTTGAATTTTAAGTTAATTTTGTTTTTCAGTCCCTTTTATTAAAACAATATAAGTTAATATAATTGATTTAAATATTATTTCTGTTGCTCATTTTCTGATTGGCTCCCAGTCAAATTCGTCATCCAGCAGCAAAAACTATAAGTACTTCGGGAATAAAATACAATTAGATGTGACTAATATAAAATATTTCACATTTTCTCATATTCAAAAGAGAGAATTGTAATGAAAATTTATCTGGTAATAAAGTTATATATTATTACCTGATAATAAAAATTCCCCACATTTAGATGTCTATCTAAAATGAAAAGCTTTGAGGCAGCATTTACACTAAATTAATGTCACAATTAAGGAATAGTGACTAAAAAAATATTGTCAAAGCTGATCATTACATATATTGTTGCATTAACTGGGGGTTTACAAAAGAACTCACAGGTGAATGCTCTTTGAGGGGTCAAGGTTTGGAAACCCCTGATCCACAGCGTTAACTTGTATGATATTTTATGTTCATTTGTAAACTTTTTAAAAACTGATTTATGTAAAAAAATAATAATAATAAAAATCAGAAATTTTTGCAACCAACATTAAATAAAACTGTCAAGCATAACATGGCAAAAAAGAAGAAAAAAAAACCCATCCACCCCTTAAGGTCATCATTTTCTTGTTTTCCACTTGAAATTGGTTTAGCTTTTGTGACTATTTGCATGTGTGGCTCCAGGGCTAATGGCTTTCTGGCTATAGATAAGTGTATAGGACCCAAATGTCCATTAAAGTCGATGGAAAATCAATAGTTGTCACATGATGGAAATAAACGTAGGCTCTAAAAGCATCCAAATGTTCTCTGATCTCAGTATTGGGGTTCATCTTTTGCCTCTCTAATCTTCAGCCGTCCTTCTCTTTCATGTCCAGCTCTACCTCTTCGCTCTCCATCCAGCTACACGTCATTTACTTGTCCCAGTCACACACAAGATATCTTTTGTCATACTTTATGATTTGTTAATGCCTCCCTTCCTGCTCTGAAATGAACGGTTTTGATCTGATCCTCCAGCCCCAGTTTCTCCCATCGTCAAAGTGTTTATTTCTGCTCACTGCTGAGTGTCCAGCAGCTAAACTTTATCAATAGACCTTTAGAATATATGGAAGGGCCAAAAGCATCAATGGCAGCTAAATTGCCTCATTTTGCAAACTCACTCTCTCACACTCCCCGGCTCATGCACGGACACGCTCGCCCACACACACACACGCCTGCGAATGCACAAAACAATTACCCCTGAAGGTAGCGGCGGCGATGGCCCGATGCTTGACACTTGCAGCTAAGTGTTGACCTATTGCCCCCGAGCCTGTGGCTGCCTCTTAATGACTTTATCTTCATTCAGTTTCTATTCCTTTCCCCTCCTGTCCTCTCTTTTCTTTTCACTCGCTCATCAGCCGTCTGCTCACATCACTTCCTGCCCTCGTCTTTTTGTTCCCGTCCGCACGGAAGTTTCGAGAGGTACCTGTTTTCGTCTCAAACAAATACGGAGCCCCAAAACGGTTCTGAAACACCATTGAATTTATTTCTGGAATTGTGTGCATTCTACATGCAAATTGATTGATTTATTTTTCCCTTTTTTTGGCATAATTTGTTCACCAGCTACAATGTATTTTGGGATTTTTTTTATTCTAACGGTGCATATTTATGAAGTTTTCCCACTCCCTTCCGCCCCCCCCCAAAATCAGAAATCTGAAAAGTGTGGCACGGCCACATCCAAAAGCCTTCTAGAAATTCTTCTAAATATCAAACCTGAGTCAACATTGACATTTAGGCCAAAAATAATCAAATGAGTTCAGCTTTGGATATAGGTGACGTCCACAAAACTTGATTAGCAGAAGCGTAAAAAGTAAAAAAAAAACCCAACTAAATCTGTCTCTTTGGCCGAAACGTGTGAGACCTTGATGTTTATTGCCACATGTATTATAGATGGAGTCAGTTATATAGAGAATACCTGATGGATATCACTGCCTACCTTGGAGGCAGACTGCAAACATGTATCTGCTGAGTAAATATTAGATTGCTTGGTCAGGCACACATTGGTTGTCATGGTAACTGAATTATATGAGATGTTGAAAAGCATAGTTTTTTTGTATCTATATATGTATAGTAAATTGGGTTAGAGGGAACCTCTCTGCTTGTATGTGTTTGTCATATGAAGATTAAGAAAATAGATCTGAAAGCAGTTAATTTAGAAGTCGCTTCTACGACAATTACTTCCAAGATTTATCTTTTGTTGCGGGGCTTTTCAGTCGAAGCCTTTCTTGAGGTGTGTTTAACAATGTGCATGTTTGTGTTTTTCAGCGTCGTTTCTGGGCTCTGAAAGCATTCCTTCCCCTCCCTCCGTACAGTAAAGGAAGTGGGTCAGGGCTGCAGGGGCTGAACCGGTGGAATTTCAAGGCGCTAACGCTGCTTTTCTTCAAGTCACTTGCCTCTTGATTAGCATGGATGCTAAATGAGCACTAATGGCAAAGCAGGTGAAAACTGTTAAGTAACAAAACAAAACAAAACAACCTCTGGGCCTAGGCGGTAAAGCGGCGTAACGAGTGGAGAAAGAAAAAAAGGTTTTATTTGCATATTGCAATTTAAAAAAAAAAAAGAAGCAGGATGAGCTGTGCAGAGACCCTCGGGGCACAAAGACTGCCGGAGTTCTTTAAGAGCGAGCAACGGGAGCGAGGAGGGGAAGGATTGTGATGTTTCGAAAACATTTAGAAAAGAAAAACACTGTTTCCTTTGCAACCACTCGACAATGTGGATATTTGACTGTTTTAACGCCTGCCTATGTAATTGTTTGTTAGCCTGAAATAAATTCATAATCAGATGAGTTTTCAAGGTCCAGCTAGGGAAATAGGCCTGAAATTGCATAAAAAGCCCAGATGTGAGGAGCATTTAAAATATTCTGGTAAAAAAACAAAACAACAAAAAACACATTTTACACTTTGTGTACAAATGTGTAACATAGAGAAGCATTTGATGTTTCATCCCAGGTCTCTGTAGAGCAGATGCTGTGATCAATCACACATTGATCCTAGAATTACAATTTCATAGTTTAGTTTTTTGTCTTGGTCTGTAATTGCAAATAAATAGTCATAATTTGACCATTCCTGGAATAAACGTGGAATTTAAACCTGTTTTGTTTTGAGCCTTTTTGAAGAAAATGCACTAAATTAACCTTATTTGAACGTGAGTTAGTTTACCTTGACAGGACTATTTCTGTCCGTAGCTTAAACTTAACAGGAAGAAAATAACTGTGCCTCTTATTCTTCTGAAGCCATGAAAAGTTCATGGTGAATGAGATAAAGGCATAAAAGTTAAAAGCTTGCTCTCTGAAAATTTTCTTACTGCGACGAATGAAAGTGTAGTTTATTTATGGCAATAAAGTGAACGGAAAATCTATTTCAACCCGTTTTTATTTTTTTGTAAGTCTGGGGTTGTTACAGAACTTAAAAATAGCTTTTTTTACGTGTAGTTTATAATTCTCCTTGTGGTTCTCATCATGGTTTCTCGATTGTGCAGCATGTGAGAATGCTAATCAATAACCAATGAAAAAAAATCAATAGAGCTTATTAAAGCAATAAAGCACTCAAGGGTATAGCCTGTACCAATAACGCGAGGACACCTTCTATCTATAAGGCTGCGGCTGACCTCTTATTGAAGTCAGGTTTTAGTTTATTGCTGTAGTGTTGCCTGGTTGAAACCGCAGAATTTCAAATGTTGGGGGGGGTTTGGCGATTAATAATCAGATCAGTGTTAATCATGTTTCAAAACTTAAGTAGGGCCACGTTTTCTTACAGACGCTGCTTTTGGATCTTTAAAAACATTTTGAAGTAGGCAATTTGTGATTTGCAAGAAAACTGTAACGCTACGAGCATCACAAAGCTGCTCGGTTACTAGCATCAGAAAACTGAAATTTACACAAAAATCCCACAGAAACCTTAAGGTAGAATTTTAAATGGTCTATTATAGAATACGTTTTTATAAGATTTTTTTAATTGCACCTCTTTCATGAATGATGTGGAGAATTAATCCGTTCTCCCTGCTGAGTTCTTGATGTATGCACAGCAAATCCAGGAGGCCCAGATTAACACTGTCAGATTTGATTTCAACACTTTTACAGTGTCTATATATTACATATTACAATGTAGAATAATGTGCATGTTTCACATGTTGCTTTCATTCACATATTGCTTATTAAAGGTCTAACATATCAGCTGTGCAATACAAAATGCAGTATGCTTAATACATTTCTCTTCAATGCCATATGCATGAAATTGTTCAATGTACAAGGTGGAGAAAGTAAAGCAAGCAGTTCATGTAATATGATAGAGTACATTTTCTTTTAACAGGTAGATTGCCAGATATTACTGGTTGATGAAGAGTCAGTGAGTTGAATTTATGAATTTATTAATTAATATGAAAACCCAGCCGGTCCATTTCTCATGCTACCTTTAGGAGCTAACGGGACAAAATGGCATCAAACTTAAGTTTTCTGTTCCTTTGTTAGCCTCTATCTAAGCTGCCACCTAAACAGGGCGTTCCCTAGTGTGTCATATAGAAGCTATGTGATTATATAAATTAGAGATATTTAGTTTATTTTCTTTGGGTTAACTATGTTTCTATGAGTTATGTTGCTAACACAGTCACATTAGTTAGTACCATAATCCGCTACTTAGTCATGTTAGTACTTTGAATTCTTAGTAACTGCTTTTCTTTTCTTTTCTTTTCTTTTATAATTGCAGGTAAAGCCAATAAAAACCTGCAAATGGAGAATGTAATAGAACAGAAAAAGGTTTTATTTACCAAGGTTTTTGTTTTTCTTTAAATGGCCACTTTCAGCTGAATGACAAAATACACATGTTAATAAAAATATCAATGTGGCAGGCATCGACATATCCACATAAAATAAGGACAGTTAAGAGCTCTAGTTACCTCTTGATTAAATTTCTAGTTTTAAAGACTTCGTGTTCATGTTGTTTTTTATTTAAGTTCACAGTTAAGGAAAATACATTTACCTTGGAGGTAAAAATAATGTGTAAAATTTGTGTCACTTAGTAGTCAGATTATTTAGTATTTTTCTGTTCTCCTGTGTAGTTCAAACACCCTCAGAAAAACTCATTTTAAATGAACTTGCCCAGGATGGACAAGTAGTAACAGACGGCCCTTTCACCACATCTCTTCTCTCTGATTTAACACTTCACCAGTAAGTTTTCCAACCATTTTTTAAAATTCTGAATACCTTTCTGTATTTCTTGGCTTTATTTCTTTCCCCGCTCCTCTCTGTTTTCTGTGCGATGTTTGCTTTTAGGACTGCTGTCCGTCTGTCTCCTGTGAGATGCGACATGAGTGGACAGGGCCACCAGGCCATGCTACTTTCATCCTGTTCCAGTGTGTGTGTGTTTGGGTGCACACACACACACACACACACACACACACACACACACACACACACACACACACACACTGTTTGCATGCCCTTCAGACTGTGTCAATTTCCAAATTGTGTGTTTGTCTGTGTGTCAAGTGTGTGCGTGTTAATGTGTTCGTCTGGTAATGTTGACGGCGCTGGCAACGAGCCATTGGAATTTTCTTTCTATGATAGTACTGCTTAACCGTTTTCAGTGTATTATTTTCCTCTGTCTGTCTGCCTGTCTGTCTGTCTCAGCAAGTGTTCAGTCAGATGCTAAACACTGAAAGCGATGCCCAGACCACTCTAATGTCAGACTGCTTTACTGTTCTCTCCCAGTCTGTCTCGTCACACTTTTCTAAAATAAAACACCGGGGCCGAACCCTCCGAAATGGCTCAGAGCTAAAATGAAGAAGAAGAAGGAGGAAAAAAGAACCTCTCTAAGGCTTCCTCTTTTTTCCCCCCCACTACCTCTTTATTCCCAATCCGCCTCCTACTCTTCTGCTTTTTCATCTACTCGTACTTAAAACACTCCTCTCTCTCTCTTTCTCTCTGTCTCTCACACTCCATCTTGCCACCTTTTCTGTTTCCACATCTCTGCATCCTTCTCTCCTTCCCACTTGGCATCTTCTCTCCTCATTCACCCTTTTGATCCCCCCCTCTCGCTCTCTCTCTTTCTCTGAATCATTAATGCCTGCCATGTCATGATCCGTGTGGATGTGAGGGGAGTTTAGAATGATTATTCCTTCTCACTGTATTCACTTGATCTCCCACTTGCCGCCGCCGTACACAGGCAGCAGCACGTTCCCCACTCCTGGCACATTTCGGCGTCGGATGACTCTCTAAAAGCTTCGAATTAGCTCGAGATTTCACAAACATGTTGGCAGGTGGTGCCGCCGTGCTGTTGCTCTCTTACTTTCAAATCTTTGTTGTTCGCATCACCTCATTAGTGTTTTCTCCCCACATGAAAGAAATAAAAATAAAAAATGTCTCACTAAAATATCGTACGGTGGAATTTTGGAGTTTCTTTTTGCATTTTTCGAGTCTTGCCTCAAAAGCCATATGTTTTCAGAGTGAACTTTTGGAATTACAGAAGTCCGTCTTGTCTTTTATGGGCCCTTCAGCAAAACGTGTGAAGTATTTGGTGACACCAATAGTGATTTAGACTCACCAGTCCCTTTTTTTTGTCCAACGTTTTCTACTTTATTTTCATCGACCAGTAAACAGTGACACAGTAACAGCTCTTTTTTTTTCCTGCATTATGACAACAAAATAAACACTGTTTTTTACCTTTATGTGCATTTAGTTTAGAATATATGCAGCAAAGGTTTCACAATAGAACGTTGGGTAACACTTTATTTGAAGGGATGTGCATAAGAGTGACATGACTCTATCAGAAATACGACATCTGTTGTGAATACGAAGGAGTCCGCACGAATGTCGGACTGTTGTCATGACACTTTTAATGCAAAGTTGTACTAAAACTTGCATTAAAAGTCCATTAAAATTGCCACCTTTGCATTAAAAGTGTCGTTATTTACCAAATGACAGTTCATGACAACAGTCATAGACGTTCATAAATACTCCTTTATGTTAATGAGAGATGTTATGTTATGTTATGTTTATTATGTCAGTCTTATGCGCATCCCTTCAAATAAAGTGTTACCATATGGTAGCTCTGAATCTTTACAATAAAAAATATGACAAAAAGCAGTTTTTACTTACTCAATATAAAATATCCTGATTTTTTTTTCCTTTTTTTGCTTAGACATGGTAATATTTTTTATATTTTTCACGAAATAACATTTTCACTGAGTAACATTTCTTCTGCTTTTGATATAAGCTGAAAGCAGCTGGTGAGGGAAACATGGCAGAATAAAACAACTTTACAACTTTCCAAATGCAGCAGGAAAAGAAAATGCAGACTTTAAATAGTTCTTTAATAATAAACAGTGCAGACATCATGCATTGATTTTACTTCACAATCTTACCTTTAATAATTTTAATGCTGAGGACTACTTCAGGGGTATTTACAGAACCATTTACATTAGCTTTCTGCTTCTGAGATAGTGCTAGAATAGTACGAAGTAGTACGAATTAAGCATTTAAATCCGTAAACATCCATACACAGTTGAACTGAAGCTAGCGTACAAAACTCTGAGCGCAAAGCTTTTGTTTCTGAACATTTCACCTCCCGGGTAAACCAGACCACAGCTGTTAGAACTGACATCTTGTTCATTTCATGCAACAATAATCTCAGAGTTACTATTCCTTCATTGTGGAATTATTACTATTATTATTATTTTTTAAATCAGCTGTTGCACACTTGAATACACACATAGGCTGGACAGGAAATTACACCACAAACACAGCGAGGTTGAGTTGCACAGCAGCATCCAGAGTAACAGCAACAAGCAACATATATGCTACATTAAATTCCTGACCGTCTCCGAGGCCTTGGTGACCTGCATAGTGGGTGAAAATAAGGCCGTCATTATCAACATGGAAATTAAAAATAATAATAGCAACAAACATTGTCCTCTACATTTTCTTCTTTGTCATTACTTTGTTTAGCTTCCTTTGGAAACATAAAGGAAACCGTGGCAACACAAAGCAGGGAAAACAGTGGTTCTACTGCTGCAGAGTCCGGCAGAGAGTTTGTGTATTAATCTAGCGTTCATTGAAGTTTTCATGTCCCATAGCTGTGTCTTGAAAACACACACACACACACACACACACACACACACACACACACACACACACACAATTTGTAGCAGATATTTTTATGCATAGAGTGAAAAATGCTTCTTTTAAGAAAATTGTTCACTTTTATCAAACGTCCAGGTTCTGACATGGGAACTCTGAAGTAAAGTCATAAAGGCCAAAGAACATTTTAGACAAGAGAAGAAATCAAATAATAATAAAAAAAAAGTTGGATGAAAACAGAAAAAGAGAGAAAAGGAAGTAAAATAATGCCAACAACAGAAGATGACAATAAGAAACTCGTGTTGATCACCTTTTCCTCTGTTTTCTTTTTTACTAAATCTCTATATTTGATCTCTCTGTAAATGTCTCTAAAGGCAAGTGTGTAGTTCCTGTTACAGCTCCTGATGTGTTTGTTTGAAGGTTGATCCCCCTCCTGCCCCCTCACTCCTCTTAAAGTTGTACGCAGTGATTTCATAATCTTGTCAGTGTCTTTTGTTCGCATGTCAGTTGGATGTCAGCTTAATGTGTTACTTTTTAAAAACGGCCCGGGGGAAAACAGCTTTAGCGCTAATAGCTGCATTTTAAGGTGGCATCCATGAGGCGGGATGAGTGTGACCGTGTGTGTGCGTGTGCGTGTGTGTGTTCCGGCTGGATGAATGTTCGCCTGCCTGACTTCCTGTCTCTCTTCTCAATTAAGCTGCATGGTTTTTTTTTTCGGCTTGAGTCTCGAGAACCTTTTTGTCGTCAAACTTTTTATAATCCCTCACATGTTTTCTCCTGCGTGACTCACGAGTGAAGCTAAAACTTTCCTTTTTTTTTCTGGTTTGTTGATTCTTCATCTTTTAGAAAGTCTACCCAATACATCAGAAACTAGGAAAAACACACACCACAAGTGGTCAGTGTGTTTCTTGCTCTTGTTGTATCCCAAAGCTCTCTCTCTCTCTCTCTCTCTCTCTCTCCTCTCTCTCTCTCTCTCTCCTCTCTCTCTCTCTTTTCATCAATTTATCTCCAAAAAAAAAAAAAGAAAAAGATTGTTGGTGACATCTGATTATAAAGATAAAGGAAAAGGTTGTGTATCATGAACCGCTGGACTGGATATTATGTATTGCAATCAATATACAGTATGTGGCAAGTACTGTATTATGTTAAAATGAGGAAACTTGAGGGAATTACAAGAATTTATTTTAGTAAAGTATATACCTGTATTTTCTTGGTCTGCTTTCAAATTCAAACACATATAAAATGTCGACCCTCAAACTGAACTATATTTGACATCAATTTGGGTGATTCTAGAGCAAAACAAACCTAATACTGTAATCCCTCGTTAAGCTAACATGCGGATAATTCAGTCTCTTTCGAACAAAATAGTTTCCTCTCAGACTGGATTAGCCATTTTAGAGTTTGGCTGCTAGCGTTAAATTAAATTAGAAAAAGCATTCTGATTAGACTTTCTTGTCTCATTTTGTTTTTCTTTGATAAAAAACAACTTTTTATATTTCATCAAATCCTGCATTTCTGTATTCAGATTTATTTTTTATTGGTCTAATGTAACGTTTCTAGTAGTCATTCCGTTAGCCACAACTGAAAAAGACACTAAAATTTTGTAACATCAACCTCAGTAGTTAATTTGCGTTTTATGTTTTACTTGCTAAATAAACTTTTCAATCGTACTCTGCTACGTTGGATGTGACTGGTCTGACTTTTCAACATAAACAGTGATTACTCTACTGCCTATGCTAATAGGCATATATATTGTAATTACTCACAAAAAGTTACAAAAGAAAAATAACATGTCAACTAATAACCTTGCTACTATTTTCTGTACCTGGACATAATCAGCAGCTCCCCTCATAAACAAAAGGAAATAAGATAATGGATGGGTGTGTTTTCTTTGCACATGCATTTCATATTTTAGTTGGATGAATTTGTTTTGTAATATTCCACAGTAGCCATGTTCCAGTAAATATACAGATGTCTGATAATGCAGGGTTATGGATTATTTGTATTTGTAATACATACCAATACACCAACACAGAGAAATCAGATAAGATGCGTCAGATGTGAGGATGTAGATGACAGAGTTAAACAGGGAGACATGACTTGTATGTGTTTCTTTCCTCGTTCAGTCGAACCGTGGATTTTGAATCCTTATGTATTTTGGCTGCTGCTTTTGCAACACTGGC
The DNA here is from genome assembly GCA_033032245.1 of Poecilia picta. Lineage (NCBI taxonomy): Eukaryota > Metazoa > Chordata > Actinopteri > Cyprinodontiformes > Poeciliidae > Poecilia > Poecilia picta. Next base: position 26,088,346 of record CM065353.1, on the reverse strand, counting down.
TCTAGAAGCAGTTTTGCTCACTAATTCAAAGGCTGCAGGGCAATGTGTTTGTCACAATTTGTGTAAAGATTTGTGAGCAGTGCTGCTGTGCATGGCACTGCGTCTTTGATCATGACTTTAACATACACTTGAGACAACAATCTTTTTTTTTTTTAAACAGTGGCATTACCGTGAGATTCACATTATTTTTGATTTAACTTTACACACCACATATTTATATGTCTCTAAATATTTTATGTAGAGGCAAAATAAACCATCTCTGGGACTTCATGACTTAGATAGAATTTAAACTTTTAGCATTTAGTGCCGAACTCGTAAAAGCGAAAGCTGAAAATGAATAACTTTTGCACCATCTGATTTGGATCAAGCTATGAACAATATGTGATATTAAGCCTCTAAAACAGGTGAAATGTGCTTTCTTCCTTGTTTTAGAGATTTCTGCTCTAAATGTAACTTTTTATTTGTTCTAACAAATTCAACAGTTGCTCTGATTGCTATTAATTAGCTAATTTTGCTCACGTCTTTTTTTCTAGAAAGACTAATATACGTTTTCAGTTTCATAATCAACGTACATTCGCTTTCACAGCTCATGCCTTTTCTTCTGCTTGACATTTTCACAATTTTACATTACATTAAAGTGTCCTCATGTGTTTGTTGTCTATCTATGACATTCCTACTTAGTTTACTCCCAGAGTGGCGTTTACTCACTTCACCGCTACTGCAGAAAATATCCAGGTGGAAATTTTGGAATATTTAAGTTTTATGTCACGTATGAAATGTTAACAATGTGGCCTGTTAAGACATATCAGAAATCAAAACTGTCAAGTCATGTGACATATTTGAGTTGTGAATTAAAATAATGCACAGCAGCGCACTGAAAAATATACATGTGTTTAATGGTCATGCATTCAAAGAATATGGAGTTCCCAGCAAGGGGCAGCTGATTTCTGCCCCTAGTGGCCAAATAATTATTAGTCAAATTATTCAGAACGTAGGTTGAGGTTTCAGCATTCATTAGCGCAGACAGAGCCCCTGCATGAAACCCTGTGGTGTAGAACCATTTTTTTTTTAGGTTTTATTATTTCAATGTCATTGGAAAGTAGGGCAGATGAGCAATAAAATTATAGCAATATTAATTTATTTGAAATGCTGTATTTTTTTGCACATCTCTGAAATGTTAATGCTAAACAAACAAACAAGCCTTTTCCTTTTTACTGGAACAAAAAGTTTGACATGTTATTCAATTCGATTTAGGTTCAGTTAAAATTTTATTCAAATACCGAGGTACAAAAAAAAAGTTTATACACATGTGTATGTGTTTATGTCTTGAAGCCTCAACCTATTTTCTGAATAATTTGTCACCACTAATATTCTCAAGTCCCGTCTAGGAGACACCAGCCAGCAGTCTGACCTTCAGTCTGACTTGGTTAGCGATAAATGGCTTGAAATTACATATGTAATTTTGTTCAATACTTAGTATTACTTACTCACAACTTATATTTTCATATTCTATCAGGGTTTATTTCTATTTTCATTATTAGGTAAGCTGCCTCCCAAGTGTTTCTTCTTGCCAATGCACAGGAGAACCTGAAGAAAACAGGAACACATGGAAGACTTATCAAACTAACCCACATTTTTAAAAAGTCTCGGTCCTTTAATGTACCCAAAGTACACATTAACCCACAACCCAGAGCTAAACTCATATGCACACACACACATGCACACACACACACACACACATTGCTCCAGTTGATTAAACCTGTCACATCAGACCTGTCAGACAAAGAAAGAGGGAGGAGGAGGGAAAAGGTGGAACGTAATCAAAGAAGGAAAGAGAGGAAAATATGACAAACTGTCCTTCACATGTATTTGTGATTAAAGAGATCAGAGAGCCAAAGAAGGGTGGCGCAGACACACACTCCATCACAGCTCTGTGTGATGCTTAGGCAATGTAGGTATACAGCAACCCTTTGAGTATAAACTTATAAATAATAAAGTGGTGAAAAGGAAAGAAGCAGTAAATAGTTGTGACAAGCAAATGCATCATTTGAATTGCAATCAACTCCATCTATCACACCTCAGCTGTTTATTTCAAATACATAGCTCAAAAAAATAAATAGAGCTGTGCAGCTTTTTTTAAGGGAAACAAAAACAGAAATGTGTTTAAACAAAACAAATTTTACTGTAGTGGCAACATTAAGAATAAAAAATAACTGACTTTTTCTTCTTTTTTGCTTCTATTTTTTTGGGCTTTTAACCCCATTATTAAATGTATGTTACAAACTCTGACTTAGCTAGAAAAAGTAGCAAAACTTTAGCAATTTAAATGTGCATTTAGTTTTTGACTAACTATTAAACTAACTAAAAATATGGAGAAAGTTTACGGCTGACTGACGGTTTTCTGAGTTTTAACTTCTTTTCTTTTTGCATGTAGCGTTTACGGTCAAAGTTATGGATCTTTTCCATTTCGTTGTCTGTCTTCAAATGTTGTGCTGGCGACGGTAAGTAGTCATGTGTTGCTTTCAAACATTCAACTTATTGGCAGAAACCGATAACCATCAGCTGCAAGTCTTACACTGTAAACAAACTTAATTGAATTCAAACTCAAAGGTTTACCATTTCAAAACCTCAGATACTGCTACCTAAGCAACTTTAACTGGTATATATTTTCTCAGAAATGTATTATTTTATGTAGCTTTTATTGCATTTCTGCTCTGGTGACTTTGTTCCTGGTTTTGCAGTGGTGAGTCACATTTCTGTGCAAGTCTCCTGACTTCTTCTAAGTGTAAGCGGGATGCTTACACTTAGAAAATAAGCGGGATGCTTACACATAGTGGTGGACACCTTCAGTTGATCTTCTGGATGCATCTGAAGTAATGAATTGCAGTGGGGCTTTCCATGCATTTTTTTTGACTTAGTTCAATTCTGCATGGCCTCTTTTTGTGTCCTAGAACCAACCAGGGTTTCCAGCAGTGCCTGGCACACGGTGTGGTGGGTTACGCAGCAGAGCAGCCTTTATGGCCCTAGCACAGTGCCGTTAATGCTGTAACACAGTGCTAATGTGCTTCCATGCTTATGTTCCTGCACACACACATGCGCACACACAACACTTTTACCAACTCAAGCTGTGTTTCTTTGGAAACTAATGGGTTGTGTTCCTAGAAAGACACAACTACGTAAGAGCTGGTTAGGGGCTGAACGCAGATGGTGTGTGTGTGCGTGTGTGTGTGTGTGTGTGTGTGTTGCGTGTGTGTGTGCGTGTGTCTGCGCATGTGCGTGTACGAGACTGTTCGCTTATGTGGACTTCTATATTGGTGCTTGAAACTGATAGGAAGACAAACATATTTTAATTATGTTGTTTGTTACTCTTGTGTTTCTGTACAGATGGAAGGATGAGTCTTTTTGAGAACCATTCAGCTGAAGGTCGTCTTTTACTCTCTGGTTATATTCAAACGGTTCAGAAAAGTCTCTGTGTTTGACTAGTTATAATATGATTAGTAACTGAGTTATTAATTAATCTAAAAAATAGGATTAAATGTAGTTTCTGTGTGCAGTTTAGCGATGCAAATCACATTTCTCGTTTTTGACTGATGTCCAGAAAAACCGTATTACAAACGGGAATGTTTTTCAAGAGCATTATTTGTGTGTGTGAGACTTTGATGAATAGTTCTTTATTCTCACTTTTGTTGTTATCGCAATATCTTTACTTTAAGTCCATATTCCCCATTCCAATTGTACCGTCCATTCTTTTCCCTTTGCGAGCGTATTGATAGTTGAAACATTTTCCTAATACATTTCAGCTCTTCAACAGCAAAATGTGAAAAAATAAATGTGCTCTTGGAACAAGTGTAGTCAAAATAGACTATAAAATGTAAATATATAGTCACATACACACCCCAAAAGGTGTCATATTTAAGCTCAAACATGCAGCCATATTCCAGCGGGATCGCCACAAATCGACTCCATGAGCCTCGAATGTTTCACAGGGAGCAGAAACTGGGACCAGCTGTAAAGCTGCTAGCCTCGCTCCGCGTCGACGGCCGCTAAGCCCCCGTCATAACCGGTTGCTAAAAGAGCAGAGACAGGCTGATAGCAGCGATGCGTGAAGAAAATCTGCCCAGACATGGAGCGGGAGCAGCAGCCTTTGTTATCGCTGCTGCCTCTACAGAGCGTACGGCTCTGGATTAGCCCGTCTCCAGGTAATGTAAAGTGCCTTACATGCCTGTAGGCGAGTGATTCGACGACGCGGACCTAGTTTGCGACCATCTGTTGCAGTCTGCAAAAGAAAGGCTGGTTTAGATTTCACAAAAAACAGTTATTTGGTAACTCAAGACTTTTATTTGTTTGTGTTTCATTGCATCAGCTCTCTGCTGATTGCTTTATGTTTCAATTCATATCAAAACCTCGAACACTTACGCTACAAGTCAGGTCCGTGTGTTCAGTTTGCGTTTCTTTCCTTGTTCACAGCATTTCTTGGGGTTATCCAGCGTCTTCACCTGGACGGCAGACATGCAAGTCGGGTGAATTAGAGGGAGTGAATTGCCCATAGGTGTGAGTCGGAGTGTGAAGGATTTTCTGCTCCTGCGTGTTCAAAGCGACAGACGACAGGCAACCTGTCCTGGGAGTGTTTGTGTCTTTCATCCAGTGCATGCCTGGGTGAACTCCAAAATCCTTGTGACCTTGAGCAAGAGCTAGCAGGAAAAAATAAAATAAAAGGGTGTGTGTGTGTGTGTGTGTGTGTGTGTGTGTGTGTGTGTGTGTGTGTGTGTGTGTGTGGGGGGGGGGGGGGGGGGGTGGGGTTAAATGACGGAGCATATTTGCTTCTGCTTTTCGTTTCCTAACACATTTTCCGGGGTGCTTTTAGTTACCTAAATCTAATATTCATGGAAATAAAGCCCAGACTAACACTCCGGCTTCCCAAGGGCAGTTTTTACCAGGTAATAAAGACACAAAACAGCTGCTATTCTACTAAATTAAAAAATAAAGACCGACTGTCACGCCTGTAAGAGGAAATAACCAGATCTTGATATTTGTGTCCGTCTGGAGGATAAGGCCTGGAGCAGTAATGCTTCCCAGCTCTTAATGTATGGCCCTTTTAGAGACATAATTACTGTGACTCCTACACTTTCTATGATGGCCGGAAGAAAATTGTGACAGACATAAGAGAAAAAGCAAAGTTTCATTCTTCAGTTGTCAAATACTGCCACACGGTTACAACCACCTGTCAACACCAATGAACACACAAACCTTTCGTATGAAGTTGTTGTGAAGTGAAGCGGTGCTTTAAAGACATTCTTAATAAAAAACATTATATATCTTTATACATTAAGCATTTGAAATGGAGTGTAGACTTTAAAAATCTGACTTTCTTAAATGCAAAAAACTTTGCATCTAATTTTCAATCATACGTAAGATCAAATTATGCTTTAATTTTAACGGCCAGCCAGTTTACATAGTCCATCAGACAAACTGCTTTTATTATTTAATATAATTTAATTTAATTCCCTTTGCTTAATATAAAAGTCATTTATACACCGACATTTTAAACATTAATCATGTTTTAATGACATGGATTGGTAAACAATCATATCCTTTATGCTATTATAATGTTATTATAGCATTAATAATAATGCTATAATAACATTATAGCTATAATAAGATTATAGCATTAATTATTAATGTTATAATAATCACATTATGGACTATAACATTTACAAAAATATATATATTTTTTACACATTTCATTAAAACTGTCACCATGTTGTGAAAGTATGAGCATCCTCCTGTGTCGTTGTTGCTGTCTGAAGAAATGCACCAGTGGGGTCAAAAGCAACCAATCAGAGCCAGGAGGCGTGTCTCAGCGCTGTCAATCAACAAGTGTATGAGCTGCTGAATGTGTTAATGGTGGAGAAATAACATCATTCCAGGAAAACTGTTTAGCCATGCTGTAGCATATGTTGTGGAGAAAGAGCATGATTGACAGCGCTTAAACCCTCGTCTGGGCTCTGATTGGTTGTTTCTGATGAAGCAGTGTATTTGTTCAGAGGACAGCAGGTCCAGGCAGAGGAGCTCAATTTTTTTCTTTTTTTCAGATTATCTGCCTCATACAATTCTGTCAGTGATAGTTTTAAAAATATATATTTTAATAAAAGTCACAGAGATCAAAAATATGAAATGTTTCTTTCAGTAGCCTTACATTGAAGTCAGCCTAAAGTCTCAATAATAAATAGTCGTGACTTTGACTTGTGCTCTGAGAACTTCAGACTTGTCTTGAACTCTGGGTAAACTGGGTGTGAAAGTCGACCAGTAAGTGAGCCACAGACCATTACGTTACAGTGACGCTTGCTTAACGGGTTTGCATCTGATTAACTGCCCGGGTTCATAAACCATGAGCTAACATCAATCTGTTCATGTTAGTAGGTTCGTAATAACGACACAAACTGACAGATTCAAAATGAACTGTGGATTGAAAAGCATCAGCTCATTTTATGTGACTGGAAACAGCAGAGTCGGTGTTCAGGATGGGGCGTTTTGAGCAGCTGTGCCCAGTTTTCTAACTTCCCAAGGAGAAAAAAACACTTAGAAATCTGTGAAGCCAAACTGTGTATTTAAGCATTTATATTCATTTGATGCCTATGAGAAATGTACTTCCTAGAATATCTTTTGCATTCAAGTATAAAACAGATTATTTCAATTCATTACCTACTCCAATGCAATGTTATAGTCAGACTAGATGGCATGCATTGGATGAGAGAAAAATCATTTCACTCATCATACATGGACTTTATGTTGGACTTGGACATGAGACAAACACTTGATTTTGAGAATAAGAACCAGATTATGTAAATTACACATCAACCAAATAGTTCAAATATAATAATAATTTTAAAAAAGCATGCAGCAAAATGCCTCTTATGCAGTTACAAGAGAAATAAAACCAAATCCAGTCTGGATGTTTGAGGCATTTGAATCCAAACTTACAATATCCAAGCAAACTCGTAAATATGTGGTTTGTTTTTAACCCATTACCTGGATGTTTTTGAAATATATTAGTGATCAGACATCAGAATATGTAAAAATACACAATCTTAAGTTGTTGGTTTTTTTTGGTCTAGTGTCTAGTGCCAAACTCTTAGTACACCTGAAATGAAACTAACTTACAAGTTACTTTTAATGATGATATCAGAGCTTGTTTTAAGCCCATAATTCCTTAATATTGATGAAAAAGTATGACTTATAAGTGAAATAATCTGCTAGTGGAACAAGGCCTTTTAACTTATAATGTATAAGGAATGACCAACTTAAAACACGTTTTACAACAATCAACAAAAGTGAGTATTATTATTGCCTTCATTAATCAGTGAGGGATTTGTTTTGGTTTCATGTTGTTTGACAAATCTACATGGTGAATACATTTGTCACACAATGAAACTTAACTTTCAAAAACGTCACCAGGAAGCAACTTTATTTTTTATCCCGCTGCTTAAAAACAAAGCTTGTCGGTGAGATTAAATTCCCGACCGTCCCTGTTATCTTTCGATACAAAATGTGGCAGGGACTGATAATTAACCTCCTCCTGGTCCTCCTTATTAAATTAACAGTGGATGGTGTTTTGAAAAAAAGTGTCATCGCATTAGAGTTCACGGAGGGAGGTAAAGGATGGTAAAGGAAGAACATCTGGCGAGAGAATACACCTACTGAGACCCGGAAAGGTTTATAGGGCTACAGCGAGTCACATACACACACAACCATATGCATACACACACACACACACACACACATGCATTATCAAACTTTAATCAAAAGAACAAGAATTCGATGGACACAATTCGTTCAAGTATCAGCCCAAGAGTACAAACCCCCCCCAAAACTGCAACAACATAAACCTCATTATATATCCGTAAAATAAGATACGACTGCAAATTTGCATGTCTATTGATGTTTGTGACAAGGTGAAGAAGCTCATATTGCGGTTCTGATAACAAAGACGAGACATTGTTCACCGTAGCATCATTTTCCACAGAGAAATCCATGCGTACGCTTCCTGCATTTAAATGTGGAAGCTCAGAGGATGAAAGGAACAGTTGGCAGATTATTTGTAAAATGGCTTAATCACCAAATAATGAAGAAAACCAAATAACGAAGAAAAGTGATAGCAGCTCTAACTAGCATGTAGTGTCGATTTAAAATCCTTGGCTTTGTTTTAAACCAGTGAGAATGATTTCCTGTTAAGCATTCCCTCCCTCATGGAGACAGGAACAAGATGGTTATTTGAATTTGTCAGTTGTTGTTTCAGACGCGCCGAACTGCCATCTCTTTCCTGGACTTTGTCATTAGTGTTGTGCTGTAGTGCTCAGCTCTCGGCGAATTCTTCACATTTGAAGAGCTCTTGATAGCCCATAGACAGTTACTGTCACCAAGGCCCAATTTGGATGTCACTGTGATATTGTGTTTGTCATTTTGGCTCCTGAGTTTAAAATAATCCTCACAAATCCCTGAACTAAAAGTTATCCTCTTGTTAGTCAGGCTATACTTACAAACCAATATACCTGCAGCATCCTGTCCCGAACACAACGCATTTGTGTTTGACAGACAGACAGACAGACAGACAGACAGACAGATAGATAGATACTCATTTTTAACAGAAGCAAAAAGAAGCAGGACAAGTTGTTCTCTCTATGTCACTCCAAGTCTCTCGTCTGAATGGCTCTGTCAGATATGAGGCCATAGAAAAATAATGCTTCCAAATAGTCTTCTCACGCATTTCTGTGCATGAGATGATGCTGTGCCGTACACAATCTGAACACACCCCGTCACGGATTTTATAAGACATGTCAGAAACGTCCCAGCTCTCTCGCACATTGTGGACATCAGACTTGTCCACCACTGTTACAGCATCAGTGCAACTTCAAGTCAGACTTCATGTCACGACTATGACCCAGTAACAACATTGTCTAATCTCACGCGGCGCTGTGCAGACGCCGGTGGATGTGAGATGGTTTAAGCTGTGAAAGGATCATCGCCACGTTGTGATTCTGCTGCAGTTACAAACGGTGCTGCTGGGTAACGCAACGTTATAAACCAAACAGCACGACAGTGAATTTAAAGTTAGTGTTAACTGTCAGGATCTGGGGTTGTTTGAGTTTGGTGTTTGATTTTTTGTCATTTTTGGTGCTTTTTTTATTATTATTATTCAGTTCCACATTCTTTCCCACTTCTGTTCATCCTCAGTGATTCCAGTTACGTTTTATCTTGTTTCTATTTATTTTCTGTTCTCTTAATTTATCATGTTTCTTCAGTGTAAGTTATTCCTAATGTTAGCATTATTCCTTGTTCCCCTGTGCCACTTTCTCCTCCTCTACTGTTCACACCTGTAATCAATTAGCTTATCAGCTCAGGTCCATTGTTCCCACTATCAACCTGGTTCTCATTCTCACTCATAACTCATAACTCGTTGGTTTATCTTGTGACTTGCGTCTTATCTTGTCACTCCCTCCCTGGTTCTCTGTGATCCCTTCGTCTCTCTAGTTTGGCTTTGTTTTGATTTTTGGTTTCCCCAGACTTTTTGTAAGTTCGATTCTTTTATTTTATTTTTTTCATTAAAACCTTAAAAAGAACTGTTTTGTCTCTCACCTGCTGCGATTGAATGCACACAACATGACATTAACGCCCTTATTAGAATCATGCTCTCAAGGAAGAGAGTGTAATATGAGGAAACTGGGAACCCTGTGGGAATGCTCCTGGCTTAGAAAAATAGAGAATGAGAGAAAAAAATTCCACCTCTTTTTCCCAAAAAAATGTCTAACATAGATTTTTATTTGTTGTAGGTCATGTTTGGTCGTCTGAGTGTAATTTAGGTGTTCATAAGCTTGCCAAACTGAATGATCAGTTCAGTTAGAGATCTTATATTTCTTTCATGGCAAAAGATTTTTTCTAAGACCACCAATAACCACATAGAGCGTGAACCAGTGGCACAACCTGCCACTTTACTTTCATACCGCTGAGTTTATAGTCTTTCAAATCGCTTGTTGAGACGCCGTCCATCCATGGCAAAAAGCCGGCTGCCCATCAATGCCGATACAGACACAAAGGAGACAGGAAAAAAAACTCCAAAACACACAGTACCTTCAAATGTAAAGGGAATAATCTGTTTGGGTTTTTACCATGGCTGTACATATATAACGTAATTACACAGAGAGTGGAGGGCACATAAATCACTTAGAATCTAATGCGTCTCACACATCATTTTGCTCGGTCATTATTTGCTCCAAGGATATATCAGCAAGTGACATGGAGAAACTAAATTGACCAAACTATTTTTCTTTGGCCTGCAGCTGTGAAAATCTCCCAGGCCAGCCTTTAGTGGGCAGAGAGGCTGTAATGAAAAGCCAGAGGGAGGCCCCAAAAAGTCCAGACGAAGCTCTTGTCATTTTCGACTGCATAGGTCTGAACTAATAGCTTGCTCTGTTCCCCCTGCAGATTTTCTTCGCTACTTTTGCCTTTGACTTGATTTTTTTTTGTTGTTGTTTTGTTTCCTTTAAAACCGTAAACCATTGAGTGCTGTTGAGATTCTTAACAGATTTCACTGAGACTGAAGAAAACGGTGCAATTAAATTCACAAGGTTGCCATGGAATCTATTTAGTAGTTTCTGGTCATTCAGACACATTAAAACTCAATGCAATAGCTTCTGAGAACCTAACTGAATATTTATTTATTTATGTTGTAACATTTTGGCACTGTGGTTGGGATAAGAATGATGGCCAACACAATGATGAAGCATTATTTTTCTCTAAATGAACCAAATAATAAAAAGACAGGCAAACAAAAACTGATAGAGAACAAAATCTGAAACTCTGAACTCGATCTAACAAGAAGTCTCAAAAGCCTGCTGCAGTTCGTGCTTATTAAAATGTATGGTGTGTAACTAGATGGAGCAGTTTGTATAAAGACAAAGAGTAAAGGACCCTGATTACTCGGTTCAGGATAATTATTCATTGGTGTGTTTATTCAGACATCAAGGCAAAATACCTGAAAAGTTAAAACCATGTTGGGCAATTTAGCCGTTTTAAAAATGTCACAGGAATACCAACGACAACTTCACTAAGCACTTTGTGAACTCAACCACATTTATTACCTCTTCTAAGAAACTACATTCGTCAGGACACTGCTGAAGTTTATTTGCAACGTTGTCGAGACAAATTGTGACAGAAACGGTTAAACAAAAAATCATTGTGTTGCATTGTGGCGTACGCTTAATACGTAAACGAAAGCAGACAATAAAATAGGATGCTACGTTATTGTTCCCTAAAAGTCTTAATTTGTTAAGTCCGCACACAAAATTGCAAAAAATGCTCATGAAGAAAACTATGATACAGTAAAGTAACTTTTCCAAGGGTTGTGGAGTTCAGTGATTTTGTTTTTAACAGGTTTTTACATTTCTATTGATTGGGTGTTAGATTTATGGCAATTTGTTGTTTTTGGAGATTCATGGCGTCATGAAGTTGTCAGATCTCCATCTGTCAGTCATCACGACTGAGTGTGGCTGATGAATCTGAACCAACACAATTAATGTCAATGAAGACAGATCTCCAGCTAACGTTCTGGGCGAGAGGCGAGGTTCACCCTGGACAGGTCGCCAGTCTGTTGCAGGGCAACACAGAGACAGACAAACAACCATGCACGATGTAGCATCCTATCTTATGGTTGTCTATTGAGCGTACGCCACAACGCAACACAATGGTTTTTTGTTTATCTGACACAATTTGTCTCGACAATGTTCCAATTCTCCACAACCATGGAGAAATTAGAGTTACTAATTAACCTGACAGTCATGTTTTTGGACTGTGGGAGGAAGCTGGAGTACCCGGAGAGAACCCACCATGCACAGGGAGAACATGCAAACTCCGTGCAGAAAGACCGGGGCCGGGAATCAAACACAGAACCTTCTTGCCGCAAGGCAACAGCTCTACCAACTGTGCCACTGTGCAGCCCATCATTATTTACCAAAGAGGATAATTATATTTGACACAAGCTGTAAGGTTAGATAGATTTAATGAACAAATAAAATTAGGATTTGAAAACGGCTTCCAGTATTTACTTTGTTTATCTTATTTGTCTGATATTGTAGTTTGTTTAATCTTGTTTAGGGTACAAACAAAAAAACCCTAACAGGACTCTGTGGGGAGTCTGAACTTTAATATCTTGTCTGTCTGTTACAAGGGTATCTGTGGAATTAAAATCAATCGAAAAATTAATATAAGTACACTGTATTAAATATATTGGACTCGATGTTCATATTAAAACCGGCATTACCTGCACATGTATTGAATTGCTTTTAGAACATGATTGCAAATTGGCACACAGATATTTATACACTTCTGAAAAAATTATAGACAAGCCTTTGTCTGTACATCAAACAAAATGCATAATTTATGATCATTGACCCTTTGTGTAAAATAAAAAAAAGAATTTTAATTATCCCTAAAAATCTTGCTAATGCTACATTGCTCTCATGTACTTAATGTCATGTATCCTCTCATCTTGTGAGATGTACAGTATGCAATGTTGTGCGCTTAAAGTAAAAAAAAAAAAAAGGTTGACGGAAAATAAATATTTTATTCTTTACACCTGTTTTTTCTGCAACATGGTTTTCACTTGATGCAGTGAGTCAGTAGCTGTCTGACTTGTTTGGCTATGTCTCTGTTTCACCTGTCTAGTCCTATCTGTCGTTTCTCATGCTCTGTGCTTCATTTTCAGCACATGTCCGGGAAAAAAAACAGCAAAAAAAGAGAGAGATGCGCCACATCGTGACAATATTCTGGCGACAGAAACTGAACAATCACAACCCTCTAACAATGCCCTGTAGTAAGCCCTCAGAGATGCACCAACAGATCTTCTTTTGGTTCAAAACGCGCCTGTGTTTTCAGTCCACAAACAAACCGGGGCTTTAGTACCATTCATCCTTTGCCATCCATCCCGCTGGTCTACTTTTGGTCCCTTGTCAGATTAGTTTCACTCTGTTTGTCCAATTTCATTTCAGGTGAACAGTGATTTCACTGCCCTCAGCTCTCAGCGAGTGACACAAAAGTGAGAAACTGTCCACTCTGTGACCGTCTGTGAAATTTATAGGAAACGATCATTTTCTTGTGACCTGCAGCGTATGACGGAAGTAGAGAGCTGTCAAAATTCGATTTTTTTTTCTTTTATGCAGGGAGATGAGTTTGGCTTTAAAAGGTCTCCATAATTTTTTATTTAATAATCAAAGTTGTTCCTGATGTGATAGGTCTGTAATTTCTTTGTAGAAAAGTGTCATTGTCTTTGATGACATTTATTTAGTTTCAGCTTCAGTGTAACAATGCAGCACACTCATGCAACAGTTGCCAAATTAAATTGAATCAAATTTGCTAATAAATTTAAATTAATGCTAACCTAATCAAACAGTTAGATTTAAGTTGAACAGTGGTAGGGCTAGGCAATAAATCGATTTGATCTATTACTTAGTTTTTCTGTTTTTGGAGTATTTCATTTGGAAAATTTAGATTTTTTTTCTTTCACTAATGTATTCTTAGGTCTCCATATTTAGCGAAAGCCAAGAACTCTCATCTTGTTTCACAAGTGTGTTTTACAGCTTGTCTTTATTCTGGATCAACTCAAAGAAAGGAAGATTGAAATAAGAAATTTTTAAATATATATTTTTTGTCATTGGTAATGTTTTCAGGGAAAAACATGAGCGGACAAGGAATCAAACTGATCAAAAATCGAATATGGTATAAAAAAATCTGAGGTTTACATGATTAAATCCTGCTTAAAATACAACATAGTAAATGCAGGTTGTTAGAAACTTGTTCAACTTGACCTTTATGGTAATAAAGTCTAAATTTCTTCAGTCTTTAAGCTACTAGTTACTTTCTCAGCCAACAGACTCAGACCATCAGGTCCAATTTGATAGACATCCTGTAAATGGTCAAGATGATATGACCAGGTATCAAATGAAAAAGATAATAATTTGTGTGTTTTAATCATGTTTCATTACCTGCATCCTTGACAGGGATCCTCTGGATCGCAACATAGCATCTGTGTTTTGAATGTTTGCTTTTACTGTAAAGCACGTTGTGGTTTTCTGACCTGTGAAAGATGCTATGAATAAAATTTACCCATCTGTTAAAAAAACAGCTGAAAAGTACTTAGTTTTTTTAGTCCACACACTCAAGCTCAACGCATCTGGTGCTTCTTTTTCTCCGATTTGTGTAGGATTTTTATGTATTGGTCTTCGGGCTAGACATTGTAACTATTAATCAATGTCATCGTTATGGTTTATACCTTCGGTAAAAATTATGCCCAATTCCAGCGAGCACTCAAAGCAAACTATGAGTGTTATGCTGTCAGATTTTTTCTGTGTGGATGAATACTCAAAAGGCAGTAGAGCTGCCAACTTTGGATCTATTTCAAGACACGTTTTTTCCCAGCTCAGAGTGTTTACCTGCATAAATTAAGAATTTTCCAAACATAAAATATAAACGTGTACACTTTTTTCACAAGTACTGTACATTCTAACCAGTGTCTGACGTCGCATAAATTACTACCTCGAAAGAAGACTTGAACTCTTTGCAACTGAATCTGGAGAGCCTCAAAAGCCATTTTGATGCATTTGCATCCTTCTTCGATGCAAATCGTGGCAAAAATTATAAAATGTCAAAATCCATTTTTCCAAGTTTTGGCTGGCGTGTGCAGCTGCTAACTTTTTCATGCGTCCAGTTCCCTCCAGAAACTCCCTGAACAGTACATTCTCAATAAGACAGTGGTGTGATGAAATATTGAGCTGCTCGTGTGGACAAGCCGTCTGTTTGAACAGGACAGACAGTCGTGCAGATAAACAGATCTGCAGAGTCATGCTGATCCATCCTGAAGGATTTCTCGCAAAGTGATGGGCCTGTGCAGAAACTACTGTCTCGTCAAACGTTCGACACCCGACGCAAAGCAATGAGATGCATTTCAAATGAAACGCAAAAACACGAGGGTTGGCAATAAAAGTATATCTCTGTGTTTTGTCACTGTAACTTACAGTTTAAGTGATTTTTAATTGCACTTGACAAGTGCACACTGTCTACAGTGTCAAGAGTCATGTATATCCAATCAGCCAAAGCAAAAGAGCGTGAGCATGAATGAGGTAGAACACGGTTACAGCTTGTGTATTGCACATTTAAAATCAATTCATGTATGAAAGCTACAGCTGTAGCTGCCAAAGACAGCATATATTATTAAGTAGCTAGAGGCACACGATGAATACTAGATGAATATTAGGCATTAGAGGAGTTGGGTATGTGATGAGAAATAATATAGTGGCGAATGCTCAAAAAGGCATCGCGTGATTCAACGCATCCCACTTTTGAGTAAGTGAATTATTCAAAGCAGAATCTTTTATTGTGGGGAGTCTTTTGTAAATCTAGTGGAAAAGATAATGACTTGCGTGTTTTAATAATGTTTCATTACCTGTATCCTTGACAGGGATTGGCAAATTTGATAAACCAAACGGTCCACAATGGAGTATTTGCATTTTTCCAATAATGCAAATTCATTGTTGGATTCGGATGATCCAACAATCTGCTAAAGTGCAGTGAATTAGAACTTCAATGATTAGTTGAAACTCTGCACAATAATTTGGCGTTAGAACCCTGGAAAAAAAACTGGTGGCAGAAATAGGACATAATAATAGTGAAACGTGGGGAAAAAAAACTTAATGGCATTAGGAACATTTTGTACCTAGTGTCACTAGCGAGTGCTGATTTTGCTTCTTCACCATTCCATATGTTTGAATTTTTAAGTGTTTCTTGTAGTAAGTAGTTGAAAAAAGTTTGACGTGTCTTTCAACACTAAAAATACAAAGTAATCTTCTATGATTTATTATTGTCTGCTGCCAAGAAATGCTGGAGTGTAATCATTATCAAAAGCAGAAATGCTCAGGGTTATTTTGTTTGAGGACTGCAAACTGTCCAAACATTGGATCAGTAATTACAACCAACAGAAAGGCAGTCTAATATGCAATATTCTGAAAATATTGTACAATTTAAGGGAATTATACTCTGCATTTCTCCTTTTTAAAAATACAGAAATATTGAACCATTCTTTAACCATTACAAATACTCCGAGCGCCTGAACATGCACTGGTTTGTTTCCAGCCATGGAAGTAGAAGGGGAACAGACAGCAATGTGTGGATAACAAATGGGGTTGTGAACTGACAAAGGAGACCTTTTGCTTCTGTAACTGGGACAAATATTACAAAAACGTGCTTGAAAGAAATGGAGGCAATAACGTTTGGTTCAGTGTCTTGCCGGGGTCTTTCTGTTTGGAGTTTCTGTATGCTCTCTTTATGCAAACATGGGTTTTCATTCCATTGGCTCCAGGGCATGTCGGGTTGATCTGACGTTGTAGTTCCTTCTACTGCGTTTTCCCTGCGACTGACTGGTGATGTGTCCAATGCGTACCGCTCCCCCCGCCTACAGATCTTAAAAAACATATGAGTTATAAGGATGTAGAACGCCGAAAAATACAATCACAACTTTGCATTTTAGTGAGTCAAAGTGTGATGAGTTGTTAATTTACTCCTTGATTCCTTCTTTTTCCATGATATAACTACGTTTTGATGCAGAGGCGAAAATCGGGGTGCGGATAAAACTTTCTTTACCACTCCCCACGATAAGAATAAAAGTTGAATTTTTTTTTTTAAAATAACATCCACCCGTGAACATCGATTTGAATACGTTCGCGAACAACATGGCATGGCGTGTACTCGGGTACACAAAGCGGGATTCTTCTTAGATTGCTTGTTAAGCTGCAAAACCTTCCCACTTGCCCATCATCATTTGTTCCGTCTAAGCAGGCACAGCTGCACGGTGGGATGGCAATGTCAAAACACAGATGACTTTGTTATCAAAGCGTTGACATGATGTAATGCAGCGCGACTGTCTATCAGTGAACTGCGTCTGTCTGGGCAAAAACGGATCAAAGCCGGTGGCAGACGGAGCCGCTGGTCTCTGCGAATGGCAGCACGGATGGTACTTAATGACTGCGTGGTGCGTTTTATTTACAGATGGTGGACAGAAGCCTCTGCACTTGGCGGAGACGAAAAAAAAGTAATTTTGTCCAAGCAAAGCATTTCTGATTTAGTTGCAGAAAGAGGAATATAAATGAGCTGCTCACAGCACCGCTTCATCCCTTCTGTGATAAGAGAATATTGACTGAACGGCTGCTGTAAACTCAATAATTGTAATATATTTATTGAATGAAATAGCCCATATGTCATTATGTTCAAATCAAGAAGGAAAGGATGGGACAAAAGAGGCTATTACACATCGAAAGCGCGAGTGTAGGATCTTGAAAGTACCTTGAAAAGTTAATTACATTTTTAAAAGACACTATGTGGTCCAGAGACGTGCTGTCAGAGTAAATAGTTATAGTAAAGTGATTACATTGCAGTCACTGCGTCATGGTGAGAGTTTATTTTACTCTCTCCTGTTCAAATGCTGACTACTTAGAAAACGCTTGCAACTCTTGTGTCTGGCAAAATAAAGATATTTCCACAACATCTTACTACTGTTGATGCGAGGAGCGGCCATATTGAAATGCGAAGTCGACCTTACAAGTTGTAACTGATGGTAGTCAGACTTTTACTCAGGTTTCCAGCAGGAAATCTAACTTCAGGGAGCAATGCAGTTTATTTTTCCAACTGCGAAATTAGAATTTCCCAGTACAGAGTATAGCAGGAATGCAGCATGACCTTTATTGACTTCCTCTCTACATATGGGATTAAGCCTCAGGAATCATGAAGTGTTGTACAAAAATAGTCATTATGGTCTAGAGGAGACAGTAGCTACATTATTCAATCTTTAGATACTTTAAATCTTAACAAAAAAAATGAAAATTTACATTTTTAATCTAAAAGTTATTTCCCTGTTCCCATTTTTGTTAGTTCCAGTCAGAATTTTACCTGCAGTTTTGATAGATATCTTTTTAATTTTGGGCTTTTAACAATTATGCACCCTGCCAAAGGTTGGGGTACGTCAATTTGGAGCTTTTCATATTCACTATTGGTGTTTTCATTCAGACAAATTATACATTTTAGTCAGGGAAACATTTAATAATCTGTGTTAACAAATTGGCGCAGCAACATTCCAGAAGATGAAGCTGTGGTTTCACATCTTCATCTTCTCTGCCTACACTTTTTGTTCTTTCCCTGTTACAGGAAGGCATAATTAGATCAAATTAAACATTATTTGGAAAACAGAATGAGGGACGGCTAATAGACCTGAGTGTCAGAGCTGGTTAGACGTTTGTAATTCAGTAATTCACTTAACCACGCATGGGGGACAAAAATGGCGTAGTTTGTGTCTTCACACCAGGGTGTCCCAGGTCAATCTGCAGCTTCACGGTCCAAATTTTTGGCTGGGTTGCAGCTGACCCAAATTAAGGATAAGCACTACATCTGTAAGGTCCCAACAGTTTGCTCAAGCAAACTTGGACAAACACACGTTTAACACTAATGACGCCAACGAGGGCGACCCACCTACCACCCGCTCACACAAACACTGAAAAATAGGAAATTTAAATGTTGAACAGCCAGCATAATGGCTGGGATTAACACAAAGCATTCAATTACTGTCAGCTTGTGAATGTCTGCATCTGTGTCCCCTGACAATGGCTACTTATAGCCGTCTGATGAAGTGATCTTGAAGGACACAGACAGATCAATGAACACTGATTTTTTACACACCTGTAAACCCAGACCTCAAGTTTAACTTTGCAATGAAAACCGGCTAAGGCTCTTGGAAGAAAGGAGAGGCAGAGGCAAAAGGCTCTGCAATAAATGAGATGGTTTCTTCCCCGATTTAAAAATAGAACATAATGAGTTTCAGCGGCATAGAATGATGGAGCTTTAAGTAAACACTTAACTATCACATATGATACTTTTACAGGGCACCACAGCTTTTCCCACTGTTTAAAATGATGTCAATAATTTTCAAAATGCTATTTTTAGTTAAATAAAAGTAAAAAAAAAACTTTTTTAAGCTATTAAACAAGCAATTCTTTTCTTGGCACAGCCCTGGTCAGATATTTTATCCCCAGTCGATCCCCAACCTGTTTAAAAGCATGCTGCTGGCTAGACACATTAAAAATCTTATTGTTGGCTTTTAGTATGTTGACAAAAAAAAAGGCTTGCCATTTATAGTTCTTAATATTTCAAAGTGAATTTGTTCTTGATTTGTATTTCAGCTGCTTTAATCTCTGCAGGATGCTTTTCGACTGGACGTTAACAGGCATTTTTCTCCTTCGGCGGATTATTCTTTTGTTTGCATACTTGTCACTGGATCCCTGCGGTTTCCATTGACATATTGTCTTTTCAGGACATACTGTATATATTAGCTTTCAAAAAGAGGTCAAATGTGAAACAGCGTAGTTTGGAATACACATGCTTTTTGAAACATGTTAGAAAAACAAGTCCACAAATCTGACACTATAAACTTCTTTCCTATAAACTATAAACTTAAAAAAACAAATCAAGACAAAAACATGTCTCTGAGCTTCCTTCTGTGTCCACACAGCAATTATTCACCGCTTCAATAATATGTCACTGTGTGACTAAACAAAATAGCGGCATTGTGACACATATCAAAAGATTCTCTTGAAAACCTAAGATTATTCCTTAAAAAAAACATATTTACTGTTCCTTCCGGCTGTATCCACACCACGTCTCTTAAAAATATTATTCCCTTCCCTTAAAATCATTCCTGAACGACATAATATATTTTTTTACCTCCCTTTAATGAAACAGTTGTGTGAGACCTAAGCAAGTGAGCAAATCGTCCATCAAAGTAAATTCCGACTGCACCACTTACTATTCAGATAAGCAGGGGACATCAGCATAAAAGTCGGCATCGAGAAGCGGGGCTCGTTGCCGAAATATGGAGAAAATGACATGCAGATGCCATTAGCTGTTGCTGCTGCTTAACGTCATGTGAAAGCACAGCTCAAAGTCTGCACCATACATCCAGTCCACACACCCTGGTCGGTTTGTGCGGATTGGAAATGGCTTCTTTTTGCCTCTGCTTCTCCTTCAAACAGAAGGGCAAACAGCTTTGTCCTTGTTAAACTGGAACAAATGGCCTCAGGACCAGAGCCTCATCAGTATGGATTCACACAGTTAAACTTCCTCATCCAAACCCCTTTGGCTCAGTATTTTGTTCATCCAGTTCTTCAGTAAGGCAGTTGGTCGTGGTGCCAGGGAAAAAAAAAAATAGGACTGGAGTCCTTGTTCTCAATCTATTGATTGTCGCTACTGTGACACCAGCTGTAGAAAATTAGCGTGAAATTATCCCAGTCCATTTTCTTTGCCTGAAAAACCACCAGTAGAGAGACAGAAAAGCACACACATAGAAAAGGGAGGGAATGTGTGAATTATTTTTAGGGGTATGAAATTAAAGGAGTCTATTTTTTCCCCAAAAGATTCCCTCTTTTTTTAATGATTTATTCTTCTCTTTCCAGATTATATGTTCAAATGTGTATGGAAAAACCTTCGTTTTAAAAAGCTGAGATTTTATAGTAGCGCTGCAAAGGCTCAAGGATTTATTTATCTTTAAGTAGTTTCAAGGTCCCTGCTTAAAAGCAACAAGAAAATCATCTGCAGCACTTTGAGTCATTTGCAACCAGTTTTAGCTTTCAACAAATCACACAGGGAGAACATGGAAAAGAAATCAGGCTAAAAGCTGCTTGGCTTTTTTTAACCTCAGAGAAGGACCATGGGCCACACTACTAGTTGCTAATGAGACCAGTTCCTCGTGTTCTGTCCTTTGAATTATTAAAAATGGTCTAAAACATTGATACTGACACAAAATTCTCACAAAATTATTTCACATACTCGCAAATAACACTGCTCTGAAGCGTTTCTATTGCTTTCTTAACAGAAAACGTTGAAAAAAGAAATGTATTGTTGTTCTTTTCAGTGTAATTATAAAACATTTTTCCTAAATCTTTACGTGTATTTTCAAGTGTAAAACCACAAAACACACTTCAAGCTGACTATTGCCATGTTCACATTTGTTACCATCTTCCTTGCGTTGTTTTTAATTTTATGTACATTATTGGCACCTGTTGACGGTTCACCTGCGGGTGGAGCGGAGCTAGCTATGCTAGCTAGCCGGTGACGCAGCTGAGGTTAATGAGAGTGATGGCGCTTGTGGAGCTACTACTGCATTGTTTTATCAAGAGGGAAAAAAGTAGACGTGATAAGACTTCTTCAAAATAAACCTCTACGTCGGGATGGATTTTTGTCGATTTTTGGTTGGGCGGAAGTTTTTTTTTTTAAAAAATTTGTTTCCGGAAGAATGACGGTTTTATCCACGTGCTACAGCTAACCTCTGGGAAAATCAAATTTGGTGCGTTTTATTTTAGGAACAGAGGGGAAAAAATAGTTTCTTAAGGAAAAAAAAACTATTGAACTAATAAGTTTTTGATGTACTGTGCGGACTGGCTCTAATCAGCGGAATGTCGGCGTCTTGAACTCTTAAATTGACATTGAAAGTAGGCCCAACCTCATTGCGTGTTCAGTCTGGTGTCCATTTTGTTTTTGTTTTTTCTTTCTTTCCTTCCTCCATATTTCAATATGCATACGTATTGTTGCGGTTCGACTCCCGGAAACATTCAAAGATGAAAGACGTACAAGCCAGGTTGACAGTAGTGGAAAAGTAAAACTAGGTAAAGACATGCAAAACAACGTGAGTATGACGTCTCTGCAAACTCGCATTTGTTTAAAAAACAGGACCCTTAAGAATGGATTAATAATCAAAGAAACGCACACTCAAACCACAGACTGTGGTTTGTGTGTGCGCGCTGATTGTTCTGGAGACGAGTCTTGCAACTTCAAAATTGACTTGACCTACTAATTGCAAAACATCCTTAAGGCAATACCTTTAATTGCATTTTCTTTTCCTTTAAATCTTCCCAATTTTCTTCAGATGTCTTGCTGCCTGTCCTTGTTCATCTTGCCTTTGCTCTGTATCCATGCATTAGATACATTTACTCATGCTCTCCTCTTTTTGTAGCTTTTCCGTTACTTCATTGCTTTTTTTTAAATTAATACCCCACTCTACTCTGGTAGAGGTTTTCACAAAATGCTTCTCTACAATGGCTATTTTGTATCTTTAGTGTTTTTTTTTCAGTGATCAGGCAATAAACGGGACAGGGAGAGAAGTATGGAAAACATTTGATAAAGGCGCCAATGTCAAGAAACTTTAAATTTTATTAGCTGGTTAAATAACTATGCAATACAAAATAAGACAAAGATGTCTGTATTTTATTATGGCACCAGTGTTGATTTCAGTGTTGCCATTTGCTGACAGCATCTTCCTGTTGCTTCTCATGGCTGCTTTGACCTCAATGCATGAACCATAGTTTGTCGTATGTGGAAAAAAATATAGGTCTGCACACGCATGTGCTGATGTGTGATGTCATATTGGTTGATGCATCTTCAAAAACAGTCTCAGCAGTGCAATAAGGTCTAACTTCTGCATTGACCCATTGTCTACTTATAATCCTTGCTACATGGTTGGATGTTTTTAATATATAATTGTAGATTGGCAGTGGTGCAAAAAGTGGGTATGCAGCATATGCAACGCATAGGGGCGCAGCACCAGACGGGTGCCAAAACCCCGTCTGGAGGGGGGTGATGCGTCGATGATGTTTCCTTTACCCTTCATGTATCGTCGCCTCGGGGGAGGGGGAGAGCAAGTGAGCTACGCTCCTTCACGATGATGTTCCTTCCCTGAAGAGGGGGTGGGGGGGCGCCGATTTATGTTTTCGCATCCACCTGAATAATGTGTAGTTGTGCCACTGTAGATTGGTATTGGATAAAGTGTGTGTTTTTTGCTAAAATGCTGGGAAAAATTACGAGGAACTCTGGTGTTTTTCTTCTGCCTATTGTCTGTTCAGCTAACTGCCTTTAGCTTCTGTTACTCAAGTTTGAGTTGTGGTGTAACAAACAATGAGAAATTCCTGAGGTAGAGTGGCAGATAAGTGATATTTTAGAAGCATCAGTTCATTCATATTGTTTGCCAGGTGAGAGGACTTTTATCAGGTGAAAAGGTGGACAGTCCTGAAAAAAGGAGAAGAAAGTCTTTAAATGAACTAACTGTGTGATCTTGGGTGAAAGTAAATACACATGTATCATCCACATCACCATCTTGGATGAGGACAGGTTGAGTAAGACTACAGTTAGTACTGTAGGAGAAAAAAGTTTTAATTTGTCAGAGCAACCAAAGCTTTTAGCTGTCTGATGGACACACACCCTCGTACTCATTCACACACTCATAAAGTGTATTAGTGTGTCACTTATTTATTCATTAACTTCCTCTGCAACGCACTCCTACTCTATGGCTTTTTCGCTCACATCCTGTATTTCCTCACAGCTGGTGTCCGTTCAGTTTCAGGTTGATTGGCTGTTATTTCTTAGTCTGGATCTAATGGCTAATTACCATCCAGTTAATGATCTCTAGCTTTCGCTAATTTACTCGTTTTCTCTCCCTCTCATCCACAGAAGATCCGGTATGGGCAAGGAGGGGAGGGAGAAGACACTAAAGACGATCCCAAATTTTTTGTTTGCTTCTTTTAGAAGCAGATGGACAAAGATAGAAGAAATCTGCACACGCTTCCCACTTCTATTTTCCTCAACAGATGAAAAGCTAAACAGGCACTGATTTTAAAGATAGTCCATCTGCTTCATGTGTACGCTTAAGCTTCTTAAAAAATCAAATGCTTGGTTCTTTTTCTTTTATTTTTTCCACCTTCATGGGTTGTTTAATCACTACCCAGGGAATCGGTCTATTGTATGTAGATAGACTGCTTTGGGTCAAATAATGGCTACAAGTCCAGTTAACTAATTTTAAAATCAGGCATTAATCAATGCTTTACTAGAATCTATCTGCAATGCATGTGGCTAGAGTCAGCGTAAAGTCCTGACTGAATGAACATCATTATAATCTATTTATGTCACTCAGCTGAAAACTTACCGAGTTTATCAACTGCAGTAGCAATTTGGCTCAAACTCCTCCCCCTGTCATTTCTATATTCTTTGCACAAAATGTTGAATAAACAATAATGTTGTTTTCACAAATCATCTCCGATGTCTGCTGGACTTCGTGTTGTGCCGTGTCAGCTGTTTGGGATTCCGCTCGTAATTCAGAAAGCACGGAAGAGAATCCGCGCTTTCTGATTGGCTACCTGTCACATTTAGCATTAAGCTGCCAGTCGGGGAAAATCCCTGATTTAGATCGGAGCGGCCACGATGATCTACTGTAACACAGCATACACTGCAGGATGATCGGTTACGAAACCACAGGCGACAATTTTAGATCGGCCAACTATCTAAGATTTTCGTAAAGGGAAAATAGGGGCAAAAAATTGTGTAGTATGAACTATTGCATTAGGTAGTGGGATGTGCTCATCTTCTCTATTTAAATCTAGTGATTACTGAAGGGCAATAGTATACAGACTTCATAATCTGCACTCTTTTGGTTGAATGCAGTATTTATTTACACTTTGGCTTTATGTTGTTTAGTTTTTATTCAAGTAAGTTTTTTTGTTAATGCATTACATACATTTGTTAATACTGAGAATACATTTTATTTTTGGTTGTTTTATTTGTTTAGTTTATCAGTTCCAGTGTCATGTGTTCTTTTGAAAATAAATAAATAAAATAAATCTATGGCAGGAAATCACTTTATGGGGGGGCGTTATGTCCTTTCCATTGAATCAGTGTCAAAAGGTCTTGAGACAATATTATTGTTTATCGCAATAATTTTTTAGACAATCGTCCAGCAAAATTTGTTATCTTGACAGGCATAGTCTCTATGTGGCGAAGCAGATTGAAGCTTCATTGCCTCTTTAGCAGCCGGTCACTGCATGTTACGCAGAGCGGTCTTGTAATGTGGGACTCACCTACCGGTGCGGGATAAATCCATTCTCCTATCTCTTCTCTGGGTCTTTTCCCCTTTGTAAAGAAACTTTCCAAAGACACCTGATCTGCTTCTTACTCATTTTGCTGCTTGTGGGCTGACTGAGAGAATCTGGTTAAAGGATTTTCAAAGTAAAAGATCCTCCAGCTCAGATAATACATTAAATGCGGCCAGTTAGCAATTGATACCCGGACCGGTACCGGTCCGCGGATTGGGGACAACTGCTCTAAGGTACGGAATTAGTTTCTAGGTCTCTGGCACTGTTTTTAAAGATTTACTGTCTGAATACTGTACTGTCAGTCACCTTCTGTTTTCTTACTTTGTAATCACTTTTCCTGTCTCCGGCTTCCTTTGACGCTTTGTTGACTAACCTGCATTTAACCACACTCTTATCAGGTTTGTTCCCTGCTTTTCTAACCATAGCTACTTGTGTTTTTTTTTGGTGAATGAGAACTTACTGAGTTTTCAGCTAAGTGGAGGGAAAAACAAGAAACTACAATAAAACAACATGCAAGTTCTCACTGTGAGAATGGCGAGTAAAGACTCAAGTAGAAGGAAAGGTGACAAAATGAAAACTGAGAGTCTTCAACAAAGAAGTTGGAAAATAATTGGCTGTTTCTGAAACCTTGAGATGTTGAGGCTCCCTTACATCATTCTTTTCCACAATGGTTGTACAGTCCAAGAAAAACACTTTTGGATTGGTAGCTGATTGAATTCCAGTGCATTGAATTAGTCCCACAGTTGGAACACAAACAGATTCCTGTGACGCTATTTTATCCACAGAACTCACAGCTGGCGTGTGTGTATGTGCCTATGCGAACGTGTTCGCCGTCACTGTAATGCACGGGGAATCAGCTTGGCTAATGGAGTCCTCAGGCAATTAATGAGTGTCTCAACTCCACCTAATGTGAGATGTACAGAGCACACATGCCCATAAAAACAAGCACAAGCATCCATACACTAATCTCCTGTACACACAATAACCTCCACACTAATGTAGTAAACTTCTAAACCACCCAAGTCAGCGTTTCCATTTAAAACCAATTACTGAAGGCATATTTCATTTTCTAGTAGATCTCCACTCGCTACACAGAACAAGAGAGCAAGTCATTGCAGCCATCAATTATCAATGACAATTAATCAATACAATAATGCAACCCAGTGTGGGGAGCTTGTGAACTCACCCATGGGGCACGCGAATGGCTCGCGCACATGGAAAAACAAAGGCAGAAAAATAAGTAAATTCACGTACTTTCAGCTTATGAAAAATATTTAAAAACATGCATAGACTAGATGAAGTGCATTGATGTTTGTTCCTATAAGAAAATGCAGCCTTGTGCCCTTTTAGTAGCTGTTATTTATATTCTTCCCCTTCTATTCTTTCACACTCATCTTCTTTCTCCCAGCCTCCTTGCTTTCATCAGCAACTTTGGCAGCTACTTTTAAAAAAAATATATTTCCCCCGGCACTTAAGTAGGCTGATGTGTACATTTTATCTGTTGCATCAGGCCGTCACTTGCATTAGCTCACGGTTGTCAAGCTTAAAAACTATTTCGGATCACATGTGGTCATTAAGTTTGAAGTTAAAAAAGATTGTGATGGGAATACACTAGAGACAAAACTGCATGTTAGTTTTCAATAATGGAATAAGTAAAACACCTTGAAGAACATACAGGAAAGGAACTCGAGTCTTTTGGAGTTACTTGAAGATTTTGTGATCCTCGGAATTTTTGATCATTTGTTTTGAACAGGGCTAGGATTTTAAATGGACACAAACAGCCCTTGTAATCTTGTAAGGATTTAACTGAATTTAACTGGAGTTTCATAGTTGTTAAAATGGAGGAAAGGTTAGAAGCCTCAACACGAAATGCTCAACATTAGCTAAAGGCAGTTAGCCACAACTCCCAAAATGTGAAATTTTACTTAAGAAGCAGATGTGTGCATACCAGCAATCCGTTGACGTACATCATATCTGAATTGCTTAACTGCAAGGTAGTCGGTTATATGTTTTAGTCTTGATGTGATGTCAAACATCAAAAGAAACTTCAATAAAGGAAAATGCTGATATGTTGCAATAGTTGCACAAAGGAAAATTGATATTCAAACTTGGCACACATGCATAGACTCTCAAATTGGCATTAGTCTTTGCTCCGTCAGTTTTTGTATGATGTGGCATTTACTTTATAACAAATGCATTTTGCACTTAGATGTGCATGCATTTAATGTTTTATGACAAATGTGAAGAACAACATTGAAGCTAAAGTCTAAGCATTAGCTTGTTTATATTTACTGAAAAATGAACACTCATTTTGTAGTAATACAAACTTCAAATATGTAAATATAAATGAACACGCCAGATTTTTTATTTGCTAATCAAATTTATAGCTTGGATCAAAGCATTCGTCTTTCAAGGTTAAATACTACAGGTTGTAAAATAAAAAATGTACTCTGTTAATGACAAATGTTTTATGCAAATGTGGGTGTAATTTCTGCAACGCTTGAGGTTTAAATCTCCACACTCTAGAGAAATGATGGCAGAGGGTATCCATTGGTTGCTTTTAAATAACTTTGTTTTAACAAAAATCCCTAGTGCCTTATTTGTCTTATGGCTTTTTTTTTTTTGCCAAACCATATGCCAAATGTAAAATGGGCCTACATCTTGCTGAAAAACAGGACAGGAACACATCACATAATTGGTGGCACTCTCATTCAGTGATAATTCTGAACATATGCTTTCACATTCACATTTTGTGAGTGATGGCCTAGTCATCAGCAAGTGGTGTGTATTTACCAAGAGCTATTATCTATCCTACTAGAGTGTGAATTTTACACCAGCCGTGTGACTTGTACACTGGTGGAGTAATTACTCATCACGCCCACCGTGAACTGAAGAGGATAATGAGATTTGTAAACAAAAGGCAGCCATTTTGGCAGCAGCCAACTCACTTACCATCCTCAATGGTCTCTTCTGACAGGTGTGTGTCTGCGTGTGTGTGTCAGTGTGAGCATATGTCTGCATGTGCAGTACACGTTTGCACATTTTGTGCTCCCGTGACGGCAACAATGGAGAGATAAAGAGCAACTTAGCAACATAAAGTAGCCATTAATCCTCTCATACTGTCGCTCTTGCTCGCTCTCTGTGAAAGTAATTAAAAAAAATTACTTACTTGGGAGCAGACTAAGCATTGCCTTTACATGTTAATATTTCACATGCCTAATCTAAACTGAGGTGGTGTTTTCGTCTATACTAACAATCGACAGTTGTCTTTTCTTTGTGTAATCTTTTGGCTTATTGTTTTCAAATTTACCAGTTTCAATTCTTCATTTGCATTCTCAATATTTCTTCTTTGCTCCATGTTTGGCTACAATTTCAGAGCTGCCAAAACAAAACACTGAAGTTAAAGATCGAAAAAGACACAAACACTAAATGTGTGCAAAGGGTCTTCACTTGTTGATGGTGAGATGTTCAGTAGTCTAACACTTCAGGAAAGGGAATGTTTATATCCAGCATCACATTGGGTGGCTGTGGATAAAGGCAACAGGTTCAGGAATTAAAATTTACTGGAAAGTTTAACAATCTTTTTTAGAATTTTTTTTTTTATAAATGTTATTGCTTTTTTCATGGGCTTTGAAAGAACAGTTTGAAGTGTGTGTTTTCAAGTCATTCTGGATGGGGTAAAAAGCATATCAAGGTTCTAAATGTCTCTTAAACACTAGAGTTTTTTGTGAATCTGTTGCTGCTGGTTGGTTTTTCAGTTTGAAAACCAGATTACTACATGGGAAGACCCAGATTTTAAAAGGCAAATATTCTGACATTCCCATTTAATTATTTGACAGCTAAATTGTATTTGTCAACAAACTCCCACTGTGTCAACTTCAAACATATTTAATTAAACACAGTTGTTCACTGCAAGGAGGAAAACAAATTGCAGTTGGCAATTTGTCTAATCAAGCAATATAAAAAAAATGGATTCGCATACACATAAATATGTCCAGATAAAATGCTAATTTGCTAATTTGTGGTGCAGTTCTCCGTAATGAGCATGTTGCCCATGTCGGATCTGTCTGTATGGCTTTTGATGCTATTCTCCTCCTCCAGTCCAGTCTCTGAAGCTCACATCTACAGTCTCCCTGTTACTTGTGCACCTTTTCTTAACAACTTTTATGATTAGCTTCCCATCCAGCTTCTTTAGAAAAGACCTTTTCAGGTCTATCCTCCTCGGAGGAGGAATTAATGCCTTCTGGACAAACCCACTAAAGAGGAGCACCTGGGTGAGCCATGCTAAAGACCCTAAGGGATTGGTTAAAGACTGGATACACATTAATTTTACATTTATGGTATAAATGTATATATTTTTGCTCTTCAATTTACACTATGACTGTAAAGCTTGCTATCTTATTTTACCTTATCGTTTAATTCAGCAGTCTTCTTTGTGTTGCCGATTGACCCAGTAAAGGATCAGAAAAGCTTGGTGGGGTTTTGGGTAAGGGTGCACCGATTTATCATCGCCGATCTTTTATTTTTTTCCAGATGGGGACAGTGGGTTTTTTTTTTTTATCTATTTTTCTAAATCCACCACATAAACACTACATTTAAAATGAACAATCTTTTAAACTTTTCAGCATGTAATACATTACAAAAGGTCTGGAAGCTTCAAAGTTTTTGTCAGATGTTTACATATTAACACTTTGTAAATGTATATTATGATATTGGAATGTCCATTACACTGTGCCCAGGGAAAGTGGATAATGCTTTTTTGTTGTTGTTTTTAAAGATTCTTCATTTAATATTTTTTCTTTTCTGGTTTCAAGGCTAAAACACTTTTACCATTTACCAAGCTGGTTATCCTGATCTCTTGTCTGAGCAATACTATTATAAACACCAATTATACACTCAATTGTGCATTAACACAATTGAATGGCACTGTAATTATTTTTAATCTCTTGCAAATTTGCTTAAAATTCATAATCTCAGAATGTTTTTTGATTTTACAACAACCATTAAACAGGGGTTTTCTTAGCCACTTATGTTTCTGTTTTGTCATTTTTATTACAAATGGACAACCAGCCAGTCAGAAAATGGACTTGCAGCAAAACAATTTCGGCCCAATTGGTCCATGAATGATTCAGTCCAGTTTGATGCAATTCACTGTCTGAAAAAAGACATTTTTAAACCATGTTACTCACCTCCTTCAAAAGGCAGAAGTTTGTTTAGCACAAATCAACATCTGTA
Organism: Poecilia picta; assembly: GCA_033032245.1. NCBI lineage: Eukaryota > Metazoa > Chordata > Actinopteri > Cyprinodontiformes > Poeciliidae > Poecilia > Poecilia picta. The sequence goes on along the minus strand of CM065353.1, from coordinate 26,058,113 downwards.
GAGGATATTGTTAAATCTGTACCTCAGATTTAACCATTTTGTGATGAATACATGGTTTAATTTAGCTTTGAGACATAAATAGATATTAGTTATCCTTCTCCATAAATTCCTTTGTAGAGGAAATAATCAGGAACAAAATGTGTATGTAACTTTATTTGCTTAAAGAACAGATACTGATTACGTGTAAATTAAACTCAAAAATACTTTGCTGAATCTAAAAAATAAATTAAGGACATTGCATCAGAAGATTAACTAAATGATCAAAGGTCATGTAGACGCAAAGGGGTGATCTCGGTTTGTAAGGTTGTTTAACCCTTGTGTTTACAAATGGGGTCCAACTGACACCACACATGTATGCATCACTGTTATCATCTGCCTCAGTCCTCGTACACAGAAGGGTTAAAATGGTAACCAAGGGATCCTGGCCAGCCACAAAACCACCACACTGTCATCACCAGGCTGAGTGTACAGTCTGTGCCAAGTATTTTAATAAATTATTTACAACAAATGAGCAAAAGCATGAACATTTTAACTTGTTTCACCCCCAGTCAGACATAATGCTTGGAAAAAGTGTGTGTGAATGCCAGCTCGGTCTCAAACACACAGAACAATGCAAAAGTGTTATTGTACAAGATAAATACACATGGAATGAAACAGTCACTTAGGAGGAGATAGCTGTAACAAATGGTCAGACCAGTTCATTTTTTGCTGCAGGTTCACAGTTACTCAGGCTTATCTGCATATTGGAAAAAGAAAAATAGACCGAAGTAGATCAAGGAGGGGGAAAAAAAGGAGCAAGGATAGAGATTTGTGCGCAGGTGTGCTCTTCCTCAGAAACTCCCTAACAGAACCGTTTAAAAATTCACCCAGCTGTACTTTTTTGATTTCAGGTTTTCTGTTGTTGACATGATCCTCCTTGCTGAACTTTGCCTTAAAAACGTACCACCACGTTACCTTCCTCTCAGCATTAAATCTGAGGCAAGACAGCTGCAGAGTCGTGTGCCTGTGTGTGTCTTTCCATGGCACAGGTGGAGCTGACAGCAGGCAGAGGCACAAAAACAAGGTTTAAAACTTGGCAAGGCATGAAGAATCTGTACCAAATGGTGCCGCTCTTACACGCACACATGGAGAGGGAGAGTTTTACCTTCTATGGAGCTCCCTATTTCAGACATATCCTCTTTCATTAGAAAATTCCAGTTATGCAGAGATTCTGCTACTCTTGCCCAGATGCATTTGATATCAATGAATTTTTTTTCTTGAGGCTTTATGGACTCACTTCACTGGTCTTTATTTATAGTATTTCCAGTGTTGGCTTTGAGTGTTGGATGGAACATAATTTTCATATTAATTTCCCTGATTTCTTTAATACTGGGTGATTGACGAAGCCGATCTTATCTAATTATCTTTTCTGCCACCAAGGACCTGAGAGAGGGCTGCGTTTCACAACAGTCTGCCTACTTATTCCAACAGCAATAATAACACACTTCTGTAACACAGGAGAACAAGCTGCTGCCATTAAAACAAAATTGAGCACTTTTAAAAATTGCAGATGTTCTTGCCTGCTTTGCAGGTTTTTACGGTGTTCTCTCCATCTGCTGGCGGCTGCATGTGTTGACCGGTGTGCGAACGCACCTGACTGAGCACATGTGAGCATTGGTGACACAGTCCAGCTTTAGTCAACTTTGGTGCTCACTTTTGAAAATTTGTAATGAGCTTGCGCTAGCTGAGCAAGTGGTGTGGTATAGCCTGGTGAGACTATTGTTGCTCAGTTCAGCGATGAGTCATGGAGACGAGCAACTGCATAGGGACAGAAGTTGCTAACAATGTGATCTGGCCTTACCAGAAAGGCTGATAAGATCAATAACCTTAACTTTGACCTCTACAGTTACCATATGTCGTGATCTTCTTGGCAGAGATGGTTTTTCCCCTGGACAACAGCAGAGAAAATGCTGACATCTGAGATTTATGCTGTATTTTGAGGGTGCCTTTTAGAATTCATGTGAATATTTTTGGACGTCTCACACACTTGCACAGCTACGTTTTTTGTGTCCTTGTTTCTGAATTCTCTTGCATTAGAATAGGTTTAAAAAATCTCTACATTACTGGGGCAGCATTGGGTTTTCATATTTTCTAAGGTGTATGAGCCAAGCTGTTTCTCACATTTTTTTGAAAAAGCAATTTTATTTATTTATTTATTTATTGTCTAAAACAACTTTTGGGAAGAAAACAACTTTTTATTTTGCCAAAATTACTTTTCATAAAAATAAAAAAAATCATTATTTTAGGAAAATGTATTTTGTCTGCTCTCTGAATTCATGCATCATAGGTAAAATAAATCGGCAAAGATCTGCTTATGTGGTAAATAACATATTTGTGATCATTGACAACTATATACATATGTACAACTGTGGCAGACTTGTTCCCATAAGAGTATATACCACAATTTTGTGGTATTGAAGGCAATACCACAAAATAACTTGATTATATGCAGATTGTTGTCTTTGAATATAGTAGTTAAATAATCGCCTTCTCATTACTCTGGCAATAATCAATTTAAACAATTTTGGTAATGCTAAAACAGAAATAGTTTAGTGTGACTAAATGTCAGTGCGAAAGGGGAAAAAGAAAAAAAAAAAACTTTTTATAGTATATGTACACTTCTGGTTTCAGAAGTCATGATTAATTTTATGTATTCCAGAATAAAGTGACCCAATTTCTTCCTTGAAAAAGTTTCCTGTAAATTAAAGATAACTGACAAGGTAACTTGCACATTAGAATGGTAGATGGACACAATTCTCTTGTGTAATCTTGTGAAACTGATTTTATCAGACATTTGAGTAATTTTGACGTTTCTTACCTCGACTCAATTTTTGCTTCCACAATTCCAAACATTATCATACCACAAACACATTTTCCTCTCCTCTATTGTCCAGAAAAGAGGATATAAAGAAATTGTATTTATTTATTTATTATTCTGGCACAATGAAGCTACAAGCTAAATGTGGATTTTTGTGATTCTCCTCCATAATTTCCCAATGGACCACAGTGGATAAATTAGTTAAAATTGATTTCCTGTAAAATATCTGACATTGTTTTGCTTCCATTTCCTGTCATACTCTTGACATTTACTGACTGGACCGCATTAGGCAACCCTGGCCTGTTTATTCCCTCTATGTGCCTATGATTGTATGTCAGTGGGCATGAGTGTTCACTAATGAATGGGCATAACTTGGATGATGAATTCAAATCAGAGCAAACATGTTATTTCATCTCAATGAGAATGTATGACAGTGTGCCCTCCAGGGAAGAGCGTGCATTGAAAGCTTATTGAGTTCTGATTGCTCCCTAATCACAGCGCTGGCATTGTGCAGCAGTCCATTACAAACACACACACACCACATGTGCACGCACACACACATCTGTGGCTTTGTTTGTGTTGAAGCAGACATTGATAAAAGACAAATGACGGAGTCATATGCAGAAATTGGTAGTTGCATCTAAAATACTCTATTGATGTATTTAACATTTGCGTAAGTTGCCTAATCGGATCTGACCTCTGGCTCAAAGTATTTAGTAAAATTTCAAAACACTTAGTTGTTTTTTTTTTTAAATTTTACATAAATTAGATACTCAAATGCAGAACTCTAGAAAGTTGGTTGTAGGCATCTGATTTGATTTCTTAAACATAAATGCAATTAGAGACTTAAAACATTTACTGGAATAATTAAATTAAAGTTGGGGTCAGGACCCCACTGCGGCTTATAAAACGTTAAGGGATCTTAAAGTGTTCTCTACTGAACTTAAAAAATAACTTCATGTTCCATGTCTTGCTATCATAGTAATATGAAGTATGCAAAAGGACTTGTAACACTCAAAGCGACAAATGTACGAAGGAGGATAGACACTAACTTTAAAGGTGAGCACAAAACCTTTACAAATCTGAAAACATAATGGTTGTGCAGTGAGATTAAAATGTGTGATTTTTTTAAAAAGTCATTCCAGTGATATTCTGGAATGACTGGTCAAACTTCTTATTCAAACAGATGTTTGAATGGACCATGTGAGAAGGATAAAAACATGATTCATAATATTAGGCTCAATTTTTGAGACAAGACATTAAAGACCTTATACAAATATATGGAGTAGTTCAACCAGATTTTTACAGCTTCTTCTGAACATTTTTAACTCTTGAAAAATAACACAAACCTGTCTTCAACTCTTCTTTTTTCAAGATTCTCTTTATGATCACATTTTAAAGCATCTACAATATGTTCTCAGCCTTGTATTAGAAATGCAAATGGTTGAAAATCAGTTTTGCAGCATTAGATTTTCAGGCGCCAGTAGAGGAATGCTATGATTAAAATACACATTTTGTTTCCCTGCTTTTTTTTTCCTTTAGTTTCTCTGGATTGAGTTATACAGAAATTAACTCTGCAGAGTTTGGACTGGGGGTAGGTTTTGTAAAAAAGTTTCAATTTGTAATTGAACTAAATTTTGCTTTGACTATTAGATTGCAAACATCAATAGCATCATTACATCTTGATCTGTAGCAATTTTGTCTAGAATTGGAAACTGACCCACAAACCTCAACACACACCCATCATCATTCCATGTTAGAAACCCTGGGACCTTGAACAAGCCAATGGCTTGTTAGGTAGAGGTAATTAATCATGTAAATTGCATCCTCCCATCTCACCCCTGGGACAGATGGAGGGTCTTGTGTTTGCATTTAGGTAGGAGTTCAGCATCACATGCATAGTGATTAGAATGAGGTTGGCATATTAAAAAGTGCTGAACTCTAGATTAGTCAGACATAGCTCTGTTTTATTTTTGCAAGAGGGCATTTGTCCTTAGAGAGGCATGGCCAGTAAAACTATCTTGCCACAAAGTTTTCCAACTGTAGCACAAATTGCAGTATTTGTACAAAGAGTGGAAAATGTTGGTTATTTTGTGAAGTTCAACCTTCTACACTTTAGTTGCCTTGGGCTTTTTGTGGTCTCTACCAGGTGAAAATGTTCTCGGATTTTTTCCAGGATCTTTTGCTTCCATTTTATTTCAAATGGTTCCTATCAAGTAAATGTGAGTAAATGTGAATAAATATGCATAAATAAATAAATGCATAAATCTGTTTACTGTCCACCATTCCTAGTTTAATTGCTCAGATTCAAAACACTTGTAATTTAGATTTTACTTGAATTTTAAGTGCAAAGCTGTACAGGCTAAACATGAGATAAGGATTTTCAAATTTATCATTTCTTTCATGGATCATGTTCCTCGCATAACACTTTGCAATCAAATTTTACATAGACTGAACAGAGGAAAAGAAAATATCACTATCAATTACAAAACTGCTCATTCCATGAAATCAAAGAAACTTGTTAAGTCTGACATTTTAATGAGAAATGCATTTGCCATTTCATTGCTTTAATACAAAACTGCAGTTTATATTTATACTAAAACACTTTACAGTGAACTGTAATCACTGTTGTACTGGTACAATGAAAATGACCTTTGCACTAAATCAAGTCCATAGTTTACTGTTAGCATGAAGAAAACAATATGTACATAGTCTGGCATGGCAAAACCAAGCTAAATTTAAAGTAACATGAATCCATCTTTCTTGCCATTCTGATGTTTGGCTTAAAGAATAAAAAATAAGTTTTTCTACAAAGTAGTTACCTTGTTGGTGGTGTGCACATTTATGGAACCAGGTTATGTCTTTTTTTTATTATATTTTTCAAACCAAAAAAATTTTAAGTAGTTTTTGTTTTCACTTTTATCATTATCACAATGTTTTGATACAATTCAAAGTCTAGATTACCCATCCCCTGCTCAGGAATTTTGTCTTAATTTAAAGCAGCAGTGTGAAACTTTATTTTAAAAAAAAGTTCTTCACACATTTGCCAAACTGTCATATTGTCCTGACATTATAGGATCAGGCAAATAATCATTAAAATAATTGACTTCCTCTTCCTTCTGCACAAATGCACTGCTTGGTGTAACAATAAATTGTTTCTTTACCATTAATATGCTGCACAGCGTGTATACAAGCTTGATTGACAGCAGTAAGACTTTCCTCTTTGGTGTGGTTGGTTGTTTTTGACTTGGAGTGGAGAATTTCTGCAGATGGCAGGGAGGTGGTTGAGTAGCTTCCTTGTTTTTATAAATTCAGTTTCATACTGTCAAAACAGTTGAAACATGTAAACAAAAAATAAGTTGGCCTGAAATGGTTTCATTTTATAAACATTGTTTTGATATTTGATTGTGCCATTTACATGATAAACGTAAAGACGGGCTTTATTTTTCTAGCTGTGAATGATACTTTGAGCAAGAGTCTGAGCGTTCCAAGCACATTTTCATTAACCTCACTGCAACAGCATGAGATGAAAGCAGCAATTTCCCTGAGCATCTGCTTAGTGCTACTGGCTGAAAAAGTGCTGTATGGTGCATGCACAGGTTATCACTCATGTGCAATCCAGGATACGAGGAAATGTGGACAATTTGTTGTTAATGTGGTGTTTAATCAGCTCAGGACAGACAAGGGAAGGAAAATGCAAACAGAGGAAATTATGAATCAGGAAGCCAAGAAGGAAGGACGCTGTAAGAGACGGGACATGTCTCAAGGCTTGCATCATCATCCATGAGGATGCGTTTTCCTCCCTCTCTTTACTGCAGCAGATGGCCTTGGTTTTTAATCATGATATTTTGTGTGTGGTGTGTGTGTTGTGTGTGTGTGTGTGTGTGTGTGTGTAGTTGTATGGTATGTATGTGTGTGTGTGTCCGTCCCTGTATTCACCTGACAATTGTTGGCATTGAAATGTGGAGAATTTCTGCATTGTTGACGAATTAGGTATTTCTGTGATTAGACTTTTTTTTTTTGGTTACATTAAACTAGCAATAGTTTTCAGCACTGCTTTAAATCATTATGTTTTTAAAAAGATTAAGAGGTCAATTTTTTAAAATTTTCTATTGCTGGATTGTAATTTTTTCCCCTGATGACGTGTTATATTTATTTTGGATCAATGGTCTTCAAAACCTTTCAGTTTGGCAGGTGGTTGTTGAGCGCGTTAACAGCTGTGTTATACTGTTCAGTCATATCAATCAAGCCTTTTAATGACTGTTTGATTGTATCTAGGCTGCTGCGGCCTGTGTGACAGTGACACTGTCGGTCTTGTTATGACTCGTGTTTGGAAAGACAGCGATGACCATTAAATCCCTTTTAAAATAAAAATAATTAGCAAGCACATTGTCAGCTGTATACTAGCAATGGTGGGCATATAGCACAAGTTAATGTTGCACACAGGTGATCGTCAATAAAATCTCTGAGGCACACGGGTAAGCACACAAGCACAGCTTAAGTGTAATAAAGCCATCTCATAAAACAATGATCGCACACAAGTTGGAACCAAGAATATCATGTTAATATTTGTTGTCACTCAGCCGAATTCAATTCACTTCAGTTAATTTTAATTTTTATAGTGCTAATTCACAACAAAAGTCACTCTATAGTAATCTACAGTGTGTACAGTCCAGTGTTTCAGACAGTTATTGTTGCGTTTGTTATCCATTAAATTGTATTTCATAATCAGCAATCACTCCAATCTGAATAATCATGTGGTTTCTGTAGGAAGGAACAACTTGCTTTTTACAGGAAGACAGCTCCAGTAGGACCAAGCTCCTTATGAGTGGGCATGTCCCTTAACTGACTGGATGCACTACAGCACATCCATGCTAAATAATCTGTATTTCAGCCTAACACAATGCAATGGAGACTCTGAAATGTTGAAATTTGTAAATTGGATATGAAAAGCTGAAAACTGTCTTACTACTTTGGCACTTCTAGTTTTAAGCATTTTCTATCTATATCTCTTAAGAAGCAGATTTCATATTTTGTTATTGGAAACAGGAACTTTTGCAGTGAGGATTGTGATGCATTATTACATATTATAAGGATCAACTCTATCTGACTAATTTAAGCCCTCAAAGCTCTTATTAAGCTAGGGAGCTTGCTACATTTGCTGTTGTAATTTTTTTCCATTACTGGTTTTATGAATTTAGTAATAAATATAGGTATGTTGGAAAACATGACTTTATGTTGTGTGCTACTCCTTAATATTACTGGTCCACTGAAGTTTCCCACTGGAATAACGGTAAGAATCTGTTTGTGGGTCTCAGATTATTTGCAGAATCAGATGAACTGTGGATTAACCCAACACATTCTTCAGTAGTTTTTATTGTAAGCTTTACTGATGTTGCAAAGTAGGCAAAATGGACTTCAAGTTTTGTTTCAATATTTTATTGGACAATATTAGCTGCGGTAATGTTTTGATTTCTTTCACGTAAATGAGGAAGATTCAGATTAAAACATAGAGAAGTTACAGGTCTGTCAACGCCTTTCATGTTTCATTTTCGGCATGAATCAGACTCCGAAATCACAACCATACATTCACTACAGATGTCAACTGTATAATAAAACAAGCCTTTCCATACTGTTCAAATGTAGATACACACCTGCCAGACTTGTGGATGCCAGCGTGTTTTAACCCGGAGGCTCTTCTGGCAAGAGAGCAGAACATACGGAGAGAGAGGGAGAGACGGGGAGATGGAGTGGAAGCAAAACAAGAGTGGAAAATGGAAAGCAAGCCAGGTGCAGCATAGAAAAAAGAAAGCAAAGCCAAAAAGGATGATTTCATAAAACCAGGAAAATATTGTGGAGAGATGGATAGTGTGCGCAATGAAGAAAATTAAAGGGAGACAGCAAAAATAGTTTAAGCACAAAGGTGACCCTGAGCTAAGCTGCATTTCTTTGTATGAGATAAAGAAAGAAGGAATTCTTCAAAAAGAGAGAACAAGCACCGATAAAATATAGAGTGGGAGAGATAAAAAGAGCTAATGATGAATAGTACAGTTGTATGCTGCTGACCCTGGGATGATGTGAGCTCTTTCAGTCTGGCACAGTTTAATCCCAGAAAGACAGATGTCCAGGACAACGGCCAACTACACACATCTAAAAAGAAACTGTGTGTGTGCAATACTCCGAAAAGTAGGGTTATGTCAATAGAATTTAAACCAGTACTATTTTTTTTTTTAAATTAAACATTTATAAATTATAAAATAAAGGTTTTAGTATTTGGTATTAAAAGATCACAATATGTGCACCAGTCCACATGTAGTGGAAAAAGTAAAGTTCTACAAAGTTTATTGTGTATTTTTGTATTTACTCATCGTGAGCGAATGCATTTAACAATCTCCTTCAACTAGAAATGCAACCACAAGAGTTCAGGAGCGTCACAACCACTTTAACACTCAGAAGAACTGACATTTTTTGAGTATTTTCTCTTGTAATATAGGGTCAATTGAACTTCAGTCAACTTCCCTCTTCAAGGCGCTTAAAGCGCTTGCATCCTCTTTTTTTTGTCATAAGTTTCATCAATGGATTTGAGTTCCTGGCCTCTTGAATGCTAGCTTTTGCTCAGTCTTTAGCACTGCAGGCCTCCTGAAATGCTTTGAATACTCCATCAGCCAGGGTTGTGTTTAAGGTCAAATTTGACATGTTAAACATTGATGCATTTTCTATACTCACAGAAGTTTCTTTCAACATTTGTTACCCAAAGGCAGCGTATTGTGTTCCCCCGAAACGTTAAGAGCTTCCACGACAGCCGCCATGCCGTCTGCTGCATTCACATGGCATTGGAAGTTCCCAGTTTGGGAAATCGTTCTGACCTTCTATGCTTGTATTTCGGTTGTTTGTGTGTAACATCCTGGGATTTATATATATATATATATATATATATATATATATATATATATATATATATATATATATATATTTAACTATTATGAAGATTATGACAGTTCTTTTATCATATGAGGGAATTTAAAAATTTCTCAAATTTTACAGACACCACTTGAACTCTGTGCAGGAGTGGGAATGCTTGATTTTAAGTGTGGTCGGTGCTATTCATTATAGCATTTGTTTTCTTCTGATAAGAATGATGTCATAATTTCTTGATATTGGGTTGATGATTATCTGATGGATTATTATTTAGTTACTACCCGGTTGTGCTAGTAGTATTCCAAACACTCCCTACAAGAATTGCAAGGAAAGCTTTTGAGCTAAGCACTCAAGATGCATTCAAACACTTAAATAGAAAGGGTGTCAAAGTCTGCCCAGCTCATAACTCATTCCAGGCAGTTTTCTTTCCGTCTGCTTTGGTCATGTCGGTGCACTCAGACACCTCTTCCTTGATGGATACCTTACCAGCTGTGGTCTCCAGGGCCCCCTTTCTCTCCACCATGGTTTTTACTCCTCATCAAGTCAGCACTCTGTCTCCTTGTCTACCTTCTTGTACTCTGCTGCTAGGATCTCTAGGGCTTTCTTCCTCCTTCTCGGCTTCCTTTTTGGCTCTCTTCCACATTTTTGCTTCTCAAAGCTCTCCTCCTCCTCGGTCCGCTTTCTCATACTACCTGAAAGAGAGAACAAGAAACCCCTCCTACCCCGTCTGTCTCAGATCCTTCAGCCTTATCATTGTTTCTCATGGATTGCCCATCTTGACGCTGAGATTTGCTCATCTCAGACGATCTCTTCGGCTGCTGTTGTGCTACGCTGAAACTCAACAAAACGAGTAAATAAATAAATCTGCAAAATAAGAAACAGAACCACAAGTAGCTAAGTTTTCACTCGCACTGTTGAATTTAACCATGTACTGTATTTCACAGGGGTGAAGTCTTTGAAATACGACCAGAACAAAGTGCATGTAAGTGTATGTGGGGAAACCATATCGCTAAAAGGGACATCATTTTATTGAGCTTTGACAAACATAAAAGCAATAAAAGTAGAAATCCTGAAAGTACCAGGAGATTGGTTAAATGGCTGGTGACAGTTTAATGAGACCATAACCCTCGTATACACAGATGAGCGAGGAAGAGAGCCCCAGTGCAGACAGATGGATGGAGAGTCTTGTTTCCTGCCTCCTTATTTTGTTCATATCTGCCCCACTTTTGTTCCTAAAAGTCCCTCTTTGAGCTACTTTGAACAAGTGGTCAGCAGAGAATTACAGGGGAGTACCCATCTGTTATCTATCCCTTCTATCAATTTCTCTCTCTCCCTCTCCTCAGTCTCTCATAACTCTCTCGGCCAAATGAGTTTCACTTCTATCCAGCCAGCAGCTCTATTCTGCCCAGCTAAAGTCTCATCATCATTATCCCTCTCTTTCCGTTTAGGCTCTATTTCATTTTGCCCCCCATCTGTCCATCTTCTATTTTCTCCTTTGTCTCTGTGTCTTTTCTCCATTCTTTTTGTGCCTGTTGCCAGGTCTTCATCCAGAGTACCAGCTGCAACCCCTGCAGCACTACCTTCTCTCCTCTCTGCCAAGCTGTGGGTCATTTTTTTTTTTGTAATGAGAGATGGAATGGCAGAGAAGGAGGAAAAAAGAAGCTAAAAACAAAGGAGATGTGTATGAAGGATTGCATTTTCTTTCGGTGACTAAATATCAGCATGGAAACATGGAAGAGTGAATCTCAAAGGGTGGGGATATTTAAAATCGACTCTTGAATTTTACGTCATCTTATAATGTTATCCCCTCATCAAAAAATATACTTGGAGTGTTGATTTGATTCCTATGTTTTTGAAGTTTCCTTAACTCTACCTTGGCAGCCATTCGGGGTGCCTAAATGCTCTTTCAGCTCAGCAGCAATTAGCAAAAACCTGGTGCATCTGCTGAGCTCCGTCTACAAACTACTGGGTACACCACTGGTAAAAGCTTAAGGGTCAACAGAGGAGTAATGTAATGACTTCCTGAAGGCAGCGTATCAGAAAGAGAAGTAAGAGACAAGAAGCCCAATTTCAAGGTATTAAATTACAAAGACAGTTTTCTTTTAAGTCATGTTTGGCATACACAGCATTTCTATACAAACTGAAGATAACATGGTTACTTGGCACCTATGTGCCTGGAAGATGCATACTACTACCCCTTTAAGGTAAGCATAAGACGAGATACTTTTCAAGCGTCTGTGATCAAATGATGGTGAAATGTTGCAAAAAGGAGCTGGAAGCAGTTGTTTTTGTCTGTGCTCCATAAATTCTTTATCTTTGCCTTGATCTATAAGTCTCTAGCATCACTGAATGTTGTTTCAACTTTCAGAACACTGATTCTTCTGTTTTTCCAAGAAACATTGAAAATACAACACCTTCCAGTGGAACCCTTCGTCCACCATGCCAATCTGTCAGAGCTAAGATAAGCCTTATCAAAATAACGCTGCCCCATTGCAAATTGCTTTATTTGCGAATTAAGTATTTTAATATTTATAAATTATTTGTACCTAACAGGGCCCTTGAATTTATTGTTGAGCAATGGCTCCATGTCAAACCTAATGATTTACAATGTTTATGTAGAGCAAGGCAGTAGGCCACTGGGGCTGGACATTATCTTTTCTATTCCCAGTAAAGGAGGTATTTTATGAGTTTTTATTTCTATTTAGTCAGGAAATCCAAACCAAAGCTGGTCTGTGGCAATAATAGAACCCTGTTTTTTTATATTGTGACATTATAGCTAAGTTTGCTTTACGGTTGCTAATTTTCTGATGACAAAGTTTCTTTAATTTGGACTGTGAGTCCCCTCTTTTATAGACCAAGCAAAAGACAAATTGATGAGCTTTATTCCAAGCAACAAATGCTCATGTTGACAGTGACATATGTTGAGACTTTCTGTAACGTTGAGATCATCTTTGTGTGCTTTGATACTCTTCGAAATGAATTCAACAATTCATTCGTCTTGGGGACTGGTATAAAAGACATTTTTAATTACAGGCATATTGCCAAAACGAATGCCTGTAATCCACAATCATGAATAATTAGGACCAGTTGGCAGGATGCTGCAAACCCTCTTAGAAAATTGTTTAGCTCAAACTTTTTTCTTTTCTGGGAAATACCAAAGTAACACAACAGATCTAATGTATTCTCACAGCATGACACTATATAATAAATTACAAGATTACACACAGTTTTCTGCTACCTGCAACATATGTTGTTTTTGAATGCATTAATATAAAATAGCCCTGAAAACAGATAGCTTTATGTTTTTGCATCATTCTTAGAACTTCACATTGTTTACTTCTTGCATTACACACAGATTATTCTTTGATATGCATAGCTCAACAGTCCACCAGACATCAACTAGCCAGCTTAAATGTGAAACTAATGTGACCTTTTTTACCCAGTTGGCAACGTGTCATTTGACATGTCATGATATTTGCTCTTTAATTCAAAGGCGGAGTGCTCTTACTTTTTGGAAAGTTGTGGGGTATATGCTCTAAAAAAATGTAAACAACTTGGGCCTTCAGTGGCGTTACAAGCAAGCAAATAGTGACTTTGGGGCATCGCAGATATCCAATGTAACTCAGACTGTTAATGCCTCTGTGTTATATGCATGGTACATGATACATGGGAATTTCTGGTATCTCAGAGTTAAAGTAAAAGCAGCCTTATCTGAGTTCTGACTCTTTCTCTACCAATCCTATTACTGGGAAAGTAGGGTAATTAAAATACTTTCATCCCTGATGTGCACCGGTGTCTCTAGAGGTGGGTGTAATGCATAGACTGTTGGTTTGCAACAACCCAATAGCATTTTATTTTTATTTTGCTGCTGACAGTATTTAGGCTAGCATTAGGATTTTGGCATATTTTAGCTTATACACTAATTTTAACATGCTGAATGGAGAAAGTCCATGTTAGTCAGCATGCTTGTGATCCTCCACATGCTATTTAGTAAATGTGAGATAAGCAGTATTTCAAAAAAACTTAACCTTCGTAAGCAATAATATTACAAATTAATTTGTTATTTAAACAAGAGCAGTAGACATATTATGTTTTTGGAACAGTAACCATATTTGTTAAACTGTTGCTAAGAGATGAGCACATTTTCTGGAAACGAAGTGCCACAATGTAAACATTTGATTTTTACTATAGCAAAACTAACAAACTGTAAAATTCTTATCTAGGTAGATGAGCAGTATTTTAACAGAACTTGAGCCTCATAAGCAATAATATCATTGATTAACTTGGTGTTTAAAGAAAATCAGTAGAATTCTTATGTTTTCCTTGAACAATAGCCCTATTTGTTGTTAAACTGTTGCTAAGTAATGAGCATGTGTCCAGTATCGAAGTGCCACAAAGTAAACATCTGATTTTTTTTACATTTAAAAATTTACCAAATTCTTGTGCCTAGGTAGGTAAGCAGCATTTTTAAAAGAGCTAAGATTTTATAAAGAATAATAATATTAATTTGATGTTTTAAGATTTCAAAAGAACAGTAGAAACCTTATGTTTCTTGAACTATAACAATATTTGTTGTTAAACTGTTGCTAAGAGATGAGCATGTGTCCCGGTAGCGAAGTGCCACAAAGTAAACATCTGAATTTTACTATTGCAAAATTCAGACTGTAAATTTCTTGGGTCTAGTTAGATAAGCAGTATTTCAAAAGACCTAACATTTTATAAAGAATAATAATTAATTTGGTGCTTTAAGATTTCAAAAGAACAGTAGAAACCTTATGTTTCTTGAACAATAACAATATTTGTTGTTAAAGAGATGAGCATGTGTCCCGGTAGCGAAGTGCCACAATGTAAACATCTGAATTTTACTATTGCAAAATTCAGACTGTAAATTTCCTGTGTCTAGTTAGATAAGCAGTATTTCAAAAGACCTAACATTTTATAAAGAATAATAATATTAATTTGGTGTTTTAAGATTTCAAAAGAACAGTAGAAACCTTATGTTTCTTGAACAATAACAATATTTGTTGTTAAACTGTTGCTAAGTTATGAGCATGTGTCCCGGTAGCGAAGTGCCACAAAGTAAACATCTGAATTTTACATTTAAAATTTTTTTTACATGTAAAAAATTTACAAAATTCTTGTGCCTAGGCAGATAAGCAACATTTTTAAAAGAGCTAACATTTTATAAAGAATAATAATATTAATTTGGTGTTTCAAGATTTCAAAAGAACAGTAGAAACCTTATGTTTCTTGAACAATAACAATATTTGTTGTTAAACTGTTGCTAAGGATGAGCATGTGTCCCGGTAGCGAAGTGCCACAATGTAAACATCTGAATTTTACTATTGCAAAATTCAGACTGTAAATTTCCTGTGTTTAGTTAGATAAGCAGTATTTCAAAAGACATAACATTTTATAAAGAATAATAATATTAATTTGGTGCTTTAAGATTTCAAAATAACAGTAGAAACCTTATGTTTCTTGAACAATAACAATATTTGTTGTTAAACTGTTGCTAAGAGATGAGCATGTGTCCCGTTAGCGAAGTGCCACAAAGTAAACATCTGATTTTACATTTAAAATTTTTTTACATTTAAAAGATTTACAAAATTCTTGTGCCTAGGTAGATAAGAAGCATTTTTAAAAGAGCTAACATTTTATAAAGAATAATAATATTAATTTGGTGTTTTAAGATTTCAAAAGAACAGTAGAAACCTTATGTTTCTTGAACAATAACAATATTTGTTGTTAAAGAGATGAGCATGTGTCCTGGTAGCGAAGTGCTAACAATGTAAACATCTGAATTTTACTATTGCAAAATTCTGACTGTAAATTTCCTGTGTTTAGTTAGATAAGCAGTATTTCAAAAGACCTAGCATTTTATAAAAAATAATTATTAATTTGGTGCTTTAAGATTTCAAAAGAACTGTAGAGACTTTGTTTCTTGAACAATAACAATATTGTTGTTAAACTGTTGCTAAGTTATGAGCATGTGTCCCGGTAGCGAAGTGCCACAATGTATACAACTGAATTTTACATTTAAAATTTTTTTTACATGTAAAGAATTTACAAAATTCTTGTGCCTAGGCAGATAAGCAGCATTTTTAAAAGAGCTAACATTTTATAAAGAATAATAATATTAATTTGTGTTTCAAGATTTCAAAAGAACAGTAGAAACCTTATGTTTCTTGAACAATAACAATATTTGTTCTTAAAGAGATGAGCATGTGTCCAGGTAGCGAAGTGTCACAATGTATACATCTGAATTTTACTATTGCAAAATTCAGACTGTAAATTTCCTGTGTCTAGTTAGATAAGCAGTATTTCAAAAGACCTAACATTTTATAAAGAATAATAATATTAATTTGGTGTTTTAAGATTTCAAAAGAACAGTAGAAACCTTATGTTTCTTTAACAATAACAATATTTGTTGTTAAACTGTTGGTAAGGTTAAGTGTGTGTCCTGGTAGCGAAGTGCCACAATGTAAACATCTGATTTTTACTATTGCATAATTAACTGTCAAATTCAAATTCTTGTCTAGGTAAATTAGCAGTATTTTAACAGAACTTAATCTTCGTAAGCAATAATATTACAAATTAATTTGTTATTTAAACAAGAGCAGGAGACATATGTTTTTGGAACAGTAACCATATTTGTTGTTAAACTGTTGCTAAGATATGAGCACATTTTCTGGAAACGAAGTGCCACAACGTAAACGTCTGAATTTTACTATTGCAATATATAATGGACTGTAAAATTGTTATCTAAGTAGATAAGCAGTATTTTAACAGAACTTGAGTCTCATAAGCAATAATATCATTGATTAACTTGGTGTTTAAAGAAAATCAGTAGAAATCTTATGTTTTTCTTGAACAATAGCCCTATTTGTTGTTAAACTGTTGCTAAGAGATGAGCATGTGTCCCCGTAGCGAAGTGCTACAATGTAAACATCTGAATTTTACTATTGCAAAATTCAGACTGTAAATTTCTTGGGTCTAGTTAGATAAGCAGTATTTCAAAAGACCTAACATTTTATAAAGAATAATTATTAATTTGGTGCTTTAAGATTTCAAAAGAACTGTAGAGACTTTGTTTCTTGAACAATAACAATATTTGTTGTTAAACTGTTGCTAAGTTATGAGCATGTGTCCCGGTAGCGAAGTGCCACAATGTATACAACTGAATTTTACATTTAAAATTTTTTTTACATGTAAAGAATTTACAAAATTCTTGTGCCTAGGCAGATAAGCAGCATTTTTAAAAGAGCTAACATTTTATAAAGAATAATAATATTAATTTGGTGTTTCAAGATTTCAAAAGAACAGTAGAAACCTTATGTTTCTTGAACAATAACAATATTTGTTGTTAAACTGTTGCTAAGAGATGAGCGTGTGTCCTGGTAGCGAAGTGCCACAATGTAAACATTTGATTTTTACTATTGCAAAAGTAACTGACTGTCAAATTCTTGTCTAGGTAGATAAGCAGTATTTTAACAGAACTTAACCTTCGTAAGCAATAATATTACAAATTAATTTGTTATTTAAACAAGAGCAGTATACATATTATGTTTTTGGAACAGTAACCATATTTGTTGTTAAACTGTTGCTAAGAGATGAGCACATTTTCTGGAAACGAAGTGCAACAATGTAAACATCTGAATTTTACTATTGCAATATAATGGACTGTAAAATTTTTATCTAAGTAGATAAGCAGTATTTTAACAGAACTTGAGTCTCAAGCAATAATATCATTGATTAACTTGTGTTTAAAGAAAATCAGTAGAAATCTTATGTTTTTCTTGAACAATAACAATATTTGTTGTTAAACTGTTGCTAAGCATGTGTCCCGGTAGCGAAGTGCCACAATGTAAACATCTGAATTTTACTATTGCAAAATTCGGACTATAAATTTCCTGTGTTTAGTTAGATAAGCAGTATTTCAAAAGACATAACATTTTATAAAGAATAATTATTAATTTGGTGCTTTAAGATTTCAAAAGAACAGTAGAAACCTTATGTTTCTTGAAAAATAACAATATTTGTTGTTAAACTGTTGCTAAGAGATGAGCATGTGTCCCGTTAGCGAAGTGCCACAAAGTAAACATCTGATTTTTACATTTTAAATTTTTTTTACATTTAAAAGATTTACAAAATTCTTGTGCCTAGGTAGATAAGTAGCATTTTTAAAAGAGCTAACATTTTATAAAGAATAATAATATTAATTTGGTGTTTTAAGATTTCAAAAGAACAGTAGAAACCTTATGTTTCTTGAACAATAACAATATTTGTTCTTAAAGAGATGAGCATGTGTCCTGGTAGCGAAGTGCCACAATGTAAACATCTGAATTTTACTATTGCAAAATTTGGACTGTAAATTTCCTGTGTTTAGTTAGATAAGCAGTATTTCAAAAGACCTAACATTTTATAAAGAATAATAATATTAATTTGGTGTTTTAAGATTTCGAAAGAACAGTAGAAACCTTAGGTTTCTTGACCAATAACAATATTTGTTGTTAAACTGTTGCTAAGTTATGAGCATGTGTCAACATTTGATTTCTACTATTGCAAAAGTAACTGACTGTCAAATTTTTGTCTAGGTAGATAAGCAGTATTTTAACAGAAATTAACCTTCGTAAGCAATAATATTACAAATTAATTTGTTATTTAAACAAGAGCAGTAGACATATTATGTTTTTGGAACAGTAACCATATTTGTTGTAAAATTTAACCTGATTTAATCGAAAATAGTCTAATAATAGTTTTGGAATTAGAAACTTATTCTGGCTTATTGACCTTTACTTTTTGGTCTAGAGTGAAATGTCGTATAAGGTTTCGGCTTAGTTTTTTATGTCAGGATATCACCAGTGGAAGTTCCAGCTGTTTCACAGCAATTTGTGAAAAGTCATAAACCAACAGGGGATCGGAGACATCCTGCTTCTAACTTATTTAAAACAAAAGGAGAAGCCGCGTTTTTGTTTTTGAAGGAACTCTAGGGATTTTCTGAATTTGAAAAGGGTCAGAGACAGCCTTTGGTTGGTCGAGAAGTGTTGCACCCTATTTGAATAGAACACACCTACTAGTATGAAACCTTTTGCACAAAGAAAATGAGCCAGAAGTAGCCAATTTTTAGCTCCTTTTGGGCTGGCTGTTTCTCCGAAGACGTCTCCGTTATTTCTCTATCTGTCTTATTCTATCAGGTGACTAATGTGTGACAGTGTTTCTTTAAATTTTCTGTCTTATGTTATACTTTCTACTGATTGGATTAAACTCTGAGCTTCTGTGACGTCAACACGTAGCGTGCGCCTCTGTTTTGTGCCACACGGCTGCGGCTCCGGCTTTTGATACAAGAAAGAGCCTGGGACCAGGAGGAAAGCCCAAGCCTAGTTGTTTTTTAATAGTTAAATAAGGTTTTCCTCTAACAGTAGATAAGCAGTATTTTAACAGATCTTAACCTTCGTAAGCAATAATATTACAAATTAATTTGTTATTTAAACAAGAGCAGTAGACATATGTTTTTGGAACAATAGCCGTATTTGTTGTTAAACTGTTGCTTAGTTATGAGCATGTGTCCCGGTAGCGAAATGCCACAAAGTGAACATCTGATTTTTACATTTAAAATCTTTTTTACATTTAAAAGATTTACAAAATTCTTGTGCCTAGGTAGATAAGCAGTATTTTTAAAAGAGCTAACATTTTATAAAAAATAATAATATTAATTTGGTGTTTTAAGATTTCAAAAGAACAGTAGAATTTGTATGTTTCTTGAACAATAACCATTTGTTGTGAAACTGTTGCTAATAGATGAGAACATTCTTTGGAAACGAAGTGCGACAATGTAAACATTTGATTTTTATCAATGCAAAATTAACGGACTGTAATTTTCTTGGGTTTATTTAGATTAGCAATATTTCAAAAGAACTTAAGCTTCATAAACAATAATATAGATTAATTTGGTGTTTTAAGAAGGGCAGTAGAAATCTTATATTTTTTGGAACAGTAACCATATTTGTTATTAAACTGTTGCTAAATATGAACACGTCTTCTGGAAGCGAAATGCCACAATGTAAACATCCAGATTTTTACTATTGCAAAATTTACAGACTGTAAGTTTCTTGTTTCTAGGCTGATAAAAAGTATTTCAAAAGATTTTATGTTTTTTAAACAATAACATTCATTAATGTGGTGTTGAGAGATTTCAAGTGTAGAAGAACTCCTGTTTTTGTAACAATATTTGTTTTTAATAGGTTGCAAAGAGGTGATTGTGCTTTCTTTTAGTGCCGCAAAATGTAAACATCTGATTTTTACTTTTGCAAAATCTACCAACTGTAAATTCCTTGTCATGTCAGAGTTTAGTTTTATTAACTGTATCACTTTTCTATTAATTTGGTGTGTTTTTCCAAGGCTTCATAATTTGTTTTGATGCAAATTTGTAATTTCTCTAATAAGAAAACATAAAGATGTTTTAGACTTTTTTCTCATCTGAAAGACATGACATTTCTTTGTCCATATTTTAACTAAACTAAATCATAAATTTGGTTGATTTTATTTCAGTATAATTCCAAATCTAGCCTCCAAACCTTTATGAATCTGCATATTCAGTTTTGTACGAGGCTATAGGCAGAGAGAGGAAAATGGAAAACCTCTAAATAAAATATAATTTAAAATTTTTCCACCACCTTAAATGCATTAGTGTAGAAGAAGTCTACTGGATTTTGACTTGTGATTAAAGTTTTATGTGCCATCTTTCTTTACTAAGTGGATGTCTCTAAGCTATTTAAGTGTTTGCCTAATCGGGAATCAGCAAAATGACATTACCAGCTATTACCCTGCCTTAGTGCTATGTCTTGAAAATGCTGTTTGAGTCTGGAAAAACTGGTTAAGTTTGTTTTCATTTATCTTATCACACCCTTAGTCCCATAAAACTTTGAGTAAGAATGTCTGTTTTTTATTACCGATATTTCAATATGGGATTTACTGAAGTTAAAATAATTTAAATGTAAATCAATGTTTAGATTGATTTTATCACATTAAACTCCTGTCTTCTGGATGCCTTCCTTCTGATGTTTTCTAGGCTTGTCCCACTGCAGGTGACTTGACTTTAGATATACAAAGTGTCAGAATAATAATCAGAGAGAATAATAAGCACTGGGAGAAAATAGCCAGTAACATCACAGCAGGAGCCAGTGGAGAACAATGTAACCTGAGAACCACAGAAGCACACAGAGAAAGAGGTGGATAATAACATGGGCACCAGGTGAGGCAATCAGGTGATGAATAACACCTGTTGCTGACAGATTGAAGGAAAAGAACACAAATGGAGTGAAAAAGGGTGCGTACCCCCCCCCCGAACAGGGCCGATGGGGTTCCTGGGTCTGGAGGAGCCAGGGAGGGAGGAATGGATTCAAGTCGCTCGAATGTATTATTATAGACCGAGAAAGTGAGAAAGTGCGTCCCCGTCTGTTGAGAAAGGTGTATTTAATGTATAAGGATGCAGAATAGTGAGATTTGTTGAGAATCAGTGACATTCAGTTCGGATGAATGCGACCTAACGTCCAGGTCGCATTTGAATTAGATATGTATCGGATATGGGTCACATTCGAAAAAGAATCCAAACTTTGCTGTTCACACTGCCATGAAAAGATCGGATACAGGTCGCATTACATCAAAAAAAATGAAAGTGGGCAACTTCAGGCTGCAGTGTGAGTGCACCCTAAGAACATGAACAGAAAAAATACTAATTTGAGGAAACTAAGTTCAAATGCACAAATAAGAGAAACTAAAAAAACTCAAGTTCACAGGAATGAGCAATATGTAAGATCTTGAGGAGTTGAACAACAGACATGATTTAGACAGAAACCCAAGCAATAATAACCAAAGTTCAAACACACACAGATCCCAACTGGAAGACAGTAGTGCCTGTTGCATAAATAAACAATTACAGTTGGGTTTTGTGCAGATTGGAGTTAAGAATCTTAATTTTGAAAGCTGCAGATTGTTTGAAGTCCACTCTGTTTGAGCATGGAAACACATAACTATTCTGTCTTTTTTGCACTTTTTAGGTCATGATAAATGTGCAAATGGACATGTTCGAATTATAATTTGCTTTCTCTTTAATAGATGTGAGTACCAAGAAGTAAACCCTAACCCTACAATCAAATCTGATTTATTAAAGTCATTAATAGCCAATAAATAAAATAAGAGGGAAAACGAGAAGAGACTAAATAAAGAGTCTGGAGAGGGAAGTGTTATAATCTTAATGAGGCAAACATATTAAATAAAATTTGGCTTAACTCTCAACAAGCCACCGACATGTAGAAGCCAGAGTCTACATGAGGACCAAACCGCAATTGTTGAAGTTTTTTTTTTTTTAAATTAAGATATAGACTTGGGACCTAAGTGATGATTGGATGTTTGGGTAAGGACTGAGGGAATGAATTGTGGCAGTAGTGTCTTGTGGGGATGTGAAAACGTGTGTGTTGTTGCAAGGGCACCAGATGCTCTGTTGATGAATGGGTTGCTATCACAGCAGAGGCAGTGTAGTGACACTGAAGACCCTAGATCTTCTCTGGATGTCATACACACCTACATGCACACAAACATGGACAGCTACACACGTGTGTTTTCTACCCCGACAGCACCGGAGTAGAACTGAACTTAATGCTCATCTTTCATCTTGCAAGCTTCAACCATTTTTCAGTCCATATTTTTTTCTTTTTTACAATATTGCCAATTTTTCCTGACACTTGGTTCTTGATAATACATGGTGCAAACATGTGAGAATATACGTGTATAGTTGTTGTGAGCTCTGATGTTCAATATGCCTCCAGCCTCTCAGGGCATCACATTTTTGTAGATGTTATTTTTTAATAGAGGGGTTCATACAATTTTATTGAGGCTTTATCCGAAACCAGGTGATTTAATCAAGTTAAAGTAAAAAATAAAATAAAATAAGTAAATAATAATAATAATAAAATTAAATTAAAAAATCTCCGTATAGGCTTTGTGTGAAAACAAGGAATGCCTAGGCATACTTGAAGTTTTATTGTTAAATATTGATATTCTAGCACATATTTATTCATAATAAGTAATATTTTCTTAATATTAAGCTTTTATATCTTACTGAGATAATTAAGTACTAAAATAAGAAAAATATTCTAACATAAACCTCTCTTGGTGAGAAAAATTATCTTGTCAGAAAGAAAACAAGAAAAATCTCCTTAATTTAAGATATTTAATCTTACTAAGATTTCAGTTTTTGCAGTGATGTGGATAACTATGGTCAACATTAAGCATAGTGAAGGGTTTATGAGCTTTAAATGTTTCTCATTTAAAGATCTCAGGGTCGTTTGTGCAGTGTAAGCAGACATTAATCCTTTGAAATGGAGGGAAATGTTAACTAAGACTTACTCTGCTAGAAAACTAAGACAGTTCAACTTCTGCTCGACAAGTTAATTATCAAAAGGGAAATCTAACACAAATGCCTGCAGATGCATATTTAATACACACCACAGATCACATTGGTAGCACTTCAATGCCATGGACTGGTGGAATATATGTCGATTTATGCCAAATAAACTAAAATCCCAAATGTATGCCTATTGTATGTTCATCTTAAAATGTAAAATTTCTACCTAATTTACCATATTGTTGAAGTAAATCTTATGTATTTTTTTATACAACTATAATGAATTCAAGCACTCCACCTTATTTGACCTCAACTATTACAGATTCTCTTTGTGAAAATTAGAATCCTTGGTTTAAAACATTCTCTTCCTGTTCATTATAAGTAGATATCCATATAGCTCATTTAATTTTCCTCACTTCCTTAGTTTCCTTGAAATACTTTTCCGCTGCAGTCCACACCTCATTAGTGTCCCCTGGACCTTCTTTATTCCTGGTCTTTTCTGAGATGTAGTTTGCTTCAGTTACATTTCTCTTGCTCATAGAAACTTTGAAGATGCTGCAGAAACTCACCAAAACTGAAAGCATGTTGGGTGCAATGAAGAGTAGTAGTGCAATAGTTGGATTAAATGTTGCAGATAAGGTTGACTGAATCCCAAACTCGTAGACGGACTGACAAAGCTGAGCTTTGCTCTTCGTTTATTTAGCTCAGCATTCTGCCATCTGGAGTCCCGTTTAAGTTGGAGGAGCTTCACACTATTGTGGATGACTAAGCATTTGTCTTTTTATCAAAATGAAGCAGGAAATTAATCGGAATGAAACGCTTCTGATGAATGAGGAATTCAACAAGGTAAAAGCAGCTGTGAAAAGTGAAGTAATTAGAAATATCACACCAAGCTAATCATTTTTATTCTAAACAAAAATAAAGAAACTATGCGTTTTTTTGCCATCTATTAAATTGATCAGTTTTCATTTTTAGCATTTGACATTAAAGTTGGTTGTAAAGGTTCTTGTCCCAACTTTAACTGAATAACAGACTTAAGTTTTACAACAGTATCATTCGTTTTAATATCCTGTGTCTCAAGTATGGATTTTTAAATGATACATTTTTATATTTTTCTTTAAATATGTTGCTGAAACACTGGGGGTTAAAACAAACAACTGTCCCAATATATCAGCAGCTGTGTTTCTATTATACATGAGCACAAAACTACTACAGTCAGTAACCTGCTAATGTTGAACAAACACAATTTTGCAATTGCACTGTTTCCGTTAAATAAATGCAATTGATATCATGCAATAACTTTTTTTTCACGCCATAAGTCATTAAAACAAATCCTCCAACTGTTTGTCTCCGTGGTTTGCACCATGCAGTGCCAACACCTGGTTGGTAATTGTGACTTGTGATGCAGAACATTTTTTCATAAATCAGTTTCAATACGGCCTGAAAACCACATCATCCTAACGCCAAAACTTTGAGTGTTTTGTCAAATTTGACATGTTTCCGTTAAGCAAATTAATTTTGAATTCTCAAATTGCACAACAATATGGTCGATGGAAAACACAGCTACTGTTTCATTGTAGGTGATAAAAATGATTGATTTTTGAGTAAATTCCGTAGAATAGTCGGTGTTCCGGTGAACTGCTAGGTAACCACTCCCCTCTGCCACTCCCCTGCACCTTTCTGCAGCTCCTTTCTGCCTGTTAGTGAGGAGAACCAGGTGGACTCAATCTTCAATATCCTAGCAATCAGAGTGCAGCTACATTTGGTGTGACTCACCTGTCAGTCCTGGTTTGAGAGCACGAAATGCAAACAGTGCTGGAGCATTTAAGCTCAGAACTGTGTTAAAGTTTCAACAAGCTGTGAAAGACAGCCGGTAAGGCTCAATGCTGCTGAATTGTTTGTTGTATTAAGTTGTTTAGTCTTGTTGAGGTCAAGTTAGTAGGGTGAAAAGAAAAAAAGATGGAAAATACACTTGGTGTTTATTGCTTAAAGTAGAAAGAAAAGGAAATGTTGGCTGGAATGTTTGTGAGGGTATTTAACAAGTATTGATAAAAATGAAATGCTAATTCATGTATTGCTGTTGAATTTACTAAAAATATTGATTATTATTTTGAAATAATTGGTTTAAAGGGGTAGAAATCTGATTTTCACAATGCATTTACCTTGTTAATGTCAAAATGTAATAATTGGCTTTCTGTTTCTTTTGAGGTTTTTCACCTATTGAGATGAGATATGTGGACCATCATGTAAAAAATAAAGATGAGTCAACGAAATTAAAGTCTCTCTGAGTGAAATAAAGTTGAACGTTCACAGTTGAAACGGTCCCTTTCAAGTGGGGGTCACACAGTATATCAAACCAGAAAGAACTTGACAGTCGGGATACATTTGGCGCACAATGAAGAAAACTTTCATTGTAGATACTTGCTAAAAGTTTCACAGTTCCCAAATCAGCTAAAATAACTTCTTTTTGTGTTTCCAGAAATAAAATGCGTTTCATAAATTTCAAAACTTTTGTTCCTTTTTAAATCTGTTAAAGTTTATTTAACAGATTCAAATCTGTTAAATAAACTTTAACAGATTTGGCCGATTACTTAAAACTAAACGGCCAATCACAACCTTGAGTGTTGTTGACAGATAACATTTCAATATTCTCAGGTTCTACAAAAATCTTGTATTGTGTCCTTTACATCGTCATATTTTATGTATCTTACTCTGGCTTGCTTTAGCTTACTTACTGTACATAAAAATGATTTAAGTGTCTGGGTACTTTAGTTGTTAGCCAGCTCGACAGGCAGGGTTTTTATGAAGTGACTCCAATACAGCACCGCAACTCAAGAAGAAAAATATAAAAAATTGTTTTAAAGTAAGTCTTTAACATTGATAGAGCTAATACCCAAAGCTCGTAGTGATGGCTTAAGCTAATACAGCAACAACAGCCAGTGTGGTTGTTTGT
This sequence comes from Poecilia picta, assembly GCA_033032245.1. Lineage (NCBI taxonomy): Eukaryota > Metazoa > Chordata > Actinopteri > Cyprinodontiformes > Poeciliidae > Poecilia > Poecilia picta. The sequence goes on along the minus strand of CM065353.1, from coordinate 26,031,980 downwards.
TGCTTTTTAATTATCACTGAACCAGTGGCCTTTTGGGACTTGACCATGTTGTAATAGCCCACAGCATCTGCTTTGATCTCACATCTACACCCAACAAATAAGCTACGTTCAGGGTCAGTGGTTTCGAGTTGCCGCATGCAGGACGTTGTCGAGTGCGAGTGTATTCATCTCTGTTGCCACCGTTTATCTCATCAATGTCTGTTTGCGTCAAGTCTAAATGGCATTGGTGATAAATTTCTTTCTTCTCTCCGTCTCTCATCTACAAATACTGAATCACATTAGATTTGTCCTTTTACAAGGCAATTGCACAGCAGACTAATTAATAAATCACATCACCACGGTAACAGCAGGCACAGGTCAATGTGACACGCTGGGGAGGAGGTATAAATTTGTTTTGTTTGTTTAAAAAATGTGTGTGTATAGAGATGTGACATTAGCTTATCCAGATATCACGTGTATAAAAAGACTATAATTATATAATTGAAGTGTTAAAGCGAACTAATTTGTGTAGTTTTTGTGCTTGTTAATTATCACACTAGGTTTATGGGGAAAAAAAAAATAAAGCAATGTTTTGAATGATCACACTTCAACACACATTAATGATAAAGCTGCAAAAGGCATGGCCGATATCAGCGTTGTCATTTTTGATGGATCTCAGGAGATATTGTATTACATCACCCAGGACTGCACTCTGCTTATGAATCTAGCACAAAATGAGGTTTACGTAAGCATCTGATTTAAGGTGCCTTCAATAATAATAAACACTTAGCGCTATTATGTTCTTTTATTTATTTGTTTTTTTAAATATGATCTCCTAAGAAGGTATCCCAAGTCAATGTGGGAAATTCTTTCTATTTTTTTTCTTTTTAAAATGTCTTTCGACCTTTTTAAAATGTCATTAAAAATATCTTTATAAAATGATTTAAAAAGATAATTTAAAATGATCTAATTTTTAAATAGTTTCTCATCTTATAATCATCTCCAGACTTCCAAAACTGTATTTTCCAACCTATTGCAAAATTCACTTTTCTGCTTACTTCTGTACTCTACGGCGTCTAAAAACTGCTTGAGTTAAGAAAAAATCCCCCAAAAAACCTATCGATTCACTTTCTGCCAAAAAGTTAATGTGTTTTTTTTTTTGGTGATTAGAAAACAGTTTCAAAAACCTACTAATTTGAGTCAATCAGCGGGCACTACCCCGTTACCTAGCAACCCAAGCGGAGCTCATGCCAATGGACCAAGAAAGTATAACCAGTCCCTTTTTTAATGACTACAGGGTCATTTCAATTTTCAATTCCCAAGTTTTTGGATTTTATCTGAACTTGGGCTCAAACGTTAGGTTTGCGGTTCTGGTCTCTTAAACCATTTTCATTTTTTGCTCATCAAGAGTGAAAGAAAAATATCAAACCAGTACTTTAGAAACAAAACTATGTAATTTCAGGAAAAAATAAACTTGCTTTCAATGATGTGTTCTGTTGTATTGAGTTGGCATTACTTTAAACGGTAAGAAATTCAATAAATCTCTAATTTACTTATGAGATCTTACAATACTTTTAATTTTTAGCTAATCATTTCCTACTTATATTGAAAACAATGCTTAGCTGAAAGTTAAACATTGCACAGCAGACATGACTTTCTAAAAATATTTAAAATCCTCCAACTCCAGTTCAGAAATCATGTTATCTAATTCCCACTCCTTAATATAAGCAGAGATGCATATTGGACTGCACAGTTATTTCCACTGCCACATTGCAGCAACAATGACTCATGTTTCAAGTCTGGACTCTCTAAAACTGCCATCAAGAGTCGGTGCCCCTAGCAACCCTGCTTTGAATAAGCAAGCAGAGAAACAGTGACTTGATGGATGGATAAATGCATATTTCTAGAAATGCAAAATATTGCACCATTAATATTCAAACAAATTCACAACAGTGCATAAGTTTTGTTTCTGTTGAGTAAATTTAGTGAAAAAAGATAACAGTTGAGCACTAATGTACTGAAATAGGCCTCAGGATAACGAAACTACAAGATTTGAAATCATAACCTACAGCGACGGCGTGTTATGGTGAGACAAGATGGCATTCATTTGACAAGAGAACACTCATCCCGGCTGCTAGAGGCTGAAGAATTGACTTGGGATATAAATATTTGTGATATCTCTAGGGAAAACCGACATCTCTCGGTGATGGACGGAGGAACTGACGCTCTCCAAACTCAACGGACAGATCATAAACGAAGTATTGAGGGATGTTGTGGCTGTTTATAAATTGGCCTTCACAACAACTTCCTCAGACGTGCTTCCATTCATCCGGCAATAGTTTCAGATCAGCTTTTAAATGAGCAACTCGGCTCTGACCGCTTTGCTGACATGAACATAAGTTACCCATGAAAGCTTTTTGCAGCCGCTGAGTTTTAAGATGCATTTCATCAGCACTGAAAACAAAGTGCTCAGTTGTCATCAAGGCCGTCCTTGAATAGTGCCGCTTGTGTTTGGTGTCAATGGTGACATTTCAAATCAAAATACTTTTTATGAATTAAAACATCAGGTATTTTATTTAATACAAACAAGTGTAATTTGTATGTGCTGTGTATTCACAGATCTGAAAGTTACACAGCCAAATGCCAAATTTCTGGAAAAAAAAAATCATCTGTTTTATGGAGGTTTTTTGTGTCTCAATATTTGTACCATGTCATTGAAATTTCATCCAAGCATTTTATTGAAACTTAATGGAGGAAGAAAAAAATAAACATGTTTGCAAAGAAGGAAAAAACAAAACAAAAACAGAGTTGACCTTAAAAGCTACAGAATATTAGACATCTCAAATATTAACTATGGAGTAGAATCGCAGAGGATAACAGAAGCTTTTCAGGAGTAATTTTATGACTGAATGTGTGCCGTTACAATGGCATAAAGAATAATAAAGAAACTACAGAAAGATCAAATTTGAGTTGCACAGTCAATTGCCTTTCTCTTCATCAGTAATTTCGTTATCTCCTGACACTTTTCTTTCACTCTCTTTCAAGCCCGCTTTGTCAGCTAGTCACTCCTTGTTCCATTATACGGCACTGGGCTCAGAGGGTGATATACGAGCGCTCCATAGAGCAACTTGGACATGAGAGACTGCTGGACATACATTACGCACATCACTCACACTTTCAGTCTCTCGTCCGAACTATAAAGTGAGCTTTGAGAAAGGCGGCCTGGATGACAACACACAACTCAATTAGGATAGAGGTCAAAAAGGAATGAAGGTGCAGTGAATGATGGCAACGAGGAAGACGAGTGAAAGGGAGATGAAGGAGCAGGTAATTTAACAGTACAAAAGATAAAGCAGAATGTAGAAGTAGACTTATCTTTTTTTTCCCTCTTCTTTTTTTTAACCCTCTTTTTTTTTTTTACACAGTCCTTCGTCTCATACGATGCTTAATTTTGGTAATACTTACTGACCGAAAACGAGAGGTTTTGGTGTGATTTAACTTCAGGCATTGAGAAATGTGTTATTGTAAACTTCTGGTTGTCACTTCATATGTCAAACTCAAGAAAAAATAGATTTTTTCCCCTCATTGGTTAGAGGTAACAAGAAAAGTTTTTTCAGGCTTTCTGTCATGAGGTGAAGGACTTTTTTTGTGACTTTATTCTGTGTCATTTTCAGGTGATGTTTGGGCTCGTTTTGAGTCTTGATTGTTGTTCTTGTGCACCGTGGTTCTATTTACTTCCCGTTTTTCATGTAACACCTATTGCTGAGTTGCTTTGTCAGTTTTTGGCCTCGAGTTTCTTGTTGCTTTGGTGTTGAATCGTGTTCATTTTTAAGGAGTGGTAGTTACTCCCTGTGTCCTTTCATTTGACAGTGCTTTGTCATTTGTTTTTCACTCCTTTTGCTCAGCTATTGCTCATGTTCACCAATCGGACTCGCACGTTTTCACTCCGGGACTTATTAAAACCCTAGTAGTTTGTTTTGCTTGTCGGATTGTTCTGTATGCTTTTTGCACCTTGCTCTGCCTGTTTACACTCTTATTTTCCTTGTGTAGTTTCTGTTTGGTTATCCTTGCTGCTGCTGCTCCTTATTGTAAGGTTTTGCAATGTGTTATCAAAGTACTGCTGATTTCCAATTTACTTCTTGCCTTCTCAATGTGTTCGGGTCCTCTGCTCATCAAAACATGACACTTTCTTTTTAAACACCTCGAGAGTCCAATTTTTCTCATGTTGCACAATATGGTGACAACTCTTACACTGTTGATCAAGACCATTTTAAAACTTGAAATAGATATTCATAATGTTTAGAGTTGTCCAAAAGATGCAGAGAAGAAAAATAAATTTGGCTGGACCTTCTGTCCTGTGAGAAGTTCATAAGATGTTTTATTCGTTATGATTGATATCCATATCCACTCTCAATTGGTTCTTTTTACAATTATGTTGTGTATTTTGATTTATATTAGGAAGTTTGAATAAAAACAAGCGTTAAAGCACAAGAAATGGGAATGTCCCATTAAAATGGCACGGTCCAAGCTGCTTTAACCAGTGTTGCCTTTAATTGGTAATACATTTTGGTATCTGATGTAAACAGAACAGCTAAATAATGGCTGATAGAGGTGTTGAAGAACATTGAAGAAAAAGAAAAGATATGCTTCTTCCACCTTCCTGTCAACTCTTCCTGGAGGACTTTGGCAAATTCCAATTTGATCAGCTGTGTTAATTTATGGGTTTTTTAAAAAAAAAAACTCCACCAGTTTTCCAATTCAGCAACATTCAAGGCAAGATGAGAAACGGTGTGACAGGAGATTAAGAATGGTCAACCTCTGATTGTGTGTTACTACTGTGATATTGAAGATGTGAGCCAGTGCTCCCACAAAGTGCAATACAGCACATGCAAAAGAAGAGTCTACATGGAGAGGTAAACTGAAAAAAGTCACCTGTGTGTCTTTGTATGAATGCTTGCTGAGGATCTGGTGAGAGTAGAGATGATGGAGGAGGCTGCCTCACTAAGCAGGGTCATAAAGTCGCTGTGCCGATTCTGTCACCTCGAAATATTTACCATCCTTTAGTCTCCGTCTCTCTCCATTCTCTCACATATGTAGAGGCACAAGTATGCACACATGCAGGCATGAGATGTACTTACAGCAGGCGTCCATCACACTCCTCACAGCTTGCATGCCCTTGGTTATCGTCTCTCTCGCCCTTATGTGATTACGGGCTGCTTTTCTCTGTCTCGAGTATTGCTATCTCGTTTTCACACTGGCACATGTGGATGCAGAGCGTAGCCTCCACCACTGTCTTACCCGCTCTAAGAAAAAACACAGTGGGAGGGAGAAACACTTATTTTCTTGTTCCTTTCTCAATGTCAAGGCGTTTATCTTCTCCTTTGCACCAGCTAACAAATACCTTTGAATAAACTCTGTTTTTTGTTTTTTATTTTATTTTTTTACATTTCCATCCCCTCTGACCATTATTCTGTTTCCAATCTATTCTAAAGTATGATGCCTCTTCTTAAAACTCTGTCACACATACCTAGCCTTCCTTTCACACTGATAAACAACAGCAAATATTTGTACTGTGAACAACAGGCTTGGTAATATATTTTCAATAAAAAAGTTGAGTTCATGTGGCAGCAGAGATGTGAGCCAAACAAATAAGATGAAAAGGCTTGTTTGAAATGTCTTCAAGTAACTTTAAGAAAACCGAGTTAGTAAAATCTTCACTGTCCTCAAATATGTCTACATGTGAGAGTATGAACATTTGAAGATATGTTTTTCTGCACTTTGAGAAAAACACTTAAACTAATACTTGATACTGAATTCCAATGGTACACTGAATTGAGCATTGCTCAAGCTTTCATTGGTCAAAATGGAAGAAATATACTGCAACTGGAAAACTGGCAGAACATCAACCTAAACTGACAGTATGGACAAGGAGGGGAATAATCGGAGAAGCTGCCAACAGGCCATTGGTGAATCTGGAGAAGATGCAAATCCAATCTCTGCAAGAGTAGCAAGAAGACATTCTCTGTAGAAACAGAAGCCACAGGAAGTCCAGAAAATTGCAAGTCTTATAGAAGGACATTTCTCTGCAATCGTAACTTTCATGTTTTATGCAATTGGAATTACTTGACGCAAAAGTCTGTCTGTCTATATAAATTCATACCAATTTTGCATCTAGTCGTGACTGATTGTACAGTGTAGTTGTCAGGCAAATGCGTGTCCACATCTCCATGGTAATCACAGGAGAACAGTTGTTCACCAGTTTTTGTTGTGATTTTCAAAAGTATGCCCACTCTCTTATTTATAATTCTTTTAATCTATTCGTGAGAAGAGAAATGATTCTTGCCTCTATTAGTGTTGATGGCATCTACCATGCTTTGCTTCTTCATAAATACATTTGAAAACATCGAATCAACTGAATTTTGCTCGTCAGAGAAAAAAGGTGAGGCTTGGAATGAAAACCAGGCATGAATATTTGAAGAGTCGGAACAGCAATGCGAGTGAATCCAAGGAACAGGAATATGCTTACAGCTCTGACAGATCTACACATTACACTAAACTAGCACAAGAGTAGCAGCGAACAGTTCAAATCTAAATCATTACGGATACCGTTTCTGCAGGGCAAATTTTCCATATTCTTCTAAATCTTGTCAATACAACTGCTGTCAATCAGGTTTCAGCAATATGCAGGGTTCTTTCCTGTCTAACAGTGTGTAAAACTCTATACTTAAATACTTGTTGCACCTGATTATCATAAAATGGCAAATTGCTTTTTAATCACTTATAGAATATGGTAAATGGCCTGTACGTACTTGCTTAGCGAGAGGACCCCAAAGCGCTTCACACTACTTTCAGTCATTCACCCATTCATGCACATTCACACACTGATAATGGCAAGTACAATTAGTCCCAAGACAAAGAACACAATTCAGCATGTTTTTAAGGGCTGTTATCGAAGTTTACAGCAGTCTTTGTTTTCTCTCTGTAGTTATGCTATGGTTGATGATGCATTTATATGTAAAATGATTTTTATGCATTTCATGTAAAGAAATGCTATTTTTTTTTTGTATTTTGGTCACTGATCAGATCAATTGAGGGTAAATAGGCAAATTTGCATTGCTGACTGACTGGTGCATCCTTAATTTAATTGTTTTTTTTTTTTTAATGAACATGTAATTGGAAACTCTTTCCACTGATTGCACTTCTGACTCTTATGAAGTATTAGAAATTGTGATCTAAACTAATATAACTCCACCTGCTGGCAGATAATATTTACTGGTGTCACAACCACTTTCCCTTAGTTCAAGACGACAGAGATGACAGAAGGAGCTTATGTGTCTTGTCAGCGCTTTCACTTTATATTCATTTAATGCTTTGAAGATGCTTTATTTTTATGATCTGATGGTGTCATAGCTACTAACAGCCTTCTGTGGCTTTCAAACGGATGAGTCTGCACTCCATACAAAGACAGGGATATGTTTTTCTTAAACAAATATTGTACCCCAAAGAGGCTGTACAATGACTCATAAACCATAGGAAAAAAATAACTTGATTTTAAATGCATATTTCCTCAAGTGTCCAGCTTTCTTCTAACCCATCAGGTGAAACAATCTTTCACACACAACCCTCCACTGCTGACCCACTTCTTTGGGAATCCTCTGCAAAGCCACCAGCTTCACTCTCCTTTCCAAACCTGAAGTGGTTTGTCTGCCAGAGAACAGAATCCGTTGTTTACCTCGTTACTCCTGCTCTTCACCTAAATCTTTCAAACCACTTCTTTGCACTTGCTAAAGAAATGGCATAAAAGCTAGCTAATGAATCAAACCCTCTTCCTCCTGTTACCACAAATTATTGATAAACCAACAGAAGCTTTAAGCCCCAAAGAGCGTCAATGGTCACTTCTGTCCTGGTCTGTAACTTTTTCCAACCAACATAATTGGCTAAAATACACCATTTACCAGCAATATGATGCCTCAATTTTGTTCCTTCTGCCCCAAACATTTCCCCACAAACTCTACCTCTCCTCTTCCCAAGCTTTATAGTTCAATGAAGAATTTTCCTGTTCAACAAAAAAATCCTGTGTTCACCATTTTCCCCGAACATTTTATTTTTAGGGTACTCCATATTCAAGAACATTTTTTTTTTATTTATTTTTTATGTCACTCTGGGATAGTTTTCAGGATTGCCAGTTATTTTGGACAACTTCCCATTTTTGCTCTGCAAATTTAGTTCTCCAACTCGGCCCCAAAATATTTACATACCAGCTTTGTTTAACTAACTGACTGCAAAAAGCAGAATATTGCACTGAAGATTCCATCATCATGTTTCTGATTTTTATTAGGAATAAATTAAGGATACCATGGATATTTTCCTCCATTATTATACACTACTTTGGCATGATCTATTACAAATAATCACATTAACATAGGAAAAGATCACAAAGGGTTAAGATGATAGGCAGTGTGTGAAATATTCTTCTCCTCCTCCTAAAAACTGTTATCATCTCTTTATTGCACAGCGGCTGTTTTATTTACTTTCAACTTCTGCCTAATGAGAGGTTTTAACATATACTTATCTCCTCTGTAAGAGAGTAGCCATGGATCAGAATTTTTAACTGGCAATTTGAAAACACATTAACTCCATTAAGCTCATTCATCCTTCAGCTGCCCACCAAAGTAAACACCCCTTTTAGCAGCAAGTGACTGAATAAGCACTTTATAAGTAGACAGCTGCTCCATAGTGAAGTAACTTCCCCACTGACCAGGTGGATGGCCCATCAAAGTATTTCTGTTTTCCTCACCTGCTTTATACAATTTTTCCCCACGCTATTATTTTGTTGTGCTGTTTGTTACTCAGGTTTGGCTTCTCTCATCTTCTCTCTCCATTTTCATCATCCACTAATTAGTCTCATGGGTCCTGAACAAATGAAAGACATCAGTAGCTGGAGATGAATCTAGACAGAGACAAATGAGAGCAACTTTTCTGGAGCATCTATAAATAGATATGATAGTAAAGCTGTCCCCTTTGCGCTAAAGAAGTCTTTACAAAAATGTAAATATCAGAGGAACTGTTAAATTAAGAGTAAGGAAGAGCATACTTTGCATTCCAGGAAACAAAAAAGTTAGATTTTATGTTTAGAAGCTCTAAGAATTTTTTTTTGAATTGTAGTTCAATAGGTTTGTAATATGAAAGAGGGAAAAACTTAGAAGAGAGAAAAGGTTTAAAAGAAAAAATGTAGTGGATAATTTGGTCCATCATCCATGTTGATTTTGAATGCAATTTTTCAGAGTGAGGGAACACAAATACGGTAAAGTACAACTGTGTCTGTGTTGTAGCTACATTTCAAAATCAGATTCAAAGACAATATTTTTAAAACCATAAAAAATGTGCGCTTATGTTTTGTAATTGGTGGTTTTTTGGCTGTTAATAAGCTAAAAACGTGCAGAAAACGATGCAACTCTTTAATACCACACTTAAAATGTTCTCTGTTTCTTCAAGGCTAATGTTGCAGTGTTTATTCTTGTACCACACGTTTATGAGGACACCTATTGTTGTCGGTCTGTGTGAATCTTGTGTGTGTGAGAAAGAGACAGAAATAGAGCAAGAGTTTTCCTTTCAAAGCTTTCTGTTTAACACGAAGCTCACTGCAGAGCCATGTAAATGTGCTGGAACGCTTCACTGCTCTACAGTCCTGTTTGTCTAATACAGTGTGTTTAACTGTGAACTCTGCTGCTTGTTTCTGGTGCGTGTAGCTGCAGTGTGTCATCCTAGTGTGTCATCTGTTTATTTATTTACGCTACATTTTGGGAAGAATGTGAGTGTGTGTGTGTGTTTTGTCCACCTTGGCTGAACACATCACTGACGGAGGTTGAGAGGAAAAAACGTCTGTCCAAATTGACAAACTATAAAGTAGCAAACACATTTCCATTTAGTTTGTTTCAAAATTACACAAATTCTTAGAAAATAATTTTGATACTCTTGATCAAAATTTTAAGACTAATTGAAAAGTGGCAAGAAATCACATTTTGGACTGTTGGATCGTAAGGTTTTAGGTAGAGTTTCCAAATACAAAACAGAGAAATTGGAGTGAGTAAGCAAATAACCATTGAACTGAAATAGGTTGTTCATCAGCTAAGCAAAGGTTTAAGACCACAACATTTAAAAGTCCAGCTCTTTGCAAAAATGCTAATTCAGTGTCCTTTTCTGTTTGGTATCCACACTGTAATGACCTCCAAATGTAATGACCTTTGGCTTTGGTTGGGTGGCAAAGGAAGTTTACAAAAACAGACACCAGATGTGAGTGTATGCGTGGTTGTTTGTCTGAGATTTTGGGTCCATGGCCTGGAAACTCCCCAGATCTTAATCCCATTGAAAACTTGTGGTCAATCATCAAGAGATGGGTGGACAAACAAAAACCTAGGAATTCTGACAAAATGCAAGCAATGATTGTGCAAGAATGGACTGCTATCAGTCAGGATTTGGTCCAGAAGTTGATTGAGAGCATGCCAGGGAGAATTGCAGAGGTCCTGAAGAAGAGGGGTCAAAACTGCAAATATTGACTTGCTGCATTAACTCATTCTGTCAATAAAAGCTTTTGTTACTCATAGTATGATTGGAATTGTATTTCTGTATGTGATGAAAACATCTGACATACACACATAAAAACCAGAAGGTAGCAGATCATGTGAAAATATAATATTTGTGATATTCTCAAAACTTTTGGCCATGAATGTAGATTCAGGAGGGTCCCCAGTGACAGTCTCGATTGGCATTCCCAGGCCAAAGTCGACATACAGTCCATCCAGTGGGTTCTGGATATTCCCTGGAGTCTGCTCCCAACACCTACAAAACCAGGAGGCGTCGGGTTCACCGAACATCCACACACAAAAAATAAAAGTTTATTCCATTCAGTATGGACAGGCAGAATCTCTACTCCTGATTCTATCTAATGATGGATCTCATCCAAAATCCATTGGATACAATGAACACTAAAGAAGCTCATTGTCCCCAGTAACAAATTCTTTGGGTTGAGATTTAAATCTCATGACTGCAGTCTGTGGTATATCTTATACATCTTATACTTTGTGGTTCTCACTGTTTTTACATTTTTTCTGTACTTTGTTGGACAAAATGAAGTAATCTCGATTTTGATATTGGAAACATTACAGTTAGATGAGGGGCTTTTTGGCCTTCACAGACCAACTAACTCATCCCCAAGAATAAAAACATAAAACATAAAACCTGAGTTTTTAGTTTATTCATCAAAAGAACTCAGAGCGCCACAAATTATAACAGATTAGGTCATATCATTTTTCCAATAACTAAAATTTGTGCCTTCATTTTCTCTGCTGTCATGGAGAATAAAAACTGATGCTGGTCATTTAGCACAGCAGGAAACAAATGAGAAAAACAAACGAGAAAAACAAACGGCGGCGATGTTCAGAGTGTGATGGGGCAAATGCTGTCCCATTACATCTGCCTTGCTACTTCAAAGTGTTTGTGTAATGGAGAAGTGAACCGTAGGATCCACTCGGGGACAAAAAACAACTGATTAATATGAAATTGATAAGTGATATTTTTTTTCTTAAAAAGAAGATAATCTGTCATCATCTGTTTCCTCTTGTAATCAAATTATGAGTCTATTAGGCTTTCTGAGCCTTTTAAACAGTGTGTTTAAATGGATCTAATATTAGATTTTAGATATTAATTACTTTTTTAAATGGATTTTACCTTTGTAACAAAGTCACAAGCTTCCTGATTTCCTCACCACAAGTTTATTAATTTACAGGGCTCTCCATTATTCACCTCCGTGTCTGTGTCGAATCCGTCTTCACCCACTAGTCTGTACATTTATCTTCCACATATATTGTCAGGCAGCACACGTTTACGTTTGATTCCTCTGTTCTCCTTTATTTTCAGAGTGCGCCTACTCAATTTTGACCAGAAAGAGGGGAACACATGCACATAACAGCACAGCAAGGCAGTAAAGTAAAATTGGAAATCATTTTTACTTTGACTGCTTGGGAAAAATAATACTTTTTCAATACAGTAAATTCTTATAATAAACAATGCCAGCTTGAACTAAACCAATTTCTCGTCTCATAAAAAACGAGAGCACAAGATTAGCTGTTTACGGTGCATCTTTTCAAATCTCCTTAGTGGGTTTTTAAGGGAGTTTGTTGTGTAGCAAAGGCGACTTGATGCATAAATGTCTTGGTTTTCCAGGATAAACACTTGGGTTTCGGTTTAAGTGTTCTATGACTTGTTCTTTCCAACTAATATTTAGCTAAACCGAATAAAAGTTGAATTTGTTTACTTTAAGAATGACATCCAAGTACCTCACCACATCATGGACTCTGTTTGGGAACATAATTCATCAAGTAAACATTAAAGGTTTTACATAACCAAGTACTATTATTTAAAGGGAATTTGCAAATATGACAACACTTACTCTTCTGTTCACAAGGTTGACAATTTAAGTATTTTTTTAACAAGAATTTTGGTCAAGGGACTGAGATTGCAATTGAAGGAGGCTAATTTTAGGAAATGTATGTTGTTTTTTGAATAAATATTCAAAACTTCCTCATACTAAATATTGTAGTAAGGTTTCCAAAGCTTCTATAAAATTAACAAACCCACAGCATCACAGATGCTTGGGTATACTTTCAAGTAGGCATATTGTATACTAGATCAATCAGGAGTGTTTGAAGGCGAAAATTCATGTCATTTGGCCAAAAGGACGTTTTAGTAAAAGTCTCTAACTCTTCAAACGCCACATGTTTCAATGGGCAAAAAAATATCTGAATTGATCTGAATTTTTATAGGTGCATTTAAATAAGTTTTCATTAGTGTGAGATGTCTTTGCCCGTTGGGTGTAGCTCCTCTATTGATAAAGCTGCTGCTTTGATAAACGGTGCCTGTTAGTTACCCTGCCGATCAGTAAGCCTTTCACATTGCCACTAGTTTAAAAAAAAGCAAACCAATCAATCAGCCACAGCTATTCAATTATGTTTCATCATACATTTAATTTATTGCTGTATTTGGTTGTATTTGTATAATCCTAATTTGGAAGTCACATACTACCAAACACAAAACATTCCCGCAAAAAGCTAACTGTATTTATATATTTTATGGTTAGTTGGTCTTAAGTAAAGCGCCTGAATTGACTTATGCCTCCATTAGACGTGCTGTGTTTGGTATCCATGGAAATGTGGCTCTTGGTGACATTGTTCTCATGGCTGTAAAGACGTTGTGATGTTAATACAGTTAAGTCATGCTGCGCACAGGCTGTGGTGCCCCATAGCATTGATTGATGACCACGCTGTCAGTTCAATCTAAGAAATGCATTGAGAGAGACGGAGAAAGAGGCTTTAGTGTATGACAAATATAAAAAAAAAATGGGAGGGAGCAAAATGGATCAGCTGAAAACAAAGGGAGAAGACGTAAACGGAGTTGGTCTGAAAAGCAGTAATGGAAGATGTGAATTGCAATTTTGAAATGGAATCCAAATAATTGTAGTCAAGTTTAATTAAATACTTGCATGTGATCTGAACTTTATGTATTTTTCAGGCACATAATGCCATTTAAATGCACAATCCAGTAACTGTTGGCTTCAGTTGTTATGAATAAGCTGTTTATATCAAAAACAACTTAAAATTTGCAGCCATATGACACTTTGAAACTGGCCTCTGTATCTTTAAGTACCTTTTACCGTTCCGACACTCCCACTTCAGCATGTCATCACAATAACACTTCTGTATGCTGTTCATTGATGCCATGTGCAACTGTTTTTCAGAAGGTTGTAGCTCAGTAGACCCATAGATCCACCAGGTGTTTGCTGATTGTTGCTGCTGCTATTTTAAAGGGGCTGAAAAGGGAAAGCACAGGTAAGTGGTGCTGGGTGGAGTGGAAGTTGAGTTGTGAGGGCTGATGCCCAAAGGTGGAGCTTTGGGGAAATAGATGGGGCACTGTAGGAGCAGACTTTAAGGCACCACCAAATGGTTGCCAATGGAGATTCAAGGATAATTCAAACATGTATGAATGAGTTAAACCAATAGTCAGAGTATGTTTTTGATGAGAGAATCACAATATAACATGGTGTAAGGCTCAAAAATGTCTATTTGGCATAATGCCTCCCTTTTAATACTTTCAGATTACGTTGCTTTGACTTGGGTATTTTATCAGGTTTCAGGTTAGTCCTCCACTTGTAACCTCCCCATACTACACATGACGAAGTTATCGACAGCTTTAAGGTGTTGCGCAGGACTTTGTATTACAATGTTTTGTCATGCATGTCACATTTTATTGAAGTTTGAAACCTTTTAAACCTTAAATCATAATCTCAGCAGCTGACATCAACGTTGGCTGAAGTAACGATGCAAACAGGAAACTAACTGAATGCAATTTCAGCAATTCAATCTTCAAGCTTTCAAGCATCTTTGAGCTTAAACACAAACGTTAATTCAATTTATTTTTGAAGCATTTGAAGAAAGAAATGTCATAAGCATTGTTGGGGAAAAAAGGAGCCAGAGGGCCTCAATAAGAAAACATGCTCGATGATATTTCCTTTGGTGGATTTTTTTGTTTGACAGCATGAGTGTATCATTTGTTTGTTTATTTTTTTCCTTGCCATTTCGCAGAAAGCATACATTGTCAAAGTACTGAGTTAAAGCGACAGGCATGAAAACAATGCCGGGCTTTGAGTGAAATGATACGGAAATTCAGATGTATCGCAGCGAATGACTCATTGGCACAGCCATTTACAGTAAATCACAGAGGGACTCTGGGACTGGAAATTGACAAAAAGTAGCCGCACACACTCTCCAGAAGTACAGGGGTGATGTCATTCCATTTATTCTGTTGTCATCTATATCAGCGATTCTCATTGCTTGACTCAGTCGCACTGCAGAAACGACCATGCAACCGACACACGCAGTGCACGCAAACGCACACCCAGATCCTTCTGGACACCTATTGATTCTTGCTGTTTATGCTTGAAGGAAAAATTATTAGCATTCTAGGGTCACCACAGAAAACTCTTCTACACACTGAAACATATCGGCACAGGAACAAACACCGCTATTGATTCAGATGGGATACTAAAACAGAAATAATATACCCGGTACCCTATACCAACTCTGCATTATCAAATGCTTTTATATTGATCCATAGGTTTTGTCTGCATAAAGTGATCAGTAACATGATCAGTAAACGGGTTAGACCGCTGCTGTGAATCTCAACTGTGAAAAGGGAAAACATCATTAGTCCATTATCCTGCTTGACAAACACTAAGCCCTCTTTCTGCTCAACTTTGATGCATGCCCCCAATCCACATTGTGCTTATATATAAATTGGTTGGATTACATCAGAATCGAAAATATCAAATGCTTGTTCAACATGCACATTTTAAAGTAGATTTATCTTCCTTTCCTAAGGAACAAATTGGAATATGTACCACATTCCCCTCATTGGTTCCTTTTAATCTTGTATGAAATTAAATTCTTTCCCCTCCATTACAAGAGCGACGCAAGCCTTTTTAGGTATTAATAATTGCTACACATGCAGTATTCTGATTGAATTCATGCTTCGTTGTTAATGCTTTCAGACGTATTCCTGTGCACCGCTGCATGCGTTTTGGTTGATTAGGTTGCCGATGAATCTTGGATGCATTTCTCCTGTGTTTTTCCTCAGTCTGGACATGGTTCAGTCAGCAGGTATTAGGTTGCTTTGTGGAAAATATCTCCTGATGTGCAGAGGAAACCACACAGCTGTGTTGGACTTTAAGAAACTGTCCAACTCTGTACATCTACATGAAAGCTACAGCATGTAAATTTCTTAAAGATCCCTTTTTACTCTCTCTTTTTCCTTGAATACTACAGGGGTTACTGTCAGTGACAGTAACAGAATAGTGTGAAACAGAAAATCTGTGAAAAAAATGGAATAATAATAATATTAATAATCAATTTAATTTATAATGCACTTTTCATTAATAAAAATCTCAAGAGTGCTACATGGTGCATCTAAAAACATAAAATCAGCAGTCAAAAACAATAAAAAAGACTGTCATTTAAAAGTGGGGTAGGCTTGTCTAAAAAGGAAAGTTTTCAAGTCAGTTTTAAAATCAGACAATAATTGCGGGGCTCTCAAATAGTCTGGGAGAGAGTTCCATAGACGAGGAGCAACCACAGCAAAGGCTCGATCACCCATAGTCCTTAGTCTTGATCGAGGAAGGTGGAGAAGATTGCAGGCTTGGGATCGTAGGGGTCTAGAAGGTGAATGTGAAGTAAGGAGGTCCTTCAGGTAATCCGGTAAGGTTCCATACAGACAGTGATAGGTGATAAGTGCAATTTTATTCTATAAGTTATAGGAAGTCAGTGAAGCTCGTAAAGAGTAGGTGTGATGTGGTCAAATTTACAAGCTCTCACTGGGATCCTGGCAGCACTGTTTTGGATATACTGAAGCCTCTGAAGGTGTTTTCGGTGGACTCCAATGAACTGCGAGTTACAGTAGTCGAGCCTGGAGGAGACAAAGGCGTTAATGAGGGTCTCAGCATCAGAGCGGGAAAGAGATGAACGAAGTTTGGAAATATTGCGAAGATGAAAAAAACAGGTTTTAAACAGGTTCTTAATGTGATTTTCAAATGTGAGATGAGAGTCCATTCGAACTCCAAGGTTTATAACAATGGAGGAAATGGGAATGTCTTGTCCAGAGAATGAAATACTCGTCAGAGTCGAGGATTGAACCTGGTGAGGCGAAAAAAATGGAACCCTGAAACAGCCTAGCAGAGCCAGGAAGAGGGCTATAGCGCTATCAATCATCCTTGCGTACGTCATAACTTCCCCCCCTTGCTAGGCTACAGCTAGCTTCCCACATTGGATCCTGCCATAAATGCTTAAGCCAGTTAGCTTAGCCACAGGTGATGGCGGATAAACAGTTTTCCTGGAACACAAAGTTTTCTCCGCCATTAACACAATGAGCATGAGCATCATTGACGTCTTTATTACAATCCTCTTGGCTTTGGTTGCTTATTTAGTACCGACTGGGAGGAGTACATATCTGCACTGGGACGCGAAAGAGGAGGTATACTTTTCATCACAGATTGTTTGTCTCATGTTATATGGTGACAGTTTTTACAAATGCAAAACAAAAACATTGTTTAGGAAAGTTGCATACTGAACTTGCTCCATTTGGATATTTTTCTCATTGCGTGTATGCATTTGGATTAGATTATCAGCTCCGGTGTCTCCTTTCATGCAAAGAGTGGTTCTGAATAACCTGAGGAAAGACTTGTGTGGTATTATGTAACTGGACTAATCACAGAAGTGTGAAACAGTTTCATATTGTAGACTTTACATTCGCCTAATGGAAATGGAAGTTTCTTAACACAGGGGAAAAAAAAAAAACACCAGCAGTGAACTACAAATTCTTGTTGTCAGAAAGTTATTTTACATTTCACATTGGAGCTGACCTTCTTGAATTGTCTTTAAAACTCCTTTTCACTTCATTTCTTGTTTGGATTCATTTTTTTTCTTTCTCTTCAGCAAGTTTAGAGTCAGCAGTTTTTCCAGTCATGGCATTTTGGTATATTCACTGAGAGAGAGCTTTTCTTTGGGAAAGAGAGAGGGGGAGAAAAAAAATATAAAGCCACTGAGGCGTTAAGGTCATGCAATTTCCGCAAATAAAGACCAAACGCATGCTTGTGCACAAGAGTGAATGTGTGCATGAGACAGAGACTGATGAAGATCGAGAGAAGTACTAAAGTGAGATAGGAAGTGAATTAAGGAGTACAAGGAAGGGAGCAATAGAGACTTTAAGGTATGGAGAGCAAGGTAAGGAGAGCGAAAGAGTTGGAGAGCCAGATAGGTTAAGATAGTACAGCCTTGCAGCGAGAGTCCGTATCTCTTGCCACCAATGACTCCACATGCTGCACTTCAACTAATGGACTCTGTCTTCCTCTACTTTCTTATCAGCCCTCTGTCCCTTTTTCCATCCTTCCTTCCTATCTCAAACGTACTCAAAGGTGCGCTATCTTTCCACTTAACGGCTCCACCTCAATCTCATTTTTATCGGGCTTTCGTCTTTCTTTCTCCTCACTGCTATCTCACTCTTAAATGCTTCCTGTCTTCTTCTTCTGTCTCCTCCTCGTCATTTTTCATCCATCTCTCCATCAGCAGTTCACCCACACTTCTGGTGCCCTTATCTGTTCACCGAACTGGGTGAAGATCTATTTTTAGACATTTTGCTTCCCCCTGCGTTGGTCTGTCTTCAGCTCTTTTTGGAAGATCCATTGCATTTCTGATGGATTTAACATCTGGTCAGGTCATTTCATCTGTGCTTAACTAAAACACATTGTTTTAATTGAATCGTTTCAGATGACCCAGGAGCAGTACATCCTGGCAGCCCAGCCGAACCCCCTCCACCAGCGAGGCGCGTCGGAGTGCAGTGGCCAGGTCTATCCAGCAGTTGGCATCTACGGCTGGAGGAAGAGATGCTTGTACTTCTTCATCCTCCTCCTACTCGTCACAATGATTGTCAACCTGGCACTCACCATCTGGATTCTCAAAGTCATGAACTTCACTCCGGTAAGAGGCTCCTGCGAGCATACATCATTAAAGTGCCAAGGTGTTTTATGGGATTGGCGTAGAAGATGCTTTAAATGACTTGAAAGGGTTCACATAAGGTACTAATGCCAATATATGATTGATAATAAAATTAAGAGCAGGTAACTGATGATACCCAAGCAAATCTTATCATCTCATTGTGTTTCACCCTGATAACCATCCATTACACATATGAAATAATAAATCTTATTTCTCTTTTCGTGTGTTTTGGCACAAAGGTAATCGTTCAGTATTGCTGAAGGGGATTTATTGTTGCAGAGGGCACCTTGTGTTGGAGATAATGTAGCCAAAAAAAAAGGCAAAGCTTGGTGCAGGATTTTCTCCAAGTTATCTTCTGCTCTTCTCCATTTATTCACATGTACCTTATCCCATGGAGGGTGGAAATCTCACTCCACAGTTTTGATAATAACCTGCAAGACTGACAGTATCAGTGGAGTGTCACACTTTCTTAATGCTCACTGCTGTTCTGAAGCCTGGGCTTTTTTTCTTTCTTTTTTTTTTTTTTGCAGATAAAAATCCATAAGCGAATGGATGGTTAGATCTTATCTGAGCTATGTTTGTTCCCTGGTTTTGCTCGCCTCCAAAAGGTTTCTCGTTCACACTGGAGCAAGCAGTGAAAAATAAAAATCAATGGCATGATGCTGAGTATCTAGTAGCCTTGACTGAGGATATGCACTTTTGTACTTTTGGGTTGTTCTTAAGTGATATCCTAAAAAGGTTGAAGATAATAATAAATTAAAAGAGAATAGAGGATTTTTAAGGTAGAAACTAACATCCCAAAGTGTTGCTGTCAATTTTCATAGCAAAAATGTAATGAAGGCTTGTCAGGATGCTTCAGCAGCACTCCTCTAAAAGAGGTTCTTCACAGTGTATTCTCTGGTCAGGGTTTTGGCCAGGAGAAATCCTTAGTGAAATGTAATCTGATATGCTTAAGTTGAGCACATCAGCAGAGATCTATAAGCGCAGATCGATCTAATTTTGGATTTGGCCTGGGATGCCCTCTCATGGAGCTGCAGTGTTATGTAATTCTGCATAATTTTTCTACAGAAAGTTGCCATTATCAATTATTCCACACTTCATGCACATTTCATTGTTATCGGCTGTTGGTATCACAACCTCTGCTCAAAGATTGGGAGTGAAAAATGCTCCAAACGGGATCATATGAAATAAAAACACTAGAAAACAGCTAGAGGGAGGAAACATTAAAACAGAAACTCTACCACCAGTCATTTTATGGAGATGCTGGGGAGAATTACTTTTGAATGACTCTATAACTGATAATTAAATAGCAGTAGCTCCCCTATAAGTGAGGATTATGTCCATAAAGTTGGTAGAATGTGCAAAAACTTTTTTTTCTTACTATTCAATAGAATTAACAAGGGTTGATGTAGTTATTCCATTACAATCAGCTTGATTATTGGATGCTTTTTATTTTTGCTCCCTATAATAATAAACTATCCATACACCTGTTTTGCCTGGTGCACTGAGACTTGCAAGATTATATTGTAATGGTATATATATATATATATATATATATATATATATATATATATATATATATATATATATATATATATATATATATATACAAATGAGGTACTTTTTAAATTGTGAACATCTGCTTAAGCATCCTAACTTCATATTCCATGTTTTACAAAAATCTGAATATAATTGAACAGAACATGAACATTTTGTGTGCTTACTTGTCTAGCTATTCTATTTTTGAACCATTTCTTGCACATTTCTTAACCTTTTGACGCCCAGCAGGATTATGGGAACCGAAGTCTGATGCTAATACAGTGAACCCTCTTGTTTAAGATAAGAGGTGAAGTTTAGACGTGTGGTGTGAATTACATTTTGCTTAGGAATAGATTCGTAATGGTTAGGGAACACATCCACGTTTGGAATAAATACTGTTACTAAAACGAATGGAAATGAATGCAAAGGCCCAAAATGAGTAGAAATACAAACCTGTGTGGCAATGAACATGTTGGCTAAAGTGTAAAAGACGATCAACATTTCAGGGCTGGTATAGCTTGTGAAATACAAAGAAGCTTGACAAATCCCAAAAGACTAAAACTTAACCCTATTAAGTTTTTGGCAAAAAAGGGATGATTTACAAGACTTGGAGTATATTGAAACACTGAGGATGTATTTGATATGCTGTGGCTGAAACCGTACATGGAGGCTATTATTTGAAGCAGCCAACCGGGTTTCATCTCGACCTCAGGACCTTTGCTGCATGTCTTCCCTGCTTCTCTCTCTCTCTTCTCTTTTCCTCATATGCAAAGAAAACCCACAGTAAATGAAGACCACTACTGCCATAACCTTTATGAAAAATAAGAAAGCTCCTTTTTCATTTTTAAATATTAACTTTAAACACTCTTCTGCCTTTTTAACTACACATAAATGCCATTCTGAAAAAGAAAAATCTGATAGAAGTGTGAATCAAGAGTGACTTCTTCACTGATTCTAGTTGTGTATTTCAGCATGTTAATAACATGTTGCTCACCAAGAACTTATTATTTGCAACAAATAGGCAATCTGTAAATGATCACATAGAGCCGAAGTCTCATACAGCTACTCCGTCTATACCACAGCTCTTGGCATGGGGAAAAAAAGAAAGCTCCAATGTGCACATAGAATTAAAAGAAAAGGAAGAAGATTTTGCAAAGGGCTTGAGGGGAAAAAAAATACTTGAAGATGGGGCAAGGGAAAGATTAATGAAAATGAGAGGATATTTTTATATGGCTGAGTGGTTGTCCGTATACGCTTTGTGTAGCTCTAGTGTTTGAACATCCACACTCTTCTCTCTTCTCTTTCCTGCCCTCTCTGCCTCTCGGGTCCCGAGAGAGTCAGCTAGATATCTGTTTCAGAGTCGGAGGCAAAGTCGGTGGATGCTGAGTTGACACAGAGAGTCTAAACTCAATGCTGCATGACTCCTAATAGTGTAACTAAATATAGTGTGGTCTTTTTGTGTGTGTAGTTAATAGTTATATAATATATATATATATAGTGTGTGTGTGTGTGTGTTGTGTAGTTTTAGTTTTTGTCTGTATATATATATAAAAAAAAAAATTCCCTTCTCACCCTCTGCGGGTGGTCTCTTTCATCCTCTGAGCTCGGATCCTCTACCAGAGGCCTGGGAGCTTGAGGGTTCTGCGCAGTATCTTGGCTGTGCCTAGTACTGCACATTTCTGGACTGAGATGTCTGATGTTGTTCCTGGGATCTGTTTTAGCCACTGCTCCAGTTTGGGGGTTTCTGCCCCGAGGGCCCCGATGACCACAGGCACCACTGTGGTCTTCACCTTCCAGTTCTTTTCCAGTTCCTCCCTGAGGTCCTGGTATTTCTCCAGTTTCTCATGCTCCTTTTTCCTGATGTTGTAGTCACTTGGTATTGCTACATCCACCACAACGGCTTTCCTCTGTTCTTTATCCACCACCACAATGTCCGGTTGGTTCACCATCACCATCTTGTCTGTCTGGATCTGGAAGTCCCACAGGATCTTAGCTCGGTCATTCTCCACCACCTTTGGGGGTGTTCCCCACTTCGATCTCGGGGCTTCCAGTCCATATTCTGCACAGATGTTCCTGTACACTATGCCCGCCACCTGCTTATGTCGTTCCATGTACGCTTTCCCTGCCAGCATCTTGCACCCTGCTGTTATGTGCTGGACTGTCTCAGGGGCCTCCTTGCACAACCTACACCTTGGGTCTTGTCTGGTGTGGTAGATCTGAGCCTCTATTGCTCTGGTGATTAGGGCCTGTTCCTGTGCAGCCAGAATGAGAGCCTCTGTGCTGTCCTTGAGTCCAGCTTTGTCCAGCCATTGGTAGGATTTCCTGATATCAGCAACTTCAGTTATTTGTCGGTGGTACATCCCATGTAGGGGCTTGTTCTCCCATGATGGAACCTCTAGCCCCTCATCCTGTGTTCCCCATTGCCTGAGACATTCCCTGAGCATATCGTCCGTTGAGGCTTTGTCCTTGATGTATTTATGAATCTTGGATGTTTCATCCTGGACAGTGGCTCTCACACTCGCTAGTCCTCTGCCTCCTTCCTTAAGGCTCGTGTACAGTCTCAGGGTGCTGGATTTGGGGTGGAACCCTCCATGCATGGTTAGTAACTTCCGAGTCTTAACATCCGTGGCCTTTATCTCTTCCATTGGCCAGCTAATTATTCCGGCAGGGTATCTGATTACTGGTAAGGCATAGCTGTTTATTGCACGGATCTTGTTCTAGCCATTGAGCTGGCTTCTCAGGACTTGCCTTATTCGTTGGAGGTATTTGGCTGTGGCTCCTTTCCTTGTGACCTCATCGAGGTTGCCATTTGTTTGTGGTATTCCCAGGTACTTGTAACTGTCCTCAATGTCTGCTATTGTTGCTTCTGGGAGTGAGACCCCTTCTGTGTGGACGACCTTCCCTCTCTTTGTAACCATCCGACCACACTTCTCTAGTCCGAATGACATCCCAATGTCAGTGCTGTATATCCTGGTGGTGTGGATCAGTGAGTCGATTTCTAGCTCACTCTTAGCGTACAGCTTGATGTCATCCATGTAGAGGAGGTGACTGATTGTGGCCCCATTCTTCAGTCGGTATCCGTAGCCAGTCTTGTTGATGATTTGGCTAAGGGGGTTCAGGCCTATGCAGAACAGCAGTGGGGACAGAGCATCTCCTTGGTATATGCCACATTTGATGAACACTTGTGCAAGTGGTTTGCAGTTGGCTTCAAGGGTGGTTTTCCACAGCCCCATCGAGTTTGCAATGAAGGCTCTTAGAGTCCTATTGATGTTGTACATCTCTAAGCATTCAATGATCCAAGTGTGTGGCATTGAGTCATAGGCTTTTTTGTAATCTATCCAAGCGGTGCACAGGTTGGTGTGTCGGGTTTTGCAGTCTCGGGCGACTGTGTGGTCTACAAGGAGTTGGTGTTTGGCTCCTCTGCTATTTAAGCCGATGCCCTTCTGTGCCGTACTCATGTATTTATCCATGTGACCACTTATCTTAGCCGCTATGATGCCTGATATGAGCTTCCATGTTGTAGAGAGACAGGTTATTGGCCGATAGTTGGATGGGATTGAACCCTTTGAGGGATCCTTCTGTATCAGGATTGTGCGACCTTCAGTTAACCATTCAGGGTGATTCCCATTTTGTAGCAGCTGGTTCATTTGAGCTGCCAGTCACTCATGGAGGGCAGTGAGTTTCTTTAGCCAGTACGCATGGATCATGTCAGGTCCTGGTGCTGTCCAGTTTTTCATACCCGAGTCTCTTTCTTGGATGGTTACCGGGGCTTGTTCAGGGAGGTTGCTGTGGTCCTCTCGTAAAGAGGTCAGCCACTTTGCATTGCTGTTGTGGGTCGCCTCCCTTTCCCATATGCCTTTCCAGTATTGTTCAGTCTCCAGCCTTGGTGGGTCTGCTCTGTTGTTAGTACCCTGCCATTGAGAGTATACTTTAGCTGGTTGGGTGTGGAAGAGCCGGTTAATCCTCCTGGGTTCATTCTCTCTTGTGTATCTCTTCAGGCGGCTGGCCAAGGCTTGGAGCCTTTGTTTGGCAGTTTCGAGTGCTTCAGGTATGGACATCTGGCTGTACTTCTTGTGTACTGATCTTTTCATTGCACCCCTTTGGAGCTCTGACAGTTGGCTCACTTCCCTCCTTGTTATCTTGATCTTAGCCTCTAACAGTCTTTTCCATGGTGGGTATTGGGTCTTATGATTGCTCTTATAGCCAAGCATCTCAAGGATCACTGATGCTGAGTATATATATATATATATATATATACTGTATATATACTGTATATATATATATATATATATATATATATATAAAAATATATATATATATATATATATATATATATATATTTATCCTTTCCACAAGGAAAGGAGCCACAGCCAAATACTTCAAACGAATAAGGCAAGTCCTGAGAACCCAGCTCAATGGCAAGAACAAGATCCGTGCAATAAACAGCTATGCCTTACCAGTAATCAGATACCCTACCGGAATAATTAGCTGGCCAATGGAAGAGATAAAGGCCACGGATGTTAAGACTCAGAAGTTACTAACCATGTATGGAGGGTTCCACCCCAAATCCAGCACCCTGAGACTGTACACAAGCCGTAAGGAAGGAGGCAGAGGACTAGCGAGTGTGAGAGCCACTGTCCAGGATGAAACATCCAAGATTCATAAATACATCAAGGACAAAGCCTCAACGGACGATATGCTCAGGGAATGTCTCAGGCAATGGGGAACACAGGATGAGGGGCTAGAGGTTCCATCATGGGAGAACAAGCCCCTACATGGGATGTACCACCGACAAATAACTGAAGAGGCTGATATCAGGAAATCCTACCAATGGCTGGACAAAGCTGGACTCAAGGACAGCACAGAGGCTCTCATCCTGGCTGCACAGGAACAGGCCCTAATCACCAGAGCAATAGAGGCTCAGATCTACCACACCAGACAAGACCCAAGGTGTAGGTTGTGCAAGGAGGCCCCTGAGACAGTCCAGCACATAACAGCAGGGTGCAAGATGCTGGAAGGGAAAGCGTACATGGAACGACATAAGCAGGTGGCGGGCATAGTGTACAGGAACATCTGTGCAGAATATGGACTGGAAGCCCCGAGATCGAAGTGGGAAACACCCCCAAAGGTGGTGGAGAATGACCGAGCTAAGATCCTGTGGGACTTCCAGATCCAGACAGACAAGATGGTAATGGCGAACCAACCGGACATTGTGGTGGTGGATAAAGAACAGAGGAAAGCCGTTGTGGTGGATGTAGCTATACCAAGTGACTACAACATCAGGAAAAAGGAGCATGAGAAACTGGAGAAATACCAGGGCCTCATGGAGGAACTGGAAAAGAACAGGAAGGTGAAGACCACAGTGGTGCCTGTGGTCATCGGGGCCCTCGGGGCAGAAACCCCCAAACTGGAGCAGTGGCTAAAACAGATCCCAGGAACAACATCAGACATCTCAGTCCAGAAATGTGCAGTACTAGGCACAGCCAAGATACTGCGCAGAACCCTCAAGCTCCCAGGCCTCTGGTAGAGGACCCGAGCTCAGAGGATGAAAGAGACCACCCGCGGAGGGTGAGAAGGGAATTTTTTTTTTTTTTATATGTATTAGGGATGTGCCGATCAGGTTTTTTTCTCCTGATACCGATACTGATCACCCCTGAAGGCCGATCGCCGATTCCGATCCCCGATACCGATCACATAATTATTATTTATTTATTTTTCATCATAAACATTACTGTTACATTATGTAGAAAAAGGAACCATGAATTCACTTTAATTTAGACAAAAACTTGTTTTTAATAACTTTTCCAAGAAGAAAACTAAACAAAACAGGCATTGTGCAAATTGAACTGCTATCAATAATACTATCTTTAACAGACTGATAACATATGAGGCTCTGAAGAGGCTAAATAATGCAAAGAGCCAAAATAAAACCTCTCAACATTGCCAAAAAATTCAAGTATAAAACTTAACATTCAAAGGCAAAAACAGGATCAATAAATAATCCTGAGTTACTGAATGAAAACTTCCTGTTAGCATGGCGGCTAGCTGGTTACTGCTAGTTCTGATTGGCTGTTTCTGACTGAGCGGAGTAATTATGCAGAACAGGGAGGAGATCGATTATTTTTTTAGAGATTATCTGTCTCATGTTAGGACAGAGAAAGTTTTAATACGTATATAGAATGTATTTTTTAGGTTAGATGCTGCAGCTTTAAACAGGTTCGGTGTGAGTCTCTACCAGGTGGAGCAGAAGCGGCTCCGTGTCAAATATTACTAAATATTAAATATTACTACCTGTAGCGGAGCAGCGGTTCAACAACATAACCAGCGTTTTACATCGCAGCTCCAAGACTTAAATCATTTTCCAGGTTATTTGTTTAGCTTTCTGACCGTCATGCTAATCCGGGTGAGTGTTTGTAGCTGTGCTGCTTTACCTGCTGTCTGATCCTCCGTGTCTTTTTACTGCACTGAGCCTCGATGTAGCCAAACTCCGTCATTGTTTTTATGTCTATTAGCTTTGTTGTGTTGATGCATTTTGACCTGCTTCAATTTTCTGCCGCTACACGCAAACGTCCTCATTCACTCAGAGCGTTATAGTTACACATCGCTTAGGATTTGTTGCTGCGCGTTTGCGCAGTGAAGGAAAGACGAGACCAGCTGGACAGACAGGCTGAGAAATGAGATGCAGGTGATCGGTATCGGTAACAGAGCCAATGATCGGCCGATCCCGATCATCACCAATTTCACGGAAATCGGCCGATTATGATCGGTGACCGATCGATCGGCACACCTTTAGTGTGCCGATCGATCGGTCACCGATCGAGATATATATATATATATATATATATATATATATATATTATCAAGCTGTTTCAAAATCTGGTGTTTTAAATTTTTTTAATAATTTTTTAAATTCTCAAGTTCCCTACAGGTAAATCACCTAATTGGTAAACCAAAACTGTTCTGTGAAGACCTCAGAGAGACAATTAGTGAACTAACAGCATCGTAAAGATGAAGGAACACACACGATATGTCGGGAATAAGGCGGGGTGTGGGAGTTTTAATGTTGAGCTACGTTAAAAAACAAAAATGTGAAGCTTTGAACATCTCACAGAGCACTATTTAATCCGTCTGAAAATGGAAAGAGTTTGAT
Source organism: Poecilia picta (assembly GCA_033032245.1). Lineage (NCBI taxonomy): Eukaryota > Metazoa > Chordata > Actinopteri > Cyprinodontiformes > Poeciliidae > Poecilia > Poecilia picta. The sequence goes on along the minus strand of CM065353.1, from coordinate 26,004,716 downwards.
GCAAATGCAGACCTAACGAGATCTAGCCAACCACATAAACTGAGGCCAGACAAGAAGAGCATTGATCACAGAAACATCCAAGAACCAAGTTGTAACTTTTGGGATGCAGAAGGAGATCAATCATTCAGGTGGAAGAATCTTTGAATATATAGCTTGCATGCTAATGTTTTTTTTACACATTGGACTTCTACCATTTTGGTTAAATGAAAAATAAAAACGATTCAGAATATTAAAATGATTAAACGGCACTGAAGCTGTTTATGCTACCCATTATTGACAATATTGTTACTACATATAGTAACATGAAGAAAAAAATATCATTTGTTTTTCCCGATTGAATGTTCAAGATATTTTTCTCCAGTGGAGACAAAGTTTCACTCAACGTTTTTCAATATTGTATGTTGCCAAAAATTGTCAGTAAAATGTTTAAGTAACTAGGCATTTCTTGTCCTTAGTCACTGTTTTCCTCATTCAAAACTTTTTTTTGCTTATAGTCCACTTGACTGAGGTATGAAAAATGCTTAAATTTACTGTAGCAGCAGTAGAGAAATAAACATGCAAAAAGCAACTATGCACGATAGAATCCCACTAACTTTCAAACAAAGTGCTTAAAAAACGCACAGTCATCTTCTGACAATAACTTAATCTTTTTGTTGTTGTTTGGAAAATGAGTAATTTTAAAATCCTCCCGAATATTAAGTCACAGTCAGCAGATTTTGCCGCTGTAAACGTTGTAAACGCGCCGTGATAGGTGAAGAGTTGGTAAATCCTGTTGAAGGGGCGGGGGCCCCGGGGGGTGGGGGGAGGGGGGGGAGTGATCGGTAAAGTGTCGGACAAATCTGTTGACGGGGGGAGTTGCGCGGGTGATCCGTAAGAGACTTTCCAAAGGCATCTGATCTGTTTCTTACTCATTTTGCTGCTTTTGGGCTCGGTGTTGGCGCGCAAGTAACCGATAGCATCCGGTTAAAGGATTTTCAAAAATAAAAGATCCTTCAGACTTGTATAACACATAAAGCGGAAATATTTAATTATTTATTGCGCGGTCCAGTACCAATTGGTCCACGGACCGGGGGTTGGGGACCACTGTTGTATAGCATAGACCCATCATAACATGTTGAAAGAAATATAATTGGTCCCCTTTAAGGGAATAGTAGGGGCCTGCCAGTTTTATCCACCTAGAAGACGAGTTTCAGACAATGTTCATCCCTTTAGGTAGCACTCCAGGTTGTTGCTGGTAACTTTATGCTGACCAAGATGTCCGTAGGAGGACGGGATGCTATAAAGAAGTTTGGCTCTTTGAACAGAACTTTTTGAAGCTATAGCCGGCTCAGACATTTCCAATAGCTTATATCCTACTCATTTTACCACATCATAGTTTAGAGGGGGAACTGTTTCTGTGATGGAACCACATGGGAAATCCCTGGAATTAACATTTTAAAGTCCCAGAGAGGATGCTCTACTTCATTCATGAACCCACTGTTGCATCACATTAGCTGAAGGCTGCTGGGTTTGCTATAGACCTCAAAAGTGACATTGTTACAGCACCAGGAGGCGAGAATATCTATTGACAAGATGAGAGGAAAGCTACAGTTATCAGCAGTGGCTGTGTGTGTTTGCCAAAGTTGAGCATTACTGGAAGGTTTAACACATCCTTTTTTAATTAAGTGTTAAAAATGGAAAATGAGACCCAGATGATCTGTGGTAGAATTGTTGCTATGTAGTGTTGCATAACCATCAAAAGAAGAAGTGAAGCACAAATGTTGAATGTGCCAAACAGGTTTTTATAAGTCTCTGTTGGGAGACGACTCTGGTCTTTCCTCAAACCGTACAGGTGAGAGGTCTTCATAAATACAGAATGCAGGGAGAAACAAAAGCCTCGATTTTCAGATTTGTACAAATATCTTTCTTGAAATAATTGTGGTAAACCGTAAAGATAAATCCAAAAGTATTCATTTGGTTTAGTTTTTTTCCCCCTTTAGTCCATAAAGATCATAAATGCTTCAGAACAACATAAAGGTGACTTATTGTGCTGCGTTTTACAACAGATTGGGGGGGTAGGTCTGACAAATAGGTCTGTTCACCCTCCTCCTCCCCCCAAAAAAGATCAACATTTACACACTCACCTGGAAATGGCTGCAATTATACAACCATACATCTTTGAAAAGCGGAAAGGAGCCTCCTGCGCAACCAACGAGAATTCAGCAAATGGTTTCTTAATAGTAAGTCCAACAGCAAAACACTTGTCTATTCCAGCAGCCATTGTACAATAAAACCAGCTGACCAAACGTGCTGGAGATCCACTTGGGTTTTCAGGTAATGGCAGAACTGCCCATTTTCCAGACACCAAAAGGCATGGCATGGTGGTTTCTAAGTCCTTTGGCTGTTTTTAGAAGCAGCTGACACTCAAATGGAAGATCAAAGATGTGCAAAATGTGAATACGGTAAAAAGTCTTTTTTTTGTACAAAATGTTACTTTAGAAAATAATTTATTGAATTTCTTTACACATTTTGAATGAAAAAGAAACACTCAGCTCTGTACGACTTTTCTAATTCTCTGCAATTAGCTATATGAGGAGTTTGTAACATTTAGTTGTCATGATTACCTGAGAAAACATAAATAAGTCTAACATACATGAACACCGATGCAGAACTCCCCTCCCTAATTATCTCCAATCCCAGTTCCGGGACTTGCTTGTTGCCTGACTTTGCGGCTGTCATAATCATCGTCGGCATTCAAATCACATCCAATGGGCTGCAGTATAATGAAGGCCTTTGTTTAAGTTTTTGTTTTGGTTTGGAGTTTTCAGATGAGATTCTTATTGTTGCTGCTTCTGAAGAAAAAGCTTTGGCAGTAAATTGGAAAGCAGGGACTTGTGGGAATAGAGGGATAGAAGTGAGTGTGCATCTGAGAGAAAGAGGGAGAGAGAGGGGAAAAAACAGGAGAGAAGAAAAGCTGGAAGAATCTTATATGTGTCTGATTGTGTGCCAGCAATTATTCAGCAATTGTTTATGCTGATCAGTGTGCATGTTGGACTTTGTGGAAGCTTTTTCTTGTTTGTGTGTTTCAAAACTTACAGTAGGGATTTGTGTGTGTGTGTGTGTGTGTGTGTGTGTGTGTGTGTGTGTGTGTGTGTGTGTGTGTGTGTGTGTGTGTGTGTGTGTGTGTGTTTTCACTCGAATCCTTTGGGTCCTGACGGCAGGGAAATTCAATTCCAGGTGTCACTCACCAATCAGCCAGCCTAATTCCTGGTCTGGACATGCCTGCAGTCGGTGATTGAGTGTGAGTTTGAGTGTGTAACGCGTACACTATTTTATTTCTTTCATTTTAACTCAAACTGTGTAGCTAACAGTGCTGGGTGACTTACTAACATGAATTGTGCAATGCATTACGTGTTGACATGAAGGCATGTCTAAAGTATTAGTATGTTGAAGTAAGACTTGACCAAAAATTTCCCTTAATTTTGTGGTTTAGAACTTAATTTAAACATATTTCAAAACTAATTGGATAAAATTAGTGATTTCTGCATTTATTACTAGTTTTTGACCCAATTGAATTGGTGTAGATTTACTTAAATCATGTAACTGTTGTTGTTACTTGACTGCACACACATCCGGACTCGATACTCGGGTTGACTTAGAGAGTCGATAACCAGCTCTGTAGTAACAGAGCTTGAGAGCGATCTTCAACAACGTTACGGTAAGTTTGACTCCTTAAAGAAAAGCAGGAGATGTGACACCTGCTTAGCAGCACAACCTACGATATGGACCACCCATCGTAATCTGCTGTTTGGGAACACTGCAAGCTTCCTGAGTCAATTATCAAAGGAGGAAAAAAAGTGAATGAAACGAGAGCATTTTCAACAGTGATTAAGGTATGTAACCAGCTCTATGGCAAGCTTAATTAGTCACTTAAAACAGTGTCTCACAGATGTAGACATAACTGGTACAAAGACAAAAACGAGCTCCAGTAGAAAACCTGCAGCATTCAGACCCAACCCAACGTGAGCTAATATAAGCTGAAAATTATGGAGCCACAGTATGAACTTCACTCCTGCCAGCATTTTAGCCAGTCATTTTATATTTTTTGGAAGTACAAAGAGCGAGGTACATACTTTTGTCCATCTTCTTTTTATAAGGTGTGTATTGCAATAACACCCAACTGCTGGGTAACATCTGTTTTAATCTAACAAAATAAAGGGAAACATACAAGCGGAACTTTTATTTTATTACTTTTTTATACCTTCTGCAGATTTATTACAGACAGGGAATGTTGAAAACAATTATTCAATAATGTATATAGTTTGCTTTTACTTTTTTATTTTTTATTTTTTTACTGCTGATTGGTTGCCCATCAGTGGGAACATATCATAAAGCTTTACTGTGGTACTTTTCAGATGAAGGTTACCGGGGAGCTTTAAACAATGATAAAACATTGACTATGACGTATTTTTAAAAAATAACCGCTAGTAATAACCACTGGAATTATAGCTACATAAAAAGGTTATGACAAGAGAGCACAACAGGGGATGACAAAATAGAAAAACAAAGCCAGCAAAGGAGCAAGGTTGAGACAACAGAGATGCATTGCTTTTATGAAGATATTGTTTTATAAAATAGAGAGAGATGCATATAAATGGATGCAATAAGATGCAAATATGAGGGTAAAATGTACTTGCTTGCTGTAGCAAAAAGGGAGGACATATGTATGGTTTTATGCATGAATCACACTCCAAGATTTGACAGTAAAATCAGTCCAAGAGGAGTGCTTTCATTAACCTCAAAGATGTTTTTGACAGACCCACCATGTCAGTATCACTCCTCTGCTTTTCTGTATTAATTCAAAATGCTCTTGGATTGCCTGAGCATGCGATAAATTTCCAATTTTCTTTTCTCGTTTCTCCACATCATCCTTGTAAAATGAAGACCCAGCACCTTGTCGGTTCACTTGATTTGCTGCTTAGTCTGTTATGTCACCTACCTGATTTTTTTTATTACTTATTTAAAACTGCCTTCTTTCATTTTTCTTCTGTTTCATAATTGCCTCCCAATATGTCTTTGAGGAGCAACTCATCTTGCTTCCCACGGCTTTTAAAGAGGCTTGCAAATAAATGGCACAGAAAAACCTATAAAATTCAAGTATCTGCGTTAACCATTAGATGCAGACATCATACGTACATGTATTTATACCTGCAGATGTTGTCATGCTGCTTCACTTTGTAAGAACTGGGGGAAATGTGCACACTCCAAGCAAAAAGATCAGAGTCCAGGATTCTAACCTAGGACCTTATTGCTGTAAGACCTAATTCAGCCCAACTTTTGACACATAAGTTACATAAATTTAAACTGTAAAAAAAACCCCAAAAAAACACTATGCAGAAGTGTAGCATGCAATTCTGCCTTTTAAAAAAAAACCTTAACCATGGATTAATTAAGGAGGTTTAATTCTAAATTGAGAAAATATACTAATGTTTTGATGAAAAGAGGACTATTATTATTATTGCCTAAATAAATAAAAAAATTGTTTGACACTAAGAAGGATGCTCCATTTCCCGATACAGTTTTCAGTCCCGTGATATTTTTCCTCCTTTTAAATAAACATCGCAATGGGTACATGATCTCAATTAGAGGATGTTTGGGTTTTGCTGTGACAGTCGCATTTCTTTTTCATTTATTCATTTATTTTTCCAGGTTGGGCTCTCTCTGTACAAATAAACGAATCTGTCAGATCACAATGGTGGAGTGGAGAAATTGAGGAAAAACAGAGATTGGAGTCGGGGAGGCGACGACGGCGGATGGCGAATGATGCATGGAAGTAGACAGATAGGAGGGGGAGGGAACTGAGAGAGAGGGAAGAGATGGCAGCAAGTCTGAGTGTTTGTGTGTGGTTTAAACAGTATCCCATCATCCACGCTCAGCTTCTCCCTGTGTCCCCAGCCTATAGGATCCTTAGAGAATTGGAGAGGTGTCTGTTTCACTGCCTGATGAAGTGGAAGTGAGAGGATGATGGGCTGCCAGGACAGTGAGTCAATTCTGTTTGTATTACTTCAAAATGCCTTGGATTGTGACATGATAATATTTAATTTTCTTTTACGTTCTCAACATTTTATCTTGTAAAATGAAGACAAGCACTTTCAGTTTCACTTTTTTTCTTTTAAAAGTTGTTATGTCCCTACCGATTTTTTTTATGTCTTATTTAAAACTGCCTCTCCATTTTACATGATACATAATTGTCTCCCAATATGTGCTCTGGAGCATCTATCATTGCTTCCATGCTTTTAAAGAGCTAGCGGAATAATGTTTCGAAAAATTAAAATTCAATATCTCGTTAATCCATTTAATGAATATTAATCATAATTTATAAGAGTCTACATAGAGCTTATTGTAAGAACTGGGAAATGTAGAAATAAAAAAGATCAAAGTCAGGTCATGGACTTATACCTGTAAACTATTTGGCAATTTTCAATTATTTACTAATATTCACTTAAAAAAGCAAAAACTCATTAGCAATGTGATGACATGCTAATTATACCTTAAAAAATCCATCACATTATGATAATAAGGAGGTTAATTCTAATGAGAAATAACAATTACAGAAAGGAGGACATATTGATTGACGTAATTAAAAAATGGTTGACACTGAGGATGCTCCTTCCGATAACATTTCAGTCCGTTGCGTAATGCATACGCTTTTAATACAACCGACAAGGGTACATGCTTCGGTGCCAGAGGAGTTGGGTTTTCCGACGGCAGTTGTGAACTGTTCTTCATTATCATTCTTGTTCAAGTTAGCGGCATGCTGGACTGTCAAAATCAACGACGTGCAAATTGGTAGCAGGGCATTGAGAGAAACAGAATTGGATCGGGAGGCGACGAGGGGTTGGCGAAGATGCGGATAGTTAGAGATAGACGAGAAATGAACAAGGGGACAAGAGTGCAGCCAAGTCTACTTTAGCGGACATTGCTTGCAATCAGGTATCCCAATCATCCTGTTCGTGCACCTAGTACTGTGTTCATCGACACAGCTGATTTGCCCCAGCTATAGGATCTGGATCAGAATGTGGCGAAGGTGCGTTTTCAGTGAACGCTGTTATGCAGTGAAGGACAGTGGATTGGCGTAGCGGAAACTCTGAAAGGACCACCTGCAATTTGATTGAGGAGTTAGCTTGTGACGGGAGATTTGTGATCCTATGGTATTTTCTGGCATTCTGGTTCACTGATTATTTAAGACTTTGGATAATAATTTTTAAAGAAGTCTTACCATTCTTACATTCAATAGTTTTTCAATTTGCTCTTCTTGCTAGTTGGACATTTAAAAGTGCTACCTGATTAAGGACAGTCTGCTCTCTATGTTCTATAAATCCATGGTTTAGTTTCAAGCAGCCGATAGTCTTCAATCAACTCAACCGATCTTAAACAATCTGTTAATGTGGGTCCAACTCGAAATTATTCAGCATAGAAGAGTATTACCATCAAATTTAAAGTAAATATAGAATGATTTCCAAGCATGGGATTAACTTCAATGGTCAATTTTGGCAATAACTTAACTAAGTACTCTTTCTCACGTCTCACATTACTTCGAAAGTGTTACTGCTTTACAGATGCAATTGCTTGAACTGATTTATAAATAAACAGTCATGTATTAAATTTCTCAGTCCATATATTAGAGGTTAATGAGAAAAAATCCTCTACATCATTCCTCTTTGCTTGATGAATAAAAAATATATTTCTGAATATGCAGCAGGTGACATTAAAGGTTATTTCAACATTATGAATCCAGTCAAAAATGTCTACCTCTAGTGTAGTATGTCTCCACAACAGCAACCTCTTGGTATTCATGGCTTGTGAGCTTGCAGGTGTGTTGGAGGTTAAAATGTACAGCTACGAGCTCCCATACCTGCTGAACTCGGCTCATCTACGTGTAGACCAACCACCATCATTATGGCTCTTCACACCCGCTTTCTGTTTATTCCTCAAACACTCGCTCGTTCACATTCACTTTGTCACTGACAGCGCTGACCTCAAGTAAGGGGAAAGTCCAATGGGTTTCCTGGTGATAAACGCATGCATCAAAACACGCATATCGAGGTTAATGCGATGTATCCATTACACTTCTGATGCCTAGATATTCAGGTCATCCATGCACTCGTATATTGACTCACCTTTTGCAGGCTTGCATAGAAAAAGGAATCTATAACATGAAATTGTTTTGATCTCATGGGGCTTTATTTTGTGTTAACAGAATACTTTCCATCATTGGCCTTTTGTTTCTATTGTTTTTTTTTTAAAACAGTGATGGAAAAATTTCAAGGCTGTTTGCTGTCTAGACAGATTCTAATTCACACACCTAGACATGGTGCAGACACCCAGACATTTTCAACTTTAGCACATCGTGGAGGTAACTAAATAAACCAATCAAAAGAAACACCTGAGTATAATCATGCTGGAAAGCGTTTGTGAACCCTGGACACCGAGCTAAAGACAATCAAAACCTTGAGACATTTGATTGCACACAAGTGGATTCGCAACTCATGTATGTTGATCATTTAAATCCAAACATTTCATTTCATCTGTATATAGCTATTAGGACGAGTGTTTTTGCATTTGTCCTTTGCATCCTTTCAACAATTTTGTTAAGTATTTATGCATGGTTTGTATGATGCTTTAGACGTTGACAGAATAAATGAACCCTTGACTGATTGCATGGGTAACTTACAATAGGTATGTCTGTCCTGAATGCTGAAGCTCAAAACGACCAACAATTCCTCACTTCCCTGTCCTGACACAGCATACAATATAAATATTAACTCAGATTGTTAAATTGCTATTATAAGCCAGTATTGACAATGTAGACCAAGTATCCTATAAGAAATCTAAAGCAGTGTTTCAATGAAAGCAAAGCAGTAGAAAGAGGAAATAAAACTTAAGACTAAACAATACAACTTGGCTTCATTACCACTTTAAATTTTATATTCGACAGAGTAAAAATGTCTTTTTACAGAGCCAGCAATATTATTTAACTTCAGCTCTTAAGAGAAGCCAAATCCTCAGCAATAAATCATATTGATGTGTAGTTTTTTTAAAAAATGCATAAACCCAGGAGTCTGCATTTATGCGAGTAAGACAAGATTATACTGTCTGAGTGTATACATGTGACATCGGAATCTGATCAAGTCAGCACTTCTAGTTTTTCCCTGGTAAATACATCAAATGCTAATAAATAAGGCACATGCACCAAATATACATGCAAACAATGCCACCGGGTTCTGAGTACAACTCCATAAGGCCAAGGATGAAATGGTTACATCTAATAAAAACCCACCTTGGTGTGAAGGAAAACCAGCGAGTCAGCGGTTTTGTCTAGTTATTTGCCTGTCACCATGATATAAGAAATAATAAATACTGAATACATGTTCATGTTATTTCCGTAAGCTCAAATGAGTTATTTTAGAAAAAATCTAATTCATGTCTCTACAACTCTCCCAATTGGAAGGTAGATAAAACAAGACAGGATATTCAGAACGTCCTGTCACTTTTCACTACAGCTTGTGGTGTGTTAACACTGCAGAAGTTGAGATTCATTAAAAACTGAATTTGACCAATGACCTGTTGGCTGCTCAACGTTAGCCAGTTTTAAGTTTTCTCAAAATTTCTCAAATTGGTGTCACACAAACAGCTTAAAAGTGTTAGAGGCTTCTTCACTGCTCTTGTAGTCATTACTACCCCACACAACGGGGCAACTCAAACTTTTTTTCAAAATTCAATACGAGTCTCAAACATAGAAACAGGTTGTCAAGCTCATCTTACTTCCTCCTTTCGTTTGACCGGATCAAGTCTAGAACAAAAACACCAACTTTGCAAGAGATTTATATTTGAGAAATGTTGATGTTCACAACATCTTGTGGCATGGAATTTTGCTACAACCAATTTGATTGCATTTTATTTTATTGTTTTGGTATTTTATTCCAAATTACACTTTGGTTGATGTCCGGAACCATCAGAAGTGGTGGAATATTGTATAAGCATACACGATGTAAGATGTATTTTTCTTTTCTCCCTTCCTTGTCGCGATGCCTGATAAATCATATCTGTTGCTGAGGAAAGAGAACCAGATCAAAAATGTAAAGAACAAATTATGCAAATGGGTGTTGAGCCAAAGTGGATTGCCAGAAACCGGCAGCCTCTGTGGGAGACTGCTGGCTCTGGCGCTCAGAGAAATAATACACCTGCTACTTTAATTCGGCAAATTGTCACTTTTTGGCAGAACAACGGAAACCTCTGAAGTCACTAATGGATGTAATAAATTGTGCTGGAGTCCTAAGAGATATGGGACACAGGGACACAGTGGCCCTGCCCCAACAGGTATCAGAGCAACAGACAGGTCAAGACTTAGTTTCAGGTGTCAGTAAGGATCCATAAAGAGAAGGCAGTCATTCATAATAAAATAAAAAAATGGCATGTCAGGTTGAGTTAAATACTTACTTGTTCTTCCTATCCTAAAAACTGAAATGTCACATTAATCAAAAGTCAAAACTGCTAATATTTTTGTTCATTTCCACCCTGTTCAGTTTTTAATTCTACCTTTGCTTCCTAGAAAGTGACAGGTTGACGTCAGTGAGTCGCACATATACTGACGTATTTATCAGTCTTAATAAAATCTTTTTTTTTATATTTTGCATATTCTGTTTTTACTTAACCACTTGCTTTTTAGCTACCTGTTGGCTTGCTTACTTTAAAATAAGTGAATTTTTTTGAAACAACAACAACAACAAAAAAAAAACAAACAAGAAGAGCATACATTAAAGGCACAAAAGTACTTGCAAGTATGCTGGGCTCTCTTGCTCAACCATCTCTGTACAATGAGATTAGTTTTGATGTGGGTGATGATTGCAGTGCAGGCCCGGAAATGGACATACCTGGGCACAATGTGCCAGCCTCTTCAGTGTGGTTATACATGGAGAAACCACCAGCCTCTTCAGTGTGGTTATACATGGAGAAACCACCCTCTGCTCCCCCTCAAATAGCCTCTTTGTGGTGACCCTTGTTGAAAGCATTTACCTGCTGCTTTGATTCTGCTCTCATGTTGAAGTACCCGAGTGGCTACTTTCTGGGGCAGTTAAATACATCTGTGCTCTTTTCAAAGCCACTCGACACCCTTTGGCAAGAACAGCAATCTTTGCCTTACTCGGCTTGGAAGTTACACAAGGCCAAGCTTTGGTGCAGGAGAGAAGTAAAGAATGCATTTATGCCTAAGGAATCCTTTTCTTTGCAACAATGTTAGTTTCATCTTAATCAAGGTGTAATTTCTATTAAAATTGATGAGGAGGGTATAACATCTTGCAGGGAGTGGTGTACTTGTAGTTTAAGGTTAAAAGAGTTGTAAAAGGCACCACCCTTTGAGAAAGTGTGTCTTAATGCTAATAGAAATGTACTCGTTCACTCCAAATGTATTGAACAAATGTGTACAGATGTGTGAAAAAGTCTTCAAATAAATTTATCCACTATTGCAGTAACAATGTTGGGCAATTTATTTTTAACTTCGTCATCCTTAGAGCCCCCTAATTTGGGAGCAGTATCACTGGTTCTAAGAGACTCTAGGGATGAAAGGTTAATTTAACGTAAAACTTGACAACATACAATTAGTGTGGGGAAAAATCCTCTATTTCTCTCTCTACTGTATATGAAGCTCACCAACATGCAGCCCTTACTAGTCATAACACAAATCAGAAGTTACTAATTAAAATGTTATTTCTATAGCTCCTGTCAAGATATTCAATCAGCGTTTCACAAGAGCCAACACTGCAAATCATGTAGTGACCAATCACATGAAGCTTGCATGAAAATAGAGATATTTAGCAGTTTTTCTTCTAGATTTTTTTTTATAACTTAGAAACCAATTCTGTACCAGTGCTTAGTTGATTATACAGAACTGGTAATGCTGGTTAAAAGGAAGGTGTTTGTCTCCATATTTCAAAGCCCTTTACCAACTAGCATGAGGTTATAAGCTGAACTTGCTTGGATTGCATTATAGTCTAATTAGGATCAAATTGAAATATATAATTAACATTCTTTCTCAAGAGTTCTATTAGATTGACTTTGCTATATATTACAGGGCATGAATCTGCTTTTGCAAGTGCTATGACATTAATTTTTGACTGGCACTTGCATAAATGAACTGAACTAAATTAATAAAATGTAAAACGTTATCAGTTGCATATACCTGCGTTGTCAAGTGGGACATGATCTTTACTATAAGAAAGCAATGAGCAACCAAATTCTTTGATCTGCTTTTGGTGTCTTTTTTTTATAATTTCACTCCAGAACACAATGCTAGAGGACACCTCTTCAGCTTGATGGTCTCATTGTGTCAGAAGAATATATGTGCATGGAAACCAGCTTTAATCAGTCATAAAATTATTTATAATTCATGCAAAGTCCTTTTACAGATTTTTTTCCCCCTGTTAAAACTCCTTAATTAAAAATAGCTACATGTAAGAACGGCATGCAATGAAATTAAAACCTCGCCTACTTATTTGGTAGTGCTAAAAAATAGCAGAATGACACTGGATGTGGCCGCTGTCTGTTACTGAAGCCTTTAATTTTTTGCGGTATACTTTCACATCTGTACTGAGACGGTTTTGCCCAAATTCTTGCATATTCAAAATGACTGGCAGGTTAACACAAAAGATTCAGTACTTTAAATCTCGTTCACACCTTTCCAAGAAACAGTTGTGGATGCGGAAGAGTCTGATTTATTAAGGTTTTGTTGTGGAATACTGAACTGAGCTGATTAGAGATGGTGGCTGACGGAGCAAAAGGCAGTCGGAGGGAGAATGCCAAACCAAATTTGGCAGGGTGCAGAATTGCCCAAAAGGTGTGTAGGGCTGGAGTGCAGAGACTGTAGATGAGCTGATATGTTTTTGTCTAGGAACGTAAAGAATGGAATGATATGAAAAATGAAGAAAAATTAAATAAAATTCCAGGATCTTTGAGACAAGAAAAGGTTTCCCCAATTCCTTTCCTGGCAAATGAGGCCGGGGGTATTCATACTGCAGAATTTGATTACTGTGTGGACATCAGGTGTGTTGGCTGATTGCAGATAATTTATGAACCGTATCCTGGCCTAAACACACCCCAACACACAAACAGGAAAGATGGAGAGCGATAGAAATGGGAATCATCAAGAGAGTGGTTGAACAATGTAAATGTTTGTACTGCTGACGAAAGGGGGGCAGAAAAAAAGCGTATTTCCAGTGTGAACGCTAAAATTATGTAGACAGAACATAAACGCCAGCAGATGGGGTTCTGCCTGTCGAGGGAGCTTTGCTGTGGTTGTCTCTTTACAGTAAATTGTTAAAACCAACACCTCCTCCCACCGCCTGCTTCTACGATGGCACAGTAGATGCATTATCTTTTCAATTGTTTAAATGATGTCGGTAGAAGATGGAACCATACCATCCCCATGAGGAAACTGGATCCCCGTTGCTGCAAATGAGACACAGAAGAGAAAATATACAGGGTTATAAACAAGAATACAGCAAATTAAGTATTGTGGAATGTAACACAACGGGCAAATGCACAATCTAAGCATATTCGGCGCTTCTGTGTGTAACGACACCGTGCTATGGCATATTATGAACTGTACAGTTGGGAACATGTCAGGCTGGAGATGTTGATGATGTAAGAACTATTGGGAAGCTTGTTCATTGAAACACATCAAAGTTGAATGGTTAAAGCAAAACTATTAAAGTAGAACAAGAAATCTGAGCAAAAATAGTAGTTTTAGGTTATATGTGAGGGCTCCCTCTTTTTGTACTTTCACATTTTTAGGTCAATAACACTGCTTTTTGACACTACTTAGTGTCTTTTAATTTTCTTTTGATTTTATCTTGTGGCATAGAGGAAAAACTCAAGTATTTGCACGTGCATCAGTTGTGAGAGAAATGCGTTTTTAAGGATTTCACAAAATGTGCAATGCAAATAGCTCAACAGCTGTAACTTTTACAACACCCTTCTTATTTAGCTTACTTTATGATACAGATATGAGTTTTGGAGCCCTGCAACAGCCTGGCGATCTGTCCAGGGTGACCCCGCCTCTCGCCCGGAACGTTAGCTGGAGATAGACACCAGCAACCCTCCTGACCCCACTAAGGAACAAGGGTGTCAAGAAAATAGACGGATGGATATGAGTTTTGGAACACTTGTAGAACTTCCCAATACCTACCAAAAATTCTCTTGCACTCCTGATCTACAACAAACAAGAAGACGTCCAGCTTGGACTGAAGTTGACATTTTGACCCATTTTGGCCATGTACAGCCTCTGTATCTGGTTGAACTCATAAAGGTTTTGATCGATTGGCTTGGAATTTAGTGAATTGGATCATAAGGCATAGCGACTTCAAAGTTGTCAATAAAAATGTCACTTTTTGTCGATGGTGAAGGATTGTAGTCAGGTCTCAAACGGCCACACGGTTTTGGAACGTTCTGTTGGCACACACCCTTCAAGGTCTGCAAAACTAATCTTGAAACAGACAAACGTGAATAAATATTGTGGTATTTTTCTCTACCACCTGACTAATATATTGGAGGATGTACACTTAAGAGAGTAAAACACTGCTACTATGAAGTCTACGTCACAATTTATTTTTGTTTTTTTTCCCCCTCCTGATAAAAACCTTTTCTGTTCTCAAGTGGCCCTGGCTGACAAAATATAATTAGAGGCATGTCTAAGTGGATGACTTGGCTCCAAAGATGCATGGCACTGATTTTAAACAAAGCTCACACAATGGTCTAATCTAAGCCCACTTTCCAAGGCATTGTTTCTCTGGCATTTTACCACTGTTTGACAAGTGTGGGATAATAACCACTATTTCAATCAATTCTACACATGAAGGAAACCTGAATCACTTGCACAATGCTTTCTTTTCCTTCCATGTATTTAAAATGTCCTCTGGCTCTGAATATTTTATGTTGTCTTTGTTTAAAGGCTTCTGCTTTTCTGTTCTCTCTGAAATTCATTTTTCAGGGCTTCACTTGCACCCAACACATGCAGCTTTTCCTCTCCTCTTTATATTCTGTCTCATCTTGCATCCTTCCTGATTCAGTATATCATAGATTCAATTGAAGAAAAGGACAAGGGTCACCTGTATTTGAAGGATAAAGATGTAAAAGCTTTCATCTTTTTTAATATTTATAGCATAACTATGCTCTACCAGGATCATTTTTATTATTTAGTAGTTTTGTTCCACAGTATACTGCCAACCCCAACTTTATGCGCCAAAGGTTTCCAGTCTCCAGTGAACTATTTTGTAGAAATTTAGGAATTTCTTTGGTTTTTCTCGGTGGCCAACCTCTGGTCTCATATTAACTCGGCTGTAATTTAATCCCAAAACTGGCAAACAGGTTTGAACTTGGCAGAAGTTCCTGTGCTTACACTGTTTGTGTTGTTTAGCTAAGCTGGTTTAGGGTCAAGTTTCGACTCAATCAGGCCTGAGTTGTTTAATCAGAAGAAAGTCTGGTTACAGGTTTGACATAGAAGGCACTTCAACCCAAAAGAAATTAATTGGAGTAATGTCTAATGTGATGGTTTATTAAGAGCTGGTTGAAAAGAATAGCCGCTAGCTTATTACAAAAAGTAATGTTTGTATATGTAAATTCCGTTTGATCCTGGCTTTTTAAAAATGAATAGTTTCAAGTGATACATTTATAAAACAGTGTTTAAAATGTTACCCATTTATACAAACACCAGATTCTTTGATCAAAAGGCAAATGTTGAACATACCCATGAAGGTGAACAAATATCCTTACGTAAACTGAAGTCATTAAACTAACGGACTGACATGAACATCATTATATGTCATTCTATCATCTCAAAAGCAAGAACTCAACATTTGTTTTAGAGTCTGATCTCTTTGTTGCATCTGCTTTACCAATTTGTTGAAGTGAAAGAAAATTAGATTTGTCAGTTAGACAGTTTGAAAAAACTCAGAAGGGGATTTGTAAGCTATGAAGTGAGTTGAAGACAACATGCATACTGTTGTTTAAAATGAGAAAAATTAAAAAATAGAAAATATTCTTCCCATCTCATGTGGGAGGGAGCAAACACCACAACAAACTCAAAAATCAACCCCACTTTTTTATCCTGTCTGAGGTATTTTTTCCATTGCACTACCATCACAGAGTGTATTTAACTATTTTTGCATTACTTATATAGAGTTTGTTTGCTATATTTATTTTAATATTTCTAAAGTTATTTCTCTCTCTTAGAATCAGCTATTTCATTTTGAAATTTTTTTATCATAATTTTTAGAACACATTGTTACTCATTTTGCCATGTAATTTTATTCAGGCATAATCAAGTACCCATCATTAATGATAATATTTTATAATAAAATAAAGTTGGTGGCTATTTGATGCAGAGCGAAAAAGTATATCCTATTAAAGCTGGATCAAGCACAGATGAAAGAGTTGGCATCACTCTCGCATACTTTTAGCTGAAGCACCTCAAAATGTCACGTAGGCCACGCGTGGCCCAGATTTCATAATTGAGCCTTAACATGGATTATAGTAAGTATTGTAAGAGCCAGATGGGGCCTAAAGGTTAGCAGTTGGGCCTAGCATAAGGTAGTCTTAGTGTTATACAAGCCAGATGTGGTTCAGATGTTATGAGCTAACCCCTAAAGCTTTACTGCTTTCAAAGGAGTTGAAGTGTACGGCAGCCAGATGGTGCCAATAAAAATGCTGCATAATAACTGATTATTAGATATTAATTCACCTTGCAGTTGAAGCAAAAGTTTTAGTTTGATTCTTGAAAACAAACTGATCTGTATTTAGGCTATGTGGTAAATAGCCTTAATGCATGATTACAGCATAGTTATTTAATTTAGGGAGGGTTAGAAATGTATTTTGAAATTATTTTAAAGATTTTTAAAGGGTGTAAAATATTTTTAAGATAATTGGGGATGTTTCTGAGAGAGGAGACATGGCAGGATCATTTGGGGATGGGGAACCTGTTGCTTGTTAAAAAGGAACCTATTATTAACCTATAGATAGTTTGCTCATTTTTTTGTACTTGCATTTGGGTCTACAGCTTCTAAAAACAACCAAAACACTTAAAAAAGCAAGCAAACAAAAAACACACAGGCATTTTTTGGCAATAAGTGTTTTGAAAATGAGCCGTTTTATCTAATCTCCCGATTATTAAGGCACTGCTCTGTCTCCTAGCAACCCCAGCGAAGAACAACCTCTCACCTAGCAACCCAAATGGATCTCCAGCACTTTTGGTCAGCAGGTTATTCCATATTTGGATTGTTCATTCCCTGGTGACTTTCCAAGATGGCAATAGCTGGATTAATCGGGCTCAAATTGTGAAAGAATACTTCAGAGAGCATTAGACTTTCTTTTCAAGCATGAATTG
Organism: Poecilia picta; assembly: GCA_033032245.1. Lineage (NCBI taxonomy): Eukaryota > Metazoa > Chordata > Actinopteri > Cyprinodontiformes > Poeciliidae > Poecilia > Poecilia picta. The sequence continues at coordinate 25,987,303 of CM065353.1, read as the reverse complement.
GACAACACAGAGTTCAGACCTTAACCCCATTGAGAATCTTTATGCTGTGCAGGGGAACACTTGGCGCAGTGTTCAGACTCTCCCATCTACAATGCAAGATTTTGGTGAAATATTAATGCATAGCATAGCAGTCTGATATAACCAAATGTTGTAAATGTGTCAAATAAGTTTAAGACAATTACAGCCAGCCACTGGTCAGGATAGCTAGCAAGCTGTTGCAGCTTTTTAAATGTTTCTGTTTTTCAAATTAAATACGACTTTAGTGATGAACATAGATCTGCATGTTGTTTGGAGGATACAGGTAACAGGAAACCACAGTACAGAATATTTCGGCTGATTGTTGCAACATGCACAACTTAGAAATTGAATAAAATGTATAATAGTACTTGAAACAATTCTCTCTCTGTTCTGCAGACAATTATGATCTTTAGCCACAGTCAAATGTTCCATGTATGGAAGCCCATTTTTGCCACTAAGAGGAAAACTGAACCCATAATTATAACTTATCTCTCTTGTAATTATGACAAAGCTTTGTCATTATAGTAAAATTATCTGTTTTATTTTTTTCTCTTCCAAAGCCAGTTATTTTTGCAGTCTTTATGACATTATGGGATTCTTCAGAAACTCTTAAGATCACGACATTTGTAAAACCACTTCTGAAGTATTACTCAATGAAATTAGCAGCAACAATTTCTTTCAATCAAACCAAACTTGTCTCCCCCCTCTCCTAAGAATGCCACACAGAAAATTCAAACCATTTCACATCATATGATTGACTATGAATGCAAAAGTGAAATAAAAGAAGAAAATGTATATTAGAAATTAATAACAAATTCAATAAACTAAAATGTTCATTTTTTTTCAAAACATGAAGTATAAGTTTATTATACCCCGATATTTTTTTCAAAGGTAGATACATAATTAGCCATTAGGTATTATGCATATTTTTCATAGGGATTACGATTTAATTAGATCACTGTCTTTTTAAAAGAGTGCAATATTTGAAACTTTTTTTTGAAGCTTGTTGATGTTTGACACTCCCTTGTTTCCATACTCAGACTATTCCACATTTTCACTCAAGAGATCTCTTTTTTTTCTTTTTCCGGAGTTCATGGCTGCCTCCTTTGTCTGAAAACATGTTCTGTATAAACTTAGGCACTCTCAGCATCCTTAGATACATTTTGGTGATAAAACTAATCTATTAATTAATAGTTTTGTGACCTTTCGGCCAGGTGTGTGACGTAGTTGTCCTCATGTCGTGATTGTCGCTGCACAGTTTGGCCATCAGTCATTGCCAGAAGGTTTGTCTTTCTGGGAGACTGACATGAAAGTTTGAAAACACCTGCTCTGGTGCTAATTGGGTGCTTAATGAAACGAATGAAACTCATTTACTTGTTTTTTTGAATGTTAATTTTGACAGCACGTTTTGACTTGGCTTTAGTTATAGTCTGTTGACTTAGTTTAATGATGTTTTAGGCATAATTTGACATCTTTGTTCACTCTAGTTTTGCTTTAGTTTTTCTTTTTGTTGACTAAATCCTTGTGCGTTGTAGTCAAATTTGCTCTAAATGTAGAAAACTAAAATATAAAGTCATGGATTACTGCTTTGTTGGGCTTCTTGCATTTTTAAAGAAATTCTTTAAACCAAAGTCAGATTTTTTTTTCTGCCAAAGACAATCTTTTAATACACAGAGCCACAGATTTATTCGTGTCTTCTTAGAACAACTTTAAATCTAATTGGGTATTTTTTCAAGTTCACCAACAATTTGATCCTACAGAATAAAATTTGACACTATTTGTCAGATTTTTTTTTTCATTTTATTTTCTCATTGTTCATGATCAAAATTAGAAAATATTTATATGGGTATTTATTATGGGTCAACTCTCTGGTTGTAAATGTTTACCAGTCCTGTCACAGCATGACTCCAAGCAGGAGTTGCAGTAAGTATTTCCAAACTTACTTATTTTTATGGACAGCAGGACTGATTCCATGTTTCCATGTGTAAAGTTTTTGTGTGTGTGTGTGTGTGTGTGTGTGTGTGTGTGTGTGTGTGTGTGTGTGTGGGGTGTGTGTGCATGCGTGTGTAGGTGTGTGTGTGTGTGTTTCCCTTAAAATGGCATGTGCAATTCTGACAGTGCCGCAGCACAATACCACTGAGACCAGGCATTTTCATTTGATGGATACAAATGATAAAAGTGTTCCCCTTTGACATCCAGCAGGGAGCACCTTTGCATCTAGTTTCTTGCTTTTTCAGATGGAGGGTAGAAGGAGAATCTCTTGACAACTTATCCTTCCCCCCCTCCCCGTCATACTGGAGGGAGAGAAAATTACAGAGAAAGGAATTGACAAAGGCTAAAAAAAGAAAGCAGTTTTAAAAAAAATCTGAGTAAAACTCTGTAGAAGTAACACAACTGAGCGAAACTCAAATAACCTTTGCAGTATGGATGTTGCTATTTGCTAATTATCAAGAAAAGTAACAAAAAAAGGAAATAAAATGTTGCTTTTCTATTTAGAGATGCCAATTTGGCTTACAGCATATTCTACATTTGTTGGCAGGGTCTTGTGTTTAGAACATCTGCTTCACTGACACCTCCTGTTTGGTATTTAAATGTCAACCACCTGCTGTTCATCTGTTTGGACAAAGTTATTGTTTAGTACAATTGGTAACTGAGATGGAAGCGGAAAACAGTAAGCAATGCTGTGTGCTAATTTGGATGCAACAAGCAGAGAATGTTCTAAAAAATACAGCCAGAAGCTGTTGTCCTTGATGTATGTTTATATATTTTTAGAAATTCTTAACTGCATTTAATAATCTCTAGTTCAAAATCTAAATACTGAAACATACTAAAACGCTATTTGACTTCAGATTAAGACAGACATGAAAATCCTAATTAATATACCGGTCAAACTTTGCCAAGTTTGAAACTGATTATTGATTTGTACTTGTAGAAAAATGAATTAAAATATATGGAGAAGTCAAGTGTTGTCTGATGTCTGTGATTCCCAAACACCTGCTTCTACCAACTAATGATGAATTTAAAGTTTAGTTTTTATTGCACTTGACTAATATGCTATTCTGAAGTTCAAAACTCTGCAAGCCATTTCCCTGTAGACCAAATCTTTGGAGGACTATACTCTATGTTGCTGATCACGCAGTACAATAATCTGAGGTAATACTGACGCATACAACTTGATCAAGGATTTGTTGCTGACCAAGAACCTCTCTGTGGTCTAGACCAACCTCCTTTATCACAAAATCTGTATTTTCTCCCCCTCTTCACAGCAGTTTAAGTAGTAAAAGTAAAACTTGTGAACTCCAGATAATAGACTCCTGTTTTACTGGAAAAGCAGAGATCTGAGGGAAAATGAACTCGTCTGCCGTTCAGTCAATAAAGACGCTTTAAAATGAAGTTTGCTTTGATGGGTGATGGTCACAGAAGTGAGAAACAACATCCACGTTTTACCTACAAGGTGGACTTCTTTCCTGTCATCTGTTGGCACCAGTTCAGACTGCACATTTAGGGATATTTAAGATTTTAACTAATCACCTATAATAACATATGGGTTGGATTACTCTTGAATTTTCTCCCAAATAACAAAATGACTTCTGTTTTTCAGCAAAAAAACAGGGGGGAGGGGGTGCTAAGACATCAGGGCACCCCCATGAATGTCTCCAGAGTTGGAGACATTCCAACTCTACGCCTCTCAGAGAACTCTGAGGTCACTGTGTGCTGCTGCTTCTGCTAGCAGTGTGCTGATAATAGTCGTCAGTCGAGCAGAACGGTTTGTGTGCGCGTGAAGATGCAATGAGAGATAAATGCGATAGTGCTTCTCTATGAATAACCTTCTCATTATTGCTGTAAAGGTCCTCGTGTTGCACTCCTTCACTGTCACTTCGACTGACTCCAGGCTGGATTCTGCAAACCACTGGCTCCAAAAGCAAAATTACATTCCCACCTTACCCCCATTTTTTTTTTAAAACTATCACACTGAAGGGGAGGAAAACAAGATTTGCAATATCATCTATCAGTTGAGTTTTCTTGTCATGAAATCTCTCTGGTCCAGAGAGACTGTGTTGCAATAGATTTACTTGTTTTACTGCATTTAGGATGTTGCTGTTTACAAGGAGGAGAGGCTGGTAGTGTGTCTTTTACATTAATTTCTAAGTTTGAGACAATTTAACTGTTTTAATTTTCTTTTCTAGTTCCAGTCAAAAAGGCAGCTTTCATAAAAAGTTGACGAGAGTTTCAATCTGAATTTCATCTAAGGTGTTGACTCCTTACAAGGTTGGGGCCTGAAATTACAAAGTTTTATCAAGCTGTTGAGGTGAAATTGGCCGGAATGCTTCCCTCCATTGAAACTGCCTTTGAGGCTGAGCTTAATGAAGCCATAACTTGTCTCAGGGCAGACGATTTATATAAAGTGTGGCTCTGGTTTACTTAAGGCTGAGTAGAGCTAACAAATATCAGCGCACTGCCCTCATCTGTTTTTATAGTAACCATGTTGGACGCATCACTTTCATCCGTCATTCTTCATTTTCTGATGCGTCAATCACTCTGGAACAGTGGAAGTTTGTACACGTCAACAAACTGTGTATTTTTCTTCTTTTTTTTCTCCTCCAGATTCAAAGGATTATGCAAATATTTGTTTTCATGTTTGTGTTTCAGACAACTTCTTAAACCCTTCTTAATTTTCTATGACTTTTAAATGTAATTATTTAGTAGCCAAACATCTTTTCATCAGCGGACTGGAGTTAACCTGTTTTTCAACAGTGGAACTAATTTTATTGTCCACATGACTTCTGCAAATTACAATGTCCCACTGGATTCATGCTTTCCTGAGATTCTTATCTGTTTGATTTATTTTAATTTTCCTCTTCTTTCTAGGTAGATTTCTCCTTTGCCTTTTTTTTTTTAAGTTTGAGTTTGGTGTGCTACTTTCGTGGTCGATTTAAAAATAGTTTGAGTCTAAAACTAACTGTCTTTTAAAGTGACATCATCACCAGGGGAAGAATCTTGCAAATGATCCTCCGCATATATATGTGAGATTCTCATCTTGATACTTATGACCAGTTATTTACATGCAGAGTTTGTAGCCATGGGGAACCATCTTTTCTTTCTGTGTCACGTTTTAAATCTCTGCCACTGGATGCCTTCTCATTCTCCAGCAGCTCTCCGTCTCCCACTTCCGTTGTCTCCATTTTTCTTCCTCTGTTTTCCCACGTGTATATTTCCCTGTTACCTTTCATCCTGTCTTCCTTTTCGGATCGTTCTGCGTTCCTCTCAACATCTATGCCTTGTTTGAGCCAATGGCTGTCTACTGTGACTAACGTCATGCAAACAAGAAGAGTTCTGCATAGTGGCAGGAGATGTGTGTATCCGCACATGTGTATAATTGGCCTGTCACAAAATTGGTTAATTACATGATAAATTAAAATGAGCTTAACATTTTTTGTTTGCTTAATTTATCATTTTTCCCTTTTTTTCCCGTAAGACTTCAGTTGCTTACGGGATCTTCATAATTCTTTCTATTTGTTCTTTCTGTTTTATTGTTGTTTGACTCATTTTGGATTTTTAAAATGTCTTCCAGTTACACAGTTGAATATATAAAGTTTATGGATCTTTGATCAAGTTCAAAATTATCATACTGAACACTGGTAAATGAACCACAGAGTGTGCTGGACCAACAGACTCATTTTGTTGTGCTTCGTTGCAACACCATGGAAACACTGTCTTAATTGTGACATGCAGAAACGGTTCTGGGTCACAACAACAGCAGAAAATACTGAAACTCTCTTAAAGAACCTTAATGGTTATCACCTGTGCTTATTCGTAAATAACTTAAATACTAATAATTTTCTGCTTAATATATAATGTCACAATTTATTTAAAGCTTCCCTCCAGCTTTGCCCTACCCTGCATGTTCTGGTTGTTTTCCTGCTGCGGCACACCTGCTTCAACTTAAAGATCCCCTTAGTTCAAATGTCTGGCTCGCTTTTTTTTCCTGATGTCCCCATCCTTCCCACTTGAGATGTGGGTGGAGATGCAGGGAAGATGCAGTAGGTTTCTCATAAAACGAGGCATTCTTGTCTCTCAGCCAATTTCAAACTGACAGTCATATATGACGTGCGGCAGAGTTGCATCATCCATTTCAATTCAGTTCAATTTAGTTTATTTATATAGCACTGTTTCACCACAAAAGTAATCTCATGGTGCTATAGAGAGACGGTAGACAGAGAAAGTTTAAATCCAATAACATACAGTTCGCTTCTATCTAATTTGTTCCAATTCAGCACAGGCTAATTTAATTGCCTTTCACTCATTCATAAATATCTATATATACCTATATAAGAACTGAAAAAAAAGTATTTCTCGCTGTTTCTGGGAGGAAAATGAAAAGCAAAAGGAGAGGAGAAAAAAATCGTATGGGAAGAAAGTTAATTTCAGAAATATTGGTGTACTATGTATTTAGAAAATCATAAGATGTTCCCCAGCAACCAATGCTTCATAGTCACTTGATCTGACCTGAGCTCTATTCATGAAAAGACTTCAGCAACATCCAATTACTCTTTCATACAAGCAGACTTCCAAGCAATATGACACAAATCTCACTTTTAGATCCTTCACAAAACATCTTCGGACACAAATTTAAATTTAGATAGATGCTTCAAGACGTCTTGGTAGGATTTATTTCTGGGCCACAGGCCTGAGGTCGATGGATGAAGCAAAAGAGGAGGCACGAAATAGGAAAATTATCACTCAGTTGGAGGACATGTGAATAAGGTACATTGTGGTCAATGAAACATGTTAGACATGCAAGAAAGGTTTGTTTCCCCCCATCCTGATTACAAAAACACTTCTGTACACAAACATTGAAATAATTTTTTTAAGAAGTGGTTTTGAACATCCTGTCATCACTGTATCACTTTATTGATGCCAACATAAGAGGTACATGGTCCACATCAGCAAGTGGATTGACTAATACTCAGAAGAATATGATGACCAACGAAACTCAAGAAGAATTTTTGGAAAGTCTCAGACTCATTTTGGAACAACTCAAGATTAGATGATTGTCATTTCAAATGATTACACGTAATTCAGATGTCACCATTTCTTTATGATCTGTAAGAAGACCCAAAACATAACCGTTAGATGAAAGGAGACTGGTATTGATACAGTCAAAACGATCACGGACCAATAATCTCACATTTATGTTGTCTGTTGTTTGGGTCATTTCAGAAATGCTTCCCACACCAGCTTGGGAGTCATTTTGGTAACGTCGCTCAATGCGTGACTGGTTGTGAATCCACCAGTTGTGACAAATCAAGGCTGCACTGTAGGTACAGAAAAAGATGGAAGCTTTAGCCACTTCTATTTGATGTTTTATCATGCTTAAAGTGGATATATTCTTCACCTCTATTCCGAATCACATGTTTTACTCATTCAAAATGCTCACTGTTGTTGGCTTCAAAAGAGGAACCTTGTCCTTGAGTTGTAATGGACCTCTGAGTCTTGAGCTAACAAGCTAACAAGCTTTTCTGTGTTGTGTGCAGTTGTTGTTCCTCAAATGTATGAATCTGAATGTTTATTCATGTGCTGGGACATAAATGTCACTCTGCCAGCCCTCTATGCTGGATATATAGCACACAGCATATATACAGCTTTTGTCATTTTGAAAGAGAGAAGAGTGCTGATAATTGCAAATTAAATAAACTAAGGTGAAAGGTGAAACCATACATGCTTTGTCCCGTTCTACTCATTTTTACATATTGTAAATATGTAGGGTATTATTTAAAAAAAAAACATGTTTTTCATGCAATATTTCTTATTTTTTGCAGATTCAGTTTGCAGGAACGTGTGTTTGTCATTTCTACAGTTTTAGAAAGAATAGAGGAGGATTTGTTTGATTGGTCTATTTAGAGGCAAGTGATGGACAGATGGGAGTTTGTGGCAACAGGATCCAGCAGTGATGATCAGTCAACCATGGCCCAATTAAGAAGTTGCATATCTGATGACAAGGAAAAAGTGGATGATGAATCATGTTTTTTTTATTTTTTCCCTACATTGAGTGAAAGAAATGTAGCTGGAAACACTGACTGTATCGGAGCTAACTCAGTAGGTTTCTAAAGATGTTCTACAATGATAGGTTTTAGATTGATGGCCACTGCACTAGCTGGTGTAAGTTAAGTATTTTTCTTTAAAGTTGACTATAATTGAGTGGGAAATTGAAAATATTTTTTTACCCATCTTTTATCCTATTTTATTGTTCATGTCTGTTAAGATAATTTCTGCTCTAATGAAAGCACAAATGATTTATGTAAAAATGCTTGTGGATTTCTGGCTATGCCAAAAAGTCTGTGGCAACCTGACTTAAGGTAATACTGCAAAAATATAAAATCTTACCAAGTATTTTTTTTCTAGTTTCTAGTGCAAATATCTTAGCAAACTTGAAATAAGACAAAAGTAACTTTTTAGCAAGATACAAAAGCTTATTTTAAGTAAATAATTTCTTTATATTAATGAAAAAGTACTAGTTGCATTGGCAGATCACTTGAGTTATAACAAGATATTTTCCCCACATTATAAGTTCATTTGTCTGCCAACAAAACAATTACTTTATACTGTATATGCATTGGAAACAAGACAAAAATACAGGTTAAATAAAGATTTTGTGTTTTTGCAGTGTGAAGTTAAGATCTAGTTCAAAATAGGGGTACGGACAGGTGGAAAACCAATTTCTTTAGCTGTAAAGTAAGTTCAAAAATATATTTGTTTCAAAGAAAAATAAATCACCTTTGGTTTTTTATTTTTATTTTTATTTCTGTACTTATTTTATTTTATTTTCACAAAATCCAGATGTCTTGAGCTGAGCTCAGTTCTTAGTGGGTTTGTTGTATCTCTCCTAAGTCACAGTTCTGCATTTCTACAGCAACTCTGGCTCAAAATGAAATAGGATAGGATTCTTTGACAAACTTAAAGAAGAAAGATTTTAAATTATATACGAATATAGGGAGAAAGAGAGTGAGAGCATCAGACTGTAGCAGAGGGAGAGAGAAACTTTGCCTGTTCCACGGCGAATAGCTGGCAGAGTGCATTGGATTTGACACAAGGCTGGCTTTAAGAAGATGTCTTCAGAGCCTTTGTCAATGAACAGATAAAGTTACAGTTTACCTCTTATAATACATGACATTGAAGAGCATTTTAGAAATTTTTTTTACAGTTCCCAGTAAGTCATAAAAATGCGTTGAAGTGTTTTTACTAGCTCAACTATTTAGGGAACATTTTGAACTAAGCTTTCTCATTTTATGTTCTCCTCACATCAGTGCAAAGCTGTTTATTACACTGTGTGAATAAAAAGGTGGGTGTTCATATGCAGGAAAGGATCTTTTTTTTTGGCACATTTAAACCAGCCACATCAAGCTAGGATGAAAATGTAAGGCTGTGTCAGTTTGTGTTCAGGATAATCTGGTCTGCGTGTTAGTTTAATGTGCTGTAGATCAGAGCTGGTTTTCCAGATGTTCCCCAGATTTGAAAAAAGGTGAGAAGCAGGAATGGAGGCATCTGTCTCTGGTGTTAGCTGTGAGAAGTAGCCATCATGTCAGCATCCTGTGCGGCTAGCTGAGGATTGGCCAACCGATGCTTCATTTCGTCCAGTGACAGTGGAGAAGGCAGGACATTCAGACCATATTCTTATGTCATGTAATGTTGTGGTGGAATTAGATGCAGACAATATACTGTAGTCGTAGTGTCATGTTGATGATGTTGGTATTGTTTGAAGTAAGAGTTACAGATCTGAGAAACTGACACAAAAGAAGTAGAAGACAAAAAAAAAGGTAAGCACTTGGAGATATGTAAAACCGTCATGGATGATGCTGACAATGATGAACCAGAGAGGAATCTGGGAGACTTAACAACTGGGAGAGTTTGTGTGGCATATTGAATGCAGTTTGACTTATCAGGGCAATAGGAGGTAACTAGGGAAGAAGCAAATCCATAAAACTGAAGCAGGGTGACAAATACACTCAGAATAAATGCAGAGGGAACAAAGAAGATACTGAAAGGTTAGATCAAATGCAAAGAAGAATGAACAAGAAACCCAAAATAAAAGAATAAACTGATTTGTGAAATAAAAGAACAGAACTCAAATACAAAAAGGGTTGATAACCAAGAGCAAAACCTTCATAGATCCTCATTGAAATCGTTTCTACTTAACCTGCATTTATTTCCTGGTGGACTATTGTTTCAAATTTGCCTCAAACCATTGTAAAATTCCTAAAAAGGGGAATGTTCAGTAAAGTAGTTGCAGGCATGTTCTTTCCTCTGATCAGGTGTCCATCGAAACACTTAATGCAACAGCGTAAATATATGTATGCCTTATAATGAACACATTTCAATATTATTATAATCAAAGTTCCAGTTTGTGTTTTCTGACCTCCAGCCAAGACTTCTAAATATGAAAAGAAATGAGGAATCACTCCTTCGTCTGCTGCTATTTTCGGTTTTACCATTGTCAGGGTCGTTGTATCTAATTGGTTGATATTAGTGTTGGCAGGAATTGATGATGAATACATACTGTTATCACTTTAGCTACATCGTATGCTACTGATGTTGTTTCTACTCAATTTACTATTCCTCACTTTTAGACCTTTAAGTGTAATATAGATTTTTTTTAATTTTTACTTGCTGCAACACTATTTTCCCTTTAGAAACACAAAGAAAGCTGAATCTTGATCAGAACTGATTCTAAAATTTTGGTTGAGTGGAAAACAATACCGCACATTTACCTACTCAAACAAAGTGACTGACCATGTCAACTGAACAGTGAACAGATAATGGAAGTAAGCTCATCTTACTGAGCTGCTGATGCATATTTTTTAACTGCTGCTTAAATCAAACATATTAAAATTGAACCAAGTCATGAGTTTAGACGAGACTCTCATAATGTTGATTACTTCCCTCGAGTCAGCGTACCTACTTCTTACAAAATTTTTTTTATCTTCTTTTTTTCCCTCCACCTCCAGCTCTGGATTTGGGTTAAAACAAATACACAAACAAAAAAAAACAATCTATGGTTTCTGGTGTAAGATGGAAAACTAAAAGACGATTGTGAGCAAACTCAGTCGTCATGGAGCCAGGTCATCACTGGAATCGTTGCTGGAGGAATCTCACAGGAGCCCTAAACTGGATAGAAATTGTGTCCATGGTTTAGTTTTACACGGCCTGACGTTGACTATGAAGCAACACTGGGACTTATCGGTTTTAGATGTTTTTATGAGTAGGGTTCAACCTGTTGGGCTGTGAGCTGGAAAGTGTAAGTTTTTTTAATTTAATAAAGACAAAATATATATATATATATATATATATATATATATGAGACCACCCGCAGAGGTGAGAAGGAATTTATTTTATATATATAATATATATATATTATACATATATATATATATATATATATATAATAGGATATATTTATATATATATATAATATGTATATATATAGTTTTTACAAATGAGTGGAATCCGTTTTAAGAAGATATCCCAATCAAACCTTTTATTCCTCTCATTGAACTTTGTCATCTCTGCAAAATAAAAAAATGTTGCCAACCAAAGTGGAGAATAACAACACTTCAGACTACAGAGTTTTATCATAACATGTTGAAGATATTTGAAATATTTTTTTTCTGAAACACAAATCCATTATAGATTAAAATGTGTATTTGGAAGAAAAATAAGTAACAACAGCCATCCTGAATATCAGCAAATCAATATTAACAACCTTTTTATACTTCTTAATTATCCTTGTTGAGGTTGCTGAGTCAATACAACACATTAAAATTCAGACTAAACTCCTTTTGCTGTTTTATTTGTTTGATTACTCCATTAATCTGTGCCCTTAAAATTTGAACAAATACGAGTCTGGCAATTATTCAAGCAAGTCCCGTGAAATAAAGGAAGTAGAATTTGATATTTTCTGTCCACATTAAAAGAGAAAAGAGAAAAGAGAGTCTTTGTTTACATTGTGGACTCACCCAGCCTGTTGTGCTGCACTCATTTAAAAGCTAGCAAGCTCACATATTTTTTCTAACATCATCTAAAGAGTTACATAAATTCAAAAGGCACAACATACACACTTGCAGAATGCTTTACAAGTGTGTATCCAACACACTTGAACTGATTCTTATTTTCTTAGAAGTGTTTCAACCTTGTTCCAACTTTTTCATGTTTTGATGCAGGTGAAGTGACCTCACAAACTGAAAATGAAGAAAAGCCAATAAATACCAACTGTGTCATTTTTTGTACCTCATCTTAGAAAGTAGTAAGGCAACGACACGGGGTGTTGAATAATCTTATAAAAACCTTTAAAATATATACGCTTTTACAGTAGGTTAAATTGCTTTAGCCGACTTTATCACAGCAACAAGTGTTTTGTGAAGGCAGTCCGCCGTCTGTGGCAAACACGACGAAGACGACGTTTGTCTTTTTCTCCTAGTTTCTCTGTGTCTCCTTTACATTTCCTCTCCATCTCGTTCAAACACTGCAATGCGCACTGGCACATAGGGCCGAAGGGAAAAGATGCTTTGTGATACGATTGGACCAGTAAAACATTTGCATGTTTCAAGAGGCCTTGGTTGACTGTAGCAGAACTTTTCTTTCTGCAGAATGCTTTATAAAGATATGTCAAAAAGAAAAGGAGCTGTTGTCGAATGAGGTTGGACCAGCCGGGTGTTGGTAGTCTGATGATCTACGGGTTCAGTGGGCTGGTCTGACCCTGTAAATAAAAGACGTGTCGGGACGGTAGGCCCTCTGGGATAACGCCCGGTATGCCAGATGGCCAGACCGCCCATGATCGCAGGCACCTTTGGGAGTATAAAATCTTCTTCAGGTATTTTTCTGTGTCAGACTCTCTTTCCCTTTTTTCCCCCACCCCAGAATGCAGCTGTGCTCCTGCAGTACTGTCTGCATCGTGCGGCTCTGCGATGCTTTTTTAGAGAAGTCTTCTGACCCAACAGATTTTTGTTTCAAGGACGTTACGGGTATCCAGACTTTACTTTGTATGCAGCGCATTCTCTGAAAATTAAGCCTCTAATCTCCTTTATTTCCAGACCTCTATGCTGCTGAACTCTTAAAGTAAAAGCGCAGTACCAAAGTCTCCTGGCTTGAACTGTTTCTAATTACTCAGTTAAAAAGTTTGTTTTCTCAAACGGTATGTTTCTGCAACAGCTGTCGCCTTAAATTCTATTAAAGCAACCTTCTTCTTTACAACTAGTTTTCCTTTTCCTCCTTCGTCCGTACATTTCAGACTTATTTTCTTTTTACAAGAACACGCGCATCAACGGGAGCAAAGCAGGCAGACGCGCACAAGTGTGAAAAGGGTTTAGACCTTTGCTGTTATTTGTCACTCAGGCTGTCTCGCAGGGTACAAAAGTGAAGTGGGACACAGTTGTTGGTGGAAGCAAGGTGATGTTAACTGCACTTGTCAACATGCTCCTTTGTGATTTTGTGCCCAATTTGAGTGGGTGAGTGGCTTGTGTGTGGAGAGTAAAGCATCAGGAAAGTCTTTGCTGTCATTTGTCAGTCCGACGGGCTTTGGAGAAAGGTTGCAGGCTCACACAAAAGAGTGGCAAACCGCCTTAGAAGAGGTTAATATTTATCCCTCTGGGATAACTGACACATCAGGTATCTTTTTATTCAGCACCAGAAAAGAAAGCTCACCATAGACCTCGAGTGGGGGGGACAGAAAATATTGCACGCACACATTGAATTTAACAACTTTTGATTTGTAAGTTTGTTTAATTTAGAATATCAACGTGACATAAATAATTCATATATTTCCAGCAAATGTTTTTCTTGTTCTGTTTACAGCAGACAGAATTTTAGTGTTGGACTAGAAATACTTGCATTTTATCTCATGTAGATGCAGGCAACTCGGCTGTTGGCCATCCAATGCCTTGCGGAATTGCAAATTTTTAGATTATTTGTAAATAATTTTGAAATTTCAGTTCATAATTATCAGAATTTCCGTTCATAATTATGCGTTATGTTGTATTCAAAGGGATACTTCTACAAGGGACTCCATCTTCAAACGTCCACTGGGGAAGATGAGCATTTGATCACCTGCTCTGCTGATTTTAGTTAAGTGTTCTCACTTACAAATAAAAGATAGGTGGTTGCTTTATTTCTGTGTGAAAAGAAAGTCATTGACTAATCCAGGAAAAAATGCATTAAATGAAAGTTTTGGTAAAAATGGGAAGCACAGCAGCTACACCACTTTCACTGGTCATCAGGTTTTCAAACCGGGAAACTGACCTACTTTTCTTTACATAAACCTCAAATCTAGGGGTGCAGAGATTAGTTTTCTGGCCAGTTGATCTTTAAAAAGACTGACCTGCCGATACCAGTGTCTTTCTGTTTTTGTTTTTGTCTGAAATGTCTCTAAACAGTAAGGCCTTGATTGGGCAGCAGCGGACTGACCTTTGCTAACTACGAATGTGCAGACATGACCTGGTGGCCTGTCGGTCAAACTTCTTGCAGAAGAGCAAGAGAGGACAGTGGTTGGTTTTTAGGCCTTTGCCCAGGTAGATCAGGTTGGTGGATAAAATCGGCTTCAGATTTAAGTATCAGCCAATCACCGATCTCCTAAAGTTAAGGAAATCGGGACCAATTTGCCGAATGGCTGCTTTATGGGTGCATCTTTGTTTAAATCCATCAGGGTTCTTGACTGATGTTGCATGAAGATCCCTCTGGAGAGATCTTGTGGAAAATCTCTTTTGGTCTTGAGCCTCCATGACTTTGATTTTTTTTTTCCCCCTGTCTTGCCACTCTGTTATTGTCGCAATGTGTTTTGAGTTATTTTCATGCTTAGACTCATCCATGACACATTTTTGTGTTCTTTCTCATCCCAGATTTGACAGTGAAGGAACCTCTTAATGAGGTGAGGTCCTCATCAACACTAGAAGGAAAATGGCCTCAAATCATAATATTCTGACCTCTGTGCTCAACAGTGAGACTGGGGTTTAATGGGTCGGATTGATGTCAAAGCTTGAGTTTAGTCTTATGTGACTACAGGCCTTCCTCCCAAGTCACCTCTGAATCACTATGATCGGTAACTGTCATCCAACTGGCTTTGGCTCATTAACATGCTCCTCCTGTGCAACTCTTGGCTGCTCTCTCGATTTTCTCGTGACTGTTCTCACACTCAAAGACCTTGGATAGAGCTCCAGAGGGCAACAGACGGTACTTTCATATTCATCCCATTTCCGATTAATCAGTACAACAGTTATCACTGTGCTTCCAAGTTGATGATCTTGGAGAACACTCCAGCTTTGTGGAGATCCATCTTGTCTCTGACGTCCTTTGACGGCTCCTTGCTCTGCCATTATGGTGAAGAGGTTACAGTTCAAGAAAAAATGATTCTGTGGATTGGTGAGCTTAAAACAGTCTTAAACTTTCAGACAGCTGGGCCTATTAATAATGATAAATTGATTGATTCGTGTGCATTGTAACAAGTTGGGTGTAGCCAGAATACTAGTTGTGATCTTGGGGATGAAATAACAATTTTACTATGTGGCAGGCAATTGATTTGTTCCATGGACGGTGGTTGAATTTAAGAAAAATATATGGTTTTACATAAACCATAGCCTGTTGTGGTTATAATAAATTATTTAAAGATGCTGTGTCTGACACATTAGAGGAGTGGCTGTTTTGTTTTATGTCAGTATTTTCTTAACTTAGTTCCACAGACACATTTCAAAATTCAGAGAAACAAGTTTTGGCTGTGCCACTTGGTGTACTATTGAAAAACTGTTTAGATATTACACATCTAAACAGTTTTTTTCTCCTCTCAGATTCAAATCATGTCACCCCACTGATAACTGCTGTGCTTTAGGAGAAAAGGGCAAGAAAGAAACATCAGCGGTGGTCATGCGTAAATAGGTCTTAAGTAAAAGTTGCAGCTGAAATATGCAACTAGGACGTTTTTTATTTTGTTTTTTTTGATATTCCTAATCAGTTCATCCTTTCTGCCATTTTCCCAGATGCTTTTTTTTTCTTTTTGCGAGGAAGGTGACACCATTCCTCATTTTCCCTGTAGTTTTCTGGTGTTGACATGAAGGATTTTATGAAAAATTACTGCAGTCCCAAGTTTTAGGGCGCCTAAAACACATTTCAGCTCTGGTAGACAATGAGCCTAATGTGCATCTATGTACATCAGTGTGCATGTGTGGACATCTAAAAGTCATGGTGATAAACATGTCTATGCCTCGGCTGGATTGGTATGTGTGTGTGTCTGTGTGTGTGTGTAACCTTGCAAATGGCATCCTTTCACCTAATAGGACAGGTTGCCAGTTAACCTCGTCATGATGGGGGAATCCATCATTATCTCAACAACACTGAAGAGGACGTCTGCAAACTCACCAACTCTGTTGACCTTGCACACTCCAAAGTCACACACACACACACACACACACACACACACACACACACGCACACACACCTACACACACACACACACACACACACACACACACACACACACACACACACACACACACACACACCACACACACACACACAGATCCATTTATAGAGATATCAAAATATGTCCTATTTGGGTATTGCCTTGAGCTGCCTTTGCTATGCTAAGTTTATAGTGATGTGCTTTTTTATACAACAGTCTCCTGCTACAGCAAATAATTGCTTTTAGATAAGTTGATGACTTTCAGTCTTTATTTTCTAAACTCCAAGTCAAAGTAAATTAAGAAAATATGTGTTTGTATATTTTTCATTTTCATACCAATTAGCATATTAATTAGTGCTGAAAATCTTTTCAAAATGAACCTTGATGTGACTGTAAATGTTCAGTTTTGTTCTCTTCTGTTTGGCTGTGTTCGTAATAGGACTCTGTCTGGATGCTGACTATACAATGCACGAATGTGTGTGCATTGCGGTTGTTTTGGAAAATTGTGAGGTCAAGGTAAAGTTAGAGGGAGAACTCTGACTCTGTTGGTCCGTCTTTCCACAAACTCTTTCTAAAAGCAGCAAATAAGAGGCTTTTCTGTAAATTTCCAGGAAAGCTGTTTTACATCAGTACATCCTGAGAAATAAGTTGTTTTCTACTCCTACTCTACCTCTTACATAACCTCACGAGGTGTATCTGGAGCATTCTTTAAGCTACTTAGTAATTATGGCTTTAAAACTGTCAGTATGTATATTTTTTTATTGCATACTTTCAAAAAAAATCAGTGATTTCCTCAACAGATATACTATGTAGTTATCTTTTGATATGGAAGCAGTCTTTTGTGTTATATTAGAGGAAGCATTTAATGTCAAATAAGAACATTTACACATAGTATAAATGATACGTATTCACCAGAAGCTTAAATATGTTACAATGAAAAAAGAAATAGTAATAATGTTGCATGTTTTTGCCATTTTTGTACTATTTAGGTACAAAACATGGGCATCTGTCACTGAACATTTTGTACTGACAATAAGTCGATTTGTACCCATCTTGGGAAATTTGACAACAAATGATTTAAAAACATCTTTCATATGTACTAATAGGAGGATGCTTGTTTTTGTCTAAGTGGTCATCATCTCTCATACTTCATCAAGGTCAGTTTCCTCAATTAGGGAGTAGAACTACAGCCAGTGGTAACAGGATGCGACACAAAGTCTTCAGAAAATAATGCACAGTCAAATTCAAATGAGTTTAGGAGCGCCTCTGTTTCTCAGTCATTCATTTGATTAGTTAACTACCAAGGAAAGCAAACTGAAATGGTCAATGTTTGTTTGTATGCATGAAATAGTTTTAACACAGGACAACATGTCTGCGTTTAGAGGTACCAATTGTGAGCGGTGACTTAAGTAGAGACCCCTGATTTATCTGTTTAAAAGTGTTTTGTGTGATTATTACACAATAATAAAAACAGATTTTCCCTCTTTTTCTTCTTCAGAACCTACATAACAAAGCACAAGAAATTTAGTCTACATTATCCACGCAAATTCAGGGACCTTTTCACATAATACATGACAATAACATGAAATAGATGACAAAAATTAAACAAAACAACCATCAGTATGCGAGATGGGGTGTTGAAAGGAAGGCCGTCGTGTTGAGCTGGACTGAAGTTTGGACGACGGAGCAGTGAGGTGGAATAAAACCACCTGATTCATTTTGTTTCTACACTTCAGTGGCTTCTGGAGTTAGCCGGTCTGAGCCGGAGTCTCCCGTTTGTCCTAACGTCCAGCTCTAGGGTTTCATCTTATGAGTGTATTTTCATTTTACAGTGGGTAGATTCATTTGAGATTCCCCGGGCCTGATGTGTAATTGCTTATTGAATAAACTCCATGCCTCCACTATATTGTCAGAGTAATGGCTGCAGATGTAACAACACCAGAAAAGCCTTGTATTGATCAGACACTGTCAGTTTGGTTTCCTCTGTAAATGTGAATGTGTGTGTGTGGAAAAGCTGCACATTGTCTGGAATTTAGTTTGTCTAAATTGCTGAGAGTTTATTAGACACACAGGTTTTCTTTATCCTGATAGGTTCCCACAAGTTCAAATCAGATAAATCATAATCAGTTATTCATGTATGTACCAGCTTTGCTTCAATTTGGCAGGCACTGATTGGGAGTTTATACGTCACTTAAAGTAAATGAGAGCATCATTGAAAACCCAATATGGCAGGAACTGTAAGTCTTGCGCCACTGCAGACCGTCTGTTCATTGATTTGTCAAGACCCTGACACCAGAAAGAAAAAAAACCTCATTTTCTCTTGGTTGAGTGAAAATAGCTTGATGAAATGATCTCAGAATACAGGATTACTTGTGTTTCTTGGCGTCTCCAAGAGTAGGAGGCCTTTTTATTGCTGAACCAAGTGCCTGATTTAATTTGAGAATCCGAAACACACTTTGCTGTAAAGTTATTCAAACTGTTCCTGTCTACCAAGGCTGATCTGTGCAGTCGACAGAGTAAACTGAGCCTGTTTTTTGCTGTACAGTTAATTAAATCGCTGCATATTTTTAATCCATTTCTGGTGTTTTGTTGTTGTTTTTTTAGCC
This sequence comes from Poecilia picta, assembly GCA_033032245.1. Taxonomy (NCBI): domain Eukaryota; kingdom Metazoa; phylum Chordata; class Actinopteri; order Cyprinodontiformes; family Poeciliidae; genus Poecilia; species Poecilia picta. Next base: position 25,968,241 of record CM065353.1, on the reverse strand, counting down.
TTTTGGATTTTATACATGGTCTCTAAATTGTAGTACAATTTTTTTACTTTCAACTTTTCAATTCTCATTTAATTTCTAATTGGTTTTTTAGCGGTTTTAATTCACAATGGGCATTTATAATTTTTAAATGTTACAGTTGCATATTTTTATGTTTTTTTTGCTGTTGTAGAGCTTCAACTAAGGATTTATATGTACTTAATTTTGGGTTTTGAACCCAACATTAAGTACAGGGTTTCACCCAGTGTATTATAAGCCTGGCGACCCACCATGCTTTACTAGCCCCGCCGCCAGGCTTAGCGTTGCTTGTTTACGTTTCTAGGGGGAAACATTTTTCATTTATTTATTTATTTAAAGCTGGGCTGCAAGCTTTCTTTTGCTCTTAGCATTTCACTAGCAGAGCAGATTTATTTCTAAAGGATAGGTTTATAATAGATATGTTTATAGTTTATTCATTTAAACCCAACAACGCGCGGACCAGTCACACAGCTGGCGCCTCTGCTCTTTGCCTCTCGCGCTGCCACTGCTTTACCTCAGTGTGGATCGCGTGTGCCTCCTTTCACTTAAACTGGACACAGGCCGACCTGTATGGATATTTACATCAACCTACTGTGAGGAATTATGATCCTTTGAAGAACTCTGGGTAGGAGTTTAGCTCTGGTTGCGCAGCTCCATGTGAACTGCAGGAATAACTTGTAGCGAATTCAGAGGAACGTTGTGGAGTGGTGATAATGATTTATCTTTGTGAATGAACAATTATATGTGGCGTTTACATCTCAACACGCTGCCCAGCGTGTGGCTCTGTGTCTGTCTTCCCTGTAAAGTCTATGTTTCTGGTCCTGGTTGGCCGGAGCGTTTGTGGATAATGAGCAGCGCTAACCTCATCATGCAGGTTCAACTCGGTGAGGAGCTTTAACGCTCTCCTCAAAGTCACGCATCACGCTGATTTTATATAATTTTATTATTAGTAGTATTATTTTTCCGGTTACACGATGCATCAAACCATATCAAATGCGTTGTCTACTTAGAGTTAATGCATGCAGAGATCTGAGAAACTCATCCCATAAACTCGACCAACCAAAAATATCTGTGACGCTTATTAAAAACTCAGACATGAAATGGAAGAGTTACTAAAGCAACATTAGCAGCATTGAATTAAATCTCCCGTTTGTTGCGCATCTCTGCGTAGTGCAGTAGATTACAGGGCCGGTCCAAGGCTGTTTGAGGCCTTGAGCAGAATTTGACTTAGTGGCCCTTTTTGCTGCTACAATCATCAGCACATCTAACAGCTTCTGTGTTAGATTTAGTTGAAATATGGAAGGGAGTAGTTTAATTGGTCAGCCTAAAAAGCAATAAGTTATAATCGTAGTTGACTAATTTGTATTTGTAAATTTGCCAAATTCTTTCAAATTTCAGGTGATTTATTGAACAGTGCTCTGTGTAAGGCTTATAATTTGGAATAGCTTTGTAACCTAACATTGCTTTAAAGTATCCAATTTCACCTGTGCCACATCTTGAAGAATTTTTTTTTGGACAAAAAAAAACATTAAACGTATTAAATCTCTTTATTCTTCCTCTACACTATTTAAGATACAAGTTTGTATTTGTAAAATGCAACAGTTATAATATGAAGAAATCATACAGTCATAATACATATATTTTTGGTGTTTTTCATTGAATCTAATTAAACTCTGACAATTTCCTGGCACGTTACACAACTGAAGGTCTCATCAATATTTGTCATTATAGAAAAGAGACGACAACAAAGAAAGCATCACTAATTTGAATGCAGACTCCATTTGAAGGCAAATGCATTCATTATCAACTGCCTTCAATTTCATTATATATTAATACAAACAAAATGTCAGGCATTAGAATTGTTCAGAATCACATTTTTATTTCAAAATGCCTTTTTTCCCCTCGGCCATTAGGCTAACTTGGCATTAGAGCAGCCATTCCACATCCACTCTCACTGCGCCGCCTCCTCTGTGACTTTGAGAAGTGCAGATCGGATATGGTACAGTGGCTGCCACCGTGTAAACGCCCCGACTTTCATAATGCCCTACATGACTGTTTTAAAGGAATTTTATCTCACCGTGTAAGCCTGATCCAACAATCTCTTGAGCATTCACTCGTGTGGAATCTGTAAAACGCCACAGAACTGGTCACGAACCGTCACAAAGCCGCTTTTATCCCACTGAGCAAACCAATGTATTGCAAATGCTGCTGTAAAGCACATAACTTACATCTGTGCTTCAGTAACTTTAGAGTTCAATGACTGAAAGCAAGTTGTGTAGTCTATGCTTCCTTTACTAGTTTAATGGATTTTCTTCCATCAGTGTGGTCACGCTTTTACCTGATAATATGAAACTTTTTTTTATCTAAACTACAACATGACGAACTCCAAATCAATGAGAAGAAATAAGTTTATTAGGGCATTTTAGCTTTTTGTTTAAGCATTTCTATTTAAATGCTCCTCTGCTACTATTTCTGCACATAACTTTGAAGCCTAAACATAGACTGGTAAAGAAAACCAAGATTTTATTACTACTATGTAGAAATGCAAAAAGTGTACATACGCAACAATTATTTTTATCTTAACCTCGCCAATCTCTTTCTGTCTTTTTCAGGATGGCATGGGGAACCTGCGAGTTACCAAAGAAGGGATCCGACTGGAGGGGGTGTCCGAATTTTTGTTGCCCTTATACGTCAAAGAGATCCAGTCTCGAAGGGTGAGAGTGCATGTCAGTGTGCCTCTGCTCTGCAGTATGAATCACTCCCTGTCTAATGAGTTTCTCAGTGTGAATGCAGCGGCATGTTTCCCAGTCAGATGCATCAGTTATTGTCTGAATGTATCCTTGGTCTGATCATTGAAAGAGTGTGTTCTCATGTTGATACTCTTTTGTTAAAACCGCTTTAAAAATCACAAAGCTGATGTTTGTCACCATACTTTTCATTACTATGCATTGTTGACACTAACACTGCCTTGGATCTATTCTGTATCCCCATTCATCACAATGAGAATTGCCGTTGGCCTAGGAAGAAAAGACGACATCCACAGCAAACGGCTCTTTATTTCAGATGACTTCTGCAACAGTGTGTACGTGTTCACAAGTCATTTGCTGTATGTTTGTATTGTCTGTGTTTTTAATGCCACGTTTATGAGCTAGGAAATAACTTCACTGGTCCAATTAGTCCATCCGATCATTCACTATGCTAAATATTAGTTTTGAAAGAATCACTTTGGTTGACTCTTAACGGTGTGTCTGCTCAGTTCCCTGGTTCAGATGGTCATGTCCTCATTATTGGCTCTGTTGTTGATGTCTGGTCTGCAATTGTGCAACAGGCTGCCATCCCCCAGGTAATCTAATACCTGTTACGTCAGGAACATCAATGATCAGTTTGAGCTAAAACAGCACCTGTGTTGAATCAGACCAAATGAGTCAGCCTTTGCTCCCCACATGCATCAATGAGCTGTCACCAGCCGTGCATCTTTCCTTAGTCCATTTGTTATGGATACTGACCGCCAAAGGCTCAAACATCCCACAACAACTTCAGTTACGGAGATGTTCTGACCCAGTTATGCAGCAAACCCAGTCTCTTCCTGGTCAGACTATTTACTCTTCCTCATTTTATCTGTTCCTGACACGTCGACATTGAAGAGAAAACGTTCACTTGCAGCTCAACTCTGCTCACTTTCCAACAGGTGTCATGACAAAGAAGTAATCTGTGTTATTCATTTTACCTGTCATAATTGTGTGCCTGCATTTTTCAGCCTTTCCCAATTTACAGTAAAGATTTTCTGGTTTCATCTGCTCCGTCTGTGAGCAGACAGTAGCTGATAGACCAATTTACACCACGGCCCTCCTGCTCTGTTTTGATTTAAACATAATACTGTAACACACTTTAGAGACGTCTTGCTGAAAAGATCATCTCTCTGTGGAAAAGTGCCACAAATGACAGCTTCCTGGTCTGCCATTTAAAGATTTGAGAATAACATACGCACAGTTGATGAAAAATAATCTCAGAAAGAGAAGGTGTAGAGAGAAATGTGCTTCAAATTGAATGGGTCTTAGTGGAGTTTTCAGATGAGGATGAAATGAAGAGTAAAGAGGCAGAAGTAAGCAGGAAACGCCTGAAGTCTGTGGTTGTTTCAGAGAAAGATATCTTGTTAGAACACTATCCATCAGTCTGTGTTTTGGCAAAACACAGTTGTGAGTAAAGTAACAATGAACAACTGAAGAGTCTTTAGTCATCTGAAAAGAACACACCATGGAGAAATGTTAAAATGATTTGCAACTGGATTCACAGTCTTGCTCTTGCAAGTAAATTGCCCGGAGAGCTTAAAAAAACCTATCAAACACGTGAACAAGAGAGAAATGTTATAAAAGCAGAGACTGGTGACCTGTCTTTACCCCATGTTGCTTTTCCTCTACTTTTTTTTTGGTTCTGGATCCTGTGATTCTAACCAAGGATTTAAAACCATGGCATTGTGCTTATGAAGCATAGCATAAATCTGATTTTTATTGCCTTACGAGGCAACAACAAAAAAAAAGCAATTTACTTGTGGATGTGCCCACTGAGCACCTTCAGCTCTAACAGTAATTGCTAGATTTTTGTAAAGATTTCTAAGACTTCTTAAACCAATTCTTCTAAATCCCACTAGCCTTGCCACCCCTACGGAAACTTTAGGCATCTCGCAGAATTCAAACGTGACCCTTGGTATCTAGTGTGACATTTATATCAAGATGATGAAGCGTAAGCCGACAGCGTAAGCCTGATTTATTACTGTATTTGAAAGAAAACAATAGGAACCACTTTTTGTGAAAAATGTTTTTAGTATGCGAATGCTGCTTTTAAAAATTTGTCATAGTAAAAACAGCAGCAGCACTCACCAAAATGAAAAGGTTTCTAGTTTTTGAGAAAATAAGTTCTAGAAGAGTGGGTGAAAATGCAATGAGACACTTTAGGTATGTCTCACTCACACATATTAGATGCAGATGTAGATTTTATGTAATCGAGGCCATCCTGAAGGAAAGCCATGTAGAAGGAAATGGAACATTGTGACTCCCAGTGAGAGATGAATTCAGAACACTGAGTAAAAGAAACACACACACATACGCACACACACTAACAACAACAGCGGCACAGTGAGAAATTAGATTGGCTAGGTGGGTTGAAAGAGATGAGGTGTAAGGAAGAGAGAGATAATTGTGGGGAAGAGAGGAGTGGGTAAAATAGTAGAGGAAAAGGGGTCAAAAGAAAGTAAAAGTGTTAGGAAAACATGAAAGTAGAAGGAGGGAAAAAAAAAGGGTTTTCTGTTTCAGAATACTTTTTAAAATGAGGGTAATGAGTCTAAAATGTGCTTCAGCTCTGAAAAGTTGTTTATTTCACACTGTGTTATATCTTACCGGATGTTACATACATGCACCACAAAATTCTAGAACAATGTCATTTGGAGTGATGGGGTCAAAGGTAAGACGTTTGACCGTAATGCATTTTTCTATTTGGTGAAAACTAAACACAGTACATTACCACACACACCTCATTTAGAGCCTCTGGCCTTCAATATCTGTCACATTGTTTAAGAAAAAAAACACAAATTGTACATGTGTGAAGTTTTCATCCAAATGTATTCACACAATCCACTTGTGAGCATTTGTTTTAAACATGTAATACCACTAGGGGGCAGTGTGAGGTAAAACCTGTGTCAGCCAATCAGATTATTTCAAAAACAGCCATAACTTCCTGTTTGGAGTTTAATATGTGGCTATATTGGGACAAATTTTGTCTTCCACACAGTACTTCCAACACAGTACAAACAGAGTTTTTATTTAATCTCAACTTTGGTAAACTTTTTCATCAATTATCTTTTTTTTAGTGATATTAAATAGAGTTTTAATGTCGATGAAAGACCAAAGTGCATAAAGTTTTATTTTACCAACATACGTGGCTATGTGTGTAAACCCTAGTCTCAACCATGTAATTTTACTTAATGGCAAAAGGTGGAACCATCTGTCTAACAGGCAGGACTTGACTGTAACTATGTAATGAAAGGAATCATCAGTATAGGAAAATCGAGGCTGAAATATCCTCTTAAAAATGTGAAAAACAAACCGAAAAAAAACAAAAACAAACTTAGAAATGATGTTTGCAATGATTCATAGTAGTTTTTTCATTTATGCCTGTTTGGTCGTGGATTATATTGGTGCTTTAAAACCCTGGCAGGGAAATTTAATAAATTGTAGAACCTAAAAAAAATCCCACACTCACCAGATAATTATTATCCTGGATTTGAGTGAAGGTGCTGTTTTGTTTTTATCATCACGGTAGATTCTTTGTCAGAAAAAGACAACGAGAACATGAGGCAGAACCCTCAGAGATTTTTTTTATTGTTTGAAGAAATCTTATATAATCTACCTGCTTACGTGTGAAGTGTATCTGGAATATCTCAACTGTGAGTGTTTAAAAATTCAGCTTAAAAAATATGACAACCTAAACTTTCCACAGAACGAGTTTCCTGAGAGGATAACTATGGAGTGAAGGACACGTCAGGCTGATTCCTGTAATTTGATATCATAGGAAAAATAGCTTCACTTTGACATGAACAGATGTTTTGTTTTCAAATATCCTTTATTGATTCTTACTTTTTTTTATTTTTTTGGAAATGTATTGATATCTTTGGTACAAAACCTTGTGCAGTCATCACACACAAAACTGAATGGAGGTAAAACAGATGACATTTTTTGCAAAGCAGAAATAAGATGCAACAAATGAATAATGCCATTTAAGAGAAGTCTATGACGACAAAATATATTATCCACAAATATATATGAAAAGAAAAGAAAATGAGTCGTTTTGAGAATATTTATTGTAGTCACATTATCGTGTTTTGCTTTGAAGAAAGAAAATTCTCTCAAAAGCAACCATCAGGAAAACACCAACTTCAAATGAGCAAGATAACAGTCCAGACAGATGGTTCCTAATCATGTTGGGTAATTTTAGGAGGAGGATAATTCCCTTCACCCCCCAGTGGGTATTTATTTAGATCTTAAATAAGTGTTTCATTCAGCATTTTTATCATTCTGCCTTCTTCCTTTTGAAAACACATGCTAAGATCTGTGTGGAATAGTGTTTCAAGGTTGGCTGAGATGCAAGTCAGACTATTTCATTTTATTTTATTTTATTTTTTTCTTAGCTCCTCTCTATCTTATCCTCTGGTTTCACGCCCACCAAGGTCTTTCTTCAGTGATGCGCATAATTGCACACATACACACGCAAACACTGGCTCTTGCCACTGAGCCTCATAATTGTCCCCACAGGGACCCTGTGACAACATGTTGCCACCACAGGAGGCACAAAGACAACTTCAATTATTCTGGTCTCTTGCTGCCTCTCCGTCTTTTTGATTTGACTTTTTTTTTAAGTCCCTTTTTTTTTTTCCTCTGTCATTAGACCTTTTTTACCTCAATCCCCTGAATTTCTCTACTTCTCTGTCTGGTGGCGATACCGGTTCACTGAAGTCGGGCTGACTTTATGCTGCACACCACTCTAGTAAAGAACACTATATGCATAGACACAAGAGCAGAACTGGTACAAGATATGGAAAATTTACAAGGATGTTTGGGTGAGGAAAAGTGCCTGATGACAAAATAAGAGAATTTCTTTTCTTTTTTGTTCTCTACGCTGCCAAAGAGTTTTCTCGTTATGAGGCTGGATGAAGAAGAGAGCTGCATGAACATTATCTGTGCCGTTTGTCAGTTTCAGATTGATGGGCCCCTCACTCTCCCTCATTCGTTCTCATCGTGTTTCCTCTGGGGATCTGAGCTGGCTGAAACTTCTCCGACTCTGTTGCTGTAATTGAATAGCAGACAGTTCTAACGGAACATTAGGCCGTCGCCGCCTTGGCAAACCGTATTGATTTTGACTTTGCGGGAGTGTAAACAATCTAGATGGAACAGATGCACACTCTCTTTTTTTTTACAGGTTATCATTCCACTGCTGCTGCTCAAGAACGTCCTTGTAAATGTTAAGTCGTAACTTAAGTTACAGTATCTACCGCGTTTGTATAAAACGACTTGAAGCTTACCAAGACTTTGAAACGAACAATGTTATGTTTCGAGCAGAAGTCGGTCAACATAGCAGCTAAAGGCTCGTCTCATATTGGCTATTGATTAGGCTCAAGCTTTCCGCCGGATAAACGCTAAACAGCAGTACGCGAAACGACACCGATGAGGCTCGAACACAACTTTTTGTTGAAAAGAGCAACTCTATTTAATCCTGAAATGCGGATCAACCTCCTTTCCTCATCAATGCTAAATTGCGCCTCTATGTGACTTCAGTTTGAAATTTTCAACAGAGAAAAAGACATAAAGTGACTTCAGAACAACATGCAGGACCAGTCAACATTTACCTCTGGGTAAAATCTGTTCAATTAAAGATCACAAGTCATTTTTCAAAGTCAAAGTCGAGTTTCACGCATGCGATGAAATGAACATTCACACAACAAATAAACGCCAAGTAAACGTATCACAGAACATCTGTAGCGTATGAGCTTAGAGTTTTATTCTTAAGCTTAATTTGTGTTCATTTGTTAAATTTAGTACATAAAAAGCAGCTATTACATTTTGGGTGCTATTTTAGAAAGTAGTAAGGTCTGTTTATCCCACAAAACATTTTTTTAGAATCCAGTAAATATCAGTTAATGTTAAATGTCTGAAATATAGGGCTTTTATTTTAGAAGTTGTTTTATTTTGTTTTTTAAGTTGTAGGATTTGCAATGTTCATTGGTAATCATTTAGTAAGTCTTCTCTTCAAAGCTAAGCAGTGCACATGCTCTAAAACGTGATAAATGATCGAATACAGAGCGAGAATCTGTTGACAAACATCACAAAGAACCCATACTTATTCTGCATCACATGACCAACAGTCATTTCCATGAACAATACTAGAACTGGACAACATTCATCATTTACTCAAATGAGATGCACTGAGGGGGTTATATGAAATAGTTTAAGATATTTAAGTCCCAGATCTTGAGTTTTTAGAAGAAAAGTCTAAATCAAGCCTGAAGTCTTTGCTTTTGCACTAGAGACCCCAAATCTGTCGATTTCCCATTTAGCATAATAACTTTGACTGGTTGAAAGGTCTGTAAACCTACGAGTAATATTTTACGTGTTTTTATTGATCACATTAGTATATTATTTCAGATTTTTTCCAATTCCAGCTCTGGAAAACGAATGAAGACCAGGTTTTGTTGACGCAATATTTCTTTTTCCTCTATGGGAGGAAAAAATGTTTTCAAGTCAAACTGTCAGGTAAACCAAATTTAATTGCATGTCACAAAGCTAATGCTGTCTGCTTTCCTATCAAATAATAGCCTGTTTTTTCATGCCAGCTTCTTTTATTTGTTATTGCATCAAATAAAGAGAGCGGCGTGTTTTATTTATGCTCGGCGGGCGCACTCATTGTGTGGGTGTAAAGCTGTCCTGTCAAGGTGACGGCTTTCAGAAACAAGACGTAAAATAAAATCCAGAAATAATGTGAATTAGACATCAAAAGACAAACATTTAATGTGAATGAAATGCCGACTGTTGTGGGGCGAAAATACAATTGAAAGAAATTTTGATTGAGAATGATTCATTTGCAAATTTACTCTAATTTGAGCCCCTCAGTTTATCACTGTGGTGAAAAATCACTTGACAGCAATGTGTGACCAGGTATCCAAGTGTTTATTGGATGTTGTCAGGTTGTTTACCTCAACATTTGTTCAAAAACAATGAGATTTCCCACATTTCTGCAATGAATTAGCTTAAATTGAATCTTCATTTTCAAGTTTACGTTGGGGGATGGGAGTTAAAAAAAATCATTGGTCGCCACCAATGATTTTATATTTTCATCCACTCTCCTGTGTAAATTCACAAGCTTCAAACTTTTCTGCCTCTGTCTTTTGTTACCTTTCATTATATCCGCCTCCTACTGTTCTTTCAGTATAATGTGCCAGTCTACCTTAAAGAAGTTCAACAAATGCACAGGGCATTTGATTATGACAGCAGGCTGCCTTTAGCAGGTGATGTGCTGGGCATGGAAATCTCCCAACCATCAGGCTGTGGAAATGGATAGATGATAAAAAAAATAAATATTCTGTGCAGATACATGCAGAGAGTATGTCAGATGAAATAAAAAGTCAAATCAGCCACTGGAAATGAAGTAAAAATGACATTATATAAAAACAGAAGAATAGAAAGTTTAACTTTCAGCAGCCTAGCAGACTTACTTAACAGGGCAGTATTATGCAAAATTGACCTTTACAGGTTTACATCATGTTATGATGTTATTACGTGATCAAATGCATTCCTGGAGTGTTACTTTGATTCTCAGATGCACGTTTGAGAAAACCTTTAATCTCCCATAGCAACCATTCAGCTTTGGAAAAACACCTGAGTGGACCTAGCCCTGCCTTCGAGACTCGGCTCCTCCTCGGGATTCTGCGACTCTCTTTCTCAGCTCCTTCAGACTAGCCAGCAGTAATTAGCAAACACCTGGAGGAACTGCACATCTGCTTCTTCTCAGTGTAACACTGGTGAAAACGTTGTTAAAGAGTTCATAAAGGATTGATGTTGTAATAACTTCCTGAAGGCAGAGTTTCAGAAAATTTTTAAAGACATAGACCCAATTTCAAGGTGTTAAATTTCTAAGTCAAATTCTTTTTATGGTATTTTTATAACAACTGAAATTAACATTGTTTCTTGAGTATGCTATAAAATGAAATTATGTGGTATGTGTGTTTTAAACACACATTTAAAACACACATACCCCTTTTAAGAGTGGCTAAAATATCTTTTTTTAACTTAATTTTTTTAAGGGAATAATATACTTTAAGTTTTTATACTTGGGTTTTTATTCTGTTCTTTTGCCATCCAATCTATTGCAATAAGACGTTAAAATATTAGCATTATTTTTCGCTTATTTCCATATTTGCCACCATATTTCTAAATTCCTGTGTGTCTGGTTTCTACACATGCACCAGATGGGGCCACGACCCACATAAAAATAGTCTCCATTAACATTTAACAGCATTTGTTAGAATGTCAGGAGACTCAAAGTCACTTTGGCCCTTCAAAGGAGACACAGGAACAGAGGAAACGGATAGGAATATTAATCTCTTGTTCTCAAAGATTATGCCATTCCTCTGTCCAGCTGCTGTCTCGTAGGTCACATCATGTAAAAGCCACAACAAATCCGCTCATCACAAAACTTGACTGGGGGAAAAGGCCACCTAATGCCACATCGTGTCAAGTCCAAGATTTTTTTATAAGACTGTCATTACAAGGGATAACGCTTGACCCAAACTCCACCACAATACTCTTCCTGCCTCTAAATTAGACCAGGCTGTGTGTCTACTTCCTGAGAGTTTCAGTCAGATAAACTGGGGGAAGCACAGCTTCAGCTTCAACTGCTCTTTGTTAACCTCCTTTGTATGAAAATGGATGTGTTATGTAAATAGGGATACAACTACATAAATACCGCAACATAACTTGCTTTGTAACCATTTACACTTATGATAGAAATCATGATCAGGAGACATACAAGTACTTTGATTCAACAGGACAATACTGCAGTTCTCCAGGCTTGAAGTAAAGAAATGACCCCCCTCCATTAATTCACAGTTTAGTTGTAAAGCAATTACAATTTAATGTGGATAATAGTAAAAAGGTCAACATTAACCAACAGAGTGGACAAAGTATTAGTAATAAGAAGTCAGAGTAATAATGCTCTACAAAAATATGAAGCAAAGCATCTGCACTAAAAATCCATTTTTGGATAGAATAACCTTTTTCTTGTCCCTCATTAATAAAGTGTATAGATAAATATCTACCCCTACTTAAAGTCTTAATTACTTTTCTCTATTTTAGTGACATGACTAATTTACAGTAGACAGGAGCACATCACCATGTGGCTGGGGCGGCTGGAGTCAAACTCACAAATTTCCAGTTGGAAGACAACCACGCTACCCTCTGGGCCTCAATTGCCCTAGAACTTACGAAATTTATTAGGATTTTAAAGAGTTTTCTCCTCCACACCGTCCTACATCTGCCCACGGGGATATCCAGGAATATATGCTGACTTTAATAAACAAATTTTTGAAGAGGAACACATGCTCTCTTCCTTCGCCATAACTACTTCTGGCTCAAGGCTGCTCCTCCACATCCATAAATGCTGCACTGCTGGCATAAAGATAGTTGTAACCATTGAGTGCAAGGCCATCAGCTGTCTGCCAGCACTCTATTTAACTTCTGATTTAGTGGAGACACACTGAGGGTCTTCCATAGCTGGCAGACAAATTCTAAACTACTTTAGAGGATTTTTTTTTTTTTGGTACAAAACTGAGTTCTTAGACTTAAAAAGTTAGCTCCCTATTGCACTGTAATTGTCTCATCCCTCTGAGAAACTTTAAAACCCTTACGCATAATCTGTCCCCTGAAACCCACGCAAAACAAGCGCTTATAAGGACGTCTATATTTGAAGCTCATTACCCCTGCGGTCATGGATTGTGCGTGGTAATTGGCATACTGGACAGATGAGCTGATAGTTTTGTACAGACAAATTTGTTTTCTAGCCTACAGCAAAAAATTTTTGCCGATACCATCAGCGGAGAAATGAGGGCAAATATTACGTAAATGGACAATCAGGACAGTGATGTTTCACATTCCTTTCTGTATTTTCTGAAAGCTTTTCTTGCGGTTGCTCGGTGTAATCACCTTGTCAGGCAAAGTTTAATTTAGCATGAGAATAAGACATGTTAACCACACATAGCATGAGTCACAGCATTTGACAGGTGAGTAGAGGTAAGTTAATATGGCCTGATGAAAACTGGCAGTAGTATCTACGCAGATATAAATAGGTACTAGGGGCTGGAGGTGGTTTACTTATCTACGCTCGACTATGTATCTACTAAGACAAGATATGCGACAAATAATTTAAGACTTCATCTGGTTTTTAAAAGTAAAATTAGTAATTGCTTTATATTGTGCTTTTTTTAATCTTCAAAATGTTTTCATGTTCATAAGCATTAATATGTCAACTCAGTGACCAATTATGTGAACTGGTGAAATCACTTTTGAATGCTGAATGTTTTAAGTGGCTCCAAAGCCACTCTGTTCTACTCTTGGATTATTTTAGCTAACAATTGCTTGACCACTTGCAATTGGTTAAGCAATTGACCAATTTCTTAACTGAATTGGACTGAATTCATGGACTGAATTCAAAGCATTGAAGCCTCGGCCCAAAATGGTCAAACATGTGTATAAGTATAAGGATCTAAGTATGTGCTGGGAGGAGTAATTTGCTCTATGCTAGTGATGCTACATTTTAAATCCTGCTTATAGTTTATTGTAATTTTTTGTAAATATAAAAAACTTTAAAAAAAAAATAAAATTTGCGCAAGTATTCACAAGTGATTTCTTGTTTTTTTTATTTTTAATAAATTTGCTAAACACTTAGAAAATGTTCCCACTTTGTCATAATTGGCTAATTCTGTGTAGAATTATGAGAAAGTCATTTAGTTAATACAATTAATACAATGACTTTAATACATTTAGGCCTTAAACATTTAATGTTTAAGACAGTAAAATAAATTGTGAAAAAGAAAAAAGGGAAGCGCTGTAAATACTTTCCAGATGCGCTGTTCATATCCGTCATATAAATTGTAAATGGACACAACATATGTAGCACTACACTAGCATCACATCTTGGATTTTGGATTAAGTGCTTTGCCCAGGAGAACATCGACATGCGACAGGATGAAGCTGTAATCGGACCTACGACCTTCTGATCATTAGACCACTGCTCTACACGCCCGTCTCAAATATAACATTTATGAAACATCTACTTAATAAATGCGACAGAACCACCAAAGGCACTAAATTTCTTCATGTTAATACGCAAGCGACGCTCGTTAAGACACACCAACAAGCTGAAAAACAGTTTGGCAGCAACTTGAACACATTGATAGATTTAACAAATCACTCGACGGCCATTGTTTGCTCTTTTTTAAAGTACAGAGAACATTTACATACCAAAGTACACATTATACCTGTTCTGGTATTTTACCACTCACAGGTTGTTACCCGGGAAACGTCACAATCCAGCCTGTGAAATTAATTAAAGGTGGACATTTGAATTAATTAACTGGACAGGAGAGTGGCATTATACTGCTCCAGCCTTATGACATTAAGAATCCCCTCACACATCAACATTCTCATGAACTCTGGGGGATACATGCTCACACCAACGAGATGCACACACCCACACACACATGCACAGATTAGACTTAATTACCAATGTGCAGATCATTGGGACAATGTGGATCAAGCTTAATTACATATTTCACAGCTCCAATGGGTGCATTACTTGTGCGAGTGTATGTGGAAATGGTGAGAACACCTTAACAAAAATGCTGGCTCAGCTGGAATGATGTGGCGTCTTTATTGTTGCTTTTAATAATGAAACTGATTATTTCCCCACAGTAGACATCAACAAGATGAATAGGGGTTGGACAGCATGCCTGAGAAATATTGGGCAAAATAGTTTTTGCTTGTGGCCTTATTTGAGCTTCGTTCTGATTCCAGTATTCAGACTCAAACCTACTTTTGTTATTGTTTTGCAGGAGACGTCTTCTGAAATATGCAAAACTCTATTTTTCAAATTCACAAAATAAGGCACCAAAAACAGTTTATGTATAACAGAAATTGCTTGACTTTCAAAAACTCTACCGCTTTTATTTCTGTCAATATCCATGCATTATAATTGATGAACAAATCCATCCATCCATTTCATTTTCCTACACCCTTGTCCCTTAATGGGGTCGGGAGGGTTGCTGGTGCCTATCTCCAGCTAGCGTTCCGGGCGAGAGGCGGGGTTCGCCCTGGACAGGTCGCCAGTCTGTCGCAGGGCAACACAGAGACACACACAGGACAAACAACCATGCACTCACACCTAGGGGCAATTTAGACAGACCAATTAACCTGACAGTCATGTTTTTGGACTGTGGGAGGAAACCGGAGTACCCGGAGAAAACCCACCATGCACAGGGAGAACATGCAAACTCCATGCAGAAAGGCCGGGGCCGGGAATCGAACCCAGAACCTTCTTGCTGCAAGGCAACAGCTCTACCAACTGCGCCACTGTGCAGCCAACAAATCTACTTCTCAAAATGTTCCTCAAAATGAGCCTTAGAAAGTTCTTAATAAGAAATGGGAAAATAATTTGAGACTGTTTGGTTACCTTGAACATCAGAATTCAAGAAGTTGAAGCCCTCACATAAATCAAGTTCTCAAAGTCTGATGCAGGCCAAAAAATTTGACATCTCTGATCGGTCTGGGAATAATAAGAAGGGTGGAAGTCTCATCACTCAGATTCTCTAGAACTACTCATGCATATATGTGTGTGTGTGTGTGTGTGTGTGTGTGTGTGTGTGTGTGTGTGTGTGTGTGTGTGTGTGTGTGTGTGGTCTTGTTTTTGATGCAGTAAAAGGACCACCTAACAGGGACTCCCCCTTGCCCCCTTAAGAAGAAGAAGTGCTGTTTTTGGGTTTAGGACTAATGTATGAGTTGAGTTTAGGTTAAGCTGTAGAACTTAATGAAAAATAAATGGAAATAAATGCAAAGTCCCTGTGAAGATAGAAACACGTATGTGTGTGTCTGTTTGATCACCACTTTCTAGAACAATAACCAACTATCTATTGGAACAAAATCACAACATAAAATGCAGTTTAGCTAATTAAGAAGAAGAAATGGGAGACATTAGTGAAACCTGCAAATGCGAGAAAGCTGAGAATTAGATTTTTACTTTGACTGCCTTTATGAATTGTAAGAAATAATTGTTCTTTTCCAAAAACACCACAACTCCTTTAAATTACTACTTTTTTTCTGGTCAACCAGGTAGATGAGGAACTTTTAATCAGCAATTGCTTATCCATGCTTCACAGTGGGTATGGCAGAAGAACATCGTAACTGGGAAAGACAGATGTGTGTTCGATCTAGGAGTTTCATTTTTATTTTTATTATAAATTTATTGAAACATTCAGGTTTAAATAATTTAACCCATTTGCCTAAATCTCCTGTAAACCAGTTCAATATCAAATTTCCACATTTGTGAGGACTATTTTCTATGTTGTTCTGATTAATATGAAGCCTCAAACATTGTATAAAATCTTGGGGTAAAAGAGAAACCTATAAAAACTTGGCTACAAAGCTCCCTTTATGCAATTGAAGCCTGTACAGTGGAGACAGGGTCTTAAACTCATTGATATACCACAGCTTTATAGTTGGAAGACAGAAAAAAGGGCTAAACATCCCTAGACATTAGCAGAATAAGCACACACAGACGCAGAAATACATTATGGCAAAATAAGTTCAGAGTGAACATGATCCACACTCATGTACTCATCATCATCTAGATTAAACTGCCATATTCTTTATAGAGCTACTTTCACCTGCTTGGTTTATTTGCCCTGTGTTATACTGTAAATGTCCTCGCTCAGATCTTGCAGATGTAGAACAGTGTAAATGTTTGAAACAAGTAATGGAGCAGAGGAAAGTCAGATTAAGAACTGAGCACTGGATGAAGATCAAAGCAAGATACAGCAAGTGTGTAAATAAGCATGGACTCGTCAGTGCTTTTTTTCCCTTTTCTTTTAAAGGACACTTAAAATAGAGATCAAGGAACAGCAAGGATGGGAAAAAAATCTACAGAAAGATGAAAGCAATGTGACTTTGTACTTTATATTCAGAGAATGCATTAACTCCTCCTGCACAGACCCATCGTTCTGAGCTATCTTCATTGCATCTGTGGACAATGTTCTCTTGAAGAACTTTTCTAACTCGGCTATAGTTTAAACTTTTGGAATCTTTAAATAGTTTTCTGTTTGTCCTTTCTCTGCTTTAATCATTCATCTTTTTTTACAGCCTTTTATCCTCGTGCCATCATCGCAAAGTGATTCCATTCATCTCTTTGCTCAGCCACTCGCCCTGATTTATTAGTTGTTTTAGTGTTCCTTCACTTTTAGCATTTTTCCCCTGCTGTGTCTTTGGAAGTGTCATATCTTGGGTGAACTCTAATGCAGACAAATGACTTTTTCTAAGTAAGAACAACCATAGGAATCTGGATAAGTTAGATTTTAATTTTTTAACTTCAAAATTCTTGACTCACTAAATCACTAGTAACCATTTCACTGTTGCAGTAGCTGCCATTTTTTCTCATTTCACAATGAAATCCAATCAAGTGCTAGCCATGTCTTAATTTTCCTTTTTAAATAGGCCACAGCATTGACAGTAAAAATGCAAAATAAACGTATTATTAACCACAATTAAACAGAACATGGAGTAAACTGAAAATTGCCCAAATGTGAGTGTTGCCCGGTAACCCACCTTTGTCCCACCATGTTATGAGATGGCAATGATTTAAGACATACCAGGCGGCAAATCCTAAGGAGCTTCTCAACTGAAGTCTTAAAAATATAGCTTTAATATCGAACTTTCTGAAAAGTAGAAATTCTAATCTGCAAGATTCTTGTGGGGCCAGATTTACCGCTGCTCTAAGATCAGGGTTTGATTGCCACGGCAGCTCAGAGACTCATTTCTTTACTTGCTCATTGAGATTTAGGAGGTCTGGTCGGGAGGCAGGAGCCTGCCTAGATGTTTACATATGAGATCTTTCCCAGAAAAGTCGCCAGTCCGTCACGGCGGTGACACTGAGACGTACAAGTCAGATGACGACACAATACACACAACCATGGTCACTGTCACCTTTTGCTGTCTTCCCATGTAAGCTTCCATGTTCAATACTTACTTAGGTATCAACATGAGGAAATAAAAGGTGTTATGTGGAACATCATTTGCTATCATGTCTCAAATGCGTGTGGAATCCAAAGCACTCTCCCTTTTTATTTGTATTTAAGTTATCAATCTTTTTGTACTACAAGGTTAAATCTGGAGTCAGGAAATTCCATAGGGTTGTTTTGCTTTAGCACAATGTTTTTCTATGCCTATTGAAATGAAAGGCAGAGACACGGTAGGGTTACAGGAGAACTTTATGCTATGGCTGAATCAAATTCTGCATATTTTATGTTACATTTATATAGTTCTATACTAACTAACTGAAAGATCAGAAGTAGAAATGATGAATCATAGGCTCAGGTTCAATCATGGAGGTTTACATTTGCACATCACACAGAGGGAAACCACATTCTTGATGTGGCTTTACTTGTAAAACATACATATATTTTTTGTAAGGTCACTACATTTTTCAGTTTTACCCCCTTAAATTATGATAATAATTTCCAGGCCTAGAAAGCATCTTAAAAGTCTCGGGTTAGTCCCTGCAAAATCCTACAAAGGTAACTTGCTATTAAAATTCAAAGTGTGGCTTTGTGTTTGAAAGGGCATCAACTTAGCAATAATAACACTTCCAATGTACTGCACTAAGCTAACACAGATGGTTTCATAATACGCTTTCAAAAGTCTCTTCAAAATCCAGTTGAGTTTCAGTATCTTACAGTTTCATTCATGAGTGACGGTAAGGCAGGACGGCTCAGGGACAGACGGGTTGGGGCTTCATCATCATCACTCAGATTAACTGAGAAGAAACCTTTGCTTTCTTTTGTGCATTTTTCAGTTTTCAAAATAGATTAGATTAAACTTTATTGTCCGCAAGGAACAATTTGCATTTCAGTCGGCAAGAATGATTGAAGATGAACATATTTAAAAATGTACAGTAGTTGTAGAACAACACAACATCCATATAACACATTGTCCAATCATATGCATATGTTTGCTTGGGCTCATCTCAAATTAATGAACATTTTTACTGTTTTGTGTTGCATTTAATTGCCATGTATCCATGAGCAGAAGGCAGCGACGTGTACTGGTGACGAAGAGGGTGATTTGGGTCAGGATAGCTTCTACCTTCCTTGTGACTCTGGTTGAGTATACCTGGGTGACCTCTACCAGGCTTATCCCCATCATTCGTAAGACTTACTTGTTCTTTTCTTTGCTGTATTTTTTAAAAACTGTGCCGATGTTCAATTTGTCGAGCCTATTTTTATCTTATTCCTGTCACAGGTTACACTCACACCGTCACTTTTCTCACTGTCGTGTAAATCACAGACGTTACCGTCTTTGTCTTTTCTGTTTGAATCTTTAATTGTTGTTTTTAGCCTTTTGTTCCAAACCACTCTTATCGTTTTGACATTAAATACTGTCTTTCTTTCCCCTATGATAGCAGTTGGCTAGCTTTTTACACCACCATTTTCCACAAATGGATCATTTTTTTATCCTCATCTACCAAACTTTACACCAATTCCCTCTTGTTTCATCCATTCTTGGCCATTATCTTTGTGAGCAAGACTCATGTGTCATTTTGTGCTGTGTGTTGCTATCAGAAGAATCCGCCACCTACCTCTCATGCCCTGGCCATGTGAATCACTCTCGGTAATTACGATGGCAGTTACTCAACTGGGGATTTCATTACATGGTTAAACATTCAAGAAAGGACCCAAAATAGGGAAATCCCTGTCACGGTAATGAGACACTAACAACCCAAAAAGATATGCGGAACTGCCAGAAAATGACACAAAGAAGCCTGGAGGAGCTTTGATTAAGGCCTCTGTTCGGGTTTCGCATTCAGACGCTAAAGTTTCCCCGCTGCTGCAGATTAGGCTAAAAGAAATGAAAATGTTTTAATTCCTCAATTATGCTTGTTTAATCATACATAAAGTGTAATTAAAATGTCTTGATTCAACTAGATTAGTCATTGTCCTTGCATGAGCAGCACTCTGAGCGAGCCGATACTGGTTCTGGATAAACATTTCATACTTCCATACAGTTTACCCTAGAAATACAAACATGGCAGATTTCAGTTTACAGTATGTGAAGGGAGCTAGAGATGAGGGTGATGGTAGTGAGCCCTTTCAACCTCAAACGTTTAGATCTCATCACCACAGATACAGTAATAAACTCTACCATAACGGCCGTATTTACTGGGAGCACAAATTATAGCGGTTGTATTGAAGTGTTCGCTCACCTGAGCCGAGGGTCTCTACTGCTCGTCTAGAGTTACTGTGATACTCTTTGCTACTTCTCTGATTAATTCTCTCCTTTCTGGGTTTATCAGCTCAGGTAGCTCTGGGTTTGTTTTAGAATATTTGCTGTTGTCAAACACTTTCATTTTTCAGATGCTGGACTAACCCAGCATTTCTCAATTCAGGTCCTCAGGGACCACTGCCCTGTGTGTATTATGTGGTTTCCCTTCTGTGTCACACACCTGACTTCAAGTCAAGGCTTCTGCAGCACTTGATGGCATGCAGAGGAGGTCATGCAGTTGTTTGAATCAGGTGTCCTGGAAAAGAAACACATCTAAAATATGCTGGTGTATTTTAGTCCATGCAACATGTCGTCCATGGAATGCTTCAAGTTTTGTATATTGTTTTATAACCTAAACCCACTGTAATTTTTTTCTCCACTAAATAAATAAGTGGGGAAAAACTGGATAAATAAGAGAAGATTTAAAAACTGAAACATATTGAGCCTTTCTAGATATTCATTGTCTTTGTTGCATGAAAACAATATGTAGGACAACATTTCCTTTGGATCAAAACTGCTGCTAAATGAAAAATCAAATGCTTTAATTTACAATTTTATTTATTTATTTATTTTGTCTTCATGTTGTGACAGTATAGCATGAGAGATAATCTGTGAAAAAACTGAGCTCCTACACTTCCTCCCTGATTTACTATTGCTGTCTTAGAAAAAAAACAAAAACACAATCTCATCCGGGAGGAGGGTCTTAGCACTGTCAATCATCCTCGTGTTCATGCTCGTAAATGTACTAATGGCGGAGAAACAATCTGCCATTACATCATGATCAGTGGTCATGCTAACTAGCCTGAGGATTCTGCCCTCTTTTGTGATGAACCAGCCTTAGCATAGCAGAGAGCAAGCGGGAGGATGTTAGCAACGCACACAAGGTTGATTGACAGCGGTAAGACCCTTCCCTTATCTCTGATTGGTTGTTTCTGAAGAAAGAATGTAACATAGAGGAGCTCTCTTTTTTATTATTATTATTTTACATATTATACTGTCAAGACATAATGACAATTTTAACAAATATGTTAAAAAACATTTTCGTAAAAGTTACACGGTGTAGCTTTAACAGCTTCACATTTTCTCTAAAGTTAGGAGTTTAAAGAATAACCTTAAGTCGATCAATAAACTCAAAAACATTTTTGTTGTCCCTTGACATGGTGAGTGGTGGAGATTGGAACCTTCAGCTTCGTGAGGTTACTTCTTTCTACCTTTTACTTTAATCTGATTTGTCTTCCTTGGATGAAACGGACTGCCCTTCGCTATAGAGGTGACAAGTTAATGAAAAGGTCTGTACAGGAAAAGAAGAATAAAACTGAATAAA
Source organism: Poecilia picta (assembly GCA_033032245.1). Classification (NCBI taxonomy): domain Eukaryota; kingdom Metazoa; phylum Chordata; class Actinopteri; order Cyprinodontiformes; family Poeciliidae; genus Poecilia; species Poecilia picta. The sequence goes on along the minus strand of CM065353.1, from coordinate 25,946,779 downwards.
ACCACATGATGGGATGTCTTTTCAGCTGTAAATGGAAACATTTTGAGCTTTGCAAAACAAAATAAATATGCCCAAAACATTTTGAATCCTGTAAAAAAACTAAAAACTGAGATTTTTCATCAGAATGGAAGACATCAGAGCGGCACACTATATTCCAACATCCATGAGCAGCTTGGACACAGATGCCCGAAAACTTCAAAATATATATTCCAGATGGCATGTGTATCTTTTCCCTGGTGTGACTGCAATTTGTTATGGATTCTAAAAATAATCTAAACAGAAATGTGTGATTTATTAACTTGTGCCGGGATGGCATGGATAAGGCCTGTTCAAGTACACTAACGCGCATAATTAAATTTGTCGTAAAATATGTCTGAATTGTGATTTATTTGCCTTCTCTGTGAACGATTGACAGTTACGTGCTTACATTTTATTAAACATTAAAAATACACTAATGATTGATTAAAGACACTAAGATTAATGCAAAATTAAACAGAAAAACCCCATAAAAAGCTCTTTAGGAAATCTGTTTTTTTAGAGAAAATCAGTTTATGTTGATAACTGAAATAAGTAGGAATGAGCTTTCTTTAAAATCACACTTTAATATTAACTGGGGCTAGAGCAAAATTCATACATCAAGATGTTAAATAAGTAGATAAATAAATAGGCAACTTGCTGACCATAAGAAAAAAAATTGCGTTCCTGACGCATCGTTCATTATACAAAACTGAAATGCAGGGGGCCGTTGTGGCAGCTTCTTTACATGTATTTCTTGTATGTCTTTGGTGTGAGTCTTTCTGCAAAGCAAATCTTTGGCCTCACCTCCATTTTTCTCATCCCATCAGTTTTCCTTTTTCCCTCCTGAAGATTTATCCCCCACAGCCGTGGAGCTGGGAGGCCCCTGCTGACCTCCACCACCCGCGACTCTGAGTCTCTACCAAGTGCTGTTTATTTCTGTGCAATGGTCACTCATTTGTCACTCATTTCCTCCAGTAAAATGGGACATTTTGTTTGTACTTGATTTGAAAAATACACAGTTGAAAAATATCAGAATGTTTCACAAACATATTTATTTATTTATTTGTCGTGGAAGCAAGGGTCTTTAAACTGAAAGCACAACTCTAGACTGCCAATAATAATTTGATTGGTATTGTGAAGAAACAATTTGGTGTTTCTTCAAACAATTTGTTGTTTCTCAAGGGCGCGTAAGAATTCCCTTGAGCAATATTTCTGAGCCCACCTATTTGATTAAAATCTATAAATATAGAATCTATCAAATATAATGGTAATCTCAGATTTTTTTCTTTTTAGACCAAATGGCTATTCTGACAATTTTCTCTACATGGTTATTACTGCAATAAAGAGCACTTTATTATTATTATTATTATTATTATTATTATTATTATTATTTATAGCATATTATTATATTAATGGAATGAACTTATTCACTTTAAGTATGAAATTAAATTGTACAACTCCTTTCCTAAAACATTGTAAATATCCACAAGCCAACAAATCCACATGCTGCTTGGCCACTTTTTCCCCCTGCCTTTAGCATTTCAGATGGTTCTGTATCTATTTCTGACAATGGCATCTACAATTTTAGCAAATGAGAACATAATTCACGTTTCTTTCCAAGTTGCTGTATTTTGTGCATTTATTGCACACAGACAATTACATCACACGTGACTTCCCGAACTCCTATCCTGGCTGTCACCTTTAGGTTTTAATGCCATCAGTCAATCTCAAAATTGTTTACAACAACAAAAAAATATAAAGCACGCTAATGTCTTGTTAAATCGATGATCAAGGCTCCGACTGCACATTAAGACGCTTAAACATATTAAATCCAACTACCCAGAGACGGCACTCCTGGGCACGGCGGTTTATTTTCTGTTGTTATATGGCTGTAGGGACCAAAAACAACAAATTAGTCCCATACACTAACAAACACATCACTTATTTAACAGTCCTTGCTAATTAGCTGAATTAAAGTCGAACGTGGAATAGAGGAGCCCCTGAGGTACTTTATCACACACTGTTTGATTGGTATTCTGTTCGAACTTGCACAGTAGTTGACAGGTCCAATAAACTGAAACAACTTCTCCAGTCTTTTTAACTCCTTCACTCAATGAATCATTCATTTCTCATCCGTTTGACCCAATTTAAACTAAATAAATAAACAGAGAGGGACCAGACGTTCAGATGTATACGGAGGTATTTACTGCTCACCTATTTGTAAACCTAGATTTAATTTTGTTTTGAAACAACTTTTTTATGCTCATCCTACATTTAAATGTTTACTGAATTAAATGTAGGGCTTAAAATCAAATAGCAAATCATAATATCATATTAATTAGTGAGACATAAGTCTAAAAGTTGGTCCATGTTTGATACCATAAAGTAGATGGTAAAGAAAATACAATATATTAAAGTGACAGATAAAAGTGAGCAAACTCTCTTGCTAATAAAAAATCCAATAACCTGAAAACAGAAAGTTCCAACATTATGTGTGAGTGTCAAGATTAGACAAAAAAAAAGAAAAAAAAAGAAAACTGTTGGTGTGGCGGGCGTCACGTAATGGCACCAAACAACAAGGTAGAGCTGAGGTCTGTTTTTAGGGCCCATCAGCTGTCTGGACTCTCTGATGATGATGAGCCATCAGTCCTGCTCATTATTACCTGACTAATTACAACGGCTACCTCAGGCTGGCAGCCCTGTTTCTGTATTCATAATCAAAGTGAAATTAAACTATTAACTGAATTAATGGTGCACTGGTGCATGTTGTGTCAGCATACAAGAAACAGCATGATGTGTGTTTAAGTGTGTTTACATGTGTGCGTGTGTGTGTGTGCGTGTGTGTGTGTGTGTGTGTGTGTGTGTGTGTGTGTGTGTGTGTGTGTGTGTGTGTGTGTGTGCGTGGTCTTGTATCTGATACAGTGTAAGGGCCATTTTCGTAACACGCTAGTGGGGACCGACTGATGGCCTGATGGGACCTTATGAGGGCCATAAGAGGATGCGCTGCTTTTGGGATTATGGGTTAAGCTTAGGACTAGGTTTTGAATTGTGTTTGGGTTAGGTTTAGGGTTAGGCATGAACTAGTAATGGTTAGGTTTAGAGTCAAGTTAAACCTTTAGCAATGAATGAAAGTCTATGTAAATTCATTGTGACGATAAAAAGACACCCTCTGCATAGTTTGCTTTTTTGCATGCTTTTTTTTGTTCTTTTGTTAGTTCATATATTGAATCGAAGGGGTTTATTTATGGATATAAATAGAAAATTAAACAATTATGTTTGGAGTATATTTCTGTATTTACAAAATGTTTAAATTTCTATCAATGTGAAGTTGTGTAACCAAAAAATGAGGCAAAAACTCTTAATGCAGACAGGTGCAGTGGTACGATAGTTATTATCCAATGTAAGGCCCAGATGTGCAACAGCACTTTAATAGTTCTCTGAAAACAATTTTACAATAATTCCCAGGATATTCTAATCAGATTCCGTTTCCCACAGTGGAAACATTGTGCTGAAATGACTAAATTAGTAACAGTCGCTATTTCATAACAGCTGCCCAAGAATCCAATATCAAAGGATTTGTTGAACGTTGAATAACTTAAAATTAATTGGGTTTTTGACAAACTTAAGCCACATCAAGCTACATCAATTTACGTTTGCTCTTTTTTGGACCCGGCTCTGTTTGCAAATCACTTCAAACCGCTCCGTTTCTTTGTTCGTTCAGATAAGGACCAGAGCAGCAAAGCAGTCGTTCCGCTGCGATCGCTCTCGAGCTGCCGTGGCGCAGCCAGTGTCCTGCCACTTTACGCTCAACAAGAAATTGTTCGAAATGAATCTCTCCCTTGTTCATTCCTTCTTGATGTCTTTGCTCACAAACATCGTTTTATTGTGGCCGAATTCCCAGCACAGCTGCTGTCACTCACATGCTTTAATGATTTTACCAGAAAGGCACGAGGGAAGTTCTGACTGAAAAGTGGTCCATGTGGAACACTTTATGCGCATTAATTACGCTCGGACTGATGTTCTCAAGCCTTTATCTCTGACAACATGATAGAAATTTAGCTTACAGCTAATGGGGAAAAGAAAAAAAGATTACATCTACATGGGGGCTTTATTAAAGTATGTTCAATATCGACTTAAAGATTGTCATTTTCAAAAGATGCTTTTAATCTGACAAATGGGCCTCATTGGACAGCATATTCTAACTGCATGCTCAATCACTTTTGAAGCTGTATAAGTTTGGTGTTCCTGTTTAATTAAACCATGATTGTTTCAGCACATCAGCCAACAAAATCTTCAGTTTTGCAAATCAAAGGCGTTGACACTGTTATTTTCTCTACGTTCCTGTACAAGGGGAAAACATGACGGTGCAGACTGCATGAGGCTCCTACTGTAGTACTTTTTTTCACCCAGTCACAACACAATTAGTACAGCAAGACATTTTTCCCACATAAGTGAAATAATCTGTCAGTGGAACAAGTTCTTTGTCCTCAACATTAAGGAAATATTCACTTAACAAGCTCCTATATGGTGCTGAAAAGTTACTTGTGAGTCAGTTTTGTCTTATTGAAGTGTACTAAGATATTTGCACTAGAAACAAGTGCAAAGATTTTGTATTTTGTTTTTGCAGTGTAAAACATGTTTACAGTTTTATCATCCAATGAAAATGATTTGTGTTTGGTAGATTTCTTTATCTCCTACATCTGTACAATCAATAACTCTTTTTTTAGTTGGTAACTCCGACCCATAAGCTAGTTATTACCCAATAAAGTATGATTTGTCATCCACATGGACCCATTTGACCAGATCTGGTCAGATGTGTCCACATTGGGTTGTTCTGGACAAGTGATTGGGTTCAGGTCTGTCCATGCGCACAGACCACTAAGCAGGAATCGAGCTGTTATCTGTTGCATTGTGGAGTCAATTTTGACAAACTGGAAGGACAACACACCACTACTGGAAACACGTAGTTTTAAAAAGACAATGGAGGTTTTCACTATAGTTTCATTTTTGTGAAGTGTGTGTATTAACGCATGGGTAGGACTTCTGTCACACTTTTTGATTTTTAGTGATCGATGCTTATTTGCATTTTGTGTTCTTTATTTTTGTTTTTACGTTTCAAACTCACATGTGCACAATATATTTGCCAAGCAGTTCATTTTTGCGTTTTTGACCCTTGTCGCAGAAGTCCCTCCCCCAGCCCCACGAAGCTCTAAAATAGAGTCCAGACAGGTTTGACATTTAAAACAAAAACATAAGCAGGCTGCAAAATAATACATATTCATCCTTAACAAAACAGCACCACTAAGTATGAGAAAAGGGGAAAGTGAAGAGGATGGAAAAGGCAAGGGAAAGTAAGGATTTCTCAATTTCAACGGATCAACGAGTTTTCAAATTGAACACTATTCTCGTTTAAAATTCAGACGGGAATCCAGCGAGATATTAGTGGGGGGAAATCAAGAGGGAAATTGGGTCACCTGTGAGCTGCTCATTTTATGCAGTCAAAACAAATAAGTAATTTAAAAAGGAAAAACGAGGAGGGGGGAGAGAAGAGAATTATAATGACTGGGGAAAAAAAAGAAAATTATGTCAGACACAATGAAATGGGAGAAGACGAAACAAAAACCTTCAAGTAGACGGAGGCACCAAGTCGGGTCAGAGAACTCGTACAACTTTTGGACCGTAGTTCATGAAACTTAAACGGGCTCAATCAGTGTGAAGAAGACTGGAGGTTAAAGTCTTGGCTGCTGTTATCTCATTTAGGTTTAAAGCGAATGGCTATTGTTTTGTGGACAAACACTTTTTTTAAAAAAATAATGCAGACAAGTTTGTTGGGTTTGCAGAACAGAGGGAATCATGTGTGAGCAGGGGGCAGTGGCTACAATTTCAAACAACGTTTGTTTTACAGTGTAATTAGATATCGACCGAAGTGATTGCAGTATAGAAAATAAGAAATGGAGAAAATACTTAAGGAGAAAGTTTGCTTCCCCATGGCTAAAATTAATGTTGAGCCTCACCATCAAATGGTAAAGAGATAAAATGTTTTTATACAGTATATTTTAAACTTAAATCTAAGTTTTTGAATTTCAAGTTATTTTTGCCCCCATATGGGCAAAATATCTTGGATTTTTTTCTGGACTTTCTTAAAAAGTTAGAGATTTTGCATTATTTGTTAGGGGATTTGGGTTAGAAATTGATTCATATGCGAGCCAAGGTTACACAAAGCTTGGAAAAAAGGCGACTCTTTTCAACTTTCAGCCAGCAGCAGCAGTAATAGTGTTTTTTTAAAGAAATTTCAAGGCAATTTATCTGGTACACAAATAAAGACCTTACAGAACATTGCATCCTTTACCTTGATAAGGTTCGGTCAGTCGTTTGCTCTTCCAATCTGCAACACAACACGATTCAGCCTGATTTTTGTATAAGTAGCCCAAAAATTCTCAGTAAAGATGAACTTTCTGTCAAAGTTTCTCTCAGAGAAACTAAATAAAAGTTTAATTTTGATATAGATTTCCAGATACCACTTAGTACTATTTACCAATGGTCATCAATCAATGGTAAATGATTCCTCAAGTAATTTAAGGAATTACTTGAGCACAAAGTTTAAATAAAATGACACCAATCCAGATTCCCACTGAATATGTGGATGTCTTATCCATATCCATACTAAATGTGCAAATTTTAGATGGATTTTTTACAGAGCAACAATGGAAATGTCATTTACTTTTAGTGATCCTCAAATCTTGCAGTAGGACTTTCACGTAAAGACGGTGACTGGAATTTGAAACAAAATAACAAAATATTTAAAACTTGACTTTCACTTCTGGTCTGAGACTTGACTGTTTGTAATAGTTTATATCTCATGTAATGAAGAGTGAAAGGAACCTGAGCAGAAAAGATGTGATTGATTATTAGCTCGTCACGTTGATGAGGTGTTGATCGCTCAGAGTTTTGTACTTCCTTTTGGAAGATATTGATGGGGGTTTTGTTTCCCCCAAAAATGATGCCTTTGGCAATTTCTCTCTCTACATGTGGAATTAAGTGTTTTAAAAATTCAAGCAATAATGTACATGCAAATTAATTAAAGGGTTTAAACAAAGTTATTAAATGTTCTTGTGGTAATTTACGCCTCAGGACAAAATATACACGTTTTTAAATCTTCTTATAATGGCGTATAGTTAGAATGGGGATGTTACTACATGTTAAACTGTGAAACGTGTCCAAGGAGAAGCTTTTTAGCAACTATTTATGTGTGCCAGGCAGACATCATGTTTCATTGTGCTTAATTAATTTTTCACCTACATTTTAATGGAAACTGTACTGCCTCGTTTCAGTAAAAGCAGTAAATATTTAGATGTTCCTCTTTCCTCTCTGCCCTGCCCTCTACAGGACAGTCCACTGATTTTCCAGTCAGACAGAAATGTGACGGTCAACGCTAGAAATGATCAGGGACAACTGACTGGTCAGCTCACCGTGGGTAAGACACACTCGCCACACACAGACAGTCCACACATGCCGTTTTCCCTCTGAATGAGGTTCAGCCCGCCTGTGTTTTTTTTTTTTTTTTGTGTGTTAAAACGTTAAAATTTAAAGTGTTCTTCTAGTTGAAACCTAAATGCTTTCCCCTCCATTTTGACAGAGAAGCTGTCTTTTGTCATTAGCTATCCAGCTCACTTTTTTCTTCTTATATAAAATCATGCTTTCGAGGCAAAATTCACTAGTCTAAACTTCACTAGTATTAAACTGATTTTAGTGACCTTACATCTTTTTAATGTACCATGTATTTTCACTTTTGTTACCTTGTAGTTATGCGAAAATGTGTAGTTGTTGCACATTTTTACATAAAAAAAAATGCAAACTTGTATTGATGTAAGTATCTTTAACTTTGGAAATTTTCCTTGTCTGCACTTTCATTTTTGCTTTGACTTCTGACCAGTTCAGGGAAATCTCCTTCCCAAGTTTAAGTGTTAACAATTTCTGAACAAAAAGAAGTAATCCAAATATTTTTGAGCTTTAGATGTGACAAGAGGGCTAATGTGAATTGTGCAAAAAAAAAAAAAAAGTAAACCCAGATTAATGATTGTTTTGCAATACATCGATGAACCTGTAGTATGGAATAGGGTTAGGGTAGGGTTAGGGTTAGGGTCAGGGCGCTGACCACCGGGCGGTCCATCATGTATTTGTATTAAAAGATGTTAAGTAGACAATAAAAGTAAAAATATTACTGGGTAATTAGATGTTATGGGAAAATATCGTCAGTGAACTGCTATATAAACCCACAACTAATTTTAAAATACACCGGGTGGAAACCCTGACATGTATATTTAGCTCTCTTGGACATCAGGTTCTCTGCTTCACTGAAACACTTTTAGATTTAAGGTTCAGATGTGACTTGCTGTACATTTTCAAAACCTGACTCACTGAACACGTTGGATAAATCATTATAAACAAAATAATCATGTCAAAAATGCCCTCAAACAGATGGTTGTTTTGTTTGTTGTTTGTTTTGTAGTAAAACATACCTTTGCTCAAACCAGACTGTAGCTGTTGGCCACACATAAACATAAAATCTCACAGAAATGGAAAGCTACAATAACAGTCTGACAGCCAGGTGACATGAATTGTGTTTTTCTGTTTCTGGAACAGAAATTTTCATTTTGATGTAAACATGAAGGACCATGAATAGCCGCTCTATTACCATCGGCAGGCCAGATGTTGTCTATAGTATTTCTCTTTCCGAAGGTTTGAAATCCCTTTAGCTCACTTCTCACTGTTAAACTCGCTATAGCCTCTTCTCTCAGCAAGAAAAGTATTCCAGCTCTTGTGTGTGTGCCTTAAGCATTATGTGCTTCCTCTACAGACACTAGAGCTAGTCTCTTTTTTAGAAGTATTGGGCCTGGCAGTCGGCTTCGGTCGACTGTGTTTCACTAGTTGTGGCTTATTGAGATTCTGTTTTAACTTTAACTGAATAGATTTGAATTCATATTTGCAAGGAAGTAAAACTTATCCATTCACATAACCGCACTTAAGCCTACATTTCAGTCAAAACCGTGCACGCAAGTAAATGTTTCATCAATAGCGAGCTGCAATGTGCAAACATCGTCAAACCTAAGTGCTGTGGAAAATTTCAGTAACTGGCTGACTGTATAAAATAGGACAAGATGAATCCTCTTGTGGAGTTTCATCTTTCAGGCACCAGAAATCCCCTTGGCTTCTTGATCTCATCCCGCTGCTTCCCCCCTCCTACCCAGTTGCTCTTGTGCTGACTCAGCACCAAAATTAACACAAACGCACTGAAAGACAGGACCAACCACACATGTTCTCCGTTCGCCATCGACGGTCTCAAAGGGAGGTTCAAAAAAATCCTCAAAGAAAGACGGTGATTTCTCCTCCTCACGCACTCTGAGGAGAGAGAAGTTCCACCTTATTAGCATTCATGACTTGAAACACACCAGAGGACCAACTTTCTTTAGCTTATACAAGAGATACTGGACCATTTCAATTAGCACCATGGATTTTCAATTAGCACAAACTGCCCAATTCCCCCAGCAGTTTGTGTCTTAAGAAAAAAGGAAAATGGCCAAGCATGGACATCCAGCTTACATAGCAATAATTTATTACAATACTGAATGTGTTATCTCCAATTTCACAAATACAGTTTCTCTCCTCATTCAATCATATTCCATATATAAATTATAATCTACAATCTGAGAATGCCCAGATTAGGATTTTGCTCTCAGATACCAATCTGAGTATTTTACTACTCTTAAAGGTACAGTATGTAACTTTTTAATTTAATAATCATTAGTTCTTTATTTTTTGAACAGATTTTTTAAAGATTTTTTAAAGATTTATCCGTGTGTTCTGATAGCATAACTTGAAACAGAAACAACCAATTGGAGCCATGAGGATGGTCTTGGCGCTCTCAGTCATACCTGTGTACACTTTGCTCATGCCTGTGTATGTTGCTCATACAGTATGTAACTTTTTAATTTAATAATTATTAGTTGTTTATTTTTTTAACAGATTTTTAAAAGATTTTTAAAGATTTATTTGTATGATTTATCTGCTAGGCTAGTTTACTTCTGACATAAATGTTAAGACTAGTTGGTAGTTGGCCACCGAATGACGGTGGATAAATAGATTTTTTCTGTAAAGGTAAGTTGTTTCCTTGCCTTTAGCACATTGAGGAGCGCATACACAAGGACGATTGACAGATTTTCAACCTGCTTCTGATTGGTGAAGGAGAAAATTTAGGTTGTTTTGGTCTTTCTTTTAAGTCATATGTCTCATATTATACTGTTCTGGCATGGTCACAGTTTTTCTTAGTGAAAATGTCACGATCAGACAGCGGGGAAGTAGGGGAGTTGTCCCGTCAGACCATCAGTTCCCGAAACCACGTACAAAAAAAATAAAAGTAAAAGCGCACACAAGGTCAGATTAAAAAATACAAATAATCCTACAAGAGTGTTGAGCTAAAATAACTTTGATCAGTCTATCGTAATTCGCATGCCACAAAATAAAAACTGAGGTTCAAATCAGCAACCCATGAGTTACAGGACAAACTCCTACCTCATGAATCATCATCACCCCTACTTAACTTGCATAAAGTTGTGGAAAATTCTATATAACACTGGTTACATTTTCTTCTAGGGATGAAAAATATACCATAACATTTAATGTCCAAGCCAATTTCTTCTGAAGTCCAAAAACTGTTAAGCTAGATTGTGGTTAAACAAATCTGAGCGAAACACAAAAACAGAGCTTGAAGCAACTAATAGGCTCCGGACAAAACGACAAGTCACTTTTGCGTACCACCATGTGGATGATATTGAAATGAGCACAGCTGTGGAAATTATACTCTCGAAAGCAAAGAGGCAAACATAAAGAGGCAGCCCTACAAAAGAGCGCAGCAGGCGTTTCTCTCAGAAACCAAAACTTAAACAAAAAATCAACACAAGCAAATAAAACCAAGACAAACCCAATAATGATGCATGAAAACATCCCAGTGAAAGACAAAAAAAACAACAACTCATAAACACACAGGGCCTTCACACCTTGAGAAAAAAAAAGAAGGCAAAAGAAATGTCTTTTTGGCCTTTTCAAAGTGAACAACAGCCAGCATGTCAATGATGCAACAGCAGGAAACAAGAGGGTCACTGCATGATTTGAAGTGTTTTTACCTGCCAAAGAGCAGAGCAGGCCCTCTGCTGCACCACACCAACCCTACATGTCACCTTAAGGTGTTTTTTAGACCTCTCAAAAAAAATGAGGACAGAGGTTTGAAATGGTAGAGAAGAGAGATACCGGAGACAATGGTGGAAACTGCACCACCAAGCAAGATCCAGTTCAACTTATGACTTTGCCACAGGTGGGAAATCAAGATTCATGTGCTAAGGACAGAAATTATTTATTTGGGGTTGATTACAGCCATTAATAAAGTAAGGGAGGGGAGAATAAGACGGGGCGAAAGATGAATGAGCATCATTTTCTTTCCACATTAATCAGCAACATGCCTGTGATCTCGGGGCTCTGCGAGGCTTCGAAAGATGAAATGCTGGAAATACTGATAAGTTTCTGTTATGCGATATGTATATCCACTCACGTCTTAAACAACTAACACTCAAACAGCTATGGAGACATTCAAAATATTACAATACAATGTAGAAAGGCTCACTTATAGAACAAAATTCTCTCTTGTTTATTATTTTTAGCTATTCAGATGAAGAGCCACTTCAAATGTTCCTGTATGTAAACATTACTGCAATATTTCTATTCAGAGTTATTCATACATTTCCCTACATGAATGTCAATAAAACGATCTTTTTGTTTTGACTGTTTGCTCGTCAGTGAAGGTTTTGGCATCGCAGCAACGATGTTGATCAATGCAGCTTGTAGTGATTTGTGTTATTTGTCCTGATCAATGGGTGATTGGGTTTTGGTTTCATTTTGTGTTCATTCTGTTCATCCCTTACTTATTCTTGGGTTTTGTGCATTTCAGTTCATTCTTTTGTTTAAGGCTCATGCCACTTTTTTGTCCAATTCATCTCATTTTGTGATTTCCATGTCAAGTCTCCCTGTTCTCTCAGTTAACTAAACTCATTTGCTCCCAGTGTTATTCTCCACTCAAGCCTTAGAACTGGTATCTCATCAAGCTGAACTGGAATCCAACAAAAACGCCAACCATAGCAAAAACAATAAAGCAAAACATTACTTCTTTTGATTTTCAAAGGACATTGATTATGGTTCCGGTTATATATTTAATGTTCTCTTTTGATGTAACAGCACATTTTGAGAAGAAAAGCATACTGGATTAATATAGCATGTATAAATTTCACACACTCCAACCATTTAAAATGTAGTTTGTAGTTTCTCATTATTCAACAGCAACTAAGGGAAACCTAATCCATTATACATCTATACAAGTGGTAGTAAACTTGTTCAGGGGACAACTGACAGATGATATGCATTTCATTTTTTAGTTCTTGGGTGCCCCAATGCTTTCTGATGTTGCTCTGAGCAACTGCCCATGTTGTATCAAAAACTGCCACTGGACACATGTGTTCTAAACATTACTTTTTGTCTGAAGATTTTCAGTTCTTCAGGTTTTCATGTTCAGGCTAGGGTTAAAGGAAGTCATATTGTTTTAAACACTCATTTAGAAATGTCCCTCTCCATTAATTTCAGTGGAACTTGTCCTCTTTATGAGGACCAGAGACGGCAGTCAATGGTCCTCGTCTGGCTGAGCAACCGGCATAATTCATGCATGTAAAATTTTGAGCTTTTAAACATAAATATAAATGTGCATACACAGGGTAACAATGAAACACACAAGAAAGTTGAAAATGTTTAACTTTTGTCTGCCGTCTGCTGTCATGGAAACTATTTATTTTGTTGTTGTTCGTCATGCTCGTGTCGAGTCCATAACGTGATACCATGAGTGAGCTAAAACTCCATCAGAGAGGAGCTTTTAGGTCAAATAGTAGTTCCATTAATCTGTGTTATACAACATTAATGTGTTAAAATTTTCTGATTTTCACAACAAACACAACCACAACATCACCTCATGGTGCTTATTTGCTTGGTCATGCACTGATGTGGGACGGCGTCCTGCACTTCAATCAGTATTTGTTGCAACGTATAGTCAAATACATGCATTAATCACTCTGGCATGAGCAGCACACTCAAGACAAGCTCTGTCTTTAATGAATATTACAAAAGGGATCATATTAATGTTGCATTGATAAACTATACAAAACCCAAAAAGCCTGTTTAAGTATAAAAATGCTCAGAGGTTAAAGATGGAGAGTAATAAATAAAAAACGCTCGTACAAAGTCAGAGCTGCTTCATCTTTCCCATTTGCAAAAAAATTTCCAACCCCAGGCTTTTTGGTCTGCACAGTTTTCAGATTCTTTTTTTTTCCTAGCACAGACGTCTGCTTCAGCAGAAGGCACGAATGTTTCTGACATTCAGTCATTACTGCCAACATATTCTAGCGTTTTCGCAGCCCACTGCAAACTGTCAGCCCTGGTTGTGTTTAAAACTTACCACATGGTTAGAGGCCAGTTTGGACCTTCTGCATTTTTATGTAAAATCCACACAGTTTTAAATGTTTCTAGGTTTTCAGGGAAAAATAGTGAACTGTTGTTCTAACCTTGGGGGATATTATTTAGTTATGTTGGAGAGTGTATTATTCAGGACTTCAGACGGAGCAGAAAAGAAAAAAGATTAATACTATGGTCTCCTTCACGAAAAATAACTTTTCTCCGTTTGTGCCGTTGCTTAGAATGATTTAATTGGACCATCAATTGTAAGTCATCTAACAGCACGGCTGGGATGGTTCCTTTATCCCTGTGCTGAAACAAATACAGGAGCATCTCAATAAATTTGAAAATAACCTAAAAAAATAATGTTGGTAACTTGAGTCCAAAATTAAAACCCATTAAGACAAAGGTGTATTTCAATCATTTATACTGTTTCACCATGAAGAGGGGAGTTTTATTTACAAATGTCAGACCGTTGAACAGTACCAACTGTACAGTATGCGCTCAGTACTTTGTCAAGTTCCTTCTTTGCATAATTACAAACCACAATTTGGCAGGGTGAGTCGGGTTTATTTGTGTTGCACGTTCCAGCGACAAAGCAGTTCAAAGTACTTTACACCATTAAAACATCGTATGGTCATCAATTATGAAACCAGCAATAAAGATTACATTTTGTCAAATGCCATCATCAAAGTCATCAAGCAAACACACATCAAATGTGACGATCAATGTTCCACTGACTGCTAATGGGGGACAACTCTAAGCAGGTGGGTTTTAAGGAGTTTTGTAGTTTTCTAGAAGTTTGTTCCAGAATTGTGGTCCATAGAAGCTGAATGCTGCCGTGGAAGTGCCAACTTCTAGAGGGAAATGGTGTTCCCGTTTTGGGGGATATCAGCATGAAAGCTCTAAAATATTATCCCAGATGACTCTTCCAACTTTAAATGTGATCAAACGCAGGTAACAAACATTCTCTAATCCTCCTAGCATGTTGGATTCTGTGGCTTCATACTTCCAAATGAAATGGTAAATTTGTTTTCATTTGACTTTGACTGTGGTTTAGTTCAGTACTCTGACTTAAGCCTACAAATTGAGGATTTCCCTTAAACTCTTCTTTCTAACTTGCTCTGCCTCCTCATGGCTGCAGTTGCCATGTTGTCTCTGCAACTTTTTCTGCAATTGTTTTCTTTCCACTTAATTTTCCACTAATATTCTTCAGAACAAGATCGTGTGAACATCCACCTTGTTTTGTGGCTCACCCTCAACACTATGACCGTCAACTGGACATTTTTGGTTTTGATGGAAAACAAATTCTTGAAGCACATTAATGTTTTCAGACGTCTGGAAAAAAAAAACTGCAATTATGTACCAATTTGAAAGTCCATGTGTAGTTTTAGTGATGCATAAATTAAAAATGTTTACATTTTCAAGCATTTTCCTTTCTGAAAAGTTTTTTTTTTCTCCTCATAAGTAATAATCAATATAATGACATATTACTCTGCCAGATAACTTGGTGCATTTTAAGCTTATTACTTCATTAAATCCTCAAGTGCAAAATTATCCCAATTTAAATCTGTCACCAAGCAACATTTTATGATGCAGTCTGTTGGTAAATGCATAAAAATTAACAAGCCTAACAAAAATGGTTTATAGCTATATCTCTATAGCAACAGTATATCTGCAATGTAGCTTTGTTGATCTTATGAGTAACAATTTGTATGTTGCGGTTTTTATACCTAATTTCCTTCTAAAAATATGTTTTCTGACGAAACACGCTCTAATACACTTAATATCATGCAGTTGCAGACCATGGAAAATGACCACCAGACAGTATCTCTTTTAATAAAGTAACACCATAAACTGTAACAGACACTTTTTTGTAAATATTGAAACAGAGCCACGCAGTCTGAAGTAGCAACAGAAGCTTTCTGAAGTGTTTTCTGCTGCTTATTAAATATTCCATTGAGGATTATCAGTCTGTGAACATCTTTAAACAGAGGAAGGAAATTTAACAAAGAGATCGGGGTTATCTCTGTGGTATTACATGTGACAAACACATAAGTGTTTGCTTAATTGCTAAGCAGTTTTACCAACAACAGACCTTGACCCAACATTACCACGACGCAACCTGACAGCAAACACACCACATGTTTTATGGATCGTCAGTATAAAGTGGGGCCAAGGGATATGACCTTTAGTTCAGGCTTATTTTATTAATTTCCAACCAGCATCAAACACCAACAGATCACTGGTGGAGAATGAATTGAGTTGTTTGATCTGCACATGTGAACAAGTGGTGAAAACATCATTTATATATGCTATATTAAGGTCAAATAACAGGCCTTAATATATGGGAACAGGCAGCCATGTGCAATTCGAGGGCCACAAAAAGGTACATAAGTGTACGAGTAATTCCTGGATGTCTATGTAAACTCATTTGTCGTCATAAAGTTTTATAGCTGGAAGACAAGTTTTAACTTTGTTGCTTAGATAAGCCAGAATAAAACGACTTTGTGTTTCTGTGGGTCTCAGACAGCAAAACGACAACAGGCTGAAATTATGATCACAGCTAACTACGACTGTTATGTACATCATTTGTTCCTCTGGAGGGGGGGGGGGGGGGGGGGGGGGGGGGGGGGGGGGGGCTTGCAATGATGCGGATTTACAATTACACTGAGCGTAATAGAGAAATAAATGAAATCTGACTTTGCAAGTTCTCACTACGCGCACTATAATCAGAAAACAATTTTAGCTGACATTCAACTGTTCAGCTGCTACAGCGATGCCATGTTAGTGGTTAGTGAGGACGAATGGAAGCTAAATTCAATTAAAGCTGTATTTAATTAAACGTATCCTCTAGTTGAAGACTTGCAGCAACCATAAGCGTTTTAAGAGCAGCGGAAGATGGATTTTGACTTTACAGTACCAGTCAGAAGTTTGCGTACTGGGAGCTAATCAGCGGTGTGAATGTCGTACACATTTTGGGATTTT
The DNA here is from genome assembly GCA_033032245.1 of Poecilia picta. NCBI lineage: Eukaryota > Metazoa > Chordata > Actinopteri > Cyprinodontiformes > Poeciliidae > Poecilia > Poecilia picta. The sequence continues at coordinate 25,930,231 of CM065353.1, read as the reverse complement.
GAATATAAAACCATTTGAATGACATTTTAAAACAAGAATTGGTTATCGTGGCTTTTCTGTAATGCAAGCAGAGGCTTCCTGTATAAGTTTGCATGTTGGTATCTAAATTGCTTTTAGGAGTAATGTTTGTTTGTTTCATGGTTGTTTCCCTGTCTTGTGCTTGACCGGGAGCTGTGGTGTGAAGCTTTCCTCTCTCCAAACGACTGAACATGGGCAACAAATATATGTAAGAATATAGAAAATCGATGGATGTCGGTGTCAGACTTATATTTTTATTTATGTTGCACATTTAAGAACAGCAAAAGTTGGCCAAAGAATATAAAGGCCAGGAAAAGTGAAAACTCTTTGAATAATTTAGTCTATTTTGCTTAATCAAAGTTCTTGGGAAAGGGTGGAGTTCTTAATGAGTATTAAACCCAAATGATGTACAACTTTGTTGTGCAACAATAGTTAGGTTTGAAAACGTAGTAGTTACTCTGGCAGAGTATTTCATGAGAGGTTTTTTATATTACTTGCTGATTTTAAGTGTACTAAGATATTTGCTCTTGAAACTAGACAAAAAAATATATCTGGTAAGGTTTTGTGTTCTTGCAGCGCATCAGATTTTTTGGTTTATGCATTAAAATAACATTAGTTGAAGGGATGAGTTCAGCTTCGACATTTTTCAAACCACGTTTTATGTTTTGAAATGACTCAAATGCAGCTTTTAAGAGCCTGACCTTATTACAACACCCCGACTAGGACTAGCGTATGCAAACTTCTGACTGCAACTACAAATTCAGGATCTGTAAATAATGCTACTGAGCCCCTCGTGCCTTTACTTCCCTCAGCTTCACTCTGATTAGACGCTGCTGAGCTCCATCAGTAACATACCTTTGAAATGATGTGTGAGATTTGACCAAGATAAAAGGCAGCATCATTGGAGTGAAATGACAAAGATAATGAAGCGACGAAGGTAAACCTGAACTTAAGAGAAGATAAAATGTCATTGGGTGATTCATTAATTTCAAATGACATCAGGTTCATGAGTTGTAAAGGGAAAGTAAAAGGTAATATTTTTTTTAAAAGGATCATTGAAGAAAGAGAATGGCTTAGCAGGAAAGGGTGTGTGAACATGCTAGATGAGAAAATGGAATGTGAGAATTTTCAAGATGAAAGTCTCTACTAAAGTTTATTTTTACAATAAATAATCAAAACAAACACACAAATGTAATACAAATGACATGTTTTTCAAATCCTACTTTGTCCCATTATCATCAAAAGCACAGTGTTCTTCTGTTTTCTCTGTTTTTGCTTCTTGAAAGTATCACAGAACCTCGTATGTTGCACATTACCGTTGGAGAAATTAGGGGAGGGGAAAAAAAGAAGTAATGTTAGAAAATTACTCCTCCATTTATATGGCACAGTTTTAGATAACCAGCATCATCCAGACACCAATTCACTGCCTCTAATCCCGGGACATCATCACCAAGGCGGGTGAAAGGGTACGGCTTCAAAACTCCCAAGTTCACTCATCATCTTTATGGTCGGCCATTCAGAAGACAAAGATGACAGGTTCTCACTCATTTTAACGAGCTGACAGCAACAGAGAGGAAGAGAGAGAACAGAGGGATGAAAGGAGGAGAGCAATAAAACTGAGATGAGAAGCTCAAGGCCAATCCATGCTCTTAGACCTTCTTTCTGGAAGATGAGCCCTCAGGAGGGAGCAGAGTAATGGCAGAGACTCTGCTGCCTCACTCATATCAGTAAAATTCACGGCCGAAATTAGGACGTCAAATTATAGTCCTGGTGAACAGTTTGGTCAGCCAGAGTTAACACTTTGTCCTATTCAATGTGATATTTCAGTTGCACTTTGAGTTTTTATATCTGGACAACAATCTATTTCGTCTTATTGAAGAACTTATAATATTTATTAGGAGTACGCTGATGTTATCGGCCAACCGATATACCGGCGCTGATTTTCTTAAATTTGGATCAGCCGATACTTAGATGTGAAGCTGATCTCTGAGCCCCTTGAGATTTCAGTTGAGGATATTAAGGGCTTCATAAGTAAAATGGATTATTATTATTGTTTTTATTTACCTCAGCAAAGGTTTAAAAATCAACCACCACTGTCCTCTTCTGTTCTCGTGTGAGAGACGTTTGACCGACATGTCTGCACATTTGTAGTTATCAATAGTCTCCCAATTCTTGCCAACTCGACACCTTTCTTGTTATATTTAGCAACATTTCAGACAACAAAATTGTTATCGGGAAAAATCAGAATCAGCTTGACGGGCTTTTTAAAGATTGGTAATCGGCGATCGGTGATAAAACCGTGATAGCTCTATCCCTGTTATGTAATTTATTTTAGTGCATCAATTCACCAAATGAAACATATTAGATAAAATAATCACATGTTGATGTTTTTATGTCTTATATCTGTTCAGTATGATTTTCCAATCATAGAGCTAATAAAAACACAACATTTAAGGGAATATTACATCAGACCAATACAAGATATATATTTCAATAATGAAAGTGTATTTATGAACTTCACACAAGGTTTTTCTCAAAATGTTTTAATCTGACAGACAAACCTCATCAAAACACATATTCAAATTTATAAATATCCACCCTTCCATCAATTGTCTATACTGCTTGTAGTAGCGGGATCACAAGGGGGCTTCTTGACCAATGGCGTCAGTCTCCATTGGTCAAGAAGCAAAGTTACACTCTGGACCGGTCATATGGCAACACAGAGGCACACAGGAAAGACAGCTATGCACACACTCATGCCTAGGGGCAATTTGGAGTAATGACCTGACTGGGCAGTCATGTTTTTGGATGTGGGAGAAAGCCACAGTATCTAGAGATGCACAGAGAGAACATGCAAACAGAAAGACCCCAGGCTGGCATTCAACTGCAGAACCTTCAGAAACAACAGCGCTACCAACCGCATCACCATGAAGCCCATTTAGCTGTGATTGCGCAAATATTTGGGATTTCATGTGCATTTGTGAGGTCACCAAGAAATGAACTTTTGAGTGACATTTAATGCCTTAGTTTCATTTGTACAAATGATTTACACTTTTCCTCTAAGACCTGAGTTTTTTGCAAACAGATTTGTTTGTGCATAAATTTACGTCTGCTCCTAATGGGGGTAGCGTTTGCATATTAGATTCCCTAAATCAAATGCATTTTAAACATACAGATGGGTTTTGCTTCAGAATTTACCCAACAGGGAATCCGTCTGCTGCAGAGCAGGAGCTGGTGCTCAGCGTGGCGTTGTGTAGGTGTGTTTGTGAAGAGGGGTAGAAAAAGAATCTGTTCATCTGTTTTGTGCAAACTTTTGTAGCAGCAAATGTAACTGGTGTTACAGTAGTAAATGTGGAGATTTTACAGAGAAATGACAAGGACCTTCAATGAACAGGAAGTCTTAATAGGACAGCAGGAAATTGATTCATTGTTTTCTTTAAAGCTTTTAGTCGTGAGCTTCTATGGCGTCTACATTGTCTAAACAATTTTAATGCTGTTTGAAACACTTTGACACCAGGTATGTACAACCTAGAAAATACAAAGTAGATCCTTCTTTTGCCTTTGGCTCTAATTGTTAAATATTGTAGGTTGTGAATACAATGATAAAAATTACAGTCACGTTTCCTTGATTTTGTTTTACTAAAACATCTAACACTTTCCCAGTTGCTTGGTGTAACTTTTCTACATCACTCAAGCAAACTTTGTGTAGCATCAACTCTAATCATGACAGAAAAGATACATTTTTAATTCAGCTGTTAACAAATAAGCTGAAATGAGGACTTTTTTTAAGCTATCTTGTCTAACAGAATCAAAGGTTTCACATTTACCATTATGCATTAAGGGTCTATGATGCCCAGTGCCCACACTCAACTGTCTGCTCTACAACTGACATGTGAAAGCTGACATGACATAATGGGAACTTGCTGGGTAATATGTCAGTACAAAAGTAACTAAAGAATGGGCAAAAACTGTAACTAAAATGTCTGCTTCTTGTATTTATATGAATCTCTGTGTTCTGGACTGGAAAATATCAGCAAACATTTAAATTAAGATACTAGGATTGAACTTTGAATGTAGTTGCATGATTACTGTTGATTATGATCATTATTTAAAGTTCCGGACATAAAGTTGTCCCCACAGGAAGTTGCAATGGTGCAACTGAATGTAAATTCACTCGTCATTCATAAACTTGTAATTTTCTCCAGTCACTGCAACTTTTCTGCAAATTTGACCAATCACGTTATTTTTTGTACTTTTTTTTCTGACCAATCACTGCAACTCATCCGCTCAACCCCCTTCTAATTTAGCCTCTTTTTTTTTTTTTTTTTGCAAAACCATTTTGTGATGTTTTTGTAGGATTTATTCCAACTGCACTTGAATGAGCAACATTGAATTTCTCTTATTCTTTGACAACTTCTCAAGAGATGATTTTATTTTATTAAAAATTTAATCACACTTTAAATACTAGTTTTAAGACAATGTCATGGCAAAAATAAACCTTAAAAAAGTCAACTTTGCAACTTTTTCAAAAGATGCAAAAAAAATCAGTCATTTTAAGACAACAATATTAAAAAGAAAAGCATTGCAACATCTATGAGGCACTGATAGACATCCATCCATCAATCCATCCATCCATCCATCCATCCATCCATCCATCCATCCATCCATCCATCCATCCATTCATCCATCCATCCATCCATCCATCCATCCAACCATCTCCATCATCCATCCATCCATCCATCCATCCATCCATCCATCCATCCATTTTCTAACACCTTTGTCTCTTAGTGGGGTCGGGAGAGTTTCTGGTTCCCATCTCCAGCTAACGTTCTGAGCGAGAGACGGCGTCACCCTGGACAGTCTGTCGCTGTGATAGAGATCTGATCTCATTATTTTGAAAATTACAGTATTTTGAAAATGCCTGGTTGAAAGTTTTGAATACTTATAAACAATCGTGTTCTGTACAAGTGACACAACCAAAATGGTGAGCTTCAAGAAATAAAAGAGATCGTGTCAGATAGAAACGAGGCCAAAATCCATTCTATTATTAATGGAGCAGGAAAGCAGATGTGTTCCATCATTCTTTTTTTAAAGCGTCATAAAGTAAAAGAGAGATGCTGATCCACTTGTCAGCTTAAGAGCAGCAACATTCAATCAGAGAGGACCTAAGTTACAGAAAATGCCACCAAAGAAGGAGCTGCTGGATGGTTCATCAAGTGATCGATGGCACATGAAATGAGTCCTGGAGGGAGGCGTGACTCAACATTTATTGCAAAAGATTTTTCAACAAGTGTGTTTTAGTGTATTTAATGTGTATTATTGTTTGGTTTGACCATCACAGAAGGAAAACCGGTGCATTCAAGCTCTGCAATTCACAAACAGTAATTTGTATCTGAACTGGAAAGCTATGTTTAATAAAAGTTATAAAAGTGTCAAAGATTGTTTTCAACAACTTTACATTAATAAAAACCAAACGTGGACACTTTGAAAAACTGCTAATTGGGCAAAAACAAATGTTACAGTTAAGTGCAGGCTGATAATCACAAGACTATTAACCATGTTTCAAAAGATAAACCTTGTTTATGAAAATAGTTTTAAAAAATGTATTTACAATCCAGGCTGCACAGTGGCGCAGTTGGTAGAGCTGTTGCCTTGCAGCAAGAAGGTTCTGGGTTTGATTCCCAGCCCAGGGTCTTTCTGCATGGAGTTTGCATGTTCTCCATGTGCATGGTGGGTTCTCTCTGGGTTCTCCAGCTTCCTCCCACAGTTCAAAGATATGTCAGGTTAATTGGTCTTTCTAACTTCTCCCTAGGTGTGTGTGTGTGGTTGTTTGTCCTGTCTCTGGTGACCTGTCCAGGGTGTACCTCACCCAGAACGATAGCTGGAGATATGCAACCCTCCCGACCCCATTAAGGGACAAGGGTGTTAGAAAATGGATAGATGGATATTTACAATCCTGAATGTCACACACCTGCAACTATTCTTCCTTACAAAATTACTGTAGTTCTTACAGATCTATCAAACATCCATCTCAAACTCAGCAGATACTTTGTTTCCTGTCGTTTGTGATTAAAGTCCATCTTTCAGTTTATTTTTGAATAAAGATGACGCTGGTTATACTGAAACTCCCTTCGACTGAGCAAATTAGTGTTGTTCCATTTTTCTTTAAATTTCTAAAGCCTTTTGTGATCACTAGGGGTAATGGCCCACTCTAGTGGTGGGAAGATCTTAATTTGGCTACAGCCACTGTAATACCACTGTCCATGGTTCATGAATGCACAATTTATTGTCTCATATAGGATGTTGTCATATAGGTCTTGGACAAGATTTTAGCTTGTTTTGCACAAGATTGGTGATATAGGTTGAATTTCTTTTCTCTGCATGTTGATCTATGCCATGTCACACACCCCATACCAAACCATGTACACCATATCATGTGATACCAGACTGAGATACCATTTCAGACCAAATCACACATATTTAGGAAATGATGTACAGCTAACTAAAGAGTCGCATGAAGTGATTACTCTCGGCCTCATTACTTCCAAGACAAATTATATTACGATAACCAAAATACCATTTAGGAAAAGTAAGTATTTTTAACTGTCAGGTTTAAGACTTGAGTCGCACCAAATCTGTGGTGTTTTGTTTTGGATGTGGCCGTGAATTAAAAATTAACATATTAGGGCTAGTCTAAGTCTGTCTTCATAACACAAGTTCAATATTGGTCCTATGTAAAGTCAGAAGATTTTGTGCAACGTCAGTGTTCTTCAGTAGATGTTAAACCTGACAGTGATTTGCACAAGAATAACAAAGGGTTGTTTCTTGAAAATAACAAAACAGCTACAGATGAGTGGAAAAAGGATGGATTCTTTATGTATCTCCGTGATACTCCAGCAGCAATTGAGTTGCAATCCATAAAATACAAGTCTTCTGTGTAATAGCTGCAGCTTAAACAACTCCAGAGCTAAAACTTTGATGACCTTCCTGCTCCATCCTAAAGATGACAATCTCATGGTTCACTCGACAGCATCTTTTTATATTTTTTTTCTTTTTCTAATCTAACAGCATAAATAGTACACATACATGCTAAATTGATGTTCTTAAAGACCTACCACAGTACTGATTGTATTCTGTTGTAAGTGTTGAACCCTAACAGGGAGCACTTACAGGATTGCCTGGTCACTGAGGATGAAGTAAAGTTGGATGCAGACATTCTTTCCAGTACTTTGTTTAATTTTAGGCCAGCTTTTAGTCAACCTTTTCTCGGCCAGAGGAGTGGAGGATGACATCTTTTTTTTTCTCCATTTTTTTCTTGCGTGGTTGTATGGCAACATTTTGTAAAACCTTTTAGAAAAACACCTGAGGTCAAACTGCTATGAATGATAGCGTAAATAGCGTCAAGATATGTGGATTAGTCATTTAAGGTCTGGTTGATTTTGAATCTATGTCATAGGTTTTGCAGGTTAACCTAGTGAAAAGACTAATTGTCCTTTTCAAAAGGCTAATTGTTAGTAGTAGTAACTACTAGTAGTAGTTAGCTACTAAATGTTAGTAGCTAACATTTAGCTACTCTAAATGTGTAACCTTGACATAAACGCATATATCCCAAATCATAAAGAGAATATGGTCATTTAGGCAATGACCAAACGCAGCTAAGTATTAAAATTTGTCACATACTAAATGTGTTTCTAAAATCCACATTAAACATTTACAAGGAGACAACAGTCACATTTCTACAACCTTACTTTTTAGTCGAAAGCTTAATGCAACATTTAGCCTATTGCCAGAATTTTACCCAGAGGAAACCTAAAAAGTGATTAAAAGGAACAAAATAAGGTTAAGTTTCTCTCCACGGCCAAAGGACAAGACCAACCTAATTTTGGATGTGTTTCTTAGAGCAAAAACACATTAGCATTCACAGATGCAAATTTGCCTGTCTGTGCATGCGTGCCAGAGCTGCACACACGCATTAAGACAGGATTTTTTTTACATGAACGTCGCGCACTGCTTAAGCAGCTCCTCTGATTTCCCCATCTACAGGAACTTGAGGGAGCAATGGGGAGAACGAGACCTGTTTGAGAAAAGCTGCCATGCATAAAGTGTTTACTTGGCTTACCTACTCTACTCTTTGTAGCGACCCTCGGTCCTTTTATGGTGTCGTCTTGCGTCATATCCCTTCATTGCTGGAAGACCTAATTTAAAACCTTGAATTAAACTCCAGGAGAGCAAACCCATATAACTTTTATTATGGCCTCAACACTTTAATGGATGCTAGTAAAACAGTTAGAGTGGCACTACTTTAATGTGTTCTATCCATTAACTCTGAATGCAAATTAAGATGATACAAATTTATTGAATTTTGGGGGGAAATATGTCACTTATTTATTTTTAGAAATATACAAAACAGATATTATTCTTCTGGCTAGTTTTTACTTCATTTTTAAATAAATTTTTTCCTCTATTTTTTAATATCTAAAAACAAAGTGAAAAAATTCCTTGTAAATGTAGTGAATATCATCGAAGAGTCATCTGTTGACACCACTAGTAAAGATATGCTAATGAGCATTAAAGAACAGTTTCTTACTTCGTACTGTGTTAGCATAATCTCAAGCTGAAAAATTGTGGCGTCGTTGGACAAACTATGTCTCAAAGCCTCATGGATTTCACACCATGGCTCAAAGTGGGCATGAAATGCATTTCCACAGATTTATGGGCTCAGGAATTTTACAGGCACTAATACTGAGGAGGTAAATCGGCAGCCTTTTTCAGATTTTTCTCATTGTTTCTCTGTTGGCATGTTTATGAAATTGCAAACTAAGGCCCGTCTGTTTGCACAGCAGATTCCAGCAACAAGACAATTCAAAGTGCTTTACATGATGGAAACATAAAACAAGCAAAACATTACATTGGAGTGGCACAATAAAGAAAAGCAGTTACAAGTTCAGGCACATAATAAAGTTCTAGTTCATCTTGTTCAAAGGAAACTCTAAACAAATGGGTTTTAGCCTTTGATTTAAAGGAAGATTAGAGGAGAGTGAATCCTGAATCTGCTTCTCCATGTTTGGTTCTGATTCTGGGGATGCAGAGTGGACTTGAACCAGAACACCTGAGAGGTCAGGAGGTTAATACAAGAGATCATTGATGTTTTGTGGTGCTAAGCCATTAAGTGACTTTTAAGCTAATAAATATATTATCAAGTTTCTCCAGTAATGGGGAGCCAGTGGAAGGACTTCAGAACTGTGGTGATGTGCTCCAGTCTTCTAGCTTTAGTAGAAATGTGAGCAGCAGCTTTCCAGTTCAGCTTTAACTGTCTTTTTTTTTAAGCAGATCTGTGAATATATTGTTGTAGCAATCAGGGTGACTAAAGATGAACTCTCTCTAGATGTTGCTGCAACATTAGTTCTTTAATCCTGGAAATGTTCTTCAGGTGATAGAAGACCAACTTTTTAACTGCCTTTATGCGTCTCTGAAGATTCAGGTCAGAGTGGATCACTTTGCCTGGATTTTGGACCTGATCAGTCATTTCTAGCTGTAATAACTGCAGCCGTGTGTTGATGCTCCTCCTTTGGTCCAAAAACAATTACTTGAATTTTGTTTTTAATCCAGGTAAAAAAGTTTATGTATTTTTTATATGCATTCTGAGAGGGTTCATGAAAAAGACTGATGGGGGATATTTATGAAACCTGACAGTCAAAATATCCCATGAATCAGATCATATGGATTTTTCATAATATCCAAATGCAGATTTGATATCTGCATATTAATGTAGCACAAAAAGCATGTGCGTTTGCATAGAAGTACCATAACATGTAGATAACATTCAGAGATATCTGCGTTATACATGCATCATGCATCCTATTGCCTCTAACGTGCTCTCTACTGAACTGTTTTCTTGTTTCACCCTCTGCACTTCGTCCCATCAGCGAGGTACTCTGAAAGCATTTATTATTGCTGCAGGGCCCTGCTGAGGACGGCACTTGTAACTAAAGAGGAAATCCTGTCAGGAAGTGATTAAATCAGTAAATTTAAACGAGCGCATTAATTATTAAGGGTACCTAACAAGAACTCATGCTGTTTTTGGTGGTCACAAAATTACCTTGGTCTGATCAGGAAGAGAGACGTTCGCAGAAGGCAATTAGTTGTAAAAAAAACAGCTCAATTACACAGAATTAACATTTGCCACCCACAGGTCGGCGAGGAAAAGGAAACGGAAAACGGTGGCACGTCCATTAGGTTTTTGGGAACAACGCGTTCTGTCATTTGATGTGTTTTGCTGAGTGAAACCTGGGGTTCTTTTAACCACAGAGTTAGAGCAGAGACACTGGAACCCTTTTAATCTTCCTCCTTTAGGACAAATATAATAAAATGTAAGAGCACATTCTTTCTTGTGGATAAAAAAAAAGTTTTAATTTATCTCCAATGCTGAATCAGTTTCTATTTAGTTTTTTGGTTACACTTTATTTGAAAAGGCTGACGCAACATCATTACAAATGACGTAACATAGATGTTATGAACATGAATGTTTGACTCTTATGAAGTGTAATTCGGTAAATAACGACACTTTTAATGCAAAGTTGCTTTAAAATTTGCACTAAAACTCATTTAAAAGTGCCAACTTTGCATTAAAAGTGTCATTATTTACCAAATGACACTTCATGACAACAGTCATAAACATTCATAAAGACTCCTTCATGTTCATAACGGGTGTTATGTCATATTTATGACTGTGTCATGTCAATCTTATGAACACCCCTTCAAATAAAATACCAGTTTTTTTTTCTTTTGAATATTGAAATAAATACTCAGAAGTAATTATTTTTTTCTAGCTCGGTGTCACGCGGCTCTCTGCCAGTTCTCCAAACAATCATTTAAAACAAATAACCCGCAGCCACTTTCTCCAAATGTTGTGGCTGCTGGCACACTACGTAGAGTTTTAAATGGCTTTGTGTTTACTACCCGTCCTTTCCTTTCCTCAGGTTACCTTATTTAAGAATTAAATTCATAGACATGGCTCTTGCGTAATCTCCCAGTACAGTGCCAAATGAACTCAGGGGAAAATAAATTGAAAGAAAGGCATGCAAGTCATAAGCTATACATTTTATGCATAGAAAATCATAAACAGTATTTAATATTATTTGTGAGTCGATTTTATCCTCCATTCTTGTTTTTATGTTGTTCCCGACATTCGGTTTGCCTCAGTGTATTTCCTCCTTTTCCTGCCTCAAGCTCAGCCTGTTTACACATTTAGACTTGGCTTTCACTCAAACCAGTCAGATAACTGTAAGCTTAAAGTTTGTGCAGTTGTCAAAATAAATAAAAAAATAAAAGAAGAAGCAGCTCCCTCCTCTCCGGCTCTCGGCTATCATTTCACTGCATGTCACGTCGCTCCAGTCATAAGTCACATAAGTTATGCGTCACGTCTCATCTGTGGCTTTTTAAAGCGCCACTCAGTTGATCACTAACACGAGAACGACTGGCTGTGGCCTCATTCACGCTCACGCCGCTATACCGCCCTGAATATGACGACTCCTCACACACACCTTGATGTCTGACAGTGTGTCTGCCACCGGCCTGTACATCGCGGCCTTTTTCTACTTCCAGTAAACATTAAATTATTAACAGTTCATATAGTTGTGGGGGTTTTTTTTGTTTTGTTTTTTTCACATTTTGTTTATTTCAAGGCAAGAAATGGTGGACTGACTTCTTGAGGTTAAGTACAACTTTGTTTAAAAAAGTTTTTTGCATTATTTTTGGTACATACAGAATGGATGGAGTTATTGCTGAGACATTTTTAAAATGTCAGATCAAAAACCAGAGTCATCCACACACATCACGCTTAACAAATCCTACTGCATCTGGAGCCATTATGTTTCTCAGTCACATTAATAGTAATAATAATGTCTGATTGGACTAGTTCAATGCGTCTTTTTTTGAACAGATGCTCTATAGACTAAAAGACTGGAGATGCTCTTTAAGTGGTCTGATGTCTCACCAGCACTCTGCATCCCTGATTGTTTGATGTGAAAGGCCGGCCAGCTGTTGGTTTAGTAAAACAAGAATAGTAGGCATTAACTACAGCTAATGGAACAGGACAAAACATTATATTGAGTTTAATAAAGCTTAATCAGACAAAATCTTTTTGAAACGATGAATGCCCAGTGTTGTAATAAATAGATAAATAAAAGAAAAAAAATGAAGCTAATTGGACTGTTTTAAAGAGTCTGTGCATGAAATATTCCTGTCTAGATTTGACAATTGCTCCCTTTTCATGTTTTCACAATCTCAAATTTGAAAACTTTGATAAATTAAGTAACCGATTAAGTTGTTTTTTTTGTTGTTTTTTTAGTTTATTAAATACCTTTATGTTTATGGGCATGAATAAAATTTCCAGAAAGTTTCCAACAATTTCTTATCTTTCTTCATACATTTGCTTACTCTGGTTAAGCTTTTTATCAACCTGAAATTTTAACAGGTACTCATACACTTTTTTAAGATCCACAGTATCTGTAAATGTGCAGGTGTAGCAGCTTCTGTCTCTCTCTCTTTTTTTCTCTTGGTTTTTCAGTATCTTTCTCATCTAAGTTCAAAAACACCCCACAACCACGGAGGAAGCAAAAAACACAATTTCCTGAATCAGACAAGTATTTTTAGATATGCTGACCTGCATCCATGCAAAAAAAAGAAAAATCTGCTCTATGAGCTGGATTTCAGGACAAAGGCCAACCAGCAAAACTGTTCTAGATACCTGAGACAGAATCCCTCATTTAAACATGCTTCACTTTTTGTCCCTCTTCATCCTGAATCCCTTTTCTCTCCTTTACTGATTTCTTCCATGCAACTCCAAATTCTCTCGCTAACTCAGACTCACACATAAACACACAATAGGCTTTTGGTTAAGCAAGGCACAATTACATTTTGTGTAGTGAGAGTCTAAACAATATAGAGGGACATAAAAAGACAGTGACGGAGAAAGATGAGGGAGGAAAAAAGCTTAATTCCAGATATCAGCCAATAAAGTTTGATTGTGACTCAAAAGATGTTCCAGCCTTTTAAGGAAGATGTTTGAGTTATAGCTTGAAAACTCAGATGGGAAAAGGGAATTAGGACGATTAGGACGCTTTTTATAGGTTCATCTATAATGAAGTAATAAAACGTTCTTGTCTAATTCATAAAAATATAAGATACAGATAAATTAAATTAAAAGCACGGTCTATATATATAATTTGCCAATTTGGAATTTGGTTGGCAACGTTTCACACCAGCTTGCAAGTCAGAGTTTAAATGACACAAAGCCTGCAACATGAAACACATTTTTGGGTAAATTAGATTTTTTTCCTTAAACCAAGAACCCTTTGCCATGTAGGAAGGTCCTGTGTTCAAATTCCAACCTGGAGTCTTTCTACATGGATGGATTCTTTCTGGCTACCATAACTTTCTCTAACAGTCTGAAAATATGCATTTTAGGTTAGTTAACTACTCTATTCAACTGTTCATATAACAAATTATTCATGAAGCAAAGTTTATTATTTTCCAACATCTCATCCTGTTAGAGATGAGCTGTTATCCTCTTCATCACAGGTTATTGGTTTTTATTTGCTTTGGAGATTTTTGACACACAGAAGGCGGTACAACCGATGGTGCTAGGTGACACAGTTTGAGAAGCGTGGTTGTAGAAGAGTCTATCCAGGTCTAGTTTTTACAGGATCGTTTAATTAAAGGCGCTTGTACAGCTCCAGTTTTGTGTTGTCACCAATTTCAAACTGTTTTCAACATGTACATTGTGTGTATAGTAATCCAGTATCAGATTTAAGTACTTTATATTTTGCATTGGAATTGTTTGGGCTTAAAACTTGAACTTAAAATAAGCTAAACCCCTTGACCTTAGCCTGGTATGAAGATCTAAAACAGATGCTAACTTTTGCGTTGCTGGTGAAGTGGGCTAGCTTGTAGAGTATGTGTCCTCGTCACAGCTTTCTGAAGTTTGACCCAATGACCTCAGGACCTTTCCTCTATGTTGTACCCCAACTTCTGTTTCTGCTTATTTTAAATAATAACTGTGAATAACAACCACTTGTGGTAGAAAATCGTTTTTTAAAAAAGCACCTGTAGCTACTTAAGCTAACAGTTAGCAAGAGACTTTAATATACTAGCAGTGCTATTCAAGCCTTTCTATGTTGTCTGTTTCAAACAGACAATTAATTTTATAATTTTTTTTTGACTAGTGCTTCTGTGTAAGTAACACACATTCTTAGGTTTTCCCTGCTGCCACACACCGACCTAAACGAATGGCTTAACTTTTGCAGCAAAATTTGGCTGGGAGAGGAGGTAATGAAATCATTTGAATCAGCTGTGCTGCAGCAGGGAACGTTTAAAAACAAAGAACTGTTGGAGAAACTCTGTTTTATGGTATCAATGTTTTGTCTTTCACAACAGGAATTATTAAATAAAAGCTAATGTGAAAATCTGCATTTTTGTGGTGCAGTCGTTTCCAATCAGTCATTCATCCCAACACCGACCCATCCCTGCCAAATGCACATTAACATGCATCACCAGATGCTCAGCCGTGTTTGCTGATGTTGACTGAAATTTACGGTCCGCATGAGGTTAAACAAAATTAAACACTGCTGTTACACAGAGAAGGATTCTGATTGGTAAGCGGACAAAGTCCTATAAACGAAGGAGGAAAAAAAGGCAATAATTAAAAAACTTCACTTATTTATTGAAAGAACAGTTTATTAATGTGTGTACTCATAAATCCTAAATTGATCAGTTATTTTCAGTGGTTATTGTGAAAGCTTATTAAAGCATTTTCATATTTTGAGTTAGTCTAATGGTGGATTAAAACAATTCTTTTCTTTTTTGGAGGTTGTAATAAAACTTAAAAATCTTAATTTCAGACTATTTTCAACCTTAAAAATAATAAAAAAGACAGCGCTTCCTGTGTGTAATATGTATTCAGCTATATGTCCTTGGATGAGGTCAGCACAAGCAGCGCCATTATACTTTACAGTCTGAGTAAGTCTGTAAAGTAAGTATAATGAATACAGTGAATATGTTTCACTGCATTTAAGAGAATTTTTCATAAAAGTTTTTCCTGTGTTTTTGGTAAAAAGTGAAACGAGCACCGAATGTTTTGTCCTTACCTGGGACGTTTTGTTTTTAAAGATTTATTTCTGACTGCATCTTATGGAGCTTGCATTACAAAAGCTGCTCAGCTTTTGTAATACATTCCTGAGAAAAAAAAAAAGCATGAACAAAATCATCTCTGAGCATCTTGTAGATCTTCAATTTGAAACACTCAAGACTTAACGATGCTGTGAAGGGAGCTGGGTAAAGAATTCATCCACTCATTTGTTAGTTGTTTTTTTTCATGAGTTTACCCTTCTGCTCTTGCGGTATGTTTTAAATTGAACACAGTTTATTTTTCTTCTTTTACTTCAGGTTCGGAAATGGTTGAGGCCCAGTGTCAGAGGTTCGAAGTGAAGAGCACTGACGGCGAGAGAGTTCTGTTTTCTGCAGATGAGGAAGAGATCAGCATCGGAACAGAGAAACTTAAAGTAACAGGTAAAGTGTAGATTGCGACATAGTTGTTTACACTGTCACATTGTTTTCTTCTTGTGCAGCGTAGCAATGTTACTAACACATAATAATGTTGGCGGTGGGACTCCATTAACGTTTTTGATCGAGTTAATTGCAAATTTCGATCAAAAACAATATGTTGACAAAAATAAGCAACATTCTCAATTGAAAACGCCTCTTTTGCTGCAAGAACATTAAATATATAGATATGCGAGCTCAACAATAAATATACTGATTGTTTTGAATCTGTTGTATAAGAAATGGTGAAAAGTACTGGTACAAACTTTCGGTTTTCAAATATGTCAGGAACTCCTGATTATTCATGTAACTTTCACACACTTGTCTTCTTCAGCGTCCCATCAGATTTTTTTTTTCTGTTTCATTATTTTACCAGAAACATGATTGTTTTCTGCTGTTCTGCACCAGTTTATTGTCTTTCTGAAAGAAGTTTATTGTTTTTCTGAGCGCTCCTTTCAGTGCGCGAAAGGAGCGCTCACGTACTCAAGGCAGCACTGACACATTTGTTCTTGTTTTGTTTTTGAGGACTTAAATCAGACCACTGAAGTTCCTCAAAGTATTTATGTTCAATCACAAAACTCTTCTTCTCTGCACCAAATTATGAAATCCTCCAGTAGCTCATTTTCGTTTGATTTTCAATGATTGAAACTGTTTCCAATCAAACGCTTGAACACTTAAATTGTAGATGTTTTGTGTCTAAACTCCTTGTAGATTTTTTTTCTCACTTTTTTCCCAACTTTCCAAGAGTTTGTTTTTGAATTTTTTATGAAAAATAACTCGGGCACACTGCGAGTCAAGCAGTCGTGACTCAACTCAACATCTGTTTGGAAAAAATACGCTAATCTCCCAGGTTTACATTTGTCATAAAGTAAACTCTCGTGTTCGACAGTGAAAAACAAGTAGAAAAACCTTCAATAATCACTCTGAACTCATTTTGGTTGTGATCTCGGTGATGGGTATTCAAAATATGTCTTCACACGAAGCCCATCATTTGAAGTCTGAAGGTGAACTTGTGCTAAATCCACTCCCACGGACTCTCATAGTGCTGAAGGCAATTTGTGAGATTTGTCCATTAGAGTCACTGAAAGAATGAGGGCACAGAGGTTTAGGGCTGGAGGTGATTGCTTTCATCCTTTCCTGGGTGACGGAGGGAAGAGAATGACACACCATCCAAAAGAGCCACGTAAACCTCTAAGCGCAGGCTCACCGTGTCGCTGTTTGTGTCTGCTGGAGTTTTTAAAGTTTAAAAAAGAGTGACGTTATTACACGGATCTGTCGGAGCGAAACCAGCTGGCTTGCCAATTTCGGGTCACCGGCTGCGCTTTGAAAACACACCCTGGGTATTCTGAACGAGGAAAGGTGCCGCCAAGCCGACGGTGACGAGCAGCTCATAAACATTTCATGTAAACAAGAGAGAGGCGACAAAATCCCCAAAGCGAGCTTGGAAACAAATGCCAGATTCCTGTTGGCAAGATAAGCTGCATTGTGTGGAGCTCAAACGATAAAAATCTTACACTAATATGGTTTGCAGAAAACCGAGTTCTGATTCTCAGAATTTCCTTCAAAGGAACGCCGCCCTCTTCGTCTTTGAACGTCGACTTGGTCGTCTCGTTATCCGCGGGCCCGCCGCTGACTTCGCCTCATGCAGTATTAAATTTGGTGCTTTGCTGAGCTTTCAATATACCATCTATCGTCTCAGCAAGAGCTACTGCCAAACATCTGTTCACAGCTGCAGCGGTGGCTGCTGGACACAGGGGGCTAAGCACGTCATTTTATCAGAGACAACCTGTTTGTTTTTTTTTTCTTCCAATAGGAGGAAAAAAAACTAAATCCTTCTCCCATGTTGGGAGGAGGATAATGAAACCTCAGCAAAATTAGCTGGTGCGTGTTTACCCCCTTATTTTTAGCATCTCATTAAATATCCTGTCTGCATCAGCACCGACTTGGAGAACAAGAAAATGATCAACTGAAATAAACTTTCCAGGATTTGACCTCCATTTCTTCACACTACTCCTGAAATTAACACAGGGCCAGGTTTTACTGAAAATGCAAAATGAGACATTATTTCCGAAAAGCGGAAATAATGTCTCCACAGAGCAAAGTCTGTATGATGAAATTGGTGTCATTTGATGTCAAAATAAGGATTTTTGGTTCTGACCCTTCTCTCCTCTGTCCAGGGGATGAAGGAGTTGTTTTCAGCCATTCTGTTGAGACTTCACATGTCAGGGCAGAGCCATTTCAGGACCTGAAGTAAGTACTTCAACTATCTGTGTCTGTGTCATGGAAAAGTTAATGTAGTTCAGTAATTTGACAAATAAAACAGTGAATCTCACACACAATTGGATGTTTTTTAAAGTGTTTATTTAACTGATTACTATGGTTTTCACCTGATGAAACTCCAAATACAGTTTCTCAGAAAACTTGAATATTGCATTGCACTCATTAAAAACAAAATTGAATACAGAAATGGATTGATTGCAGTGATGTGCACTAAGTGGAATTGACACATCTGCTCTTTTCTTCCATCACGTCACTGTAATTATCCTGTATTCCTCTCACATGGTCCATGAGTTTGCTACCATCACCCAAGAGCGAAACCCCCAGCTCAAATTTCTTGGATCTTTCAACTTCATTTCTACATTTATTTAGATGCCCTTTTAGGTCTGAATCACCCATACAGTAACAGAGGTGTTAATGTACATCAACTTTATATCATGACAAGTTTAGATTTCAATTTCAACATGTAAGTCATGGGGAAAAAAAACGTAGACTTTGAAATGTTGAGGTACTAATGACTTGCTTATTAGCGCAGTCAATCATCCTCATGTATGCGCTTTGCTGCACTAAATTTCCTCTCCCGTCAGCAGAGCTTGTGGCTAGTTAGCTAGCTACCACGGCCCTCGACGATGACACGGATAAACTGTTTTTCTGTAACGTTAAGTTGTTCCTCCACCGTTGACGCAGCTGCAGCACGTACACGAGTGTGATTAACACCCGTCAATCTTGGCTCCGATTGGTTGTTTTCTGACTAAGCAGGGAAGAGGCAGAGGAGCTCAATGTTTTTCACAGGTTATCTGTCTCATACTGTACTGTCACAACATATAGACAGTTTTAATAAATGTGTAAAAAATTAAAAATAAACGTTAGTGGTGAGAGTTGAGGGGTTTTAAAGAAGAAAAGTTATCTAGTAATATTGTGGTAATGATGGGGACCAATCGTTTTACTTTTATTACATGTAATTAATACATTTTCATAATTGTGGTCAGTCAGGCCACATGTACAGTCCCCAAGGAAATCCCTGTAGGATGTAGATGTGACTCATCCAAAGCCTCCCTGAATTTATGATGTGACTAATCTTGGTTGAGAGAACATGGTGTTAAAAGATTCTCCCACAATGGAGTGAAAAAAAAAAATCATTTTACAGAAGGAATATAAAGAGACGTAGATAGGAGAAACAATACAGAGGCTCTGCAAGAGTTAAAATGTAGGAGAGAAACCGAGGTACTTTAAATGTTCTCAGGTGGGTAGTGGGGAAGAAAAGGCTGGAGAGTGGAGACAGAAAGGAGTGACATTGAATTCTGACACTCAACAAGAGTGATAGCGGCAGAAGCAGGACTGGGGCAGGAGGTGATAAGGACTGTCAAAAGAGAAGGAAGTGAGAGGACAGAAGACACTGACAGAGAGAGAGAGAGTTTCACCCTAGTGAAGAGAAGTTAGAGCAACAAAAAA
Source organism: Poecilia picta (assembly GCA_033032245.1). Classification (NCBI taxonomy): domain Eukaryota; kingdom Metazoa; phylum Chordata; class Actinopteri; order Cyprinodontiformes; family Poeciliidae; genus Poecilia; species Poecilia picta. The sequence goes on along the minus strand of CM065353.1, from coordinate 25,910,884 downwards.
TGAAGTCAGTGACTTCAGTGAAACCGATGTGCAGCTGAAGCAGAAAACAAAGTGACCAGGACAGTTTTCTTGATAATGAATATTAAAGCGTGGGACCAGCTGTTCTCATAAATCAAGTGTGTGATGTGTGTGTTGGTCTGTGAATGATGCCAAGTGAAAGCTGTGCATGGCGTATTATTCTGTGTAAAATATTCAGCTTTTACATATAATGACATCGGATGTCAGCAAACTACGAACTATTGTACGAAACCAAATGTATCATACTGTTGTTAAAAAGTTTTAAAATGCATAGAAAGTAGATTTCCTGAACCCAAAAAAACTTATTGTACTTTTATTTTTTTTGATCGATATGTTTTTGTATAATTCAGATTTCCTCTATGTTTAAAAGACGTGGCTCGATGTAGTTAAATGTAATCCTATCAAAGATCAGAGATCTTTTGTTGGTTCAGTTACCCTACATTTGGTCTTTCGGAAATGATTCCAGCTTTTATGTCCAGTGATTGCAATTTTACTTCTCACAAACAAGTTTTAATGAAAACACGGAAAATACAGAACCATGTATGTGCTCAAGAGTTAGAAGAAACCTGAAAATTAAAAAAAAACAACAGCAGCAATAAAATCTTGGAACAGGAAGAACCGCTTAGTCAGCGTCTGCAACATGCATCTGTGGAAAAAATTTAGAAACCACTCAATCAATTTCTCTGATTTTATTCTTTGTTGGCCTATGTTTGAGTAACTTTGAACTGTTTCCAGAGCTGAATTATTTCAAAAAACAATTAAATTCTGTTGTAGTTGCAGGTTCTGGTAATTCAGTCATTTGACTCAGGTGAGTTGGACCAGGGAAACATTTAAACGTTGCAGGACATCTGACCCTCGATTATTGGGATTAAAGACTCCAGTTGCAGATGATCAGAAACCAGAGCAGTTGTGTTTCTAGACAACTAACAACTGTGGCATCAGTGTGGAGCTGGAGAAACGCATTTTATTAAGAAAACAGGAGCAGCAGTGAGGGAGTTTTACAACAAGAAAGATGATTTGAAAAGCTGCTGGTGGCTTTGTGTGTGAGGCCGACATCAGAAAGCCTGTGGCGTAACAGGTCGTGATCCCCAGAGTAAATTGGTTTTGACTTTAAAAAGTCTTTAAAAACGATCATCAGATCAGACCTTGGCATTCTAAGCTTCCACAGAGTGATTTCAAACTTCTGTGGAAGCAGTGAAAGTGGTAACGTTTACCTGAAACCAGATTGACTGAAGAATAAAACAAATTCCAAATGTTTCTGCTGCAATTCTTAAGAAACAGGAAGTGAGGTTATTGAGGTCTGCTGATGCTTTCTCTGAGAGAGAGAGAGATTTTGATTTTTAAAAACTCATTTATTCACTCAGTAGTGATACAGAGGAATGTTCAACACAGCTTCAAATTAACACATCCATAAATGAAAGTTCAGAATTATTTAAATCAAATAAAACACCTTGAAATTCCCAAATATTCTGAAAAATTTTTAGTTCATCCATTTTTAGATAATATTTGAATTCTAACGTAACTCTTGCTTTGACCATACTCTTAAAGAGCTTTACACAATCAGTCCAATCTGTCCATTATTAATTTAAAATTTTCTGCTCAAATAGATTGCAAACTTTGCTTGACCAAGAAAAAATGTTAACAATCGTCCAATGTTCTTCTTTCTTTTGCCATATAAAAAAAACAACAATAAAAAACTGTTCTGTTAAACTTTCTCCAAATAATTTCCAAATGTCTCTAAATAAATCCATTATTCTGAAACATTGTACAAAACAATGAAAGATAGTTTCTCTTAATAAACAAAAGGGATGCTTTCTCTAAGGCCTTTAAAATTTCAGAGAGAGAAAGAGAAAGAGATCTTATTTCATAGTAGTCACACAAGAAGACAGTGAAAGTATTACGAATAAAATTTAGCGCGCTAGTTTTTAATGGCAATGCTCTCTTTAAATTAAAGCTCAAAAGTTGTACTCGTTTTTATTAGTAAAATAATTTTTGATAAGCCAGCTTGTGTAACTGGACATAAATAATTTCCAAATTAGATTCCTCTTGCATTGGTAATTTAATAAAACTTCTCTGAAGTGCTAAGCTTCTGAATAAACTCAAGTGTTCACACATTACACCTTTACAGAGTTGATCTCTTCTCATTTCCTTCACTCCTGTTCCTTGTTTCCTAAATCAATGCTAAAATTAAAGGTAATACAGACATTACAATCATGGCCCCTTTGATCTGAAACAGTTTATTTTACTCGGAGCATAAATGAACCGACTCTCAGAGGGGGGCCCTCATAAGTGTTTAAATTTTAACACAGACAATAGAGCTATAATTTCACCATTTCTCCATTGTGGACGAGAATATTAACAAAACTGTCCAGAAAAAGTTTTTAGTCAATATATAAATAACTAGTTTTAAATTTATTGAACACGTTTCCAGTCATCTTTAGACGCGTTGTCATTCACCCATTCACACACAGATAACTTTCTGTTCCGCCTGTTCGTGTCGGCGCTGCATGTTGTTGCTGCCGTTCTGTTTACACCTCCTTCATGTCCCTCACAGCGCTGCAAACAGCTCCCACTGCACTGCTTTATCCCTCTTATTAAGAAAAGTTGAGTGTTACGCAGTGAAGGTAAATGGGTCATGTAATGAGTGGACTAAAACCCATTTAAAACTAATGAGCTGTGCAACAGGTTATCAGTGGCATATGGACTGGGGGAAAAAAGCTGGAAGCATTGAAAGAAGAGATGCACACGTAAATCAAAGGATGAGAAATTGCTGGAAATAAAGATGGTGGACAAGAAGTTTCAACATTTTACATCTTCGAAGCTTTATTCACTCTTGAGACTTGTTCAAACTACTTTTTTTTCACTGACCCACCTTCACTTTTATTTGGTTCCTATAAACCGGTGAGGTTTTTTTAGCTGCATAATGGATGCATGAGACGTTTTACTTACATGTTTGAAGGTGAAGAGCCTCCTGGAGAGTGGAGTCTAGACTGAGCTGTTCAAGTTAAATTCTTATCTTGGACCTCTTCTTGTCTCCCTTAAGAAAGGAAGACAAACAGAAATGTGGCTTGATAAAATGTTTCGAGCTACATTTTATCTCTATCCAGAATCTGCACCAGGTTTTCCTCCCAGCCTTGTGCTAAATGCTTGTCAAGTTATTATTTAATCAGATAGATAGATAGATAGATAGATAGATAGATAGATAGATAGATAGATTAGATAGATAGATAGATAGATAGATAGATAGATAGATAGATAGATAGATAGATTAGATAGATAGATAGATAGATAGATAGATAGATAGATAGATAGATAGATAGATAGATAGATAGATAGATAGATAGATAGGCCTGTCATAACAAATTTAGCTGGCCGATTAATTGCCTCAGAAATTATTACAATAAACAATAATATTGTCTTTTTCAGACCATTGTAGACTAATTGCATAAAAGGGTATAATAATGCAAGTACACACTCTCTAAGCCCAATAAACTAATCTCTAAAGAACATTTTACACTGGAACTGAGACATTTTAAATATCCAAAACGCATAAAACCAAAAACAAATCAAATGGAGTATGGAATCTGTGGAAACAAACATGCCCTTTAAAATATATTAATCATTAGACTCAGACAGGGAAAACAGGCAATGTAGTGAGTAAGAAGTTTGTTTGAGGTGGAAAAAAGTGTAAACTTACTACTGTGTACTGGGAATCATATTTGTGCAGCATTTTTCAAAATACTGGCTTTTCAATGTAGGGGCAGCATCTCTTTAGTGTGCTCCATTTTGCATCTTACTGGCCTTTTCTGGATTTTGTGGATTAAGCACCACAGTGATTGTGGCCTGTCAGTAAAATGGAAACGGCTCACTGGTTGTATTTCTTCAGTGGTTCATCCCGGTCATTCGGTTTGAGTTCAAAGCTGCAAACTGCATCTGTCCTGTTCGGCTTTTGAACCAGCGTTTCTGTGACTCGCTCCTCCTCCTCTTTATGTGGCGTTGATGCTACGCTCTGAGGAGACCAAGAGCATCGCAGGGAACTGATCAAAGAGCTCAATCCTCATTATTAAATTGAACTTCTATTATCTATGACCTTTGTTATTCTCAGTTGCTGGCATAACACAGATGTCTATCATTTGCCTTACTGAATGGTTTGTCAGCTGATGTGATTAATCAAAACGATGATTGTGTTGTTTTGAAGGTGAATATGTGCTAATGGAGCAAGTTTCACTCAACACTTCAGTTTTCACGTAAAGAGGAAAGCACACAACCTGACAGCAGCCTGTCGCGGCCTTGAGAATGTGTAAGCGGTGTTTAGGCGGCGGTGTATGAGCATGAATTCATTTTAACGTGGGTTGACTAAATTTCGAACCAGCGCATGTGAAATTGCACAACACTGGCAACAACTTCAATTTCATGCCACAATATGTAGCCTCTCTGCATGGCGGTGACGAGCAGCGACTCACGCCAGCCTGCTGGATGTCGGACATGGCTCCAGCAGGACGAGAGACCAAACGGAGAACACTGAGCTGGAAAAATACACAGCGTTGAAAATAAATTGAAACGAACGAAGCGCAGCTAAAGGACCGTACTCACTCCTGACATTTGCACCCTTCGTCTCGATGCACAAGCACTGTATGGAACATGGTAAAAATGCATTTGTAGTTCATCTTTTGCAAAATGAAAATAATTCAATTCCCAAGGACAACACATATATTCTAGAAAATTTGGAAACTGAGAACAAACTACAGTTCAACTCTTTTTTTTAAAGCAAAGAAAAAGTATGTCGGTCAGAATGAGATTGTTTTTATTTTATTTTTTGATGGGACTGAAGCCAGTAAATGATAAGACAATAACACAGAGACCAGGAATTAGGTTAATGTATCGGTAGACGACAGAAAAACAGAGCAGCAACAACCTAACAAAGGCTAAAGAAAACAATCCAGAAGGCTCGCATGTTTTGTTTTCATAACTCTTTGAAGCATTTTAGCAGAGTGTAATTGCTTTTAAACCAAGTGCTGTGCTTTGCATTTCCTTCAGACAACTCCCTTTAGCAAATAACTGCCTAAATAACACTGAAGAGAGAGGATAATGTTGACTAGTTGCATCTTTCTGTCAAAAAGAACAAACGCAATGAAAATGGAGAATTACATGGATGTTGATAAATGTTGCACCAACTTCAAGTGTTTTTTTTTTCTTTCTTTTGTTGTTTCAAATATGCAAGATCTTCCAAACTTCTGCTGGTTTCTAATAGAAGCAGAGAGTCATGAAAACAAACCTGGTTTGTTGAAGCGGAAAGCACTTCACCACAGAAGCAGATTAATAACAAAAAAAACATCAAATGAATGCTGCCTTTGAAGAAAAATAATTACGGATGTATAATGGCGCTCAAACTAAATTGCTTTACAGAAATCACCTTTCACAATTGCGGTGCTTCTTATCTTTCAGTGTTTTCTTTCTGCATCTGTCCTTAGAAATATAATGTGATGCCTTGATTTGTAAGTCCAGGGCAATTTTTGTTGTTTTTATGCACAACTTTTGGATATGGCATATCACATGCAAAAATCTTCTCTATTTTTTATTATTATTATTCTTGAATAAGACGTCAAACTTCATCAACATGAAGCAAACCAACATCAGGTTTGTGGGATGCAATAAAGGAACAAAACAGATACTAAAGTTTAAAGCAGTTCATTGTTCAGTTTTGTTTCTTCTAATTTCAGGTAAGATTACAAAAAAATCCACTTGACAAACATGAATAGAGCCTTCATGTTCCCACGGGGCTTTTGTCGACCTGAACAAGAACTTAATCAAACCCAAATCAAGACTAAACACAATTTAACAAATGAAATTAAAGACAAAAGCATTAAAATTTATCACTATTCTTTACTGAGACACCAACGAATGATGCTCCCAGAATAGTGTGTTCTTATGTCCAGTGTGGATGAGAATTCCTGATTTGAATTCTTCTTTTGGAGTCACTCACTGTTAAAGAGAAGAAATATTAACACAAATCTGTCTTTATATGAATCACTCCTCATTTTCTTTTAGCAATTTTAATTTTGATAGCTGCAGCGGTTCTAAGTCTTTATTCATTTATTTATTCTTATTGATGTGCTGCCATTTTAGAAAAACAACCTTTAATCTGAATAAAAATGTCCAACTTTCAGTTTTTGCTATTAGTTTTAAAAAATAATCCCAAAGGCAAGGGGGCCCAAGGTTAAACAAAAAGTCTTTAAAATCTGTTTCTGATCATAAAATTTGCCAAATTTTTTGACCCACCTTTTATAAAACCCTGTTTGATTTTGCTACTGCATTTTAAAGCAATATCTCATTCATCCATGTAAAATCTACTTTTTTGAGCTTTACATCATATTGAAATATTATTCCCTCATTGAAAACATACCCTGATTATTTCATGCATGTTTAAGAAATCCTTTAATCTCCCACGGCAACCAGCTGTGCAAAACGCCTGGGCGAACTGAGGCGAAGCTCCTCCTCGAGCTGCAGTTTCCAAGATTCCCAGCTTCCACCTCACAAAGCAATCTTCTCCGACATCTGACCCAAGTCAGCGCCTTCAGACTAGCAAGCAACAATTAGCAAACACCTTGTGGAACTGCAAATCTCTGCTTATCATATAAACTACTTCTCAGTACAATGCTGGTAACAACAAAGGGTTTATAGAGAAGTGATGTGACGACTTCCTGAAGGTGGAGTTTCAAAAAGAGCAGGAGTTTTTAAAGAGGCCCAAATTCAAGGTGTTAAATTATGACTTATTCTTTTAAGTCATATTTGATATATGAAGCATTTTTACAACATAGTTGGTTGATTGTGCTATAAATTAGCACTGTGTACCTGGAAAATGCATAATACAGTCCCTTTAAGCAGCATTGCCATCTTGTATTGTCTTTATTAGTTAGATTCAAGTTTTGAACATCAGAGCACCAATTGGACTAAGAGGGCAGAGAAATAAGCAAAAGAGTGAGAGAAGTTCCAATCAACCAAACTGCTGTGCCGATGCTAAAACTCTGGTTTGGTTTAGAGGTCTTCAGCACCTCCTGAACAAGCCATACAGCAGAGATGAACTATCTTCTTCAATCGATATCAGTTCCTCTTTCATCTTCTCATCCCTCCCTGTGTGCCGCCCTCTCTCCATCAATACCTTGAGGTCAAGTCTCCTCAGAGAGAGTTAGCCTTCAGCCAGGGCAGCAGAGGAGAATTTGTACTCTTTGCCCCTTCCCACTCTCCATCACACTGCTTTAATTGAGCTACCTATGCTCGTATGCTGGAAAGCTAATGTGGATGCAGAAGGAAGCAAAGGCCCTTTCAAAGCAACGGTCACGAGAAGAGGTTTTATTTGAATTGATTATTTAAGTTAGATCAGGTAGGGCAATTGGCAGTTTAAAATAGGGCTTTTGTAGCAGGAATAAGAGTATCTACAAGTTATTACATTTACACAGATTAGATGGGGGGGGAGGTTTATTTGTAGAATAATTTAGTTATTCACATTTTTCTCTTTTTTTAACTCTTTTAGTTATTCACATTTTTCAGGCTTGGTCAATGTGGGTGGAATGTTGCTGGTGTGTCCAGAAGGAATATCAAGTTAAATTTGGGAGAATCCAGGCTCAGATTGACAAATTAGGATTATTCTCTTAGTAATTGTTTCTCATAGGTACTTCTTTCATTTTATATATCTTCGTCTTTCTGTTAGGTGTCTAATGACGCGAACAGTTCAAAATTGCCTAGGACAATGCTTGAATTAGGCCGCAGTGTATGACAATATGCAATTCACTGGGTGATTCATGTCATATTGTAGAAGAAAGTATGTCCCTTCATTTAGTTGACTGTCAAATTGTTACATATCAAAATGTGTTTTCTGTCTGACATTCCTTTGCTAAAGCTCTCCCAGCGTTTTTTTTTTTTTTTTTTCCACATTTTGTGGCAAACTTACTTCTACTCATTTGTGATACCATCTCTGGAACTGATTTTGGAAATTCTAGAATTTCTTCAAAGCTCAACATGCAGCTGAGCTAAAGCCTAAAACAGTAGCCTGGTAAAGACATCTGCTGCCTTTCACTAAGAGCAACGGTTGACTGCAGTGGAGACTCTTAATGAAACTGGTGGAGAGACGCTGCTGACCAAGTAATCACAGTCAGTCAAGAAATGTAACAGATGGTGCTCTTCCACCAAGCGCCATCAATCTCCTGAAATCAAAAGATCAAAAGTGAATTTTGTTTAATACATTTTAGGCCCAATCCAAAGTATTAAATCTTGATTAAAAGATCTTTAAATGATTTGCATTGCATTAGATGACTACAACTACAGATCTCTGTTGTTACATTGCTGTGACTGAATTCAGCCTCAGCTATTGCTGTTGCAAGAATAACAGTTAAATTCTTCATGATGATGTAACATGGTAACTGTTGTTGTCAAGATGTTGCAGTTTGAACTGAAGTACGGATAATAAATCTCACTTTCTTGGCACGTGCAACTTGAAATTGAACAGATATTTTCTACCTAGTTTCTTAAAATGGTATTCAAAATATCTTCACCGTTATCTCCACCAATGAACAATTCTTTAAAAGGATAAACTGTAGACAACAAAACTAAATTAGACAAGGTATGTAGAAAGGAGTTAATGTTTCTCTAATTACCTAGAACAGAGAAAAAGCAAAGTTCATTACTGTCTAAATATTTGGAAGTCATTAAAACCCAGCTTGAGGTAAAGTATCTTTAAAGTGTGGCAGTAGAAGAGCAGCTTGCAGAGCTTCAAGGGTCATTTTCACTTGTTGGTCATATCTTTGAAGTTTCTCTATTAATTTTTCTCGTCTAGCAGATTTGCCTCCATTCTGCTCTTGATTGTGTTCCAATATTCTACCATTACATTGGTGTTTATATATAGCAACTTTGTTTGATTGTGGGTCAAAATCCTTTTATTTTACGTCCTTGCCGACATATTAGAAACCTATCACGATTTATTTTAGATGTTTTGATAACTTTCAACCAGCAGTTTTCCCCCAATCTAAAGTGTGTGAACAAAACCCCACTAAACCCGTTCAAAAAGCACATAATCTCAGTGTTTGCTGTCTTGTGATTGGATTTCCGATGCACTTCCCTTTTCCCTGGAACACAAAAAGGACAAGTAGGACAATAAGTACTGCCCCGTTTCATCTCTTATTGATTGGACACAAAGGCGAATCATTGAGAACAAGAGGAGAAAGGGAAAGCATGCCAACTAACAAGCAACCTTGGTTATGGGAACAATCCATAGCATATTTGAATTCAAGTTTGTACTTTCCTGTGTTGCTTGGAAGCAGCATTCTTAACGACAGTGTACCACTGGAAATAAGTGCTACAAATGTCTGAGAGGCAATCAGATGTGACGCTTATTAGGCTGGAGGAAATGTACCAATCAAAACTCTTACTTTACAAAAGTGGACATGGAGAGGCATTTTCTGGTATTTTTCTGGAACTGGAGCCAGCTTGAAACTTACAGTTGCAAATGATCACACTTCCTTCCTTTCAAAGACACATTTGCTGCTTTTTACATCTTGGAAATTTTTTTTTTCTTTTTCTTTGACTGAAGTTCACTCTAGCCTAATGGAAACAATGCAGAGTGGTTGGCTTTTTCTGCTAAAAGTACAGTGTTCCTTCATCAAATCCAGGGGAAAGTGGATGTAACGCTGTGACCAGGGCAACTAATGAGAAGCTAAAGAAGAATCACATGAAGACATAGAGGGATGCATCTAATTTTTAAACATGAATCGTACATACAAAAAAATAAATATAAGTTTTGCCATAAAATGTTGAAGAGAAAGCGCCACAAATGTGTTTATATACCAAACTGTTAAATAAAATGCATTATACCAAAAAGATGCACAAGGTTTGGAAAAAGAAGTGGAAAAAAGACAAACCATAAAGTTTGCAGAAAAATGATGGTGAATCATACAATTTAAATTTTACTATTTTTTTTTCAATGCAGAGGGATGCAGCTGATGAGAACAAGAACAGGAAAAGTTGTGGATCATGAAACCAAAAGACAAAAAAAAGCCAGAGATGCAGCTGTGATGACAAATAAAGAATATAAGGAACAATAAATAATGTCACCAAGTGAAGTAAGAATGTGACGAGATCTATAGTTCATCTCACAATTAGTGAGAATTTGGGAGAAACTGAATAGCTTTCCATGCTTACAATCTTTTTTTTCCTTTAAGTTCTGTGTTATGTGGAAGAGACAAAGTAGAGCAAACCCAACAGGTAAAGAGACAAAATGAGTCTCTTAAAGAGTTAAAATAACAACTAGGAAGGTAGAGAAGACTACAAATTAGAGCTGCTTGTCAAACAATATAAGGCCCATAATCAAGCTCATAAATAATACCCCTCTATCCTCCTCCCAGTATAAAAAGTGAATTTCAGGTTCTGCTAGAACAATGAGGCCACATTATGCTACGCTTCTAAATGCAAAAAATAAAACTAAATAAGCCTTCTTCTATGCGAGACTAATTACAAACAAATTTTAAAACGAGTCCAATGTTTTACTGATTCTAAACATTCATGAAAGGGGAATGTTGCTGCTGCTGTTGGTGTTTATGTAATGTAAAAGATTTTCAACTGTTCCTCCTTTGTTTTTTTGATCCATGTAATTATGTTTGACATTTTCTGTATTTTCCTATTTTGTTGACGGGGCAAAAAAATATATAATAAAATTCGAGAAACCTTTTGAGCTTGCACCATAACATGTAATTCGGATGCAGTGAAATGCGTAATAGGTTGCCTGTTGTTGTAGAGTACCATTACAAAATTCACTATTCCATCACATTAGCAGCATGCAGCATGTTTACGGTTTCAGAAAAGCAGGTACTGCAGCTCTGGTCACGTTGAAGGTATCTGACTCTGATGCTGAAAATTCTGTTGCTCATTTTTTCCAAAGGTAATTTTCAAACAGTGTCAGTCAGTTAATTGCTAGAGGTTTTTAAGTCAGGCACACGAAGGTGAGCTTGGGGTTGTTATCATTTGGGAAAACCAGTTTGTGACTAAGTTTTACTTTCTGGCATAAAGTTGCATTTATGCCTCAGTTGTCATTATCCATGACTGTATAATTGAAGACAGATAATCTGTGGAAAAATAAAACTCCTCTGCCTTCTCCTTCTGCCAACTAGAAGCAACCAATCAGAGCCAGTAGGCGGATCTTAGCTCTGTCAGTCATGACACCTCCTGCTCTTTGGTAAGATGCTGCTTGTCCCCATCGGCAGATCTCGTTGTGAATGCTAAGGCTAGTTAGCATTGCCTCCCATGCGGATAAATGGTTTTCCAGTAACTGTTGTTTCTCTGCCATTAGCACATTTAGCAGCAAGTACATGAGGATGAGTGGCAGCATTATGGCCCTCCTCCTGGCTCTGACTGGTTGTTTTTGACCGTATCTTCAGATCGCAACACTAACTCAGAGGAAGTGGAAAAACTTGATCTTCTCACAGATTGGCCGTTTCATATTATACTGTCACAACATGGTTACAGTAATTTTATTTATATAAAAGTTACACATTCCAGCTTTAAGAACCGCAATATATCCACGTTTCTTTTTTTTTATGTGATCACAGTGACATCTCAAGACACTACCTTCACCACTAACTTTTGTTCTTTTCACACCAAAAAACATGTTGATCTCAGTAACAAAGGGCCACAAATAGACAATTATAGTTAATCATTACGAAGCAACTTTTTTCCCCCTCATCTTTGACATTTGTAGTTGATTTTAATATCAATGACTTGTAATTGATTATGTTTGCAGTTCCCCCAAAAACCAAGAATATGGACTCGTTTCATTGTGGATGATGACAATCTTAACTGAACAAGGTGTAACGCAACACCTTCCTGTAGTGTCACCTAATGAGGTGTTTCAAAGACATCTGCACTTTCTGGGTTCACCAAAATAACCCGGACCACAGTGTCGGTGAATAGGCCCCACACCAGCAGTAATCAATGCGCTGTCAGAGTGCCTAATGCTTTCTAGAAATAATTAGTGATCTAAATACGGTGTTGCAGACGTGGCTTTTTGTTCGCCTTGCAGCAGCTCTGGTTCTGTTTTTTCTTTGTTGATTGTTGTTTATATTTATTTATCACCTGCTGTTTATCATCACTTACCATTGTACACATCTTGAGCAGGGAATTCGGCTAAGCAACAACAAGTAAATATTCCACAAGCTTGCCATATTGCCACCCATCTGTTACTATTGTGGAAATAAGCATGAGTTATGAGTGAATGTGTGTTGACTGTTAAAAAAAAAGAAAAAGAACTAAAAGAAAAAAGCAGCTGTTGATATCAGATTGTGACTGGACCAAGTTGTGTGTGGATGAAGACGATTAGAAATGCTTTGAGGTTGCTAGGCAGAAAGAGGAGTCAGCAGATTACAAAACACACACACAATTAGAAAGAGCGTGACACAATATCACATAAACATAAACATGCATGGACCAAGTTGCTTCTCACCAAAGCAAAGAAGCCTGGCCGGCCAACAGGCTTTACTTGTGCCCCCACCAGGCTTGGCATTGTTTATTTTTGTTTATTATTATTATTATTATTATTGCCTTTTTAAGACTTTAAAGTTGGTGTTCAGGTATTAATCTTCCAGTCTTGAAATAACGGATAATGATCAGGTGATAGTTTAAAATGTAAAAAAATTTAACTCAAAAACATGGCGGCCAGCTGGATGAATGACTGACCTTGCGGCCTCAGCACCAGGCTCAGAACGTTTTCTGGGGGAAACCCTTCAGTACTGTTTAGTTTATGTTTTTTTTTTCTTTTCAATAAATAAAAAAAAATGACTGATTGTCCTAAATTACATACAAATTAATCTTGGGACTCCATAGTTACCGACATGTCATCAACTTGTAAAATGTTTCACTGGTAAAATTGTGCTGTGCAAATGCCCTCCAGTAATAAAGTAATCACAGTTCTCCTTAGGGAAACCTTTTTTTGAATTAGTTTCATGGATAATAATGTGGGCCGTTTAGCATCTACGCGGTCCAAATCAAGACATTTATGAACAGACACTTTTATTTTGCATTCACTTAAATTTTCCAATATTCCAAATGTTGGTTTCACCATTTTAAGACATTATTTCTACTGAAATAAAAGATGATTCTGAAAGAATAGTTTTAGCTATTGATTTAATAATACAATTTATTGGTGCTGGGGTAGTAGAAAAATAGAAGAATTAAGTAAAAAAAAAAAAAAAAAGGAAAACGGGAAGGAGATCGAATTAATGAACTTCTAGTTCTAACATGGAAGCGTGTTATAATGTCTTAGGACTCCGAATTTTCAGATGTAATGAAGCCGCTCATGCAGGAAGAGTGCAGAATTTACACTGACTTCTATGAACACCATGAAAAACAGCCACATATGAAGTGAATAAAGAATGTGGGAGGCTATGTGAATCCTCCCCCCTCTCCACTATGTGTCTGTTTTTATTTTCCCTGCTCAGAGTGAGCACAGTGAGAATCCACCCAGGAGGTAGGGCACGATCAGGAGGGATGAGAGAAACACTGATAGGATGGCTGTAGGAGGGCAGGCAATGAGGCGGAGAAATGAAGGAAACAAAGTCGCTCATCGTACGTCTGCTGGCTCTGCAGAAGAATGTGTGTCATACCTTTTCAATGGACTTTTTGTTGTTCATGATGGCCTCAGTCTGCTAGCATTTTTCCCTTAAGCATCTTCTTTCTGTCCACTAGAGGGAGAATGATGAGCCACTGTCTATGTAAACTGTTTTTATCTCCTTTTCTTCAAAAAGAACAAAAAAACAAAAACATTTACATAAATGTGCATTCTTTCAGGAAGCAGATCTTTTTTTTTTTTTCAAATTTGAAAACGGTGTGAAAGCATAGTGTCTCTCCACTGACAGGTGCAACAAATTAACCAGCAAATTAAAGTTGGGGCTAATTTGACTTTTTTCATAATTTAGGAAAAGGGATTGGAGGGGAAAAAAAGAAAAAAAAATTTTTTAAAGAATTTTAAGTAAAAGATGACAGATATATGCTTAATCAACAAGTACCAATTAAGACAATATTTTTGAATATCTTTGAAGACAAGAAATCAGAAAATTGCTCAAATGTATTGTACATTATGTATTCATTTCTGAGATTTTTTTTACATTCTTTTCCATCTGTGACTTCCTTCATTCTATTTATTCAAATAACATACTGATAATATGCAGTTCTTTTTGAACAAAAACCTCGCAGAAAAGTTTTATCTTCACAGAAAATTGATCATTGTTAAAGTCTGAGATTCAATTCAAACTCATCCAGCACAACATTGTTTTTCTTTTTCATTATGACCCAAATGAACAGCTCATATGGACCCAATGCCATTCATCATTGGGTAGTTGGTATAATTAAATTAATTAAAAAGTTTGTTTTGTGCTCTGTTTATTGCCTTCCAACTGTTCTGTTCTTTTTTTTGTCTATTTTAATTTCAGAATATTTTTTCTAAGTCAATTTTCTCTCTCTAAAAACCCCCCAACAATTTAATGAACAATGGGTAAAATGGGTAAAGTTGTGGAGTAGTCAAGTTAGTCTTTTGCTACTGATTAAATGATCAGCCTTGCACGCCATTGGGGGCACGAAGGCATAAAATTGCTTCACTTTTTTCCCCACTGTGTGCGCTCCACCATTATGCATTTCCTCAACTACATTTCATAGTGAGAAGAACCACAAGAGACTTGGAATAAACATTCTGAAGCATAATCTTAGAATTTGTCCAGTCAAAAGTTGTTTTAAAACAGATGCCCGCTGCAAATTTTAAATCAAATCGGCAACATGGTTTTGTAAACATAAAGTTTAAAATTGTCTCATTTTATATATATATAACTCTCTTTCAATAAGGAGGTCAATATTTAAAGTTTTTGTTTATCTTATGTTTTTTAATATATTTTAACAGAATTTGTTTGGTAATGACGATAAAGCTAAAAATTGGGGAAAAAAAGACTGACTGCTGGATCCCTTCATATTTTTCCCTGATATATTTTGCACCTGACTAAAAAGTTAAAAATTCTGAGGTCTTGTTTAATTTTCTGTGTAAAGGAATCTGACTTTTTATTTTTATCAGAAGTCAGTTTTTTAAAAAGAAGCTTAAAAGCTCTTTAGGAGCAACATTCAACTGAAATGATTAATATATTTGTCACCATTTTGTATGAATTGTAATTAATTTGATATGTAGGCTGAATCTGTTTTATATTTTAATGATTTCTATTGTCTGATATATGTTGCTAACCATAAAGGAAGATAAGCTGAACATAAGGCAAATGAGAATCCTAGACAAAAAGGCACAGTTGTGTTCTACTTTAATGCTTCATATTTGTATGAAAAAAAGGTTAATGATGTTGCAGAACAATTATGACGACTCCTAATGTTTTTGACTGGAAACAGACCTGCCTGAACATTGGACTATATCTGTTTTCTGCCTAACCACATGACCCAGAGATGTTATCAACAAGTGAAAGGCCAACTAGTGGCTCATGTTGTTTACAGTTAGCAGCCAACTCTGCTTCTGTTCATCTTTTCATGGTGTGACCTGCTACCTCAAGTGTTCGAGATTAATTAGTATGAAGTGCTTTTTGCTTTTCTTTTTCTTTGTTTTGCTGTGATAGACAACATAGTGTTAATTTGTGCTGCTGCAAAGTTGTAGAAGTTAAAGTTTGTACTAAACTCTATTGAAACAATATAGAGATATTCATGTTCAACTATATGCCTAATCAAAAATCGTAGCATCAGTGTGCACACTCTGAAATTATAACAGAAACACTCCCTCAAAATTCATCTATGGGTGCTATCAAAGTTATTAAAGTGATGTAATCCTCAACAGCAGTCCCTGCAGAGACTCTTGGCTACAAGATGATGAAGGAAACAAATCCCACATTGCGGTTTCCCCACTGAAAGAAAAAGATTGTAAGGCAAGATTAAGGCAATTCTGACAACAGTTAGCCTTCAATCAGAGCAGCTGCAAGATTCAGCAAAGAAGAACTTCACAGAAATACAGTAAACTAGCCATAATTAAGGCACTGGAGACAGCCAAGCTAAACCTGGAGCTCTGGATATCCACCTGAGGAGCAAGGGAGTGAATAGAGGCCACAGACACAAAGATATAAAGCTTTCCTCGGTATATGGAGGGCTTCACTGAGAGTTCAGAGCTGGGAGACGGTAAGATGAGCAGGAGTAGTGAGTGTCAGAATGCCAAAACAAAGAAGAAGCATCTTAAATATTATTCTCATGAAATGAAATTCACTTGCAGTGAGCTAAAGTTGTAATCGTTAAAAGTAAACAGTCGTCATCTTCTTTTTGACCTTTTAGAAAATTGGCCCACAGTTTTTACTCAAATTAGTAATTTACTACATCTTTTTTTTCCCAGTTTTAGTAGGTTGCTTGTCGACTCTGTTTATTTTTTCACATGAAAGTGCTCTGAAGTCTCCTGGTAGATGACTGCATTGATTCTGGACTTAAAAAAAAAACAGAGTGGACCAGCTGGGTTTGGCACGGCACCGCAAATCATCGCTGACTGTGGAAATGTCACGTTGGACTTGAAGTGATGTGGATTCTTTGCCTCTCTGCTCTTCCTCTAGACTTTGGGGACTTAATTTTCAAATGAAATGCAGAATCCTTTCATCTCACATGACGACTTTGGACCAGCAGTCCTTTTCTCTTTAGCTTGTGCGTACAATCCTCCTCCATCTCTCCACTCCTTTTGAAGTTCCCCCAAAGTCTTGACTGGATTTTGATTGGTAAGAAATATTGAGCTGTATATTTATCTCTATCATTTATCAAATATGTTGAACTACCACTAGATGTACAGGGATATGGAAAAGTTAAAAACACTGAAACAACAGTGGTTGTTTAGAGTTGATGACCAGAAAAGGAAAGATCAAAACGACGACATGCGGGAAATGCTGCCACAAGCGGGTGAACTGAAGTGGAGCCATTTTGGTCAAAGTCTTTCACAAACATTGAGTTGAGGACTGGTGCCTTGCAACTCTCTGCTTTGCTTGTTTTTAGCATCAGGTTAGTAGGTGTTTGTGCGGATATGATTTGTTTAGTTTCCATGTTAAACCTGTTGGAAAGTAATAGATTTGATGCACTTTAGAGCGTTTTAGTGGAAGTTGGATTGTTGCAAACCTCTTTTTTTGCCTTGTCATATGCAGATCTGAACATTTCCATAGGGATATGGCTCTGGAAGCCTGGGGATTGTTTAGATGTGTCTTTGTAAACCCAACATTTGCTATCATGATCTGGAAGCAAACCCTTCAGATTCTGTGCTTTGGCACAGAATCTCAAAACAGGAGAATTATATTCTCCTGTTTTGAGTAGAAACTTTGCGTCATGATGTATTCGTGATTTTAAAGTCATGTAGAGAGTTTTAGTTCAGTTTTTCCTCTATAAATTCATACACGTAAAACATCAGAATTCAAAATGGAAAGTCTTTAACTTTTATCTGCTCCATATCTACATTTATAAACACACAAACTTCTTTTTCATGCTTCACTTCATCACTTGCTTTCCACAAAGATATATGTTGAATGTACATCATCTTCCTCTTGCCTCAACAGCTTAGAAAGTTTTATAACTTCTTTAAAAAAGATGAAGGGTTTTTTTTCTAAGCTTTTCTTACCACACCTCAGGATTCGTCCATCCATTTAAATACACAACATCACTCTCACTTGCCCACATGCAAACTCGCTCAGTAACCTGGAAAGGTTTTTTTTCTTTTTAAAGAAATGCCACCTTTTTGCATTCTGACTCAATTTAAGCCTCAGAGCCAAAAATGGCACTTTTCCCGTCTTCAAACCTCACTCTGCGTATAAATCAGCGGCACTTTTTAATATTTAAAAACTTATTTCAAGTTTTTCATGGAGGACGTCGGTAACAGGGGCACTGAAGCAGATGATGGATCATTTAGCGTGAAAAGGTTAAAGGTTCGCATCCGAAATGGCAGGTTGGCGATAAGGTGGGGTGGCCTTCAACGGTTCTGAAGAAGAAAAGGGCAGGATGAATGTCAACGAAGTCATGTGGGGAAAAATATGTCATGCTGAAATCCCTGAAGCTGGAAATGTTTCCTTCAAACTTTCAGCTCAACTTTTGAAAAAGTGATCAGTGCCTCTCCGTCCCTGTAAATACCCAAATTATGACTACATGAATGAACTTTTTTAAAAGATACTTGTTTATACTTTGGACTTTATCTACTTTTCAAAGCTTTATGTTAAATAACTCTTTGCAGCCCAGATTAAATAAGTTGTTACAACCTTTCCTGAATTCACTCAATTTAAATAATCTTTAAAAATATATTAACATAAATTCAGATTTTGAGTAGTAAGTTGGACAAAAACCATACTAAAAACAAGAACAGTGGCATTCATTGACATCGAATGCCACTCTTTAGATTATGTTTCCTTTTCTGCTTTTCTTTTCACAAAGCGTAAACCTACTTCTCTCCGTCTGTTTCGCTCTCCTATCTGTTCTAACCAGAAATGTATTAAGATAAAAACCATTTTGTGTTGATATATTCCTGTCCTGCTTATCTTGTCAGGGTGGACAAATATGGACGGCGCATGAAATGGCCTTGTCTCAACTGAAGGTCAAAATGGATCTATGAGCGAGAGAAGAGAACTGGGGATTATTGTCATGGTGGTGATGGGGCTAAGAATGGGGAGGGAGGAAGGGAAAGAGGGAGGAATGTGTAAGACCTTTTTTTTCTTATAATAATGAATTGAAAAGATAAGAGCTTTGCTCCAGACTCCTGCTATCTGCACCGCGAAAGAAAAAAACACAACCTTGCGAGGGCCTGACCAGAAACTTGATGTGTGTGTGTAAGAGAGAGAACATGCTCCTTTGGGTGTGTTTGTGATTTACTTTCACTATGGGCTTTAGGCTTCAAATAAAAGAAAAAGAAGGTGGGACGCTTAGAAATGTAGTGATAATGTTTATCTAAATTAACCTTTTCTGTGCCATAGCTCTTTCCTCTTTACATATTTTGTGTCGTTAAAGCACAACATGCATATAACCTGAATGTCGATAAGTATAGTTCATGCAGTGAAAAGACTGATTGGACTGTCGTGACAAAAATATTTAACATTCATTCTGGTAAAGTTTTTAATTTCTTAGACAGTTCATGTTTTAGTTGGTTGATTTTGATGGTTGATTGATTTCCAAATGAACAGTTGTGGATCAAAGTCATGCATGTCACAGTAACATCATTCAAATGTGGGCAGATTATCAGCAATTTCAATTTTAAAACTATATGGTTTCTAATTTGCACTCAGTTTGAAAGGTTTGTTCTCATTTATCTTTATTGCTACTTGAAGAGTGCAGTTTGGAGCTTCATCTGTGAGCCACTCGGTTTCCAAAGTAGATTATGGAAAAGGCCAAATTAACATTTTGGCAAGAAATGTGGAGCTGATAGAAACGGCTGTAGTCAAACAAATATAGGTGGCTAAATATTTTTACCTGACTAGATTTCCATGATGTCCTTCAGAGTCCAAATGTTTCTCCAAAGCACTTTCAGATTTCAGACCTTCTCTGTTAAATATTATTGTACATCCACCTAAATGACTTTGCATGCTCAGCTTTAGTGAGTCTGCTGAACGTTGAGGTTCAGCTACCTTGGCAGACGATAGTATGCCAAGCTATCTTCTTCTACAACCACACATATGCAGCTGACTCATGAAAAAAAATCAATTCAGTTCTTTTGTTAAATTTGATCCCAGAATACATTCATCAAACTTGTGCACTTCTGTGTCCAATGCCATGCAGCTGAATCAGTATCATGAAGATTAAGACAATAAATTACATTTCACTCTCAAATCTACTGAATTTAATATGCTGTAACCAGTTTATATCTTTAGACATGAGACTAAGTGGAGCCTCATTATTCTTCACAGAGCACCGTTTTGAACGACACTACAACCTCACCAGACTTCACTAAACATAGAAATAATATATTGGTATATTCCACATTAAAATGTTGATTTCATTGGACTGTGTGAATTATTATGTTCACATTGCTGAGATCTTGTGACCCTGTAAGGATGGTCACTGTTGAGATAACATTTTAACTTCTGCTAACCAGAGAGTACAATCTAATGTTAGCTAGCACTAGCAGTCCAGCTAATGCTAGCTGAACTAAGAAATGGTTCATAAAGTCAAAAGGGAATATTTAACAGTGTGAAGAGAAAATACTCGAAAGTCATGTAGGGTTCTTTTTGTTCTCAAATTGATGTTATTTTAATGTTCCATGTACAGAATATTTATTTTGCTCCTTCTGTTGGTATTTTTTTTTCCAGTAGAAAGCAAGTGACTATAAGAAATACTCAGCCACACTGTGGATAAAGTGAAAAAATACTGAATAATTAACTTATTTTACATGGCACTTGGTCTTGGTCTTCATCAAGGTCATTGTTGTTTTTTTGAGAAGCTGGCTAAACAAACTAATTTCACCAATTGGATAAATCTTCATCTTTAAGTTTTTTATTATTTATGTTTTTTGACAATGAAATGTAATCCAGCATGGACTGCTCCATATTTGATTCAGGAAAAGTGTTTGTTCTTGGGTATCTTGAGTTCTTCTGGGACCATCAAAGCTAATTCCAAACGTGGTATTAGGAAACGTTGTGGGTGAAGTTACTGAGTAAAAGGCTGAGAAAGTGATGGGAGTGACAGATATATAAAGTATCAGTCAAAGTGTTGTTTGCATGCTCTCCGTTTTCCAAACGCTCTGTGATTCTCTGTTGTCAAGCTGACGTTTCTCTAATTAATGCTGGTAACTACAACATTAATTCACCCTCCACCTCTTTCTCAGGTTTTGTCTCTCATTCAAAACCAGCACTGCATTTTGTTGATGTGTTTTTCTACTTTCCTTTTTTGTGTTATTTCTGAACCTCTGACAACATGTACAGTTTTTTTGTTGCTGTTTTTACAGATCAATTAGTCAGAGCCAGTGTGAAGCTTCGAAACACTTATACCACTTGGATGCTCAGCACTGCGCAGTGGCAAACCGTCCATCACATCATGTCTGCCTCGCTGCTCCTCCACTCCACTGTCTGAGTCTGACATTAACATGGACTCTTGCATAGAGAAATTAGGGATTATTATATAAATTGTCTTTAATTTAAAAAACATGCAGCAAATCCAAGAGAAAGGAAAATAGCACATCAAACCTAATTGTGTTATTTAGCTAAGAGTGATAAGAATTTTTATTAGCAAAATAAGATAATATAAGATAAGATAACATAATAAACTGAAAAGATTGGACTGAAGACTGTTTTCTCTTTGGGAAGATGAGCGAAAGCAGAGATGGAATGTCTTGGTTCCCTGTAAAGTGCTCGGCTGCAAGCAGTTTTCTAAATTAAGTGCCACTGTTAGCGGTTTGCTCCACTTCGGCGTGCTGTCATACAATCAGGATGCCTAATGTCCGTCGAGGTTGCATTTAAAGATAATAGAGTTAACTAAGACATCCGCGCTAAAACTTTTCAAGAAAACCATAAATTTCTCCCCCAATAAGGCGACTTTTTTAAATGAGGAAACGTAACACTGTGAGGTCTGATAACAGATGGAGCAGTTATGAGATACAGCTATGATATTAATGTTGAATGTGTTTTTTTGTTTTTTTTTTCTTGTAATTCCCAAGTTATGTAAGCTGAAATCCTGAGCTTAGCAATTACATTTAAAGCACTGAGTGAAGGACATTAGAAGGGGAAGCCGTCTGCTCATTTTGAGCCAAGCTGCCTTTGGTCCAATGCTACCAGCGTTTGTTTATGTAAGATTTTATTTTTTTTTTTCTTGTTTTTTGGCAACATCCCAAATGCAAGGCATAAGTTCAGCTGATAAATTCACTGGATTAAATGATTTGTCCCCTCTCAATAGGGACTGAGAAACCAACTTGCTAAAGTGCCCTTCATCAAGCCGTGCCTGGAAAAGTGCCCTTATGCATCGTATTATTTGATCATTGTTGTGAGTGTTTGGTTTAATTTGTTATAACTCCCACTTCATAAACCGTAATTCTTTCAGCTTTGCTAAAAGGGCTCTTTATTTAATTTCATTTCCTATCATGCCCTTGAGTGGAGCACAAGCGCTTATCTAACTCCACCAAGCTGTTTAATCAACTCATTTTGTTTTTCCCACTTTGAATCACAGACTGAGCGACTGACCCTTTTCGCTTCAAGGGCAATGATATCAGCCGTGACCAAAGCACTTTAAAGCTGTAAATTGTAACAATTCTTTTCATTTATGGATGTAAATTGTCACAAGACAAATCATTTGTTTGCTAGAAAGAGAACAACAAAAAAAGAGACTCCAGTCAAAAATAGATTTCCCTCTATCCAAACATAATTAAAAGTTGAGGCAAGAGTTCAACATCTCCAATGGGTAATTTGATTTACAGACGGTAGTCTGGTCAGGTACTAAACATAAAAGATACATTTCAGGCTAAAATGAATAATACCTTTGCGGGATTTGGGTTCAAAGCGATCTTTTGCTTTGATCTGAATGTTGGTAAAATTAAGGTTGTGGATTGGTCCGCACTTTTAAGTCTGATGCCTGCACTTCAGTTGGACCTAAAGGTCATGATGATGGCAAGGAGACGTTCCAACCTCTAAGACTTGCAGCTCATCAAAGATAAACTATAAAAAAAAAACTGTTGGAAACGGGCAAAAAGCTGCTTAGTCATTATATGGAGGATTTGATTGCTGTCATGCCAATAAATATTTTTTGATTGAGGTATAGATATATTTTGATGCAACTTTTTGTCTTATTGAAATGTAAAGATGTAAATCCATCATTCTGAAAATTTTGTTTTCAGAATTTAACTTTTTTTTTTTTTCCCTGAATGATCTTTTGTGAAATATTAACTGCACCTGTTCTGTTTTGCGTGTTGTGAGACCACAGTGTGTAAATCCAAGTGCCCATTAATGGCCTGGACATTTTACCTGATGTTGCCTCACCACACCACAATCTCATTTTATTTGTCTGAATAGTGCAGCCACACATGATGCTTTTTGTTGTAAGAAAGCAAAATCATAAGAGAATTACAAGTATAATTCGGAGAGTATTATTTTCCAGCAGGACTTCTGTCATCTGCCCACAGCTACCAAAAGCTGCTTCAATGGCTGCTGTGTTCCTGTTTGTGATTGGCCAGCAAACTCCTCTGACCTGAACCCCAAAGAAAATCTATTGGCTGTCGTCAAGAGTAGGATGAGAAACTCCAGATGACCTGAAGACGGCCATCAGAGCAACCTGGACTTTCAGTCTGATCTCACCATACTGATGCAATAGTTGATACAAAAGGAGGTTCAACCAAGTATTGAGTGTATAGAAATGTAACTAGTTTTCAGGTGCCTGACATTTGTGCGTACATCTGTTTTTGATTGATTTAATGCGTTAGTCCATCTTTGGGACACTGAATTTTGGGTTTACCTTAATTGTTTTAAAGTTGCAAAAAATGAAAAGCTTGGACTTTTTTACTTTTGTGTACTTTCTATAAATTGTTTCACTTTCTGGAATGACTGGCAGGGAATATTGCACTTTTATGCAACATCCTTTTCTTAGCTGTACTGGTTCACCAGCATATTTGGTGTGTTGGTATGTTTGCATTAGTCCAAACTGGACTAAATTCAATACAAAATCTATAGCAAGACTTTTGAAATATCTTCTTTTTTTCTTTTTGTCCAGTCTGGCTGATCTAGGGCTTTCTTTAAAGGAACAATGTTGTCAATTATTCATCTTCCTTAAATTTGACACTCATACACTAATTTCTGATGGTCTAGCACATGTTTGTGTTCAACGCAATCATGAAAGAAAAAGTGACTATGAATATGTTTTTAAAAGGCACGGTGCACAAGAGCTATGTTCATAAGTCACCAGTTCAGAAGCACCTTTGCTTTCCAATGAGAAAAAAAGTGTGTGTTTGTGCAAACTTGTGTATTAATACAATTGTCTCTGCAATTGTGTGCGGTGACAACTAAGGTTCGTTCTGCTTCTAGCATAACCAAAATCTGTTTGTTGATTTTTACAGACTTGAGTCCCCAACTCGGACCTTGACGCTAGAAGCTCCCAGGGGGGTAGAGGTCAGTGCTGGAGTGGGAGACTTCACGGCTTCCTGTAGGAAAGACCTCCTCTTGCAGTCCTCAGACGGAGAGGTCAGTCTGTTTGTTTTGGATGCATGCAGGGCGGATGAGGTCTTCTGCAATAAAACTGTACAGCTCAAACGCTCACAGTAGCAGTGTTGGAAGTTGAAAATGTAGGAAAATATGAAAATGTTTGTGCTACCGTGTGTGTGGGCAGTAGATTGTGTTGCACTCTATTGTAGCAGGCCAGCTTCATTAAAGTACCTTATTAAGCTAATGAGCGTTATCAATCCAAGTGACCTTGTCCTCCTTCTCTCCCCTCCTCCTCTCATCACTGCTTTCTTGCTCTCTTCAATTTGGGAGAAGTGACTTCATTAAAGTTGGTTTGATGAGGTTCCCTGTCAGTTGTTGCTGCTGCTGCTGTGTGTGTGTGTCATTGTTAGCCTGTTATCTCACTGTCAAGCTCGTCGCATAGCACCCTGCCACTTTTTGTGAGCGCCAAAGCAGACTTTGCCATTATCGATGTGCGTTTTCATAAGTGTGTGAGTGTATGTGTGTGTCAGTCTGCCATATTGCTTGTCCACTGGAGCATAGTGTGTCATTAACTTAGTAATTAACAGAAGAATGACCCCCCCTCGAGTTGCACGCACTGTCATTGTCAGTCACACACAAACTTTTCCTTTTTTTCTGACAGCCAGCACACACACAAATTCTTATACACACACTAATGCAGTAGCGGAAAACACTCAAGTCTTCATCCATCCGTTCGTGAGGCGTTTCAAAGCCAGTCGTCAGATATAATCTGAGTAGACTCAAGACTTCCACATGTTAAATGTCAAAGAAACCTGCCTTTACTGCACAATTTACAAAGGGTTTCCTTCATATGCTGGGCATTTGTAGAGTGTCTGAACGCATAGAGTATATACACTGTTTTTAAAGAAAAATGCATACTTTTCTGTTTCTCAGCTACTGGACTGACTTTTGCCAACGTGTTTTTGTTGTACTGTCCTACTGCTGCAATAATTGTATTTCCATCTGAAATATGTGCAAAATCATGTCGCTGTTCCATGAAATTGTGAGAAATTGTGAGAAAAGCAAAATTTAGCAATTAAATAAAAAAAACCATTTAAAATCACTCATGAATAATTTTGTTCACATGATTAAAAAAGAAACATTCCGCACCATCATCTTCCTTCCTACCACTTCCTCTCATCTTCATCTTTTCCACCACTGGTAACATCCAGTTGTTGGTGACGTGACCCGTGTGATGTGGAAAAAGTGTTTTTGTTGTCGTTATTGATTCCCATCTCACCTGTGTCATTTCTACAAACTGTTTAAAACATCAACACCTAATTTAAATCCTTTTCTCTCTGTCAGCTGCTTTGCATGACCTCAAAACGATTTAGATTGACAAACGTAAACTTGAGTCCAAAGTTACTTCTGACTAGAAATCATATAGTGCATTAATATCTATCCACACCTGCTTGTCTGTGGATGGTTGCCCATCACCTTCACCTGCTACTGGTTTGCATCATGTTTCTTCTGCAGCTGCACTAGAAAACCCACCACTAACACTTAAAATGTGACAATATGTAATTATCCTGGTGTGTTTTCTTAAGTCTTCTCTAATTTATTTCAGCATGGAAAAGGTTTTAAAATATTTTTATCTAGTTTTGCTGCAGCCCTGCTATTAATGCTATTAAAAGAAATCATGTATAAAGATGGATTCAGACTTAATAAGCTATTGTGTCCCAGGTGTTTTAAACATTTATAGCATTTTGAAATGTGCACCGTAACAACTGCACAGGTTCTAAAGCAGAAAACATATTTCAAACTTATTTACCTCTGCACATTTCTCTCCCTGCTGAATTATCTTTGCTTTTATCTTCTCCAGTCCCTTTTTTACCCCCTCCTACTTTCCAAATTCTCTAACACGACTCATTTTTGTCTCTCTCTTTTCTTCTTGAAGTCTATAGAAATCATTCCTTTCTGCATGATTTTGTCAACCTCTCTTTCTCATCCACTCCATCTGAGCCTCTCAGGCCTTCATCTTTCCAAGAGTTATCTAATTAGCTTTCCATTGCCAGGGTTATACATCACTGGAGCTCTCACTTCATAAGGAAGAAGGGAGGTTTATACATATCACTTTTTCTCCTCTTTATGCTTTGTCTCATTGGCATTTGTTCGACCGTCATCTCTTTCGATTTTTGATGTTTTTCCATGTCGTCTATGCATAAATCGCTGGCTCCCCACTGATGAACAGTAGCATCAAGCGCAGCGCAACAAGGGGCTGCGGTGCAGGCCTGCGATGAGGCTTGAGATCATGAAAGGCGTGGAAAAATTAAGCATTTATAGTGCTCTGCTTCTCAACCCCTGCTCTCTTTTCTACAGCGCTCTTCAGCCAACATACACACACACACACACACACACACACACACACACACACACACACACACAACAAAAGAAGCCTGTGATCACCAAGGCACAGCTTCATAAATGCCAGGGAAGGCTTATCAGCATGGGTAAATGTATTCACAAAAGGCTCATATTACCCCACATAAAGAGAGAAGAAATTATCAAAATTTGAAAATATCCTGGCCATTGGTATGCAGCTTGTGTGTGCTTTTATAAGAAAAAATAAATCTAGAGTGTGGTAGAAAAACCATTTGCATTCACTTGATTTCATTATGTTGTTGCTGCAGCATTCTGAACTAGCTGAAGATGGTCTATGGTCGCTGTATTAAGATCCATAAGATCCAGAGGCTAACCGCCGATGGTCAGCTAGCCTTTTACCAAACGTTGCATATTCAGGTTGGAGAAGACGACACTCAATTGAGCTGCTGCTGCTGAATGACAATTACACAAAATTCGCCACTTTCAATATCGGTCATGTTTATCTGAAGTCAGAAAAATCGCAGGTGTAAAATTTGTAAAGGATTTGAAAGGTTTTGAGGGAGCAGGTGAAGACAAGACTTTCAATTGATAACAGAATTGAAAGTGTACTTAATAGGATTGTTTTAGTCTTTTAAACTTTCTGCTTTTGAACATATTAGGATGATGGACCTTTTGGGAATGTCAGAGTTAAGGCAAAGATCCACATTCTCCAGAGAAAATGGGCTACAATTGTAGTAATGCTAGCTCTTTTATTCAGTTATATTCT
The DNA here is from genome assembly GCA_033032245.1 of Poecilia picta. Lineage (NCBI taxonomy): Eukaryota > Metazoa > Chordata > Actinopteri > Cyprinodontiformes > Poeciliidae > Poecilia > Poecilia picta. The sequence goes on along the minus strand of CM065353.1, from coordinate 25,883,611 downwards.
GTTAGACTGTCATATATGCCGCATGAAAAAAAACATACATATATTTTTCTCACCATTTGAAGCTAAATCAGAGCAAACTTTTGTTGTTCTGAGTTGGTATAGAATTATGTAAATTATATTCATTTGCCAGAATAAGAAGAAGTTTTTGTACCTTTCTTCAAAAATAACTAATTTTAATTTTGGATCAAGCTATGCAACTTCATGAACATATTAAAATGCTCATGAAGATTCTGTTATCATCAATCAATCAAATTTTATTTGTATAGCACATTTCAGCAGCACGGCATTTCAAAGTGCTTTACATAATTAAAATAAAAACAGCATGTGACAGTGAATAAACAGAAAGACAAAGATCATTTTTTAAAAGAAAAAGAAAAAAGATAAAAACATTAAACCTGCACCCTTTATAGGACTTCTGTTAAACATCTCACACCTCAGAGTTTTAATTAAAATGCCATTTAACAGGGAATCTCACACCTCAGAGTTTTCGTTAAAACGCATTGATTGGTCTAAATGCGACGGGTTCCCGGGGGATGGGGGGGTTACATAGACAGTGTGAAAGAGAAATAAAAAGAAGTTAATAAATAGATGAAAAGTAAAGGTAAAAACATTAAAACATTAAAAAAACATCAAAGACATCAAAACCCGTAATTTAGCCATAAGCAACTCTAAACAGGTGGGTTTTAATGTATTGTGGTGCTAAACCGTTCAGTTATTTATAAACCAACAACAGTATTTTAAAGTCTATTCTCTGAGCTACAGGGAGCCAATGTAGAGACTTTAAAACTGGTGTTATGTGCTCTGTCTTCCTGGTTTTAGAGAGAATGCGAGCAGCAGCTTCTGGATCAGCTGCAGCTGTTTGATTGATTTGTTGGACAGACCTGTGAAGATGCTGTTGCAGTAATCAATACGGCTAAAGATAAACGCATGGATGAGTTTCTCTAGATCGTACTGAGACATCAGTCCTCTAATTCTGGAGATGTTCTTCAGGTGATAGAAGGCCAACTTTGTGACTGTCTTAATGTGGCTCTGAAGGTTCAAGTCATCACTACTCCCAGGTTTCGGGCTGATCGCTGGTTTTTAGTTGTAATAACTGAAGCTGTGCATTGATTCTAGTTTGCTCCTCTTTAGGTCCAAAGATAATAACTTCAATTTTGTTTCTGTTCAGCTGGAGAAAGTTTTGGCACATCCACACATTGATCAGTTCTAAGCATCTATTCAGTGATTGGATGGGTTCAGAGTCACCTGGTGACATCGTGATGTAGAGCTGTGTATCATCCACGCAGTTATGGTAGCTGATCTTATTTCTTATTATAACCTGAGCCAGTGGGAGCATATAAATATTGAAGAGAAGGGGTCCTAATATTGAACCTTGGGGTACCCCACATGTGACCTTTGACCTCTCTGATGAGAAGTTTCCGATTGAAAAAAATAAATCCCTGTTCTTTATGTAAGATTCAAACCAGTGGAGCACCGAACCGGAGAGTCCAACCCAAGTCTCCAGTCGATTCAGTAAAATGACGTGCTCAACAGTGTCAAAAGCTGCACTGAGGTCCAACAGAACCAGCACTGTGGTTCTCCCACAGTCTGTATTTATATGGATATCATTGAACACTTTTACAAGGGCCGTCTCTGTGCTGTGGTGAGCACGAAAACCAGACTGGAAGGGGTCAAAGCGATTCATTATTGTTAGGAAGTTATTCAATTAGTGTTAGTGTTTTGTTTTCTTCACTTTTTCACCTTACATGTACTCCCAAGCTCATAACTGTGATCTCCCATTCTTGGCTAGAAATTGTTTTAAATGTTTCAGTCATTGCAATTCTTGTTTATGGATCTTAATGCAGCGTCCATAGACCATCTTCAGCTAGTTCAGAATGCTGCAGCAATTGTAGCAATAAGTTATTGGTCTCTGAGTTTGAAAATACACTGCAGTCATTGTAAAAAGATGATTGTAGTGAGAAAATCAATGATAAAGTAATAATATGAGAAAAACAATCATTAAAGAACAGAAGTAACTTTAATTTTAGGGCATAAAGGCAGAAAAACACTGTCGACCATCTAATAGTGAAACATAGATGGTCAATATTAGAAACCAAAGTGAGACTGAAGTCTACATGTAACACTCAGCAGTGATACTTAGCATGATTCAGATGTTTCTCAAGTTGTGCCTTTCATTTCTTCTTAGTTTGGGTTTGAAGTTTGAAAATCTGTTCAAACAAAAACAACAAAACAAAAACATTAAGTCATAAGGGAACATCAAACACAGGAAGACTTCAAAACTCATAAAGTAGTGATAGATGCTCATCCCTCATGCAGAATATTAAGCATTCCCTTTTGTTCATTTTTTTTTAAATAATGGACAAAAGATTCATACTAGGCTTTTTTTCTTTTTTCTTTTTGGTTGACTAGATGAAAGGCATCATCAAATATAAAAAGTTCACAAATGCTCATGCACTCTAGTTCTCTTTGTTAGTCTTCATTAAAGGTTCATATAGGAAAAAAATAAAGAGTGAAATCAAGTTTATCACGGAATAGAAGTTGAAAAAGATAAATGCTCCACTGACTTAAAATATACATTCATCTTGTACATTATGTTCTAAATTGGGTGGACTGATAAGCCTGTTTGAGACATCTACATAGATTTAGTACGGTTGTTAATTAAAAAACTAAATTAAATACTCTTTCCACTTCAACCTTTTTAAAAATATTTCCACATCTAACCTCTCGACCTGGGTCAACAAGGACATAACGAAAAGCAAAACAAAAAAATCTGCCATGCCTGCAAAAGACAGATGTAAACAGATGAATGACAAAAAGGGGGGTGGGCATTTATCATATCGTTTATCATTTATTGTAAGAATTTGAAGATAAATTCAAATTAACGTTAGTGGTACATATCATAGTACCACAAAATATTACGATTAAACCTTAAGTCCATATCGCTACGACCAATAACATATTTTCCACAGATTTTTATTGAACAATATACAGTATTATTTTGATGCAGCACTGCTGTATTGCTTCAATAAATAAACACATTTGTGCAGACTGCAAGGGTTTATATTTCTGAGTTCGGACCACATCTGTTTAAAAGAAGAAGCAATAATAACACCCAGACTGTTTCCTCCCTGAAAAAAAAAGAAAAAAAAAACACACACACCTTATCGAAATAGCATTCTTTTCATCTATTCTCATACACGCCTCACTCGACCGCTGACGCCGTCACATAAACGGAGGAGAGCGGATGAAGGCTGGATAGAAGGAGGATCAGATTAGTGGGAGGTGGAGAAGGATGGGAGAAAATAGATGTTTCTGTCGATTTTGCAGGAGAAAATAAAGGCACGCAGGACAGCAAAGCTTAAAGCCAAATCAATGTTGTCAGCAGCTGGCACTTAAGAAGGGACCATTAAAGTTTAAAAAGTTTGGAAAGCAGCAGTGGAATTAGGGCCAAATGGGTTAGAGGTAGGCTAGCGCTGGCTTCCATTAAAATCAAAGCCAACCAGAGCTGACAGATCCTCTCAGGCTTTTTTTTTTTTCATTATTCTCTCTCTCTCTTTCTCTCTCTCTCTCTCTGCGTCTCCAATCATATTTTTTTTCTACAGTCACCTGCTCTCTGGGTGCCCTCCATTCATGTAATTTTTTTGGCTTGTTCCCATCTCCTCCATGACCCAGAAATTGCTCTCACTTTAGCATCATTGAGGATGTTTCCATTCCTTAAATGCATTGCAGATGGCAGGAGTGGCGAGTAAGTAAACTCCTGGAGGAGTTTTGAGTGGAAAAACACAAAGTCTCACATAAGCTGAAGGTTTCTTAGTTGTTGTTGTTGTTTTTTCTATTTCATTAACGTTTGGCGAGGAAAACAAAATAAATACTGATTCAAAATTGGGAGCGCTGATCTTGAGAAAGGCATGAAGGCCAGAACAAGAACTTTAATGAGACACACATGGAGTTGAAGTGAGCAAAAATGTTTTTCAGTTTGTTAAAAGTAAATAAATTAAAGATTTTGACATTGATTGATTTCTTTATGCACTCAACAAAGCAATCAGGAAAAACATGCCAGAGTGAAGGAAAATCGTGATTTAATTTCTCGTTGGATGGACAATTGCACTAAAAAGAAATTATAGTGCAAAAATGAGAACAACAGTAGGTTCAGCTTTCGTATCCAGTATTTATGTAATTTAAGTCATTTAAGAGGTTTTATGTTGTGTTTGATGTACTATCATAAATTTTCAAATTCATCTATAAATCCTGAATACTACATGACCTGATTTGCTTTGCTGAGACATTATTTATTTTTTAAAATCAAGTCCAAAGAAAACAGGCCCTCTGGAAGATGAAATATAGAACCATTTTTTAAAATTAAGCAATTTGCACACATTAATGCATCGTCATTATTATAAGAGTATTTCAGAGTCACAAGCAAATGTCAAGCAGCAGAGAGTTCAAAGACATGAGCTGCTTAATTTTTACTAGTGGTGGGACTCAATTAAAAACTTTTAATTGCAGGGTCTGTAATTCATTAATCGCAATTAATTGCATTTTAATCGAAAACTATGCATTAAAAAGATAAGCAATATTTTAAATTCAAAACCCCTTTAAAATGCTAAATTATTAAACATATGGACTATGAGCTCTGATCATTCATTTGATTTTGGTGAAAATAAACAACTTTAAAAATGTGGACTGTTGCTGTGGACATGAATGTTGTCTGGGCTCGCTCCAAACGTTTCGTGTTGAGATGGTATTTTTTGCACAGCGTGCTGCACACAACAATAGTCTTTTCTAACGTCCCAATCAGATTGTTTTTTGAAGCACAAATTAACGTCCAGCGGTCCAAGTGAAGCGGCTTTATTGTTTGCACTTGTGCGTCCAAATTACGGTCGTACCAGAAACACGCAAATACAAAGATTCCAGCCAGAAGCATTCCATATAAAAAAATACATTTAATTGGGCTAAGAAATGTTTTGAGTTAAAACAATTGTTAATAACTAATAATCAAAGTCCTGGCCATAATCCCTATCTACTAAACCGCTAAAGAAAATGAGCAAATATCTTGCATCCTGAATATTTGTTGAGCCTTCTTGCAAGTAAATTTCAGTCGAATGTTTAAACATGTACCGTATATTTTTGTCTCATAACAGTTTCTACTTGTAAAAGGTCTTTGTCCAGTGAAGCAAAATATCATGCCTTTAATCTTTTTGTTTTTAAAATAAATGTTTGGGTTTTTTTCTGTACACAGAAGAGACCATTTGAAAATATGTGCCAATTCACCATCGACCAGACATGTGAAATATCCTAAGTAATCAAATAAAATACAGTCAGATTTCTGTTATTTCTTGAAGATGTTTCATCTCACATTCGAAAGGCTTCTCCAGTTAAAACCCAGGTGAGAACAGGCTTATAGGATGTTATCAAAACACACACTAACATGGCCACTGAGGTTTTACGTTTGGGTTGTTGTCGTTTGATGATCCAAGCATTCCCTAGCGATGCCATGGAGTTATTTTGGTCACATGTTCCCAAATTGGGAATGGCTGTAAAACTGCTGATGTGGAGGAGTGAAGGTGTCAAGCCCTCTCATCTGTTTGGTGCTGAAGATTTGTTTTTAATAAAGTGAGACTTTCTTCCATTTTCTTAAAGCAGGCAGCTCCAATAGTAAACATTTAAAATCACATGCATACATTCTCATTTGGATGAGATCTTTAAGGAACAAGAGAAGTTTTAGAGAATATACTTTTTTAAAGTATATTCTCAAAAATGTACTTCAAAATAAAGGCTGTATAACACTAAGCAATGAGGACCATGTTCAGTTCTTTTTAGCAAATATTTCTAGAATAGAATCCAGGTGCCTTTTATTGAGCTTAAGATGTCCTAAAATTATGTCAAACTGAAGTATATTTCTCTCATGAATGATGTCTTAATTTTGTTTGCATGCAAATACACATTAAAGTTTGCAAATTCATTGCAAACGAATTATTTGCATTTCCTCACTTCATTTTGGTGTCTACCTCTATGAGCGGAAATCGGATTAATTACAGGAAGTTTTCTCAAAAGTTTGGCTACATTCAAGTTGTGTTGTTTGTTTACTCAGTCCTGGGGTTTGTTAAAATGTCATAGCCTGGAGGCGTTACAGGATGCTATACAGGGACCAGCTTTTTTCTCCTCCTGCTTGTTTTTTTACCTGTGGGTAAGGCAAGAATGATGAGTAAATAAAAATGTTGGCAGAACGTAACTCCCTGTCGTAAGAGCCAATGGGCGCCAAGACACAATAATGCAGAACATACAAATTACACAAAACACTCAAGTTCAAGCCAAAGAATAATTACATATAATTTTGTGAGTACAAACCGCCCTGTCCTACACACACTACAGAAATAACAAATTTTATTCCCTGAAGTGAGTGCATATATCCACGGCCATCACAAAAAATATGAACCAGTGTGAACTCAAAGTGCACTCCAACAGCTGCCACTACTTTTGTTTTCAATCTCCAGAGGTTTTCTGTTCACTTCTAAGTTTTTTTTCCATCATTCAGCTCCACTTAAGAGACTGCATCTATGTGTTCGTGTCTATGGGTGCGAGAACAGATTAGCAGATACCTGCCAATGGCCAAGTGATGTGCAGGATTTTTATTTTTTAAAAATGGTGCGATTCATGTCAGAAAAGTTATTAGCCCATACTTCACACTCCCTGCGGTGACTTTGCCAGATAGGGGTGCATTTGTGATCCTGTCAATCTGATGCAACTCTTTCTCAGACTCTTACAGTCTGGGAGATTTTTCTGGGTCTTATTTTCATTGCTTTTGAAAAATATTTCAGTCTAAACCCATTACTGTTTAAAACAAACAACATCTACTGCAATACAGTTCTTGTGTACTTTGTTAAAATGACCTTCAGGCATCAAAATATATTTAGTTTCAATTTTAAGAAGAAGTCACAACTCAAACAGCTCAGCAGTCGAAAGCAGAAACCAAAGGAAGTTTGGGTGCTTAAATATTTTCAGCATTTTATAGTCTAAGAGTTAATAAATGCTCAAGACGACATGGTGGAAACGTGTTCTTCAGTATAATCCCATTCATTCATTTTTTTAAGAAATCCTCAATTTACTTGTGGCATCCATTCAGGAGTGTCTTTATACCTGCTTCTGCAGTGTGTTGCCTATTTATCCAATGCTTTGTCAAACATGGAGAGTCGTAAGAAACTAAAGGAACAACTAATTACTGTTATGCTAACACCTGGGCCACATTGTCGCATTGCGGTGGCAGCAGCCTAAGCAGGGAGGCCGAGACTTCCCCCTCCCCAGGCAGTTCCTTAGAAACATCGTCCCTCCAGACACCCTGCGGGGAAAACTCATTTTGGCTTATATCTGCAATCTCGTTTTTTCAGTGACGACCCAAAGCTCATGTCTATAGATGAGGGTAAGAACGTAGATCGACCAATAAGTCTAGAGCATCTGCATCGCCACCCTGCCTATCCATTTCTGACTCCATTTTTCCCAGGATACTCCTCTGCTTGAGGCAGGACCTCTTTCCTGACCCAAAGAAGGTTTTCCAGCTCAAGACCACAGTCTCAAAAATAGAGGCACTGATTCTCATCCCGGCTGCTTCATGCTCGGCTGAGAACTGCTCCGCTGAAAGCTGTAGATCACGACCTGATACCGTCGTCAGGTTGCGATCTGCAACCTGATGCAAAAAGTAGAGACGCAAACCTAAGGCCACCAAATGGGTCCCCTCAACACCTTGGCTTCACTTATAAATTCTGTTAATAAAATTAGTAACAGGATCGGTGACGAAGGGCAGCTTTGGCGGAGTCCAACTATCACCACCAACGAGTTGGACTTATTGCAAAGCGAACCAGACTCTAACACCACTTGCACAGGGACTTGACAGCCTGGATCAAAGGGCCTGGTACTCGGTACTCCTAGAGTACCCCACCACATCAGTCCCTGATGGACATGGTCAAACACCTTCTACAAGTCCACCAAAGACACATAGTCTGGTTGGGCAAATGCCCATCACCCTCCAGGACCCTGCTGAGGGCCCAGTGTTCACGACCAGGATGCAGACCACACTCTTTTTTCTGAATCCAAGGTTCTTCTATCCAAAGGATCCTCCTCTCCAGAACCACGGGGCACTCCTGTGTTTTGTGTAAATACTTTGATCACGTAACACTGTGGTATTTTTACCAAGGATTCTGATCACCAAGTTTGCGCCTTTGTGAAATGTACTTTTCTTTTCTGTTGCAGATCCATGTTTCCATGAATATGTTTGCACACAACCACTGTGCTGACATGGTACAGTACTGTTGACAGTTTTCTTTCTTTTGGTGCCTCTTTGTTTGGGTTTTAAAACTCTTTCAGTGTCTCTTCAGCCTGAGTCATTTCATCCATTGTCAGCTCCCATTCCTGCTTGTGTCCATTCAACCAGGCTAATGGTCTGTGTAATACACTCAGATAGCTTCACCACCACCCACCTATCTGTGTGTATTCTATATGGCAACAAGAAAAGAACAAAAAAAGGCAAAAAGGGAGGGAAGGTTAGTCATGGAGAGACAGTCATGAACTGTGTGGGCACAATTCAGGGAGTTTGTGTGCTGAGATACTTTTGCTATTGTCCTTTCGACCTCCATCATGCCTCTCCATACCTTTCCTTTTTCTTTTTTCACTCCCCGATTCTTTCAACATCTCTGCTAAAGATTTTAAACTCAACCTTTTCTTGTCTATTTTGGTTCCTGGCAGTCCTCTAAAAAGTAGTCGTTAAGTTTTTCTTTGTGAGAGATATGAGGATCAGAAGCAGTCTGACACATGTCGACTAACAAACATCAAAGTTCCAAGAGTTTGTTATGATTGCATAAAATCAGCCGCTTTGGGATTCTGTTAGGGTAAGAAACGTATAATTCAGTATCATGGTGCTTTTACATTTTCTGATTTAATAGAGATATTCTGATAATGTAGATTTTTATATGTAATGAAACCCTTCATTTTTAATATTTTGCTCCCCAGAGGCCACAATTTCTTGTCAGATTTTTAATGAGGTTTTCATCGATAGTTCCAACCGATTTTTAAGGCCTTTTATTGTTTTCTTCTATCATTTTTTTGTGATTCTTAGATTTTTTTTATCTTCTTTATCTGGTATTTGTACTTGATCAACTGAGGACACAAAGCGGAGTTTGCATATGGAAGTCATATCTTTAAGGACTAGGAAAAATCTCACTGAAGATCAGTCAGAAAACCTGAGATATTAGCTCAGTTACTGTAAATAAAGTTTTCTTGTGTGTGTGAAACGTTATATCTGCTGTCTAGAATCATATTTAGTTAGACGTTAGACTTGCTTCATCGTCAATGAACAAAGACATGACAGTGAAATGTTGCTTTGGTATCGGAGTACACAGAAAAAAATACAGAAAAACTTTAAATACATATGCATATTTACAAGTGTGACTGGTGCAGGTGAATATTAATTATGCGAATAATAATTGTGAAAGGTCAATGTTCATATACTCTATGAAGAAGAGTTGTAAAAATTGTTAACCATTTAAAGAGGGGTTGAGTATTTAGGATTAGGTTTACAAATCATGTGAAGATGATTGGGGGACAAATCAACTATTTAGTTGGGAAGGAATTACATATATGGAAGTTTCATTCTCCCTGGTTACACATTTAAAAACGGAGCAGGTTTCCTTGTACACATTTTCAAGAACTAAACTCCTTCCCCTCTGCCCTCACGTTCATAAATACCTGGCTGCATGAAGACTCGCCGCCTCCCCTGAGATCCGTCTCTCTGCACTCAGATTGCGGAGGTGCAAATGAACTGTGCTTTAACTCGACCTTTCCACCTGTCAGTCAGCCGTTTCTGTTTGCGAATTTTCACTTTTGCTCTCAGATATTTGTAAAACAAAAAGAGTCCTTTCAAAAATCCAAGCCAATAAAGCGCCGGTTATGACCCAGACCCCTCCAATTCACCGCCATCGCCTCCTATCAGACCTCAAACTGATTTTTTTCTTGGTTTTTCTGAATCCAAAAGGTGAGCTTAAATGGAAGTATATCTGGGAATAAAAACACCAGGCATATTTTCACTCAGCATTTCACCATGTGAGAGCAAAACTTTGGAATTGAGCTATGCGGATTTGGAAACTCTTGGAGACTCAGCAGGAGTCTCAGTAAAAGTCTTGGAGGCTTTAGAGAGATCAACAAGCCTGGATGCGATGAGGGAAACTCAAACCGCTGACAGGGCATTTTTTACAGACGAGATGTAAGTTACCTACCGTAATAAACAAGGCAACAGAAACCGGCTGCCAGCATGTACTTAAGATGATGGGAGATGCCGAGATGAAGGTCAAGTCAGGAGATTTTCATTAGCCTATCACTACCAGCGTATGTGGTTTTCCTCCGTCTGCCTGTCTGTTATTAGATGCTGAAAAATAGTCAGCGCAGTGCAGGGAATTTATCATCGTAGGCTCTCACAAAATCAGTCTACGGGAATTAATTTATCTAAGTAACACACGTTTCAACAGTTTTGTGTTCTCCGGCTCCTCCTTGGCAACAAAGGATAACGGCAGTGAATCGACTGCGGTAGATCAAAAGTGCAAAAATTAAGGACGGCAATCAGAGATTTTGTGACTCAACCACATGGCAACAGCTTTAGTTGATTCTGTTAGTTATAATTAACAACAAAATGCTCTTTTTCTATTTTGTTGAAAGACTGGACGCTTCCTAATGAACTAAAACCAAATATATCTAAACATCAAAGAGTTACATGGCTGTCTATTTGTTAAATCCGTCTATATCCAAACCTATAGTACTGAAACCTTCAAAAAAAGAGAAAATATTTCTTAAGTTTCTTTCAAAATAAAAAAAGCATCAGTGTCAAGCTTAATATTTGTGAGGAAAACACTGATTTACTGTTGAGCATTAGATCCTATAATTGTTCAGGAATTTATTGTAAATATACAGGAGCTTTCAGCATCGTCATTAATTATTGATACATTTGCCAGAGGCATCGTCACACCATGTACATGAGATACAACTCTGCAGTCAGACAGGATTTCACAAACATTATAAAACGACAGAAATCTGTTAGAATTTTAATCTGTTTTTCTGCATCTTTTCATGAGTTATTTGCATCATTTGGATAGGGAGCATGATTAGCATGATCTTTTTTTTGTTCACAAATTAATGATTGACCTTAACTTTGGCATTTCATATCTTAAAGGTTGCCAATGTTTCCTCAGCCAGCATGTTCTGTGACAAATGCAACTGGAATCATGAAAGAGATGAAACAAAGCGACTTTCCAGGAAAATGGCTTCTTTCCTGTTGTCTGCTAACGTTTAACTCCTCATTATGGTGTCCAAAAGAAGAAAAAAAACATTTCTTTCTAGAAGCTTCTAATGCCGCAGAGATGCTGAAAATAGATCACTTAGTCTTCATCCCTCACTGAAGAATGATCTCACTGCTAGTCAGCTAGTGAGCTAGTTATCATCCAAATTCATGGCTGCATCTCTATCTTATTTTTTTTGTTTGTTTTGCTGAGAAGAACAAAAAACATATCAGAAAGATCTCTGTGCAATAATTTATCAACCACATGCATAAAAGCATTTTCATTTTTGTGTGAACCAGTTAATTTGAAAATTTTGCCACCATCAATCTGGAGAGCTAGCTAGAAGAATTCATGAAATCCTGTCCTGGCTTCCTCTACCTTTGTCTTTGTCACTTTTCATTTAGCTCCATTTATTCTGTAACAAGCAATTCCTTATATATGACCGGATTTTTATCTGTTTTGTGCGTTCCTATTCTAAAGAAAAACCAAGACGACTCTTGGTTTTCATGCGCAAAGCGATTCAAGGTGCTTCACAGGATGTTGAAGAAAAAACATCAAACATTGGCATGAAATAAGCCGAAGTGTAAAAGATTCAGTTTTGTGGTGAAAGCAACAGAATTTCCCCCACGTGTATTTCATCCGCGCAGCCGGGTGTTACCAGCCAAATTTGACAACTTAAATGTACCGTGCATCTTTGCTACAAATGAGAGCAGAGGGGCCGGCGCTCTTGCTTTCTCCCCTTCACGTCCTTCGCTTACGTCCTACTTCCACTTCCTTTCTCCTTTCATACCAGAAAAACGCTATTTCTTTCAGAGCTGCCGCCCATACTTTCTGAGAAGTCACTCATCTCCCTCCTTTGCTGTTCATGGCTGTGCCAAAGGAAATCATCCATGAAAAATGCTTTGACCCTTCATAATTGCGGCTCTCTGCATGTTTTCCATTTCCTTGGTGCCAGAGGCACATGCTTGCTAAACTGGTGTTAGAGAAAGATGGGCTTAGACGTAAATTCATGGTTTATGCACATTTCCTGGCCCTCGTGCGGACTCCCACATTTGCATTCGCGTATGAGTGACACATACAATACAGCCAGATTAAGAGTGTAAGTAATTTGAAAAAGGCGATTTTCAAAAGTTGCCCAGCTAAAGAAAGTGATTGCTTTAACTTTACCGATATGGAATGAATATTAAGTTTGGCCTCCTTAAGGCTGAAGTTCAAAATGATTTCATGTTCACTGGGAGTTCTTATGTTTTCATAATTAGCAAGAGGAACATTTTTGCAGTGAAATGTCTTTTGGAAGAAGGGACCAGCTGGGGTTTGAAAACCTTGGTGATACATGACGACCTTTTACTTTTGGTACATTATTTTCCTGTTTAGTAACTTAGAACTAAGAATTAAGAGGCCCTATCAGACTTCATAAATCATCTATTTTAAGAAGATATGTTGCTTGAGATACTAAATTACTTATGCTTTTCATTTACTTGGAAAAACCAACAAGTTCCAACATCCAACTTAAGGTATTGTTGTGCCATTTTACTCAGTTCACAGAGACTAACACTGAATCATCTGGTTGTGAATACTTGTGTGAAAGTCTTTTTTTTTTGCTATGCCATTTTTAATAAATTAGCAAAACATTCAAAATGTTCCATGTCATCATTATGGGGCAAGTTTGTGGAAGTTTTGAGGAAAGAGATTCATTTAAAACTATTTGGAATAAGGATGTAACATAACAAAATGTTGAAAGAGTTAAGTACTGTGAATACTTTCCAAATAAATGTCTGAACCATGCAAAGACGCACATGCGCATAATCACAACACTTTTCTTTGGAGTACGTGTCAAGACAATTTAAAAAAACAAAAAAGCTAAATTTTGTCCTACACATTTCTCAGAGACGGAACAAACCATAGATCCAAAGTACAAAATTCTCAAGTTAAGGGTAAATGCTTATTAGCAGTAATGGAATTAAAACCAAATTTCACAACATTTACAAAGTATGATGGTTAGCTTGACCTTAAACAGACAAAAATCTTAGAATAAATCACCACTGCCATTGAAATAATTGAAAGATCTCGTCTTAATCCCTGATGTAGGGTGAGTGAAATAACTCCTACAGTTTGGTTTGGCTAAGAATTTCCTCACACTGTTGGGGAAATTAACATTTTAGCTGCACAATTGAGATTTGCTTGCATTGACATTAATATCTTTAATTTTGGAACTTATGGTGGAAAAGATGTTTACATCCTTTACTGAATTTTACAGCACAAAGTCCGATATTAAGTCGCTGTCTTTTTAAGATATGAAGGTAGGTTTGTGGGGAGTGGGGGGTGGGGGGTTGTTTTGCTGGTAAAACACATTTTCATTCATACCAATACTATTTTTTTTAATTAAGCACTGAGCAGTTTGCCAAGAGTCCCTTAAATTCTTTGAGCATTTCTGATTTTTGTTCTGCCATATTGTCCCACCTAATTGGTTGGAGGAAGATTTCTCAGTAACACTTTATTTGAAGGGGTGTGCATAAGACTGACATCTTAGCGTCAAAAACATAATATAACACCAGTTATGAACATGAATATTTACAACTGTTGTCATGAAATGTCACTCGGTAAATAATGACACTTTTAATGCAGATTTCACACTTTTAATGGACTTTTAATGCCCGTTTTAGTACAACTTTGCATTAAAAGTTTAATTATTTACCAATTCACACTTCATGACAACTGTCATAAACACTCATAAAGAGTCCTTCATTTTTCTGACAGGTGTTATATCATGTTTATGGACATTGTCATGTCTAATAAAGTGTTACCGGTTCCTCTTTTGGTTTTGATGCTGGACTGATAGATGTTTCCTGACAAAGTTATAAATAAGACAATGCCTTTCAACTGCTGGCCAGCAAAGTCCCCCTTATTGTCTCCTCTAATCTGAACAACCCTCAGGTATCTGTCAGAGCTCCTTCTGTCACATCTAGTTTGTTCTGAGCTGAGAAGCGTGACCACTGAAATCTATTTTATTGAGTTACCTACTTGACTGGCTCAAAGTGGAAACTGAATGCAAATCATATGCTTTATCAGCCACATAACTCTTTTTTTAATTCTTTTTCTATCACCAGTGAGCAGTGTACTCACACCCAGTTTGAATTCCACTGTGTCATAATTTCATTGAAACTGACGGCACCGAATTATTAACAGTTTGATTGGATTTGAGTTTATGTAATTGGATTTGAATTTGAGTCTGTCTCTAATGAGATCATTTTACTTGTTTGGACTGATTTGAACTGTGCGTCTTTGGCGGTAGAGCGGTGCACTGACGTTGCTGTTTTGGTCGGGAATCGGGTTATTGATGACAATATGTCAACCTGGCAGTCAAAGGCACTTTAAATCTGGGATAAGCTCAGACTGTCTGGATGGAAAGCATCTGTGAAGTTGAACTTTGAAGTGTTGCCAAAAGATTCTCGATTGGATTTGGACCTGAACTTTTACTGCCGTTCCGAGCATCGCATTCTAGTTCTGGCTGTACGTCCAGGATTGTTGTCCTGCTGGACCGACAACCTTAAAAACAAGTGGACAAATGGTTCAGTTTAAGACATTTTATGTGGTCTGTCCTGCATTTTAATATCTACATGGCTAACCTTTTTATGGACAGGTGCATACAAGTACATTTGAAATTATTTCACTGCCGTTTTCTGACATCTACGATAAAATGTGACACTTTATTCATTTTTTTACATATGTATATAAAAGGACCTTTAATTTTTCAATTTAAAGTTTGAACCCCCAATACACATCACCATCTGGAGCTAAAACGATAAATAAGAAAAGTAAAGACAATTTAGTATGTGTGTAATCTCATATAATAGACATTCCAAGCTATGAATTAGCTATTTAAATCCATAGCTTACACTTGTAAAACATTTTAGAATGTTTTAAATTTAAAAAAAAGTGCCACAGAGTCAACTAATTTAATTCTGGAAAAGACATCCTGATTTAGGAATAGATTTCACTTCAGTTATATAGCTGCAACGCACATTGTCTCAACTCAGTTTACAAGAAAGAAAATTGGTTCAATCAAGTTCTAGTTATTATTCAATATGATAAAAATCTTTTTTTCTAGGGAAGCCTGTCCATAGAAGCCATTTTTTTACGTAGCTTCATCTGAGTTAAACCAATCAGCTCTGAGCCCGTTTTCAAGAAAGAGAGCACATACAGATAGACGCCACAAACTGAGAGAATTAAACAGTCAGAGAAGAAAACTTTACCTAACACCTTGTAAAGGAATCTCATTTCACCTGCATGCATTCAGCATCTTCTTGTAACGTAAATCTAGCGGCAGAGCCGGTCGGTTCACTGCAGATCCCGCTCCATTTTTGCCTCATTTGTGAACAAGACCTCAAGATACTTTGACAAATTATTTTTTTGTAATTAAAGATTACAAAAGATTAAAGATTACAACGTTTGAACTCGTTTTTTATCACAGTCCAATGCGGTACCTAAATTAATTTTAGGCTTTTATTTCTACAAAAAGAAGGTAGTTGGAAATAAATTTGAGTTTTGGTGCCGAACACGACTGAATCCTTTCACCTTTCAGAGCTGTGAGTGAGTCATAGCAGCTGTTATTAGGGAGATAAAGAGAAGATGGCGAGAGAACACCAGGGACCTACTAAAAGCATACCTTGACATTTTCAGATGCTTAGTGTTATTTTTCTTTTCTAGTCACATGTGCAAAAGGTTTACTCTTTTTATGAGCAAAACTTAAAGAAAAAGCCACCTAATTCACTTACTTGAAACAAGTGAAGAAAGCGATCAAATACACACGGATTTGTTAGAATGAAATTTCTTAAATGAGCTGATGAAAAGATCAGTTTTAAAAATGCAGATAGACATGAAGTTGATCAACATGAACAGATTCAGTACTTTGAAGTTGAATCCTGATTGGGGCAGATTAGCATGTTCAAGATCCAACAAAGTCTAATTTATCGATGTTACAGAGTTCAGTCTCTGCACATCCCTGCAAATTCACAAAAGACGAATTGAACCTTTACAACTCGTTGTAGTGCTGTTGTTTTTTTCTGAGCAGGTCCATGAAGACACAAGACAGAAAAAAAAAACCCCAGCTCTAAACATTTGGGGCAAGGCGAGGTACAAAGAAAACTCCCCGGAGCGAGAAGGACCCATTGTGATGTTTGGTACTTCTATCTTTAGTGTCACTGCAGCGAGATTAGCACACAAAACAGCAGGAAGGGGTTTTTCTGTGAACAATGCAACTTGCAAGTTTGGGCTGTGCATGTGTGAAACATCGTTTTCCCTCAAAGATGAAGGAAACCACCAAAAGGAAACTCTCTCCACTGCAAACCATTACGACTAACGAGTAGTTTGTGGTTAACGTGCTCTAATGTGTTCACAGTGTAATAATAAATGGAACCGGAGGTGCTGCAGACCACCTGAGATCCCCCTTCAAATATGGCGAGAGTTATTGGAGCTGAGCGCGCTCTCAATCTGTCCTGAGTGTGTTCACACCTGTCCATTTGTGAAGAGACCACCATGGATTCTCGTTAATGCCAGGTCTGAGCAGGACTTCAGTCCTGCGGGAAAAGAAAATACGGAGAAGCAGCAAATTTGTGGTTTTTACACGTCGACATAAATCTGCCAAGGAAAATTTTCTACAGACACACACAATTCTTAGTACAGATCTAAGGGAGGTGTATTAAAATTAGACACTTTACATGAAAAGGGGATCATGATAATTCTTATCTCTCCTCCTATTGTGTGGTATCAATTTAAATGGCTGTAAAAAATGGGTCAAACTTTGTATAACTCTGGCTTTCACAGGTTTTTTTGTTAAAAAAAAATCCTTAGCATGAGCACTGCAACTTTAAAAAACATTGCACATGCCTTACATACTTGCTTCTGCTACAAGAATTATGTAACTACAAAGAAAGTATATTCATTTAAACATAAATAAAGGAATATAATACAACTATATGTAGTGACTGACACAAGTTGTGAGTTGTTCTTTTCTAGTTACTTCAGCTAATAACAGAGATCTTGAACGCAGCATTGACCTTTCAGCCTGATTCGGTCACGTGATTATCAGTGCTGGACAAAGAGGATGTTGTCTTTGACCAATTTATTTAAGTCTCCGTCTGCCGTCTGTGTTAGAGCTGCTGCAACGTGTGTGAGACGTAAGCAACAGCGTGGCAGCGACATTCAGGAGACCTTTTCAGGGTCGGAGGGTTTTGCCTAATAAAGGCACCGTTGCTCTTGTAGAGTTGTCCAGGTTGCGTTGCTATTTTATTTAATTATTTATTTAATTTGCCTTCATGCTGCTGTCAAACAAATGCCTTGTTTTTAGTCTGTTTGTTGAAAGTAGCATTAGTGTGTGTGTGTGTGTGTGTGTGTGTGTGTGTGTGTGTGTGTGTGTGTGTGTGTGTGTGTGTGTGTGTGTGTGTGTGTGTGTGTGTGTGTGTGTGTGTGTGTGTGTGTGTGTGTGTGTGTGTGTGTGGTGTGTGTGTGTGCGCCTGGTTGATACAGACTGATGTGTACTGCATCAGCCAATGTGGCATCATTAGTTAAATTACTTGCTTCCTATCCTTGGAGATATCCGAACCCTTTAGGTATGGGATGTCTTTTGTGCGAGATTTATCTCATTTAACTTAATTTATGTCATCCTTTTTTTTTTGAGAAAACTGTTTGTGTTACCGTTTCCTCTCTATCGCCCCTCTCACATCTTTCCATCAGCTCTTTCTCTCCTCATTGTGTCTTTCTTTCTGCACTCAAAGCAATTTTTCTTCACCCATTCATACTTCCCCTGTCCTCATTTTTAAATTGAAGTACATGAATAATGGGGATACAAATATCTGCTGAGGAAACTATCCAGCCATGGCGGTGGAAAAAAAAACAAAAGAAAAACAAGTGTGTGAAGAAACACCAGAAAAAGGAAAAAATAAAGATCTGAACTTTCCTCGAACACAGGAGTAAATTAGTGAGGCAGTCAATAGAAATCAAGATTGAGTAATGATTCCCAACCAATCAGAATTAAGGAGACGGGGGATTTACACCCAGCAGGGCAGGAAGAAACTCTTGATGTGAAATTAACAGAAAGAAATTGTTTTTTTCTGCATATTTTAAATCCAAAAACTCAATTTTGGGGGTACATGATCCGTTAAAAGACAGCCTTGTATTTTTTTTCAAGATAATCTTTACCTGACATCTGGGTTTTGCCTGTGTTTGCATATTTTGGTATTTTTTTTTATTATTTTGATTGGACTTTCATTATTACTTCTGTTTAGACATCATGTGTTAACATTTTAATTTTTTCTGTTTGAAATGTTTTTCCAGTTCCCCACTTAGTTCTTTCTTTCTTTCTGTCTCTCCCTCTAAACTTCAGATTGTCTATGTAGACAAATTACTATTTTCATAACTTTTCCTTGTTTCTCTGAGAGAGGGTGAAAAGCATGCGTATATATACTAAGACATACATTACAACTGTGTAGCTACTGTGCATTTGCATGGCATAGGAAAACATGAGACTTTCATAAATTAACGCTAAAGCATTTCCTTGCTTTGTATCCAACACTATAGCATGAAATGCTAATTGAAGTCAAGCCAGACCGTTCAACTCTGCTGCATTAACATGGCCACTCTGAGCAGATGAAATTGTTCCATCTATTCTTCCCTGAAATTAAATTTATGAAATTACTACCAAATTTAGCAGAAATCACCCAGTTATAGCAATGCTGAAATCTCATCATAAGCTATGCAAATGCTCCATCTCTACCGACGAAGATCAAGTCGCCTCCATAAAATGAACTGTTGTACTGAAGGCAGCATCACCCAGTTTCTGAGTAATTCTGCTAGTAATCACTTAAACCATGTCACTCGTATAGCATTGGGATATAAGTCTCATATAATCAGTTGATTCTTAAAATAGCAAAGACATAATAAATAAACAAAAACACATTGAAGCTCTTTTCTTGCACATTAGACAAACTGATTTTAAGTCAAAAGAGACATTCATACTTTAAATATGTAACATACCTGAAGGTGACACTGAATGTGCATCATTTCTTCAGGATTAGGCTGGTATAACTCACAATACAACAACATACATAGCCTGAAACCAAACAGTATTACTGTCTCTAATTTCTCTGTTCATCCTCCTGTCTCTCTTTGCCCAGACACTTTTATATCTTTTTCCACATCTAACTTTCCCTTCACCTATGTTCTTTACTTTTCCTTCCCACATAAAAAGAAAAATATTCCTAAATAAACATTTCCTCACGGCCTCTATGGAGTTTTTATGACAGTCTAACTCAGTGAGAGTATAGTCACTGCCTACAGCAACATTCTTCCCCTGCTGCACCAAGAACAATGTGTGTTTTTTTCTCTTCTCTGCTGTTTGTGTGCATGTTATTTTAGTAACACAGAACAGTCCATGTGAGCTCAACCCCTCTGCAGACCTTAAATCAGCATCAATATGTATACGTGCATGTCTTTGTTCGCATCATAAGGTTGTTGACTGAAAATATTCCGTCATCTGTTTTGTGTCTCAATAGATCTTTCTAGATGCCAACACAATCAAGCTGGGCAACATCCCCCTCGGCAGTGCCGTAGACCCTCTGGAAGGGGCCCCTCCAGGCACCACTTACACCAAACAGACTGTGTACGAGCTCTGTGCCTGCGCTAATGGCAAGCTCTACCTGTCCCCAGCTGAGGAGGGATCCACCTGCCAAACAACTAGTAACTTTTGTCTCTGGAGTTGAAAATTAGAGGCTCGTAAAGAGACGAGACATATGGACTAACGAGCTTGGAGCTGATGCTAGCCAACAGGCCGCAGGACGAAGGAACGTGTGTGTTTGGATCGAAGCCATCGACAGCTAAGGGTCAGAATCAACGAGGACCGACACATGGCGGACAATTCACGCATGTTTAGCAATCGAGTGACACGGATTCACAAATGGTAGGCAGGTGACGGTTGCTAAGAGACTGAATCAACAAGAACTTTGGGGCTCGGTATCGAGGACTGAGTCAACATGGAAAAGAGCCTGTGTGAGGCTGGTGCCAGCAGCACACAAATCAAATTAATAAGAATTATTCTGTGGCCAACGCGAGTAACGAGGATAAATGACTTGGCAAGACACAAAAGATGGTTTTTATACTGAGACCACTCATGGACATAAATGGGCAGTCTAAGGCTTGGGCCTTTGTCGGCCTTCTCTTCCTTTTGCACTTCGCAGTCTGGAGAGACCCTACAAGTCCTGAGGATTATTCATGGGATTTGCATTGTTTGTTTACTGTTTGACCAAACTATCAAGGAGAAAAAAAAAACAAAAAACAAGCTTTTGTTTTGTTTTTTTTGTTTGGTAAACAGAAATAATTGTGAACTGAACATACCACCCGGGGGAGGTGGACATGTGCTCCTGGTTAACATATCAGTTGGCTACGGTGACAGACATGAGTGAACACGTTGGCTCAGCCCAATGGGTAGCTAATACAATTTAATCAGACAATAATTTTTGTCTTGTGGGAAGCTAACGGCTGCCCAATGGACCAATCTATACCAGAAAGGCCTTCCCCCAATGCCCCTCCCTTTTAGTCTTTCAACCCAACGTTGTTACGTGAACCTTTTGCATCAGTGTACAAATGATAGTAACAATGTTCTTCAACCCCACTTTTCCTACTGGATAACCAATGCAAATAATTGCGCTTTAAACCTTGCATTTGCCATTGCATTTTCTCATGGATTTCCAACTCTTTAATAGCTTTTATCACCTTTCGTTGTTTTTGTTTTGTTTTGTTTTCTTGAATCATGTCTTTTGCTTGTTAACCTCTTGACATCCCCTGTATACTTATGTTCTCACTCATCTATCGGTATTTCCTCTTGGCTTTTTTCTCTGTCAACCTTGTTTTATATTTATCCAAAAGTACTTGACTGCTAACAAAGACAGATTGTGGAAGATGGGGGGGAACAAACATCTCTTTACAAGTGAATCAGTTGTACTATAAATTATTGACTTCAAAGTTTTGAATCTTTTCCTCTCTTCCCTCTCATTAGTAGTAACTGAAAAAAATAGAGAAATGTGAACCTTAAGTTAAATTGAAGTTCATTTAACTTAAGGTTAAATGAACTTCAATTTAAGAAGTTCATTTATAGGGGGGAAAAAAGACAAGTTTTTGTAATTCACTTAAACTTCCAGTAAGAGATGTCAGTGCAGATGATGAGAATTAAATATTTTCATCTTGTTTTTTTCCATCATATTTGAGAAACCTTTTGCTGCTGTACTTCTTTTCAAACACTCATTGTTCAGTGAGCTCAGTTTTCTGATCTTTACTAGGCTTGACTTTGTCTGCAGAATATCTGCTCTCCCTCTCTACTTCTCTTCCATCAGTAAGGACTCATCTTGTCTTTTTATCACATTTTTACTTATTAATCATACAATGACATATATTCATATTGTTTCCTCCATCCTATTTCTTACATGCCCCATTCATTACTCTCTTTTTTTTTTTTTGCTATTGCACGCTTTGATGTCAGGAAATCTGACCCCTATTTTTAAACCCATTTTAAAAAGTGCGGCCGTATCACAGGAGAGGTTGGGAAACCGAAACGCATTTCTTCAACACTCTGAATGATTTCCAGCTGACTAATCTTTCACCCATCATCCGTGATGGTTCAAAATGATAATAAGCATTCAAGTGTGGTAAAAACCTATGGACAATAACTGTGGATGGAGGTTGGTTGTGTCTGTGTGTGTGTGTGTGTGTGTGTGTGTGTGTGTGTGTGTGTGTGTGTGTGTGTGTGTGTGTGTGTGTGTGTGTGTGTGTGTGTGTGTGTGTGTGTGTTGACTCAACTGGAACAAGGCCCTGAGGCATTCTTTCTTTTTCCTTTCTTTTAACAAAGTTATACACTGGTGCCTTTGCTACTGTTGGTAAAAGCACATCACAGTCGGAGGATTCTCACTACCCTCAGCGGACCATCCGTGTCTCTGAACTATTATCAATCTGCCTACCTATCTATTTAATTTTCTGACTTTTTTCCTTCCCTTTTATTCTCATTTTGTAGAACTCAGTATATCGCCAGACAGAAAAGAAAAAAAAGAAGAGAAAAACAATTCAATCCTAGTTTAAAGTTTGGATTTTAATTTCCTGATGTGTTCCCTTCTGGTTTATTCTTGATAGTAAAAAAGCACAACTTATGCCATGTATATAACAATACCAATAATACAAAATAAAATATTGTTTTTAAAGAGAATTCCTGGAAGCGGTGTTGTCATTAAATCTTTTTGACTTCAATTGTTTCCTAAGACTTTTTCCTGACAATACAGGTTATCTTAATCAAATTCTTTTTGCACACATACCTTTGAATGCTTAATTTGACGGATATTTGCATGTGGACATTGTTTGCTTGATAGTCTAATAACCGTTTAACATCCATGTTGTGCTAAATACAGAACAATGAGATCTTACACTCTAGTCTAAGTGGATCCATAGGAGGTTTTAGAAACTGTGTTTTAATTTTAGGATGGTGTAAATTACTACGTTTATATTGTGGTGATGTTTTTTTTTTTTTTTATGTTGAGGTACTAAAAACAGAAAAATTCTGATCCCATAATAATAACACAGAGTAGCTTTGCTCTCCTTGATCTTTTTTGAGTAAACATTTAAAGTACTTTTCCACAACAGTCAAAGTGCATATGAAATTGTAAATGTACTGCACACTAAGTTCATGTGAAAATATTCTAGCACAGCACCACTAACACAGATTATTTGTAAAAACATTTTGACTGAGTTAAATAACATTCCTTTTCTTGGAAAAGGAAATAACATTCCTTTTCTTTTCTGTTAAAACCTCATAAATTAAAGTTTTATTTCACCTGTGAGTCGTTTGATGTGGACAAAAACAATAAGAAGGTGTTGAATATATGTCAAATTGATTATTATTGACATATTGTGGGTTATTTTCCATGATGCTTATGACTGAAATTTAAAACTAGGTTATTTAAAATACCCCATTCCTACTGGAGATCCTCTATAGACCATCATAAATCCATAAAACCTGGCCTATAAAATGCAAGTCTTCAAGAAAGATTTACAAATTGTTCAGTCATTTATTCAAGGCAAAATGCATGAATTATTCTACATGTAGTGTAGAGTAACCTTGCTCCAAACTCTGCTCACTCTCAAAGTTTTTTTATTAAAAGGACTCTTTATTAAAAGGACTTTAAACTGTGATGTACCTTAAAGCAGTTCACCTTCCTGATCCTCATCTGAAATAATTTTCTTTTAGAATACTTCATAAACTTCAGTTTCTGTCTTTAGGCTTTGTATTGTAGAGGAAACAATATTCACACAAAGGTTACTATTAATTAAAACTAGTATGATTGCGGCTCAGTTTACCATTTATAAAATGTATTTCTATGCTCCAGAAATCAATGTCTTGATGGAAAACCTTAAACCGGCACCCTAGGACTTCCCAAAAACCTTTTCTATGAATGTCATAAAGAAGTTATGTGTGTAGTGAAATAGAGTAAACACAGATAAAGCACAAAAATGGGTTACTTTGAAAACGACGATAGTGGATTTATTGACTGCAGCGATGTAAAAGCAGTGTTTCTAAAATGTAAAAGAATATAATCTAGGGAACCACATTAATGCACTCCCTGTTGTTGCTGATACATCTGCCTTGATTTTGGTCTTTTTGGACTTGTTCCGATCACGTTTCCACCCACAGTGGCACATCAAAGCAGCAGAGGTCACCTTGGAAATGGAAATGCCCCCAGTAGCCGTTCTTGTTGGGCTCTGAGAGCGAGAGCAGCTTGATGTTGTTATTGTTGTTGGTGTTGTGTTGTACAGAAGCCACTGGAGGGAACGTGAACTGCCCTGGGCTGACCGATCTCTTTTCAATGAATGCCAATGACACTGAGGGTATCTAGGAAAAAAAAAAAAAGGCACCCCTTCAGCTTAGTAAAGCAAACTCATTCATTCATCCATGAATTAATTCTCAGAACGGAGCGTTATTACAGATTCGTTGAGCTGATTTGCACTTTTTTTAAAGTTCCTGGTAAACTACGCAAAAACTGTTGTGAGATGTTAAGATCATCTGACGCTTTTGACATTTACTTTATGCTGAGCTAAAGACAGGTATCCACAAACCAACTGTCTGATGGGCTATTTGTACAGACAGGACATGCTTGTACATGAAATATGGAGCCATGAAAATTAACAGAACAACAAAATATTGAGAGACTAATTATAAAGCACCCATATACATTGCGACATGAATCTGTTCAAAGCTTTTTATGATTAAAATGTAGCAGGAGGGAGAACATTAGACATCCACATATTTGTAAATTTGAACAGCCAATACTAAACTGTCAGTAAAATGAAAATATTTTGCGTTTTTCTGACAATGTTTATTTAGCAGCCTCCAAATGTCATAAAATGTAACACATAATCGACTTTCTATTCCCCAGTTGGTGGCAGGACAAATACACTGACAGCAGGATGTACCCCTGGGATTTTTATTTTTTCATTTAACTTGATTTTTCTTGCATTACTTCAATTTAGCTGGTTCAAACTATGGACCCCCGTGGTAAAAATGCCACGGAGGTGATGAAAACTAAGTTACCCATCCGCCGTGTTGCTGAACCTGCACTTTTATCTTTAAAAATGCAGAGACCCGGCGCTCGGCTTGCCCTGTGACTCACCCCAGAGGTTGCAGGGTAAATTGTAATGCCAACCTTCACATCCGCCACATTAATCATTTGTCTCTCCAGGAGGTGACGGAAGACAACGGAGGGACAAAGTATGGGATTTGTATGGGCTCCCTGGGTGCCTGTTTCCTTCTCAGGAGTTTGTTTCTTTCACCGGGGAATAAACGGCGCAAAGTATTATTAAACAGTTTCTTCTCTATTCAGATTCTCACTGTGCATGGAGTTTGCTTGGTGCTCTGTTTATGGTTTTTAATGAAGTTATAATTGGCTCTGTTGCACTAGTAACTCAGTTGATACCAATTACCACTGAATCCCAATCATCTGTGTTTGTGTATGGATTAGTAATGACTTCAAGGTGTATCCCATGGCGTTTGAATCAATTTCCCCAGCTATGTAAAAGTGATTGTGATTCATTGCAGGCTACACTAAGTGCTTCCTTGTGTCACTAAGCAGTGATTTGTGTTTTCATCTTTCGTTCATTACCAGCCAACAGTCTTTTGGTCAACGCCATTAACCCACTACTCAACAACAGAATCCTCTTCAATGGAGATTAAAATTTTTGCATTTATTTGTGTGTAATGTAAAAACAAATCAACTTGGTGATCAAGGCGCTTTTTTTTTTCAGGCAAAGGTTGAGTTTATTACGTTTTTTGACAATACAGCTAAGCTGCCAGCCAACTGTCTTGCAAATTTTTTAGCAAACTTTAGAGACGTTGCAAAAAAGATGTAAATACATTTAATTATCCATGTTTCTGTCTACTGGTTTGGAGCGACTCAACCAGGCTACACAGAGTGTGATTTTTGTCAGATGTTGACGCTACGCATGGCTGTAATAAGCAGGATGTAGAGATTGCAAACTAGCATGGAGCACAAAATGGAGACAGTCCTATCTTCCAAGATGTAGGGTTAAATTATTCTCAAAGTTTCTCTAGTAAGGCACAAACCCACCAGTGGATGGGAGTGTGTCTCCCTTTAAGAGTTTAAATTATGCAATTAGATAATTAGACGGCACAATTTCCCCGCAGCAAAATGATCCTACGTTCAAATCCTAGTCTGAGACCTTTCTGGTTTGAGTTTCCATGTCCTCCTTGTCCAGGCATGGGTTCACGTTGGGTACTTCCTCCCACAGTCCAAAACCATGACCAGTATGTAACTTGACCTGTTTGCGTGTGTGTGTGTGTGTGTGTGTGTGTGTGTGTGTGTGTGTGTGTGTGTGTGTGTGTGTGTGTGTGTGTGTGTGTGTGTGTGTGTGTGTGTGTGTGTGTGTGTACATGTGTATGCTACCATGTGGGGACAATTTTCCTAACACACCCTACCATGTGGGGACCAATGGTAGTCAAGTGGGGACCTAAGCCTGGTCCCCACTTGGAGAAACCCTGTGTGTGTGTGTGTGTGTGTGTGTGTGTGTGTGTGTGTGTGTGTGTGTGTGTGTGTGTGTGTGTGTGTGTGTGTGTGTGTGTGTGTGTGTGTGTGTGTGTGTGTTTTCAAAATACATGAGATCCCTGATTGAAATTGTGGAAAACTGCGAAAGGTCCGACAGGTCAGCGGGTTCAGAACCAAAAATGACAAACTTTGGTTGAAGAGTTGTGCTTCAGGGCAGCTTGTCTCCTTGGCAACTGGGGCTATGGGTAAGTCAGGCATTTCTGTCAGTCAAGGCTGCAGAGGAGAAGATATCCCTACCATGTTGCATAATTAAATCCTTCTCTTACAATAAATAATCAGTAAGTTTGGCTCTTTTCAGGGTTAGGCAGTCATTTTTTCTTTTTCTTTTTTTTGCTTTTAGTGTGACAACAGAGAAGAGAGGGGCTGTAAACCTCTAGTGCAGCATAAGAGGTAAGAGACAATGTTAAGATGCTGCTACTCAGACTGAGGAGAACTATAAGGAATAAGATAATGATTATATTACAAGCCTTGTGTTTTATGGTTTATTTCTCTATGAAACAAAAATGGATCATCCCATTCATCCCATAATGAAAACTTAAGCTTAGGGGTTAGTGAAGATTAAATCAGAGACTGCATATTGTTAATTCAAATTAGTCAGTGAAGTTATTAGATATAAAACTATGCTAGACCTAAAAGAAACAGTTATCCTTGCTAGGCCTTTAAAGTAATGAATGAATGAATTTGTTTTGAACATAAGTATAAAATCATACACGTGAACAAGGAATGCAAGTAGTGGATCATTTCAAAATCAGTCATTGAGTGTTTAGACGTGACACAATAAATTAATAAATGAATGGATATCTAAAACCAGCAAAAGAAAGAGGCCAAGCTATATGAATCATCCTCGTGTACACGCTCAAGAATGCCAGATGCCGCAGCTGCAAATGACGGAGAAACAACTTATTGCTTATCCACGACTATCGGGGGTCATGCTTACTAGCTTGCGTGTTCACAGTAGGCTCCGATGTCAGCTGTAGTGCAGCAGAAAGCAAGGAGGAGGATGTGAGCTGCACATACATGAATAAGCTTGATTGACAGCACTAAGACCCTCCTCTTGGCTCTGTTTAGTTATTTCGAACCTGGTGTAGATGACAGGAGGAGCTTGGTTTTTATGCCTTTTGTTACAGATCAACTGTCTGATATTGGACATTGGGACAGTTTTAACAAATATGTAACAAAAAAATACATTTCTAAATAAAAGTTACATACCGTAGCTTTAAGAGAGACATGAAACAAGGAGAGAGTGATTGATGAATGAAATTTTCTTTCTCCTGCTTGCAAGCGGAAGTTGTACATTTTTGAGAATTTTGCTTTCTTTGTATGCCACTTTAACACATAGATCTGTTTTTTTCATTTAATATCCAAATATATTATTATTTTAAGGTAAATATAATCTTTTGTGCTTTTTATCAGTAAGATCTTTCAAAAGCAGAAATGCAGCATGGCAATGTCACATCACTCAAAACAAGTCCAAATAATCATCTGTTCGCCCGTCATATCTGCATAATTGGCTCCAACCTTGCTCTGCCGAACAAAATTGTGTTTTCAAATAAAAATTTCAAAATTTCAAAAAGCAGGTAAAAAATAATGTGACAATGGCATGCAAAGCATTTCCAGTCAATTCACTTGATGTGGCCAAGACCTATTAAAGGTGAATGCATTTCTCTCATTGTAGACCAAGTTCTGTTGAAAAAGTTGCACAAAAGTTATAGAAATACCTCATCTAGTGAGTCATAGCGGCAAACTACACTACAAAAGTCTATTTGCGATATTATACAAAGTATTTAACTTTATTTTTCTGCACTTCATATGTCCTTTGATGTAGTGAAACAACTTATTCATATGTAAGTCTGGAAAAAGACATTACACAAGCTTTGCTGCTCTGACGGCAGCATGAGGGGATACTCATAATGTGGGTCAGCTCACTTTGGGCATCTATTTTCATCGGTCTAAGTGAAACTGGTCAGCTGTGTCTCTAGGAGGTACAGTGGAGCCAATTCTAATAAATATATAGTCTTTAATGTGTGAAAAAAAATCTGTTTTTTGATGACACTGACGTCTGTAGAGTCTGGTGAGTTTTTGGGCACATTCAGGCTCCCGTACATGTCCTGCTTTTGGCCAAAAAAGACGAAACAATGCAGTTTCTAATAAATGTGATTTGCTTAAAATATTTACCCCACCGTAAGGTTAAGACCTTCAAAGACAAATGGACCAATGTGCAGTTTTTTTCATACATTAATCTGTTAGTTTATGGTTATGAATTCTGACATTCCAAATTCACAGAAGATCCACAACAGATGGATTTTATATTTTCTTTGAATATATGGCTTTTCTGTATGGAAAATATGACAAAAACATGTTATTTTCATTTAAATTAAATCACAGCTATTTTGTATATCTTGAGTTACACAGAGGGCGTCAAGTGAACAATAACAAAAGCCAAAGCTGGAAGATGAGTGAGGTTTAGAAAGACACATCAACTGTGATAATAGAAAGTGATACTATACCAAAGAACCCTCATTAGTCGCTCCTTTTGCTTTTTTCTTTTTATCCAGCAGTGAGCATTCAGCAATTTACTCCAAAATAAAGCAGTGGACTGAAGAAAAGGAGCAAAGGCTCTTCATTTAGTTTTCCATCCAGACCTCATGAGGAGGAGAAATTGGAAACAGAGACATGTCTCTGGAGACCTAGAGGAAATTAAATACTGAATTCAATGGGCAGACGGACTCAATCACACCACACTTTTGTAAAATTACTTGGGAATTGAATCCCTTGCAGCTTAACTGGGGATGTTATTGCTCTTGTAGCTATTTCTGTTTAACTAAGCCTGGGCAGAGGTCGGGTCACACAGTGTACGTCCAACAAATCAGGCGTCAGCTGAGTTCCTCACAAACAAATGATCTGAGACGGATTCATTTCATTGCTAGAATGACTTGTCGAACACTCTCCGATGTCATAAATGTTCAAATCTGAATGTAAGGACTTGTGCGAATTACTGTGTAAACACACGATCCCCACAAGAAGCAGTAGGTCCCCACAACGTAGTATGTGTCAGGAAAATGGTCCCCACAAAGTATTAAAAACAAACACACACATGCACACACACACACACACACACACACAGCATATTACTTTGTTTCACAAATAAACAGAATATGAGTTTGAACTTCTACACTCATTTTACTCTGCCCTTTTACAGCATGCATGGATTTATTTTAAAGAATATAGGAATCGAATACTAATTATTAATCTAAACTATCATTTATCTTTAAGACATTTTCTCTTAAAATATTTTTAAATGACTCAAATTAAATTAAGTTGAACTTACTTTGCCTTAGGAAGCATAAAAGGTGTGATCCTGATATCTGCTTACTTTTTTTCCTTTTTTCTATAAAGCAATCTTTTCACTAGCTACTCGCTCAGGTCATGATGATTCTAATTACTTGAATTGAAGGCTTTTAAACTTATTTTAAGTCAACATTTCGTTTAAACTTCAGCTGTTTGGTGTCTTTGAATTCTGAAGTTAACACTATGCTTTACAAAACGATGACCTGCAGTTTAAACCTCAGAAGGATTTTAAAAAAAAATTTTATTGAGGATTATGTTTGAATTTTCTAATTCCAAAATCTTTTTCTAAATTAATTTTGGAACAGATTTTTTTTGCCCTCCCAACATCTCACACATAACACTTCAGTCAAGCATATGAACTGAGTACAACTGCAACTGACAATTATATTAGTAATAGATTATTACAGTATGTGGGTTATTCTGCCAATTGATTAATTGGATAAAAATTTATTGGCACAGTTTTTTTTACATTATTAGAAATACACTAAAAGATGCAAATTAATAAATATTTCAGTTTCTTCTTTAATTAAGACAATAAACTCTTTATTGCCTAAAATATAATAACATAGCATTCTTGTGGTGCACTGTAAAAAAATGTCTCTAATTTATGGTAAAATACAGTCAAATCCATATTCTACTGCCAGTATTTTACACTAAATTAGTGACTTCTTAATTATTTTTTTACAGTGTCTATCTGAACTGGGTGAAGCTACAACTATACCACTTTAGGAGTTTTGGAGAAAACATTTTCCTAGGCAGAAATCCAAAATGTATTTCTATTTTGTACAGTTTTGGCTTAATAACAACTCTGGATATAATGTTTTTTCAGCAAATGGTAATATTTTAAATCTGTATCCTCAAGTTAATAAGTAATCATTTTTAAATCAGTCGACAATTATTTCAATAGTCTATGTTGAATATAAACTTGTTTGATTGTGGATAGCGACACTGTCGTTCTTTCACCTTCTGTTTTAAAATAAGTTTTGCCTCTCTGTGATTCTTAGGTTGATGCCGAACACAAACCAATTTTTTTTCTCCTGTAGGGAACAGTTTGAGTTAGACGACTGAAATTTGGATGCAATTTAATGTTCCGGCAGGATACAGACCACAAACTAAACGTTCAACAATGCCTTCTCTTCGGCTTTGTGTACGTGGAAATTCTCTACCTTTTATTGCTGCAGATTTTCCTTTAATTTTTCTTGATTTTTTTTGTCTGAAAAGGACAGAATGAACAAACATTTTAATGAAGAAAGAAAGACATAAATCCCCTTTTTGTTGTCTTCTTTATTTTGCCGCAAGCCGCTGGCAGCAAGGGCAGCGTATCTGCAGAAAAACTCAAACCAAAGGAGACAATGAGGGGGAAGCTGTGTTACAGATTGAGTTTGTTGTTGGGCTTTACAATTCTGTGGGTTCACCTTTATCTGTGTGTGTGCATGTGTGTGTGTGTGTTACTTCCCCCCACATGGACACATGTATCCTCTTCCTGGAATTTGCTGCCCCACCTGTCTGGGGAATTTGATCAATGTGGACACCATATGGCGAGGCTAATGATTAATGTTTACCCAGGCCGGAGCACACCTACACAGCTTTCCAGACATGCAGGTAGATATAATCTGAACTGATACCAAAGCGCTTGCCCTGGGACTGAGACACCGCTCCTGGGTGCAGATACATAAGATTCTCCAAAACCCGCAGAACAGCATAAACAAAGAACACGCCTGAAATTTGATTTTCTTTAGTCTGCGTTGGCCGCTGAAGCTCAAACCAAATAGAAAACCAAACAGCGCCGTCCTCTGTCAATACGTCCAGTGAGAAGAAAACTGCAGATGTACAATAATTTGGATATTTCATGACATGTTAGAATGTGTTTGATTATATCAGTAGATGTTTCTGGAGTTTGCTTATTGAGCTTGGTCTGTTTCGCTCCGTACAGGTAGAGAACTTGGATTTATTCAAGTCCAAACATCTGTCTTTCACTCTGGCTCTTGGTCTCTTTCTCTGAGTGTGTATATATATGTGTGTGCGTGTGTGTCTCAATAGGAAGAAATTGTATAGAGAACAAGACTAATTAAGCCTCTCTGAATTCTTCTGCATTAGTCGAGTGTGATGACATCCAGAATGTGCTGCTCCATAATGAGCTTTTTTCTGGGAAAACCTTCAGATTTCTTGCCAAACAGGAGCACAGGAGTTCCCAAATACCCCCAGCTTCAGCTGTGATTTTGGGATTACATTCTTCACACTTCATTTTTCTGCAACGTAATCCTTGCCGAATTGAATTATATATGACCTTATTAAGCAAACAGAGTAGAATACTTCAGCAATAACTCGAGACTCGAATTTTTCAAAAGCCAAATGTTTTTAAAAGTGAACAAGGCCGACCTTGTCTGCTTTAATGTCTGTGTCTCGAAGGGTTTTAGGCATTTTAGATTGAAACAATTTTCATTGTTGTGGGTCATTTTATATTGATGATGATCTCCAT
Organism: Poecilia picta; assembly: GCA_033032245.1. NCBI lineage: Eukaryota > Metazoa > Chordata > Actinopteri > Cyprinodontiformes > Poeciliidae > Poecilia > Poecilia picta. The sequence goes on along the minus strand of CM065353.1, from coordinate 25,851,320 downwards.
TTCAACTTCAGAAGACTAAAGTGATTAAAAACAAAAGGAGGTCGGGACATCATAAGAAGAGAATCTCCATGGTAACCTGTCCAAGTAGTAGGAGGGAGTAAAGTTAAAAGCTCTCTGTGTTAAGTTCAGTATACTTGTACTGCATGATATTTGAGGATATATTCAGTGTTCAGCTGAATACATTATGTATAGTTTGTATTTTACTCATAAAAATTTATTATTATTATTATTATTATTATTATTATTATTATTATTATTATTATTATTATTATTATTATTATTATTATTATCCATCCATCCATTTTCCTACACCCTTGTCCCTTAATGGGGTCGGGAGGTGCTGGTGCCTATCTCCAGCTAGCGTTCCGGGCGAGAGGCGGGGTACGCCCTGGACAGGTCGCCAGTCTGTCGCAGGGCATTATTATTATTATTATTATTATTATTATATTATTATTATTATTATTATTATTATTATTATTATTATTATTATTATTATTATTATGTTAAAGTCCAGAACAGAATTTGGACAAACCTTATCTATAAAATAACTTAAGAACATGATACACAGAAACAACAGAAAAACAAAACCAATTTTTGTGCAATTATTTTTTTCCTTAAATAAATTGCAAAAAAAAAAAAAAATCTTTCATTGAGAACAAATCAAAACATATTTTTTGAGCTGGAGTGGAGAAACTGAAGTTCTGAAATAACAATAAAAGTTTCAAGAAGGAATCTAAAACTAAAGCGTTGATCTTGACGACCACCACTATCAGAGAGAATCTAGAGCTGAAAAAAATAAATAATCTGGTTTACCTCCCACTGAGAAAAACATGCAGGGTAAAAGTAAGAAGAGGCCAGTTAACTATGTAATCAGATGGTTGTACGATTTCTTCTTTGAGAACTCTTCCTCATAACTGAAGCGAATCATTTTGACACTGATTTTCCATCCAAGAATTTCTGTGATTCTTGGATGAACTGTGGACTTTTCTGTCAGCTCCCTCCTCTGGAGACCGAGACGCTGCAGAAGTCTCACTTCAAAACCTGCAGGAAGCAGTTTATTATTTAAAGGGTAACACAACTTTTTGGTGGTTAAGGAGCGGTCCAGCCTCTCCATTTTTGGGAATCGTACCTATATTTTCCCGTGTGGCTGGGTTTTTGGAAAGCATCGATTTTGAAGTTGTTGTGAGATAATTATCCATCGGTGGCGTCTGCTGTAATCTCTTCTGGGAATACTTTGATTATGAAGGAAATAAAATTAGTAACAAGAAGTAGCACATCAATATAATTAGCTTGAGTTAGATGTGGCTTTTTTTTCATAATAGAAATCTGTGAAAACTTGAAACAAATAACAATATAAAGGAGCAAATAAACATAGAGCAGCTGGTGTGTTTCTTTATCTACCGTTTACATTGAATCTCAAGTAAAGACTTGTGTTTACCATACACAGTGACTTAAAAGTTGGATAATAGGCAAGGTTACTGTTCAGATTAAGGTCCCTCTGAAAAACATCAGATGTATATCTGAGTGAGGATCCAGTATTGTGAGTGAGGTCTAAGACTAATTTAAAAAAAAAAATCTTCAATTTGTGGTGTTCAGATGGTTATATAAAGAAATCAGATATGGGCTTCATGTTGACAAAAAATAGAATTTGATTGATTTTTGTCATATTTACTATCCAGATTTGTATGTTTTCTGGTAAAAAGAAAAATCTGTGGTATGGAATTTAAAGTGATTGGTAAACATTTAACCTGATTCAACAATTGTTTTCTTTTGTCGAGATGTTTAGGTGCCAGTTCTCAGACCAGCTGGTTCATTAGAATGGCTCTTTCACAATGAAGCACAGAAAACTAATGAACAAAAAGCAGATTAGAGACAAACATTTACTTTTTTTACTTAAAGTAATAGTTTTAAAGTTTTAAATACATTCAATTGCATACCCTTAAACCCTCTGTGCTTGCTAAAACCAAATAAAGTGGTATTATATAAACAGGAAAGCTTTAGCTTTTTGGTTTTGTGAAAGAAGATTGCACACTTTATTTGGTAAAGCAACATGTTTGTTGTGTTTAGAGACAGAAAAGACTTTTTCTTTATTTTTTTCTGTGTATTCATTGAATTTTAATTCAACACACAAAAGATTTCAGCTGATATGTTCAATAATTTGCATGTTTTATATTCTATAGATCATTAGTATTTAAGTGTTTCGATTCATGGAAACATCTTTTAGAGGACATTGTCGTTTGAAATGTAGATAAAAATTCAGATAAATAGAGCAACCAGATATACTGTATATGTATATTATTCTCATTAAATTTTGTTGTGCTCTCAGTCTGTCTTTGTCACATGTTACTGTGTTGTATTGCTCATATAAGATCTCATATATTTGCATTCTTACAGACTTCAGTCAACCTGAAAGGCGTCTTTGAACATGAACCCCCCGCTGTAGGCTCCAGGGGGCATCTGGAGAACACAGCAGCCATGATTTTCATAATTTTATAGTATTTCTATTTTATTTATTTATTTTACCTCTGTCCATATTGAATGAGTTCAAGCAGAGGGAAGCCAAAAGAAATACATCTCACTGAAAGGAGTTTTTTTTTTAAGTGTTGCTGAGCCCACGCAGAGTGATCCACAACAGTTTTAGTAGTGTGTGTTTTTGTGGGTTTTTTTTTTTTTCTTATGCACTTATGCCTGGGGATGTGAGCTTGGCTATTTAAATATTGGTTTTCAGCCTCTTCCTTTGTCTAGTAAGAAATCCCCACCTTCACAGATTTTTAATAATTTTTTCTGGAGATTTTCCTGCAACTTTTCTTCAGCTGTGATTACAGAAAATAATCAAGTTTTATTTTTTCAAGTTTTACGACTTGTTCTCTAATGGCCTTCCTTAAATGTTTTATTTTTTTTTTCTCCACTATCTTCCTGCATATATTGTCCATTTTTTTTAAATAAAATGTAACTCGGGCTCATCTTTCAATGTAATCAATAGTTTAAAACATTTGCATATCAATTCTGGCAGAGCCTCTTAAAATGTACATTCTTCCTAAACCTCCGTGGAGAAGACGTTGCTCTGGCGGCGTTGTGAAGCACATTTCCATACGCTCACACAGACTCGTATTGAGGGCACAGAGAGGTTGGCTTCCATTTGCATGTGTCTTCTGCTAAGCTGAAAATTGCATTTGTTGATGTTCCTGGATTAGCTTATTTAGGATTTACTGGAAAGCGGTGGGTTGTCTAAACAAGCCAGAGAGGATTTGGCTGTGAAGCAACTGCAGGCTGTGTGTGTGCGTGTGTATGTGTGTGTGCTCCATGTAAATGTGTGGGAGTTTTTTTTGGGGTTTTTTTTTCGAATGCAAGTGCATTGATGTGCCAGTGTTAACTTTTCAAAGCTCGCTCTCTTTATACGCTGGATTATCCTATGCAAAGTTTGCCATTGTGCAACAACGTTGTGCCAAAGTTGGGAGGGATTTTGTGCGCGTATCGATACACGGTGCGAGAAAGTGAATGTAGATAAATGCTGGGTGTGAATGGATCTTTCTGTAGTACTATATCATCTTGACTCACACGTTCAGCTGGAGCATTGATCATGTCACAGATCGTTTTAAATGCCGTTATTCTTGAACAAACTCCTGTGAGCCTCTGCTAACATCAGGAAGGATTTGTAGAGGCATTGTTTAAATCCACCAGACTATCATGTCACTTATATTATTACAGCACTTTGCTAGATGACAAACGGTTTTACATTTTTAGACGACCACCATGTGAGAAGTGTGGCGTCCATTTTTAGTCAGCCTCACTGAGTTAATGCAGTTCTTTCTTGAGCCGCCTTTCACCACAATTCTCGTCTTGTTGAATGTGTCTCTTTAAGCCAAGACATTTACAGCAGACTCCCCTGCGACAGACTGACCACCTGTCCAGAGTGACCCCACCTCTCATCTCACTGGAGACAGGGACCAGCACCCCTGCCCACCCCACAAGGGACAAGGGTGTAAAGAGGATGGATGGATGGATGGATGGATGAGGATGAATGAATGAATGAATGAATGAATGAATGAATGAATGAATGGATGGATGGATGGATGGATGGATGAATGGATGTTATTTGACCACCAGTTGGTTATATAGTCCTCACGTAAATCACTATCCCATAATGCACTGCAAGAACAAAGGTGCAGATGAAGGAGTCAGTATCCGCAGAGAAACCTGTGGCGTATTCACCGTTTCTAATAAATAACCAATTTGCTTTTGTGCAAATATTGCTGACTTCGGAGGAAGACCCACGTTTTTCTTCTTTTCGTCCCTCAGATGATGGACAAACTCTGGTTTTTCCATCTGCATTTTTTGGTTTTAAATCCCTTTGCGAACATCTCAGTGATGAAGGTTCTTAGTTTCCACAGATCAGAACTCCACACCAGTGTCCTTAACATGTCATGAAGCACATGACATGTTAAGGACATGTCATGTGCTTCATGACATTAATTAATTAATAATTAATTTAATTAATTATTAATTTGGCTTCTTCTCAAATTGACTTTATCGCCTGTAATCCAATTTAATTTTGGCTGCTTTTACTTGCAAGACATCTTAATATCAGTCAGATGGAAAAAAATTTTGTCTTTTCACAGCAGTTTTTGAGTCTTACCACAAATTCTCCTCTACTTTGAAATCTGGACTTTGAAACATAGATATATAATTGTAGCTTTTATTGTATGTTTAGGGTTGCTGTAGTTTTGAGGATTTCTTCCCATCAGTTCTGACAAGCTTTCCTGTCCCTGCTAATAAAAAGATGTTTCCTCTTCAACTTTATCTGTTGTGTTTAAGGTGATATGTTAGTTTTCCAGCACTCACTGTTTTTCCACATAGCCCAGAAAGTTGAATTCTTGGTCTGATTTTTTTTTCTTCCATATATTAGCTGAATTGTGGCAAACGTCTCAAGACATTTATTTTAACAATGATTCTCTTCTTGACACTTTGGCACCACCTTAATAATCAGATGTTTTTTAGTTTAAAACAACTGGCTGCTACAATCTGAGTGGTGAATCTCTACAACCACAAAAGCTTTATGATGAGCTCTTTGCCAAGAATCACCGCATCATGGCTACCACACATTTTAAAGTTTCATTTGTCAAAAAACAAAACTGCACACTTTTTCTTCCACTTTACAACATATGCGTCTTTTGATGGTCGACCAGATAAAAGCCCAATAACGTACAAAGGTTTGGTCATGAATGCTTTTACAAGACGCAGACGTAAGTTGATGCCTTATGAATCAAATATAAATTTAATTACAGTGTTTCATTCGGGTGAAATTCTTTAAATTGCAATAAATAAAACTGACTTTTTGTGACTGGAAGGTTTGCGTTTGATGCCAGCGGTGATGTTTTATTTATTCAGAAGTTTTTCTTGGAAATTTTTTGCATCTCAAGAGTCCGAAGTGTTACCTTAGAAAACACATCCAGCAAATATTGATCTTTCTAACTGTGGGCATACAAAGCGCAACTTGTTTCAAGCAACATCCTGGTTGACCATTTTTCTGAAATCCATCCGTCACATTGAGAGAGAGTCAGCAAGCGTTAAATAATGCAAGCCTGTGATCAGATCCATGCTTGTGGATTCTCATGTAAGCATGTTTTATTTACACGCTCCTCTCCGTATCCCTGTTGGAGGAGTTATCTGAGGTGAAAACCCGACTCTGACTTTACAGCCGAGGAGAAATTTGTTGTTTATGGTGCTCTTTTGATTTATCCTCCAGCTGTATGTGCATGCATGAGCCCAATGTTTCTGCTTTAAATGCATCTAAATGTTTCCTTGCTTAATAATTAGCTTATAAATTCATTGTACCAGAAGTAGTGCGACAATAAAAAATCGAAGGCGTGGATTCATTAAGAGGGAATTTATGATTCTCATCATTCAAGTTGATAACATAAACAGTGCTTAAACATTGTTATTTTTTTCTTCCCCATTGGTAAATTAATGGGGAAAAAAAACACTTAAAAACAATTGGAAAGTATAGTAAAATCAGAGGTTTTGTGGTGTAACATTAAAGGCTAAGTGGGTCACAGTTATTCATGAGTATCCACCCATGGTTATGATAAGTAACATGTTGGAGTTACTGTTTACAAAAAAATAGCACGACTTGAGCAAGAACTGCATATTAAATGCAAAGCCATAATTACACAGTTTTAGCCTGTTTGCCATTTTTGAGTCATTGTTTGTTGGGAAGTTTGTTCAGCTGAATAAATGCAAATAAAAACGAAAATCTGGAAAATTAGACAATAATTATGTACATGTACAACAAGAAGATCAAAACATTTTTTGTTGTTGTTAGTCTTCTTAGAAAGGCATTCTTAAAGATTACTCTCACTTTTAGCAGGCTGACTGCTACCAGAAACTGTTTTGTCAGCAGCTGTAAAATGCTGTGACTGTTATCTGCATCAGTACCCAAGTTCAATTTCTTTAACTTTGTGTGTGTGGTTCAGAGAAGCCACATTGGTGAAAAGGAGTGGGGCGTAAAAAGCACAGCAGTTAGCATGGTGGCTGATGGCTGTTTCAAACTAGCGTTGAGATGGGCATTACTGTCCCAGACGTTTTATAACTTGAATCTTTGGTGCTGCTGTTTCTTGTTTTCTCTGGAAATATGACCCATTTAGAAGGAATGGAAGGTTAATTACTACTCTAATTGCTAATATTGTTAGCAACTTACAAGCTAGCTTTTCACTTTTCGGTGTTTAACGACGTACCGTTTTTGACCTTCTCTTTGTTCCCAAGAGCATAACCCCTTCCTTTTAGTAGGCCAATGTTTTTTTGGCATGCTGAAAGACTAGACCATTAGCTGAATTATATCCACGCTTTTAAAAGTTTGCGTTTGCTGCACACAAACCGAGCAAGTGGAGTGGCTACGAGCTTCGCAATACTTATGTGAAAGGGACGTGTCACTGTCACATTTGAAAAATTACTTCCCTCAACACTGTTTTTTTTTCTTTCCCCAAGAAAGAATCCATTGCACTTGATTTATATGTGAATACTGATACCGCTAAACCTCTGCATGCTCCAAGCATAAACAACAAAGTGACTCGCTAGTGCAGGCTGGTGAACGCTGGACAAGGCCATGTCACAATGTCTAGATGGATAGATTACCAACTAATACATGATTTATTCTCTAAAATAAAAAAATAAACAGATTCTGGGTCTTTGTCCTGCCTGTATAAGCCTTTTTTAGCCCAACCTGTCAAAATTATACTTTAAAGCAGAATTTTGGCAAATATTTTCTGCTTTGTGTGTGGTCTATTCATCCCATCTGCATTGTGTATGTTTGGGTGCATTCACTGGAGGCATATGTAATTTCTGTAAAAAAAAAAAAAGATTGACAGTCAGCTACACAGGACAGCCGATAAGTCCTGCCTCTCGATCATCGCCATCTTTCTTTCTCTGTCTTCTTGTCCAACATTACAGTTTTCTCCTCCTTCCATCCATTTCTTCCATGCAGCGACTCACATCTGACAATAACGGTGAACAGCTTTCATGATCTGATAAATGTGTGCACTGTTCAATCCGTGTGGGTAGCTGCATTAAAAAACAAATGTACGCGGTGTATTATTAGTAGATATAGGGATGAGGAGGAGAATAAAATAACAAAGCTCCTCAGCTCCTTGCAAATATTTTCTGCACACGTCGTTGAGAGTTGGTTTATTTTTACCCACACTGATTTGTTCTGTGGTCCGGGTTTCTTTGGACCAAAAGAGTCAGCACATAGCTGCAGCTATTACAGCTACGTAGAAACAAGTGGTAAGGCCCAAAATCTGGGTGTAGTGATGGACCTGAACCTTAGGAGGCGCATAAAGGCAACTGCAAAGTCAGCCTTCTGTCACCTGAAGAACATTTGGGGATATCAGCTCACGTTCTCACTAAAGTTCTAAAGTTCTCCCGCTGACTCCCTGAAGCTCTGAGAATAGACTTTAAATTACTTTTGTAGCATATCTGCTGACTAAAAAACTCTCCTGGATAGACCAGGTCTACTTTTTTAATATGGTAATGGCTTATGAGTAAATGGATCTAGACGACAGCTTTGGCACAACCCACTGACAGATTACACCAAGAAATGATCTGGGGTTTTTCAACTGTTTTAGGATCATTTTTATGTGCTGAATCTAAAACTCACATTGGTTTTACTCCATCGGGTCAACTTTCTGCACTATGGAGCAACATATGAGCATGAAGTGCACATATGGATCGGTTTGCTGAGAATCTGGATTAATAAGTGATGAACAGCTGGAGGAGAGACTCCATCAGCACAGAAAATAGATGGAGGATTTTTGCATGTATAAGTGTTTATTATTCAATTTACAGAAATCCACGTTTGTAACATTTAATTGATGCTCTGTTAGAAAACAGCTTATTTTCTCCTAAAAACTTTTTTTTGATGAGAAATATTTATGGAAATGAACTTATAACGTCACAAAAATGTTATCAATTTAGTCCAAAGATCGGATTTCTGTGGACCAAATTAGAATAAAAACCTGACCTGGCTGAGAGAAATTTATGTCGTTTTTGGATTCAAATGTGCAAAATAGTCCCAATTCAGTTGAAAAATCAGACAACTTCCAGAAAATATTTTTTGTAAGCCAGTGTTATAAACTGTGGGACATAAAGTATAGAAAACATTTATTTAGCTAAAGCACAAACTGTTTATTTAGAAACATGACAGAAAGAATGGTCTCCTCTAAGTTTTAGTGTCGCGTTGACCCGTCCATCTAGCTCAATAACAGCCCGTAATGGGGTCAGTGGGAAGAAGCAAAGCAGTGCATTATTTTGTCATAAAAGGAAATCAACTTTTCAATTTGCTATGCAAATACAAGTCGGAAATGTGTTTGCATTTCTCTTCCTCGAGACAATACTTTGTGGAACCTTGGATTTTATTTTCTTCTTCTATAATTACAGCTGAAAGTCTTATGTCTCTACCAGCTTTTCACATTTAGAGAATTACTTTTCCAAGCATTTTTCTTTCAAAATATCTTGAAGCGAATTAGATTGGATGAAGCTCTTCAATGTCAGTTTTAAGATTTTGTTCAGCTTGTTCCATTTTTAGCTCAAGTTCAATGTTTTGTGTCTTCTACAGGTTGGTAAACCTGCACGTTGGCCACTAAGTAAGATCATTTTTTTCTCATCTGCCTAGAAAATCTTTCCAAATTTTTGTTTGGTCCACCTTCATGGCATTTTTCAAACTTGTTTTGGTTTTCTTTCAACAATAGTTTAAACTCTGTAAAGTCTGAAATTGTACAGTGTGATGCTTATAGTTGTTCTTTCCACAGATTCTCATACCTGAAGTGTGGATCTTTGAGTTTTATCTGAATGCAAAGGAAGATTTAATTTTTTTCACATAGTAATGCTTAAAGCTCAATAGCAGATTTACGTTTAAGAATGCACAAAGTAGTAATTCAGAAAACAATTCAGTGTCACATTTAAAATCCCAATGTTGTTTCTTCTAGAATATGTCTTTACAGGTAAATCGTCTAACTATACCTGGGTTAGTGTTAAGAGTCCGGACAAATGTGGGGTAAGGTCTGACTTGAAGAATAATAATGCAATATTACCAAAGATCGAGGCTGAGCAGCAGTGTGTGCTACGCTGGCAACCGCAGCTCAGGTAAACAAAACACACAAGGATGCCGTCGTGAATAGTCAAAGCCCAGCGCGTCACTTTTAATTACAGTTTTCATTTGTGCATAAGCCGCGGATGCATTGTGTTCAATTTATCTCAAACTATGGATAAAACATATCCGTCAAATTAAAAGGATCAGAGGAGGGAAAAAGCCTGAACCTTTGTAGAGATGAATCCCCCTGAAAACTTTCCCTCTGTAATGTAATGGATTTGGCTTTAATTACAAACTTGTTCCCTCTCTCCTCTCTCTCTCTCTCTCTCTCTCTCCTCCCTCTCTCCCACTCCCTCTCCTTCTCTCTCTCTCTCTCTCTCTCTCTCTCTCCCTCTCTCCCTCTCCCTCTCTCTTTCTCTCTCTCTACACACACACACACACACACACACACACACACACACAAACACACCACATGAGGTTATAGAACAAACACATCCCCTGTTTGTGTGAGTGCAAACAAAAAGGAGAGAGCAAATTTTGCCCCTGTTTACGATGCAGCAGAGTTGAGGACATGAGGCGTCCGCAAACATTTCAGCCCAACATTCTGATCCAAATCACAACCTGACGTGGATATTCAGAATTAAGAGAAATGTCAAACATCTTTTCCCACACTAATATGACATATGGGGCCACAAAACTGATTAAAAATCTTTTCTCAATTTTAATTAAGGAGTTGATGAGAAGTTCTTCGGCCACATAGACCACTGCACCGAACTCCATAAAAAAAACTCCTGGTTTTTCCTCTAGACATTGATCTCTGAACTCTTCCTGAGTTGAAACTTCAGTATTGTTGTTTCTAAATGAATATCAACTTGTTTTCTTTGCGTTATTTGAGGTCCGAAAGCTCTGCATCTCTGTTTTTATTTTGACCATTTTCCATTTTCTACAAATAAATACTTGAAATTTCAGAGACATGATGTCAGCAGTTCATTGAATAAAAAAACAATGTTCATTTTACTCAAACATAAACCTATAAAGAGTAAAATCAGAGAAACTGATTGTTTAAAGTCAGTTTACAGAGCTGTATATTTGATTAGGAATCATCTTTTGTTTGCTCATTTTTATTTAAAATAAGTTTGGAGGAATAAATATGTTTTCTTTGCCTATAATGTAATTGGACTAACTTCACAAGAATGAAAGAAAGAATGCCTTTTATCTAAACTTATATGTTATCTTTCAAAATCAAAACAAGGTCTGCAAGGTTTTGCTGCCATGTAGACAAAATAAATGTGTAACTTATATTAATACGTTGTTTTTTCCACTCTGTTGCATATTTTGAACTGAGTGACGTGTGATAAAAAGCGTCCTACTTACTGACCCTGATCCACACCTCTGTGACAGTGCGCGCTCGTTACAAGTGGAGTAATTCTCTCCTGCAGCGTCTCCCCTGTCTGATAATAAACCATGAAACACACATGATTTAATGTCACACTAATATAACCCTTTGCTCCCTGTATTTCTCCAGGGAAGTCATTTTGTAACACGTTTGCAAACTAAGTTGCAGATATTACGTTCACGCGGCTGACTGAAACGAACTCCATCAGGACGATATTTTTAGCTAGAAATGGACGACTCAGGAATCAAGTCCTCAAAAATCAAGAAAACCAACTAAACTCAAGCACAAGTGGCTCCCATGTCTCCCAGTGTGCACTTAGATTTAAAACGGCTCCATTTGGGTTTCTGTGGTGCTGAGTAACGGACCGACATGTGTAGCTGTATGGAAATGAGCACAAATAAATGAGTTTATTTTAAATATTGTCTTACGTCTGTCACAAGAAAATGCTTCAGATAAACAAAAAAGTTAAGTTGCTAACTATGGTGTTATGCAAACTGATCGCTACTGATTGGTTGATAACTTAAAACCGAAAGAAACTTAATTTGGGAAAAGTATAGTTAGGAGGACTTTTCTTCCTTGATGAATTGTGATCTGAGAGTTCATCAGGTGGTTCAAAAGTAACTCCTCCTTTTAATTCCAGGGCTTTGTAAAAAAAAAAAAAAAAATTCCATGTTCTAAACTTATTTAAATCCAGTAATTTTTACAGTCATTAAAAATTACAGTCATTGCGTAACACAAATTGAGACAAATTTGGAAAGCCTGGGTGTGGAAAACGTAACCACATCCTTTCTTGTTAAGGATGAAAATATGAAATTTAAGTGTTCTAGAATGTGTTAATAATTGACATGTCCAAACCTGGGGTTTGGACATGTAAATATTTGTATGATTTATAAGAGAAGCGTAAGAGGGACAGGAAATCATAAGATCTTCTACACCTGCTCTTTTTCAAACAGATCATGCAAAATGGCTTATCAATTGGGCATGATCATTTGTTTTTTATTTACATTTTTTTCTTGTTTTTACTTTTTGTCTGTTTGAAACAAATAACCTTTATAAAGAAAAGTAGCTGCCACTTGATGTCTTGAATGCAGCTCAGAAATGTGTGTTAAAATGCCATAATGGAAATAAATCAGGGATCACTTAAAGAAACATTTGTTGAAGTCATTCAATCTGGGAATGAGTCAAATGTCATTTCCATTTAATCTGAACTCATCTTTCTCCACTACCAGAAAAAAACAATGGAAAACATGACTGTCGCCAATGATTCTGGCTTATTGTGTCACCACATCACTTGGGACGATTTACAGTCATTTAGTCAAATAAGTTTTATTTCAGCACCTTTTTATATTTTTTTTCTCTTTTGTTCTGCAAGCATAATATTTCACAGCGAGGCTATAGATGTCAGCAGAGGCCCTGAAAGCTACCGTCTAAGAAGAGGAACGATGTAAAGTTTGACAAGATCGATGAAACTCCCTCTTGCAAACATAAAATCTGTGATGAGCAGCAGGTCAAACGTAAACTCTTTATCCGCATCGCCTGGACAGTGGAAGACGTTTTCCTTTGGTGCTTCGGTCCGGCCTCATCGGCTCTTGTCATCTGTGAGCTTTGTGTTTCTGTCTTAATGTGGTGTAAAAAGGGCTTTTACTAAATTTTCCTTTCAGGGCTCAGCAGCCTAATAGAGTCGTGAGAACGTTTAAATCAATACCAGAGACCTTTATTCTGCTGTAGATTAAAGTTTTATGCTTCTCTTAAAACAGTGTTAAATTTTGTTCTTGGCTTCTGTTAAAGTTTAATTACACTTCCTCTACAATTTATTTATTTATTTTATTATTTATTTATTTTACCGTAATAGGACATCTCTACGCAGCAGCGTTTCTCATATGGAGGAGTAGATGTTACTAGAAAGATTTGGAGCCAACTAGAATTTAAGGTTATGTCCATTTCAGGGGGATTTCAATGATTAATGGAAAATATCTGGGTTATTTACACAAAGGTGCCAAGGATCCTGTAGGCGAACACAAAATTATATGAAGTTTGTGCAAAGTGAGAGTTCATTTGTTAAATTGACTCAGTTTTTAAGTGTTAAACTGAATATAATTCCAGATTTTGTCTAAAGGTTGCCTAAAAACCTTTAGCTGTTATTGTGACAAGTTAATTTCATAAGCTATAGAAAAGTAATTATTAGAGATACGATGATATCCGATAATAATACTGACCAAACCGATATCATAAATACTATATGTATTTCCCTGCACTTTTTGTAAAAGAGAACAGAACCTGCGCTGCTTCTGTACTTTAGTTAAACATCCCATGATGCACTGCTGCATCACTATCAATTCCACATGATCAAACAACCTCCCTCCTAAAATCAATACTCTGAAATGGAAATATAATTTTCATTAATCAAACCGAAAACAATATGCTGAAAAATGATGCCAACTTTGATATCAATATATTGTGCATCCTTTTGATAATTATTTATTTCCACATATTTTAAAGTAATCTTTTAGGACTTACTGAATATTAAAGAATATTTAATTATTCTTCCTAACCACAGAGAGGAAACACTTGACGATAAAAAGTCTTCTTTAAGTAACCAAATATGATTAAAGTGCTTTTGGGTTGGGTGAAGTGTCTGTCTTATTTTATCATTATTATATGTCTCCCTTAGAGAGTGAACATTAGCAAAAGTGACCGACTCTCCCTTAGAAATGCAGCGTAAAATCAGTCTTAGGAAAATTTATGGTAACAGAGATAATTACGCTACAAAAAAAAAAACTAATTAAAAGTTGGAGGAAAAAAAGGTTAATAAATTCTTAGCAATTTATCTCCAGCTGTTTGAAATTTAAGTCAATAATATAATTAGCAGAACCCTTCTCCTGTTAATGACTGCTCTACAATAGTGTCACAGGTTCCCTCCGTGGAACATAAAATAATCCTAAAGCGTTAGAGTTGAAAGTGAGCTGCGTGCTGCAGCAGCAGGTGAGCCGCGGAAACAGAGTCAGGGACCTATTTGCATATTTATAGGTTCCCCTAACTGAATTAGGCAGAAGTCTAGAGGAACATCTAAGCCTTTTTAAAGGCATGAAGGGATTGTTTCCATGACAAAACTTCTAAATATGTAATTTTGATGAAATGAGATGAATTTATATGGTTTAGATCAATGCCAGGACTGAGACTTTGGGTTTCATCTAATCTTGGATCTCACAGTGTTTCATTTAGGAGCTCTACAGGGAAGCTTGACATTGGCAAAGGCATGCATGGTAAAAATCAAGCACATTTCTCAATAAAACGTTTGAGTCGAGGAGCAGCTACAACAGTCTTTACAGGTGTACGTTTAGTTAGAATAAACATGGATCAGTGGGAAAGAAGAAACCAAGCAAAACCGTCTGCGGTTTACTTTATTTGTGATATTTGTCTTCCTATGTTTCGTACCAGAAGCATCCAATCAGATTTTATCCCTAATAGTAACATGCGTCATCCTGCAGCAGGGATTTGCCAATGCTGTGATTTTCGTTAAGTTAAAAATCCAACCCAATTACGTGACCGGAAACTTTACAGAGCAAAGGAGTAACACATAACACTTTGATCAAAAATATCATTCGAGACGCTGCAGGCTCTCCTATTTTACTTTTGCTTGACAGTGTCAAATATGTTGTTCCAACCAGAGTTTTTACAGTTACCCTCAATGCACTGCTTTAAAAAAGCAGCTGGCTCTGTTATGAAAGCTGCTGTAACTAGGGCTGCCACTCGTCCCTTAAAATACGGAATCGTCCCGTATTTGGCTGTTAAATGTTGCGTCCCGTATTGAACCGATACGGAACACGAGTTGTTTCGTATTTCTATAAATGTCCGGTAGACATGCCTATCACACATCAAGACTAATTGTAACAATAATGACCAAAATAAAACACAAGATATATTAAGGTCAGCTAAATTATCATGGTGTGAGCTAAAGGACCCCCAGAATGCTACGGACCGATGCTCTCGAGGTTGCCTAGAGACGGACACTATGAAGCCGCGGTGAGCTGCTATCGACCACGTCTTTTAAAAATGTCCTCAACCCAATTCTCCACCGTCCTTAGAACCAAAACCTCTTGTAAAGATACGGACGTGAGAGGGAAGACTCAAATCCCAGGCTGAACATGTTAGCGAAAACGAATACAGGCAATTAAAACAAATGTGTTCGTCCTGGCGCAGTGTGCATTGCTGCATGATGTCAGACAGAATGGATCAGGAGAGCAACCGCAGACCCGGTTAGAACCTAAAGAGCCAGTCATCAGCGTCTCTTCATCCCTCAATCGTCTCTTGAGGGTGATATAGTATAGAACATTTTGCTATAATTGATTAAGTTGCTTATTGTGGTTTTAGTAGACTGTTCTGGTTTGATTATTAGATAATCAATTATTTGCTTATTTAATGTATATTATCAGCCAAAATCATATAAATGCCTATTTAAAGAACAAATCATATTAAGAGTTTATCATTAAATACATAAATATTTCCTACTTTGTTTTATTGAGAAATGTTGACATATTCAGTGTTCAGTGATCATTTAATGTATTATTGATGTCAGACACAGACCTTCTGCCCAGGGGATGATCTAGATGGGGGCCAGCAGGGGTACAGAAGAAATTATGCTATATAAATGTCTTTTGTTAATATTCAGAGGTGGATTTTTTTAACCTTCACAATTTTGTTTTAACAATGAATAAAAAAATGTAGTGCTGAACTTTTAGCTGCTGTATGGAGATAGGATCACATTTTCCATCTACCAGGGATCTGCAAACTGAATCTCTGGAGACACAAGTGGCTCTTTGGCTCACTTATTATATCAAATGATGAAATATTGCTCTGTTTTTTTTGTTTCATTCTCTTTTAAGTGGCACCATGGAAAAACACTCACTACCCAGGCCCCTGTGGTAAATTTGATCTAGAACCAGCCTCCAAACTTAACTCCTCACTTGTATAAATATTTTAGTGACACTCTGGACAATACCAGGATTTTCACATAACTTTTATACTTTTGTAGCCCTGTTTGAGGACACATTGTGATTATAAAATTAGGTATTATGATCAGTTACTCAGTACTTGAGCAGTTTACCAAATACATTTTACACTTGCTTAATTAAACATGTTTAACTCTGATTGGAGTACAATTTTGGAGTACTCTATGTATGAATGTTTGCTCTCTGAATCACTTTTTTAAAGGTTTTGTTGGCTATAGTTGGCTTTATTTGGAAGCAGTTTGACAGGAAAGTGGGTAATGAAAGAGGGGGAAGACATGGGGCCTGCAGCCACCATCACGATGACTAAGGCCTCAATATGTGGGTTGTGCTTTGCCCCTGCGCCATCACAGCATCCCTCTGGATCACGTTTTCAAAACAGAAAACACTGTCATAAATATTGTCTATTGCTGCAGCGACCATCCCACCCCATAGAAGTAGGGTGACACGCCATGGTGGGCGTCGCTTATTTTGATTTCTGAAAGGTGGTGTTGAGGAAATATAATCATTGTTTAGTGTTTTGTTGAATTCAATCAGATAACCATTTTTAGTGCTTTAGTGTAGTGAATTTTTACTTATATAACCATTTTTGTAGTGTTTGAGTTGGTTTTATCTTTTAATTAAAACTAGGAATTTTGAGTCAGCAAGCTCAGATGCAGAGCCTGGGGTTAGAAGGCATTTGTAAGAACTGGTTGCAGCTTGTAAAACTACAGGAGGTAAGCAATCTTATCTGTGTAAAACCAGGGACACATTCCTGTCTCAGGAAGTGGGAGTCCACAGCCAACATTTGGCACGGCGTTAGAGTGACCTGTGGACTTCTGAACTCTGAAACTGTGAACTTTTGAACTTTCAGACTGATATCATATAGAATATTTTAATATTGCATGCTTTAACTGAATATTTTATTTTTAGTCAATGATAAAAGTAAAGTGAAAATGTTTTGTTTTGTATTAAAAATAGTTTATGGATCTGATTATTTTTGTAGTTTAGATAAGTTTAAATATCAAAGAGATGCTGGGAGGTATAACAGACCAAAAAGCATATTAAGAGAGAGGTAACCCATATTGAATTAAAAATATAGGATTTAAGGTAGAAAACTCAGGATTTCACAGAGACTTGTGAAATCTTGGAATGTCTGTGCCTAAGGAAGGCGACAGGAGATCTCCTGACTCTGCCTGAGTCAGGAGATTGCATAAATTGGTGAAATAAAACCTGAATTTATGGTCGACTTTAAAGTATTGACCGGCAGTTCAACCCGTAGAGAATTTGGTCTAAAATAATACATGCGGTTTGTTATTTATCTGTTTGGATAGAGCCAAGTCTCCTTAGACATTTGCGAAGTTGTAAAAGTCAGCAGGACTTTAGAGTTCTGGTCAACTTCAAATAACATCAAAGAAGTAAATTCCCTTTGATGGCTAACCAAATTGTAGGGAGGTGCCGTTTTCAGTGGGGCTAGGAGACGGCTCCTCATTGGTCGAAGCAAGGGACGCCTTGCTTGAAGCAAGAACCTCCCACGGAGAATACTGTATAATCTGCTTACACCAAAAAATAATTCAGAAATATAGCCGATTTTCAATGCTTGTTGGTCTGGTTGTATTTCTCCAAGACGTCTTGTATGTGTATGTCTGTATTCTACGTATCTCAGGTAACTAAATGTAACTCTGCATGTTTTTTCTTCTGTTCTGCTCCGTATGTCTGATTCTTTTGTTTCTGATTGGATTAAATTCTGAACTTCTGTGACGCCAACACGCTGCATACGCCTCTTTTTGTTCTCGCGAGGGTTCTCAGACTGCGGCCAAGAATCCGGGACAGAGGAAGAAGGAAAAGAACTCAAATTGCAGTTTTTTACAGTTTTACTTAATATTCCTTTTTTCAACAGTGGCAACTCGTAACGCCAAGGGATCATGAGATAAACCTGCAAATATGAACAGTTGAGAACCTGAGCATTTCCTTACACCAGGATGGTGAAGGAGGTGAAAAAGACATCTGGAGGGCGCTATAGAGTCAACAATAAATGTAACGGAGGAATTTTATTTTAAATATGCCTGATTTTTCTACATCAATCAGCTCCTATAAACCTGTCAGAATGAATTCAGTACTTACTGTTTCGACATTTTTAGATTTCCTTAAGATGGATCAACAGTTCAAGTATAAGAATAAACAAATTTCACAAATCTTGCAATATTCAGGAAAGTGTTGCATTTATATTTGTTATCTCCCCACCTAACTATGATGCTCCAAAATAAATAGAGTTCAGCCATTTAAATGTTTTTTATTTTTTTTTTTTTTAACTTCAGTTGAAAAGCTGGAGTCAGATTTAAAGGGAAGACAGGTGAAGCTAAGTACAAATGCATGCCACACTGCTCAGATTTTTTTATTGGAAGATATATGTTTTAATACCACATTACATTTTATGTTGTAGTTGATGATCAAATATTTTCTTACTCATAACAACCAAACCAGTTTTTTGCTTTATGTGTGGAATTTTTTCCCAGACATGTTTGCTAATAATCAATGAAAATGTCACATTTAGAAACGGTCATTTTTGCTTGTAGGTGCATATTTTTTGTAATGGACAAAATAGCACAGATCTTTTGTATTCTCCTAATAACATTTAGTAGGGATTAGACTAAACTTCTTGACTGCGTGGACCCGTGATGATTGGAACCTTTCGAACACGGTGTGTCTGAACCCGGAAGAAGCAGATCTGAACAATGAATTATACAGGCTGATGGAGCCGTCAGCTTAACAGTATGATAGAAAATAAATGGACATTTCCTTGATATGTCTTTGAGCTCAATAGTTTTTTTTTTAATTATGGAACATGCTAAGTGTCAATTTTCTTATTTTGTTGGAGAATATTAGCAACGATTAAGGCTGCACAGTGCAGCTGGTAGAGCTGTTGCCTTGCAGGAAGAAGGTTCTGGGTTTGATTCCTGGCCTCAGTCTTTCTGCATGAAGTTTGCATGTTCTCCCTGTGCATGCGTGGGTTTTCTCCGGCTTCCTCCACAGTCCAAAAACATGACTCTCAGGTTAATTGGCCTCTCCAAATTGTCCCTAGGTGTGAGTTGTGTGTCCTGTCTGTCTCTGTGTTGACCTGCGACAAACTGGCGACATGTCCAGGGTTGACTCCGCCTCTCGCCCGGAACATTAGCTGGAGATGGGCACCAGCAACCCTCCCGACCCCACTAAGGTTCAGGGGTGTAAAGAAAATGGATGGATATTAGCAACAATTAGCCAGATTTACCAAGCTAGCTCTGATAATTGCTCACATATGGGAGCCTTCTGTGCTACGGAAGGAGAAAATATAGAGATGTCAGAGATTTAAATCTGTTTTTATTATTCTGTATAAAGACTGACTGATCCATTTATTTAATTTCTTACATCAGATTATTTTACATAACATTCATATTATTAATAAAAATATTTCACATGTGGAACTAGCAGTTCAAAATTAAAAAATTATTTATTTAAACCAGCATCTATATCTTGCTCAAAAGATTGTCAAGCAAAAGTAAAATCTCATTAATTAGTTTGGTCTTATTTTAAATGTACTAAAATATTTTCACTAGAAACTGGACAAAAAAATTACTTAGTAAAATTTTGCCTTCAAATAATACAAATTCATTATTGATTATTATGATTATTGATTATCATTATTGATCCCATTATTATCCCATTATCCCGTTGAACCCATTATTGATCCCAAAGGGAAATTAAATGTTGTTATAAGTCATATGGATTTGATTAATGATGACATTACGCAAACTATGAATTTCAGTAATTAAATTCAAACTAATCAAACTCAATTTCATAGAAAATAATCCTAAATAATAACTAATTAAAATGGATTTTAAACACAGAAATTGTGTAATTATGGTAAGGCTGAACAATATTACAATATCATGAAATAAGTGTCTTTATCAGTCTGTATCAATACTTTTTTATTAGTTTTTCTGTTTTAAATATTTTGAATATTTCCCTGTTTTATCCATAGTTTTCACACCACAATGTTTTTTTAAATATTTGTTTTTATTTCTAAGCAATTATGAGGAATGTAACTTCAAATTGCAGCTCAATTGCACCACTGGGATACAAGAAATGTATCTAGTTTGGTCAAAAGATGTGGAAAAATATGTATTATTTTTGGTTTAACGAGCTCTAGTGACCTTTGTGTTGATCAGTGATACTTAAAACCTGGTTTAAATGAAAGCCAAGAGTGTCCACTTTAAGAAGATACCAAACACTTTGTCAAAGGTTTGCATTGGGCAAACCTTTGACAAATGCCCATGCCATGAGGCTAAACCAAACATACACCAGTCTCAAAAAACAGATTTTTTCATGAACTGATAACTATGACTCAACTACCATTTTGGAAGGGCTGTCATACCAAAATATTAACTAGAGACATGTATCTCTTAAAAAAATATCAATAGACTTTGCCACCCTGAAATGGACAAAAATGTCAAATTTTGGCCTCTGGCCCATTGATTAGCATTCAGCTGTAAAATTTGTTTTTATTCAAACTTCAGCAGTTTTCTAGTTGTTCTGCTGAGGTAGTGACATCAATTTGTGACATCACACAAATTGATGTCACAAAGAGAACAGAGAAAACAGAGAAAACAGAGTGTCAACGTCATAACCATTGCAGAAGTCACAGAGCAAGTAAAAGGAGTGTCTGGTAGGAAAATCTTGGATTTGTCTTTATTGAAAAACATCAACATGTCATTTGAAAGAAAAGACCTAATGAAAGAACATGAGGATCTGAAGAAGCAAATTGAGCAGCTTCTTAAGAGAAATGATGAGAACATTAAGACACTTTTTGATGAGAACAGACATTTAAAGGTGAATAACCCACCCTGGAGAAGGAAAAAAACCATCCTGGAGCAGAAATGTACTTCCCTAGAGAAGGCAAACACCGCCCTTGAACAGAAAAACACCTCCCTGGAGCAGAAATGTACCTCCTTAGAGCAATTAGACTCTGTCTTGGATCAGTCAAACGCCACCTTGGATCAGGAAAATACCGCCCTGAAGCTGAAAAATATGGCCTTGGAGCAGACAAATGCCGCCCTGGAGCAGAAAAACACCAACCTGGAAAAGAAATTCACAGCTCTAGAAAAGGAAAAAACCATCCTGGAGCAGAAATGCACTGATCTGGAGAAGGAAAACACCACCCTGGAGCAGAGAAACACCTCCCTGGAGCAGAGAAGCATTGCTTTGGAGCGTATAGATGCAGTTTTGGAGCAGGCAAATGCCTCCCTGGAGAAGGATAATGCATCTCTGGAGCAGGACAACACCGCCCTGAAGGAGAAAAAGATGGCCTTGGAGCAGAGAGTCACCACCCTGGAGCAGGAGAACAGCGCGCTGAAACTGAAAAACATTGCCTTGGATAAGGACAAGACCATCTTGGAGCAGATAGATGAAGCCTTGGAACAGGCACACACCACCCTGGAGAAAGATTACGCCGCCTTGGAGCATAAGAACAGTTCCCTGAAGAAAAGAAACATGGCCTTGGAGCAGAGAGGCTCCACCCAGGAGCAGAACATCACCACCCTGGAGCGGAACATCACCACCCTGGAGCAGAAGAACACGTCCCTGGAGCAGAGAATCATCGCCTTGGAGCGAGTTGATGCTGTTTTAGAGCAGGCAAATGCCACCCTGGAGCGGGATAATGCCGCCTTGGCGCAGGAGAACACCGCCCTGAAGGAGAAAAATATCGGCTTGGAGCGAAACGTCACCACCCTGAAGCAGAAGAACAATATTTTGGAGCAGGAGAACACTGAACTGGAAGATGATAACGCCTCCCTGCAGGAGGAAAACCACATGCTCCGCCAGGCAAAGAGTGCCTTGGCAGAGGAAAAACTACACCTCAACCTGACATACATGGGCCTGCAGCATAGAAGCATCGCCTCCGAGCAGGAAAGGAAAGTCTTGGAGCGAATGTGTACCAACCTTGAGCTTCAAATGGAACAGCTGAACCAAAGGTTGAGGGACAAAGGGGAGCAGCTGAACAAGGAGCAGCCAAACGAGGAACAGCAGAAGGAGCAGCAGCCAAACGAGGAGCAGCAGAACGAGGAGCAGCCAAACGAGGAGCAGCAGCCAAACGAGGAACAGCAGAACGAGGAACAGCAGAATGAGGAGCCTTCAAAAGAGGAACCCGACGAAGACAACCAGTCAGACCAGCCTCAAAAGCCGCCACCTTTAGTCAGACGTGTTGTTAGAGGTTTCACCAACACGCTGTTGAGAATCTACCAAAGAGTCAATCTCAGGCATGGTGATTCTACATAATGTGTGATGAGGCCTCCAAGCTTCATGTTTGATTGTCAGTGGCAGAAAAGCTTGAGGATAACAGGACTACGTAGTCAATGGAGCTGCACACTTGGGGGCTGACCTCCAGGGCTTCGTGTTGAGAAGAGTCTTTTGACTCAACTCTTTCGACGTGGGTGGGGTTAGGGAGGTGAATGGGGGGGTCGGAGGGGTGCGCAATGATAGGTGCAGAAATTCTGTCGAGGGGGGGGGGGCGTGCGCAGTAATCGGTGGGGGGGTGGGGAGGGGACCACTGCTGTAGGTTTCCCAACCTGCCTCCAGGACTACATAGGAAGTCCCGTTGGTCTCTCGACTAACTTCCAGGGCTTTGTGGTGAGTCTTGTAGGTCAGTGGTCCCCAACATTTTTATTACCGCAGACCGGTCAAGACTTGGACAATTCCGCAGCGGACTGAGGGTGGGGGGGGGGCGCAATGATAGGTGCAGAAATTCTGTCGACGGGAAGGGGGGAGGGAGGGGGGACGTGCGCAGTGATCGGTGGAGAGGGGGAGGGGGGACCACTGCTGTAGGTTTCCCAGCCTGCCAACAGGACTACATAGGAAGTCCCGTTGGTCTCTCGACTAACTTCCAGGGCTTTGTGGTGAGTCCTGTAGGTCAGTGGTCCCCAACATTTTTATTACCGCAGACCGGTCAGGACTCGGACATCTCCGCTGCAGACTGAGGGTAGGGGTGGGGGCGCAATGATCGGTGGGGGGAAAGGGGGGGGGACCACTGCTGTAGGTTTCCCAGCCTGCCTACAGGACTACATAGGAAGTCCCGTTGGTCTCTCTACTAACTTCCAGGGCTTTGTGGTGAGTCCTGTAGGTCAGTGGTCCCCAACATTTTTATTACCGCAGACCGGTCAGGACTCGGACAATTCCGCTGCGGACCGAAGGTGGGGGGCTGGGGGGCGCAATGATCGGTGCAGAAATTCTGTCGAGGGGGGGGACGTGCGCAGTGATTGGTGGTGGTGGGGCGCGGGGACCACTGCTGTAGGTTTCCCAGCCTGCCTCCAGGACTACATAGCAAGTCCCGTTGGTCTCCGGTCTGACCTCCAGGGTTTCGTTGCGTGTCCCATTGGCCTCCGGAGTCTCGTCATGGAGTCTGCTTCCCGGTTCCTGCTCTGCCGCCGGCATGTACTTGCTCCACTGCCAGTGTCGCAGGTCCTATCAACCTCCCAGCCAGGCTCAAAAGGTCGGTCAGTCCGAGACACATCCCTATCATCCCCAAGGTTCCTGTTCTGCCGCCAACATCCACCAAGGTACTTGCTCCGCTGCCAGCGTCCTCCAAGGCTGCTGTTCGCCTACATCCTCCTCAGATTCCTTTGGTGTTCCTTAGTTGTTTCCATTTAATTCTGCCTTGTTTTCCACATCTGTTCTTCATTGGTGATTCTAATTATTTTTAATGGAGACCTTGGCGGAAATTCAGACTGGAAGACTATTATATTCATCCCACCTGCCCAACCAAGATGTTGTCCTGCACCTCGATTCCAACCAATCGGGATGGTCTCCTCCTCCAATCATCAAGCGTCACTCCCTTGATAAGGTCCAGCTGTTCATCGGTGCCTGCTCGTTGGCTGAGCTTCAACCTTCCTCCACCCCTCCTCCACCATCAGCCCAAGACTTCTTCAATGTCCATTCAGTCTCCTCCATCCTGTCCACAACCAGTGTCCGGCCCGGGGGGGGAAGACGTCTCTAATTTTCATACTCAGCGGCTCATTCTCTCTCTGACAGCGGTTTTCAGCGCAACGTCTTCCTCCTGGGTCCGAGCGCCAACGACTTTCATTTGTCATTTAAACTTTCTAATACCACTCAGTCTCTCTGTGCGTGAGTCTCTCCAGGTTGAATTTCTTGTTTCTAGTTATTTTCCTTTGTTCTAGTTTAATTAGGTTCCTTTAGTCTCTTTACTCATTTGTGCTTGTATTTTTGGTTGTTTCCCCTTGTGTAATTTCCCCCCCTTTCCATGACCACTTTCTCTTTCCCTTTACAGGCTGCTTCCACTCCCTCCACTCACATCTGCTCATCAGCCCAGGTCCTGCACAGTGGTGCACTTGGTAGCACTTTTGTCTTGCAGCAAGAAGGTCCTGGCTTCAATTCTCAGCCCTGGGTCTTTCTCCGTGGAGTTTATATGTTCTCCCAATGCATGCGTAGGTTCTCTCCGGGTACTCCGGCTTCCTCCCAATGTCCAAAAGCAAGACTGTTAGGTTAATTGATTTCTGTAAACTAATCTTTATGTATGGATGTGTGCATGAATGGTTGTTTTGTCCTGTCTCTGTGTCGCTAGCAACACAGAGACAGGACAGCTTCCTTCCTTCCTTCCTTCCTTACATCCTTCAAGACAGATTCTAGTTTAACACAAAACCTCACTATTGAATGTGATGCATATGAGCATTGTTCAGATACTAATGTTGACTTACAGGCTGGATATCAAAGAAGCCTTCCTTCCTTCCTTTCTTCATTCTTTCCTCCCTTCCTTCCTTCATTCCTTTCTTCCTTCCTACCATCCTTCAAGACTTATTCTAGTTTAACACAAAACCTCACTATTGAATGTGATGCATATGGTCATTATTCAGAGTTGATTGTTGACTTACAGGCACAACAGCACAACAAAGCCCTGGATATCCAAGGAAGACTTCCATCCGTCCTTCCTTCTTTCCTTCCTTACTTCCTTCCTTTCTTCATTTTTTCCTCCCTTCCTTCCTTCTTTCCTTCCTTCCTACCTTCCTTGCTTCAAGACTGATTCTAGTTTAACACAAAAATTCACTATTGAATGTGATGGATTTGAGCATTATTCAGAGTTGATTGTTTACTTACATGAAGCATTCCTTCATTCCTTCTTTCCTTCCTTCTCTCCTCCTTTCCTTCCTTCCTTCCTTCTTTACTGGCATCCTTCCTTCCTTCAAGACTTATTCTAGTTTAACACAAAATCTCACTATTGAATGTGATGCATATGAGCATAATTCACAGTTGAACGTTGACTTACAGGCTGGATATCAATGAAGCCTTCCTTCCTTCCTTCTCTCCTCCTTTCCTTTTTTTCTTCCTTCTTTCCTTCCTTCCTTCCATCCGTCCATTTTCTTCCTCCTTATCCGGGGTCGGGTCGCGGGGGCAGCAGCTTCAGAAAGGAGGCTCAGACATGAGTTATGGCACTGAGGTGCTGGGTCAAACCCTCACCCAACCCAGTTGAGTTAAAACAACCCAGCGTTGGGTCGGTCCATATTTGACCCAGCGTTGGGTTACGAATTGGGTTATTTTTAACCCAGCAGTTTTTGCTGTGTAGGCACCAGCTCCTCTCCTGACCCCACTAGGGACAATGGCGTAAAAAAAAATGGATCGATGGATCATCCCAGGTCTTTTGTCAAGCTCACAACCTCTCCAGTATTCAAGCACCTTATTAGTCGTTAGTTGCCTGTTTGTCTTGTCATTTTTCTCGTTTCTTCCTGGTTTCCTTGTGATCTTCCTGTGTCTCCAGTTTGTTTTTGTTCCCTGGATTTTTTTCATTTTTGTAGGTTTGGTTATTCGTTTTTTCATAAAATATTCTTAAATTAACTATGTGTCTCACTTAGTGCACTTGGCTCCATTTATAATACAGCAGGATTTCCCCAGAAAACTTGCCAAGGTGGTCGGGGCACTGAGGTGATCCACCGGCAGTCCATCGTGTTTTTGAATTAAAGATGCTAAGTAGACAGGAAAAATAAAAATATTACTGGGTAATTATATGTTGTGGGAAAACAACATCAGTGAAAAACCATTTAAATCCACAACTAATCTTGAAAACAACTCATTAAAAAAATACAATTAAAATGAATATCAATTATTTGCACTTCTGTTTAATCCAAAATAAGTCAGTGGCACCATAAGGCCCCAAAGGGCCCCAAAATGCTAACAATATTTTAACACTGACCACAGATATATGAACGTAGCATTTGTTCATTGAGATTATCAATGCCATTAAATTTGATTTAATGGTTTCAGCATACATAAATTGTTTAACATTTAAATGTAAGATTTTAAGGAGCTGGCAAGTTTACTTTATAAAAGTTCAAAGAACAATATTCATAGTTAGATTGGTTTGTTACCATAGCAACAATATGATTCTGTGAGTTTAATCTTTGAGTCTGAGCTCTATTTATTTACAATTACAAATTAGTAAACTGCAATTATAACTGATTGTTTTTTAGGTTGGCCAATTAAGCTACTCCACTCTCCCAGATTTTACTAAATCTAACCCAGAAACTGTTAAGAGCTGCTGATGTTTTTAGCAGCAAGACTGGCTTTTAAGTCAAATTCTGCTCAAGGCCCCATACAGCCTTGGACCGGCCCTGCATGAGTTAAATCCACAGCACTGCACAGAGATGCTCAACAAACAGGAGATTGAATTCCATGGTGCTAATGTGGCTTTCGTAGCTCTTCCATTTTGTGTCTGTGGAGTTTTTAATAAGAATCACAGAAACTGCTGTGGTTGCTCAAGTTTGAGGAACAACTTTCTCATTGCGGAGCTATAGAGCGCCCCCCCCTCCCCCACCAGGCCCCTTAAGGACGTAAGGGGCCTGGTGATTGGTTAGGGGCCCGGTAACTGGCCCCAGCCCGACGCTGACAAGTAGACAAAGCATTTGATATGGTTTGGTGCACCATTTAACCGGAAAAATAATACTAAAATTAATAATAAAATAATATAAAACCAGCGAGATGCGTGACTACGAGGCGAGCGCGAAAACTTCTCACCGGGCTGAAGCTGCATGATGAATCATTATCCACCAGTGCTCTGGCCAACCGGGACCTGTAACGCTATGGCAACATGTCATATAAAAATCACGTACTGTTATCAAATGTCTCTGGTCATATTTCTGACTCAATAATTATAATTATTGGGCTTTTCATCCAGTGTTTTATTAAGCGTGTTACTGCTAGGCTAACATTAGCTTATCTGTTCTCTGTATTCGTTTATCCCTTAATAATTCCTCTCAAAGCATGTTCTCGTGTGGTCACAACAAAGTTAACTTTTTATGTGACCTCTATATTTGACTTTAACTCATTCACAAGAGAGACCCTTGCTGTTCTGTTCCAGAGATGCTGCGCCTCGCTCTGGACCTGGTAACTCCTCAGTTTCATCCACTCTCTGGACGGCTGTGTCTCATAGCCTGACAACTGTCCTTGTGCTCAACTGATTGCAATAGACAGAGCAGGTCAAATGACACACACAGAAGATGGCCGTGCACATTTTCTGTTTTGTCCTTGGATACTGAGGACAAAACACAGATTTGATAAACAATAAAAGAAGGACGAAAATAAAGAAAGTTTTGCAATCCGTGCACAAGAAAATAACATGATTTCTGGGGGAGCAGCTTAAACTTTTACAGATGATAGAAGACCAACATGGTATGTGAAGTTGGGTTTTGTCAACCATTTAAAATATGCCACAATCTGCATGTAGAGTCAATATCTTGGTTTGGACAGTGAGCCAGTGACCCAATATGGAATGTCAGAATGCCAAAGTTGATGTAAACTATTTTTTATCTAAACTGTAGCTATTTCATAAGCATCGACCAGATTATAATATACAGTATGTTGAACAGAAGGCATTACATATCAAAAAAGCTCAGCCAGAGTGTGAACTTTAAACTAGTAATTTAAGACCTGGATGCACAGTAAAAAAAAATTCCGTAAAAGAAACAGGAAAATGTACTGGTAATTTTCTGCCAGTACATTTCCTGTTTTTTAACGGAATTTCCAGCAGAATTTTTTCCGGAATTTAACAGATTCTTTCCCGTAATTTAACAGCTTTTTTCTGTTAAATTTTAAACATAGAAAACTGTTAAATTACGGAAAAAATCTGTTAAATTACGGAAAAAAATTCTGCTGGAAATTCCGTAAAAAAACAGGAAATGTACTGGCAGAAAATTACCAGTACATTTTCCTGTTTTTTTACGGAAAATTTTTAACTAAAATATTGTTAAATTACGGGAAACTTCTGATGGAAATTCTGTTAAAAAACTAAAAATATCCAGGTAAAAAGTTACCAGGACATTTTGGGTTTTTTCTTCCAGAATTTCCATCAAAATATTTTCCATAATTTAACAGTTTATGTCAAATATACCATACCAAAGTAGCACATGCAAAGTGATATAAAAATAAAACCATTCGACAATTTGCACATTTTATTTAGCAATTTAAGACCATAAATTGACATCATCTAGTCTTGATAACTAACCTTTGCTATTATATATTAAGAGTTAAACATATTCTTGACCTTGCTAATGTTTATCTTCTGTACATCACAACTAATTTATTGCATTTTACTATACAAATTTCAACATATAAATTAAATGTAAAGCAATCTTGACTCTAGTCTTTGTAGTCAAACAGTTTTGTTAATTACTATAAGATGGAACATACAAAAAATTGCTTTGGAACATAAAAATCATAGTTGTAAACAGGACCAACATACTTCAAAATAAATGCTGAAAAATAAATGAAATACAGGTATAAATATTTAGCTAAAAATCAAATACATAAACCTAATGCCAACGACAGTGGAAGACACTGTATTCATGAGTGTTTGCTCTCATTACCTCTAGTCGCTGTGAACATAAAGCAAAACAGTCCATCTTGTGTTTATGTTCTGCAAAAAAAGGCTAATCCAACTTTTAGGTCCAGTTACCAAGAGCTTAAAATATTCTCTGACCAGTTCTTGAGCTTCGCAAAGGTTCTTGGTGCACCAGGTTTGATGAGATGATCAATCACGTTTAAACTTCAAAAGGCTCAAATTTTCCATGGATTCCCAGTCATTCAGTCCATTAAAGGACTTGAACCATCTTGGTGGAATGCAAAGCTGATTCTTCACCTTCGTCTGCATCGTGAGTCGACCTCGTTCAGGGTTTGAGCCCAGAAAATCTATAAACAGAGAGAACGGATACTCAAGTTTAACACATAAACTCTTCATGTTAAACACACTTTTTACAAAACGCTTCTAAATTACATTGCAGCAGCATCTCACCTTTCTCATCAGCGTCTCACCAATTTCTAATAGCTCTTTGACAAACAACATTGAGTAATTTTGATGAATTCTGACAGATAAAAAATCTACACTAGGAGTGTGTCAATTGCAGATTTCTGGACAATCTTTAAAAATCTGACTTGTTAATTCTGATTTTGGCCGATACTGATAGTCTTGTCTGAATATTGCTAAATGCAGCAAACATCAGTGGGTTGGCAACAGTGGGGTGACTATTGATAACTGCAAACATGGAGACCTGACCTGGTGGGCCGGTCTGTCAGTCAAACGTCTCTAACAGGAGAGGAAAGCGGTTGATTTTTAGATCTTTGTTGAAGTAGATAATATCAGTGGATGAAATCACTTTCACATGTATTGGTGCATCACCAATCTTCAAAATTAAGGATTTGGGGAAGAATTATTGGTGGACCCCTAATATACACAACATACAAATATTTCTTTTGAAAATAAAAACATACACAGATTTTTGCATATTTGTTAAAATAAAGTCACCATGTTATGATTTTATGTTATGAGACGTATCATTTGTGAAAATAAAAACTCCTTCACTCCCCCTGAGCTACTATTTCCATCTGAAGAAATCCATCACTCCCAACCAAAACCAACCAATCAGAGACAGGATAGTCTTAGCACCGTCAATCAACCTCTTCATGCTGTCAATCAACTTACCATTACAGGAAAACCGTTTATCCACTGTCATCGGTGTCCATGCTAACTAGCCTTAACATTCATCCTTAACATTCATGAGGTTCTGTTAGCTGCAGCGTAGCCAAAGGCAAGAGATCAGGGAGAAGTGGGATGAGCAGCACCACAAGAGTTTGTGATTGACAGCTAAGACCTGCCTCCTGGCTCTGACTGTTTGAATCCAGTTAGCACTGGTTAACAGAAGAGCTACATTTATTTCACAGATTATCTCTCATGCAATATCATGACACAGTGACAGCTTCAACAAATATGTAAAACAAAATATGTTACATAGTGCTGCATTAGACATTATTAGAAAAACGCATAACAAAACATTATGCCTGTTATTGTAGAAAACACCACACACTTCTTAATTTAAACAAAAGGGTTTAACAGGTTGAGTAAAACAAAAACAGATGTAAACACCTATTTAAAGATGCCCAGTTGGTTTCCAAGAAAAGTTCAGGAGTGTCTGGATGCAGCTGCTGAGGAGAGAAAACAAAATAACCATAAGGAAAAGGAAATATAAACACCAAAACATGCAAGTCTTCCAATAATTAAATCAGGTTTTGTTTTTTTTACAATAAAATGAAATAAATTGTTCTGACAACAGATTTAGAACAGTACAATTTATATAGTTTTTAAGCTACGCTTCAATAACCGATAATGAGTTTGCAAGCAGGGATTTCAGTAAAAACTCCCAATTGGATTTTTTTTTTTGCAAACGTCACTTTTATTTACTTTCAGTGATGTTTGTTCCTATTTCAGAAACAGGAAAATTAACTATCAGTATGTCAGTATGTACAATCCACTGACTTACAATGTATATGAGGCAAGAAGCTTGTGACCCACTGTAAGTTTATCAACCAAACCTGATCTCAACATGCCTGATTAGAGAACCGAACATGCAACAACTGTAACGCTGAGCCGTCGCCCCCCCCCCAGTATTACCGTCGTCCCCTGGTCTAACGGTTTCCCTCCGCCCCCACGTTACGTTCGTCCGTCCGTCCGTCCCCTGGTCTAATGGCGGCTCCCGCTCCCCCCGAACTTAAATGGCCACCTGCTTTTATGTTAACAACCGGGACATCAAATCATGTTTAGCTAATAAATCAACCGCAGCTTGATATTTTAACAAAGCAGGATTGAGACATAAGTAGCATGACGCCATGACGGTTAGCTTCACGCGCCCAGTTCAGTTTGACTTGAAAAAATGGCCGGTACTTGGAATTCGGTAAAATACACGAATAATAGTAATACAACAGTCACCGCGTTTTACTTTTATAATACACAAGCAAACACAGCATTGTAAAAAATAATAGATACCTTTTTTCTTAAAAAAAAATACTGCAAAACAGTTTGCAATTATAGACTGGAGGAGTCTCACGAAGTCAAACGAAGTCAACTACAAATATTTCAAAACATTAACAGAAAATAATGTGTTTTTATTTATTTTACTTTACCAGGGAGGTGGCAGAAAGGTAACTCCATCTCTTAATCCAACCGAAGTCCAAAAGACAGATGCTCCAGGGTCCGGTTAGCGAGCTTGAAATGTCGTCTGACCAGTTTTCGCGCTTCGCGAAGGTTCTTGTTCCCATGATGCAATGCGTAAAATGGAAAATATGGTACAAATACCTGTAAAACTAAAAAACGGAACATTCCTTCAAATTTATACGGTACATTTACCCGTTTTTTTTACAGTTTTTTTTTTTTACAGTGTGAAATTCATCCATCCATAGATCTTAACAGGTGGAAGAGTGGAAAAACCTTGTCGTGGTCCCACTTTTTAAATGGAGGGCCACCACCCCGGCTAAACAATCTAGAGGATCTGACAGGACCACTTCTATGAGGCAGTGATTGGTAGATTGGTAATCAAGGTCTACCAGGATTGTTAGACCAATATGGGTAGACCATGACTATCCACAGGTAGTCAGGGTCTACCATGACTACCATGAGGGTCTACCATGACTACCATGACTACCCGTCATGGTAGTCATGGTAGTCATGACTACCCGTCATGACTACCATGACGGGTAGTCATGGTAGACCCTGACACCATGGTAGTCAGGGTCTACCATGACTACCATGGTGTACCAATAGTGTACTATGGATTGGTACCATGGTGTATCAATCCATGACTAAACCAATCCCTGCCTCATGGAAATCACCCAATCAAATCCTTCGAATGGGTAGAAAATGACTAAACCACTCCCAGTGATACACCACGCCATCCTCAGACCCAACAACTTCCTGCCCCACCCATTGCCTCAAAGCCGCAATGAAAACTCATATCCCAAAACAACACACATTCACACTCACCTCACTTTTGCCAACAACAATTTTACATAAAAATACTCACAAAATCCAGACCAGGAGAGCACAATGAATCAGCAACTGATTAATTTTTAGTAACTATTTTAGGTTATACTGGAAATTTCTTCCAGGAGTATTTGTGCTTCTGAACCAAAATACATAGTAGCGTAACTTCTAACATGACAAACTCTGAAAAGTAATTGTTCCCATTTTATCTCCTTAAAATACATTATTTTAAATTACTGGGGGGAAAAAGTCATACGTTACATATTGCATCCTTCAACTTACTGCCTTCTTCAGGAAAAACAATGTCATCCAAAGTACTGAATTAACACAACTGTGCTCCTTGAATTGATTGAATTGATTTGTAGGGATTCCTGAGCATCAACAACAGAATACACAATATGCAACAATTTAGAGTAATTGATTTTCAATTTTAGTCCACTGATTAACTTTTGTGGGTGAAAAAAACAGAAAAGAAAGAAAACCAAAAATCTTTACTTATCCTGTAAAACAGACACTGAAGAAAATTCATGCTGAAAGTATACTTCGGCATTTTAAAATCCGACAGTGCGTGTGATTCATCATCCCTAAAACACTGCGTTTGCCCTTGAGGTAGTTCCACGACTCCCTGACGTAAATAAAAAGGGCAAATCAAGCTTATCACCAACAGAGTTACCTTTATAAAAGAAAAAAAAGGGTTCTGCTTTTTTAATTTTCTAACTTTAAAAGAAAGAAAGTAAAAACTCTGTCTGATGTGGGTATTCCCTCTGCAGTCAGCGTTGTTCTTTAAGCAAAATGCCTGCAGGTGAGACTGAAATGACAGCGGCTCAGAAGGCGGAATACCAGGGAGAGGCTTATATAACAGGCTCTGATGATATCCAAACAAATCAAGAAGGCAGAAGGAACCTTTATTATGGGGTGGGTAGTTGTGTGGAAGATGCTTTCAGGGCCTGATGGTGTGGGACTGAGCCCAAGCAGTCCTCAAACACAAACAGTTTTGCAGGTGTGCATGTAAATAAATATATAGATGTTATTCATTCTTTCCTGCCTTCCTAACTGAGGATCAAGAAGAAAGGGGCAACAAATTGTTGGCTGCAATTTTGATGTTCGCTTCTGTGATTGCATGTATCTATAGGTTATGTTAGACGTGTACTTACGGAGGAAAAAAGGATTGCCCTCCGATGTAATGTCACAGATGCATCCTGCTCCAAATGCGTCTCCGTAAAAATCCCTCTGATCTTTGATCACAATCTTTGAAGTGCCTGAGTGTGAACGTCTGAGAATGGTGTTTGCTGCCGTCTGTCAGAAAGAAGAGCAGCAAGTGGCCGTCGAGGTGAAGCATAATTTCTGATGGAAAGAAATTAATATGTACATTTTAATCAATTGCGCACATTCAATTTTTTTGTTGGTTTGTTATATGAAAGAAACCAATGATGT
This sequence comes from Poecilia picta, assembly GCA_033032245.1. Classification (NCBI taxonomy): domain Eukaryota; kingdom Metazoa; phylum Chordata; class Actinopteri; order Cyprinodontiformes; family Poeciliidae; genus Poecilia; species Poecilia picta. The sequence goes on along the minus strand of CM065353.1, from coordinate 25,817,583 downwards.
TCAAGTATCTGCAAAGTCTATTCCCAGAAATTCAGTCTTGGTATTTCTGTTTATCATCGTTTGTTATTCAGGCATCAATCTAAGCAACCATTTCACCAATTCTGATTGTAAAAAACTACCCTCCGATTTAGTCCTAACTGGGATTTCAATGGTAAAAAAGAGATTGCAAGCACAATATTTTCCCTTCTTAGAAAGACTCAGGCTCCAAAATTTTAACTGTACGCAACAAATACTTGAAAGAAAATAAGTTGGAAGTAGTGCAAGTAGCTTTGCATTGCAAATGCATACAAATAACTGAGGTGGGACTGAATCTACCAAGAGTAAGATTTTTCCTTTGCGCTCTTTGCTAAATAGCTAAAGCTCATTCAGATTATTAATACTGCTAAAAGCTGCACGAGAAAGTCATGCAGGCAGTCATTAAGTGTCTACAGCCTCGGATCATGTCACCCTGCTGTTTCTCCTGAACCCAATCCAGGCGTCTAAACTCTAGAACGTTTCTAAGTGACTGTTATTGAACTGAATCACATTTTGGGTGTCAGCTGAGGAGCTAATGCAGCATCTGTGAAAATTTCTGTTAAAACAAGTCCACTAAGTGACCTGATTCAGGCAGTTATTTACCCCAAATCACATTTTTCTTTTCTTTTTTAGATTTCTGTGAACTTCATCTTCACTAGACATTTCAGAAAAAGTTCCATTTTTACAATACAAGAGAGGCAGAAGGAGTATATCAATTAATAATGTGGAGCTCAGTCTCCTCTCCTGACTAAAGCGACAGGAACAGAAACTTTAAGTGCTGCTGCTCTTTTTTTTCTTCCATTTTAAACGAGTCTCTGAAGAAAACGCCGAAAACACTGCCTCGCCGTAAACAGCAAGCTTTACTACTTGTAAACCCTCCATTAGCTCGGCGCACCTTGTAATTCACAAACAACACTTTCTACCCTTGCCCCAGCGCTCCACGTCGACTTCTGTCGAGTTGCACCCAAACACAAGCTCTGAGGAGGGGAAACGTGCGCCGCTCCGTGCTAAGCAATCAGGGCAAACTCCCACAAACCAACATGACAGATTTAGAGCTTTGTGGCTGAACTCACAGCTGCAGCTTTTGTTCTTTGTTGGCGCAGAAACCGACGGAGGATTTCACATAAGATCATTTGTTAATGATACAAGATGTGATGCTTTTCAACTTTATGGAGGAGAAACAAAATGTGGGTACAAAGTGTGTGGAGTTACATCATGTTAATAATTGGTAAATCTTCATGAAAGTTTTTTTTTTTAGAAACTAATTTTCATTAACAAGTGCACTGAATGTGGCTTTGCAGATCAGGTTTGGAACATAATTGGGTTTAATTGCACTGTATTCATTTGCAATGAATTAAATTAAACTAACTAGATTTCATGTAATTGGGTGTGAATAGGAGGTGTTGCAAACCAATGAGTAGGATTTAAACTGAGTGGGCACATTTACATGAATAATGCATTCACATCTGACATCATATACAGCAGCGATCAGAAGTTAATTTACGCTCATTAAAAGCACAAACACTACATTAACTTTTATAATGTTTTATTTGAGCTAATATTTGTTTTTTTGTTGTTGTTTAGTTCTTATCTTTGGACAAAATTCGTATCATTTCAGTCCACAAATCTCTGGTGCCAGGTTGTGAACATTTTGAACCTTTTGTCCCTTTCTTCCCCTTTAAGAATGTCTGGAGAAACAACTCGAGGTCAGACGAGTTGATTTACGACTGAACTATTTGGCCAAAATGACAAGAAGTGTGTTCGGATGAGTCGACAGGGGGCTTTTAGGCCTGGATAAACTGCTAAAGTTGCCAAGCAATGTGACGGCAGCACCAAGCTGAGAGTCTGTTTCACTCCTGGACTTACTGGTTCATCGCGCATAGTGGGTGGAATAATAATGGGGGACAATTTTCCAAATTATTCAAGGTCACTTCAAATAAGTAGCTAAATGATTAAAACCTGGACGAAATTGAATGTTTCAACATCACAAGGAGCCCCAGACACACATCTTAACCAACTAAATTTAAATTTTATCTAACCAACTAAATTTTAGTTTTTGATGTTCGTTAAAGACATGTGTTGTATCTTGTCTGCATGTAAACTTTTGACAACTACAGCATTCTCCATGATCAGATTTATTTAAATGTGTCATTCAGGAACAAAGGGGTTATTTGATGAATTTCCCAGTCACATGGTGCCATAACATACCACAATCAAGTCACTATGTCACCTTCAGTTGATATAAAAATGTTGTATATGTCAAACATAACTTAAATGAAATTTGACTTTGCATTTTGACACATTGAAATCTTTCAGAAGCTCCTGTTCTTTCCATTTTCAACACGTCGTCACAACAATGAGACATGGACAAAAGGACGCAATTTCAGTCACACGTCGATGTCAATGAGAGCCAATTCCTGCATTTTGGATAAAATGGCCCTTAAAATGACTGCAATAATTTCAATAATTTCTTAAGCATGCATGGAACACTCAAAGTAACACGCAAGGTATGTTATAACATGATACAAGGTTCATGAAAGTCAATTTTACATATTGCAACCACATTGATGTCCTTTAGACTCGTTTAAGCATAAGGTTAAAAATGAACTTTTATGTAATTTTTATGAAAATAAAACATTTTTTCTTCACACACAGGCACTAGAAAGAAAACATCAAGTCCAAGCACATCTGATAAAATGAGCCGTCCTTTCATAAATGAGAAGTTGCGTAATGAGAAATAATTTCTAATTTTCTCTTTGCTTGCTCTTGTCGGTTATTTTCACATCTGTATTTTGGACTTCTTAAAGCCGGGAAAGAAAAAAGGAAATCTTCCTTCTAATCCACTAAAATATCTGACACATTGATCAAGCATGTCTCTAAGGCGCTTGTCAGATCCCTTTGTAAGTATTCTCAGTGTTTCTGTGCTCAGTTTTACTAATTACACTAAAACCCAGACAAAAACTCACACACACACAAAAAAACATGTGCTCTCACTTTCTAAAAGCAGCTGGAAGACGTGAAATGAGCTCAGCCGTGTTTGACTTCAGTTAGGCTAATAATAAGCTTAGTCATACTTCAACTCTCTGCCTAATAGATTGGGACAGGTCAGATTGAAAGAGAGGAGGAGAGGGAACGGTTTTGAGCCAACGTGAAGAATAATGATTGTCTGCTCTCCCCCAGCTGTCCAACAGAAATTATAGAAACTGTAAGTCACTAAAGTCCTTTATTCAGGCAGAAGTGAAACTAGGTCAGAAGCGTGTGGGTGGCTGTTTGTGAGCCTGAAAGGGAAAGGAAAATGCAAAGGTCTGTTTTTGTCCACGAGTACGGTTCGCATGATATTTCCTTTTCTGAAATTGCACGTAGTTTGTGCGCCGCCTGCGGCTGCAGCAGTAATCCCCTCTGAGACACAGGGCTCAGTGTTGGTAAAGTTACATTTCAGAGAAAATCACCACAGCGAGTTTACAGTATGTTGCAGTGCGGGAAACTGTGATTGCAAATTGCACGTGTGCCCTTCTTCTTGTTTCTTTTCTCTCACTGCATTTGGCCTCTAAACCCCTCGGATTGCTGGTTAATTTAGTTTATTGATTGCTGACAAATAGGAGAGTGTGTGAGTCGTGATGGCCCATCAGTTAGCCAGCGGCACAGGGCGGCCGTATGTGCCTTAGGTGTTTCTCATAGGCAGAATTGATGAAACATAATAAAACACTTGCATCATCTAGAATAAACAAAAAAGAAAAAGAAAATTAATTGGTCAAATGGTGCATAAAGCAGATAATAAGGAAACGGTTCCATTGCTTTAATCGATGCACATTGATTTTTGTGCATCGGCGTGTTGTGAGGATGAAGCGCATGACAGCCAAACAGAAAAGAAAACAGGTTAGAATAGATTCAGGTACATTAAAAATCCCAGCTCATTTTTTTATATATATATAGTCACAAATCTCAAAGCAGACATTCTAGATTTCTGGAAAAGAAAAAAAAAACAGTACAATTTAATCATGAAGTTATTCAAGTGGATCATTTGCAAACAAAGCTACAATGAGGCGGTGACAGAATTTCAGAGGATGTGTGGGAAAGGATTTCTCGCCTCCAGTGGTTATTTTCTGACTTCTTGCGCTGCTCCAGCAGGCTGAAAATGACAGCATCCTGATCCGAGCAGAGTATCAAATTACAGTAAAATCATTTGAAGCAAAGCTCACCGCCTTGTATCCATTTCAGCTGGGATCTATCAGTGTACATAACAATGCTCTGGTGTGAGAAAACAATTAAGGATTATAGGAAAAGTCAGTAGGCTACTAATGGTCCACAAAAATAGTAAGACTGGATACACACATTTCTTTGTGGTAGTATGAATATATGAAAGCACTGAGATAAATTTGAAGAAGAATGGTGCATTATATTGGTGATAGTTAATTTTAAATTATTGTTATTTTTTACTTGAAATTAGCTCTGCAGCCATACAATTTAACAGAGGTTGATCAGATTTAAATACTTTTGAACAGAGGGTCAGCACAGCTAACTAAAAGATTAGTTGCGGTAACAACAAACCACTCGACATACTAGTTCCACTCATGCTAAGGTGCTACACCAGCATGACGGTATTTAGCACAAGTTAATGGTAATGCGCTAACTTCATTCAATTATATCAGTATCTGCTCTTGAAAGACTACAACCGTGTTCATGTTTATATTGTCCGTGTTTTATTTTGTTCTTGTGTGTCTCTTGTTTAAAATGAAGATGAACTCAAATAGTTAGCTTACAGACAGCTAACTACTTGAGGAATTTGATAACCGAAACTACAACACAGACGTTTTGGTTCTGTGTCACAGGTTAGACTTTTGTCAATGAAAAGTTTACAAAGCGGTCATTTGAATTTGTCTGAAAATTAATTTGGGTGAATCTGAGTGCGCTAGATATTTTCAAAGATAGCTAATCCACTAAATGAAAAATTAGCTATTAACGAAAATGTGCCCACCAGTATTTTTAATGTCTTGTATTAGAGAACAGGTAAAATGTATTTTAAACTGTTTTCTATTTTGTTTTGCTGATTCATCCTCACAACACACAAAAATCAATATGCAACAATTAAAGCAACTGAAGTGTTTCCGTGTTTAATCTGCTTTATGCACGTTTTACCAATTTTCTTTTGTGTTGATTGTATGCAAGTCCATTGTTTTATTAAATTTCATCAATTCTTCTTGGAGAAACACGAACACCGGAGCTGATCAAGCCAGTCAAATGTCGGTGAGTGTTTAGTTACTGATTTTCTCTTTGCACAGTGAGAAAAGTTATGGCCTCCATTGTCTTTTGTTTTGCACCTGGGTAAAGCCAGCTTATCTGAATCAATAGTCATGTATTTATATTGGCTATTTCTTATAACAAGACAGACTTTAGACTTAGTGAGACATTTTGAAACAGATTTGCTTTTCAACTTTCTGCAAAAAGAAGTTCCCACAAGGCAACATTTTCCCCAATTTGGTAAGTTTTTGTCTGATTTAGCTTTTGTTATCTGCTCTTTAAAATGAAAATGTTCTGCCATTGGATCGATCTATGACACTGCAGTCAGTACTAAACTGTGATTTATGTGCACAGCTGCAATGTAATCAAATGTTTGTCTGCTTTAGACTTTGTGAAAACTTTACAATAAGCTGTTATATTTAATTCATTTGCATTTTTAACGGGTTTTGGTCCAAAAGAAAAAATATATCTGTTTTGACAAAAAAAAAAAATATATATATTTTTACACATCAACAATAAAAGGACTGGAGCAAATTGAATAAATTAATTAAAAACCAAGTTTTGTTTAAACATTGAGCACAATTTAATGATTATCTGAATTTTAGATGAAGAGAAGCCTGCATTATGTTTAATTGGTGTGCACACTGCATAGTACATGGAGTGTCTGAAAAATATTTTAGTCAATCATTTAAAATTTTATTCGCACCATCGAGATCCACCTTTAAGTATCTCCTGGTTATTGGTTATTTCCGTAATCTCTTCAAGCAACAAGTAAATATGCTCCAGAGATCATTACCGTCAGAACTGCTAAAAGTAAATGTTGGGAAAACAGAAGGTCATTTGAGAAAATGTCATTACTATGACAGAGGTCTCCTTAGGAAAAAAAATGCTTTTTCCCCCCATATATCTGCACAAATAACAGAAAATAGAGGTAATAACAATTTGATGGATGAAGGGAATGTTTTATCCTTTATGCATTTCAGGAAATAATTGCCTGCGAGTGTCTATTCCTCACCACAATAACCAAAACATGAGATCTAATTTACCAGGTGGGTTAAGAACAGAAGATGTCCCTTGCATGCTCGCAGCAAGTAAAGCAGTCAAAATAAAAATAAACATAAAATATGCTTGTTAAAATGGAGCTACATAATATTCAGTAGAGTACACAACAATCAGCAGAGGAGGACAGGAGATTGTTAAAACTCCTGACTCGGTTTGCTCGAACAGCGACGTTCATTAAGCACATTCCTGGACCTGAAATCTTCTGAAAATAGTCAGGGCGTGTTGTTAAAGGGAATACATGAAGCCAGGAGAAAAATAATCTCATGAAAACTTAAGTTGTAGTTAGCAGTACTTTATTGGTAAATACTCGACTCACTTTCCTCTGTTTTTGAAAAGTTTTATTAAAGGGCAAGTATTTTATGTCATTTTATAGCACAATCAGGTAACTGTGTTACATTTAGTTGCTCTAAAAATGCTGTACACATCAAACACATCTTAAAAGAAATTTGACTTCACCATTTGACATCTTGAAATTGAGGCTCTGCCTCTTTAAGAAGCTCACACTCTTCAGCACGTCATGGCAACACTGCTTCTCAGTATGATGTTAACAATAATTCCTAAAAGACTGTGCGGTAGTGTGTATGAAGAGCTCAGCAGATGCACAGTTTCACTAGGGTTTGCTAATTGTTGCTGCCGCTAGTCTGGAGGAGCTGATTGGCAGGGATGCCCTATGAGGTAGCAGTAGCTTTGTGGAAACAGTCAGCGCTTTGCGAGAGCAAGTGTTTGATGGTTGCCAGGGGAGATTCAAGGAATCCTTAAAGATGTATGAAAGAATCAAGAGAATAACAATAAAACATGATATAAATTCAATTTACATAAAAACCTGCTTTTCAGAAAACATTTTCTTCCTGTGTTCAGTTCATAGATCTAAAGGTTGATTCTCATGAAAGTCACACAAAGAAAACCAAAGAAGACTGTCATGCTGTAAGAAAATATTTTCATTTTTAATGTAACATTTTTCACTGCACTAGACGACTTATTGTTATTTTCCTCAGAGAAGAAGCTTCATCTGGACTCTGTACTTTTCTTTCCCGAGGCGTTGTCCACTCAGTAGAAGTATGTATGTTCTAAGATTTCAGACTTTAATTTTAAAGACTTTGGAGGATGCCACTCGGGTGGAAGTAAAACATTTTGCCACCGTCTTTAAGGCCTTGTTCGGCGGTACAGGACGAGCAGTCTGAATGCTTGATGCTGGTGCAGCGGTAAAAGAAGAACTGTGGGCACCTCGTGTGGGATTCTGGTGGATTCTTCTTTCTAATCAGGCGTGACGTGTGAAAGACTACAGGTGAGATTTTCAGGTATCTGCGAGCCTCTCAACCTGCAAAATGATCAGCTCACCATTGTGTCTTTTATTGCATTTTCCTGAAGATTATAACTATTCTTTTGTAATGAGAGTCATTATTTTCTCAGAAGAGCCGCACGGTATCCAAACCTCTTGTATAGACTTAAATGTGCTTAAATTTATGACTGGAGGTTTTTTTCTAATTAAAAAAAATAGCAATCTTCCCAACCAAAAAGGCTGTAATATTTTTTAGCCAGCATTTGTTTTAAAATTAATCACTACTCTCACCACTGTGTGTTCCCTACAAGTGAATAAACCGTGACACATTTTCTATTGTTATTTAGTTGTAAATGATTGTGCTTTAGAATAAAATCAATTAATTAAATCTTTTTTATTATTATTTTGTAAATGGAGATGTTACAGGAAACTGCTGTCCGTTTGATATTTTCTCAATTTTTAACACAACATGTCTCTTACTGGTGTTTGCTTTTATGCTTTGTGTGACTTTCATGAGAGTTTGGTAACAAAGTCAAAGGAACTGTTTGCGAAAGTGACAAATTTCATTAAGAAAGACATAAAAAAGTCATTTCAAAAACAGAGTCGTTATAACAACTGTGCATCCTGGCGTTCTTTTAGAAAAGTTAAAGCAGAACAAAGATTTTTTTAATCCCCAACATTAAAAATGTAGCAAGTCCACTTTGTCATTTCACAAAGTTACTCGGACTTCTCATAGAAGACGATGGGAAAAGAATCAGGACCTCCTTTGGTCCGACGTATTTCTCTCTGGCATTCAAATTCAAGAAAAGAGCTGATATAGAAAAAAAAAAGAGAAAATGTTTCTGTAAAAGTGCTAAACATGCAGCAGGGCCACATGACAACTCCAGCCTCGCCACTGCTGAGAGAGATCAGCAGGCAGACAGACAATCACAAGGAAGAGATTTACTGAGCCCAATCCGACCAGTTAGCCCTATCATGCTGGCACATACTGGCACATGCAGCACAGCGAAATCACCATCATTTCAGTCAACAACAGATGGAAGAAGCAAAAAAAAAAAAAAAAACTGCAGCACTCTGCAGCCAGAAAGAGAGAGAGAAAATCAACAAACCAATCACAGCTGGAACTCTTGCACTGTCTGATCTTTATCGCGTTTTTCTTCATCCGAGTTGTACTCCATGAGAAAAGTCAGATTTACTCTGTGAAAATACCTCAGAATCACAGTAAAAATCTGTGACTAGTGGCTCGACGTTTAAAGCGTTCCTTAAACCTCGCATATCAGCGTAAAACCCTCATTTTAATGTGAAACCTCACTTTTTTCTTTTTTTTTTCTGACAGATTTTGCTGTCAGTGAATGGACACAGCAGCTGCAAAACGTTCCAGTAAAAACATGCTGAAAACATTATTGATGTTCCACTAAGCTCGACAAAACACGCTGTGGTGTTTCCGTTAAATAAGGAACGCGATTAAAATTACAAGTGAATAAGTTTGTGCACGCAATAAGTCGCTAAAAAACATGACATCCTGTCTCACGTGACTTAGAAAAAGAAGCTTTACCTTATTTTGGTAAAGCTGAAAAGCAATTCAATCGTGTACAAAACTTTTTATTGAAAAAAGCAACTGAATTTTGCAAATTTTATGAGTTTACAGAATTCCAATTTGAGCAATTATATGATGGATGGAAACACAGACACTGTGGGCTCTGAGTGATCTGTTCAAAAACAACACTATTAAATTTACCAATAGAAATACTTTTTGTACCCAACTGTGTTTTCACAGTTTATGACAAGAAACAAACCTCTTAGCTTTCAATAAAGAGGCCCTGGAGGAGTTACAACTTTCCCGGCTAAGCAGACAAACGCAGCAGCGAAGTTGAGGAAGTCTGGAAATTATGAATGCAGACGGTGACAGAGACAGACACGCAGAGATTCAACAAATGCCATTAAAAGTTTGGAGAGGTGGAGGGACTGAAACGATCCATAAATGAGAATTTAATGAAGACATTTGGCACTCGTCATTTCTATCTGTCAGCATCTTGGCCTCCCAGTTCCTATCCGTCTCACTTATCCCCGTTCACTCTGCGTATGCAGAAGTGTCACATCTCACACACACACAGGGATGTGTTCGCTAACAACACAGTCAGCTGCACGCGTCTATAATTAAACAGCACACAGCAAAATAAAAAAGCCAGCAAAACCGGATAACACAGAGACGTCTACACTGTTTGGACTACGACCATTTTCATTTATCAGTTTCCGTGTTTGGGGAGGGAATGTGGGCCTGTTTAAAATGAGAAACGCCCCACAGAGACACGGTAACAGAGTCATCCTTCACACACAGGTGTGCATAAACGCACACACATACCAGGGTGTTTACCCTCACTAAGCGAAGACTTTGCAGCAAAAGTGATCAAAAAAGATATCGGGCACCTGCTGTGATTTGTAATGAAGACAACAGGATTGCACAAAAAAAAAAAAAACATTCTCAGAGGGTGGCGGAAAAGAAAATGGCAGAAAAAAATAAAAATCTTGCAAATGAAAATGAGCTTTCACCTAAAATACACACTGCATTTTTTTCTGTGGTGACTCATTCTGCAGCAGTTTGTGAAATAAATCTCATCACCGCCTTTCAGCGGGGACACAAACAATGCATGGTGTGCTTGATTTAAAGACTGCGCACGTAGTGTTGAAGTATGGTTTCAAACTGGGAATTTGACCTACTGCAAAATATCTATTTTGTTTTACAGCAAAATACAGAAATGGTTATTTCCCAAACAACAAATGCTGAACTCACTCGTGGTTTTATTTCCTTTTAACTGCATAAGTTGTCTAGAAGTGTTTTATATGTACAGACGAGGCTAAATATGAGCAGCAGGTTGATGTGATTGCATCTACACACACAGTGAGGCAAAGACTTGGGGCTTTGGGAAAAAAACAGCACCATCAAAACTATTTCTGTCAAAACAAAATGTACTTAGAGAAAACAAAGTCCTGAAATAAGCAGCAGAAATAAATGTACTAAACTTAGTCTGCAACATTTGTGTCATTGTCAAATATTTCATAGGAATGAATTACTACAGAATTGTTAACAAGCCATTCAAACAGAGTAATAGTTGTGTTCATTTAAATAAAGCTAATGGCCATGAAGTTAATATCGATGATTAATTTAAATAAACTTGACAGGTTACATGTAAAAATTGAAGGTTAATGCATCGATCGCTTCGCTGTCTGAAAATAAAGCCTAGGGCTTATTTTCTTTCTGCAGCCCCACATTAATTGATCTGTGCAGTCTGATTAAATACAGTAAAGTAATTAAAATGTCAACACATACCATATAGAATCATTCATTTCCGTCTGCGTTACATTTAAGTTTCTTGCATTTCAAGGAAATGACCAATCTTTCGATTTAAGACAACAAAACCAAAACATGTGATCACAAAAAAAACAAGAAAAAATGTTAAGATTTGTTACTTTACCTAAAAATATGCCTTTGTTTGTGATAAATGTCGTCCCTTTGTGGAATATGTCAGTGTTGAATGGATCTCTCGAGGGATTTTCTGCCATTTTGCATAGATTATCATTATTTAAGATGAAAAGAGTGTTTTAGTCCATGATCTCTTCATGGATTCAGTACATGCATGGTCACATCACAATCTGTACTTCTGTAGCCAATGTTTTTGGCTTCATATGAAACAACTGGCTGGTGCTTAGGGAACTAAGATACAGAGACATTCATGCAAAAAAAAAAAAAAAGACACAAAGCTGCAAAACAAAACGTACTCCGATCGGATTTAAGAGACAGAAAATGAGAAAACTCGACAGAAAGAACTGCATCCATCTAAAAGCGTGTGTATGTGACTAAACTAGCAGGAAAGGTTAGCTGTTAAAAATGTCCCAGGATCACAAACCAAATATCTCGGCTCCAAAAAGTACACACGTTAGATACTCTGCATTGCATTTAGCATTTCCTTTAAATTCAAATCAGCCCGGATGCGCAACCTTCTTCTAAAACGAGCGTACCAAAACCAGGAGAACATCTGGTAACGCAAGATATGGTAACCTGAATTTGCGGGGCGTAAGCCTATGTTTGGTGACAGGCGTGTCACATTCCCTTTAAAATTCACTGGAAGATGCGTGACCTTCTCCTCTGGAAGGCGGGTCACCAGCGAGCGAACAGAACCCACACCAGAGGAACAGGCTGCAAGACGCTGATGACTAATGACTGTAGAGAAGGGAATAGGTGCTGTGTGAAGACAAGCACACGTGTTGAGAAGCTCGCAGCGTTTCATGTGAATTCGGGTCGGTCGGAGCTGTAACCACACGCCAAGAGCTTAACGTTCACAAAACGTTAGCTGGCTAACAAGTACAGAGCTCTTGTAAAATATTTAGTTAAAATATGAAATCTTCATTGCGTGCACATGATTAGAGGTATAGACTGTGAGAGAAAACTAGACTTGACAAGAAGGAAGCTTCATCATAAACTACAAAATGTCCATGAAAACAGAGGTTAGACTTTTAAAAGAGATTTTTCTTGTTTTACTTTATCTGACACGTAATACCGTCTGTCCCGGTGAAGACTGCTTTACAAATGAACTTGCTCCACTTTGCCCTAAATGAGGCAAGTATTTCAAAAAACGTTTCTTGTTGGGAATAGGTAGTTGTCTAACTAAATCATACTTTTTATTCTGGTTTAATCTTGTATGGCAAAAATGTGTGTGTCTTTTTCTAGAGGCAAGCTGTGCACTGTTTTATTACAGTATCATCATGCATTTTTTTTCTTTTATTTGGTTTAGATGACAAATGCAATATATTGAAATGGTATATTATTTCACAGTGGATGTTATAGAGCAGTGTCAAAATATGTTCAAGGATTCTGGGTTCCTTGAGGAAGGAGATGTTGGGTTTATTGTAATCCTTAAACTTCTGCGTCCTGCACAGTAATTCACTTTACCCAGAAGCCCATGGCCAAACTGACAAAGTGCAAAAAAAAAGGATCACACAAAGAGATTTTTAAATGCACAAAGCTAATATTTTGGTTAAAATCATTTAACCTTGAAAAAAAATTGTACTGACTTATTTTTCCAGTGATTTTCATTAAAGCATGACTTTTTCATTGTTTAAAATATCTGAATCATTCGCAGTATTGTAGGATGTAGTCGTTGTGCATTTTCCAAGCATTACCTAACATAAAGCAAAGAAAAGTTGTTGTTTTTTATTGCAGTCTCAGTTTCCTTAGCTGGAGACTACAGGTGGAAATTAGCACCAGAGCTACAACCTGATACAAAACATCTTCCCTTTTATATTCCACTTTGTCTCAGTTTTAAATGAATAAATCGTAATTGTATCTTGATTATTTTTTAGCTTTTACTGAGATGGCTATGCTTCAGAGCCTTTGTTTCATTGTCTCCAGGAAACAATGTTAGCTAGCAGCACTGCTAGTACAGGCAGCTGGATTCAGATGTTTTAATGGAGCCGGTCAAAAACAAAGCCACACAAATTTCCAACAAAATATGCCATAATAGAAAATGTACAGTTATATAAAAGTTATAAAACACATCTGCCGAGTGTGTGTAAGCAGCTCTGAATAAGGGTTAGCATTAGCAAGGGAGGTGGCAAAAAGAACAACATTAATCTCCAAAACTGCAACAAATGACACTCAACATACCAAACTGAGTTGCCCATCTGGAGTTGCCTCTCTGCATGTATCAGGCTGTATTAACTTTAACTATATTAACAATATCCTCATCATTTCATGCTTCATATTCTGAAATTCTACTGCAGCTACAGTTGTTCTCGATGTCTCGACTACAGGAAGCCATTTGTGCCAGTTGTGTCATCAACACTATCTTCCTGTATCAGGTATATTTTTTTAAATAAAAAATAAAATTCTATTAACTCTGCAGGTGTCTATTCTGCACCTAAAATTACCACATACAAAGTAATGCTTTGCTATGTTAATTGCCTATTTAACAGAAACAGTTAAACAGACATTGATCAAAACCGTTCATATTAGGTGCAAGTTGTTTACCGCTTCTTGTTCTGGTATTTTTTTTTTTTTGGTGTGCGTCTTGGCTCAGGAAATGGGTCAGGAAAATGTCAGCCCAAAATACTCTTTATTGAACGTGAAACCATTAAACATGGGAAGTGGGAGCCTGTTGGGGCGACAGCTTTGCCTCGGTCTCTCATCTCAACCCGCCCACTCTGGTTTTCTGGTGGCTGGTGGATGTAGCAATTTGAAAGACAAACTTTCAAATAAAAAGAAAAGATAAAATAAAGCATAATGCATTCATTATGAGCAAAGATGACAAACAAAATGGCGTTGACAGGAGAACTGCAACAGAGAACAGAAATAAAAACAACAGTTTGAACCATTTACTAGGTTTACACGCAAGCTAGGGTTACCCTGAGAGACAAAAACAAAGACGTTTCAATGACATGGAGATTGTAGACAAATTTGTCTGCAATCATTTATGTAAAAATGCCTTTCCAATGCACCAACATACTAATGCAGGACATGCGGGGCAAATTAAAAGCTCACCAACTAGAAAATAGAGATGGTACATTACAAGTTAGTTAGTTGTGACAGGGGCAAAACATGACTTTGTCCCTTTTTATTTCTTGAAAATCCCAAAAATGTTTAACCCAAAAATGTATGCAAAATTGTAATATATTTTAGGTGGTATTACTTAATGGAGGCTGAGAATAGACAGGAACAAACAAACATGTTCATGTTAAAAAGATTTAACGGGAATAGTTTCTCTTGAATAATCCTGTAATGATATTGTATAACCACAAACGTATTCACAATCAAGAGATATATAAAATTTTTTTTTTTTATTATTTTTAACCTGATGTGCATTTCTCCCAAATTGCATTTTTTTCAGACTAAAAACACATATCAAGTTTGTTCTGCTATTGTTTGTAAAACACGTGTGGGAGCAGTAAGTGGGCATAATTTGCTAAAGAGACACTGATCAAACCTCTTTACTTTTTTCTAAACCTCCATTGGAGATTCAAAGCTGCTGGTGCTAAGCAGCAAACAGACCGTCAGCAATTTTTCTTGTGAGTTATATGTTTTCACTGGAGATCTGGTAGGATAAGCACTTGGTGTCAATAGTATTTGTCAAATGCCTAATATGGGACGCTGACGCTGCAGCTAACGGGAGTTACGGTGTCATCACCTTCCCCCGGATGCTCAGTCGAGCTGGCAAAACGTCTTAGCAGCCGCCTGAACTCAAAGGATGACCGTGGAAAATTTGATCGGTCAGTCTGGTCAGATGGAAACTGAAGGAACATATTTTTAGTATATTTTGTTTTTGACTGATTGTGATATATGTAGTTTCAAAGTGGGTGTGTACACTTCTAAATGGCAAAAACGAGTAAACGCATTAATTCATGCTCCGTGCTTTACTTCAGCTCAATGTTATCGTTTATCCCTGAACTTGACTTTGAGCTTTACGGCTGTAATTGAATCATTGGCATGCGTTCTAGGGTTTATTCCACTGCACCAGTATTTATGATAGTATTGTTTTTCCACTGAGGATAATTGGATTTTGCTAAAACAAGAGTCAGTGGCCGCATGGAGACACAAATGAAGGACAGCAGAAAGACGGGGGACGGTGTGGAAGAAATGGCCCTGATAAGACACCGCCGGCCAATATCTGGGTTTGCGTTGCCACCTCATGGTCTCCGTCGGCAACGCAGCATGACAAGGCGAGTGCGTCACTCGCATTTTGAGCTGCCTGTGACTAAAACGGGAGCCAGAAAATAATGGGCTCACAACACACAGTAACAGGCACTCTCGGCAAACAAATCACTTTGACGGTCAGAGAAAACAGAGAAGGACTGCTGCTGTTGTCGTTGGCTGAAACTCAAACGTCCAAACAGCACCCACAGGATTTCTGGCTGCAATGTCTGGTCCTAGACGCTTAGGGCTGAAACATGCTCTGAAAATCTTATAAATACTGTAAACTGTACATGTAGAAAGGACTCAACCTTTGGTGAGAACATACCCATCAACCAGTGTGAGTACATGCAAAAGGATTACAACAATCTGCGCTGATTTGAAGTGTCGTAATTGCTTTGTCGCAACGTAAAATAGAAGTAAAACAGGAAATGTCCCATGAATGTTGTTCTAAAATTAGAGGCTGCTGCTGCTGACAGCCTCAGCTCTGTGTGATCTCCAGTAGATATGGTCGGCTCTCCTGCTTTGACATCATTTGGTTCAGTTTTAGTGGAGCTGAGGGTCGACTTAGTGGGGCTTTGCTGCTTCCTGTGGTTGTTTTCAAAGGCGAAAAGCAGGAATATCCAACAAAAAGACAATTGAAATTCAAAATTAAAATGCTCTACATCTAAATTGCATCTGCTCTTAAACAACCACTTTCAACTACAAACCTGTTGGATAAATTAGAAGATTACTGAAATGTTCGAAACTTGTATTTTCTGTTTGCAGCTCGTGAAAACTCATTTAAGATTTCAGATTAGAATTTTATATCAGACCAATAAAGCATTGTTTTTCAAAACAGAAATGTGGGCTTGTTGATTTTCAAAAGGTACTTTTAAACTGATAAACAAGACTCATCGGGACGTATTTTCAAATTTAATCAATATGACTGTATGCTTTATACATTTCAGAACATAAATATTTTTTAATCAATATGACTGTATGCTTTATGCATTTCAGAACATAAGTTTTTTTAATTAAAAGTTCATACAGTAGATTAACGCAGTTGTTTTAGTTGAAACCGTTACTACCAAGAATATGATGACTGCAGCACAATAATCTTTAACTATCCCCACACAACACAAACTCAGCTTAAAAACCTGGTTGCATTTTTAGGAAACTCAGACAAACTCAAACCCAGCAAGGATCAAATAACAGCAAAATCCATCCATCCATACATCCATACATCCATCCAGCCATGCATCCATCCATCCATCCATCCATCCATCCATCCATCAATTTTCTTTACACCCTTGTCCCTTAGTGGGGTCAGGAGGGTTGCTGGGGCCTATCTTCATCTAACGTTCCGGGCGAGAGGTGGGGTCATCTGGACAGGTCGCCAGTCTGTCGCAGAGCAACACAGACACACAGGATAAACTGTGGGAGGACACCGGACTACCCAGCGAAAACCCACATGCACATGGAGAACATGCAAACTACATGCAGAAAGACAGAAGCTGGGAATCGAACCCACAACCTTCTTGCTGCAAGGCAACAGCTCTACCAACTGAAATGTAATTTCCCAACAAATTAGTGTAAATATCTACAGACTTGTTGAAAGGCTAAGCGCCGTTATCTTCCCAGATCCACAGCCTCTGCTTGAGGATCAATGGATTTACCAAATATCTGCTTAGATTTTCTTTCATCAGCTGGTACAATGAACTCTGTCTCAAAAAATCAATCTCAGGCTTTTGTTAAAGTGAGAAGCAAATTTGCCTGCATGGCTTTGAATGATCTTCACAAGTTCAAAGTTTTAAAAGACCCAGTCACCTTCTGGTGATCCTGTAGACTCGACACCCTGCCGGATCCCTTGGCTGTGTACGCTCTGGAGAAAACACTCCCAAACTCTTCTCTTTAACTGAATTTATTGATTAAGTGCATCTGTTTCAGCATTTCCGAGTAGTAAATAGGAAAGTATCAATTTCCCTTTGAGTGGGAGAAACAATAAGCAATAGAAAACACAATTAAGGTAAAGTCTTTTTTTTTCATTTTCAAGCAGTCATGCCTTCCCCCTGATAGAACAGCATCTGTTCTATCAGGGTGCTGTTCTATCATGGCTCCCATGTTAAAAATGCCACTGAGTGGATGCGTGTAGGTCTGTTTTTCTTTAGACCAAGAACTCAGGCTGTTTCCTGTGTTTATGTTCTTTTTTTCTCAAAGAAGGTGGCACCCCTGCAGAGGATCAGCACAATCTTCATTAAGGTTGTTTGGGCTGGAAGAAACTCCTTAAACTTGGACGAGGATACTTGATGCTAGCACGTCCCAGGCATTCTGAACGATTCATCTGAAATTTGAATAAATTTGTCTACAGTCTCTCTTTTCAACTCCACTCCTTAGACTTGCATATTTTTCATCACGCATAGCTTTCTAAATTCTGCTGAATGTGTCTCCTTCAGCCTGATTAATACTTGACGTTTCTGTCTGCTCATCAAAAACGTACACGAATGCATCTTGCGTCTCAAAAACACGACTTTGCAGAGCAGTGGATCTAAATCATGGTGAACGGCTCCATTCATCTTCGGTTAATATTGCTCCTTCTTCTGGCAAATATAACAAATACAGCAGCTCGGTTTTGTTTTCAATTTCTTGTACCTTTGCTGATATACTTATTTTTCAATGGATGGTCACAGCTTTTAAACTTGGAGGTGGGACAAATAATGGCTCCAGTGGAGTCTTTTTTTAAAATAGCACACACAAACATGCTGGGAAAATTGGATGGATGGTCCATGAAGCAGGGGTCCACTCCCAGGTCGTCCATGTCCTGTGAGCCCTTAATTATTGCATGAACTTGCAATTTGTTACCCTAAAGGAGCAGCAGGCTTACAAAATCATTATCTTTGTGTATTTGAAGTACTGCAGCGTGCCTTTGACTTTTAAAACTGATGTAAGTTTTGGCTTCTGCGGTTTCAGCATTTGTTGTGACAAAGTTCTGAAAAGACTTTCAGGACATACTGAGATACATCCTGGAATTCGGTTCACATGTCTGTTAAGGGCATTTCCACCATCTTCTCATCGTCTTTGTGCACCGACACCACGAAAAGCAGAGCGCTGAAGCGCCACTTTCTGATAAGTTCAGTAATAAAAACGTATGTCGTGCTTGGTGGTCTTTGAGTTTGGCCATAGCCTTCAACAGAAAGAGACTGTGTGATTTCACACGGCAGACGAAAAGAGAAACTGCTTTGGCTGTATCGAGCGGTGCTGCTCGAGGGACGCAATGAAGGCGAAAACCTGCTTTTCATGTTCCAAGTTATAATCAAGGTTAAAGTCTTTGCTTTTTGTCCCCAAGGGAGGCTGGGTTAATGTATTCAGTCTGCTAACTGATGTTCAGAAAAACGTAAAGTAAAAAAAAAAAAAAAAAACTAAAGTGCCTGTCTGTACAGACTGGCAGCTGCCTTTTTTCCACATGTACTGACAACTGACAGGTTCTTCATGTTGTTGCAACTTCTCTGTGATTGGTGTGAGATAGATGTGATGTGATGTTTAAGTCCTTCTTATCCTCTTTCTTTGTGATGTGATGAATTAGTAATATCCATATAAGGCTGGAATATTTAAAAAATTCCTGAAGTTGCTATAAAAGGTGCCGAGTGGCACTGTTTGCTCTTATCTGCCAGCAAACAGGTCTACCTCGGTTCCAGCTCCAGGCAATCCATGCATCAATCCATCCATTTTCTGTTGTTGCCTAATCCACGGAGAGTTGCAGGTTTGAAGGAAGTGACATTTTTAGTATCAAATAGGTAAGATGCATTGCCTCTACAGGTTGCTTATCATATGTAGAGAGGAGGTCAGAAAATCAGGAGTGTGTGACCAGAATGGAACTGTAACACTTATGAACAATGGTTGGTTTAGAAAGGTATGAATGTTCGACTTTCTTAAGTTAATAGCAGGAAGCGGACCAAAGCCAAACAGTCAACGCACGGTCACATGGTTGGGGACCGTTCATATTCGCACACACCTTTCATAAGACGGCGTAGACCACTTGGTTACATCCCATCCTGCTTCATCATGCGTCTCGCCCCGACCCTCCCCGCCCGGGTTCCTACTCCCTCTTTCTGTCATCTGGTTTGCTTTTATGAAACGGTCACAGAACCACTGCAGTGCTTTCAAGCAGGAAGCCTCCTCGGGATGGAAACATTTTGGTTTTCATAGATGAAGATGCATCCTTAGGATGCATAGGTAAATAACCTCCCTAAATAACTGGCAGTGAAGTTATTTAGTGAAAGACTTTAAAAATGTACATAATTCCTCAACATGTCAGTTAAACTTTCCACAAAAGTATTTATGGTTCCCCTGCAGTTGAAAACCGGATAGTGCATACTGTCACTTTGCATACTGTCTGGGCTTTAACCAGTGACAAGAACAACTTGACTTAGACAGGATGCAATCAACTATGAGAAAATGACTGGACCCACTTCTTATGTTTTTATGTAACAAGAAAGCTAAAAAGCTGCCCCAGCAACTGTTGTGGCTGCTGATTTTGCTCAGAGGAATATTCAGATCTTTAAAGACAAAGCATTCTCCAAAGAATATTTTCTTGGTTTTCCCATGCTGTCCGTCACAGAACATTTGCAGAAATACAGCCACACACACACTTTTATCTTATGTTGCCCCCAGCTATTTTTGTAAGCAGATTTTTTTTTCTTTCTCTGTCTTTAAAATAATCTGCTTCAAGGTTTACACTTAACACAATGCAGTCGGGGCAGGTGTGGTTTTCTTGGCAACTTCTAAGCACAGATTCGCACAGGGACATGATATATCACTCCAGAGACAAGTTTCCTCTGCTCTGGAGTGCAGTGGCACCATGTTTTACAACTCTGCAGCTGATGCCGTACATCACAATCTGTGATGTACGGCTTGGATGTAGCTGGTCAGTCAAGGAAAATCCATTTAATGATTCTCTTAGCTGTTTTTTTCCTGTTTTAGAGAAGTCACCGTTCTGCCAATCAAAACAAAGTTCATGAGCAGGGCGGAACCACTGAGAGTGAGAGCTGAGCAGCAAAAGTGAAAAAAAAGTGGGAGTCGACTCTTTTTACTTTTATATATATATATATATATAACAAAGACCTGAGATTACATCAAGGATGTGTTCATTTTTTAAAGCAGCCTAATGATTTTGAATTATTTCATGACACTTGCTGCAGTTTAAGTTGTTTTCAAAATTTGTGGAACATACTCTTGATTAAGAGATACAGTAAAAGTGAAGTAGAATAAAAGTAGACTAGATGTAATCAGTATATGGACTGTCAGCTACAAAATATCAATCCTTACTCATGGTTTATAGCCAGACTATAACCAAATGTAAGGAACAGATCATAAGCATAAGTCATTAACGTCTACAATGCATGTACTGATGTAACTTCTCAGGTTATTTTATTACAATGTGCTAAAGATTAACAACAGTTCTGTCTGTTGGCCTCTAAAACTTGAAATCACAGAACAGAAGCTTGCTAAAATAATAGATATAAAAATATGTTTTAAGGTTATATTCAGTGGCTTATTAATTCACAACTATGAAGTGGAACTGGAGAAAAAGCCTCAAAGAAGTTTCTGAAAAGAGCCTGCACAAAACCTACAATTGTTTCTAATATGGCAAAGGAACAAGAGGACAAATGAGAGACGGGGATGTGAAGAGGAAAAAGATGGATGACGAAGGGGAGAGGAGGAGGGAAAACGCTGAGATGGAGTTCATTACTGGTGACTGCAGATGCCTGCACTCTTCAGCAATTATCTAGACATAGCGGGGAGGCGGAGAGGGTAAAGTTCGCTGGGCCACTCAAAGGACTGAGAGAAAACTTATGCTGTTCTGATCCACCCAACACTTAACCATCAGCAAAAGTGTGTGCGAGTGTGTGCAGAAAAACAGGTGTTGTATTTGGCTGCTTTTGACACCGCTGCAGTCAGGACTAATTGTGTAAAGTAGATCTAGTGTTTGGAGAGCCGGGAAGATTGATTGAAAGAAGAGAGTGTGTAGCGGAAAGGAAAAACAATTAAGACAGTGAGATTGATTGAGTGTTAGCTTGTCCGTGTGGTGTGTGTGTGTGTGTGTGTGTGTGTGCGTGCGTGCGTGCGTGTGTGTGTGTGTGTGTGTGTGTGTAGACCTTCCTGCGGTAACTTTATAACCCCCAAATGGCTTCACAAGGTTAGATGGTGAGGTGAAGTACATCCTGGAGTGTTTGTCCTGTGAAGAGAAAAACAACTACACTTGCTCAGATTCACACTAACATCTTCTTTAAAGCCACCAATTAGCCTAACACACGTCTTTCTATTTTCTGACTGTGGTGGGAAGCTGGAACACATTGGTGGGAAGAAAACACAGAAAACTTGCAGGAGGCGTCCATATACACCTCGGTTTTTTCCTTTGATACTAATGTCAACACTTCTGCTTGAGACCCCCTTTTTTTACTGTTTTAAATTTTCAGTACACAATTAGTTTGTTTACTTCTCATCCTGTACAATAAAATTCCATTACTCTCCTGTTTATTAATTTCTAAGCCTATTAAAACCTTTCAATGAATTTTAAGCCAAATGATATTGAAACTAAAATCGGTCTTGCCCACATTTAATTTTCATCCCTAACTGACAAATCCTGGAGGAGTTGTAGCGTGAATAGCCTGTATATGAGCATAATTGACAATTTTAAGACCTTTCTCCTGGCTCTGATTGGTTGTTCCTAACCAATCAGAGCTGTGTATGCTTGCAGAAGGCAGTAGGACCTCAGGGCGAAGACAGAGGAGCTTGATTTTTTTTCACCCATTCTCTGTCTCATACTGTCACAGCATAATAGCGGTTTAAAAAATATGTAAAAATGAAACTCACCTACTGCTGCTTTAAAAAGGGCAATTGCATCAGTGTTACATAAATACCAAATGAAGACAAAGTTAAACTTTTTTGGTGTAAAGTGGAAAACAGAAAATTTTCAACCATAATGAAGCCTCATTTTGATTAGCCAGCATTTTAAAAGACTTTTAAGTAGATAAGTCGCTCCTTTCCTGGAGCGGAGTCTTGCATTTCTGTCGGAAAGAAAATAAGTCAGGAGTGATGCTATGGGCGCAGTTTTTCCTCCAAAGATCCACTGTGACAGCTGAACCCAGAGGCAACCTTGGTCCCCACATGGCTGTCAGTCTCCTAATCAACTTTACATTCAGGTCCTGTACAGTGAGGCAGGTCATCTTTCTTTGTAGCTATTTCAGGATATTTTCTGTAAATGTGAATGTCAGCCAGTCAGAGCAATAATGTTTTACAGCCAGTTTTTTTTTTCTTGCCCTGAAAACCTCTTTTATAAGCTTTGTGCTATTTCCACACAGACATTCACACTCACAAAGAACACACGTTTATGCTTGGAGCACCAAAATGTGTGTGTTTTTTAATTAATACAAAAGGAAAGGAAGATGAGTTGTAAAAGCAAACAACTTCAAACAAAGATACCTTCTTCATAAATGAAAAATAATCCTATTGAGATTCAGTCAGGACTATTTTTCACTTGTTCTGGGAAGCCCAAAGTATATTACCCTCTACATAATAGCACCTCTAATAAAGTCAGTGGTTCCTATAGTACAGTAAGAATAATGGGAGGCAGATCTTTCGGTCATCAGAGTCCTCACCTGGGGAACTATCTCCCGGTTCCTGTCTGTGCTGAGGACACTCTGTCCCCGTTTAAGATTAGTCTTAAAAAATTATTTTTTGATAAAGCTTATAGTTAAAGACACTAAAGTTTTCCACACTTTCTCTTTAGTTGTTCAGCTGTAGATACTTTTTGTCACTGTCTTTCTGCTCTTAAGTTGTGGTAAATGGACTGAACTTATATAGTGCTTTATCTGATCATTTTTTGACCACTCAGGGCGCTTTACACTAGAGCCACATTCACCCTGCACTCACAAGCACTCACACATTTATACACTGATGCGCAGCTTGGTGGGCAATTTGGGGTTGGGTGCCTTGCCCAGGGGCACGTTGGTGTGTGGCGGGAGGAGGCTGGAGTTTGGCCCACAACCTTCCGATTGCAAGATGACTACTCTACCCACAGAGCCACAGTTGCCCGCTAATTGTGGATCATTTGCAGCTATTACTACCATTAACTATGTTGTTTTTTTTTTTTTTTTAAATTCATATATATTTATCTTTATTTGTGACATTTTTTCACCAGCTGAGCTACTGCTGTCAATAGCTTCATGTTCTCAGACGATAATCTTCAGGCTGCCTTGCTTTCTTGCTAACAATAAGCTTTAGCTATTTTTTCACCTCACTCCTCAATTTGTCCGGTGAGAAGAGGCACTCAGGTCCTTTTTTGACCATGTTTGTCACTGCTCTACTTTGCAAAGCAGATTTTAGCCTTTTCTTCATTTATGAAGCACACGTTTACTTTGAACTTGCCTTATTCAAATTTCTCTCCAATTTTGAAAGGTGTCTAAGAGAAATAATAGTCACTGTTACATTGTTTTATAGAAGGTGTTAATTTATCTAAAAGGTGAAGTAAAAATGCTTCAGTTGCATTAATTTTACAGTAATTATTAGATGTTCTACTTAAATTATGGCATTGATTTAGCAAAAAAAACAAAAACTCTACCTTCCCCAAACTCACACACTAAAATAAAATTACATAATAATATTCCTCTGAGTAACTTAATTTCTTTCGTTTTCATGGAGACACTATTTTCTGTAACATCGTCCCACAAAGGGTGAAATACTCCAAAGGCTTGGAAGTACGCATGCCCAGAACAGACGGCTAAAGGGTTTATTCTACGCATTAATAACGGATGTATAACAACAAAAACAGAAGCAGATAACATTGTGCTGTTTTGGGCTACTTAACCTGTTCAGTTTGACACAATTTCTGATGAGGAATGCATGTGTTAAATTAGCGCTTAGTTCTTAGGAGAAGGAGACGGATTACTGTTTACAATGAGGTGGAAGCAGAGCCAACAGTGCATGTGCGTGCTGAAATCACAGCGCCATATAGTGGCCTGGCATAAAAACTACAGCTGACTCAAGGAACTGTTTCCCAATCAGCAACTGAAATTACAGGAAGTTTCCAGGCAGTGGTCTTGTGTAAACCTTATGAAGCTTTTTACACATCTTTACCAGGGATATCAACAGACGTGGAGATGGACGTGATGTGCATTATAAAGCTTTATAAAAACAAAACTCAGATGATATGAAACTGCACAAAACAAGTAAGAACAGAAATAAACAAAATCCGAGGTGATAAAGAAAGGCCATTTAGGAGTATGGAGAGCAAATCAAGAGCTAAAAAAAACAAACACAGAAAAATGATTCTGCTTTACAGCAAATAATACAAGAGAGCGCTGGAGTTAAACAAAAAAAAGAAGTCCCAGCAGAGTTTGGCAATTAGGAGCACCTCGTTAAAGAAGCTTTAGTGACTAATGGACATAATACGCAGCCGCATACACACATTCACCACAGGGAATATGAGATGGCCAAATGCCTACATTTAACGACTTCAGCAGTGAAATCTTTTGACTTTCTTTCATTTTCTTCTTCTTCTCACCCTGGCATTGTATCCGCTGAAATTTAAAATGCATTAAAGCTCTGCCTGTTGCACAGAAGGCTTTGTTTAAGCTCTAAACATTTCCTCTTATTCACCTAAGTGGGACCAAGTGATGTGCTTGGGAGTCAAATAATGACTTAATGATCAAAAACATGTTAACAGATGTGAATCTCTAACGCTTACCAAACAGCTCACCGACGTGCAAGAAAAGAAACTTTTCTTTTCAGGGTTAGGCTTCAGTTTGAAATGCAAATAAATGACCTCTGATCTGCATCAGTTGTTCTTTGCAGTACATTGAGTCTTGATTAGATTATTTGGTATGGACAAGTCCATGTAATGCATCTAGTATGAGTAAATACTGCTCCAAATCAAAAGAAAAGAATGTTCTCTGCTACTTTCTGAATCAAATCAGAGTTCCATCTTGGTCGTGCTCGATGCGTCCGCCGTCCAATTTTGTCCGTTTTATCTTTTTGAACACTGAGTCCACCGGGAGCGTGCCTTAGCGTGCCTTTTGTTGTTACAATCAATTCACTTGGACACACAAACGGCATGTCGTATCTATATTTATCTGCACTTTTATCCCTTGAGTAACAGAAAGAGATGGCTAAGCTCAGTTGTTTGGAGTCAAGCAATTGGAAAAAATCACCTCGTGACTGACAGGTCATGACCCGCAGTTTCAGTTATAGGTTGGACAGCTTGTATGTTTTATTACTTTTCCTTTTTTTCTGCTTTGTGTTTGTTTGAACCGTAGAAATGAGAAACATGACATACTGGAGTTATACATAGTGAAGGTGGATGTTTCTTTGTCTAGAGAACTGCTGAGGAAAATATTCACATCGTACAAAGGTGAAAGTATTACATTTAATTTAGGTTGGCTAAATTCAGTACTGTTATTGTTATTGAACATTTTTTCCCCACTACAACTCGTGTGTTGATTTTAGTTCAAATGTTACGGCAAAACAAACTGCAAAAAGTTGAACAAGCCTAAAGAAATACCAGGAACCGTATGGTGCAGCTTTGGTTTTCTTTCTGATCGAAATATCTGCAAATTTGACCTAAAATGGCTCGTGAGGCTGATTATTCACACTCATGAAAATAAATCCTCTGACGTAAATGTTCACAAATCTGAGTGAAGGAACTGTGCTGGGGTAGCGGGATTGGAATAATCTCAAGCAGCGGCTCTTATTAAACGCCCGGCGCTCCTGTTGAGAACGTGCCATAATTTGCGTCACATCATTCCGGGTTTGATTTTGAAGTTTTGATTGAGTCCCTCTTTCATCTGCCGACGCAATTACAGTTTTAATAAGAGAGAAAAATTGAGCCAACATTGTTCCTTGCATTTTTAAAAAAATGAATAAATAAACGGGGAACTGCCTGCCACAATTTGATTGGAGAAGAAAAACCCAATTTTCACTCCCACTTTTTATGTTAATTAACATAGTTGTTTATATTCTCCCTTTTTTACCTCACAGACTAAAATGAATGCAAGTATTCACAAGACTCCTCGAGATAAATTCCTACAGCCTGATTTTTCTGCAGTCTATAAAGATTTATATGTCGTATGAACTGTCGAATTTTCATCATCCATAATTAGCATTTTGCTTTTACTTTATTGTGTTTTTAAAACATGCACTTATAGTGCAGCAGTCACCTCGTACAGTGATGGATGACGATGTTATAATGTAAGGAGACGAATCAATACACAAAAATTGGAATACATAATGAAAGCATTAGATAAAGAACATGTCTGGGGGGGAGAATAACCTAAGAGGAAAAATTTTTAAAAATGTGTTTTGCTCCAACTTGAACAGGTCGCAAACAATTCCCCACGTGTCTAAATTTACTTATTTTTGGTTGGGTTCATGATTGTTTTCCCTGCTTCCGCATTTAGCAGAACAGTAAATAGATTTTATGGCAACATAAGCCGCATCTGCATCAGTGAACTCTTAGCTTCACACATTTTTCTTCATCTTGCCCCTCCACTCGGGCTTTACCGTGTTGTATTCTCAGAAATGCTTTTAGCCCGCTGATTAAACGCAAAATTACTTTGGTTAATTAGTTCTAAAATTAAAAATGATTTAAAATCTTGAATTGATCTCTCCGAGACTATCTGATAAAGAGAAATAAGACAGCCCGAAAGTGTTAAAGGATTAATTAGAGTTAACGTGTGTTCGAGAGAGTTCCTCGAGAAATGAAGAGAGCAAGAGTGGTAATACCCTTGTGAGCCCTTCGTATTTACTGCACCGTTAAGCAGCATTCATTTATCTTATGAAAAACTCACTACACACACCCACAGACACACATATATATAATGTACAAATGGCCCCGTGAGGCATTTCTCCCCAGACAGCTCCTCTAATTAGCTGCTTCTGAATGAATAGGGTTAAGCCAGCTACTTTTCATAGTATGTGCAAGTCTTACTAATGAAACCCATTTAATTGTGGACCACCACATGCAGAAACTTTAACAAAATGAAAACATTTATATGTTTAACGCAAAGGCGAGTTTATCTCATGTAAAGGCCCGTTTCCTCTGGACAAAACCTCCAGTCGTCTGAAGGTTCGTAATGTGAGAAAACATGCTGACGCTGTATGGACACCTAACACGACTCCTCCACCGTCTACTCCGCTGGCCTTCAGGAATCATTCCACCGATATACATTCAAATGGATGCAAATGAGATATCAACATAACACAGAGCCAATTCTTCATGGCACAGATGTGGCATCACCCAGGTACTCCAGATTCCTCTGCTGTACAGCTGTGATGAAAGTCTCCCGTTCCACCGCTAAGTTTATTGCTGACACATTGAAACCGTGGCGCCTGGTACACTTCTGGATTTTTGTAAGTTGATGTGGATCGCAAGCACGGCGTTTCATCCAAACTGGATGTCTTGGAAGGTGTTCTTGCAGAGCAGGTCAACCTGCATTGGCATTACTCGTATTTAATGCAAACTTTCAAAAGTTTGCATTAAAACCTTTGAAAGGCAAAATCAAAGGGTTCTTCATTGGATTGTGATCTAGTGACTGTGGAAACCGATGGAGTACGGTGAACTCTTTGTCATATAAAAAAAAACAAAAAACGTTTGGGATGATGTGATGTTTATAGCACGATGTGTTATTCTGCCATCAAAAGATACAGTAGGTTTACTAGGGTCATGAAAGGATGAACTTGGGCAACGATATCCCTCATATTCTGCTGTGTTTAAACAATTCCCAATCGGTACTAAGGTCCCTGAACTGTCCCAGGAGAATATTCCACACACTATTATTTTTATATAATCTCAAACTATTTTCTTCTGACACCAACAAGGCATTTGTATCCACAAAAATACTACTTACTAGATCTTTTCACTTTCTCAGTTTGTTCCCTATAAGCTCCAGGGATAGTTGTGGGTGACGATCGCAGTGAATCTTTTTGTAAAAACATACTAAAACATGGCCATGTGACACTAACCCTAATGTCGTGTTCAATCATCTAATATCCAACTGTTCTCCATACATATCCTCAGTTTGAATTTCATGAAGTTGTCATCACCATGTCTAAATACAGTACATTAAGCTTCTGCTATTGTCTGCTTCACTATGTGAATTAAGAAACAACTGAATAGATGACTAGGGAGTGTACTTTTAGTGCTGTATTGCCAATAAAAAAACAAACAAACAAAAAGTTGAATTATTAGGAACTGGACAGGTTTTTTCAATTTCCATCATTTTGAAGAGTTTTAGGATACTATGGTGCATCCTAGCGGTCCATATAAGTGACAAGCCTTGTGCACTCTGGACAGGTTAACAATCCAGAAAACATTGATTTCACGCACTCATATTAAATTGCAATTTGGAATGATTAACCCCAAATAAAGGTCAGGTTATTAGTAGGTTTTTGCTGATATCTTCTTAGTTGGCTCCGCAAAGCAAAAGCAGGTCGATGTTGTAAAAAGTGTATTAATTAGGAGAAAGGTACCAGCGAATTTACAACACAGTATGAGCACCATTGAATACAGGCATCATAAAATGGAGATTTTTCTTAAAACTGGATCTCCCCCTGAAATTGATGAAAAGAAAACTGGTCGAGGATGCTGCCAAGAGAATCTGTTCCAGAAATACAACCCTGTTAGTAACTTGGGATTTGAAGCCTGCTTCTGAACTTTACTAACTTTAATTTCTTATAGATTGAGAAAATTAAAGCAATTCCTTTTATTTTCTTATTCAAACTGTGTGTGATTTTAATAAAATACATATTATCATACTGTTTGTATTAAAAATCTGTCTTCAGATTCTGTTATCAAATGATCTTGGGTGCACTTTTTATTTTTTTGGTTTGTAGTTAATTAAAGAGAGACCCTAATTAACTTTTCAAACATATAAGCAAACCTTAACAAAGCACACAATTACAAATCTTTCCCTCCTAATGAGCACAAATCATCATAATTTCCTTCCGTCGTTCTTCACTCGCCCTCCTCGTTGCATGAATAAGTTATGAAAATCCTTTTTGGCCATGCATGCTCCCTGTGCTCCGATCCAGGTGGGTTTGAGGCAGAATATGTGAACCTCTTAAAATATTCAATAGTCTTGTGCTCAACAGCTGTTAACCTCGGTGGGGTTCTTTTGTGTGTGTGTGTGTGTGTGTGTGTGTGTGTGTGTGTGTGTGTGTGTGTGTGTGTGTGTGTGTGTGTGTGTGTGTGTGTGTGTGTGTGTGTGTGCAGAGCTCAACCTGATTTGAACTCCAATTACTTGCTGGGATGCAACACATATTTTAGATTCTCCCTGATAGTTGGTTGTGTCAGATCACAGTTGTTGTCAATGACGACAACAGTGACGCAATGATATAATTGACAAGAATGATGAAATGAGTTAATTTAGCTCATTCCTGATTTCTCTTGGCTTACTAAAAACAATGCAACAATCTGTCAGAATTTGTCCTAATTCAAATCTCTCAATAGAAATCGACCCTGACTTTAATTTCATTGCTAAAAAAAATCTTCTCTCAAAATGCTCTGATTTTGCTGAGCTTCAACAGAATGTGTGCATTTACTTTTGTAAATGCAAAGTTTATTGACTGAAGTGTTTTCTATTAAATATGTTGAGTTTTTTCAGCTCTCAGTAATTAGTTTTTGTGTCCCAAAAGCTAAAATATGTGAAAAATATTTAAAGCGGAAGAGAGATGCCATTCCATTTTTAGCACAACACTTGAATTAATTTACTTACATGCACTTATTTTATTTATGACATCTAAGATCTAACATTTTGTTGGCTATTTTCTTGCAAACAAAAAAGCATTAACACAAACAAAGTGCAATAAGTTTGGATGAACAGAAAAAGGGCCATCCACCATGAACATCCAGATGAACTCAGGAGCACAAAACGGAGTAAGTTATTCACTTCCTAATTTTTGATCCTTAATAATTTATACCCAGTGGGGGAAAAGCGCACTGGCTATCTGGTGGGTATTTTATTAGTGTGCCTTCACAAAAGTTGGTAGAAACAAGTTTTGTCTCAGCTTCAAATGAAAATCAAAACTTTCCCTTGTCCCAGTCTCTTGAGCGGTGAGCTCCTTTCCCAAGCTGAAATTGCATGAAAATCTCATTTGTTCCAAAGTTAAGCTCTAAAAGCAGGACAGGCGCTGGAGAGTGGCAAAAAAAAACTTGCAGTAAAAGATGGCAAGAACAAGAGGGAAAAATTAATTCAAAGGATTGTTGCAGAAAGAGGGACAGCTGAATTGAATTGGGCTGCAGGAACACATTTGTGTTTTGGACAAGGCTGTCTAACTTTCCAAGTCCTACTCAAAGTAAAAAAAAAAAAAAAAAAGTTAAATTCCCAAGATTTGTAGAAGCTGGCACAGATTGTGTCATCATAGTTGTACTAGTATCATAAACAAAGAGTGAGCGGTGTGTGTTCACGTCTCCCTGCTGCAGAGAAATCCCCATTTATAGAAAACAGCGTTAACAAGTAGAATGACATAAAGCAATCATAAAATAATAAAATCCATCATTTTTAAAAAAAACAATCACTCTTCCAATCGGATTGGTGAGAAAAATTCAATTGCATGTGGTAAAACGTGATTATTTCTACAGCTTAAAGTTTCATAGTGTTTCAAAATTGTGACTTCAGAAAATAACTTTTCTTCTTTGTTTCTTTCTGTGTTTCAAGCAAACAGTTTTAAAAAGATGGTTGCCTCTATGTGACACTACAGCAGCAAAAAATATTTCTTAAAGGGGTAGAATATGGTAAAATCAACCTTTTTCATAATGCTATTCACTCATCAAAAACATTCCTGGAGTGTTGCTTTGATTCTTTCATGCATGGTTGAGAAATCCTAAAATCTCCCATAGCAACCATTTGGCTGTGCAAAATGCCTGGGTGGAGATAGCCCAGCCTTCGAGGCGCAGCTCCACCTCAGAGTTGCAGTTTCCAAGCTAACAATGTATCCCTCCCCTGTGACTCCCCAACTCAGCTCCTTCAGACTAGCCAGCAGCAATTAGCAAACATCTGTTAGAACTGCAGATCTGCTTGGCTCATTATTTGAGCTACTTCTCAGAGCAATGCTGGTTAAAATGTTGTTGAATGGTTAATAGAGGAGAAAAGTTGTGATAACTTCCTGAAGGCGGAGTTTCAGAAAGAGCAGGAGTTTCTTAAAGGGACAGAGGTCCAATTTTCAAGTTTAGGTAACAGTTACTCGATTGTACTATAAAATGGCACTATGTGGCTGGATAATGCATAATAATGCCCCTTTAAGATTGTGTCCTAACTGAGTGATTGACTTCATTAAATCAAGACTAAATAGGGACACCACATTCACGTAATTGTAACCTGTGTTGAGTTTGTTACCAGGAGGTGCACAGTTGTTAACATGGCGAGCAGAGTAGAAGGTCTGCAACACACAGCACCCAACAAGAGCAGCAAAGAACAGGTGGGCCCAGCTTTGAAAGGTCACAGCAGCCCCACACAGATGGACATAGGACACTGCCCCAGGGTGTCCATGGGCCCTGCACAGAGAGAGGTCATCAGGGAAGCACAGGAGCAGCAGCCCCCTGGTCAAAGAGGCATTCAGCACCCAGAACCAGCCACACTCCCGTCTCCCAGCGCACAGGCCAAACCTGCAGCAAGCAGGAGGGAGCTCCTTCCCTCAAAACCCCCAACAAAAGACCAAGTTTGAGAAGAGACATCACCATCCCACCTGGTGGACGCCATGGAAGTAATAACAGACACAGCCGTCTTTTAATCCATTTTAAAGCTATTCATAACAAGAATAAAGCTAAGAGAAAGCGGAACTTATAGCAATGGGCTTTTGTAGAGCATTGACTGCAACTTAAGTGGAGAAGCCTTTTTGTAGTCAGAGTCAAGAATGGTGAGATTGTGACGTGATGTGGGTTCAGTGACGCAGACTTCTGTCATAAGTTCAGAATTTTCATGATTACAATTTACAGCCATTCTTTACGTTTAGATTTATTGTTTGGCTTCTGCTAGTGGAGAATCACGACACACACACACATCAACAACAGAAAGATCAGGTGAAATGCAACATGACCGTTTTGACTGTAAGCGCTTTGTTTGATATCTGATTTAGTACCACATATGGAAGTGGCACAAATCAGATTTTTTTATTTTAGGCGGGTTGAAAAGATTGGATTGCCATGAAAAAGTCGGATATTGTTCTCATTCATCTCCTGAGTGAACGTAGACTTTCACAGGCCAGGAAATGGCTGCAACCCTTTCCATCAGTAGCAGTCAAAGCAAAAATTTAAAAGTCAAAAGTAAAGTCTTAACTATGAACTGGTTGAGGATCCATGTTTATGTTGCTACCACACTAAGTGAAGGAGTAAGTAAGTGAATAAGCAAGGGTTAAAAAAAATCTCTAAAGTTTAGTGTTGAAGAACTCCAGGAAATATTTTTCTGTGAGATTGTGCTTCTGCAGTAAAACATCGATTTATTGTAGGGCTTTTCACCTACCTTCAGAAGACATGCCAATAAAAATGGATGGAGCAGTGTGTGCTGGCCTGTTGGAGGCTTTGAACGGCAGCTTGTCTGACTCACGAAGTCCGAACTGTTTTGTAAGGTTGACTAAAGTCACATACTTTATTTGCAAGAAGTTTCTACAAAGTTTCAGTCTCTCCCACACATGACTTTCCTCGGCCTTCCTTGGTCAAGAGGAAAGATACACCCTGAGAAAGTGACCAGTTGATCATGGGGCAAACACAAAGACGCACAGACAATGTATATGCAACTATGCATTAATAAGCGTCTTTTATAAAGTCCATGCAAAAATAGCATGCGAGATTCACCCAGAGAGGACTGCACACCTGAAATGAAAAACTAGGACTTTCCTACTGCTCTATAGCTGAATAAATGTAGTTAAAATTGGGTTATTTTTCCTAAATTAATTTTTACCTCTGGAATTGTCATCATGTTTTTCTCCTTTTTTTAATTCTCACACACTCTGCAAGCCAAGATAATTGAATTTTTATGCCTGATATGAAACATTTTTTACAGAATAAATACAGCTGGGCTATGTAACCACATTACTTGTTTTTTTATGTAATTTTATGGTAATTACTTTTATTCACTGAGCATCCAATGTTTGAAGCTCTTTGGTTCCAAATTTGCTGTAATTCAGCAAATTTGGAAACCTCATTTTCTAACTTTCACCAAAACACACAGACTAATTTTATGTCTTGTAAATTCACACATGGTATATTGTTGATTTGATTTTATTTAAATGCTGGAGAATGCCCCGATACACAACTTATATGCATTTTCATAACTAACTTCCATTATTTTCCACACTTAGAGTTATTTAAAGTCAGCCTTAAAGCTGAAATACACAAAAAAGCAGTGTTTAAAAAAGCAGACTCTCAATTATGTTCTGCTTATGTTTTTAAAGTGTTGACACTGAATGGATGGATAATAAGATATAATTCAAAAATCATAATAACACATTTTACAACAACAACAAAAAATGCATGTTGAGAGTCTTAGCTGTGATCTTTCACATTTAAACATCCATGTCTGATAAGCAGCTTCTGATATGGATGAAGTGGGCAGATGCCCAGGGCAGCTCCTCATGTAAGACAGCATGTGCTGCTAGTAAACAGTTCTGTAGTTAAATCTGCTGCCTATTTTTTTGATCAACCATTATTTTCACCAAGGCTAGAACTGTTTCTAGCACTTGTGAAAATGTATTTGTGTTACTTGAAGTGCAATAGAATAAACTTACCTGTTTTTTAAATGTAGACGTTATTTGGTTGTTCTGGAGAGAAATTTACGTTTTGATCAAAATGCAATGGTAGTACACTCTAAAAATAAAAAGTTGAACCAACTTAATTGAATTTCTTCTATGGGTAACAAGCAATTCAATTAAGTTCATGGATGATAAGTTGGATGACTAAAATATATTGAATTCGTCAAACTTAATAAGTTAAGTTGGATAAACTTAATAAACTAAGTTGGATAAACTTAATTGAATTTCTTGTTACCTATGGAAGCAATTCAATTAAGTTGGTTCAACTATTTAGTGTAAGTTTTGAGTTAAATGAACACAAAAAAGTAAGTTGGAATAGCAAAAGCAAAAGAATTATGTTAAATTAATGTAAATAAGTCCATAAGATGAACTTAAGCCCAAAAAACACTTTTTAGAGTGACATAATTTCATAAATGCTTGATTAATGGCGCAACATATTTGAATTGTATTTGTTTTCCACAGAATTTATTTTTTGTTTTTATGGTATATTTTTAACCGCATGGTATATGGTGTGTTGTGCCTTGTTGTTGTTTATAATATTTGTGTTACACCACATTTTTTTTCCAAATAAAATATCAAAATACATTTTTGAGCGTATCTGTGAAGCCAAGTGACGTAATGTCGGAACATGTTGCCCCAGGGCTCCAAACAGGCAGGGGCCGCCCCTGCTGCCCCTGCTGCTGGTATGCCGTATTCTCTCAATGCCCCAAATCACATCTGTGTCTTCTTGACCGAGCAGAGCGCGGCAGCATGTTGGGTTCCTGAACATCACCGTGTTATTCGTCCGGCGGGACGGCGCAGAAAGAGAGCCTGACATAATCTGCTTCGTATAATTGGACCTTGAGGCGGCATCAGCCCAGGCGAGGCTCTCTCTTCACGTTTCCCGGAGGAGTGTTGCTCCTGCTGCGCACACCAAAAGTCCTCCTGTAATAAAAATAGAGTTGACCAAAAACATTGTTCGTCATGGCTTACGGACGTCCACGGCGTTTTCCTGTTTCACCTTCTTTTTTTCTTCTTCTTTTTTTCTCTCAGTATTTCAAAAAAACTAAAGTCTACGTACCGGAAAAGTATGCTATAAGTCAGTGAGACAATGATTCATTTTAATAAGCTTCGCCTCGGAGGAGTGACTGTTATGCTCAGTCTCGTTTGCAGTCTGTTGGGACTCTTAATATTTATTTATTCTTTAAGTTTTGAAAGAATAGATTCTTTCAAAACTTAATTTTGAAAGAATTTATTTTCGTTGATTCTAATAAATATGCCAGACTTTTTATTTCAAATTTTAAGGCGTCCATGGGCTTGAATCATTAAACCAGCAATGACACATCACTGACCGACCATGTCACTCAAATCGACTCCGGAGTTCAACTTGCAGCTCTGCTCTGGCTTCAACTGCACGGTAATTGGAATAAAAATGTTGACTTTCTTCTCGAAAAGAAAAAAAAGTAAAAATATTGCAGTTATTTATTTTTTGTTGACGCTCGTAAAACATCAAATTAATCCAGTAGTAGTTTATTTAATCATAATTTTTAATCCAAATGATGGGCAATATAAAGAAGTTTTAAAAAAGCAGCCCTGCTGTTGCGGATTTATTCCACAAGAGGGCACTGTGCTGTGACCTTCCCACCAGTTTTA
The DNA here is from genome assembly GCA_033032245.1 of Poecilia picta. Lineage (NCBI taxonomy): Eukaryota > Metazoa > Chordata > Actinopteri > Cyprinodontiformes > Poeciliidae > Poecilia > Poecilia picta. Next base: position 25,781,899 of record CM065353.1, on the reverse strand, counting down.
AGTATCGCCAAATTCTGTCAGTGTGGCTGAGCTTGCACGAGTGAACCTTCTAGCGTTCACATTCATGTTAAGAACTGATAAAATTAGTGTTGGAGGAAATATTTTTAAGAAAGATGGATAATATTATTTGCATTCCTATGCGTAAGTTTTTACAGAGGCCTCATGTTCTATTGAAGTACTCTTCATAAATTAATGTGAAAGAATAAATGTTGGATTTTGCCCGCATTAGATGTTACAGGTCTCCTTTCATCTCACTTTCATTTATGGTGAGCAGGTCTTTAATAAATCATCAAAGAAGATTTTGCACTGAGGTGAATTTCTTCAAGACGGATAACTGAGTTTAAAGCGCTGCTCTTTTCTTATGTATAGCTTTAACTTACCAGTGTTTTCCATGAGGGGGGAATCCATTAACCATTCATTCTGCTTATGTATTGCAGAATATGATATTTTTTAAATTCACTTTGAGGTTATTGAATTAGATACAAAAAGGTTGAGGTAGCTGCACTGGTCAAAGTGCCTCCCTTCAGATTTGTTAAACACGAGGGGCTGAAGAGGACCTCTGCTGTGAGAAAAGTGATACTGCATAAAATGGTCAGAGCTGGAAAGCTGCTGTAATGTAGTTGTGTCTCTTACGTTTGAAAGGATTCACACAGATCGACAAATGTTTGAATTTAGCAGCATGCACAAAAACAAAGTATGTTCAATCAAATTCAGTTTGGTTTATTTATAAAAATTCAAAACAAATGTAACGCTAAGGCACTTTGCAAGATGGAATTGTATCGAAAAATATGCAATCAATTTATTATTACTTATATATAAATGACTCCTCTTTAACCTGAAGTCTAACACAGAGCAGATACACAACAGGCTCACAAGTGCTGGTCCAGATTTCCATTTCCAGAAGGGAAAACTGAGTGGATAAACTTCTCAGAAGGTAATTTACTCTATCAGTGAGTGGCTTCATCTAAAACAGACAAACAAATGAGCTCAGTGAGGGTAATGGTGTGCATGCAATGATAAATAGAGTAAAAAAATAGTTTGTGTATAAGGTTGACAGTGGCAGTAATTGCAGTGTTGCATACAGCAAAAACGTAATGTGTTCACTATCTTTGTCATAGTAATATACTGTATGTAGATTAATTTTACCTAAGTGAGAGATTTTAGACACCAAAACATAGATGATCTCTGTAAAATAAACAAAGAAAATAACAGTATAATTGCATCTGCATTACATCTTTGAAGCAACATACACTAACAGTTACCTGCAGGGAAAGTGTTTTTTGTTTGCTGTTTTAAAACAGCATAAAAATCATTTCTCTTTTTTGCATTTAAATTAAATTTTGTCAGTTAAGGTATATTTTTATATTATCAGCATTGTTTCTTATAGCAGATATTTAAAGTCATATTTTTCCTAAATTGGTCTCTTTTCATATCTTTTTTAAAAATTATTTATTTGTTTTCTTTAAATTGGCTGGTCCTTTTATTGCTCTACTCCACTGTACTCTTGTTTTGAATAGATTTTTTTTTAATGATCAGCTAATAAGAATTTAAAAAAAAAATCTTTTTTGTTTTTGAAGCTTTGTAAATCTGACATAATTCAATCATTCTGGCTTTGCCAGACAAACCTACAAATACATTTTTTACTAACCACGTGTTGAAGAAAGCAAAAAATACGAAAAATATTTCTGAAGCTGTGTTTCCGGTGGTGGTACACTAGATGGTGCCAGAGAGCAGCAGTAGAAAACTTGCTTCCAGAGGATGAGTCACTTCCTAGATCCAGACCTTCACGGTCACTTTCTGGTACAACTCGATTAGTAATGGATGTGCATTGTCTTTCACATCCATTAGCGAATCAAAACCTCCACATCCAGAACTTTGCACACAAGACTTGCTCTGTTATGAACTCGACGAACCGGAAGACTGTGCGTCCTTCACGGAGCCGATGCGCAAGATCCTTGTGGGACTGGAACGGCCCACACAGAGCCGACGGAGGCACCGCGGCCTTCATACAAAAGCAACACTTCTGGGAAATGTTGCAAGCGTAACAATAACGGGAAGAAGACGCCAATTTGTGAAGGGCAGAGAATAAAAGAAAATGAGACACCAGAGAAACAGCACACGGTTGTGGAATATCTTGCGTGAAACCATGTAAGCTGTTGCTTTTTGGTGCGTTTATCAAAGCTTACATACTGCGCTGTTCAAGAAAGAATGATAATATCTTTGCATGATTAAAAAAAATCTGGGTTTTTTCAGTTTATTGTTTTGCGTCTAAAGGCTCAGGTGGTTTTACAGCCATTGTTAAGCTACTAAATGTGCTGCATGACGGCGCAACAACTTAAAGAAATGTAATTTACACAAAAGTACACTTGTAATTTTTACAAAGTGAGCTGTGATCGCAATCAAAATAAATTTTAGATGATTTGCTGGTATGCCATAGGCATTTTATGTAACCAAATCATCAGTTCACTGTCATCCAAGCAGATTCACATTATAATTTTAGAAAGCTAAAAGGTGAATGTAAAGCTATGTGAAGAAAATATTTCAAAAACAATAGCCACAAAGCAGGAAAAGTAGCAAAGCCTTGACACATAAGAGGTATGCCAATGCCATTGAGCGAGCTAAATGCACTCTGCTAATTTTTTTCTCTTTTTCCATTTTTTCAGTTTGTTTCTGCTCAGTTTACTTGTGGTTATAGTAGAAAGGAACAACTTTAACAGGAAGGGATCTTAAGCCCAGCATGAGCGGCCATCTATCATGTCCAACTAGGGATCTGAAGAGAAGGAAAAAACGAAAAACACCACAAAACACTAATCATTGAACATATATAGAAAACAGAATTACTGGCCAGGGTATGGAGCATGGAGTAAGCCAAAAGTAAGCATACATACAGAAATAAAGAAATGGCTTGATGAAATATTTCATAACAAAAGTGCCAACCAAAAATTAAAAAGAAGTACTCATTAATTAAAAAGTACAAAAATTAAAAATGGTTTAATTAACTGAAAACATCAAATAAAATACATTCATAGGGAAAAATGTATCAAGAAATAATATATGAAAAACATAGAGTAATACAATAGACAAAAAAGAAATTATAAAGAAATGAACATGTAAAAAAAACAATAATAAAAATTAAACGATAAGTTAAATAAACCATGATTATGACCAATGCAGTTAAAAATAAAATACAATTATACATTTTTACATCATCCCAAGTCTAAAATTTGTCTATTGTTCCTTTTTGGTATATTTGTTTGCTGAAAAATGTGTTTATTTCTGTATTTTTCAGGAATGTGTATCCATACACACTGATCCATATGTGGCAGACGCTTTCTCTGCATGGAATCCCTTACGACAATATGTGACTGTGTGCTTATTCATAATCATAATAAAATCATAGTTGCAACAAAAACACTATAAAATTGGTACAATTCTGCCTTTCTTTGCTGAATCAAATGATCGTCATATACAAAGTTGTGAGTAAAAAGCTGAACCTAAAAGCTGAAACCAAAGAACAGGTGCTTCCCCATCAATAAAACTGCTAGCATGACTGTTTTATGCAATGAGTCACATTGCAAAACTGCTGCTTACTACACAAACCGTCTTCAAAGTATTAAAAAGATCTCGGTGTTGACGTGTGCATGTGTGTGTTCGTGTGTGTGCGCGTGTTGTGTGTGTGCGTGCGCATGTGATTCGGTTTGGATCGCCCTCCCAAATATCACGCATGTTCTGACGCCAGTCAGAACCTTGCACATGTATTAACAGAGGACATCAAGAAAAAGTTTGATTCCAGTTCAGATAAAATCAATATCAATTGGAAAACTAAGTTCTGTTTTACCCAAAATGACATGGAGTGGTTCTGAGGCTCACACAGGTTTTACAGAGATTAGCTAAATCACGCAGTTGATTTCCCCAGGCCGCAGCCGCCACATGAGAGATTTATTCCTGTCCCTAAGTCATTTGATTTGAAAATCAGCAAACCAGCTTACTCTGGTGATAACACCCTCGAGTCCTGGCACGTGTGTTTGGTTGTGGACATTTTCTTTTCTTTTTTTGGTTTGTTTTTTACATGCATTGCATGTATGTGTTACATCCTGTGTTGCTATTTTTAAATCTTGTTGGGGTTTTTTCTTCTTTTCCAACGCTTTATTATTATAATCTTTATTGTTTATTGACAAACATACGATGCAGTTTTATCCTGACAAGATCGTTACTAGTAAATCTCCCACCGAACAGCTGTTGATGTCTGGTTTTTGGCTAAGAGACAGAGCAGCCTTGCCATGCGTCTCTGCCCAGCCTCCCTGCCTCTCTGCCTCTCTGCCTCGTACCTCACGTGGATGCAGCAGGAGCAGCATGAGGGAGAAACATAAAAGAGCCTCATCACTTCTTTACTAGGGCAGCTGTGGCAGATTGCTGCTTCCCTTGTTTTTCTCCTCCCTCCTCCCCCGTCCCATTTTAACTGCTTACCTTTTTATCGTTAGCTTCGCTTGTTTATCATAGTTTTCTCTTTTCTTTGTTTCTCTTTTGTTCTCTGTTGGTTTTTACATTTGTTTTGTTTGATGTTATGAAATACCTCCCTCTTTTCACCACAGCGTCAATCTTCTTCCTTCATTTTTTTTTTCTTTCTGGACGTCCCTGCGATATTATCTTGATTTTTTTTTTTTCAGTTGTTGCTAAGAAATTGATTTTATGGCCACAGTATTATTATTTTTTCTTTATCTCAATGTAATTGAAATTTATTTAAAAATTTCCTATGAAAAATATTGACTGTTAAAAACAAAAGCATACATGAGTTCACTGTAGAGTCTTAATTTAAATGCAAAGGACAATGGTCCCTCTTTATCTCTGCAGCCGACCTCCTTTGCTAATCAATCTCTTTGCTGTGTCACTCCTTTCTCTCTCTCTCTCAGCTTTGAGTTTTCCCAAAAATAGCAACGGCTTCTCCTTTGGGATTGGCATCTGAGCTCTGCTGTTATATTCTGCACCATGCAGAGTGTTGAGTGTGTTTATGCACGTGTATTTGAGAATGCCCTTTCACAAAACTCTGAGGAAGCCCCAACTTTCAAAGGATAGATCAGTGTTATGTAAGCTTTAAGGGCTGAAAGTAGAGGATGCATCCAAAAATACCGATAGTATCGATATCAATCTGATATCAGTATGAAAATGATACTGGCCTGGTGATATCAACACTTTAGTTTGAGACTCCCTCTTGAAATTTTATATTATTTTTGCATTGCAGTTTCTCAACTGGACCTAAAAAATAGATTTTGTTTAAATTTGCAATCAAATGATAATTTTTTTTTCACTTTGTGTATTTAAGAAAATACTACAGACTGGCGACCTGTCCAGGTTGTACCCTGCCTCTCACCCGGAACTTTAGTTGGAGATGGGCACCATCAACCCTCCCGACCCCTCTGTACACAAGGGTGCACAGAAAATGGATGGATGGTATTTAAGAAAAATGCACACAAATCATATCAGTACCTGTATTGTTCACTTGGTATCGGATCAATACAAAATATTCAGTATTGCACATCTCTAGCTTTGTTTCACAATGAAGTCATTTAAAAACTGGTTAATAGTTCGCTGTGACAAGTCCAAGATTCTTATGATGAACTTTAATTTGGCCTTTCTTTGGGTTGCAAAACAATCAGTTTCAGCAAATAATAAAATGTGATCATAAAATGTTGTGTCATCAAGAATTTTGCCAAGTTTAGATTTTCAAAAATAATGTAGCTGCACGCCGTTGTTGAGGTTCCCGTTGTTATCTTGGCACGTGGTCATGAATTACTTGTATGGGACAGAAAACACTGCTTGATCAGCAGAGGTGTGCAGAGGCCCTGGCGGGAGAAAAACAACCACGGCAGCAGAAAGAGGAGGGAAAAATGACCGGCAGCTATGCCAAATGTCAGGTGGAGACACAAAAACAGTGCAAACAAAGGAAAAAAAGGGCAAAACAAAGTAATGAGGTACTGTATTTCCTCCTATGTTTGCAGTCAGATTGTGAAATTTGAAAGAAGTTATAAGTTTAAGGCTCATACGTGAGTTTATAAGCAGGACAATTTGCAGTGGAAGACAAAGGACTACACACTCCTGTTAAAATGACAAATAAATGTGATGTAAAACAAAATATTATTGATTTTTTTTCTGAAAAAAATGTGTATGCACACTGCTAAACGAATGCTTAGTTTACTTTTGTACACACTCAGCATCGATAACAGTTAATCTGATTAACCTAGATTAAAATTCAGTTCACCTATTGTTGTACTTTCCCAACATGCACAAAATTTTATATTTTGGCAAAAGCCATCACTAGCAGAGACGGTGGCCAACAGGTGCAAATGCACAGCAACAGAGAAAACATGCAAACAATAAAAAAGACACGTGCAATAATGAAATGCAGCAAACATAAAAATAGACGTGAACAAAAAGCAAATAAAATGCAGCAAACAAAAAAGAGAGACGCAAACAAATGAAATGCAGCAAGGCTTAGCTTTAATCAGTCAAACCCATTTGCTCATGAAAAGATTAAATACTTTAGTGAACCAAAAAATTTAACAGCTATTTCCTTGATTTAATATCTGTGTTTCACCTCCACACATAGGGGAAAACTATCAGGAGTTTTTAAAACAATTTGCCGGGAGACATGGGTTCTCTCTCGGTGTGCCGAACCTGGAGCGCCTGGCCAACTGACGTCTCTCTTTTTTGTTTGCGTCTCTTTTTTGTTTTTGCATTTCATTTGTGGTTGTATTCTTTTTTGTTTGAGTCTATTTTTATGTTTGCTGCATTTCATTTGTGCGTGTCTTTTTTTTTGTTTGCATGTTTTCTCTGTTGCTGCACATTTGCACCTGTCGGCCACCGTAGATATCAAATGATAAAATGATTCAATCATAAAATTCATAAAATGAACAAATTGATCAGTTAGAAATAATGTCTAAAAAAGGAAGAAAATACAAACAGAAACATATAATGATTTAAAAATTGCACTAAGATAATGTATTATCCTCACAAATAACAATGCAATGGTCTTGCTTAGATAATCTTTGGGGGAAGTACGAGTTCTCACTACGTCCCCTAAATATAGTTTGAGATCCAGTTGACATATTTTTGATATAAAGGTCATTTTTTCAGAACACAAACTTTTTTTTTGTCTACAGTAATTAAGAAGTATTAGGTCAGTGTACCCATACCGATTATTGGAAAAGTGAAAAAAGCAAAAATCACAGTTTTCATTTTCTGTTTCTCTCTGCATGAGCAAAGCTATGACATCCAAAGGACAGAAAATAATGTTTATTAAAATCTTTAAAAAGTCACATTTACGTTAGACTAGAATAAACACATTTTTATTATCTATTGCAGTTTCCACAAGCAGTGGCCTAAAATAATCAGAGTGAGACAGAAAAAACAAAAACCAGAAAAAAACCCAGCAGACAGACAGTAGCGGAGTGAGAATAGACAGAGGTCAGTGTGGCCGCCAGCTGTTTGAGATGAATAGACCATTATACTGAACAGAGGGCAGCAGATGGCTAGTCAGCACACTGGCACATTGCACACAGACATTTCTGAGAGACTAAATGGGAGACTCACGTGACTAAAATAGCAAATCTGCTGGCTGACCTGTAAAAGCTGCTAAATGCAACCATTCTTCTCATAAAGAGTGAGATAAAAAACCTATCTAAGAAAATCTTTTATGCAGTTGTTTCACAAAATGTTGGTTCTTAGCCCTGTAACTGGGGTTGTATTGTGTGCTTCCCAGGCACATTATATAGTGCCATTTTATAGCACAATCATTCTGTGTATGTCAAACATGACTTAAAAGAAACTTCACTTCATAAATTGACTTCTTGAAATTGGGCCTCTGTCTCTTTAAGAAGCTCCTACTCTTTCTGATACTCTGCCTTAAGCATGTCATCACAACAGTGCTCCTCCATGATGGTGTTTACAACCATTTGACTCAGAAGACATTTGTACGATGAGCTCAACAGATGCACAGTTCCATTAAGTGTTTGCTAATTGCTGCTGCCGCTAGTCTGAAGGGGTTGAGTTTCAGACTACGATACGCTTCAGGCGTATCGTGGGAGTGGTGCTCTGGTGACATAAAGATAAAACAAAAAAGGTAAATTTTACACAATAAAACAATGTTACAATGATGTTACCACATGTGGTCATCATCTTGGAGGTATTTCTGATGAACACAAAAATGTGTTCACTCAAAGACATTTTAATCAGCCTGTGAGTCACATATCATGACGGTAAGAAATCTGAGAAAGTTTCACATGACTATTTGAAATGTCATGGTTTATTCTGAGAGAAGCCGCTGTCCACACGACGCAGAAAGAAGCCCACTTCCTTTCAGTCTGCTCACAACTCAGCCTCAGCGTCTGCGCAACTGTTCCGGCACAAACTGAATGCAAACATCCAACAGCTGAGGCTGTGCGTGACAGTGATGCACCGTGTAAATGGTTTCTTCTTTTTTCTCTCTTTCCCCTATTCAATGGTCACTTTTTCTCTGCTTTATACTCTACTGGAAACTGAACCGAGGATTAGTGTCTTTACATACAAAGTTACTTCCTCTTCGCAACAGGAATAACCAGTTGAGGTGATTTGCAAACCTGATAAAGATATTGCTTTGGCAATACTATTTAAACAACCCAGGACTCTGCTGTAAGTCTGGCCCCAGGGTCAACCAACAACTTAATGGCAAAATGGGGAGACTGGAAGACATCCAAAAATGCTGAAATGTTTTGTTTTTCTGCTCTAACTTTCTAAGAAAAAAAAAAAAGAAACATCTGTTATTTTGCTTTTCATTTGCTTTTCACTCTGCACAAGAGTTGTGACAAAAAATAACTTATGGATAAGTATTAAACTACCACTTTTCCTCCTACAGGCTACATTGGAGAGTCAAATATCATGAGATCACCTCGTGATTAGCTAGTGTTTTAATCATGTATGTGTTAAATAAGGTCAGAATTTTAGGGTTAGGTTAGCGGAGGTTAGCTTTCTTACTCTTTGTTTAGACTTGTTAATCATCTGACTCCTTATATTTTCCAGTGGCGAAGAGTCATTCAAGTATGGACAAAAAAAATTAAAAGAAAGAAGCTGATCACTTGTTCCATGAACTAAGTCCCAGTTTATGCCTTGAACTTCATTAAACTTATGTTTTGTTTTTTTTTCTGAACTGTGCCCTAATGAGAACCCATCACAAAGAGAAAAATGGCCTAAAATCGACCAATCAATTTATTCTCTATATTTAAATAAATAAGTCTGTCCCTTGGTGATGTTAAACAAAAACTCAACTGATCATTCAGGGTTTAAGGTTTGCTATGCAAGTCGGCCGAAGTATGAAATGATGACAGAGAAGCACACAAAGATATGGGGCAAAGGTCACTTCCTTATTATTCAGCAAATATTTTTATAATTTAAAGGTTTTGTACAAGCCGAGGCATGTAAAAGGTCTACACAAGCACTGAAACAATGCAGTGTGTGTTTGTTCACACTCTTCTACTGCCCTGGGGAGCAGTTTTTACTCTAACTCCAAGCACGAAATCCAAAGCAATAGGGGTGTAGAGGAAACATTGTCTTTTAATAAGTACACTTTGCCACAATGGAAGGCTGCGGAGGAAATTCACAACTTAGGTTATGTGAAAAAGGAAACAACTTGGTGATGTCTTGCCAGATAAGTTAATATCTTCCTAAAAAAAATCTGTTTTTGTGGGGGTTTAGTTGTTCATTTCTTATTCAATGACTTTAATTACTGGATCTCAGTTATGAAGCTCAACACCAGCTAACGCTAATCGAGCATCAGTAATTATAGATGCTCGATTAGCGTTTGTTGCAGAGCTTTTACAAGCCTCATTAAAAAGAAAAAGAAAAACATTAAATGGGTTAAATGAATATTTTGTACGTTTACATGAGCTTATTTGAGTCGTCTGTGAAAGGCCAAATAATTTGACCGAACATCCTGTTGGGATGCCAAAAATGGAAGTGCAGAACACAGTGTACGACATGAAGACGTGAACATTCAAAAGGGTCAAAACCTGGAAGAATGAAGCCGTTTAAGACAGCTCCTGAAAAATAGAAAATATAAATTAATATATGAAGCCCAGTGTTGCAACAACAGTGGCCTCATTCAGGAACAGCAAGTATGTAGGTCGTTTGTAGAGAGAAAGCAGAGCTATTAACAGTTACATGGAGAAATCATTATTCAATGTGAGCTACAACCCACACAAGTGGTGTGTGCATTGGTCCTGTTTACAAAACAAACCGAATGCGAACAGTGTGTTTGTCAGCCAAACATAATGTTGCTTTATTATTCTATTCCTCAGAAACATATGCACTTCAATAATCACGTTTTTTATTATTATGGTACAGTTTAGCATTAATATATTGATACAACTGGTAGCTTTAGGTTTAAAGTAATTTACTGAAGTCAAATAATGGCTTAAATATTAAACTGCTGTGCATGATTTACCATTGCATAAATCATGTTTATTCAGATCCCCGAGCCTTCAAATGTCTCTAATTAGGTTTTGATGCTGTTGAATCGGGACTGTGATCTCGAAGCTCGACGAGATAAAGATCTTTCAGGTCGTTCCGTCTCTCCTTTCGGTTTCCCGCTCCGTTTCTGCCCGGTAGCGACTTCTGGGAGCTTCGATGTCTTTTTTTTTTTTTTTTTTTTTTAATTGTACTCAGCCAGCCAGTGACATCATTCCCCTTTCACCCAGTTCCGCCGAGGCTGCAGCGCGAGGTAACTCCCGGTCAAACCACGATGTGTTCAATGGCTCCTGAGAAAACTCGGACAAGAACAAACAAAGACTAGAAACGCGAAAACATCTACGTTGCTCTTCGACGGCTTTAGAAAAAGACACATCGTCAAAACAGAGCACCTCAAATCTGCGAGAACAGATACAATAAGGATGTTATGAAATTGTTTCTAATCTTAGCAATGAATGCAGTTTTCTACTGCATGGTAAATTAATGTACTATTGCAATATGTGTATAAATAAATAGGAATTATGTTGAAAAAAAATGTAGATATTGCTGATTACTTGTCTAATCTTTTTTACTTTATCATGTGTTGTTGCTTATTATCTTACTTTCTTTTTAAGCTCTGATAGGTTAATGTGGTTTTCACTCATTATTCGAATTGCAGCTATGATACAGCTAAGCATTGACATATCTTTGAAAAATAGTCTTCATAAATAATTGAGGTCACACAATAGCATGTAAACATTCTAGCTACAGTTGAGCTTACATGATCTAGGACTAAACTAGAAGAGACAGGTTGGTCAGATTTCCGATGGTACATGAATGCAACACAAGTCCCAACAGACCGCTCAATGTTTATTATACATCTCCACAGCGTTCAGACATTTCGTGACCATTTTAACTCATCATATCGAAACATTAAAGTTTTTCACACTACGTATGTTGTTTTCTTTAACATACTTGCTGTCATTTTCAGAAAAATGAAACAGAAAACTAACCGTATCTTCGTGTTTTAACTATAAAACCCACCTGGCATTGACATGGTTTAAAAGCATTTGGATGTTTGACTGCAATCAGGGTTTTTTTTTTTGTTTTGTTTTTTTGTAATCAACTTAACCAGCGGTGACACATTTTTTTTCTGCAGCGTGCTGTTAAATATAGGTGATGTGTCCACCATCCCCTCCCCCTTAACTCCTCCTGCTCTGCCTGCCTCCATCACACTCAGATCTGGGGTTACTATCGGGCAAATCTTCCCCCCTCCTCCTCCTCTCTCCTCCTGCTCCTCCTCCTCCTCCTCCTCCTCCTCCTCCTCCTCCATCTCTGTGCCGGGGTTACTGTCGGGCAAACATGTTTCATCCTCCTTTTCTTGCCTGCCTTGGACCATCTTCTCTGCCTGCTTAATTTGTTGTATTCTGACAATAGGTGCAGATTACGTCCACATATGTAACGTTTTCGCCCTCCACAGTCATCGTGTCCTGAAAGAGGAAATCTGATAGACGCAGCAGTTCAATTAATTCCTGTTGCCTCTCTTTGTCAGGGTTACTCTGGGCCAGAGGGTAAAATGAGGAGGCTGGTAATTTACACCTTTACTCCCTTTTAACAATAAAACACATTTACTGCATTTAGGTCAAGTCATGGCAGAGCTTGTTTGTGTGTTGTTGTTTGTTTTGGGTTTTTTTTGCTTTAATTTGTCTTCAAAATGCAGAATGGTATAAAAAGACACAAGCTTTAATTCACAAAGATAAGCAGCAGTCTTCTGAGATATCTTATTTGTTGACACTTTACAAGTTTGTCTTCTTCCTCCTTTCTAATGACAAACCTGAGATGAGTCATATCGTTCATAATGCCTCCGAGGTACAAGGATGTAAGCCGTTAAAAAGTAAATACTCAGGAATTTAAAAGGAGCTGCTTTACCAGGTGGAGACAAGAGAGAAATTATAGACTGCATGAGTGAGATTAAACAGGAGTTTGCCTGATAAGGCTTGCTTGTTTCAGGGCTATTTTAGCTGAGTGTTGTTGCCCATCTCTGGTAGCTATTAGGTTCAGTTACTTTTTATTCGTTCAAACTAAACCCATAGGAACAGACTGTAACACGTAAATTAGATTTGCAAAAATTTCCAACCGCCACCGGTCAGTGATCTATGTCTCTGTTGCTGCCAGACTTCACCACATTCAGTTCTCAAAAACCGACCTTAGAGCAGTTGTTTTCTTCCCCTCAACTGCTGCTTGACAGAAAGACCCCCTGATCCCAAACATTAGGCTATGACAGGATATCCATTTTCATAAAAGGAAGTCGGATGAAGGTCACGCTACCAGCACAGATCCAAACCAAAAGCAGAATCTCTCAGCAGTCCTTCAGCGAGGTCTGTGCAAAGAGTTAATTGGTAGGCAGAAAGGTGGAATTAGAGACATCAGTGGCGACAGTCAAATGTCTGCCAGGGACCAGAACGGGCGACTTCAAAGTCTACCTGACTTTATGTTCTCTCTGTTTTCAATCTCCGTTGAAGCTATCTCGTCTGGCGCTCTGTCTGTTTAGCTGTGACACCTTCCTGGAGGGGCACCATCTTCTGAACTACTGCTGCCAACGACTTAGCATTTTTATTGCATAGATCAGGGGTCCCCAAACATTTTCCTGTGAGGGCCACATAACTTTTCCTTTCTCTGGTGGGGGGCCAGAGTCAGTTTGTAAGAAAAAAGGTGTAGCAATTGCAGGAGAGCCTAAATGTAAACAATTATTGTTTTCCAGAAAGCACAATCAAATAACCCTCTATGGGTTCTTCACAGAAAAAATCCAGGAAATAAATAATAACACTATTTATGAAATAAATAATAACACTATTTATGACGTATTTTCCAGACTATACGCCTCAGATATCTCTGCCGCTCCAGGTTTTCCACAGTGATGCAGCAGCAAAGGGGGGCGGACACCCAAAATTTGAGTTAGAACAGGTCTAACTCAAATACGTTGAAAAAGAAAAGTTGTCAAGTTTAGATTTAACTGAACTGATTACGGTAGTTTCCTAACGGTAATTGTAACAGTAAAAGTGTTGATCCTTCATGTTGCTACATGTGCTAAAGGAAAATGGGCATCTTCTTCTTCTTTAGATTTCAACGGCAACCTGCATCCATTATTGTTGCACTCTTCCATCTACTGGATCCTAATATCTACACCTCATATTCTCATAATGATCCCAGTATTATTTGACAAAAAGAAAAATTTTCTTCTTCCCCTCAATGCTATTTAACTGATCAACAACATTCTCAAATTTCAATTCCCTATGAAAACCTAATTCTGTTTTAATGGGCACTTTCTTCTTTTATTTACAATTTTGACTTCCAATTATTCACTTCCTGCTAAAGAGCCCCACACTGTAAAAAAAAACGGCCTCATTTTACGGTAAAAAACTGGCAGCTGTGGTTGCCAGAATTTTACTGTCTTTATACGGTAAAATTCTGGCAACCAAAACTGCCAGTTTTTTACCGTGTTTTGGAAATGCAGTATTTTACCGTATTTTTAAAATACGGTAAAATTCTGGCAACCAAAACTGCCAGTTTTTTACCGTATTTTGGAAATGCAGTATTTTACCGTATTTTTAAAATACGGTAAAATTCTGGCAACCAAAACTGCCAGTATTTTACCGTATTTTTAAAATGCAGTATTTTACCGTATTTTAAAAATACGGTTAAAATTCTGGCAACCAAAACTGCCAGTATATTACCGTATTTCCCAAATACAGTAAAATACCGTATTTCATAAAATATGTTAAATAAAAAATTTAAATGTGGTTTTGCCGTAGTAAATACGGTCATACTGAATGAGGCATAATATCTAGCATAAGTGAAAAACACGGCCAGACTGTATGATATATTGGCATTTTATTGTAAAAAAATCCCCAAAAACCTGGGGATTGTCTTACTGGTCACTGTTCTTACCAAAATTTCACCATAAAAATTATAGTACAACACAAGGAAGTGTAACTTGTCAGCATTTCTATACAGAAACTAAGAAAATAAATTCAAATTAAACAAAATACAGATTACGAGTAATGCACTTAAAGAATTATTTAAAAATTCAGTTAAAAAAATGAACCGATTCTTTTTTCTGTCCAGTTTCCTCACGGTATTACTGACATCTGGGAAACAAAACACACAAAAACAGCATGTGTCCACATAAGAACACTTCTACCTATTGTAGAAGAAAAACAGGTGATAAAAGGATTCTTGTTCTGGGTTGAGAGTAACAAGTCACTGAGTTCAGACTTTGCTCAGGATGGTGGTTGTCTTCCAAGTCACAGGTTGAAGTTGAGACTCACATGTTGTCAATCAGGTGTTTCCTCTTTGCTGGAAAACAAACAAAGCAAAAGTTAGAAAGATGCACTACATGAACATCATATAAATGCACCATTCACTTAAATGTTTGTTTCACCTTTGTTTACTTGCATATGGAGTCTGGTACTTCAACTAGGTGGTGTGATAATTTGTGACTGAAAATTCTGTAGTTCTTAAACCTTTGTTTGTTGTCGACAGGTGTGATCCTCTCTGCAACCAGACAAAATACACAAACAAAAAACATAAATAAAAACAAATATAACTGTTTTAGGCAACTTATGAAATAGATACTCACCATTTATCCGAGTCTCATGAAGGCCAATAAGTTGTCTTCAATCATTTATGCAAGTTTCAATTCCTGCAAACTAGCAGAAATAAAGCTGTAAAAGTGAACACTTTTCATACAGGCAAAGAAATAGATACACCTGAGACGATTTATGCTATGTTAGTTTTTCTCTGTCACTTTTGGTGCATTTCTCAAGTCATTGTTGGCATTTACAAAACAGTTAGCGCACTTCTCAAAACAATTTGTAAAAACAGCAAAAATAGCATTTGTTTGCTTGAAAAATCCTTCTTTCAGCTCAAAATTCTGTCATTTAACATATCAGTGACTCAAAATAATAAGTTATAGATTCTCTATGTACAGATAAGACAGTCAAATTGATTAGTCATGGGAAGAGACTACAAAATGATCATTTGCGCCAATGTTTCTCAACCCTGGTCCTCAGCGCCCCCCTGCTCTGCATGTTTTAGATGTGCCTCTATTCCAGAACAGCTGATTTAAATGATTGCATGACCATCAAGTACTGCAGAAGCCTGTTAATCATCCAGAGATACAATTCAGGTGTGTGGCAGAAGGGAAATACCTAAAACATGCAGGACAGGGGGCGGGGGGGGGGGGGTGAGGACCAGAGTTGAGAAACACTGAATTACTCTTTTTGTTGTAATTTATTGATGGACCATGCCATGGTGATTCAGATAGAAAAATACAGAAATGCAGAGAACAAAAAAAAAAAGTAGAAAAGGAACCACAGGACAATCTCCTCATGGTAAACTATACAGTGCTGTAGAAATTACATTAGATTTTAATTTCCATCATCATGGTGACAAAGGTTCCAGAGTGGGGTTAAGGAATGAACATCAGGGTGGGAGGACATCTTTCAGCATCATGTTGTGGGTCGCAGCCGTATCCTGATGTTGGACTGATGGAAACTGGCAGATTTCCTCAGCCTCTTCGGACTCTTCTTCTGCTTCCCTCCCAACTATTTCCTCCTCAGCCTCACTCCTCTTCTTCTCTCTGGCTGTTCACTCTGTCCAGATCAACAGTTCTCGGAAACTGAGAAAAACTGTAAAATATTAATATTTAAATTTCCTTATCTTAAAACCCTTCAACTGTCATGGACCCAGTGACTTTAGTGCAAGTATTTTGGGGGTGAGCGTCAAGAGGTCAAAGGAAAATATTAAATATTAGCTCTGATACCAAGCTTTATACTTCCAACTATTACCAAAGTGTTGAAACCAAAGCTAACATGTTCTTCACAGATTTAACTTGCATGAATGAAGATTTCACACTCAAAGTAATTCAAATTAATTACTGAACCAAACTTGAAAAAGTTGCTTCTACCATTAACAATAACTTTAAGCACATGCAGTCTAAAGAGGACCAGAAATATAATATATGCAGTCGTTTCTACAGAAACATTAATGGAAGTGTTGCATCTGGGAAAATTAAATGTTTTATATAGTAAAAATATCTAGCTGCAGTGCATGTACATAAACAGCATGGCTCAGAAAGTACACATTTCTTTATCAGTTGGTTAAAGTTAGCTAACTTCAGTTAAAATCATGAAAGGGGCTCACCTGTGATGCAGAGATGTGTTTCCTTCTCCTTCTCCTCCTGAACGCGCAAAAATAGCAGAAACTTGATTTCAAAGACAGCAGCTGCATCCTGACAAGGAGCAGGAGTCCTGCTGAGAGTACAGGCCTACTGGACCCTTAGCACCCTGAGCTAGAACCTGCTAGTTAGCAGCCTTAGCTAGCACCTGCTAGTTAGCAGCCTTAGCTAGAACCTGCTAGTTAGCAGCCTTAGCTAGCACCTGCTAGTTAGCAGCCTTAGCTAGCGCACTGTGACTTTACTGTGTTGAGTTCAGGACACCACAGTAACCTGAGTCACGCTCAGCAACAGAGTTAAAAGAATCTTCCTGTTGATACTGAAAAATCAAGCAGCAATACAAACTAGATAATGATTTGTTCACATGACAAATAAAGTCTCCATTTACTGTAACCCACACTTGGTTTTAAATATTCTGATTTGGGTTGAGAATAATCTAGTCCAGATTTGAAGAGTCTAGGTGTTGTAGTTTTTTTAGCTAGAGTAAATTAAAGATGCTGATGGTAGTGAAAAATTAGGTGGAATTGCCCTTTAGCCATTTTCCAAATTGGAAGCAAACCAACTTCAGCTTCATCCAAGCAAGAGGGGCTAACATACAGTTCTGTTAATGTATAAGAAATCTATGGTTGGCATAAAATTAATCTCAAATGCATCATTTAATCCAATATTCTTCTAAATAATGGTGGCGTTGGCTGTAGGAGTTTGCTTTGCAATCGGTGGGTCGCTAGATGGATGCCTGGTCTACTGTTGAGATTTCAGTTTGGTGTGTTAAAGGCATTATTAAAAAAGAAACCAAAATATCACACCAGCATTCTGTTCTTTGTAAAAAATACTTTCGCAATCTTGTTTACAGTTTTACATTGTAGATATAAATATCAGCAAAATTTGTAATTTTGGCTGATTAGTACTGTTAAGTTTAGGGTAATTAACTGCTGGCTATATTACAATATTTTTATATGAACTTTACAATTACTTATATTTTTACAATACATTTCTGTATTTTCTACATTCATGACTGTCAAAATTACTTAGGATATATGTTTATTGAGTTATGATAATTCCACGTATTTTCTATGGCATTATAATGCTTTGGATATTACAGTCAGTAACTGTTGGTATTTTACCATGTTTTACCATAGATTTACGGATTTTTTCTGCAGTGTCGACTTACTGTAATTCCATGTATTTTTACGGTAACAAAATGTTTTGGATATTACGGTCAGTAACCGTTAGTATTTCACAATTTTCTTACCATAAATTTACAGAGTCCTTTTGCAGTGTTGACTTACGGTAATTCCATGTATTTTTTACGGTAACAAAATGTTTTGGATATTACGGTCAGTAACTGTTGGTATTTCACAATTTTCTACCGTAAATTTACTGACTTTTTTTGCAGTTTCGACTTACGGTAGTTCTATGTAGCTTCTACGGTAATAAAATGTTTTTGGATATGACGGTCAAAAACTGTTGGTCTTTTACCGTTTTTTACCGTAAATTTACTGACTTTCTTTGCAGTTTCGACTTACGGTAGTTCCATGTAATTTCTTCGGTAATTAAATGTTTTTGAATATGACGGTCAAAAACTGTTGGCGTTTTACCGTTTTTTACCGTGAATTTACTGACTTTTTTTGCAGTTTCGACTTACGGCAGTTCCATGTAATTTCTACGGTAATTAAATGTTTTTGAATATGACGGTCAAAAACTGTTGGCCTTTTACCGTTTTTTACCGTAAATTTACTGACTTTTTTTACAGTGCATGGTAGTTGAAGAAAAATCCACATATAAGCGATTTATAGTCCAGAAAATATATGAAAATAAATCTGAATGCTCTCTGATATTGTTCAGGGGGCAGGACCAAATGAGGAGGTGGGCCGGATCCGGCCCGCGGGCCGTAGTGTGAGGACCACTGGCAAAGATGATGCTCTTGGCCCTGTCTGTCAGTGTTTGACTACGTCTCATGCCCAGACAAAGCTGTTGGGTAACCCTTTGTTGAGTCTCAGAGCTTATCTGCTCAGATGTATTTCTCGCTTCTAGTGATGCTTCTGTTTCTTTTTTGTGTGTTTCTGCTCTGTTTTCTGAAACTCCCAGTCGGTTGTGGCAGAAGGCCGCTCGCATTGAGACAGTTTCTTTTTGTTTTTCTTCTGCACTGTTGCTGTATGCATGTTCAGTGGGAGGGATCACTGCAAAGTCAATGACTTTATGCAACCTTCTGGGTTTCCTTAAATAGAAACCTTTGGTAACACTTTATTTGAAGGGGTGTGCATAAATCTGACATAACACCTGAAGGAGCCTTCATGAATGCTTATGACTGTTGTCATAAAGTGTCATTCGGTAAATAATGGCACTTTTAATGCAAAGTTGATACCTTCAATGAATTTTTAATGCATCTTTTAATGGAATTTTGCTTTTTTAAAAAAATCATTATTTACTGAATACTGCAAAATGGACACTTTTAATGGACTTTTAATGCAACTTTTAGCTCAACATTACAATAATTGTCATTATTTACCGAATGCCACTTCATGACGACAGTCATTACCATTCATAAAGACTCCTTCATGTTTATGACAGATGTTATGTCATGTTTATGACAGTGTCATGTCACTCTTAAGCACATCCCTTCAAATAAAGTGCTGCCAAAACTTTTTAAAGCATCTTTAAAGGCATATTGTCCTTAAGGCCTAAAACTGAACCATCTTTACATAAAAAAATGCCACTGCTCTTTCTCCTGGATGGGTAATTGGCCCACACTTGTACAGCACATTATCAAGCCTACTAAAAGCAGTCATTGGCCCATTTTCACACACATTCACACACTGATGGTGGTGAGCTACATTGCCGCCACAGCTGCTTTGGGCCGACTGATAGATTGGCTGCCGTTCAATCGGTGCCACCCGGTCCTCCACCAGCAGGCAAAGCGGGTGAGCTGTCTCTCCAACAACAGCAAAGAAACTAACTGAGACAAAGCAAGGTTTTAAACTGGCAACCTACCATCTACAGGATGAACCACTTCCTCCCCACCACCATAAAACTGTAGAAATGCCCAAAGTTTGTCCCTAACAACAGAGTAAAACATTCAGAAGAATGTAGGTCACCAGTCCGTCATAGGGTAACAGAGACACACAAAGTATAAAAAAAAACATTCATTCATACCAGAGAGCTATTTAGAGTGGTCTGTACTCACACAGTAAGCATGGATTAATCTGTATGGTGTGATTTCTTTACATTTAGAGTTCCACGCGAATCAAAAAGTGTTTTAACATCCTGGAAGGCATTGATCTCCTGATCCCATTATCTCTGAGTGTACAGACTTTCTCACGCTGCATCAGCCATAACTCACTATTGTTCTCCAGCCTGCTGAGATAATGGCTTCTGGCAATTTGCTTCATGAAACAATAATGTCTCGATCTGTTGAAGCACTTTAATAGACTGATTTTTTCACACAATATACATTTGTCTCAAAGTGTATTTTAGCAAAGGTCTGACTTCAACCGAGCCACAATCTTAAAGTTGTGACTCTTAGTGTGTTTCTTTCTGTGCTCTGTGTCAGAGAGTGGGACCTTGAAATTACCCTCGAACAGGACATTTACCAATAAATAAACACTTCTTGTCTATCCTGAATGCCTCTATTCATCGGTACGGTGGCAGATAAAGACTTAGTTAGAAAAACATGTAGCTATTGTGCAATGACACAATGCTGTCGTGATTTTCTTTTCTTTTGCCTTTTTTAGATTCATGTAAAAATACATGCGTAACTGTTTCCAATACACAGCTTAGGAAAGAGATATGCATTTTGTTTATGTCTTGGCAAACGTTGTTTGATAAGAAAAATAGTAAGCTTGTCTTAAGAAACATAACAAAAACATGGAAATGTGTAAACACTGTGGATATAGAAAAAAAACTTCATTTCAGTAATGTAAATAAATGACTTTTACCACGCAAAGTGCAGCTTTTAACTTGAATAATTCTGATGAAAAACAAATAAATATGTCTCATACGTAGGCTTCTGGTTTAATTTCAGTCTTCTTCAGTTCATACTGATGTTCAATTGAACTGAATTGGATTAACCTGGTACAGTAGATACAGCAGAGAAGTTACAAAAGGTCAACTGGGGAACATTGAGCACAGTCATTAGTCAGGAGCAGAGTACTTCCAGTCTAAAGCAAAAGAAATTTGGTCTGATTTAACTTCAAACAGAGAAGAAAGCATGCGTGTCTTTTTTACTCAGTGAATGCAAACTTCTGGTTTTCTGGATTTTAATTCCACCACAGCAAGATCTTCTTTGAATTTTAGCCACAAAGTAATCTCCAACTGACCTTCTTTATTTTTTTTGTGTGTGTTTTTTTTAAATAAGATGTTTCACTTTTGTTGTATCCACACTGAAGTCAGTGCTTGAGTGCATGACACAGATAACCACAAATGTAATCCACAGAAAGAAGCTAACAATGTTACAATGATTTAATACACTGTATTTATGTTGCTCTTTTAAGAATATAGTATTTTGTTTTCATTCTTTATTCTATTTTTATATGGGTAATATTCTATCATTGTGTGAATTTACTTGATTTGTCATTTTGCTGCTCTTGCAACCAATTCTATTCTATTCTATTCTATTCTATTCTATTCTATTCTATTCTATTCTATTCTATATTAGATGTTGTATAATCACTGAGTTAATTGTACAGACATGAGGGTATTGTAGGTGATGTACATGTTTCTTTCACATTACCATCTGTAAATAATCAGTTCTTGCCTTTTTGCTTTCATAAACTGTTTAAAATCTTAGAAGGCACTCTGTGGTGCATTGCTCTTTGGGTCGACTGAAGGTTTTGGCCTCCAAAACCTTCGCAGGAAACAAAAGGAAAGATTTTAGAGCATGTTCATGTCAGTTGATTATCGTCATTTTTATTGGTGCAGGCAGATTTGGGGGTCTTTGATGGATTAAAAAACTAATCTGTCTGATTGGGGATTGTGTTTTAATTAAACCCCGTGCTGGGAGAACTTACTGTACCCCATCCACACTGGAGAAAAGAACATTTCTTAATGAACCATGCTGTATTCCAGTTTTATCTCGTTTCAGCTGTCAGTTCCACATACAGAATAGTTTAAGATATCACACTTCCTGCACAGTGGTGCAGTTGGTAGAGCTGTTGCCTTGCAGCAAGAAGGTTCTAGGTTAGATTCCCGGCCCCGGCCTTTCTGCATGGAGTTTGCATGTTCTCCCTGTGCATGGTGGGTTTTCTCCGGGTACTCCGGTTTCCTCCCACAGTTCAAAAACATGACTGTCAGGTTAATTGGTCTGTCTAAATTGCCCCTAGGTGTGAGTGTGCATGGTTGTTTGTCCTGTGTGTCTCTGTGTTGCCCTGCGACAGACTGGCGACCTGTCCAGGGCGAACCCCGCCTCTCGCCCGGAATGCTAGATGGAGATAGGCACCAGCACCTCCTGACCCCATTAAGGGACAAGGGTGTAAGAAAATGGATGGATGGACACTTCCTTATTTTATTTGGGTAAAGTAAAATGTTTTTCACGTATTTAACTCTTCTGGCCCATCTGTTTTCTGACGAGGCCACCTCTGAAGGCAGTTAATACAAATTTTGTGTTTAGGATAATTATAGTTACAACGAGTACAAATGAACACCAAACTTTACTAAATCTTTTTTGAAGTTTTGCATTGAGCTCTACTTTGTGTACCCCCAGTAAAATCCAATAATATACATTGAAGTTTGTGGTTGTAATGTGACAGAAAGTGAAATAGTTCTGGGGGTGTGACTATTTTTTGCAAGGCACTGTAGGTTCCTTGCAGTTTTTTTTTGCTGACATCATCCTCCCCTATGTAACTTTAACTCATCCTAATTTGGTCTAAGTACCCATGAGCCATTCTGACCAAAGCACATGCTGTTAAGGATCCAAACACTGATATCTGAGGACATTAAGTGTTGACAGCCGCTTCTGTACAGAGTATTTGTCAGACAGTTGAGAGGTTCAGTTAAACAGTATAGTAAGTATTTGTCATCGTTTCACCTGTTGTCTTTGCATGATTTGGGACAGACTCAGTGATTTAGCAACAGAACAGTGGAGGACAGAGTACATTTTAGAGACGACAGAGTTCAAACCAAGATGGATGAATTACTGGGTTAAATTGTTTCAGTTTAAAAATGTAGTAGATGAAACAGAATTAAAGGTCTTCATCAGTCAGGCTCTGATGACTTGACGAAGTGATCGCAGCTGTTGCACTGACTACATTTTTTTGCTGAATGATGACATGGGCTGTAAATGACAGTAGAATATGTTATTAAACACTCTTTAATATCATACTAATGAGTGTTTCTGTATATTTCTGTCCTGTAAATATCAGGACAGAAGTGACTACATTTTGTAATATTTTGCAGTACAAGATGTGAATGGTAGCTTTTTAAAAAATCCACCAAAATCCACACATAAATCCACAAAAAACTAGAAAATGCAGTTTAACAGCTTAGAGTTCAGACCTCTATCCTTCAAGATTTTTCTTCCCATGACTGAAACCTGTTGCGCAGAGGATTCTGGACAACAATCATGCAAACAAATGAAGACACCTAAGAGTAACTTTAATCTTTATATGTTCATTTGTTTAATAGATAATCACATTTTAGCTAAAGCATGATTGTTTTTCTGATTACAACATTCAAAACAGGAATAAACTGGTAAAAAAAAAAAATAAAAAAAAATTAATCCTGTCCGTAATAAAGAAATACAAGCACAGCACATAAAGGAGTCGTGTGCTATTACTTTATGATGGAATAAAGTACTGGAGATAATTTTTAAGAATTTCTCTATAAAAAAAATCCATCCACATTTAAGCCGGCTTAACTTTACAGGGTCACAAAGGGGTCATTGGGTGAGAGGCGGGGCAGATTCAGGACAGGTCATCAGTCTTCACAGAAACTGTCAAATGTAATGTACATTTTAAAACATTTTAAGGGTTAAATATAAAGGATAGTGTTCTCATATTCTTAAGTCATCTCTTCCAAATTCTCCTGTTTTGCAGAAAATAACATGTTTCAAAGGATGTATATCTTTTTACACGTGATGGATTAGATCTGAATGTGCCATTCTGAGAGTACTGCAAGTATGATTGATGAAAAACAAGAAGTTAACAAAAAAAAATTGTCAGGACCATATCCTGTTTGCGATTCATTGTGCAATAGATTTCACCCATATACAGAAAAACAACTAGATGTTCTGTTATATTATTAATTTTGGGAACAAAAAAGAGGAAAAGAGTGTCAACTTTAGACATTCAGTTGCTAATATTACGAAACCTGTGGCAATATTGACAAAAGTGAATTATGGGTTCAAAGTTTCAATACAATAATAACGGAGCAAACCATTACGCATAATCAGTTCATATACTGTTAACCAGTTGTAAACCAAGCATTGATATTCTTCATCC
Organism: Poecilia picta; assembly: GCA_033032245.1. NCBI lineage: Eukaryota > Metazoa > Chordata > Actinopteri > Cyprinodontiformes > Poeciliidae > Poecilia > Poecilia picta. Next base: position 25,757,758 of record CM065353.1, on the reverse strand, counting down.
AACAAACAAATATATCAAAATGTAATTAAATATTCATTTGCATTATTTGCATAACGTAATTTACAAGGAGTAATTGAATATGTGCTCTCCTTTAATTGAAAGCCAGCGCGGTAAAAATGAGGTTGGCCCTTTAAGAAATGTTATTCTGCCGCACGTGCTTGCCTTATAAGGGAGCAGCAACAAACTGTGACCGTTAGTTACCTTTGCTGCGCTCCGCATCGAGCTGCGCTATAAAAGCCTGCCTGGGGAGAAAAAACAGTTTTCCTAGACACTGACAAAGAACAAGGAGGACAGCGGCGTCAGAGGACGCAGTTGTTAACCTAGTTTTCCAGCTCTGTTTTAGAAAAGGACTTTCAATTGATGAGAGGCAGAAGAGCGAGTAAACACATTAAGATTAAGGTTGGTGACTTCACGTGCACTTCTGTGAGTTTTACGCAAAGATTTGGAATTTCTTTGTTGAGACGAAAATGACGTACCACATATTTCATCGCTTTTTGTCTTGTTGTTAGCATGTTGTGAGGCTAATTGTGTGAATCTGGAAGTGAGAAGAAGAAAAAACTGTTTTTTTTTATGTTGTAAGGAAAATGTTGTACTTTAATTGAACCAATGCAATTATCCGCAACTTTTCTTCATTTTTGCGTCGGTTGCTTAAACCAAGGGCGCATTTTACTTAAAATTAAGACGTTTTGCTCCTATAATGATAAATGTCACGTTTTTCTTTTTCTTGTAGCCTCTAATTTTCTATTTCGACAGCGTCTGAGTCGGACTCGACTTCAGACGGGAGTCTGTTAGATGCAAATAGCATCCGGTGAGGGATTACAAAAATAAAAGAGCTGCTGTTGCAAAGTCTTAATTTAATGCTAAAAACAGCTCCATAAAGGATCATAACTTGAAAAACAATGATTGTTGCTGCTTTATCTATTTACATATTTAGAACAACATGGTCTAATAAGAGACAGACGGGAATAAATCGCTCATAGAACATAGTTTATGTCAGGTTTAGCTTTAATTTGTAAGTTCATTCAGCTTTTTTGTTGCTTTAGTTTGTCTGACTTGACGAAACTGTTGGCCAGCGCCGCTAAACCAGATGACCGACAGTAACCCCAGTTCAACTGAACAATGAAACGAAGCGCAAAAGTCAGTCTGGAAGACGATTATATTTTATAATCTCATATCCTATTAAATACACCTACCGAAAACATTTCGTCAAAAGCGTTTGGCTCATGTCTGCTTTAATTAACTTACATTTAAGTAATTTTCACTCGACAAAAAAAAGTCACAGAGAATGTCTCTTTGTTTTTTTAAGATACTTATTTAATCTTTTCCACCCTGCGATATTTCGTTTGACATACATGCTTAATGCGATGCTGCCATGTCGTTGAAATACTGCGTTTTCAGATGTGCTAGGTTGGAGCCAAAAAAGTCGTTTTACATACAACATCGATGACTCTTTTTTTTATATACAAGAAAAAGAAAACAACTATATTGATCAGTTATCACTTTGAGGCGTTTTATGAGAGCTAAAAAGACAATGGCGTTGAAGAAAGGAGGAAAAAAACATTCTGTCTTAATGTGATGTAACACGTGAGCGAGGAAAGATGGTAAACAAGTATAAATGTGATTTTTGACATGTTTTATGCCACTAGAGGCGCCCTGGCTCTGCACCAGTCACTGAGCTAAAGAAACCCCTTTTTTTCTCTGCATACGACGTGTAGATTTCGACCCCGTATTTGTCTCGTTCAAATGCGTAATGGAGTCGAAAACAATTCGACGCTGCATCAAATAAAAAGGAGTCTTATGCTACAGTGGAAATTAGTAGGAATGATGGCAATACAGTCATCTTTGTTCCAATGGTTTTAGTTTAAAACGGATCGGCTCGTACGTTGAGAAAAACAACCGAATTCCGCATTTTTTTTATCAAGACACGACGACGGATTGTTAAATAAAAAAAGACACGGTGCCTGATATGGCTCGCTTTGTTATTCATGTCACATGACGCAGTAGCCTAAAATGTGGTCAGATTACTAATTTACAGAGATCTATGGAGCAGTTTTGCTGTGATTAACAGAATTTTGACTTGCTTACTTAGTAGTTGCCACCAAATCAAGTGACTCACTGGGGGGTGAAAAAGATGTATGAGCAACAGATAATGTGGCTGGATCACTGTGTTTGTTCATAGATCCCAAAGTTCCTGTTAGTTTTTATTATGAAATGTTGAGTATTTTCAGTGGATTTTGTTATACTTTGTACATTTTGTGCAAAGTAGGAACTGATTTTAGGACAAATATAGATGGACATTGTTGCATTGTTGATCTGTTAGTCTTTTTTGTTGGTTGGGGGGATTTTCACATCTGTTTCCCTTCAACATGTTTTTATCCAAAGTAATAAATTGAGAATGATTGAGTGCTAAAAGCAATCCTTGCATATTTTCTTTCCCTCAGTGAGTATTCATTCGACCCTGATAGTGGTTAAAAAAAGGGGAAAAAAAGACCAAAGTTATTTGATTTGGTCAAACAGCTTTGACCAAAAGTTATTTGGTCAAAGTTATTTGCTTTAAGACTATTTTTTTAATTGTTTTAAAGTAATAGAATGTTAGATTTTACAGCAGATCAACTAATCAGTATGACCCAATATGTTTGAACATCACCGTCCTTGACTTCACCGTGCTATGGTCCCACTGTCCACTGCAGCCAATCAGCTTTAATCTGTATAAAGGACATTATGCGTGGAAAACAGGACGGCCTCGATTCTTCTGCCAATGAAACGTGAAGTTTCACCACCTAACTCCAAAAAACTTGGAACATGCTGAATGAAATACAGTCTAAGTTTGTACGGAGAGAGCATTCGGGTTTCCTTTATAATTTTATACAGATTGGATTAGTGAGATGCACCATTCCTCTTGTCTAGGTGAAAGGTCAACATAATGTCAGTGCCATGTATAAAGAGTTCTTACTAGAAGAGTTTACGTTTCTAGATTGATGAATAACATCAAGATACAAATCGTTTTCAAAGAAATAAGATCCCATTTCACTTTAAAAATAAAGCTGTTTAATTATTAATACTGTAAAGAATAAACAAGAAGAAAACAATGAGTTGAAGCCATTCCTAAATTTTGAATTCATATCAAAAGGAACATCATATTTGATTCTGAGGTGTTATCTGGCTGTAGCCAGTGAAGATAACAGAATCTACTGAAAACTTTTCATGGGCTCAATCCTCCCCCCACCCTGGCTCCCCCATCCTCTCCCCACCCACTCATCCTCACAGATGAAGTGCTTGAGCTTTGGACAGAAGAGTTTACATTAAGTGGAGCTGAATTTGCAAGAGTTGGCAGCCGTCTTCCAGTCGGTTGGCTGAATTTTGCCGAGCCTTGCTGGTATTTTGGCAGCGCTGTGTTTCAGGTCAGAGGAGTTTTGTTCCAACAGGTGAATGTTCTGGTGTTTTACTGTAGTTTGCCTCTAATGGGTTAATTTTAAGATTATTTGCTCTTCCAAGAAATGCTTGTCATCCAATTTGAGCCTTCCTCTTGCTGTTTTTTCCCCTCTTATTTTTGTGCGTGTCTTTGGTCGTCTTCTACAGATGTAATCACTTTCTGTTCTGTTTTCAAATCCATTTTTCTGCGTGAGAGCATCCTCTTTAATTGACCGCTGTTTTCTTTCACAAGAACACAGCTAAATTAAAGAGGCTTAACATGCGTCTGTTATAGCCGCATAACTATTTCTCCACGACAAGAAAGTGTAAATGAATGGTTTGATATCTGTTTTTGAGTCATCTCTGTGTTTTATGTTGGTTGTGTTTGACCCTGTGTTTTTTTGTGTGTTTGTGGGTTTCTTTTGTGTTTTCTCAGTGAGGAGCTGGAGTTGGCTCGTTGAGGTTAGGCAGACGGCAACATGGCGGTCTCCACTCAGCTGGGTCTACTGCTATGGAAGAACTTCGCCTACAGACGACGACAAACCGTAAGTGGTCTGTTAATCACTGATTTGAACGAATCATAAACTCAGCTGGAAGTTATGACTGATTATTACGTCTGTTATTTTTCTAAATCCTACTCTTTCTGTGAAATTGTCAGTTTTTGAGCACACATTTTTAAGTGTGTCTATTTAATATTTAGAGATGCAACAAGGGGCAATAAATGTGGAGCCAAATTTTGCTCTGATTTATCTGTGGACAGCCGAGTCAATATGAAATAAAAAAATATTTATTTGAACACATTAAACTAAACAGTTTTTAAACGGATGCATTTTTTAACGTTTCTTACTCTTATATTAACCTGGACTACCTTAAAACCTATATTGCATTGCTTTATGCACTTGGAGCAAACAAAAAATATAATACAGTTTAGAATGAAAATTATAGTAACAAAATTAAGATGAAAAAAATAGGAAATGCAAAACACATTGCATAAGTTAGGGACATGCTTGATGTATTTTCTTTTTTTATCTTTTAAACAAATCTTTAAGATGTAAAACCTGGATTGGGCAAATCAGACTTTAAGAAATTCCCAAAAATGCATGAGGAAAGAATAGTCGATGCGTCTACTAATATTAATTTTATTTAAATAATTATACAAAATGTTGAACAATTTCCCCAACACCGCTTGAACTCATTCACATTTCCAGCTGGTTGACTTTAAATCCAAAGTTTTTTCTTGTGTGCTTACTCAGACGTATTGCTCCCATAAGTGGGTAGAGAGGGAATGATGTTATTGCCCTCTGAGACGTTTGGATTGAAAAGTGTTACAGTGTGGAGACTGACTGAGTCAGAGATAGATGTGAGGATGACACAATCATCGGTTAGATCTATTTATCTGGCTAATATGTGCCGGTTGATGCCCACACGCTCAAAGTTATGCAAATTAAATTCAGTCTGACAAGTTAACATAAGTGCTCCTTTATACAGAGGGGGGTGAGTTAGTCTGCATACAATTAGGTCACTTCTCAGCTCCTCGAAGTGGCAGCTGTGGCCGCGTGACTTCCTCAACAGTCTCCTCTGACAAAAGGAATACAGTGCATATTGTTGAGACAGCAGCTCTGTTCTTCATCCGTCACACTGCATGTCTGACCTGCTGCGTCAAGTGGGCAGCTGAAGCTCAAAGGCCATATGGTGCGGACGGAAAATCCCATACAGATCTCCCCGTCTCTGTCTCGCTCTCTAGCAGCTTATCAAGCAATTTACTTTACGTAGATTCATGGTGAGATTCAATGTTTGTAAAGTAAAACAGTCAAATGTACTCAAAACGTACCTTTTCTCGAATCAAATACTGGAAATGAGGCAAAGGAATCTACAACGACTGAAGAACAAATGAAGAGAATCAGTCAGGAGCTGATTAACTCATGAGTCGTGATTTGTGTCTAGAAATGATTAACGCCTTCCCATCATCCTTTGTCCCTTAGATCCAGCTGCTGATTGAAATCATTTGGCCCTTGTTCATCTTCTTCATCCTGATATCAGTCCGGATGTATTATCCTCCCTATGAACAACATGAATGTAAGTAAAAAGAATGTTTATATGGAAACATCACTTGACAACTTTATTCAGAAGCTGTAAACCTTTTCAGGGAAATGCAATGTTTTGCTACCCACACAAATGTTTAATTTAAGTTAAATTTGAGGACCTAATATAGAACCTTGTAGTACACCGCAGGTAACCTTCAGTGAATTAGATTAAACTTTATTCACTACCAGTATTGTACTAACAAAACACATGTTGAAGAATGTTATTTTAAAATGATAAAGAGGATGCTGTATCACTGAATTGTTCCATTATGCTATTTTTAGGGAAAACATTTGATTCTCAGAAAGATCAACATGGTAGTCATCTGAGGTCCTTGTTATTGACGCACAAGGTCTACTTTGTCAATATTTGTTTGCACTATGTGAATCTGTGACTAAACCATCAGCTGCAGGAAAAGTGCAGCCGCTTTCTCAACCTTCTGCCACGTAACAGTTCAGCGACAGAAAGCATCTAAAAGTTAATAAAATGAGTAACACATAGCATGTCAAAAAGGCTCCAACCTGCAAAATTAAACCGAGCCGACAAAGTGCAGAAGTGTCGAACCTCTTCGACTCCCTTTCTACTATTTTATGAATAGCTTTTTATTTGTACATTTGAAACAACTGCTACGGCAAAATAAAGAAACTAGGTTATTATTGAGGTTATTTGCGAGGAATACCATGTATCTCGTTATTATTTACAGTTTGCTTACGTTTTACCTATTCTGGAATTTAACTTATTATGAAAAATGTTTGCTTTTTTCCCCAGGTCACTTTCCTAACAAGGCCATGCCCTCAGCAGGTACCCTGCCCTGGGTACAAGGCATTATCTGTAATGCCAACAATCCCTGCTTTCGTAATCCGACCCCTGGAGAGACTCCAGGCATAGTTGGAAATTTTAATGACTCCATGTAAGTAAAGTGGCTAAGAAATGCTTTTCTTTATGCTGTTTAGTATAAAGAACAGCATAACTATTAACATTTGTTCAGAACTGCAGAATTTGTTTTTATTATTTAGAAGACATCTTTGTGTCTTTTTGAAGCTTCTAAGAGCATTGTGTAATTGTGTTTTTCCTCTTGCTGTCGGCACCAGAATTTCCCGTCTGTTTAACGATGCCAAGAAGATCCTTCTGTACACCCAGAACGATAAGAGCTACGAAGGCTACAGGGGAATGCTGGGAGCCCTCAGAAAGCTTCAGAAGAACCCTGCCCGTAAGGACACACCTTTAATTATCTGCTTGTTGTGTCTTCCAGTTGAGAAGTGCCCTACTTTCAGTCTCACTGGGGAGTTCTTATCGTTTTCTCACCATTCATCAGCTGCAGCACCTGTGTAACTCAAACTTATTGGAGCCCAAGGTTATAAGTCCAATCTAGCATTCACTGTAGGTACAAATTAATTGCAATGAATAGTGTCATATAAAAGATAGACTAAGTTTGCAGTTTATTAGCCAGTGTTGCAAGTAATCACCACCACACTCCATCAGCATTGGTGGGCTGGTAGGGAGGGACGGTCTGCTTGTACGTGCTTGTCAGTGGTACAGAACAGGAAATGTTTGAAACTTTAGACTCCACCCTGGCATACAAAATGTAATCAACGCATAGATTGGCTAGTTTGTTTTCACTACACTGTCCCTGCTTCCTGTCCCAGTTTAGTTACAGGCAGTCTGCTGTGGATAACAGCAGAATAATAACAGTAAAAGTCATTCAGGTTTTTACTGGAACAGTTAAGGATTTATGATGAAAGTAAAATGAAATACATTAAACCTTTTCTGTCTCTGATTTAAACAGCTTTAGTTTTTTTTATTAATTTAATCAACAACAATGAAAGGAAGAAAAACAGAACTGTGAGGATTTGGGTTTTTGTGTGTATTTTGGTATTAATTGAATCTCTGTGTCTACCCCTTGATTTCCAGCTGTCCCTTGTTTCCCCTGATTATCCTCTGTGTATTTAACCCCACTTGTGTCACCTGCTCCCTGTTGTGTGTCTAAGGTTCTGTGTTCCCGGTGCTACCAGTGTCTCTGTGTTTCTTTGCCTCATCTCTCACCTGTGCTGCCTGGATTTCTATTCTCCTACTTGTTTGGCATTAAAATCATCACTTCTCACAAATACCTGGGTCCACAACGTCCTAGCCTCACCATCTACAACTCCAATTCATGACAAGAACAATATGTAAAATGGTCTAGTAGAATTGCAAAAGGCCAAAATAGGATTTTTCAGTCATATAGTGCTCAAAAAATATTTCCTGCATTTGTTAGTTTCCTGCTTCAAACATTGCCAGATCCCAGTTATTGATTATCTCGTTTGAAATGCGTTTGGTTGTAAGATGTGAAACAAATTGAGCAGGATGCATCTGAAATATTTTTATTGGCTCAGAAAGCTTCTGTGCACTTTATCACAAATGATTTCTAAAGTTAAACCATATTTCTTACTGCATTTGTCTGAAATCCGCAAGGGAGAATGCACTTATGCAGAGATGTCTCTAACAGGATGCATCGCTAAGCAGCTCAAATGGGAAGTTTTCTCGGAAATGGCAGCCTAGATCAAAGTGTTTTCTGCATAATCTCACTCACTTCTGTTGCTGATAACAGCATTGAGCCACTTTGAAGATGTAAAAAAAGAAACAAAAAAAAAAACACATCACTTGTTGACATATACAGCACATTCCACACTTACTAGCAGCTCTTAAAGACATAAATAAATCTTTCAATACAGAAGCATAACCTCATACAATTTATATGTAAAATAAAGCCGTTAAACTGAAAACATTAGTCTGTAAAAAAAATTCCCCAATGACTCTCCTAGTGATTCCTATGAAATACAAGTACCTAAATATATTTTATATTTTTTCCAGGGTATAACTACAACATTGTACTATTCAAAATGGGAAGTACAAGAGAACATGCAATTTAATTAAGACTGATATGTATTAATGTTGTTAGCTGCAAAAAAGAAGCTACTTACCAAGATTTGGAGCAAAAACTGAAAAATTTTAAAATGACCAAATCTGAGGCAAGAGTTGAAGAAAGAGCTTGTTTAGTCACTGAGCATTGTGTGAAGGATGGTACAAATTGTCCACAGTTAACAGCACTGTCTTCAGTGCTAATTTATGCTTCAGCAGTGAACTAAAGTGTTTTGTTTTTTTATTATTATTAATTTTACACATATTTTATACATATTTACAGAGAGTAGATGTGGAGTGCGCTGTGTGGAAATAAAGTGGAAAAAAAAACTTTTTAATTTCATCAGAATTATAGTGACATGATCTCCTGAGTAATCGTGTAGTTCACTGGGAGTTGCAGCTTCCCAGTGGGACGCCGATTAGGCTCCATTAAAGCTCCCTGACCGTTAACCGCTGAGGGTTTAAGTCATTAATACTCACACAGAGCTGGCAGAGGCACTCAGGGGCACATGAACAGCTATATTTGGAGAAGAAATCTGGTGCCAAAATATTGATATAAATATATATATAATCTTAAATCAGAAATTTCAAAGGACCCACACATTTCAGGACAATCTTTTTTCAGTCACATGTCTCTTGAAAAACACTCTGTTCTCTTTCACTTCCTCCCTTGGGTGTTTCAGTCAAAGCCAAGTGTTTCCTGTGGCTGTTGGTTTAGATGTCATTTGATCTGTATGCACAAAGGAACAACATGGAGAACCATAAGCAGTGGAGTTCGGAAGCACATATGATTTAAAGAAAATCATATGCTTTAAAGCTAAAATATAGCATTTAATTTCATACAGTATTACAGAACATCGGAAAAGGAAGTATAAGAGTAGCAACATCTTCTCCTTTTGTGAAACTGTTGTTTATGCTGTTAAAAAATCTGTTCCTCTTTTTTGTTTATAATTCTCCAAACTGTCTTCATAAGTCCACAAAAAGAATAAAAAAATCACTACAGTAAAAATAAAAAGAAAATCGTTTCCTCAAGAAATGCTGAATGCAAGAAAAGTTAGTGAGGGAGCCAGTTTGAGACAGAAGGGATAAAGTATTTGGACCAAAGTTGGACGCCCCGGAGTAACCTCTGCAGACTATTAAATTCAGCGCCCAGTGGAAGCAGGAACAGTCTGTATTTTTGTGTGCTTGTGTGCATCTCTGGTACTGTTCAGCTGACTCGGGCTGGTTTCAGGAAGGGTTCAGCTTCTTGGGAATGCAGCAAAACACAAAGAGCTTTCAAACTGCGGGGAAGATGAATTGTGTGTGTATTTGGAGACTCATCAGTATTCAAATGCTTGAAGTGGTTCGTAATAGTAAGATAAAGTCAGAGATTCATTTCATATGTTGGCTCATTGTAATGTGTTACTCCCCATTTCATTTTGCAACTTTGAATCCCCCCCGAAACATTTGGACAAACATTCTGCATTGTTGAATCTGGCAACTCCCTTTTATGAAATACCAATAATATTCCACTCAGCACATTTCTTTGCAACCTAAAACGTTTGCAGCTTCCTCCTGTTCTCTCTTCTGTCGTTTCCAAGATGATTTTTAAATCTGAAAGTTTAACTCTATCACCCATGCAATTTTGTTTCCCTTCCTCCCCAGGATTCAAGCTGAAAGACTTCTTGAGAGACGACGAAACGCTTTCTCACTTTCTGCACCACAACGCATCGCTCTCTCATCACACGTTGAAGCAAATTTTGGAGGCTGACGTCAATTTGGAGAAGGTAAAATATTAGGATTGTTGCAGATAAATCACAGCGGTTGTGCATAAATCTAATGACCTTGGCTTTGCAGTATCTGTTGGACTAAAGGATTCAACCAGAGCACAGCTAAGCCCTTAATACCTGGGGGGGGTGGAAGTACATTGGGTCGGGGGTTGGATGGATGGATGTACAAGCTATTGAGCAGTAGTCCCTGTCAAATTTGTTGTTTTTCCCTGTATGTTTATCATGATTTTTTTCCCCTTACATCAAATTTTCTGTTGTTCCCTTAGCTGAAAATATGAACTGTTTTTTCTTCAGGGTCCATTTCTTCTTGTTGCGTGTTAAAAGGAAATTCTCTAAGCTTATCCTCTTCCTTCCATATGAGCTATATCGGAATAACTCGAACCGCGTTCTCTTACCGATTCTCCGGCCCTTCGTTCGCCTCTGCTCTGCGGCTGCAGTCACATGATTGCTTCGTCTTTCATCCCTCCTCCCTCCCAGTTCCCCTCACGTGCAGAGACAGAGGCTTTAAATCAAAAACACGTTACACCATCTGATTCTACCACCCCTCCGCCCTGCTGCCCCCTTCTACCAGGCGCTCATTGATCACAGATGGGAACGTCTCATAGATCACGTAGCTCGTCAGGAACATCGCTCCGCCGTAGGAATGACAATTATGAGACTGTTCACATTGCTTCTGTTGACATATAATGTAATATAATAATAGAATATTTTATTCTGCAGCGAAAAGGTGAATACACACACAGGCCGACATTATGTTTCTTGAAGGAAAACATGTTTTGAATTCTCTGTCTGTCAATTAGTATGATTCCCAATCCTCCCAACCGGCTTTAAGCCGTGATGTTTTTTCCAGTGAACAGATTAACAGCTGTGTTATGTGTGTGTTTGTGCAATTGTGTGCGCGCGCCTGTGTTATGTTGTCTAATAGATGGGATAGCACAGAGCGGTCAAGGACGTTTGGAAGCAGGCGAAGGGAGCTTCTCTTGCTCACAAACACACACATCTTGACTCTGTCGCCAAAAAAAAAAAAAGAGCCTCTGTTCCCTGTAGGTTCCAGAAAAGGACGTTGTGTTACTTCACCTTTCTGCGATTTCTCCTACTGAAACATAGCACTTTTCTTTTCTCCAGAGCAGGCGGGGAGATAAACAGTAACAAAACAAATTATGATGAAATTGGTTTCTTGGAAGTCTGAATACATTGTTTGTCCCGGTATATTACCAGTCCTTCTTTGCTGTTTTCTGCTGATTTTCTTCAGTTTGTCCAATCTAAGGACTTTTTTTTCCTATTAGCGAAAGACGATATCCAGCTGCCTAGTGAAGCAAACATTTTGATGCAACATTGCTTTCTATGTAAAACATGTGGCAAAATGTTATATTAAATATTTAATATTTGTGTCTCTGAAATGTTATGGACATTTGAAGATTATTTTTGTCAGACTGGACTGGAATTTAAAACTTCAATCTGTATGTTAAAATCTCCAAAATGCAAAGTATTTTGTGGAATCCAGCAGTTTTATTGTTGCTAGGTGAAAAACCGCAAGTTTGTATTGTTAGGCTATTTTTTGTGTATTTTAAGAGGAATACATTGGACTGTTTTTGATCTTTTGAATTTAAATAGTTTTGTTTCTGTATTTCAGGTGCTCACAAAAGGTTTTGGATTCCATCTCAGAGATCTTTGCAACGCTACACCGCTGGAGGAGTTTGTCCACATTGCAGACCGTAACGTGTCCCACTTGACTCAAGAGATCATCTGCAAATCATCCAGTAACTGGCTGAACAAGGCTCAGGACCATTTCCTCTCCAATTTGGACTTTCTGAAACCGATTTGGGTGAGTTTGATTCATTTTTTGAGTTAAGTTTGAATTTTGATATCATGATAAAACTATTTCCCCCCCGTTCATAATTATGAGTATTTATTCTAATGGCCAATAGGTTAATCATTTTGTGTGGTGCAGTAAAATGTTCTTTTTTTGTACTTCAGAATGTTATCATTACAAAGGATTGGCCCAGATTTGATAAAAAAACTCCTGACATCTAGATGTTTTTCTTGTATAAGAAATCTTTTCTTTACAACAATTTCCTCCCTTTCCTGTTTGATGTCGACTCCTCTGTTCACAAACAGTCTCCCCCTTCCCATAAACTTTTGACCTGTATACAAATCATTATGAGGAAGGATGGCAAAAGGTGAACAAAACAGTTTGAAGTTCAGAACTTCAAAGCAACAACAAAAAGTCAAGAATTTCGTCAAAAGTCAATATAAAACATAGTGATGCTCATTAGGGTTTGTTCTTTCAGGTTTCTTATTATTTCAGCATAGAGAAAAAAGCATGCCTTGTTGATGACATGCGGACAAGCACTCACTAATATAGGATATGATTCCCAGAAAACAAACTTTGTCCTCAAAACTGAGTCCAAACTTTGCGAAACCCTTTTGATGCAATCGTGGATAATCTTTTCAACATGGGCAAAAAATGTTGTATGAGGGCAAAAACTCTTGCAACACTCCCAAATTTTCTCACATCTCTTCCCTGATTGTGAAAATCTGTAACAGGGAGGAGGAAAGAAATTATAGATTAGAAGTAAGACAAAAGCGAACAAGTTGGGAAGAGAAAGTTGAGAGTTCACTGGAGTATTGTTGGTTTTTCCCTAGAAGGCTGTTCTCTTTTCATTGGCACCTGTGCTTTATCAAATGTCCGACATTCCAGCACCCTGCAGCCTACAGTGATAAGAGCTCTCAATCACGCATTCAAACACCGGCGTACCCAGACTGCACACGAAAAAAAAGAGCTCGAATCCCCTTAAACATTTTTTTCCTTGCCTCCCTGTCTTTATAATTTTCATTATCACAACCTTCATTTTGCCTCACTTCTTACAATTTCATGAGAGTTTATCTTGTCTAATTGAACAAACAAGGAAAAACTCCTCATCCAGAGAACTTTTGTAGTAAAAAGAAAGAAAGAAGTCATTATTTTAGAAAGATGAACTAAGAATTATCCATTGTCTTTGGCAGAAGGATGTGAGTTCAGACCCCAAAGCTGTCCAAGATGTCTCAGCTGCGACCAACAACCTCCTGGAGAGCCTCGGCGTGCTTGGCGTTGAGGTAAATGAACTGCTGACATGTACAGAGAGCACCACCCACACAGTACCACATGCAAACACGACATCCTAATTATTTGTATCCAAAGTTCAGTTGTCATGTTTGTGACTGAAATCAATTCCTAACCACACAGATAAACTGTCAGAATTCAACCAAAGGTAATGGTGTAGCAATTTCTATGTGTAGATTTGGTCAATATTTCTGAGTAGAAACGATGTAAAGGCCAAAAGACACGCAAGTTCATTAATACAACCAACTGCCGCACCCCACCCCAAACAATTTTTATTATCATTTTGATATTCTTTTTTGTAATTTATATTAGTGAAATAGTGAAAAACTTGTTAAATATATTCCAACAAAGTTGAATGCTAACCTTTTGCCTCCCAACCACAGCTAAGATGTCCCCTTCATATGCAATGGCTGCCTCAAATATTGGTTTCACAATTAGCCTTGTCGCTAAGGTAGCAGACCTCCAACTCAGAAACTCAACCACATGACTTCCAGAAGACACTAACTATACCATATTGAGATATTTATTGTCAAAACAACCATCAAAACCTTATACCTCTCTGAATAATAAAAGAAATTCAGAAGCAACATCTTACATTTTTCACACTACTTGAGTAAAAATTAAACTCTTTTAATGACTAATATTAAACACCCTCTTACATCAAGAGTTAACCTGACAGAGAACCATTTACAACTGGAACTATGTCTTTTGTTCTTCAATAAAAGTAACCGGAGTACATGACAGACTTGACTCAGTGAAACATTAAGTGTACCATCACTGACGCTGCACGTAGCAGAAAACCATGAAGAGCCACATGTCTGACCCCATCTAGTGTAACCGAGTCTGCAGTGTTGGAGTGCAATGAGAAATCAGAGATGCAGCAATAGGTTGAGCATGCTCACCATAACACAACCCCCTTTTCTCTCAGGCTCAGGCTTTGCTGATCTGACAAAACATAAAGACCCAGCTGTCTGTTGTGTGTGTGTGTGTGTGGGTGTGCATGTGCATGTGCATGCGTGAGTGTATGTTGAGGCTTCCTGTCTAAGCAGCTGACAGATCTCTAAAGAACCGCTATTTTCTTCCTTTACCAGTGAAAATGTTGTAACTTTGAGTCAGAATTTCCTTTGCCCTCTTTGCACAATATTTAATTCCTCTTTTTTATTGGAACAGTGTAAAGGTGAAACTTTTGACATAATTATTAGAATTTATTTATTAGAATTTAGCAGCCGTGATCAGCTGATATGCAAGCAATGGCATGTTGTTGCTAACAAAATGCAGGAGACCAATATAATTTGGTCTCCTGCAAAGACCAAATTATCTTTTTTTATTTTATCTTTTTAATTAAAGATAAAATTAATTAGATAATAAAGATTTAATCAGATAATTAAATCTTTATTATCTAACTTAAAGCAGTTCCTCATAGTTTGCAGTAATGCTGCATACTGGTCACTTACTTTAGCTTTTTTTTTCAAATTGCAACATTTCAAGAAAAACTAAAGTGAATTGAGTTACTGAAAAATGTACTTTTTCAATCATTTTACATTGTTTTGGACAGAATGCTGTCCATTTCAGGGCTAACAAAAGAGATTATTATAAATCTTTTTAACACCTTGATAAAGTCCTGGTATATAAAAAAATACTCAACACAACATAGATCAATTCCAGGATCAAGCTGGTTGTTTTCTTGCTGTTCTGCGTGTATGTGTTTTGAAAGGGCTACGTGTGAGAACTTCATTCGAGTCATCAGATGGACATTTTCCAGCCAGTCACCCCCTAATACAGCAGTAGAAAGGGAATCAGTGTTCAGTTTTTCTGCTGACCATTATTTTGCTTTCCTCACTGCTCTTCTTATCAAAACAACCTCAGATAGCCTCATTTGCCATTCCTGGTGGAAAAAACTAAATTTCCCCTACAACGCATCCTTTGCAGTTTTATTGCATTTCCAGCAAAAAATCAAGCCAAAAAAAAGTCTTGCATTCTCCAAAACACATCAAATGTTAACTTGATATACTCTGATTTCTTGGAAAAATGTGTTGAGTATCTGTTATGCTTGTTAAAATTGTATTGTGTGATCAGCCTTTGAGCTGCTCTTGTCTACATAGCTGGGTGCTGGAGTGGAAACTTGAACTTTAATAACCTCACAGAGGCCGTGTGCTGAGGTTACTCTGGGACAATTCTGTTATTCTGCCTATCTGCTTGCCTGCCTGGCTGCCTGGCTGCCTATCTGCATCCCAATTTTATTTTCCATGTGCGTGCAAGTGCAGCACATCTACATTCTTGTATATAGCAGGTATTACTCATCGTGCCACCTCGCCAAGATAGCGTGGGTGTTCGTCTTGAAGGGAATGACAAGGGAAATCATCTTCTTCCCAAGAAAAACGCTCATTCACACAGACCTACAAACACAGTTTTGGCGTCCAAAGTCACCTACATGCACATGGTGATAAAGAGACGCGTCACTTAGAAGGTTGCACTTTGTTTGTGTGAGGAAGGTTGTGGCGAAGAGGATGTTGGCACTCTTAAGTGGAACGACAAATGTAAGCATCTGCCACAACACACAGAAAACCTCATGAGCAGTGAGTGTAAAATAGCATGCGGCATTTGTACACACACACGCCATGCACTATTTCAGATTAAACTGCAGGAAACGAAGTTACCCTGATGTAGAGTCTGGCTCTCACTTTCTCAAGTTTTGAATATCTGTTTTAAGTGCCATGGGCAAAAATAGACCCATAAATGTATGAATACGTAAACAGCACTGTTTTCTGTTATGTGACAACCAAGAAACACTGCATGTTTGCATATCATCTTGCCCATATGTGCCTGTGCGTGCATGTGTTTCTTTGTCGGCGAGTGCAGAGTTGCGAATAAATGTCAGGATAATAGCGCTCTACTTGTGGAGCCAGCAGAGGTTTGCCTGTTGGAAGAAATGACCGAGAGTAACCTCTCTTTGTTCTCAACCCTCCCTCTGGTTTCAACTCCTGCTTCTAACACAGCCACTTTAATTCTTTCTTTCTCTCTTTCTTCTTTCTTTTTTCCCTTTCCTGTCTTTTTTTCTTTCTCTCTTTCCTCTCTCACTTTCTTTCTTTGTTTCTTATCGGGTATAGTTCTTACCCCTCCATCCTTCCACCCATACTTGCTAAATGGGTGAGATCTCCCTGTTATTCATCCTTCTTTCATTCCTTTCTTGTCACGAGTTGAATCCCTGATTACATGTCTAGTTGAACAGCTGGGAAACATAGTTAAACCTGTGCCGACTTGTCACTTGATCTATGGTAACCTTGCTGTGCGGTGAACCCGGTGATGTCAGAACGCATATGACTGCTGAGTGCTGACGGTACAAATCCCGCTTCCCATTTCTCACACTGAAGAAAACCAAAATGTGACAAAAACTAAATTGCTCTCCGTTGGAGACAAACACAGCTACAGAGTTTATGCCAATTTCAGACAAAGGCAGCAATTCAAACAGAAGTTCTTTTCACGCATTATCAAGAAATCCTCGAACAAAGAGGAGGGCTGTGTGCTGTTTTGTTCCAAACATCAGGATTCTTTCCAGTTTTTAACACACATATTTCTACCTCTGTGTTGGCATACAAGTATCATTTTGTGAGTTGTTGATTTGCTGCAGAGCAACAACATTGTTGCTGTGGCATAAACACTTGGCATGATAGTGGTTTCTGATGGAAGACGGTGTGCTGAGTCGCATTACGTGTTATCTAAGCTCTTCCCTTAAAAGCGGCGCAGACCCTCTCACACACGCACGCTCAGAAGACTGGGAACAGCAGTTAAATTTATCTTAGTCGGGCAGATGGTCAAGTGTTAAGTGTCTCCACCCCTCAGAGCTGAGCTTTTCTACATGTATCGAATGTACACGCACTGTGCGCATGACGACTGTTTTAAATTGAGCTGTGGGAAACGATAACCTGAAAGATGTGGATTTTTATGACTCGCATCTTGACTGCCAATTCAGTACAGGAGAAACTGAGACTTTTGAGGTTTCCTGAAGGTGTGAAAAAAGGTGTGAAAAATTGGGGGAAACTGAAACCGTAAGCACAGAGAAAAAATAAATAAAATAAAACGGTGAGATAGTCTTTTTTTATGCCCAAAAGGGACTAATTTTGGGCATAAATTTTGACTAAAATCATCTATTTTTAAAAACATGGGAAAAAAACAACTCACAGATATTGAAAAAAGCTAACTTGGAGTTTGCACCCCATATAAAATTATGGGGTGCAAAAACTGACCAGAAAAATATCTGACTTCTGAATTTCCAACTGGTCGGTCATCAATAAGTAACAATTGTGCTGAAAATGACCAACTTATAATCACAATTAAAAAATAGCACAAGTAAAAACATGACTAAACTATGCTTTCTAAGTGAATCCATCAGTTTTAATATTTGGAATTAGCTTTACTCTCTCCTTAAGCTTAATGTTTGTGTCTCTCTCGACAGCTTGCCAGCATGAAGAGCTGGAAAGACATGAGGAAGGAGATCCTGTATCTGACTGCAAACTCAACAGGTTCTCCGAAGCAGATGTACCAGGCCGTGTCACGTATCGTTTGCGGACATCCAGAGGGAGGCGGCCTGAAGATCAAATCCCTCAACTGGTACGAAGACAACAATTATAAGGCTCTGTTCGGACACCACGGCAACGACAGCGACAGTGAGCCCATCTCCACCTATGATAACTCTTCAAGTAAGCATCCTTATATTTGTTTTAAATATAAAAGAGTTGTTTGCTCCCAATTTTTATCTGTTCAATACTCAAACTGTGGTTTGTGTTTCTGTTTTAGCTCCTTACTGTAACAACCTAATGAAGAGTCTGGAGTCCAGCCCCATTTCCAGGATGATCTGGAGAGCCCTCAAACCTCTTTTGATGGGGAAGATTCTGTACACCCCAGACACTCCAGCAACACAGAGGATCATTCACGAGGTACAACAGATCCCTCGCAGTAAAGCTCATTATCAGAATACCTCTAGTAAGAAAAAGTTGACATAAAAGCTTTAATTTTGCAGGTCAACAAGACCTTCCAGGAGCTCGGGGTGCTGAGAGATCTGGGCGGCATGTGGGAAGAAATGAAACCTAAATTTTGGAGCTTCATGGAGAGCAGCGACGAGATGGACTTAGTCAGGGTGAGTATGTACACTGACATCATTTCTGCAGACAAAACATGGCTGTGTTCCTTCCTGTTCGGCCCCCAAAAAAATCAGACACCTTGAGGGCATGTATGTGATTATTTATCCTGAGTGAGTTTTTCTTTTTGGGTCACTTTCAAGTTCTAGGGCAGCAAAGAAAGATGGATAATAATAAAAATAATAATAAAACCGATCCTAAAAACAGACATGTTCTAAGTACAAAATCAAACCCTACATTCTCTGAATACATTAATATCAGAGAGTCAACCACACAGAGCTATTGCTACCCTTCCTCAGTTTAGATGAGCAGCTTTTAGTGAGCATAGAGCTCATAATGTGGTTGTTTTATTGATGGAAACCTTTACCCAATTTTCACCACCTTCTTTCCTTAACAAACTGCTTAAACACCACCTCCACCTAGTGGTGTATGCTTGTAAATTACCTTGTACATTTTTCTAGGAGTTAAAGATAACAAACTTCTATTATTGTTGTTTCTGTTCGTAATGTATTTATTGTAGAAGCCCACACCCCTGGGTACTTTTTTAACATTCAAACAAAGATGTTTTCTCAATAAAAAAAAAAGATGAGCTTGTGAAAAGTACTTTCTTATTATATTTATCAGAGGAACATGAATCAGAACAATTCACTTGCAATTGGTAGAAAATAGAGCACAAAACAGCTGCTCTCTGAAACCGATAGGCTAAAGTAATGCAGTAACCATTCAGAGGTTTTCCTTTTTTGCAGTTACTTGACATAAATCATCTAAACTATTCTGTTTTTCTTCCAGTCCCTGCTCCAAAGCAACACCGGTGCCGCTTTCCTGGACGCTCAGCTCAGTGAGACCGAATGGAGTGTGTCCGATGTGGCGGACTTTCTTACAAAAGTCTCAGAGGACCGCAGGCCTTCGGGGTCAGCTTACACATGGAGAGATGCGTTCAATGAAACCGACCGTGCCATAAAGACTATTTCACAGTTCATGGAGGTTAGTGACTTACAAATTTTATGTTATTATTTCATTGCAATTCAACAAAACAGAAATCTAGACCATTAGACTACATTTTTACATAATCCTTTTTTTTTTTTACAGTGTTTAATTGGGAAATTATGTTGCTGTTAGTTTAAGATCCTGTCAGTAAATCAGAGATTCATGGCTCTTGAAGTAGTCTGTAAAAACTTTCTCTGTCTTTGGATAAAACCAATAAGAAAACCAACGACTGGGGAAAAGGGCGTTAAATGCTGATTATCTTTTTAGGTCGTCTCCCTGTAAAATCGTCATTAGTTTTTCCAACGGTTATGCTTGACCTCAAATACCAGCACAGCTGTTGATACAAACCTTGAAATTAAATCTAAATGTTCTTCTGCTTCACATGCTTCATCAAACTAACTCAAAGCCATGTGATCTGTATCACTTAAATAAAACAAGGTCAGCCATAAATCCTCCCACTGTTAGTCAGTGCTTATTCTCTGTACTTGTTTTGTTCTCAGGAAAGTTCCTTAAATATCCGCTTCCACCTTCATAATGATCTATTTCTTCTCCTGTCATGTTTGATCACGTATATTTTAAGTTATTAGTCTTCCATTTCCTTCTAACAGTCTGTAGATTAAAAACAAATATAATCAGTTATGTATCCATTTCACAACTTTTACAGCTTCTCTGACTAATGTTCCACTCCAAACAACCCAGTGACCTACTGACTTTCTTTAAGGAGATCCTATAATCTATATACACAGTTGTTTGTTGCAGTAAAATCAATATTACAGCTCCAAATAACCATAAAAGTTCACCCATTAGTGGTTTCTATGCTGTATTTTCTGAATTTGCTCTTCTGAATGTTTAATGTTTATCAAAGTTGGAATGAAGGAATGTGGTAAAATTCAGCTCATGTTAGATAAGCAAATGAAGGGTTGATCTGTGGGGAGGCTGAACAGATCGGGTAAAAAAATGATGTGGTTATTCTGTTTTAAACGCAGAATAAACCTTTGAACTGTAGAAGGTTCATAAACTGTTTTATCATTAACAAGATAACAAGGATAACTCAATAAAATAGGTTAAATGGTAATAACAGTCAATCACCTAACAGTTAATTGGACCTCTTATAGTTTTATTGGCACAACAATATAACAATAAAAATTCTGAATCACTGCAGCGACATTTTCTCATTGAATCCTTTCCCTACTTGCCTGATTTCTTTGGCTCTTTTTCTAACTCCTTCTTCTTTTAGTGTGTAAACTTGGACAAACTGGAGTCTGTCCCCAACGAGGAACGCCTGGTCAACAAGTCCATGGGTCTTCTGAATAACCAGAAGTTCTGGGCAGGAATCGTGTTTCCCGACATCGCTCCCAATAGCACCGACCTACCGCCCAACATCAATTACAAAATCCGCATGGACATCGATAACGTGGAGAGGACCAACAAGATCAAAGACGGGTGAGTGGTGATGGGAAAGACGTTTTTTGTTTTTTTTTTGTCTTGGGTTGTTTGCTTGACAGTTTTCACATTTGCTTTTTTCGTTACTTTGCAGATACTGGGATCCTGGTCCCAGAGCGGACCCCTTTGAGGACCTGCGCTACGTCTGGGGCGGATTTTCTTACCTGCAGGACGTCATTGAGCAAGGAATCATCCGAGCCATCACTGGTATTGAGGAGAAGACGGGCATTTACATCCAGCAGATGCCCTACCCTTGCTACGTTGATGATATGTAAGCGATTGCATTTAAAAAACACTTTTCTTGTACAAAGATCTGGCAGGATTGTACCTTAAACTTTTCACTCCTTTTTTTTTTCAGATTCCTGCGAGTTATGAGCCGGTCGATGCCGCTCTTCATGACGTTGGCCTGGATGTACTCTGTGGCCATCATCATCAAAGGCGTGGTGTATGAGAAGGAGGCGCGGCTGAAGGAGACCATGAGGATCATGGGACTGAACAATGGCACCCTGTGGCTGAGCTGGTTCATCAGCAGTTTAATCCCACTGCTGATCAGCGCCGGCTTGCTGGTGATGTTGCTGAAGGTGTGTGTGGATGAAGATGAGCACATGCATCATTTCTACATTTAAATAGTGAAAAACGTGAGGTTACTATTATTTTTTTTACTCTTCTCTCAGATGGGAAACCTTTTGCCGTACAGCGACTCAGGCGTTGTGTTTCTTTTCCTGGGATCCTTCGGTGTTGTAACCATCATGCAGTGTTTTCTGATCAGCACTCTGTTTTCTCGTGCCAACCTGGCGGCGGCCTGCGGAGGAATAATATACTTCACCCTCTACCTGCCCTACGTTCTGTGTGTTGCTTGGCAGGATTACGTGGGATTTGGAGCAAAACTTGTAGTGGTGAGTGAGATAGATTTCATTACACTTGAATAAACGCAGTCCCATGTATTTTCATTGATACCACTGGTAAGGACATGTAAAAAGAAAATTCATATTTTACAGAGCACATGGTTCTAGTAAAAATGGTTGTTACACAACGTTTACTTGTGTTTCGAATAAAAGTTGTTGGCACCGTACATCCATATCTCAAACCTAGCGTGATACACAGGGATCCCAGGAATTCCTGCTATGTAAACTGTGGATATTGTGTTTCTCAGAGTCTTCTGTCCCCTGTGGCTTTTGGCTTCGGCTGCGAGTACTTTGCCCTGTTTGAGGAGCAAGGTGTGGGAATCCAGTGGTCTAACCTTCTAGCGAGCCCCCTGGAGGAGGACAGCTACAACCTGACCACCTCTATATGCCTCATGCTGTTCGACGCAGTGCTGTACGGAATAATGACTTGGTACATCGAAGCTGTTTTTCCTGGTAAGATGCACAAACATTTTTAATTTTTCTTAAAAAATCTGATGTAATGTGCGCAATATAAGTCATTTTAAAAACACATAATTCTGTTGCAGGTCAGTACGGGATCCCCAGGCCTTGGTATTTCCCTTTCACAAGAACATATTGGTGTGGAGAGAAGGAGAATCAAAACATTAACACTCCTCTGTCAAAGAAGGGCAACGCTGACGGTACAGTAAATACAATCCTATGTAATACCAAACTGCAAGAGAAGTCTTTGCTTATTGCTAACATGTTATTCGTGATTTCATCACATCTACAGCTGTGTGCATCGAGGAGGATCCAAGCCACATCGACCCGGGTGTTTACATTGAAAACCTGGTGAAGATCTACAGCCATGGAAACAAGCTGGCTGTGGACGGATTGACCCTTAAGTTCTACGAAGGCCAGATCACCTCCTTCCTCGGCCACAACGGAGCTGGCAAGACTACAACCATGTAAGTTCACATGTTCAGTGCGTTTACCAACTGGAGAAAAGGCAAACGACTCATTTCAAAGTGGTGACCATGTTCTGTTTGTGAAAGGTCAATCCTGACCGGACTGTTCCCACCCACCTCTGGCACCGCCTACATCCTCGGCAAGGACATCCGCTCCGAGCTCAGTACCATCAGGCAGAACCTGGGGGTCTGCCCGCAGCACAATGTGCTTTTCAGCATGTATGTATGCACTTTAACTGGAAAACACACTTAGCACACTTGGGTCCCCCTTTCTCATTTTTAAGCGTTTGTGCTGTTTGTTGGTTTGCCTTGAATCAGGTTGACCGTCGAGGAGCACATCTGGTTCTACGCTCGCCTGAAGGGTCTGCCCGAAGAGAAGGTGAAGGCTGAAATGGAACAGATTGTCAACGATGTCGGACTGCCACACAAGAGAAAGTCTCGCACCAGCACGCTGTCAGGTCGGTTCCTAGTTTCAGGTTTCTCTTAATTATTTTCATCACTTAAATTGTTTTACACATGTTTAAATTTGGAACACATGTTTTTTTGTGCAGGTGGAATGCAGAGGAAGTTGTCTGTAGCGCTGGCGTTTGTCGGAGGTTCTAAGGTTGTCATTCTGGACGAGCCTACTGCTGGTGTCGACCCGTACGCACGCAGGGGAATCTGGGATCTGCTCCTCAAATACAGACAAGGTAAATGAAACAATTGTTATTTTTGTGTGTCATATATGTAAAAGTCGGCCAAAAGGCTTTAGTACGGCAGCATTGTGGTGAGCGACCTTTCGTTTTTTTGCACCTTTTAGCCCGCACCATCATCCTGTCCACCCACCACATGGATGAGGCTGACATCCTGGGAGACCGTATTGCTATCATTTCCCATGGCAAGCTGTGCTGCGTGGGCTCCTCTCTCTTCCTGAAGACTCACCTGGGAACCGGCTACTACCTGACGCTGGTCAAGAGAGACTACGACCTGTCTCTACAGTCCTGCAGGAATTCTGCCAGCACAGTCTCCTACATGAAGAAGACAGAGAAGGTAACCGAAAAGACATTTTTATGTTTACTAGCCTGCTTTAAAAAAAACTCAAAGATGGATTTATTAAGATTTTTTTACCCCCACTTTTTTCAGGAGGACAGCGTATCAGAGAGCAGTTCAGATGCTGGCCTTGGCAGCGAACCTGAAAGTGAGACTACCACTATTGGTAAGAACTGGAAGATTAATTTTCTATATAAAAATTCAAAAATGATATTCACCCACCTTTCTCTCTTTCTTTGATTTTCCTGCTCATCTTTCCCATCAGACGTCTCCCTCATCTCCAGTGTGATTTTCAAGCATGTCTCAGAGGCTCGTCTGGTGGAAGATCTCGGACATGAGCTCACCTATGTCTTGCCATACCAGTCGGCTAAAGACGGCGCCTTTGTTGAGCTTTTCCATGAGCTTGATGATCGACTTACCGACTTAGGAATCTCAAGCTACGGAATTTCTGACACCACCTTGGAAGAGGTAGAAGCTGCTTTCTTAACATAACCCTTTAATTCATTTTTAGCTAACATTCACTGAATCTCAAGCAAACCCTTAAACTGACCTTGTTTCTTTTGATGCGGCAGATTTTCCTGAAAGTGGCAGAAGATAGCGGTGTTGATTCTGTTGAGCTTTCAGGTGAGATTTACGATGTTTTAAATGCAGCAACTGCAAATGAAATCAAAAATGAAAAACAAATACAAACACTGAGTAGAGTAAAAATAAGCAAGTATACTTTGGTGTTTTTGTAGACGGAGTGGTACCAACAAGAACTCGACGACGACATGCTTTTGGAGACCACCAGAGCTGCCTGAAGCCCTTCACTGAGGATGACTTTGACTTCAATGACTCTGAAGGTGACCCAGGTAGAACTTAATTGCCTGCCATGCAGAACAATGATGAATCTTTCAGTTTTAATACTGAGGGGCATTGTGCATTTGAAAAATATGCAAGCAGTCTGAAACATTTTACAGAAACTCAGGCAACCTGAGGCTCATGTGCTGCTGTTACAAAACTGGAACAATTGCATGCTTTCAGCAATAACTACAAGTTTCATTGCTATTGCAAGACCGGAGAACACATTTATCTTGTTTGTACGTTTGCTGACAATGTGTCTTTTCTGTGCAGAATCTCGTGAGACTGACTGGCTCGGTGGAACAGATGGCAAAGGTTCATATCAGGTCAAAGGCTGGAGTCTGAAGAGACAGCAGTTTGTCGCGCTCCTGTGGAAACGGTTCCTCTACGCTCGCCGCTCTAGGAAAGGCTTTTTCGCTCAGGTGTGCTGTGGTTAAAGTTGTGGTGCTCATATCATTAACACAACTTACTAAGTTAATTATTTTACACCATGCCCATTTTATTGCACTGAAGTTTGAATACTCTGGTTTGTATTTTTCAGATTGTTCTGCCAGCAGTGTTTGTGTGCATTGCACTGGTGTTCAGCCTCATTGTTCCTCCATTCGGGAAATACCCAAGTCTGGCTCTGCATCCCAGCATGTATGGAGAGCAGTTTACCTTCATCAGGTGGGACGTCACTCCCATTTTATCAACCTCTGTCCTGATATCTGGCATTCTTTTGGAAAAAATGTAAACCTCCTTTGTGTAATTCTAGATGGCATTTTGTCACGGCGGTGTTTATGCTTTTGTTTCTGAGAACAAAAAGGGAAAAAAGAAACAGTATGAATGAGTGAATAGTGTTTTTCCATTAAGAGGTGTACATATATGTAAAGGTTGCATGATGGTGGTAAGAATTATTATTTCAACAAGTGCTGCTAAAAGATGCAGAGGATGAAGAAAATAACTGCTTTATATGAAGGATTTTATAGTGAGCTATTTCTTGTATATTAAATGTAAGAAATGCCATTACTTAAAGTGTTCTGTCTGTGCCTTTGCAGTAATGACATGCCTGAAGAACCTCACAACCACAAACTGCTGGGAGCTTTGATAGACAAACCAGGGTTTGGAACACGATGCATGGAAGGAGAACCCATACCGTAAGTGGGACAAGAGTAACTTTATTCATGGAGATTGTATATCCAGAAAACTTCAGTAAAAACAAAAATCAA
This sequence comes from Poecilia picta, assembly GCA_033032245.1. NCBI lineage: Eukaryota > Metazoa > Chordata > Actinopteri > Cyprinodontiformes > Poeciliidae > Poecilia > Poecilia picta. The sequence continues at coordinate 25,732,022 of CM065353.1, read as the reverse complement.
AACGATGTAGTAATTAGAAATGGAAAAGTTCTGCTAAAAACTAAAATGATGTTCTCTCTGCGTGCTCCAGGGACACTCCCTGTGTGGAGGTGAAGGATGATTGGACGCTCCCTCAGGTTCCTCAAAGTGTCAGAGATATATTCGACAAAGGCAACTGGACCATGGAGAACCCGTCTCCACTGTGTGAGTGCAGCTGTGAAGGCCGTAAGAGGATGCTGCCCGAGTGTCCCGCCGGGGCCGGTGGACTTCCACCACCACAGGTCAGTAGGACCAATGAAAATCTGAACACAGACTCAGTTATGGCATCAAAAATGCTACACACACGAACTCAACTTGCCACACAGTAATGAAGTAGCATGGTTTGTCTTTGTATCCAGATGATGATCAGTGACAAAGACACGCTGCAGAATTTGACTGGTAGAAACGTGTCGGACTACCTGGTCAAAACCTACGCTCAGATCATCGGCAAGAGGTGAAGACTCTTACCTCCGATGTTACATTTCTAACTTATGAGTTCTAGCCTTTCATTATATGGTTTCCTCTTTTACAGCTTGAATAACAAGATCTGGGTCAACGAGTTCAGGTACATTCCAAGGCGTTATGCGTCTTTAAAAAAAAGAAGAAGAAAACATTGATCTGAGTGCTGCACTGCACTGCACTAATGTAAAACTGTTTGCTCTCCATAACAGATACGGTGGATTCTCTCTGGGCGCCCGAGGTTCCCATGTTTTGTCCCACACAGGTGATATTGATGAAGCTGTTGTGCAACTGAGGCAACTCTTCCAACCTGAAGAGGTAAGAATTAGATTAGAATAATGACATTATTCTTATTATAAAGAAACAGTTTGGTTTTGCTGAAGGATATTTCTATTTCAGTCTTTGTTACTGACGGTAAAGCAAAATCTGCATGGATCCTAGATAATTTTGGTTTATAATTTTAGAGGTGTAGTAAATCTTGAAATTTAAGCAGTGTCAGTTTACATGGTTTCTAAGGACAACTCTCTCCGTCTCTGTCCTTTCCTTTCTGCCTCATCCATCCTTTAGGGAACGGCAGCCTTTCGTTTTTTCAGCAGTCTCTCTGGTTTTATCCAAGGATTGGACACAAAGAATAACGTTAAGGTTAGCAACTCTATATGTTTTTGTATTTCATACTTCATTATGATTGGTGCTGTTTAAATAATTATTGGTTATAAACATTTCATCTCTAAGACAATGGTTTTAAATCCAAGTTTAAAATCCCCTTTCCTTTAGATTTGGTTTAACAACAAGGGCTGGCACAGCATCGGCTCCTTCCTCAACGTGATGAACAACGCAATTCTGCGGTCGAGTCTCAAACCTGGTCAAGACCCGATGAAGTTTGGCATCACCGCTTACAACCATCCACTAAACCTCACCAAGGAGCAGCTCTCACAAGTCGCACTGTGAGCATCACGATCAATTTGCCACATGAATGCAAGCGGACATTTTCTCGACCTACAATTCTTACTTCTTGGGTTTTAGGATGACAACGTCTGTGGACGTGTTGGTGTCCATATGCGTCATCTTTGCCATGTCCTTCGTCCCTGCCAGTTTTGTGGTCTTCCTCATCCAGGAGAGAGTAACAAAGGCCAAGCACATGCAGTTCATCAGTGGGGTGCAACCCTTGCTCTACTGGCTGGCCAACTTTATTTGGGATATGGTGAGACATTACAAATTCATCACCTCTCGAGTGGCAAAGTATTCCAAGTAGAAATATTAAAAGGTCCTACTCTTCTTTTTCCTTCTCGCAGTGTAACTACGTCGTTCCAGCTACGCTAGTGATCATCATATTTGTCTGTTTCCAACAAGAAGCCTATGTTTCTTCCACCAATCTACCAGTACTGGCTCTGCTGCTTCTCCTCTATGGGTAATTTGGATAAACTTTCTACACTGTGACTTTTCACTTCAACCACATTCAATGATTTCATGTAAATTTATGTTTTGCTTCTTTTACCAGGTGGTCAATCACCCCTCTGATGTACCCAGCCTCTTTCTTCTTTAAGATCCCCAGCACTGCCTACGTAGTTCTAACCAGTGTCAACATACTGATTGGAATCAATGGCAGTGTGTCCACTTTTGTCCTGGAGTTGTTTGGAAGTAATGTAAGTAAATGTTATGAGTTTCAGACTACAGGATTTTTTTAAAACATTATGAAGTTAAATTGGCATTAATTGCGTTCCTCTCTCAGGAGATCGGTGGTATTAATGACATCTTGAAGAATGTGTTCCTCATCTTCCCTCACTTCTGCCTGGGTAGAGGACTGATTGACATGGTGAAGAATCAAGCCATGGCTGATGCTTTGGAGAGATTTGGTGAGCCTTTACTTTGACCTGTTATCAAGTTTATAGTCATATCATTGACTAGGACAAGAAAAATCTCATGAAAGGCCATATTCAAGAGACGAAATGTCTGTTATAGGTGAAAACCGGTTTCGCTCTCCTCTGGCTTGGGACATGGTGGGAAAGAACCTGTTCGCCATGGCAATAGAGGGAGTTATTTTCTTCTGCATCACCGTCCTCATTCAGTACCGCTTCTGCTTAAAAGCCAGGTTGGTAAAACCTGTCATCAGTCAAGTTCACCTACCACTTACCCAGACGTCACGAATGAAAACATTAGTTGTGAACTCTCCTATTTTAAAACCCGCAGATCCTCCACCGGCCATCTGAAACCAATTGGAGAAGAGGATGAAGACGTTGCCAGAGAGCGACAGAGGATCCTGAGCGGCGGTGGACAGTTGGACATTCTCGAGCTGAAGCAGCTCACCAAGATTTACAAGCGGAAACAGAAGCCGGCCGTGGACCGGCTGTGTGTTGGCATCCCTCCAGGAGAGGTACGCCCCAATTTACAGAAAATAATACAGAGCAACATGCAAGAATATTAGTATTTTTTTCATGAGATTAAGGGAGTGTGTTGAAATAATCGTAGCAGATACACTCAGTGATGCACATTTTCCCTTGTAGTGTTTTGGTTTGCTTGGGGTCAACGGAGCAGGAAAGACCAGCACCTTCAAAATGTTGACTGGAGACTCAGATGTGACCGGCGGTGAAGCCTACTTAGCTGGCAAGAGGTATGAAACAAGACAAGCATTCTTATTTCATTTAAAACTAAAATAACATTTAGAGACTAATGTTCGTGTGCGTTTTCTCTCCTTTCAGTGTAAACACAGAAATAAACGAGGTGCATCAGAACATGGGCTACTGTCCTCAGTTTGATGCCATCAACGACCTTCTGACAGGAAGAGAGCACCTCGAGTTCTACGCCATCTTGAGAGGAGTACCTGAGAAGGAAGTGTGCGAGGTCAGCAGCAACACACATCATTGTTCTTTCATGTCCAACCTACTCCGATAACATGTATATCAAACAACGAAAAGTTAAGCTTGTCCAAACATTTAGCAAAACTCTTTTTTCAACACTAGGTGGCAGAGTGGGGGATACGGAAACTGGGATTGATCAAGTATGTGGACAAAGCAGCAGGGAGCTATAGTGGAGGAAACATGAGGAAACTCTCCACTGCCATTGCACTCATAGGAGGCCCGCCTGTTGTGTTTTTGGTCAGTGAAACATATTAATCATAAAATATAAAGATGACAATGTTCACGGTGGCACTAACTGATGTGTTGCACAGTATATTTTGGCTAAACGTATGTTATCACCTCTGTAATAGGATGAACCAACAACAGGAATGGACCCTAAAGCACGTCGGGCCCTCTGGAACGCCATCCTGAGCATCATCAAAGAGGGACGATCCGTGGTCCTCACCTCCCACAGGTCAGTCGAAGCATCTATTTGAACTATTGGAATCAATGAATTAAGTGAACAATTTCTGTCGCATCCCTATGTCTGTGTATTGAATACATGTCTTCTCGCTTGCTTTGTCGCAGTATGGAGGAGTGTGAAGCTCTCTGCACCAGAATGGCTATCATGGTGAACGGCAGGTTCCGCTGTCTGGGCAGTGTGCAGCACCTTAAAAACCGGTAGGCCTGCACAAATGAAACACTTCATTACAAAAAAATACAGTTTCGGTAACTAAATAAGGGGTGAAACCTGTAAACCCAAAGCATTTTTTTTCATACTAAAATTTCTTTTTCCGCCGTTATTCACTCTTAAAACAATAAATGTCTTCCATCAGGTTCGGAGACGGCTACACCATCATCTTGCGCGTGGCGGGGCCAGACCCGGACCTACGACTGGTGATGGAGTTCATAGAGCGGGAACTGCCAGGGAGCACGTTGAAGGAGAAACACCGCAACATGCTGCAGTACCAGCTCCCCTCTTCACTCACCTCCCTCGCCCGAATCTTCTCCCTTCTCTCCAAAAACAAGGAGGCACTCAGCATAGAGGACTATTCTGTCTCTCAGACTACTTTAGACCAAGTAAGCAAGCGAAACACAAAGTCAGTGGCTGCTCTTAAATTAATGGGCCCCTCCGCCAGCCATGTTCAACATTCTGAAATTGGATCAAATATGGCGCTGCTCTGCAAATGAATCAAGAAGCAATAAAAAACTTGTTCAAGTTACATTTTTATCTTGTGCCTGTGCTGCTAACCAACAGTTTTTTACTGACACCCTGAGTTGCTCACTACAGAAATCAAAAACAGCCACTGCTAAAGATTCAAATTAGTCTAGCAATATCTAATTGTATCTATTTTTTTCATTTCCCCCCTCTCAGGTGTTTGTTAATTTCGCCAAGGACCAAAGTGACGAGGACCACTTGAAAGACATCCACCTGAGCAAGCGGGATGCAGTCGTGGTGGACCTTTCCCAATTGAACTCTTTCCTCACGGACAGCAAGACAAGAGAGAGCTGCGTCTGATCTCTGAATCATGCTTCACCCTCTCTCCCTGCTAAAAAAAAAAGGAAAAAAAGAAGAAAAAAAAAACGTGGACCACTGACTTGTGGGGAGACGACCTATGGTCACTTTTTTATTTCTATTTTTTTAGTCTTTTTTTAATTGTCATCGTGTTTCAGTGAACCTGCGTCTCATCGCACAGCCTCCGACGGAGGCAACGACGACAGGTTTCGTGACAGACGCTGAAACGATGAAAAACTCAATGCAAATCAATGCAAGTGAAATAAACGTATATATATTTAAGATTAGAAGGTAGCTGTGTAGAGGTGGGAGACTGGTGCTTCTCCTCTTCACGACGTGGACTGGAAGAAAGAAGACACTTGAAGCGACAGCAGGATCTGAATTTCTCCGTTCGACTGGAAAGTCCAGGTTACTGACTTCACGGATAAGACACTTTGGTAGAGGATAACGCAAAACGAAATCTGGAAGGTTTTCGTCCCCATTCCTCGGAGCAGACGGCAGCAGTCTGCAGGACTGCCTGAAGGCAAGCGACAGCAGAGTTTATGACGTTGTAAAAACAAAGTCATTCGAATCATTCACTGCCAGCTGTTGAAAGATGGACTGACTAATTTTTTTTTATTCCGGGTCAAACCTTTTCTCGATTTCTATTCGTTACCAAGCGCAGTTGTTTTATAATCCAAGAGATGGTTGAAGGTAAGCATCTAAAAATCCCGTTTTAGTCTCAAATGTGCAATTATCTGTGTTTTAACTTTTGCTAATCTGAAAAAAAGACAAATCCTTTTAGCCAAGCATGGTTAAGTTGTTTCTCATGGTTGTCTAATAATTCAAACTGCTAACCAATGTGGGGTTCTTTTTAGTGTATTAGGTGTCCTTAACATTGTCCAGCACAGTGCCTATTCTGGTGGAGCGTCAAGCTTGAGCACTCCATTAAAAACAACAATGTATGTAGGCTGCCAAGGAATGTAGAAGACCAATACCAACATGCAACAAAGCATAGAAAATAGTTTTGTTATAGGTTATTGTGAAATGTTGCGTGTGTGTGGGTTTTTTTAACTGTTGTCCTTCATTGTCAGAATCAAAACAAAAAAATAGTGGTTCCCTTATGTTTGGTTAAGATGTGCATTCGGCTCTTCTGGCTTTACTCATCCTGCCCTCTCTCCCCTTTTTTTTTTTTTTTTTTGCATGGCCACAAGGTGGAGTCATCAGCAGCTCTATTTGTGTGAACCTTAGATCTGAAATATGCAAATATTTTGGATGTGGCCTTTGAGAGGGTATGATGGGAGCACTTCAGATATGAGCCGGTGCTGCATGGATAATATGTACAGTTGCAATTTTGTGATGTTAACACTGGAGTGAACTAACTGTCTGTGTGCCAAACAAAGCTAAACTTTAAACACTGACCGATCAGCAAAAGCAAACGAGTGTTTTATAACATTTATCCATCAGGTCAGTTTAAAATATATTCCTGTTTCTCTTATCAACTGGGGTTGTTGTAAAAAATATAGTGTGCACTCTCCTTCTTTTCTTAACTAGACTGCAAGTTACATTCATCCTGTGGAAAAATTGCCAAAGTCTGCCAACATCTATTAACTGCAACTGAGGATGAGACAATTGTTTTCAGCAGCTAAACAACCAGCCAGGCTAAAAACAAGGACCATGTGAATTAAAATTGTGCTTTTAATGCTTTATAGTTAAAAAAATAAGAATCATCCAGGATTTTAACTGATGGTGGATTGTGATTACAGGTGCTCTGTCTTGTATAAAATCTTGGAAGGGGTTTCAATTATCTCTGGGATCCACTAAATACGAACTGAGGATTTTATCCTCTTCCTTGAAACCCCAGATTTTTAAAGAATTTGAGCACTTTACAGGCTTAGCAGGCCTTTGTTTCCAATTTTTTAGACGTAGAGATGTAAAAAGACTAAAATAAAATCTCTCCACTGGAAACAGACACAAACAAAGCTACGCCACCACAGTGAGATGTTTGCTAGAAACTTGAAGTAGAAAACAAAGGCTTGTGTATTTAAGAGAAATGTGATGAACATAAGTGAAGAAATTGAGAAGCAGAAATAGTTGTGAGAAATGCAGGACAGAATGAGGGTGGTGATTCTTCTCTTTTCATTCTCAATATTATTCTTTGTTTACATTTTTAAGTATTACAGCTGTTTGAGTCTGTTACCCATTGTGAATAGTTATTCTTTACATTAATAAAAAAATCATGTTTTGACAACAAATGTCTCCCGACTGTAGTTTTTGTTTATTTTATTCACTTTGTTTTTCTGTACATATGGCACATCAACATGTTTCTCAGTAGTTATGTTTTCAGTTGGATTACTGATATAAAATTGACATAGGATCTATGTAACAACACATTTAATTCACACACACAAAAAGTGTAAATAAATCAGTCCATGAATTAAGTTAAATAAAGTGGAAAAACCACAAGGAATAACTGTATTAAATACTTAGAACACTTTTTGTTGCTTATGACAGCTTCTAGACATTTTCTGTATGGAGAATATTGCCTTTTTAATTGCCAGGCAATTGAAAGCTGTTTGAGGTAACATTTAAATTAATTTCAAGCAATGTGATCTCACAGGCATTCAGGGGTTGTTGCAGTTCAAGCATTTTTAAAAGATGTAAAAGAGATTGGAACAGTAGTGTGAACAAGAGTCACATCATGTTTTAGTTGTGCTTAACCATATTCTCCCTTAGTATTTACTGTTCTGCAGATTGGATTTGTACATCAATGTAATACTAGTTGAGGAAGTGTCAACAACCCATAAAATACTGCAATTTTTAAGTAATTTCAGAGTATAGTTTTACAATTGTTGAAAGTAAACATTAATAATAATGTTTTAGTAATTTTTTATTGAACAGATGCTATCTTAGAAATAAGACTTTTAATTTGAACCCGTATTGTTCATATTAAACAATACAGGTTTAATTTGAACACACACGTATACTGGTATATGTGGCATCATCTGACTTTTTCGCCAAACAGGCCCAGAGGTGGTTTAAATGGACAACCCTTTCACAAGTACCTAGCGCAATGGGAAGTAGTTTAAAATACTGCAAAAATGTGGAAAAAAATAGCTCACCTTAGGTTTCAGAGAGGAGATTCCCATTTAAAAATCCCCATATACATTTTTCATTTCATCCTTCTTTAAGTCATATGAAATGCCCGTATGATCTGTCAAGAAACCACAACTGCTCTGCAGAAAATTTTTATTTTGCGCAGTAAACATGCACAAAGGTCATGGTAGTTTATTGTATTGCTAAGTGTGTTACTAAATGTTTTTATTAAAAACTAAAGTATATTTGTCAATTTCAGGATTTATGAAGCTTTCTGGGACTTATAATAATACTCTGTCCTTAGCCCAGAGCCTCTCTAGTTAAATGTTCTACTTTGTTCTTGTCATCTGTTCTCACTGTATTGGTCTATTCTATTTATGCATACATCTGTATTTCTGATAAATCCTTATTTTCTGTCTGTGAAAGTGGCTTACGTATAAAGTCTATTTACTTAATAACGCTTTAACCTCTTCCTTGTTAATCTAGCATACAGCATAAATTGTATAATACTGAGAAAAACAACCAGAAGGTCACAAGATTGATGACATTTAGACTTTATTACAATGTGACAAGAGTAGATATCATTTTTCCAGTTTGCTTCATAGTGTTGATTTTATCAACCGCACAGATCAGCAGCGTTCCTCCCTGTTGAACATGAAGTCCTTTCTGGTTTCCATGAGGAGAGAATTGAGACATGGCATACCTTCCTGTCCCTCTCTGGGGTTGATTCGCATGTATCCTGTTGTATTTCCAAAGACAAAACCAGAGATTTTGTTACACTTAAAAATATAAATGCAACAATTGTGTTTTCTCCTTTTTTGTCGTAAGTTGAAACCAAACATCCAAGCTTTTTTTTCTTTATACACAATATGCATTGTTCTCTATATATTTTTCACAAATCTGTCTAAATCTGTGCTAGAGAGCTCTGCCTCTTTGCCAAGATAATTCATGTCTTCTTGCAGGTGTGGCACATCAAGATGCTGATTAGACAGCATGAATGCACACTGTGTGCTTTAGACTGGCCACAATACGAGGACATTATGAAATGTGCAGATTTGTTTCACTGCAGGGTGTGCTGAAAAGTCAGAAAACCACTCAGTAGTTTGTTTGATATTCTGCAAATGTACAAACACACACACACACACAATTTAGCAAAATAAGAAATACAATTAAAATCACATGCAAGTTTGTTCACGTGATAAACATTTAAAAAAAAACATGCCACACTTTTCTCCTCCTGCTAGTTCCTGTCATGTTTTTTTTAAATTGGCATGTTTATATTCAGCAAATTTGTTTTGTAAATGTCAAATTACATAGCCAGTGGAAGCGCAGCTACTAACACAAATTTAGAACAGTTGTGAATTATATCTAAGAGGAATAGTTCTATTGTATACATGGAAAACATTTTGGATGCTTGAGTTCAGTTCACGCCTAAATGGGAACAAAAACAAAAATGGCGCGTTTAGGTTTTTGTTCAAGGTAGAACACCTTTCGGTTTCATATTAGTTGATCACTAAGTGGTGACTAATGCATTTTACTCTCCAAAGAGTCAGACTAGGTGACAAAATTAATGTGTGGATCCTTCAAGTGTGGAGCGGCTGTGTGTACTCACTTTGTGCAGAGGACACACATATTGGAGTAAGTGTTTCCGTCACTGCCACACACAGGGGTAAAGTTCATTGGGCAAATCCTGTTCACCCTTCGAGTAGGACAAAAAGTCTATCCAACATATGGACACAACATCACATCAAATTTTGCTCAATTATAGTAAGTTTTATACATGGATAATAGTTTAATTCTAAAATGTGTATTATCGTTCTCAAGAGTACAAACTTTCCAGCAGAACCTATAGAAAATAACAAAGTATTTTTTTTTCTTGAATAATCCAACTGACATACAGTATAACAGTGCTGACATCACAGTTCATATATGATGTCAAGGTTTTAGATAACAACCAGCTCTGAGGGTCAGTGTAAATTAACCTAAAGTGTATTATGCATCATCAAATGGAATCTAGATCATTTTGTATGTTTTTGTTTGTACTGCAGAATTTGACCTTATAGTGATCAGCATAAAACAACTTACCAAAGCAGATTTCATTGTAAATAGAAATGAAATAGTTACAACTGCACTTTGTAAAGAAAAGCTTTCATTTTTCACCTGCTGTGACACAGATGAGCAGAAACCCCAGCACAAAAAGTGTTCAAGTCATAATGTTGGTGGGTGAATAATTCTCTGTTTAAAGGTTATTTATCTATTTGTATATGGTGTGTGGCTGCACAGTGGCGCAGTTGGTAGAGCTGTTGCCTTGAAGCAAGAAGGTTCTGGGTTCGATTCCCGGCCCCGGCCTTTCTGCATGGAGTTTGCATGTTCTCCCTGTGCATGGTGGGCTTTCTCCGGGTACTCCGGTTTCCTCCCACAGTCCAAAAACATGACTGTCAGGTTAATTGGTCTGTCTAAGTTGCCCCTAGGTGTGAGTGTGTGTGTGCATGGTTGTTTGTCCTGTGTGTGTCTCTGTGTTGCCCTGCGACAGACTGGCGACCTGTCCAGGGCGAACCCCGCCTCTCGCCCGAGAACGCCAGCTGGAGATAGGCACCAGCACCTCCCGACCCCATCAAAGGGACAAGGGTGTACGAAAATGGATGGATGGATATATGGTGTGTGTGTGTGTGTGTGTGTTGTGTGTGTGTGTGTGTGTGTGTGTGTGTGTGTGTGTGTGTGTGTGAGTTTATTTGTAATACCTTGTGGGGCCATTTTCCTGACACTACGTTGTGGGGACCCACTGCCCCTTCTGGGACTGAAGTCTGGTTCTGACAAGGAGAAACACTGTTTTTGGGTCAGTGGTTAGATTTAGGTGGTTAGGGTTAGGTATGTAATGGATAGGTTAAGGGATAGGATAATAGTAAGGCTTAGGCTGTTGATAGCCACATAAACATGCATGTGTGTAGGTGTGTCAGTGTGTCTGCATATATGTGCGTGTAAAGGAACTTGGCAACTGTTAGCACAACCTCATAACATAATCATTATCACACATGGCACAGACATAAAGATACAATTTGTTAATCACTGGGTGTCAACCAACATAAAGAATAAAAAATTAATTAATTAGATAAATATATGGATATACACTAAGAACATTTAAATACTTTTTTGAGAATTTTTATTTGATTGGAGAAATACACCAAAGTGGAACAAGAAAAAAAACATTAATAAGATCCTCTTAATGAAAGACTAGAGAAAGGCTGATCAGAAATATTATGGAAAGGTTTTTAATTCCTCAAACTGTTTGATTTTGTTTTTTTATAGCAACATGGAAATATGTGTTATGCTGCATAATTTCTTTTCTTTTTTTCTTTTTTTTTTACATGGCCACAATGTGGAGTCATCAGCATTTCTATTTGTGTGAACCTTAAACCTGAAAAATGTAAATGTTTTTATTGTGGCCTTTGAGAGGGCATATTGGGAGCACTTAAAATCCCAGCTGGTGTTGCATGGATAATATGTACAGTTGAAAGTTTGTGATATTAACACTTTAAAAGAGAACTGAACTTTTATCACTCCTCTTCCTATTAGCTTGTGCATGTGAGGACTGAGGTAAATGTAGAGGACTGGCAAATGATACAAGTTTTACGTGTGTGGACCCCATTTTTAGACACAAGGGCTAAGAAAAGGAGAGTGATATACCCCACCTACAGGCCTGGTTCAAGAGTGGGGTCAAAGTGACCCGCGTCCGGGAAAGAGAACACTGCAACTAGCAAGACTAAAAGTGAAGACCATGTAATTTAAAATTGTGCTTTTAATACTTATTATCCAAAAAAATAATCATGCAGGATTTAAATTGATGACTGATTTTAATTTTCTCTTCTTTTTGTTCTTTTTCCTGATTCTTTATAGTGATAAGACTGATTTAATGATAAGCAGACTTCACAAACCTCGCTGGCTGTTCCAAAATTTCACCTAAAACATCAACAATTCTGTATTAAAAAGCAAGGTAAAGAATTTGGGGGTCTTGTTCTTTGGAGACTCATTTAAAGGCGGTAACTAGGATTGCCCTTTACCATCTTGGAAATATTGCCAGAATTAGACAGGATTTAACACCTGAAAATACAGAGCTCCTTATTCATCTGTCTAATCATGTATGAACTACTTTTAGAACTTTAAATGGTCAGGTCCCTCATTACATTACCAACAAGTTGATCCGATATTCCTCAGCCAGAACCTCTCCAGTTAAATGTTGCACATTTGTTCCTATCAGCTATTCTTACCATATTTGGTAAAAAAAAGTTTTTGTTCAAGTCTGTATTTTGGTAAAGCCCACTCTAGTTTTAGCTGTAAAAAGTGCAACATAAGGTTTACATACTGACTTATTAATATCTATTTAGTCTTTTCTTTCACTGAGAAAGCAAAGCCTTCACAAAGTATTATTGGTCAACTTTCTAGTGCAGATGGAAACTGCACTGTCTGCACTAGATAGTGCAAAAAACTTTTCAGCAACTTACAAAATACTTTTCAGCAAGATGGAGTTTGTTTCAACTCAATAATACCATAAAAGGACAGCATTATGTGTGTACCAGACACATAGAGCCATTTTACACATCAATCAAGTAACTATATTACCTTCAGTTGTTATAAAAATGTCATATATGTCAACTATGACATACAAGAAAATTTACTTCTTAATGTAACGTTTTGAAATTGGGCTTCTGTCTCTTTAAAAACTCCTGCTCTTTCTGAAACTCCACTTTCAGGAAGTCATCACAACATTGCTCCCCTGTTAACCCTTTAGTAACATTTTTCCCATGTTTTCACTAGCAGGTAGCTCTTATAATGAGCTCAGTAGATGTACACTTCCACCAGCTGTTTGCTAACTGAATCTTCTGAAGGAGCTGAGTGGAGGAGTGGTGGTGGAGGTTTGCTCTAAGAGGCGGAAGCTCAGCTTGTAGTTTCTGATTATATTTTAACATGAATGTTAGAAAGTTTCAGAAGTGGCACTTGGTTCACCAAGGTGTTTTGCACAGCTGAGTAGTTGCCATGCAGGACTAAAGAATTTCTATAACTAGTAAGAAAGAATCAAAGCAAAACTCCAGGTATGTTTTTGATGAGGGAGAAACATCCTAACATGATGTAAAGCTCAAAAAGGCTGATTTTAGATAACAATACTGCTATTTCAATATTCATTTTAAAATTTACCTTTTCCACTGACAGTTCTTATAATTTAGAAAAAGATCTGCCAGTGGAACTTGTACTTCATCAATATTAAGACATTATTGACTTAAAACTAGCTCCAATTTGTGATGCAATGTTATCCATCACAAATTGATGAAAACCAGATCCTCCTTGAGAAAAACAACCAGAAGGTCACAGGATGATCAAACATTGACTTTATTACAATGAGAGATCAGTGGATATATAATTTTTTTGGGTTGCCTCATAATGTTGATTTTATCAACCACACAGATCAGCAGGGTCCCATTTTGGAGATCCAGATGTGACTCTTGGATTTACTGAAGAGAGAATTGTGACATGACATAGCAGTGATTCAGTCATTCAGCTCAGATGGTATTTATAGCAACAAACAAAGCAAGTAATGTTTTTCTGGACAATTAGAAATCAAATTATGTCTAAGGTGAAAACTTGTGTCAAGGAAAGACAAGAATCCCTAATTTTAACTTTATTCTCTAAAAAATAAAAACACTCAATGGCTGATTTGCAGTTTTTTGGCTGTTTTTTTGGCTGTTTTTTCCCTTTGTTTTAGAGAAAACTGCAGACATCCTTTTGTATAAGCAACTTTCAATGTTGTCACATTGGGTAACTACCAGTTTGGGACTAAAGCATTTTATTTAAAAAAAAAAAATCAGCTTGGGTGACTTAAAATATATATGCAAGTCGTTGAGTGTGAAGCAGCTGTGTGTACTCACTCCATCTCCCTGCAAAGGAAACACTCATTGTCATAAGTGATTCCATTGCTGCCGCACACAGGGTGCATATCCACTGTGCAATTCCAAATCTCTGGATCACCACAATTAGCCTGATGGACACATGAAAAATGCAACATTACTTAAATTTCTGCTCAAACAGAACTTTTATTCAAAGATGAGATAAATATTTAATTCTAAAGTTCATATCACCGGTGTTCCAGATACAGCCTTGGTCTTGCCTGAAGCAATTTTAGAAAAAAAAAAGCAAGTTAATTTATATAATCCCACCTACGTTTGACCATGTTGACTTCACAGTTGCTATAACCAGGTTTATTAGATGACTACTTTCACCATTAGTTAAAACTCTCATTTGTAAAAAAAAAAAAAATTATAATACTAAAAAAACTACTTTGAAAAAAATACCTTCAGAACAAATTAAACAGGAAAATACAGATTTTTTTTACCTGCTGCAACACAGATGATCAGAAGCCCCAGCAAAAGTCTTCCAGTCATGGTGTTTGTTGGTGACTAACTGAGTGGACAGATCGGTGGGTGTATATATACAGGTCTACTGTCAGTCACCGCCTCTCATTATATGTAGCTGTTTGCTAGGAGTGAGCAACACAGGAACGTCAGAACGTAATTTGGTCAGAAGGAAGAACAGCAGATGCTAGAGAACTCAACCAAGAAACTCATGGGCGATGATGCAGAAGTTTGCCCCGTAATTGGTGGCTTGACGGTTTGAGCATCTGTTCTGTCTGCCTTCATTGTTGTGTCCATGGGCACCAACTTTGTCTGCCGTTGGTGGTCAGAAGGACCGGTTGTACATGCATTTACCAATTACCAAAACTATAAGTACCTTGGAATACCATAAACTAATGACAACCACAAAGAGACCACAAGGAAGGCAGCAACAGACGAGACGAGTAGCTGCAACGACTAAGGCACATTCTGAGAAGTCAGCTAAATCGCAAGAGCAAGAGCCGAGTAACTGATATGCCTTGCTGGTGAGAAGTTGTCCAAAGAATGAAATTTAGACCTGTGATGTTACACATGAATGGTACTCAGCACTGCACCCAAATCTAGTATCACAGGCTGTCCACTAACAGCACAAGAGGCAAAAGAACACAAAACATTGTGAGGTAACGCAAAAGTATTGTTAGACAATGATATTCTTTTGGGAGGTTGCAAAAACTAAAAAATCTGTTATGTCCAATAAAGGGTGCTGTAATATATATACCAAATTTGACTTAAGAGAAATTTGACTTTTTGTATTGAAATTGGGCTTCTGTCTCTTTAAAAACTCCTGCTCTTTCTGAAACTCCGTTCAGGAAGTCATCACAACATTGCTCCCCTGTTAACCCTTTAGTAACATTTTTCCCAGTGTTTCACTAGCAGGTAGCTCTTATAATGAGCTCAGTAGATGTACACTTCCACCAGCTGTTTGCTAACTGAATCTTCTGAAGGAGCTGAGTGGAGGAGTGGTGGTGGAGGTTTGCTCTAAGAGGCGGAAGCTCAGCTTGTAGTTTCTGATTATATTTTAACATGAATGTTAGAAAGTTTCAGAAGTGGCACTTGGTTCACCAAGGTGTTTTGCACAGCTGAGTAGTTGCCATGCAGGACTAAAGGATTTCTATAACTAGTAAGAAAGAATCAAAGCAAAACTCCAGGTATGTTTTTGATGAGGGAGAAACATCCTAACATGATGTAAAGCTCAAAAAGGCTGATTTTAGATAACAATACTGCTATTTCAATATTCATTTTAAAATGTACCTGTTCCACTGACAGTTCTTATAATTTAGAAAAAGATCTGCCAGTGGAACTTGTACTTCATCAATATTAAGACATTATTAACTTAAAACTAGCTCCAATTTGTGATGCAATGTTATCCATCACAAATTGATGCATAATATTGAGAAAAACAACCAGAAGGTCACAGGATGATCAAACATTGACTTTATTACAATGAGAGATCAGTGGATATAACATTTTTTTGGGTTGCCTCATAATGTTGATTTTATCAACCACACAGATCAGCAGGGTCCCATTTTGGAGATCCAGATGTGACTCTTGGATTTACTGAAGAGAGAATTGTGACATGACATAGCAGTGATTCAGTCATTCAGCTCAGATGGTATTTATAGCAACAAACAAAGCAAGTAATGTTTTTCTGGACAATTAGAAATCAAATTATGTCTAAGGTGAAAACTTGTGTCAAGGAAAGACAAGAATCTCTATTTTTAACTTTATTCTCTAGAAAATAAAAACACTCAATGGATGATTTGCATTTTTTTGGCTGTTTTTTCCCTTTGTTTTAGAGAAAACTGCAGACATCCTTTTGTATAAGCAACTTTCAATGTTGTCACATTGGGTAACTACCAGTTTGGGACTAAAGCATTTTATGTTAAAAAAAAAAAAAAATCAGCTTGGGTGACTTAAAATGTATATGTAAGTTGAGTGTGAAGCATCTGTGTGTACTCACTCCATCTCCCTGCAAAGGAAACACTCATTGTCATAAGTGATTCCATTGCTGCCGCACACAGGGTGCATATCCACTGTGCAATTCCAAATCTCTGGATTCTCACATTTAGCCTATTGGACATATAAAAACACAACATTACATAAGATTTTGCTCCAAACTAAGTTTTATTTTAACATGAGATAAATATTTAATTCTAAAGTTCACATCACCATTCTTAGGATTGGAGTCCTGCGTGCAGCAACTTTAGAAAAAAAACAAAGCAAGTTTATTTTCATAATCCAACTTGTATTTAACCATATTGACTTAAAAGTTTATATAACCAGCATTAAACAAAAACTTTCAGTATGAATCAAGTTATAAGGTGTCTATTATGCATTCAAAATAGAATCTAGATAATTTAATATGTATCTGTATCATAGGGCTTTGCCATTAAGCAGTGATTAGCATAAGCAGTTAAAAATCTCCTTTGTAAAAAAATAAAAACTACTATGAAAAAATACCTTCAGAACAAATTAAACAAGAAAATACCTATTTTTTTACCTGCTGCAACACAGATGATCAGAAGCCCCAGCAAAAGTCTTCCAGTCATGGTGTTTGTTGGTGACTAACTGAGTGGACAGATCGGTGGGTGTATATATACAGGTCTACTGTCAGTCACCGCCTCTCATTATATGTAGCTGTTTGCTAGGAGTGAGCAACACAGCTGATGACAAAGAGGGGGAAGGTAATGCTTGTAGAAGTAATAGCAGAAGAAAGAATAGTAAATGTTGAAGAGAAGACAACCAAGAATCTCATGGGGCAATGATGACAAAAGTAGTAGGAGTTCACTCCGTAATTGGTGGGTTGTCTGTTTGAGCCCTTGGGCAAGACGTTTAACCAACCTTGTCTGCTGTTGGTGGTCAGAGGTTGCACAAAATTAAAAAATCCCTTATGTCCCCTAGGGGGCTCTGTAATATATACAAAATTTGACTTACGTGAAATTTGACTTTTTTGTATTGAAATTGGGCTTCTGTCTCTTTAAAAACTCCTGCTCTTTCTGAAACTCCACTTTCAGGAAGTCATCACAACATTGCTCCCCTGTTAACCCTTTAGTAACATTTTTCCCAGTGTTTCACTAGCAGGTAGCTCTTATAATGAGCTCAGTAGATGTACACTTCCACCAGCTGTTTGCTAACTGAATCTTCTGAAGGAGCTGAGTGGAGGAGTGGTGGTGGAGGTTTGCTCTAAGAGGCGGAAGCTCAGCTTGTAGTTTCTGATTTATTTTAACATGAATGTTAGAAAATTTCAGAAGTGGCACTTGGTTCACCAAGGTATTTTGCACAGCTGAGTAGTTGCCATGCAGGACTAAAGAATTTCTATAACTAGTAAGAAAGAATCAAAGCAAAACTCCAGGTATGTTTTTGATGAGGGAAAATCATCCTAACGTGAAGTAAAGCTCAAAAAGGCTGATTTTAGATAACAATACTGCTATTTCAATATTTATTTTAAAGTGTACCAGTTCCACTGACAGTTTTTTGCAAAATATGTCTTATGAGGTAAAAAATAAAACACCTGCCAGTGGAACTTTCACTTTATCAATATTAAGACATTATTGACTTAAAACTAGCTCCTAAATCTTGGAGAGAAGTTGCTTGTAACATAGTTTTGTCAAGTGTAGTAAGATATTTGCACTATAACTACACAAAAACACTTGGTAAGATTTTTGTATTTTTGTTTTTTTTCTGTGTTGTGAATCTGATATGCATCACATATTGTTGCATAATATTGAGAAAAACAACCAGAAAGTCACAGGTTAATCAAACTTAGACTTTATTACAATGAGACAACAGAGGATATCACTTTTTCTGGGCTGCCTCATCGTGTTGATTTTATCAACCATGCAGGTCAGCAGGGTCCATCTTTGGCGACAGAGATTAGTTTCTTGGTATTGCTGAGGAGAGAATTGTGACATGACAGCAGTGATCTGGTCATTCAGCTGATATTTAGTTATAGCAACAAATAAAACAAAGGAAGTCATTTTCTGGACAATTAGAAGTGAAAATGTGTCTAAGGTGAAAACTTGTGTCAAGAAAAGACAGAATCTCTATTTTTAACTTTATTCTCTACAAAATGAAAACATTCAATGGTTGATATGCGCGTTTTTGCTGTTTTTTAAAGAGAAAATTGGATACATAATTTTTGTATAAACAGCTTTCAATGTTACACTGGGTGACTACCAGGATGGGACTAAAGGATTTTAATTTCCAAAGAATAACCTTAGGTGACTTAAGATTATTCTGTGAATTGTTGAGTGTGGAGCAGCTGAGTGTACTCACCGCCTAGCCTTGCAGAGAACACACTCATTGGCATAAGTGATTCCATTGCTGCCGCAAACAGGGTTCACATTGTACGTGCAATCCCAAATCGCATTATAAAAACAATTTGCCTGTTGGACACACGAAAAAAGGCAGCATTACTCAAAATTTTGCTCTAGCATAGTGAGTTTTATTCAACCATGAGATAAATATTTGATTCTAAAATTCATATGACCTTTCTTGAGTCAGACGTGCCTGCAGGAATTTTAGAAAAAAAAAAATTAACATTTTTATAATCCAAATTACATTTACCATGTTGACTTCACAATTGAAATAACCAGCTTTAGACGACTGCTTTCAGCCATTAGTATGAATGAAGCTAAGGTGCCAATTATGCATTCCAAATAGAATTTACATAATTTAATATGTGTATTATTGTCATAGGACTTCACCAACATTGAGTGATTAGCATAAACAGTTAAAAATGTTGTGAAAAAATTAAATAAAAAAGAACTATGTTGAAAAATTACCTTCAGAACAAATTAAACAAGAAAATACAGATTTTTTTTACCTGCTGCAACACAGATGATCAGAAGCCCCAGCAAAAGTCTTCCAGTCATGGTGTTTGTTGGTGACTAACTGAGTGGACAGATCGGTGGGTGTATATATACAGGTCTACTGTCAGTCACCGCCTCTCATTATATGTAGCTGTTTGCTAGGAGTGAGCAACACAGGAACGTCAGAACGTAATTTGGTCAGAAGGAAGAACAGCAGATGCTAGAGAACTCAACCAAGAAACTCATGGGGCGATGATGCAGAAGTTTGCCCCGAATTGGTGGCTTGACGGTTTGAGCATCTGTTCTGCCTGCCTTCATTGTTGTGTCCTTGGGCACCAACTTTGTCTGCCTTTGGTGGTCAGAAGGACCGGCGGTACCAGTCAGACTACACTAGCTACAATACAGTAGATAGTGTGAATGGATGAATGTAGTGTGAAGTGCTATGGGGTCCTCTGGACTTGATAAAGCACCAATCAACCACAGGCCATTTACTAATTACCAAAACTATAAGTACCTTGGAATACCATAAACTAATGACAACCACAAAGAGACCACAAGGAAGGCAGCAACAGACGAGACGAGTAGCTGCAACGACTAAGGCACATTCTGAGAAGTCAGCTAAATCGCAAGAGCAAGAGCCGAGTAACTGATATGCCTTGCTGGTGAGAAGTTGTCCAAAGAATGAAATTTAGACCTGTGATGTTACACATGAATGGTACTCAGCACTGCAACCCAAATCTAGTACTCACAGGCTGTCCACTAACAGCACAAGAGGCAAAAGAACACAAAACACATTGTGAGGTAACGCAAAAGTATTGTTAGACAATGATATTCTTTTGGGAGGTTTCAAAAACTGAAAAACTAAAAAATCCCTTTGGTATATATTATGCTCTGTAATATATACCAAATTTGACTTAAGAGAAATTTTATTTCTACATATTGAAATTGGGCTTCTGTCTCTTTAAAAACTCCTGCTCTTTCTGAAACTCCGCCTTCAGGAAGTCATCACAACATTGCTCCCCTGTTAACCCTTTAGTAACATTTTTCCCAGTGTTTCACTAGCAGGTAGCTCTTATAATGAGCTCAGTAGATGTACACTTCCACCAGCTGTTTGCTAACTGAATCTTCTGAAGGAGCTGAGTGGAGGAGTGGTGGTGGAGGTTTGCTCTAAGAGGCGGAAGCTCAGCTGGTAGTTTCTGATTAACTACACAAAAATACTTGGTAAGATTTTTGTATTTTTGTTTTTTTCAGTGTGGTGAACCTAATATGCATCACATATGCATAATAATGAGGAAAACAACTAGGAGGTCACAGGTTGATCAAGCTTAGACTTTATTACAATGAGTGGATATTGTTTTTATCTGGGTTGCATCATACTGTTGATTTTATCAATCATACACTTAGCAGGGTCCATCTTTGGCCACCAAGATTTTCTTGTTGGTTTCACTGATGAGAGAATTGTGACATGACATAGCAGTGATTCAGTCATTCAACTCAGATGGTACTTATAGTAACAAATAAAACAAAGCAAGTCATTTTTCTGGACAATTAGAAGTCAAAAAGTGTCTAAGGTGAAAACTTGTGTCAAGGAAAGACAAAAATGTATAATTTCTACTGTATGCCCTTACGAATAAACACACTCAATGGTTGATTTGCACATTTTTTGCTGTATTTTTAAAAAGAAGCATATTGGGACAAAAGCATTTTTTATTTTAAAAAGAATCAGCTTAAGTGACTTAAGATTAGAATGTGAATTGTGAGTATGGAGCAGCCGAGTGTACTCACTGCATCTCCTTGCAGAGGATACACTCATTGCCATAACTCTGTCCGTTGCTTCCACACACAATCTTCATATGCATTTTGCATTTCCAAATCCCTGGATCACCACAATTAGCCTGTTGGACACATGAAAAATGCAACATTACTTAAATTTCTGCTCAAACAGAACTTTTATTCAAAGATGAAATAAATATTTAATTCTAAAGTTCATATCACCGGTCTTCCTGATCCAGCTTTGGTCTTGCCTGAAGCAATTTTAGAAAAAAAAAAGCAAGTTAATTTTTATAATCCCACCTACATTTGACCATGTTGACTTCACAGTTGCTATAACCAGGTTTATTAGATGACTACTTTCACCATTAGTTAAAACTCTCCATTGTAAAAAAAAAATTATATATAATAATGAATAAAAACTACTTTGAAAAAATACCTTCAGAACAAATTAAACAGGAAAATACCTATTTTTTTTACCTGCTGCAACACAGATGATCAGAAGCCCCAGCAAAAGTCTTCCAGTCATGGTGTTTGTTGGTGACTAACTGAGTGGACAGATCGGTGGGTGTATATATACAGGTCTACTGTCAGTCACCGCCTCTCATTATATGTAGCTGTTTGCTAGGAGTGAGCAACACAGCTGATGACAAAGAGGGGGAAGGTAATGCATGTAGAAGTAATAGCAGAAGAAAGAATAGCAAATGTTGAAGAGAAGACAACCAAGAATCTCATGGGGCAATGATGACAAAAGTAGTAGGAGTTCACTCCGTAATTGGTGGGTTGTCTGTTTGAGCCCTTGGGCAAGACGTTTAACCAACCTTGTCTGCTGTTGGTGGTCAGAGGTTGCACAAAATTAAAAAATCCCTTATGTCCCCTAGGGGGCTCTGTAATATATACAAAATTTGACTTACGTGAAATTTGACTTTTTTGTATTGAAATTGGGCTTCTGTCTCTTTAAAAACTCCTGCTCTTTCTGAAACTCCACTTTCAGGAAGTCATCACAACATTGCTCCCCTGTTAACCCTTTAGTAACATTTTTCCCAGTGTTTCACTAGCAGGTAGCTCTTATAATGAGCTCAGTAGATGTACACTTCCACCAGCTGTTTGCTAACTGAATCTTCTGAAGGAGCTGAGTGGAGGAGTGGTGGTGGAGGTTTGCTCTAAGAGGCGGAAGCTCAGCTTGTAGTTTCTGATTATATTTTAACATGAATGTTAGAAAGTTTCAGAAGTGGCACTTGGTTCATCCAGGTGTTTTGCACAGCTGAGTAGTTGCCATGCAGGACTAAAGAATTTCTATAACTAGTAAGAAAGAATCAAAGCAAAACTCCAGGTATGTTTTTCATGAGGGAAAAACATCTTAACATGATGTAAAGCTCAAAAAGGTTGATTTTAGATAACAATACTGCTATTTCAATATTCATTTTAAAATGTACCAGTTCCACTTGCAATTTTTTGTAAAAAAAAATAAAGTCTTCTGATTTAAAAAAAAATCTGCCAGTGAAACTTGTACTTTATCAATATTAAGACATTATTGACTTAAAATTAGCTCTTATGTCTTGGAGAGAAGTTTCTTGTAACAGTTTAGTCAAGTGTACTGTGATATTTGCACTATAAATACACAAAAATACTTTTAAGATTTTTGTTTTTTCAGTGTTGTGAATCTAATATGCATCACAAATTGATGCATAATATTGAGAAAAACAACCAGAAGGTCACAGGTTGATCAAACTTAGACTTTATTACAATGAGACAACAGAGGATATAATTTTTCTGGGCTGCCTCATTGTGTTGAATTTATCGACCATATATTTCAGCAGGGTCCCTCTTTGAAGAGATTAATTTTCTTCTTGGTTTTACTGAGGAGAGAATTGTAACATGACATAGCAGTGATTCAGTCATTCAGCTCATATTTATTTATACCAACAAATAAAACAAAGGAAGTCATTTTTTTTTTTTGCACAATTAGAAGTCAAAGTGTATCTAAGGAGAAAACGTGTTTCAAGGAAAGACATGAATTTGTACTTTCTGCTATATTCTCTAAACATCCAATAGTTGATATGAATTTTTTTGCTGTATTCTTAAAGAGGAAAACTGGAGACATCCTTTTGTATAAACAGTTTTCAATGTTGTCAAATCCGGTGACTACCAGGTTGGGACAACAGTACTTTTTTATTTTCCAAAGAATCAGCTGAGGTGATTTTAAATTAATATGTGAATCATTGAGTGTTTAGGAGCTGTGTGTACTCACTATATCTCCATGCAAAGCACACACTTATTGATATAAGTGGCTCCATCAGAACCGCACACAGGGGCCAGAATCTTTGTGCAGCCCACGATCTTTAGAGGACATCTGACCTGTGAAAAATCCAACATCACATAAAATTCTGCTGAATAAGTTAATTTTATTCATACATTTAATTCAACTTTAATTTCACCTTAAGGTAGAGATCAGGATCCATGGCTGCAGCATCGTAAAAAAAAGAAACCAAGTGTCTTTTTAATGCAGCTTACTTTTAACAATATTGACTTCAAAGTTGATATAACCGGCTATAGATGACTACTTTTAGCTCTGATTATCAGTACGAATCGAGCTGTAAGGCTTCTATTATGCATTCAAAAAATAATGTTGACAATCTTTGATGTGTTTTTTTACTGTAAAACTTGATCATTATCAGCATACATAGTTAAAAATATCCTTTGTAAAAAAAAAAAAAGAATAAAATTAAATCTAAAAAAATATACTTTGTAAAAATGCCTTCAAAACATATTAAACAAGAAAATACTTAATTTTTTTTACCTGCAATACAGATGATCAGAAGCCCCAGCACAACAAGTCTTCCGTTCATGATGTTCGTTGATGAATAACTCCAAATAAGCAGATCGGTGGGTGTATATATACAGGTCTACTGTCAGTCACCGCCTCTAATTATATGTAGCTGTTTGCTAGGAGTGAGCGACACAGGGACTCACTGATCCACACCGAAATGAGTTTTTTTAGCAGGACATCAGACTGTTATTTGGTCTGGCGGGAAGGTAATACATGTACACTCTGAAAATGGTATGTGGGCTGTAGCTCATCTTTTTTACATTAATCTCACTTGATTTGTTTGGTTAGTGATGATAACTTGCTTTTTGGTGTTGAATTAACTTAAAAGTTGGACATTTTATCAATCAATCAAATTTTATTTGTACAGCACATTTCAGCAGCGAGGCATTTCAAAGTTCTTTACATAATAAAAAACAACATAACAAAAAAAACCTGCATGGGACATTGAATAAACAGTGACGATGTTCGATGCCCGTAGGCTCAATGTTGTGTTACAGATGACTCCCTCTGTAAAGCGTATAATGCCGGAGCATGTGCCGACTGCCTTGCCTTGGCAGTTCCTTGGCACATCTCATGTTTGCCTTCCCTGCATTCCTTCAGGATATCAGTGGTTCAGATACAACTATTGGCTTTAGCAATGCAGCATTTGCGCTGATGACCAGGGATATTTCCTCATGCCAAAAAAGACAGGCGTGTTTCATCCCATTTTGGATCTCAGGGCACTCAATTAGTGTTTAAAGGTCCTACCTTTTTGCATGCTTACAACGGAAAAGGTTCTTCAAGATTGTGGCAAAGGGAAAGTGGTTTACATCAATAGTCCTAACAGATGCATACTTTCATGTACCTATTGCAATGGAACATTACTGCTTTCTCAGGTTTGCCTATTGGGTTCGCCATTGGCAGTTCTGTGTGATCCCGTTCGGCCAGATGCACTGGGCTGGACGCCTTGAGTAATACTGGAATCTTGATCTGCTACACTGTGGCTGTGAGTGTGACCACTGGGACTGCGGATGTCATCAGGATACAGCCCCCCGCCAGTTGGTGTGAAAACACACTCTATCAGGAGCGTTTTTACTTCCTGGGTGACTTTGAGAGGGGTTCCACTGAAAGCAATGTGAGCATCAGGGGCTTCTCCGAGCACGTTCACTAGCACAAGCACAATTTTACGATTTTTCATAATCCAACTTACATTTAACCATGCTGACTTCAGAGTTGATACAATCAGTTTTGGGAATGACACAAATATTATATTTTCACGTGATCTGCTGCCCTCTGGTTTTCATGTGTGTATGTCAGATGTTTTCATCACATACAGAAATACAATTGCAATCATACTATGACCAACAAAAGCTTTTATTGACAGAATGAGTTAATGCAGCAAGTCAATATTTGCAGTGTTGACCCCTCTTCTTCAGGACCTCTGCAATTCTCCCTGGCATGCTCTCAATCAACTTCTGGACCAAATCCTGACTGATAGCAGTCCACTCTTGCACAATCAATGCTTTCCTAGGTTTCCTAGGTTCCTAGGTTTTTGTTTGTCCCACCTGTCTCTTGATGATTGACCACAAGTTTTCAATGGGATTAAGATGTGGGGAGTTTCCATGCCATGAACCCAAAATCTCTGTGTTTTGCTCCTTGAGCCAATTAGTTATCACCTTTGCTTTATGGCAAGATGCTCCATCATGCTGGAAAAGGCATTGTTCATCACCAAACTGCTCTTGGACGGTTGGGAGAAGTTGCTCTCGAAGGACATTCTGGTACCATTCTTTATTCATGGTTGTGTTTTTAGGCAAGACTGTGAGAGAGCTGACTCTCTTGGCTGAGAAGCAACCCCACACATGAATGGTTTCAGGATGCTTTACAGTTGGCATGAGACAAGACTGGTGGTAGCGGTCACTTCGTCTTCTCCGAACAAGCTGTTTTCCAGATGTCCCAAACAATCGGAAAGGGGATTAATCAGAGAAAATGACTTTACCCCAGTCCTCAGCAGTCCACTCCCTGTACCTTTTGCACAATATCAGTCTGTCCCAGATGTTTTTTTTGGAGAGAAGTGGCTTCTTTGCTGCCCTCCTTGAGACCAGGCTTTGCTCCAAGAGTCTCTGCCTCACAGTGCGTGCAGATGCACTCACACCTGCCTGCTGCCATTTCTGAGCAAGCTCTGCACTGCTGGCAGCCCGATACCACAGCTGAAACACTTTTAAGAGACGGTCCTGGCGCTTGCTGGTCTTTCTTGGGTACCCTGGAACCTTTTTGGCAACTATGGAACCTCTCTCCTTGAAGTTCTTGATGATGTGATAGATTGTTGACTGAGGTCTTTCTAGCTGCGATACTCTTCCCTGTTAGGCCAATTTTGTGCAGTTCAATGATGACTGCACATGTTTTATTAGAAATAACCATGGTTCACAGAAGAGAAACAATGATACCAAGCACCAGCCTCATTTTAAAGTGTCCAGTGGTGTCGTTCTTACTTAATCATGACAGATTGACCTTCAGCCCTGTCCTCATCAACACCCACACCTGTGTTAATGGAGCAATCATTGAAACAATGTTAGCTGGTCCTTTTACGGCAGGGCTGCAATGAAGTTGAAATGTGTCTTGGGGGATAAAGTCCATTTTCTAGGCAAATATTGAATTTGCAATTAATTGCTGTAAGGCTGATCACTCTTTATAACATTCTGGAGTATATGCAAATTGCCATTATAAAAACTGAAGCAACACTGTAAAAATTAACATTTGAATCACTCTCAAAACTTTTGACCATGACTGTACTATCGGTCACCGCCTCTGATTATATTTAGCTGTTAGTTAAGTGTGAGTGACACAGTGACTCAATGATCCAGGATATACAGCAGCAACAAGTAAATACCTGCCACGGGGTATTCTCTGCACTTCACTTTTCCCACTTCTTGTTAAGTTACAACCTTGTTTTAATTGAAGTATGAAATAAGTCTCTATTTTTTTATTTACTTTGAACCTTTTCTCTGGTTTTGTCACATGTTTTGCAGTATCTTTACAACAGTGCAAGGTATGATGGTGACTATTTTACAAGGGAGCCTGAACAGCTGTCAGTCTCCCACATACACACACCCATGTAAACACAGTTAAGGAACTTGTAGAGAGAGAAGTATTTGTCCAGTCTGAGTTATTCATCCACCAACATCATGGCTGGGAGACTTGTTGTACTTGGGCTTTTGCTCATCTGTGTCGCAGCAGGTAAAGAAAATACAAAATTAAGTATTTTTGTGGTTAATGTGTTTTGAAAGTATTTTTCTAAGTCATTTTGTAGCAAAAAACAGTTGTAACTATTTTATCTCTGTTCACAATGAGTCCTGCTGTGATAAAGGTTGCTTTATGCTGTTCACTATGTTAAGGTCAAATGCTACAAGAAAGAGATACAAAATTATCTAGATTTTCCATAATAGGCACTTTACTGGCACTCAGTGCTGAAAGAAGTTAGTCAACTAAAGCCTTAAAGTTACATGAACTCTGACCTCAACACTTAAATTTATGTTGGATGATACAAAAAGCACTTACTTTCTTTTATTTTTCTAAAGATGCTGCAGAAATTCTGGACTTATGAGACAGGTGATATGAATTTCAGGATTAAAAATTTATTTGAACTCCCTGTAATTGAGCAGAATTTAATGTTGTGCTGTTTTTATGTCTGTCAGCCTACTTGCCCCGCTCTGGAGGAGATCATGGCATGTCCCATGAACTTTGCCCCTGTGTGTGGCAGCGATGGAAACACTTATGCCAATGAGTGTCTCCTCTGTGTCCAGAGACAGTGAGTAAACACAGCTGCTCCACACTTTAGTGGACAGTTTTAGCTATTTTATTTCTATTTTAAATACAGAAAATTTAAGTGTGAATCAACCATTGAACAGGAATGGAAAGTTTTTCTATTGTGGTTTTGAAAAATAAGGGGTGGGGATCCTTCCTTGACACAGGTTTTCACCTTACACACATTTTTAGTCTAGGAAAAATAACTCCAAATCTTATACGAGAGCATAAATTACTGCAGTCATGTGCCACAATTTTTTCCTCAGACAAACCAAGACGGACATCTTGATCATGAAAGAACAAGGCTGCTGACCTGTACAGCCGATAAAGTCAACGTCATAACGCAAGCGGGAAGTCGATGCCCACTGCTGTCATTTTGCAATAAAGTGTCAAAATGTGTGAGCTTCTTGTTGTTTTCCTCAATATTGTGCAACATTGTGGCTGAATACAAGGTTCATGAGGAAGGCTAAAGAGATACTAGGGATAAATTAAATAGAAACCGGATGGAAAAATACATCTTCATTTACAAAAGTGTTTATAGTTGTTTAAACATTTCGTCATCATTATGATATACACAAAGCAGCACATTACTGTGAAGTAGACGGAAAATTATATAACACTTTCAAAATGTTATTACAATTATAAATTTAAGATGTGTGGCGTGTATTTCTGCATTCAGCCCAGATTTATTGATTGATTATTTGATCGACTGAACCAGCCTCTGACCTGTATTTAACTCCGTCTTCCCATCAGCTCTGACCAGCTCATTTTTTGCTCCTGATGAAATGCATCCCAAGCATGATGCTTCCGCCACCATGTTTTAAGATGAGTTGCTGTTTTCATGGTGCCATGAAGGACGAATAACTTTTTTCCACACGGCCCTTACGCTACGTTTTGGTTCCATTTGTTCAGCCAATGTTTTTCCTCATGTTTGTTGTTAAAAACTAGAAGCAGGAATTACTATGAGATGCAACTTGGACATGAACTGCCCTTTAATGTGGACGCTATCATTGTCTGTCATTTTAGATGGATATCTTGCCATTTGTACTAGTGCTGTGCTCTTTCAATTTTCGGAAGACACACTGAACAGATCACACACAGGTGTTCAATGCTTTGATTATTGTATGATTTAACTCTTACTACTTCACAACTTTAACCCTGTTTGTGCCTCTAATCTCTGTCATGTGTGCTCACTCACGTGTTTGAACAAACCTATAAGGATTTTCTAACCTTTTTATTAAAGACATAAATTAACTGAGTCTGAAGGGAGTTGGTTGCATGTCTCCCCCCTCTCTCATTACCTTCTTTCCTGTCAGACTACTTTCAA
Organism: Poecilia picta; assembly: GCA_033032245.1. Lineage (NCBI taxonomy): Eukaryota > Metazoa > Chordata > Actinopteri > Cyprinodontiformes > Poeciliidae > Poecilia > Poecilia picta. Next base: position 25,703,162 of record CM065353.1, on the reverse strand, counting down.
ATAAAGGACACTAGAGCCAACAAAATCTTTTTTCAAAAAAAGAATGTTGATAATTTTGGATGTGTTTTTTGTTTTTTTTACTGATGATGTTCGTTGATGATTAACTCAGAATAAGCAGATCGGTGGGTGTATATATACAGGTCTCCCATCAGTCACCGCCTCTGATTATATGAAGCTGTTTGCTAGGAGTGAGCGACACACGGACTCACTGATCCACACAGAAATATTTTTTTAGCAGGACATCAGACTGTTATTTGGTCTGGAGGGAAAATAATTCATTTACACTCTAAAAAGTGTATTTGGGCTGTAGCTCATCTTTTTTACATTAATCTCACTTGATTTGTTTGGTTACTGATGACAACTTGCTTATTGGTGTTGAATTAACTGAGAAGATGCACATTTTATCAATCAATCAAATTTTATTTGTATAGCACATTTCAGCAGCGAGGCATTTCAAAGTTCTTTACATAATAAAAAAACAACATAAAAAACAGATTGTGACATTGAATAAGCAGTGAGAAAGAGATTTTGAAAAAAAAAAATAAAAGAGATTGAGAAAGATAAAAACATTAAAACCTGCACCACTTTTCAACATGTCCTTATCTTGGACTCAAACCCAATCTGGGACTTTAGTCAAAAATTTAACTTAAAGAAACTTTTGACTTTGGCTTTACTTGAAATAAGTTCAATGCTGCGTTCCTATCCAACATCTGGTGTCATGACGCAAGCTTCATGACGGTCTTGTGTCAACTGAGTTGTTGTCGTGGCACAGGTGTACAACACAACCCATATATGGAGGCCTTTGTCTTTGAGGCGGCCATTGCAGTTGAGGGGTCAGCGTGCCTATTGGGTTCGCCATTGGCAGTTCTGTGTGATCCCGTTCGGCCAGATGCACTGGGCTGGACGCCTTGAGTGATACTGGAATCTTGATCTGCAGCACTGTGGCTGTGAGTGTGACCACTGGGACTGCGGATGTCATCAGGATGCAGCCCCCCGCCAGTCGGTGTGAAAACACACTCCATCAGGAGCGTTTTTACTTCCTGGGCGACTTTGAGAGGGGTTCCACTGAAAGCAATGTGAGCATCACGGGCTTCTCCGAGCACGTTCACTAGCACAAGCACAATTTTACGATGTGAATGTGGCCTCCTATCATCCTCTGGACCAGGTTCTTTAACAAGAGTTCTTTGGGCGTTGGGAGTTATGTGCTCAGGATTCCTTGTGACATCGCTGGTATTAGTCACTCTGAGCTTTCAGCGCCGCCCTCTGGCAGTCAGTAGGGATAAAATAGAATGAAATTTACGTATGGAACTACGGTTCTATCAGTCTCGAATGACCGCCAGAGAATCTGTGTCACTCAGAATCCAGAAGATCCTGTAGGAACAGAACCTCGGATGTCTTCAGGCTATAGAGCCTCGGATTGATCATCCGAAATGTCACAGGTGTGACTCTGTTGATGTTACTGTTTGAACATGTGTGTTCAAGCAGTAACATGCTGTGAGAATTTGCTGTGGTGGCTTTTATTTAAGAGTAGTTGGGCAGGAAAGTGGGTAACGGAAGAAGAGGATTACATGTGGCAAAGGTCATGTAATCCCATTGCCACATGTGATTGCAATGGTTGCGGCCGTTGCAATCGAACCTGCGACGGCCGCCTCAAAGCCAAACGCCTCCATATATGGGTTGTGTTGTACACCTGCACCACCACAACACCACAATCGACACAAGATCGTCATGAAGCTTGTTGGATAGAAACGCAGCATTGAACTTATTTCAAATAAAGCCAAAGTCAAAAATTTCTTTAAGTTAAAATGTGCAACTTTTAAGTTAATTCAACACCAAAAAGCAAGTTGTCATCACTAACCAAACAAATCAAGTGAGATTAATGTAAAAAAGTCCTTAAGATGAGCTACAGCCCAAATACACTTTTCAGAGTGTACATGTATTACCTTCCCTCCAGACCAAATAACAGTCTGATGTCCTGCTAAAAGAAAAAATTATTTCAGTTTGGGTCAGTGAGTCCCTGTGTCAACAAAAGGGGAGGTTAAACAATAGCAACATAGATGGAGCCGGAGCGAGGCTTGGAGACACGCCGCCGACCAGGAGCTCCTTCAAACTTCCTCGCTCCCCTGGTGGGTGGAGCTTGATCCCTTTAAACTCTCCCCAGCCAATCAACTGTAAGAAGAAAACAGCAGTTAAACAGAATTCATTCAAGCGGTGACAGGAGCCGGTCACACTCACTCCTAGCAAACAGCTACATATAATCAGAGGCGGTGACTGACAGTAGACCTGTATATATACACCCACCGATCTGCTTATTTGGAGTTATTCATTAACGAACATCATGAACGGAAGACTTGTTGTGCTGGGGCTTCTGATCATCTGTATTGCAGGTAAAAAAAAAAATTAAGTATTTTCTTGTTTAATTTGTTTTGAAGACATTTTTTCAAAGTATTTTAGATTTAATTTTATTCTTTTTTTTACAAAGGATATTTGTAACTATGTATGCTGATTATGATCAAGACTTACAGTAAGAAAAACACATCCAAAATTGTCAACTTTTTATTAATAGATGGCTTACAGCTCGATTCGTACTGAAAATCAGAGCTAAAAGTAGTCATCTATAGCCGGTTATATCAACTTTGAAGTCAATATTGTTAAAAGTAAGTTGCATTAAAAAGACACTTGGTTTCTTTTTTTTTAAGATTCTGCAGCCATGGATCGTTCAAGATACGTTGAGCACTTTGTGAGGTGAAATTAAAGTTGAATTAAATGTATAAATAAAATTAACTAATTCAGCAGAATTTTATGTAATGTTGCATTTTTCAAAGGGCAGATGTCGTCTACATATCTACCGCTGCACAGATCTATATCGCCCTGTGTGCGGCTCTAATGGAATCACTTATAGGAATGTGTGTTTCTACTGCTTGGCGCAGAAGTGAGTAGCTACACACAGCTCCTAAACACTCACTTAGAAAGTACGAATTCCTGTCTTTCCTTAACACTAGTTTTCACCTTAGACACATTTTGACTTCCAATTGTCCAGAAAAAATGATTTACTTTGTTTTATTTGTTGCTATAAATAAATATGAGATAAATGACTGAATCACTGCTATGTCATGTCACAATTCTCTCCTCAGGAAACCCAAGAGCAGGAACTGGTCCTTCGTCGAGGGAGTCTGCACGGGGTGGTACTACAGCACGATAAAGCTGGGCATAAAATGATATCCACTGTTGTCTCATTGTAATAAAATCTAAGTTTGATCAACCTGTGGCCTTCTGGTCGTTTTTCCTCAATATAATGCATCAATTTGTGATGCATATTAGGTTCACCACATTATTTTATTTATTTATTTTTTTCAGGCCACTGATTCCCCCCCCCAACCCCCCTCTGAATTCTCAATTTAAAACATAAAAATAAAAAAATTTGGGCCTCTGATTTAATTTTCTTTTCTTTTTACTTTTTTCCCTCTGGATTCTGAAAAAAAAATCTGAGCTATTGAAAAAAAAAATCAGATATTTTTTTTTCAGTAGCCCTTATACTCTACCGCACATGTGTCAAAATCAAGGCCCGCGGGCCACATGTGGCCCGCCATGTCATTGTATGTGGCCCCCCAGTATTTTATAGGCCCATGATTGACTTAAAATGTTTTGAGCATGAATTGACTACAAACTACATCTCCCAAAATGCATTGCGATTGTTACCGGCCAACATTATGGCTTCTCACCACTAGAGAGCGGCAGAGTCACCTCAAGCTGCTTATTGATTTTACCAGCGAATAAAACCAAAATGTCCAAGAAAAGAAAAATCGATTTACAAGTAAGACTGTGAATGAAGATGTGTGTAAGTTGGTGTCAGGGCGGCAGGTGGCGCTAGACCTTTTTTGTTATCCGTCATCTTGACCGACAACATAAAAAAAAATCGGTCATGTACTATTTTTATCTGTGAAATTACAATCATCGGCTATTTAGCCGCATTTTATGCGGTTTAGCTAATATTTGCCGTGAATCCAGATCCCATTACAAATTAAGCAGATAAATGTATCTACATTTTTCTACGTAGTGACAAAAAACTACTGACTGAGGCCTCAATAACTTAATAAATTAAATTAAGCGACTTCACTTAAATTAGCATCACTTCCCCCTCTGGGGTCTGAACCACTTCCTGCTGGTTCCCATCTGCAGAAAAATCTGCGCTGATCAAACAGATCAACTGAAATCTGTGAGTGTTTTACCCTTCGCGGTCTGCTGTGGCTTTTACCAGGTTTATTTATTTATTTATTTATTTATTTATTTATTTATTTATTCGCTTTTCCGAAACGGACAGATGTTCCGTCTGCAGCTTCTCCAGAACTCCGCTCTCCTGGGTAACATATGCAAATTACCATTATAAAAACTGAAGCAACATTGTAAAAATTAACATTTGAATCACTCTCAAAACCTTTGGCCATGACTGTACTATCGGTCACCGCCTCTGATTATATTTAGCTGTTAGTTATGTAAGGCAAATTTTGCAAAGTCAGCTTAATTTCAAGAGCAACGTCCAGATAACTGTTAAGCCTTGTTGGTATATGTCCTGCTCTGTAATATGAAATATTACTTAATGGATATTTGACTACTTCATCTTGAAATGGGGCTTCTGTCTCTTTAAAAACTCCTGCTCTTTCTGAAACTCCATTTCAGGAAGTCATCACAACATTGCTCCCCTGTTAACCCTTTAGTAACATTTTTCCCAGTGTTTCACTAGCAGGTAGCTCTTATAATGAGCTCAGTAGATGTACACTTCCACCAGCTGTTTGCTAACTGAATCTTCTGAAGGAGCTGAGTGGAGGAGTGGTGGTGGAGGTTTGCTCTAAGAGGCGGAAGCTCAGCTGGTAGTTTCTGATTATATTTTAACATGAATGTTAGAAAGTTTCAGAAGTGGCACTTGGGTGGTTGCCATGCAGGACTAAAGGATTTCTCTAAGAAAGGATCAAAGCAAAACTCCAGGTATGTTTTTGATGAGGGAAAAACATCCTAACATGATGTATAGCTCAAAAAGACTAATTTTAGATAATACTGCATCTTTAATATTAATTTTTAAAAGTACAATTTTTACTGACAGTTTTTTGCAAAATACGTTTTATGAAGTAAATAAAACACACTGCCAGTGGAACTTGTACTTTATCAATATTAACAATTATTGACTTAAAACTACCTCCTAAATCTTGGAGAGAAGTTGCTTGTAACATAGTTTTGTTAAGTGTAGTAAGATATTTGCACTATAACTAAACAAAAATACTTGGTAAGATTATTTTTCAATGTGGTGAACCTAATATGTATCAAAATTGTTAAATATTTAGAAAAACAACCAGAAGGTCACAGGTTGATCAAATTTAGACTTTATTACAATGAGACAACAGAGGATATCATTTTTCTGGGCTGCCTCGTAGTGTTGATTTTATGAACAAGCATCGTCTTTCTTGACCAAGACTCTCGTCATTCCTTGCCTGAAGAGAGAATTGTGACATGACATAACAGTGATTCAGTCATTCAGCTCAGATGGTATGTACAGCAACAAATAAAACAAAGCAAGTAATTTTTCTGGACAATTAGAAGTCAAAATGTGTCTAAGGTGAAAACTTGTGTAAAGGAAAGACAGGAAATCATACTTTCTACTATATTCCCTAAATAATAAAAACACCCAGTGGTTGATTTGCACTTTTTCCTGTATTTTCAAGGAGAAAATGTGTATAAAAAATTTCAATGTTTTCATATTGTGTGACCAAGTTGGGACAAAAAGTGTTTCTTCATTTTCCAAAGAATCAGTTTAAGTGACTTAAAATTAACATGTGAATCATTGAGTGTCTATGAGCTGTGTGTACTCACTGCATCTTCATGCAGAGGACACACTCATTGCGATAAGTGACTCCATCGCTACCACACACAGGGAGCATTGCCGGTGGGCATTTGACGATCTTTGTAACAGGACAAATGGCCTCTCTGGTCTGTGAAAAACACAACATTACATAATGAATCATATTTAATTTTAGTCATACATACTTTACACACTTACTTTTGGCTTCTTTTTTTTAGCCGTCAACAGTGCAGCACCTTCAAAAAAAGAAACCAAGTGTCTTTTTAATGCAACTTACTTTTAACAATGTTGACTTCAAAGTTGATATAACCGGCTATAGTTGACTACTTTTAGCTCTGATTATCAGTATGAATCAAGCTGTAAGGCTTCTATTATGCATTCAAAAAAAGAATATTGACGGGGTGCTGTGGTGGTGCAGGGGCAAAGCACAATCCATATATTGAAGCCTTGGTCCTCATGGCGGTAGTCGTAGGCTTGATTCCCAGCCTGATGATATTTGCCACATGTCTTCCCCCTCTCTCATTACCCTCTTTCCTGTCAGACTACTTTCAAATAAAGGCCACTAGAGCCAACAAAACCTTTTTCCAAAAAAAGAATGTTGATAATTTTGAATGTTTTTTGTCTGTTTTTTTTTTTACTGTAAGACCTAACCATAATATAGAGATCAGCATTCAGTTAAAAATATCCTTTGTAAAAACAACATTTAACAAAAATAAAAACCTTTGATGAAAATGCCTTCAGATCAAATTATCAAGAAAATGTTTAATTTTTTACCTTCTGCAATGAAGATGATCAGAAGCCCCAGCACAACAAGTCTTCCGTTCATGATGTTCGTTGATGAATAACTCCAAATAAGCAGATCGGTGGGTGTATATATACAGGTCTACTGTCAGTCACCGCCTCTGATTATATGTAGCTGTTTGCTAGGAGTAAGCGACACAGGGACTCACTGATCCACACTGAAATAATTTTTTTTATCAGGACATCAGACTGTTATTTGGTCTGGAGGGAAGGTAATACATGTACACTCTAAAAAGTGTATTTGGGCTGTAGCTCATCTTAAGGACTTTTTTACATTAATCTCACTTGATTTGTTTGGTTAGTGATGACAAGTTGCACATTTTAACTTAAAGAAATTTTTGACTTTGGCTTTATTTGAAATAAGTTCAATGCTGCGTTTCTATCCAACAAGCTTCATGACGATCTTGTGTCGATTGTGGTGTTGTGGTGGCGCAGGTGTACAGCACAACCCATATATGGAGGCGTTTGGCTTTGAGGGGCCATTGCAGGTTCGATTGCAACGGCCGCAACTGAACCTTTGCAATCAGATGTGTCCTTTGCCACATGTAACCCCCTTCTTTCATTACCTGTTCAACTACTCTTAAATAAAGACCACCATAGCAAATAAAATATATTTTTAAAAAAAGATCCTAGAATCGGTTGGTTGCTGGTGTGAACACCCGTTCTGTCTGCTTTTATTGTTTCACGTTGAAAGTGGATGTTTTACTAACCTTGTCTGCTGTTGGTGGTCAGAGGAATCGGTGGTACCAGTCAGACTACCTTAGCAACAATCCAGTAGATTGCTAGCATCAGTGTGTGTGAATGCATAAATATAGTGTGAAGTGCTTTTGGGGTCCTCTGAACTTGATAAAGCACCAATCAAGAACAGGCCATTTACCAATTACCAAAACTATAAGTACCTTTTAATACCACAAACAAAAGGAAAGCAGCAAGAGGCAAATTTTGAAATGTCAGCTAAATCACAATAGCAAGGTCCGAGTAACAGTTATGCCGTGCTGGTAAACGTTGCCCATAGAATGTAATTTAGACCTGTGATTTTAAACATGAATGGTGCTCACTCAGCACTGCACCCCAATTCCAGTATCCACAGGCTGTCCACTAACAGCACAGGAGGCAGATGTCTGGTGAGCACCAGAGCAAACATCCAAGATGAAATATCCAAGCTCAGAAAATCCAAATCCAAGATCCGTTGATTTAATCTTCTTGTATTCAAGATTGTTACCAATCTTGAACACAAGAAGATATATACATCACGAAGATAAAACACTCAGTGAATCCCCCAAACTATGAAAACAAACAAGATTCCTGTTGCAGACTTTGCAAAAATCCAGCCACTCAGTCATGTCCAAAATAACATGTACAGGTGTACAGGTATTCTCATACCTGTACACGTGTATGAGGATGTACAGGTATTGTCCAAGTGTGTCATTCGGAGTCTCCATTTGGCATCTCCAAATGGCACACTTGGACAACATCTGATATACAAACTTCAAATGATTCTAACTCCTCACTGCTTCAAAATACAGTCAATAATGAGGCTCTATTGAAAGATAATGACCAGAGGAATCCTCTGGTAGAAACATTACTGATAGTGGTAATTACTTTTAATTATATTAATAAAATATCATACTTGGGGGGAGGGGGGATTCTGTTAGTTCTGTCAAGATGAAAGAAAGGGCAAATTTTTCTTATATTGATCAATTATTTTATTTTAAATATGATGCAGGAGACTGTTATAAATAACTGTGGGGCGTACCCACTAGGGGGGGCGCCATGCCATTGCAGGGAGGGCGTGGGAAGCAGTATGGATAATTGAAGAAAAATAAATTATGAGAGATACGTGTGCAGGGGGTCGGGGGGGGTAAGAGTGTTATAGCAGGGAGTCTCACTCTCCCCCCTGACACACATCGTACATCCATTGGGGGGGGGCCCAGAAAAAGTTTGGGAGCCACTGTACTAGCGGAACAAGTCAGCGTCTGGCCGGGGAGAAGGGCTAATGACTTTAAAACCAAATAATGAAGCTCATGATAATTTAACTTTACAACATAGTCATACCCGCAACAGCGGAGCTAACAAGTTTCACTACCACAGAGAGCAACTATGTCATTCTGAAATCCATCTGACATGAAGTATAACAATATACTTCATGTCATTTCACACATTTTCAGACTGAAAATGTGTGAAAAACTCTCCCATAGTACAGCTGAATGGTTGCCATGGTACATTAAAGGATTTGTCAAACATGCCTTAAAGAATCAAAGCAAAACTCCAGGTATGTTTATGATGAGGGAATAACATTCTAACATGATGTAAAGCTCAAAAAAGTAGATTTTACATAATAATGCTGCACCATTAATATAATTTTTTAGAAAGTACTAGTTCATATACAATATTGTATAATATTGAGAAAAGGTCAGAGGTTGATGAAACTTAACTTTATTTCAATCAGACAACAATGGATATAATATTTCTGAGCTGCCTCATAGTGTTGATTTGATCAACTACAGGTCAGCAGGGACCCTGTTTGGTGATCCAGATGTCCATTTTGGTTTCACTGAGGAGAGAATTGTGACATGACATAGCAGTGATTCAGTCATTCAGCTCAGAAGGTATTTATAGCAACAATAAAAACAAAAGAGGTCATTTTCTGGACAATTAGAAGTCAAAATGTGTCCAAGGTGAAAACCTGTGTCAAGGAAAGACATGAATTCAACTACTTTCAACTATATTCCCTAAATTTAAAAAAAACCACTCGATTAATTTGTACTTATATGCTGTATCTGTAAAGAGAAAACTAGAGACATCCTTTTGTATAAACAGCTTTCAATGTTGTTATATTGGGTAATTACCAGTTTGGGAATAAAGCATTTTAATTTCCATAGAATCAGCTTAGGTGATTTAAGATTATTATGTGAACTATGAGCGTGGAGCAGCTGTGTGTACTCACTGCATCTCCCTGCACAGGAGACACTCATTGTCATAAGTGACTCCATTGCTGCCGCACACAGGGTCCAAAATCTTTGTGCATCTCCCGATATTTCCATCAGGACAAGAAGGCTGAAGTTATGATAAAATTATGATCAAACTTAGTTCGTTTTATCCATCCAGGAATCAATGTTTAATTCTAAAATTCATATCACCTTTCTTGTGGATCCAGACTTGTTGGTAGCATCTTTAGAAAAAGAAATAAAAATTTCTTTCATAATCCAACTTACTTTTAACCATGTTGACTTCAGAGTTGATATAACCAGCTTTAGACTTTCAGCCGTTAGTATCAGTAGGAATCAAGCTCTAATATGTCTATTATACATTCAAAAGAGAATTTAGATAATTTTGTGTGTATTTCTATCATAGGGCGTCATCATAAAGCAGTGATCAGCATAAACAGTTAAAAATCTCCTTTGTAAAAATAAATAAAAAATCCTTTGAAAAAATGCCTTTAAAACAAGTTAAACAAGAAAATACTTAATGTTTTTACCTGCTGCAACACAGATGATCAGAAGCCCCAGCACAACAAGTCTTCCAGTCATGGTGTTCGTTGATGAATAACTCCGAATAAGCAGATATGCGGGCGTGTGTATATATACAGGTCTACTATCGGTCACCGCCTCTGATTACATTTAGCTGTTTGTTATGTGTGAGTGACACAGTGACTCAATGATCCAGGATATACAGCAGCAACAAGTAAATACCTGCAATGGGTAAGGCAAATTTTGCAAAGTCAGCTTAATTTCAAGAGCAATGTCCAGATAACTGTTAAGCCTTGCTGGTATTAAGTTTCCCAAAGATTGAAATTTAGACCCATGATGTTAAAAAATAAAAGGTACTCAGCCCTACGTACACACTAAATCCAGTATCCACAGGCTATCCACCAACAGTACAGGAGGCAGATGTCTGATGAGCATCAGAGTCACCATCCAAGCTCCAAGAATGTAATATTGTAATATCCAAGCTCCAAGAATACATCAAGAAGATGAAGCACTCCGTGAATGCCTCACACAGTGAAAACTGGAAGAGAAGGAGCTGAAGGATCCATCATAGCAGGAAACCTCTCGTACCATCAGCACATAGGAGAAATAGTTGATAGACCAAAACCTACAAATGGCTGGACTGAAGGACAGCACAGAACACTGACAATGGCAGCACAGGAGCAGGCCTTGATCACCTGAGTAACAGATGCCCCAGATCTACCATACAAGTGAAGAACATTCGTGCAGAAAATGAACTGGAAACCACTGGGTCAAAGTGCGTATCATCCCCTCGGGTAGTGGAGAAAGACTGAGCTAAAATCCTCTGGGACAGTGGTAGAATAATATACTAAAGGATAATAATATAATATAATAATATAGAATAATGATAAGCAGAAAAGGACAGCTGTTGTGGCCCTCCCTTTTGATGGCAACACATTAAACTGGAGATATACCAATGGGTTAGGAAAGAGCATGTGGTACTTGAAGGGTCTTTAGGGAAGTGGGACATGAGATGGGGAAGGGGAAGATGCTGCGAAGAAAACTCAAAGTCTTCTACCAAGGGTCCTTTCGTAGAGGATTTTACAAGGGAGCCCGAACAGCTGTCAGTCTCCCAGAGCTAGAGATACATCTGGAAAGAATTCTCTGCACTTCACTTTTCCCACTTCTTGTTAAGTTACAGCCTTGTTTTAATTGAAGCATGAAATAAGTCTCTATTTTCTTTTTATTTACTTTGAACCTTTTCTTTGGTTTTGTCACATGTTTTGCAGTATCTTTATGACAGTGCAAGGTATGATGGTGACTATTTTACAAGGGAGCCTGAACAGCTGTCAGTCTCCCACATACACACACCCATGTAAACACAGTTAAGGAACTTGTAGAGAGAGAAGTATTTGTCCAGTCTGAGTTATTCATCCACCAACATCATGGCTGGGAGACTTGTTGTACTCGGGCTTTTGCTCATCTGTGTCGCAGCAGGTAAAAAAATACAAAATTAAGTATTTTTGTGGTTAATGTGCTTTGAAAGTATTTTTCTAAGTCATTTTGTAGCAAAAAACAGTTGTAACTATTTTAACTCTGTTCACAATGAGTCCTGCTGTGATAAAGGTTGCTTTATGCTGTTCACTATGTTAAGGTCAAATGCTACAAGAAAGAGATACAAAATGATCTAGATTTTCCGTAATAGGCACTTTACTGGCACTCAGTGCTGAAAGAAGTTAGTCAACTAAAGCCTTAAAGTTACATGAACTCTGACCTCAACACTTAAATGTATGCTGAATGATACAAAAAGCACTTGCTTTCTTTTATTTTTCTAAAGATGCTGCAGACAATTCTGGACTTATGAGACAGGTGATATAAATTTCAGGATTAAAAATTTATTTGAACTCCCTGTAATTGAGCAGAATTTAATGTTGTGCTGTTTTTATGTCTGTCAGCCTACTTGCCCCGCTCTGGAGGAGATCATGGCATGTCCCATGAACTTTGCTCCTGTGTGTGGCAGCGATGGAAACACTTATGCCAATGAGTGTCTCCTCTGCGTCCAGAGACAGTGAGTAAACACAGCTGCTCCACACTTCTGGGATTCACAGATTCATTTTGGGTCACCCTAGCTGATTCTTTGGAAAACAAAATGCTTTAGTCGCCACCTGGTGGTCAACTAATGTGAAGTTAAAAGTTTTCTATGCAAAAGGATCTCTCCAGTTTTCTTTGCAGGATAGTTTTAGCTATTTCATGTCTATTTTTAAATACAGAAAATGTTGGTGTGATTCAACCATTGAACAGGAATGGGAAGTTTTTCTATAATGGTTTTGAAAAATAAGGGGTGGGGATCCTTCTTTGACACAGGATTTCACCTTACACACATTTTTAGTCTAGGAAAAATAACTCCAAATCTTATACGAGAGCATAAATCACTGCAGTCATGTGCCACAATTTTTTCCTCAGACAAACCAAGATGGACATCTTGATCGTGAAGGAACAAGGCTGCTGACCTGTACAGCTGATAAACGCAAGCCGGAAGTCAATGCCACTGCTGTCATTTTGCAATAAAGTGTCAAAATGTGTGAACTTCTTGTTGTTTTCCTCAATATTGCGCAACATTGTGGCTGCATACAAGGTTCATGAGGAAGGCTAAAGAGATACTAGGGATAAATTAAATAGAAACCAGATGGAAAAAACATCTTCATTACAAAAGTATTTATAGTTGTTTAAAACTTTCATATTAGTTTGTTGGATTTTATGAAATACTAACACAAAGCAGCACATTACTGTGAAGTAGACAGAAATGATATAACGCTTTCAAGATGTTATTACAATTATAAATCTAAGATATGTGGTGTGTATTTTTGCATTCAGCCTAGATTTATTGATTGATTATTTGATCGACTGAACCAGCCTCTGACCGGTTTTACTCCAGGCCTGACCTGTATTTAACTCCGTCTTCCCATCAGCTCTGACCAGCTCATTTTTTGCTCCTGATGAAATGCATCCCAAGCATGATGCTTCCGCCACCATGTTTTAAGATGAGTTGCTGTTTTCAGGGTTCCATGAAGGACGAATAACTTTTTTCCACACGGCCCTTACGTTACGTTTTGGTTCCATTTGTTCAGCTGATCTTTATCCTCATGTTTGTTGTTAAATTCTGGAAACAGGAATTACTATGAGATGCGATTTGAACATGAACTGCCCTTTAATGTGGACGCTATCATTGTCTGTCATTTTAGATGGATGTCTTGCCATTTGTAGTAGTGCTGTGCTCAGAAGACGCACTGAACAGATCACACACAGGTGTTCAATGCTTTGATTATTGTATGATTAAACTCTTACTTCTTCACAACTTGAACCCTGTTTGTGCCTCTAATCTCTGTCATTCACACGTTCAGACAAACCTCCAGGATTTTCTAATCTTTTAAGTTAGCTGACTTTGAAAGGAGTTGGTTGCACTTGATTTTATTTGGAGGCATTTAAATGAAGAAATAGATTTGTACTTGTAATAAACATTTTGAAATGATTCATTTTTGTCATTTCAGCTCGTAACTGTGCACTGCTTTGCGTTAGTCAGTCACCTAAAATACTAATGACACACTGCAGAATTTGTAATGGTAATGAGATGTGAAAGTAGGATATGGCTGATGAGACCCGGTTCTATAATTTAGCCTAAGTCATGAAACCAGCTTCCTCTTCAGAACTTCATTACAGAAATCTTTTGTGTAATGAAGTCTGGCGTATTGATCTGTTAAGGCAAAGCAGCTGGTGAATGATTTGCTGGTTATCTCGGTGGCTTAGCTCACTGTTTACATTCCTCATACTGAGTAACACTGCGGTCAATATCTGCTGCGTGTGTCAGAGGAGACACATTTGTGGACAGAATGGGAAAGTGTCACCAAATACTTTGGCATGTGAAAACACAAACGGGACATCAAAATCTATTTGTTGAATCCTACGGTCAAAAGTCAGATCTGTCACGTGGTTGACACCAGGAAGCTGAGATGCGGTTTCTATCCCCGGTCACTTCCCTTCTCTGTACAGTCGAGCAGAAACAAGGATCTCTCGACTTCAATGAGCTGCGTTATCAAGGATGATAAGAATCACAGAGGAGCAAGAGTAAGTACAGAGATCCAGTTCAGAGACTAGAATGAGTTTTATGATAATGTTTTTCACTTTGCTATGATCAGCTCCATTGATTTATATTAAGGTCCACAAAAGCAGAGCTTTATTGGCTGACTGTGAGCTTCAAACAATAATTTTGTACATTGTTAAAAAAAAATGAAGTCGCCCGATGCGTCTTCAACCATCGATCTACGACAATCAGCTCCACTTATTTTAGTACGCCTGGGATCTGTTTATTTTTTCAATGTCTGCTATAATGCATTACATGTTTATATTTCTACAGATTTCCCACTGTTACTGCAGTTGTGGTGGACTGTCAAAATACAATCTCACTGGGCCTCTTCCTGCATCTTTCTCTCATTCCAGCAGTAAGTTAGTGGTTTACTTTTCCTATAGTACATAAAACAAGAAACAGCAAAACAGCAAGCCCTTTTTGAATCACTAGAAAGTTGCGCAAAGATAAATTTTTAAGACAATTTGTCACAAATAGCTATAACTTTTTGTCAGCACAAAAACAGTGCATATTCTTACTCTATTGCAGTAAAAATCTAATTAATTAAAGGTCTTCGTAAATTTCTAACCTAAATTTTTCATCGCACGTCCAACCAAGCGACCCAGTTATTTAGAAAATATTAATCCAGAAAATATTAATCCAGCTCAACATGTCACAAATGATTTTCAGCCATCGTTACATTTTCAGCCATGAAACCATGGCAGCATCAAAAGTCATAAAGTAAAATTAATTAATAATATATTGAGATCTGTGCTGCTTGGTGGCATTGTTGGTTGCACTGGGCATGTTCTCCCTGTGCATGTGTGGGTTCTCTCTGGGTACTCCAGCTTGGTCCTGCAAGGATAACCGAGTACAGACAATGGATGGTCGTTAATCAAAGCTCAACTGAATTTTACAATAAATTTTTCTTATCTAGGGATGTACCAATCAGAGGGTTTTGTCTGCGATGTCAATCACACCACTTAAAGACAAGGTGTTTGATGGTAAAAAGTTCTGATTGTGACATTAAACCTTCTAATATCAATTGCAAATGCTTGAAAATATTCAATAACCTTAGTAACGCTTCTACAGTTCTTTGGTATCCTAAGGACTGCTTACAGTTATGAATAATGAAGGTTTGTCTTTTCTTGACAGCAACAGATATTTTGTCCCATCTGAGTTTCTACAGGACAGCCTTAACATGCTGCTTAAATACAAGGCAAAGAAGAAAACTGCAAAACGCAATCATTTATTAAAGATAAATTATACTCAACGGATAGATCTACAGTACTTAATAAACCCCAATGCTGCTCAGAGTTTGAAGAGCTAGCTTAAGTCTGACTCGTTTCCTTGGTGTTATTATCTGACGTGTAGATCATTTGGCTCGTGGCATATTTCAGCGTGGCTGGTTAGTCATGTGCGCTTTGCTTTGAATGCTAGAAAGTGTTTTAGTCGCTCCGCAGGTCTATATTACACTGATGTCTTCAGTAGCCAATACAGTCTCTTAAGGGAAATGGAAATTTATTAAATCAATGTGTTTGTGCTAAGATAAAGTGTTTGCACAAGATGAGTTGATCATCGTTGAAAACGGGTTGATCAAAACCATGTGTGGTCAGTCAGCTGACCTAACAGACACACCTCACAGACGATGGTCAGATGTTCCAATATTGATCGTTTAAAAACACCTTGATCAAAATCTGACCTGAAATTTAGGAGTGGATTCTGGATGTTCTCTTTAAAACATCTATCTCACCTTTTTTTTTGCTTTATCCCCATACATGACATTCACTTTCAAATCAACAGCAATGAGAATATGCTCATTCTGTGGAAATGTAAAGCAAACATTTTTTTTCAAGCTACTTTTGAAATTTGTTTTTATCATAACAGTCATTTTAATTAGTTGCACTAATTAAGTGTCATTTTGCCTTCCAGGTCCTGATTACAGGAGCGTTGTCATTTCTTCAGAGACGAGCACAGAGACTGGCCATTGACCACAGACTGCCGTTTCTAAAGGGCCGTTTTGGTATCGTGATGTAAGTCAAAATCAGACTTCTACAGTATAATTCAGTGTGCTACTTTGTTAGTAACATACTTCTCTTATTTTAATAATGCCTTTTTCACAGACCTTTAGATACAATAGGCAGCCTCAGTAACCGCTGGTCCTATGGCTTTGCGTTTGGCGCAGTGTCCAGCAGCGTTCTGTTGCTTTTTTCTGAGCGTTACATCCCCTTTACAGTCCCACCGTGGGCCAGAGGTACTTCCTGTTACTGTTCTATGTCATCACCATGTTCTACATTCAGCATTCAATTAAAATCCCTGACCTATTGCTGTCTGCTTACCCTCAGCGATAGTGTACCTTGTCGGAGCTTTGGAAGTGGGTCTGGTGTATTTCCCATTTTTCGCCTGCCTGTCCACGCCATTCAGAACGGTCGGCGCAGTGCTGGGGATACTCTACTCTATAACCTGGTTGGCATTCAGCGCTGTGCAGTAGTAAGATAGATTATGGTAACAATTTGTATTTAATGTCCCGGCTACTGTTTCTAGGATTGTGATCACCGTCTGGGATACAGCCACCTGCCCTCATGGAAAGGTTGGTAGCTAATAAAACTTAAGATGCTGCAGTGGAACAAACATACAGTTTCTAATGGGCTTCACACAAACATACACTACATGCTCCATGGTTGCGCTCAAGATATCTGAAAAATAGTTTGGCTGTTTTTTCTGTGTGTTTTGAAGGTTTTGGGTAAATACCAGAAGATAATTCTCCAGTGGCCCTGCATCCTCTCGCTTGTCTTCCTCTTGGGACGATTTATTTATATGCTGGTTAAAGATGTTCGAATACGTCTGCAACTGGAAACAGCGGTGAGCGTGACAAGCTTGTAAGCTGAAATCAGTCCATGAAACACTGTGTTTTTGCTGTGGAGAAAAGAAAACCCAATATAAGACTTCACTCAAGTCAGAACATGATGTGATTTCAGGGCATTGTTTTTATTTTTGCATAATTCTGTTTTAAATGTTCTTTTTAAAATTAGCTCATTTTTTTGAAACATTAACAAACAGTTTTGAGCGCAACTGTGCCAAATCTGTCGCTAGGATTCTGAAGAGCTGATTGATCAACACCAGGTAAACCACATTAAGCGGCTACTGAGAACGCCACAACAAAGGTAAGTCGCACATAAGGAAGCCAGAAGCAAAACAGAAGCACATTATGAGTAAGAGATGTGGCAGAACTATAATGTTTTACAAAATTTGTCTAAACTATCTACATTAAGAGCAACTTGGAACAAGTTTCAATGTTTAAAGCAAGTTAAGAATCGGCACAATAGGTCTTAGTTATCTCTTAGTTCTCTGACAGACATGAATTCATAGAAGAAATCACTCAGGCTGCAAACAAATCAATCAGAAAAAAAAACTATGAACGTTTCACATTGACTTGTTCACACTCCATTTTCAAACTTACTTTCTGTTTTTCAGTAAACCCCTCAGCTGGTTCCAAAAACGAGTGTATGACTGGGACCCGCACTTCAAGTTTCCAAACAGGATCATTGGCACATCCATCATATCCCTCATCGGCCTATATATGGTACAGAAAACAAAAAGAACAATAAAATGTGTATGAGATGCTCATTTGATCTTGCAATCACCTTCACCAACAAGTTATTTCCGCTTTTATGTGTCTTCTTGGCCATTTTTCTAGATGACACTAGCAGACTACAGCCTCAGTGATGTTGTCTTTGACCAAGTAGAGCACTGGAAGGATACACTAAAAAACATTACTGACTCTTGCAGCCAGACACAAGAGTTGGGATACATGATACCGCAGATGGAAGAGTTTATCTACGTGGCCAGGAGTGAGTTCCTCTATCGTCATGTCAGAAGAGTGAATTTAATTAACGACTCTTAAAATGTTTTGTTTTATCGTCAAAATCGTTCTGTTGGTGCTTAACTCTACCAGTGTTAATACTGGAAATAAATTGGGAATGACAATTTGATTAAATTCAATTAATGCTAACTAATAGAGCACAAACATTTTATATTTGTGCCTAAATTAGTTGATCATTTTGGTTTGTTGTAGAATGCTGGCTTGCCACCACCATCTTTGCCAGTTTCAACTCTGTTGCGTACACCTTCCATATATTAGTATGTTACAGGGAAGATGGAAACGATTCAATAAAACATTTCCAATTAGAAATAATTAAGCAAAAAATGTCAAGGTAAGTGAATTAATTTGATCAATCTGAACCTTGGAAGGTAAATGAATCTATTTACTGGATCTGTGGTTATTCTCAGTAAGATCTTCTGCCTTAGGAAACACTTAAAGAGGCTTTGGAAGGGTCAGAAAGGTTTTCTTCCAGAGAAGTTCCACAATCCTAAGTCTGCTGTCAGCGTTGTGAGTAAAACACACATAAATATGAACATTCAATGCCATTTTAACAATAAGGGTCACAGTAAACTGACTAGAAAGTAAATGATTTGTTGATTTGAGCAGCTCAACTTTGTGTATCTTTTGAGTGTTTTTAAGATGGTTGTCACTGTTAGATGTGAACTTATTCCAGTTTGGTGCAAACTGACTTTGGTTTCAGTTCACATGTGCTACTTGAACATGTGGCACACATAAGGTCACTTAGCCCTTTGTATAAACTGGATTTTTAAATGTGAACAAGACATTTTGAGCAAGAGTTTATTTAAATGTTTGAGATAGAGAACACGTTCTTCTCAAAATGCCAAATGTTTAAATTCACAGGCGTCCATTGCAAGATACTCTGGATGGCAAATAGCTTTCACGTTATGGGGTAAGACTTTATTTTTATAAAAATTGAAACAACTCATGGATTTTAGATCAAAATAAAAAAAATCAAAAATATTTCTGTGAATCCTAAGAGCCTATGTCTGTGTTGTGTAATAAGCAAATGATGAGAAAGCATAAATTACCGAGATTATTTTTAAAGAAAAATCTTCAAATAGTAGCAGGATTTAAATTTCCTGTTTGACAATAAAACTATTCTTAAAAGTTTATATCCCTCGTATTTCCCTTTAGGCTACCTGATTGTCCATTTTGTCTACTTCCTGTTTGCCCTTCTGTTTGCCTACTTGCTGGTTCTTCCCATACAGAATGGGAAAGTACTGACCATGCTGTCAAACCTGGGACTCATTCTGTAAGGCCACTTCCCCTGTCGTTAGCTGTGCATACTGATGGATCCACTCAATGACTCTTTTCTCATGTGTCTCTCAGTCTGACCATCGGAATGGTGGTCGGCTTGGTGATTCTGCAGGTAGTTCTGGTTCACATCTTCTTTCTTCAGGACAAAATGTCTCCCAATGATAAGCAGAAACCTCTGGCTCTCAACAACAGGTATGTATGTTTTGGGAAAGTAAAAAGGGAGAAATTGTAGCTAAACCAGGATACTTTATTTAACAGTGAATAATAACTCGGAGGACTGGGAGCGGTCGAGTCGTTGACAAAGGGCAAACTCTGATTAGATAAACTCCAATGAAGTGAACATGCCAGACGCCATAAAACAAAGACTTCCCCGTTATTGGTTCCCTAGAAAAACTAGATAACTAAAACGAAAATTCCAGAGTGCCATTACTTTATCAATTACATTATGTAATCATCTTGTACAGTCAAACATTTCTTCCATCCTTCCATTTCTTCCATTTCTTACATCCTAACCAGATTTATAAAACTTTTTATCTCTTCCATAGCAATAGTAATATAATAGAAACTTACTTTAAATCAACTTTTTTGAGCTTTTTCATCTGAAGTATACCTGGAGAGTAAACATATAATCTCACAAAGTGCTGCCTAATTCAACAAAGCTCGACTTTGGAGCTGCAATCTCCAGCACCTTTGTCCTGCGATTTGCCCACACGGCTCCTCCAGACACGCGGCAGCAGCAATTAGCAAACAACCTGGTGAAACTGCAGATCTGTTGAGCTTATGGTACAAACTACTTCTGAGTCCAGCACTCTTAAGAAGTTTTGTAAAGAGCATAATGAGAAAACGTTGTGATAGTGTGCTGAAGGCGGAGTCGGAAATAGTAGGACACTCTTAAAGAGAATTTGCAAAATCAAAATTTTTTTAAGTCTTGTTTGATATACACAGGAGTTTTATTAAAACTGAGCAAAACATAGTTACTTGGTTGTGCTTTAAAATGGCACCAAGAGTTTGGAAAATGCATAATACCACCTCCTTAATACCGACAACCAAAAATGTGGGAGAACGAAAAAAGGCAAAACAATCAAAATCTGACCTTTCTCTCACTGTGCTTTCCAGGAAGGCGTTCCACTGCTTCAACTACTTCTTCTTTTTCTACAATGTGGTGATGGGGATCAGCACCTGCATAATCCGCCTGCTGTTCAGCATAGTGGTTGGAACGTGGTTGGTGTCCCGCATTGACCGAACCATAATGCAGAGAGGATATGAAAACCTGGATGCCGGTGAGCTCAACTTTTACTAGAAACAAGAGGAAAACACATGTACGGACTTCAGGATTTTAAGTATATTTAGCTGTCAAATCTAAGTCTAGATATATTTCAAGTTTAAGCTTCATTCCCTAGCCTGGTTGGCTGTTGAAGAAAATAATTATTTCCGATCAAACTCACGTTTTGTTTTTGAAATAAGTAACAATTTTTGCAAGTTTAAATTTGACCAGAATCAAACACTCAAATGAAATTTCACAGGAAATTAATGCTGGTTGACCCACTTATGGAAGCTTGGGGCAATAATGCAAAAATATTGAGCTTGTTAAATTTATTAGAGGTAAGATCAACTTTGGGGTGACATCAGTAAAACATATTTTGAGTGATTAGCTGTAACATGAACTAACAACGTTTTTAAAAAAATATAAAAATAGCAATAAGCAACCTCACTGGGTTATTTTTGACCTGCTTAACCATGGTTAACCCAGAAAGTATGAAGAACATATATTTCTCTGTATTTAATCCTCGCTCGTTTTCTGTGGATGTAACTTTTTGCTTCAGGCTACAGCACATGGATAGGGATGATCTTTGCAGATCATTACCACAACAACCCAGTCATGGTGTGTTTCTGCCAGCTTCTGGTTTCAAGCACAATAGAGAAACACAATGCGACAACTTACGCCGCATTTGACAATGTTCAATCAGGTTGGAAAAGTACCTTTTCGCATCATGGTAGTCCAACATATTTGTACCTAAGCTTCATAATCATTTTTGGCGCATTTGCTCTTCAGCATCTCCACTCAACAGCCGAGCCAGGAGACGTTGGGCGTTGCTTTACACCCTGCTGAAGAACCCTCCTCTGATCCTGCGCAGGAAACAGCATCTTTCCACAGCATCGTCATCATCACCCACACAGACGGAGACAGAAGTTCGGGCTTGGGTCATGGCATCACAAATACAGAACCAGCAATCGGCACCACAGGGAATACCAGAAATAATAATCACAGCAGAAGAAGACTGTTGAAAAAAGATAAACTGTGTGGCTCAGCAGAATTTTAGGCTGTTGAACAAATAGGATCAAATTACTTAAAACTGTGGCAGATTCTGACTTATAAGGGGAAGTAGGTGTTTTCATGGGTATTTGAATTGTTAATTTATTGCAATTTCTTTCGAGGCAGCGATTACACAAGTTAACACGGCTGCAGAAGTGAGCCGACTCGTTTTAATTATTAACTGTGGGAGATTTCAGAGATGTCTTGTTGTCTAGAATGCGAGTGTTTGTTCACGGTTGTTGAAAGTAAGTCAGTTAATTGTCAATGCAAAAATAATTGTGAGGTACAAAAACAGTTTACAATGGTTTTAAACAGCTGTAACATTTTTCTCTTGTTTGCTACATTAAAAACTTGTTAAATGTGTGAAATTGTGGATTCGTCTGAAACAATCCTGTTTGTAGAGCTGCTTCCTTTGTTTGTCTCATACCAGTCCAGTACTAAAGGGTCCCACGGTTCTTCCTGGATGTCTTACAAAATCCATGACGGACCACAGAAGCAAAACAAAAGAATGAAATATTTATTAACCTACAAAGAAACCTTGTCATTAACTCACAAAAATATCAAGTGACCCAAGAACGAATTTGAACAGATTAAAGATTTCAAAGTTAAAAAAATGAAGAATACATAGTCTTGCAAGCAAATGCTGTTCACATTGATATCCCAATCTTTCTTTTCTTTCCTTCCCTTATTAACTTGAAAAAGTTAGTAAAGGAAGAAACTTGAGAAAGAAACTTTTTTTTTTGCTATGTACATTTTGTCTGCTCTCACTGCTCCTTAACCACATTTTCTTTAAAAGGTCCTGCCTTTGTAAATAACAAATTGTTCTTAATCTCTCCTAACTGCAGTTTCTTTAAAAAAGTTTAATAAAAAGAACAGAATGGAACTTACTTATTAAACTGATAAAGTGAGTAACCCTCTCAGAGAGAGAACCAGGCCTTCAGGGAATGAAATGGAAATAAGAATTCAATGTAAGAATACCATAAGAAGTGCTCTGATTAAAAAAGACCAACGTGATCTTTTTTTTTTTTTTTTTGCCATCCATGAGCTATGAAATGTGTGACAGAACCAACATTGCATTTCTGTGAACGCTGAGGCTCACAGATGCTCTCCATTTAATCTGACTGAGTGTAAGTTATGTTGGCCAAAAATGTCAGTCTCTAAATGAACAAAGGATGGCAGAGAAATACCTCCAAAAACGACTTCCAGCTGTGATACCATAGATGGTGCTAAATAAAACGTATACATGCCAGATGTTCCAGATTTTTACTTGCATTTTGTTTGTTTTTTATGTATCTCTTTTCTCTTGACTATTAGCCACTGCTTTGTTCTGGTCTGTAATCCCAAAATAGTAGAAGCTCGTTTTCCATGTGACACGAAAAGATTTAATTTAGCTAAACTCTGTATCTAAATGTTACTGGTAGTTCCCAGAAAGACACGCTGTGAATTGTGAAGCAAACTTTCACAGAATATTCAGAGAACATTTCCGGAAAATGGGAAAATATGTAATTTTCAGACCATGTTTATTCCAATGAATGTTGCTTAGAAGCTATGACAACGTTTTTATATAAAGGTATAGTCAATGTTTTCACTTTCAAAATAACCACAGTAAATGCATTGAAACGTAATAGTTAAACTAAAAGTGGGCTTCGACAAATGTAAAAAAAATAGCTAATTTTTACATATTAAGAAAATAATAATGAGGTAATGGTGTGTTTTTAACAAGACATAAAAAGTTAACGCAAGTGTTTGTTTTTTTATGTAAAAAAATAAATAAAAATAATTTCTTTTAAAATTAAAGTTTTAAAATTTCACATTTAGGGTTATTTAAAATAGCAGACCAATCAGGCGCCACCCTTGACACCTTTGAACTTTGGGGTGTCAACCTTTCCTTCTGAGAAGAAGCACAACGGTTCGGCTTGCTAAATCTAAATTAAAACAGGTAATTTTCATATTTAAAATAGAAAATTGCCGCTTTACTGTAATGTTTTGAATTTCATATTGTAAAACAGTCGGGTACGTTTGTTTAAAATGATCTGTAGTTCGAGATGGGGAAGTTAGTTCCATCGTAAGATTGAAACTAATAATGAGAGTTAGCCGCTAAGGAGCTAATACAGCTAGCTAACATTAGCAAACTGCGACGCTATTCACGTGGCAAGCTGTTTTCCCTCAGTAAACCATGTTTGCTCCGGTTTTGGAGCCGTGATAATGCCAACATAATATATCTTGTACACAAATAAGGAAACGTAAACATTTTTAAATTAAAATATTAAAATTTGTAATTCCCCGAAAAACGGATTTTGATGCTAATTAACTACCGCGTTTCTTTCAGGTAGGAACTCTACATAGTTATGAAGATCGAGGGTATTTTTGAGTAGATTTGTCATTTTCTAAGACTTTCTCTTAAACTTGCTGTGTTCAAAAATGTTTTCTACAGTGATTATGAGAAATGAAATACAAATCAAACAAAAACTATATTCATAAAAACACTTTTATGAATGGTTCCAACTCACCAAATATAAAATAAACAACTAACTTTCATTAATGAATGGTACATTTGACCAAATTACTAAAACGAGCATTTGTGTGTTTGTACATGTGTATGTTTGGCAGAGCTAGAATCACTAAGGATGTTGAAATCAGTCTTTTTCCCTATTTAATGTTAAACATCAGGATGGAATTTCTTGCTGATGTGAAAAAAAGTGTATATCACATTGATTATTGGCGCACGTGGGACTCACCATCTGTTTACCTGATTATCTATGGGTTGTAGTGACTAGATTCATATCAGTCACTAGTTAGGGATGCAGGTTCTTTTTATAAGAGTTTGAGGTTCTGATTATTTGTTAGAATTTGAGCCAAGCAAAGGACAACATTTCCACCAGCTCCCATATCTGGTAGATTTGGTTGTTGCACAGCTCGCTCTGTATAGGTTGTACTAACACCATCTGCACCAGCCATATGAAGTACCCTGCAGATCCATATTTTTGTGTTTGGCAGGTATTGCTTCAGTCTTTGCCTGCTTTGGAATGAGGCCATTTGTTCATTGATGACCAGCTTATTACTCTTTGGGACTGAAGTCAGTTTTGAGGATAAACAAACAATGAAATAATGGTTGTACGATGGATCCTCATGTTTTCATTGGGAATGACCCCAGCTTATGAACCATGCACATTTTGTCCATGAAATGACCATTCATCCATCTCCTGTTGCTGTTAGTCAATAATAAAGTAAATAAATTGGCTGTGATAATTATTTTGTAATCAATTGAATATCATCACATTAGAATAATATTGTCTGAGCAGAAGTGCCCCAACTGCACAATGTTGCCCTGAGGCAACAAACAAAAAAACACAGTTTAAGCACATCAGTAATTTAAAAAATTGTCTTGAAATGATCTATAATGCTTCCTTACATTCTCACACATATGAAAATATTTTTAGTTAGCGTGACTCAAATTTAAACATGAAGAAAAGTGATATATAACTTACAAGTAGGAGGCAAGGTGTAGCATGCACCTCCGCTTCATAAAAAGGACAACTCCTCTTCTAAATAAAAGGTCACATGGACCTCAATACTTCTTTTATTTGGACAAAAATATGTCTGGAGGTATTTTAAATCATCAAGCACCAGAAATAAAATAAAGGAGCAACGTGAGGCACAGATTTGTGGTTTGTTGCCTGAGGGCAACAAACCACCTTCTTCTTGCCCGAGGGCAAGAAGAAGGATAAGATTTTGAGTAAGGAGTTCATGAGGAAGTACATCCATATTGCTAAGATTTGCCATAGAGGGTTAACCGGTAATGTTAGTCAATTTATGCAAATACAATTCTGTCCGATTGAATTGTCACTGCTTGCATTTCATCTAACAGGTCTGTTGTGGTGCATACATGATGGAAACAAAACAATCAATAGGGTCCATTGTTTGTTTTCTTTTTTTATTTTTACTGTTGTGTTCGTATACTTTACAATATTTTATCCTGGTCTTGTTTTTATGTTTCAGACTTTGCCAATTAAGATGTCAGACAGTGAATCCATAAAGAAAATGTTAATGGCTGTCCTTCAGTCTAGTAAGACTGGCGTGTCCGTCAGTAACCTCCAGTCAGAGTATCGAGCACTATGTGGAGAATATATTCCTGTGAAACAACTGGGCTTTTCGAAGCTTGAAGATTACTTAAGAAGCGTGCCCTCGGTGGTGAGGATGGAGAACAGGATGGGAGAGGTACTGGCTCATTTTGCTTTGTTCATAAACAAAGCAAACTTGAACCCCTGCGAATTTCCAGAAACGTCATATCCTTATTTTACTGTCCTAATTTTTTTACTGCCCAAGTAAATCCAGTACCTAAAAATGTGTTCAAAAAATTTGCAAAGTTACTTGAGAACTTTTGGGTAAACTTGTTATTGCATCTGTTCTGTAGCTGAGATGCTTTGCTAATGTGTTGGAGGAAACGGCTCACATTGCTGAGCTGGTCGCCAGGCAGAAGAACTCAAAGAAGTCCGGGTGCTCCCAATTCGTCAACTGCAAGATGAGATACAAACCCTTCAATCCCTACATGCTTAATGGTATGGGGCATTTGTTTTCATGACCAATATTACAAGAAGTAAAAGCTTGCAATATTTTCTTCTGTGTAATGAAATATTTGTTTCACTCTTTACCATGATATTATTTTTATTTATCTTGTATTTAAGCCACAATTCTACTATTTTGCTTGCATTATGCATTAGAGTCCACACTCCACAAAAATGAACTATTGTTGAATTTTGTATTAATTTAATTTTTTGAGGCCTTTTGAAGACAACTTGTATTTTATTTACATTTTACAAGGTCTCCGCCAGAAAACTTGTTCAGCCCTGTGGTTGGGCGCTCGGCAGTCATTCATCCTGCCGCCCGTCGTGTTTTTTGAGTTAAAAAATGTTTAAAGTTGAGAGGAAATTTGAAAATATCACTATTGAAAGATTAATACCTGAACACAACTATAAAATCTTAAAATAAATAAGCAATGCTTAGCCTGGTGGGGGCACAGGTAAAGCCTGGTGGCTCACCAGGCTTATAATACACTGGGGGAAACCCTGTTTTATTTCAAGATGAGCTGATCAGGCTCAGTGTGGCTGATAACAAAAAAATTTGGTAAAGGACTACAAAGCACACATACTAATTTAGTTTGAGTCAATCAGTGTAGAGTTGCCCAGTTTTAATCACCATCCTTTTTCTCAGTAACTCTTTGCTCCTTTAATTGTTTTAGTGACTCCACGGTCCTCTCTTCGCCAGCCGTCTGCTGGGAGGCATTCTAATTGGAAGGGAAACCGTTCTGGAGCGCATGGCGGTCACACAATGGAACGTAGAGTGACGTCTCCGTCTCCAGCTTCAAGGGAGAATGTCGTCCATAGCAGGTGAACCTGTTGAAGCACATTTGAATTATTTTAATTTGAACTGTTTAATTATTTTTTAAAGCAATTGTGCATCCAGATATATAAATGGTCATTATCTTAAATAAAAAATAATGTATTTTATATGCATACTGGTCTGAATCTATACTAAAGGTTAAAACAATTTATGTAAAGACAATTAATGATTTTCAAACTATAAAATAATGGGATGAATATGAATATTCCTGTATTTGTAAGCTTGTACTTAAACGACTGTTTCAACAGGAGAGAAAATTCTTCTATGAGCCCCACAAACAAGAGTCCCAGAGGTAGAATTATTTCATTTCCCTCCCTCCCAATTTAATTATTTTAAGTTCTCTCCGTTTTAACATTCATACTGTGTTCGGACCAGCTGTGTGACTGCCTCTTTCGTATAGATTTCCGGTTTTAAACTCTTGCCCAGCAGGTGGCGATGCTATGCTGATTTGACACCTGAATATTTCAGGAAAGTTTGAGCTCTCCCCTAGAATTTCACAACTTTTGTGTGAAAGTGGACAACTGCAATTTCCTTTACTCTGTTCTCCTTTTCTTTCATCTTCTTGTGGTTGATCTCACAATTTTGTTTGACTTCTGTTTTGCTGCTGAGCACTGCTGACCTTTCCAGGCCTAAACAGAGTATACAGCAGGATAGTATAGGACTAGTTAGAAAATTGCAAAATACTACAGAACCTGTTGGTTTATTCAAATAATTTTCCTTTTTGTAGCTTTTTGTCTAAAATCTGTTTAGAGTTTCTTTTGGTTAATTGATATATTTGATTCTTGATTTGACAAAATGTAAGGTTTATCACTTGTTTCATAATTGGTTATGGTACTATGTTTATATCATGCAAAGAACTATTGCTGAAACAAAGGTAAAGCTCACAAGACAAGTCATGATGAGTTCATGAGAACGAGATTGGACTAAATATCAAGTCTTTCAAGGAAAATTCAAAGGTGAAATTTAAGCTGCAAAAGGACTTTATGTAGTTTTTGCCACAAACTCTTTTTTGATTTCTTTTAGTTTTAGGACAGTTCCTGAATTACACTCGATTTGCAGTAAACTTAACCATTCCCAGTTGCTAATAATAGCGCTGTGATTGTACATGCAGGCTGGTTGCAAATCTTTTGACTAGTTTTTTCCCATTTACAGCAGGTCCTCCGAAAGACGTCTTGGTCCCCAGTAAAGCCCAGGTACTTTATTTACCTGCTCAGGAGTTTCTTCTTTATATCTAAGCGCTGTTTCACATTGTGTTGAATTTTCTGGTAGTTAACTAACATGGCCAGTGAGATTAGGTGTACCAGAAAATGTCCACCTAGATGTAGGAGCACATACAATATTAAGCCACATTCCATCGGTCATATTGACATTGACTTTCTTCATGCAGACTGATCTGGATCGGTATGACGTGGAACTAGTGCAGAGTCGAGTAAAAGAGCTTCTGGACAAATGGCCTAGTGGAGTGTGGATGTCCAAGCTGTCGGATAAGTACAGTGAAATGTTCATGCAGAAGCTCCATCCTCAGGCACTCATTGATCTGGAGAAGTGGTCACATATCTGTTCGGTGAGCCACTTGGGATGAATGTATGCAATATTATGACTACAATGGTCCTTTTGGTAGTCCTTAGATCAGTGGTTCTTAACCTGGGTTCAACCGAACCCCAGGGGTTCTTTACCTCCGAGCCTCTGCCACGGAGGTAAAGACACTTGTGTAAAGTCATGATGACGCCTCGCTTTGCCATCACTTGCTGCAGAGGATCACATTACATTGCTTAACCAATCAGAGCTGCGGAGGAGAACTGATTGGAGGAGCTCCACTCTCAGCATGGATTTAAACTTGTGTCTTTAATTACTTCAGCAAAGCTCACAGTTTTTACCAAATTCTGTGGCTTTCAGTGTACTTCAAAATCTGCTCCTTAGTCACATCTTTTCCAGGTTTGGTACTGCCTCTAGTGGCGTGGGGGTGGTAACACAGCTAATATAATTAATTACATTACTAAATCAGAATACCGCAAAGTATTTTGTGGGGGGGTGGGGGGGGGGATAAGAAGGGTTCGGTGAATGCGCATATGAAACTCTGGGGTACCTCAAAAAGGTTAAGAACCACTGCCTTAGATTGAAACAGCCACACATTGTAGACAATGTGTCAGTTTTATAAGGATGCTAAAATAATGAAGTAAATTTCCAAGTGGATGGATGAACTTATTTCATGTTGTAAAACAGGAAGATGTGCATTTTCTTTTTTCCACAAGATAGGAATATTAACAAATGTCTGAGCAATCTAAACAGAGAATCCAAATTGTGCCATCACACATCAAGCATGTAATACATGTAACTTTTCTTCCACAATGACAAAAAACAGACAGATAATGAAATTAAGACACTTAAATTGCTCTTAATTTATGGACGATTCAGCTCTTCCTGGTCCACATGGATCTGAATTGTTCTGAAGGCTGAATCTGCTCTCTGTTCCCACACTGGAGACTGGAATTACAAGCCCCACTTCAACCAAAGTTTTGAAATCAGTAAACATTTCTTTTCTTGAAGTGATCACAAGTTGGCAAGACTCTGAACAAGTCCCCCCACCCCCCTTCGATTAAATAGGAGAATATCCCAGAGCTAGCAATCAGTCCTTCTGTACCAGTTTGTGACCTGTAGTGGTCAGACTGGTACAAAGCCTACATAACTCTGTCTTCAAAATGCTGTCAGCTTCTGTATAGCGAGATGCATTACAATGTACAGGTCAGAGATTATGTTCTCATGGGATTTTTTTTTATTGATTTACTTTCTTTGATGTTGAACTTTGTGCATAAAGTTGAAAATGTCTGTGTATTTGCTCCAGCTGGTCAGGTGTGTCAATTGTAACGTCTCAAAATGATGGTTGAAATATTGCTTTAACGCGTCTCCTGCATGTACCACTAATTTCACTCTTAGAAGTTTTGATTTGTTGTGATGTGTCACTCTGGCACCGTGGCCTTTGAACCAAATCATAACGGCACTGAAAAATTCTTGGGATTTTTAAAATTATTTATTTTTACTGTGTTGTGTCAATTCACCACCAATTTCACTGAGTTACGTGTCTATGGTTTGATATTGTCCCTCCTACTAGTTTTATACATTATTTTTGAAGGTTTTGTCTGATTTCAGTCCTTGGGTTTTCTCTCCTTTCAGGTGGAGAAAACTTTTACCAGTAACCGTACCGACCATCTCATCTACCCTCCTCTCTCTTTAACCCCCTCAATCAAGCCTGTCATCAATGTCAACCGTTCCTCTCCAGGGTCCCATGTGGATTCACCACATGTTTCTTCTCGTCCATCTACACCTCAACGGTCTCCCTTGGCAGAACCCACTTTTATTTTCCCTCCACAATCTTCCCCCACTGCTTCGAGCAAAGCACTGCCTTCAGTGACTTTACGCAGCCCTGCCCCAAACCCGGCTCTGAGTCCCGACTTTCCCAGAGTGGTAATCACACAATGTCTTTTGACGGCGTCTCTAAAATTCGTGTTTCTCCCAAACAAAGCACTCCTCCTTTAGCTCCCACCTGGACTGCCCTGTCATCAACCAACACTTCCCCCGACCGTGACGTGTTGCCTCTCTTGAAAGCCACGTTCTCTTCACCTTCCAGTTCGGTTTCTACTCCTCCATCGACACCTGGTCCTGCTGCAGTGTCCGATGACATGCGTGAAAAAATAAAGGAACTCCTTTCCAAGTCTAGTCAAGGTCTGTGGGCCGATGCACTGCCCAGATGTTTCATGGACGTGTACAAGACGCCCTTCCCTGAAGAGATCCTGGAGAACCTGTCGTCGTTGTGTGATATATGCACTGTGGAGTACCCTTTCCCAAACAACAAGAAGAGGGTAAGAAAATGAGACGGACATGGCTGCATCCTTTGTGGCAACCTCCCATTGGTTACCTGTTTACTTTGTTACTTTATTAATACCATTTTTGTTATTTCTGGGACTTCCATTTCTTTTAAGGCCATTTTGTACTACACGTGTCCAGTTAACACGAACCTGACAAACAGCCAGCAGACTCTAATCAGCTCCCTCCCTTCTGGGTTGGAGCCACTTGGTCCTGTGGTTCCACCACCTCTGACCCTGCCTCCCGAAGTCTGTCCCTCTGTGTTGGTTACTGAGGCCAAGAGCGCCAATGCTCTCATCGTCCGGTATAGTGCATTATTTATAATTACTTTTTCAGACTTTAGTGCAGTTGAAATTGCTGCTGTGCTTCACTTTTTATTCCGTCTTAATAGAGTAGTTTATTTCTCAGAAACGTAATTTGGCCCGACAAGCATTAATCACAAGTCTTTTGTAAATTTTGTTGTGACAAGATCTATATAGTCTTATATATTATATGTAGTTGTTTTTTTCTGTCAGACAAAGGTTTATCATGCAGACATCTTTGTTGTGTTCTGTGACTAGCGCTAATTAGCTGCTAATGTTTCCTTGCTAGCTTGTTTGCATCTATCACGGGTAAGTGCACATTTATTGTCAGTTGACTGTATGATGTCCTTCTTCACCACTGGCTTGCTTCTGTTGCCATTGCCAACCCAGAGTATGCTACATTCATTCTGTGCAAAAAAGCTTGACACTATTTGGTTTAAGGCTTTAGAGAGCCATAATGACAAAGCTGCTTCACAATACAGACCCCAGGAATGTTGCACTTTTCCTCCCATGGCATGGCTAAAGCTCCCCTGAAAACAGTCAGCGCTGCTACTATTAGCACTGCTCTAGGAACGGTACTTCTCTTACCTGCTGAAGAATTTTAGTTCTATAAAGTAGTTACTATGGAGGGAAATAAACCTGAGAAAAGGAGTAGCGTATGAAAACAAACGTGAGTAGAAGCTTTAATCTCTTTTCAGGTATGTTGGTAACAACTTCTCAGATGCTCAGGAAGCCATGGAGGACATCATGAAGACCTTCTACAGCCAAAACTTGAAACATCTTGTGTCTAACCCAACTGTTGGTCAGCTGGTAGCAGTTAGAGGGGAGGACGGAGATGAGGTGGCCAGAGCGCAGGTGACGGAGATCCTGGGCTCCGACAAGGTCAAGGTAACTGGCTTAGTTTTCAAGACGTCCCTCGAGTCACCTCGGCAAAAGTAGCCTTGCATATTGA
This sequence comes from Poecilia picta, assembly GCA_033032245.1. NCBI lineage: Eukaryota > Metazoa > Chordata > Actinopteri > Cyprinodontiformes > Poeciliidae > Poecilia > Poecilia picta. The sequence continues at coordinate 25,670,951 of CM065353.1, read as the reverse complement.
ACTTTTGTTTTCTTTGCAAAAGCAGAAAAGGGTATATTTTCAAGAATGTTTTCCAAATGGTATATACGTTCTGCTCTCAAAGGCAGTGTCTAGATGTACGTTCTCATCCTGCAACTTGAAAGAAAAGCCAACTAATACTTCAACTCCTAAAAACGCTGCTTTGACTTAATTGTTTACATCTATTCTTAGAATAGTGAAATGATTTCAACATTGTTGCCACAAATATTCTGTTAATAATCTGACTCACTGCTCTGTTTGTTGGCCAAATAGAAATATTGTTTTCTCCCCGTTTGTCTGCTAGGTGTTCTACATGGACTATGGCTTTTCTTTAGAAACCAGTCGGAACAGTCTCCTGGAGCTCCATAAGGACTTTCTCTCGCTGCCTTTCCAAGCTACTAACGTCAGGCTAGCAGGTGCAAACATGGTGGAAATGAACCAAAAACTGAAACACCTTGCATATTTTAAGTCACTTGTAAATATTAGTCGTTCGTTCTGCATCACATGCTCATTGTCTTCCTCCTGCTAGACTTGGAAGCGTTCAGCTCCCACCCACAGGTGCTGTCCACCTTGGATAAACTGGCGGTTGGAAAGATCCTGCGGATGGAAACCTTGAAGCCACGTCAACACAACGAAATGCCCACGGCGATGCTTTTTGATACCTCGCTAGATGATGATGTGAACATCAACACCATGTGCCTGAAGGCTCTGCAGGACAGTGCAATGAATAACCCTCTGTCTGTATGTTCACAAACCAAAATCACTCTCATACCAGCTTTTTTTTCTTTTTTTCTAGAACTCCGTCACACAAAATGTCTAATGTAAAGTCTTTTGTTTCCTCCAGGTAAACGTTGTCCTTAAAGATGTGTTTGTAACAAGCGTGTGCGCAGATGGGACCATTTTCTGCCAACTCCCCTGCAGAGGAACAGTCAGATTGAGAAGGTTACTGGAGAACGTGGAAGCATTTTTCCGCTCCCAGGTAGACAGTGTTTTCAGCTAATGTCTAATTTTCATGAGATAAAGATGTTTTGGAGTAAATTGGAGTGAGCTTGACTGACTCTTGACTTGATTTAATGAAAAAAGCTGTGATTGCAAGTTTGAATTGTGGCTAAATTATCTGCATGGTTGTCAGCCTGTGAATAATTACATTATTAAATGTTCCTAAAAGGTCACATCAGAGTCCCTGGTTTCCAGGCCCTTCTGCGGAAAGTTGTGTTTAGGCCGTTACGAACGTAAATGGGCCAGAGCGGAAGTAAGAGCTGGACTGTTATTTAACATGCTTACAGAGAAAAAGCTGTCTTTATTTTTTGTTTTTGTTGCAATGATTTTTATTCAAATTGCAGATTACATACGTGCATGACAACCGCGTAATGGAGATTCTCTTCACTGACTTGGGCATCTCAGCAACTGTCACATTCACCGATGTTCGAGAGATTCCTCGACATTTTATGAAGGATTTCATCATCATCCCGCCACAGGTTTGATATTTTAAAAAATCCTCCTCATAAATCTGCTTTAAAACCATATTTTTAGTCCATCTGCTTCCTGTTAGGTACATTTTCATATTTGTCCTGTTTTTGTAGGCTGTTAAATGTCGACTGGCTGACCTCGCCGTTCCAAAAGAAGGCTGGAGCCAGAAGCCCGTTTTGCTGCTAAATGAGACTCTTCTTGCAGCAAAAGACCTCAAAATGAAGGTAGTGTCTGTCACAGTGGCAGAACATTTCATTAAAGAGCTTAGAATTTCAGGTTTAAAAATTCAAATTAAGTCCTCAATTAATATATGTGACTGGTGAATCTAAATTATCTTCTGTTATCTTTTGGTTTTGATGAAATGCATAAAATAAATAAAAATGCACATTTGGCTTTGACTTTGAATTATTATTTTCTCCTTGCTATTATTTCAGATATCCAAATTAGAAGAATACAAAGGAGACAGAGTTGTATTTATATACCTCTTCAGTGGTGATGAGTTTGAGAAGTTGGACGAAAGCATCAACCATCAGCTGGCTCATTCAGAGCTGTGGCAGAAGGTTGTGTCACGGAACAGCACCACAGTCACCAGCACTTGCAGCAACATTGTGGACACAGGTAACGTTGGACATCAACGGTGTTGTCACTCCTGATAGTCCGGTAGACCCGGTTTGATTGGGAAGCAAACTTGCAACATTTGTTAAACTTTCAGCTGGTGTGGTTTGCTTTCACACTGCAGTGTCAAACAAACCAAACCTTTTCACAAACCTGTTCCTCTCCTTCGGCGGTGATGGAGCTGCACCAAGAACCACTGAGGGAAACGAAATGAAAACCTCCAAAGATGACACCGAACGCAGCTTCCTTCTTCACAATTTGTTAACAAAAATGGAGTGGCATTAGATTTTAGCAGTTCGTCTTTGGTAAACGCCACGAGCCATTTCTCCTGCTAGCTTTAAACCCGCGTGTTTGATTTGGTTGTATTTACCCAGAATGCCTTGCCCTGTACTCCGCTTCATGCTTTTTGAGCAGTCTCTAGCCTACTAGGCATCTACATATTAATTCAAACCGCACCAAGGTTTGAGAGCGCTTTTTAGGTCCGCATCAGAGTTGGATCTCGCATTCACACCCTCCCTAAACGAACCAGAGTTTGATTAAAACGGAACAAATGGAGCAAATGTGAATGCACCCTGAAAAGAAATCCTTCTGATGCAGATTTTTTGTTGTTTTGTAGATCTCAGTTCTCTTGTGGAGAAGTGGACGCTGGGAAACCCAGTCCCAAGTCCCCACATGAAGACCTCATCTGTGCCACGTGGCAAAGATGACGCAGCCGTGAAAACAGGAACGCAGCCACTCCCGTTACCCCCTCCACTAGACCTTCCACAGGTGGGTAGCATTGTTTGTTTTCAGCATATGGGCAAGTTGAATATACAAACGTATAATGTCTTTTAATAAAGTAACACAGTTAACTCGTTTGCTTTGGTTGCCTGTCTGGTTTAGCTCGTCAGGGCTAAATGTGAGTTTCCCATGGGAAGACATTTTTACTTCAATGGTTTAAGGGGTTGAGTTTTGCACTTTGAGGTTCAATATCTGTTGAATAAAACCATTTTAAACACAAACCATTGCTGTTAATATTATACTAGGATTCCAAACACTCCAATATGCTGCACCATTCTCCTAAATCCAAGTCTGTTGCTTTTGGCTCTTGCATTAGTTGTGAATGCTTTTGGGCGTCAGAAACATTTTGTTGACCATTGAAGGTAGTTTATTTTCTTTTTCTCATTTTCTATCAGTCTCCAGGTCAAAGTATAAAAAGTCAATCAAAATATTAAAAATTTGTCTTTGCCATCTCATTTTTTTCTCCTTAATGTTGCGTACTTTTTTCTTGTTTGGCACTGACTCTGCAAAAGGTGATTTCAAAACAAACTGTGGGACAATAAGGCAGTGGATTTTTATTCTAATGTTTTCTTATTGTAGCATTGTATCATTCTGTTTTAAATTGGACTAAAAGAAAATAATGAAATTTTGAAGATATAAATGTAGTGCTCAAATGTTTTGATTGGCCAACTCTAGCTTCTGGAAAGTTTAGTACTCTCCTCTACTTCAGCAGCTTTTTCAGACTGACAAAGTTATCAAAATATATTTTGATATTTAAAGATTCTCCACTTTAGAAATATGGAAAGTTACGCATGTAACTGTGATTCTATGAACCCCTACTTGACCACCAGAGGGCGGTGCTGAAAGCAATGGATGATGGGAACATTGATTCAGGGCTTTCAGCACCACCCTCTGGCAGTTGGTAGGAATGAAATAGACCCACCATACATTCATTGTACTTTAGTACCAACGTACTCATTGCCCGGTGCCGGTCCAGAGCCCGGTGGACCTCCGCCTGTTGTAGTAGAAACACAAAACGGTTACAGACACAGATTTACACAGTTTTCCTCCAAATCCATGTCTTATCGTCTCCTTCCTTTCTTTTCAGCCTGGTCAGAACATGGATGTCTTTGTGCCGATGGCTTGCCACCCAGGTTACTTTGTGGTACAGCCTTGGCAGGACCTCCATAAACTTGAGGTGTTGAGGGGAGAAATGGTCCTTTACTACAACCAGAGCGGAAATATAAGCACAACAATGGACATCAAGAAAGGACACGTCCACGCTGCCAAATTTGACAAGAAGTAAGTAAACCTAAACCCCAGGAAGAGGGAAAAAAGATGTTAAACGCAATTTATGACTTAACAATCAAATCTGAAATATAGGATGTTCTTCTTCTGTTGTGAGGTTAGTTGACTTATTGATGTCAATCTCTGCTTAGTTGGCACCGCGTGCAGGTGAAAGGGGTTCTGTCCAACGGCTTGGTTTCCGTCTATGATTTGGACTATGGTAAGCACGAACTGGTCCCTCGCAGTCTAATCCAGCCTCTAATAGAGGAGTTCAGACAGCTGCCCTTCCAGGCTATTGCTGCACAACTAGCAGGTGAGTTATCGACTTTCTTTTAGGTAAATTATTTACAATATGACGATCAATCATCAGAATAATCTATTGAAAAATCGATTGCCAAAATAATTGTTAGTTGCCGATCTAAATGAGTCATGCTGTGATACTGTTTACATTTTAAAATCCTAACCATTTCAGGACAAGTATTGATTTTTTTTTCTCATGAATAATTGAGTGCCAATAAACAGAGAAATCATTGAATAATTGATAAAGTCCTAAGGAGCTTTAAATCTACTTGGAGTTGGAAAGATTTTTAAAAAATCCCATTGTATCTGAATAATCCTCCAGGTGTGGCACAGCGTCAGTGGTCAGAGGAGATGTCTTCGTTGTTCAGGAATCACGTGGAGCGGCGAGCGCTGGTAGCGCAAGTGGAGAGCGTTAGGGAAGCATCAGAAGTCAAAGGTGAGCTGTCGGCTCGCAGGATGACGGTTTACCTGGTGGACACCTCATCAGAGGAGAAGGACATTTGGATTCACAGCATCCTGGCCGACATCGAGAACGAGTTGTCTTCTGCGGCGAGCTAGGTGTCCACACAGACGGTGGTAAAGTAAGCAGACTTTTGGGCTCTTAGACAGTTGTATGCACACACAAACTACTTTTGTTTCGATTCTTTTTAAAGTAAAATGCACAGAACGACTTTTACTTTGGAAGGAAGAAATTGTACTTCCATTGCGTTTGCTTGTTCATGTTGTATTGTAGGTGGCTTATAATCAGGCTTGATTTACATATGTGTGAATAATTTTCTAATGTTTGCGATGTGTTATGGTCTGTAAAATTTGTTCAGGGAAGGATTTACATTTCCATTATTTAAGGACATGGATATGGAATTGTCAAATATGTCAGATTAATGTGGGTTTCTGTTTGCTGTGGTGTATGCATGCAATGCTCTACCTTTTGGGGAATATGTGTCTTACAAACTATTTCGGTATACTGCATGTGTGTACATAGTTGTTGAATTGTCATTATGGTTCATATTTCCAATGTTTTACTTTGTTTGAAAGAGATGTATTCACCGTAATTTTTGTTACGTGCGAGTTAGTGATTGCAAAGAGATGACAGAATACAGTCTCTGTAAAAACATTTTCAATAAACTTTGTTGATGCATCAGCAAAGGACTGCAGCTCTGTTAGCCTAATTTACCCACTTCACAACTACTCACCATCACTACTCTAGAACGGCTTTCCATGCCTGTAAAGGTAGTTTTTCTAGTTTGAGTCAATTGAAGAAGCGTAACAGTCTGGTAGGGATACACATATGGACTTAAAATGTTATTCTGACCTGGTATTTTTGGAATTACAAAAAATATTTAAAATTCATCAGTGGTGGTGGTAACAAAACTATCACTGCAGACTGTTCGACTCTTTACAGACAAATGCCATGTGAAGAAATGCTAAATAAATGGTGAAAATAAGAAATATCGATGGTTTTTGGTGTTTGCAAAATATCACTGGATGCCTTGGTATGTTTTGTGTTCTCTTGGATAAATGCCATTGGAAAATCTAGAAAATTGTGTGTGGTAAAGTGAATTTTTTTTTTTTTGGGGGGGGGGGGGTGGGGGGGGATTACCCTGTAACTTTCTTTTCCAGTATATTTTGGTTTTTGGCCCTTTTCAACAGATTCTCTCTCATGAAATTGGAGCAGATTATTATACTTCATCCAACCAATTTTAGTCCAGAACACCACCTGTTGGTAAATATTCACCTGCATCCTCTAACCACTTCCTTTACTTGTTTTTTTTTTTTTTTTGTAAAAATTCAAAGAACATACTTGTGGCCAAAGTGGGTACGAAACGCCTCTTGACGCTTCAAGACATCGAAAAGTTAAGTAGGAGAAAACTGCAAACCAATTGTGTCCGATAACGAACGCAGCGCCTCTTCGTGACATCACTGGAGTGACGGGTCAGCCGCGTGTTGAGGAGGAGGAGGAGGAGGAGAATCACCTCTGGCTAAGTTGACTTTGCCGTTTTAGGGAGACTAGACCCAGCTTTCCGCAAACCCACCAAGAGCTGAGCAAAGACGGGAGAGGAGACGGGACGCCTCGACTTCTACTGAATTCAGTAACCAATCTGTCCACGGGTCATGGCCGGTTCCGTGTAGCGGAGCGGGTTTTTATTTCGGGCGGATTCCCCCCCCGGTTTGTGCGCCTGCAGCCGAGCGCAGCTCTCACTGCGGCTCCAAAGGGAAACCATATCTGGTCAAAGTATTCGTTGCTGTCACCCAGTAGAGCCGGACCGGCTATTAATAGCGCCGAAGGAGGTACGTAAATTAATGCAAAGTTACTGTCGTCGAGCAATAAAGTAGTCAAATAGGTGAAGATGCTTTTCTAGTTGACGGTGTTGATTTTGCATGGAGAAAGTTTTATTCAAAACGCAGCAGCGCTTTAAGAGAGCGTCTTCTTGGGAATGTGTGAAAAACTTTCACTTTATATGCCGGAAGTATATTTTTTTCTGCTTATCCGACAGGTTTGGAGTGTTTATAGAAATTAAATATAGCTATCTCTCCACGACAAACTAGTTCATGAGCAGCCATGATTTTTCTTTTGAGTTTGGATAAGCATATTGTTTCTTGTATATATTCTTTCCATTCTCAATGTTTAGTATCGGTTCACCATATTTATTCCTAAATAATGTACGTTTCAAAATGCAAACCTAACCACATGCATACATCCAGTGAAGTGAGGTAACCTTGATTAAACATGACATTTTGACCCCTATAGAACGCAGTCAAGTCCAAGAAAGCTCAGAGTACGTTTACATTTCACTCACCACACAAGTGATTATGACACATGAGCCTTCACTGGTCTCCAAAATTAACAAAACGCTGCCATAAAGAGGTTTGCTGTTTCAGAAACAAAAACTGACAACTTTGTTTGACAAAAGTTGGTGACGTGTAAAGATCTTAGTCAATCTATCCACACTCATGATGTCGCATATTGTTTTAATACCCACTGTTTATCTGTGAAATAGACACTTTAATGCAGAAGATAAGCTCTCTTATGCATGTTACGACATGCGGCTAACATAGGTGGACCAGTTGTCCCTCAGCTGTTTTCTACTGAGCCATTTGAGAAATCTGTACAATTCAACAGCTGAAGTAATGCAGCATACTGACATAACATTGCTCCTTAATATCTTCAACTACAATTTAGGTGAATAAATTCCAGTTTTCCTGAGCATTTAGTGATGATATTTTAGTGATTGACTTCAATCGCAGCTTTTTTAAAAGCAGAATTCACAAATGGCTTGTTTCCACCGTGGTTCGATACGACCCAAACAACTGACCCGTACCGCAGTCAGTTGTTTGGGTCTGACTGGGACCTCTTATGTTGTAGGTCAGCAGAACAACAGTACAGTTATGGTAGATCTACTGGTGTCACACCACACAATTCATTGCTTGGGTTACTGGAAAGCCCCACTGGTTGCGACAAGCATGAGAAATACCAGTGCGTCATGGCGTCGCACTAATATGACACCATGTTAGGCATTTTGGTTTCGACTCCACCTGCCCAGAGAAAATCCGACTGATGGTAGAAACGCTCTCCTGAACGTGGCGGAGAATGGGCTTAGAAAATAATGTTTTCGGATCATTGTGCTGTTGACACAACTTAACTGTCTCCGAGGTTCAACCATCTGACCCTCTCTCTCACTCTCAGACTAAAGGTTGTTGGTGTTCAGGAACGGCTCAGAAGCAACACCGGCATTTGCCTGACGTAAGCTAAAATCTGCTCAAACACTTCAGTCATAGCTCAGAGCAGCTGGTTTTACATCACTGAGGTGTCCGTGAAGAAGACTGAGCTTCTGCTCTAAAATGAACATATTCAAACATCGACACTCTGAAGGCTTCTCCACGGTTTGTTTTTGTCAGATGACAGCGCTGTTTGTCCACCAGGACAAAATGTGTTTGTCGATGAGACCTTCAGTGTCGAGCATGGTGGTGGTTATATCATGCTTAGGGTTAGTTCAGCTGCCAGCTGTGGCTGTGTGTTACACAAAGTGGGTTGATAATGAAGATGAAGGACTGCTGGTGGTTTCGAACAGTTGAAAATTTGCTCGTAGTGCATAAAAGACATTTCCTTGCTAGAAGGAAATTAAATAAACTCTTCTATTTCTGAAAAAACAAGTGGGAAAAATATCCAACCAAAATTATACCAAAAGACTTGATGATGCTTTCAAAATGTGGGAACACTTTATTTAACGGGGTGTGCATAAAACTGACATAAAAAAAACATGACATAACACCTGTCAGGAACATGAAGAAGTCTTTATGAATTTTTATGACTGTTGTCATGAAGTGTCATCCGGTAAATTATGACACTTATAATGCAAAGTTGCTCTAAATGTTGCATTGAAAGTCTATTAAAAGGGTCAACTTTGGACTAAAGTGACACTGTTTGCAAAATCATGCAAAGATGGGACTTTTAATGCAACTTTGCATTAAAAGTATCATTATTTACCAACTGACATTTCATGACAACAGTCAGACATTCATAAAGACTCCTGCATATTCATGACAGATGTTACTTCAGTCTTACGCACACCCCGTCAAATAAAGTGTTACCCAAAATGTACATTTTCTTTGCAACTTGCTAAATGACACTTAACTAAAATGTAATGTGGGTTTATGTATTCATTTGAGCTTGAATATGTAACTCTAGAACTAGCATATTTAAACATTTCCACTACGGTCCACCAAAGACACAGCTCTATGAACGCCATTAAAAGCCACTTAACACAAAGACCACGATTAAATAGATTAACGGAGCATTTTTCAGTTGAATCTGTCAACTAACAGAAATCCTTCACTATTAGTTGACAGTCTTATGACATTTTTAAACTCTCTTCCCGTCCAGTTTTCCTGCTAATAGAAAGTTTGCAAAAGCTTTTAACCCCTCTGATTACTGAAAGGTACCAGTATTTCATACAAGATGAAAAATACTTCTGCTGTTGAAACCGTTTCAGACCGATCAGTCTATTCCAGTGCGGGTTTTGAGTTTGTGTGTCCTGTTTTGAAGCAGAGGCTTGTAAAAACTCAGATACAGGAGAGTGGTCTGCTTGATATCACCAGTGTCTTCCAGTAGAGTTGCAGACAGTGTTATTTGGACTCCAGCCCAGTTCTTGATCTTATGTTTTGGTAATGTGTCCTCTCACTGATCTTGCAGAAAGCAGAACAAAATAAAGGTGGGTTTGACCCACCTTTATTTAGACAGAGAAAAATGAACAGCTTGCATCATATCTATGCTCATTTAATGCAAAAAAACAATTGTGATTAATAATTTATTGCAGACTCCAAAATGATCATGCAGGGACATATTTGTCAAGTGCATCTAAACACATCTCCCTTGCTGTAGCGTTTGAAGGAACTTTTGAAGACAGAAACAAATTAGTGCCCCTCCAAAGTCATCTTGGCAGGAAACACACTTTCACTTAGTGTGTTGTCTGTGTTTGGTTGAGCAAAGGAATAATTCGTAAACTCTCATTTGTAATAAATCCAGATTAGCTGGACCAGGACGTTGGAGCTGCATTGGACATTTGTCATGCTTAAAGCTACAGTTAGTGACTCTTAGAAAAAAAAAGAAGTTTTTTACATATTTGTTAACACAGCCAGTGACTGTTATAAGACAGATACTCAGATAATCAAGCTGCTGCTACCTCTCCCTGAGCTATACAGAAATGCACCACTTTTGACCAAAAACAACCAATCACAGCTAGGAGGAAGGTCTTCGCGCTGTCAATTATGCTTGTATATGTGCTGCTCCATGTGCTATTGGCAGAGAAACAACTTACCATTCCAGGAATGCTGTTTATGCACAGTCATGCTAACTAGCCTTAGCATTCACGACATTGCTAGCTGTCCAGAAGTCACTGTAGCACAACAGAGAGAAAGAAGGAGTGTGTGAGCAGCGATCGTGATTAACAGCGCTAAGACCCTCCTCCTGGTTCTGATTGGTTGTTTCAAACTGAGCTGTGTATTTCTGCAGTTAGAACTGCGAGAGGCGGGGGATGGGATTTACTTCACAGATTATCTGCTTCATGACAGTCATTTTTTTAAAATATGTAAATTAAAAAAAGAATCCATATTCTTCATAAAAGTTGTACACTGTAGCTTTAATTAGTAATGCAGTTGTTTACCTGAAGATGTTGTGACCCTTTAAGCGTAGTCATACATACGAGTGCTTTACACTGGATTCACACTCACAGCTACAGCAGAAGGAAACTTGCAGCTTGGTGCCGTTCTCATCACTACTCGACTGGGGAAAACTGGAATTGAACCCACAACCTTCTAATTGCAAGATGGCCAGGCCTCCCATTGTGTCGCAGTTGCCTCAATTCCTTATAGTGTCTGTTTCAGAAGGGAGCACCATCTCAGTTTTCTGTTTAGATTTTTATCAGTTACTCAGTAAATAACGAGCTACTGCAGATGTGATGATGATAATTAAAAGTATCCAAACCACCGTTCTCCTGGTTCTCCTGGTTCTCCTGAACCTTCTTGCCTCTGCTGCTTACAGCTGCTGCGCCATCCCAGTTTGGACACCTGGCTGCCTTTTGGTCTGTCTACCATTGACGTGAGTGAGCGTCACCAAGGTGAATGTAAATGATCATTGTTGGTTTTGGTGTTCTTTCCAAATTCCAGATACTTGATCTGTATTTTTTTTTGCCTCTTTTCAGTCCACTGCCTCCATCATTCTAGATATTTTCAAATTAAGTCCACATTCTCCAGCTCGGTTGTCTTTTTCGTCTCGTCTTTCTGGTTCGGGGAGATCGTGGAGGTGAGGATGCGGTTCGAATATGTTTCACCAATAACGTCAAGATGAACTGGTATATAATTTCCAATTGCTTATATGTGAGATCATCTCGTATTGAAACCGTCGCCGTTTGTTTCCAGGTGTGCGGCTCATCATGTCGCTGTTGAAGAAGGAGATGGACAAGTACAGGGACATAGACGAGGATGAGCTGCTGAAGAAGCTGTCGGAGGAGGAGCTGCAGCGGCTAGAGGACGAGCTGGAGGAGCTCGATCCTGACGTGAGTTTAGAACGATTTGGTCCACAATGAAAAGAGTCCTTATTTTCTTCTTCACTGCAAAGTTATGGGGTCACGCTGTCTTAGAGGAACCGTTAACGTGACGCACGGCAACCTCTCTTCCCTTTTCTTTTTAATTAGAATACTGTGAAGCTAGTTGTTTTGATTTCTATCAGATGAACTACACACACTTAGAGCAATAATATGAAAAAGTACAAACTTTATTCCTCTCCTCCTATTCTTAAGTTTGTGGTTGAAATGTAAAAAAAAAAAGTGAAAAAGATGTATATATACTTTTGCCAGAGTTGTTGTTGAAGATTGTTCTTATTGTCGTGTGTACGGCCGCAGAAAATACAATGCATCATGGGTAACCGTGTTGTCTTTGTGCTAATAGCATTTCTGCATGCACTGACAGCACACTGTTACTTATCGTGAGCTATGGCTGCGATTGGAGCTATATTAGCTTTCAGATGGATGTCCCGCTGCTTGTGAAGAGACAGGAGCCCCCGCTCCATGCCAAGGGGATGACTGGTGGGGCTCAGCGTTGAGGACTGTGCATGTGTGTTAGTGAGACGGATGCCAGCGGTGAGCAACTGCAGGGGCCTCCATGACGTAAACAGGACGGCGCGCGCCTGGGTTTTGTTTGTGCCCGTCTGTGCTGATGGCCAGGGGCGGACACAACGCTGAAGTGTCCATTTGCTGTGACGTATTGAGACACGTCCTGCATCACTTCTGGTAAAGAGTCTGAAAAAGTCCCACGTAGGACAAACCCCCCCACCCCCAACTCTGCCAGCTGTTTTGAATGAACATGAGCGCAATAATACTGTCATCAGGAGAACACTGAGTACACGTGTTGTCTTACTGTTGGACGTCTAGACTTGGCTCGGCTCTCTGTGTTTATAGCTATTGAAACATGCTGGTTTATTTACTGCTGCAGATACTTGGTGTTCTTTGGTTAGTGCTCAAGGCAAAAGCGACTTTTATTTGCTGGCTTACACGGGTAATTTTGTTGACATAAAAAATTAAGCCGTAATTTTCATCAACATTCTTGCCTGTGGAATGGATTCATAAAGTTACACAGTCAAAAATTAGCATCATTGATTTGAGTTATTTAGCCTGTTATAATTGGTTTGTCTTTTAAAGTCATATTATTAATTCATTCATAAATGTCACAGTTAAATATTTAGTTAAAACCATAAATATTTAGTTAGCATATTAGATATTTAGTTTAAAACCAAATTTTTAGTTAGCATGTTAAATATTTATCTTAAAACTAAATATTTAGTTAGCATATTAAATATTTAGTTTAGAACTAAATATTTAGTTTAGAACTAAATATTTAGTTAGCATATTAAATATTTAGTTTAAAACTAAATATTTAGTTGGCATGTTGAATATTTATCTTCAAACTAAATATATAGTTAGCATGTAAAATATTTAGCTTTAAATTAAATATTCAGCTAAAATCCTAAATATTTAGTTTAAAACTGAATATTTCGCCAACATAAAAATTCCCTTGCTGATAACAAGAAGTGGATGGTTGCTAAGGGGGACACGCCTACCTGTTTTCCATACGGCTTAGAGAAACTCTGTTCACTCCAGCATTCTCTCTGGAATCTTATTAAAGAGATCGTTATTGGTTTTTAAACCATCCTGGGTTTTTTGGTTCTTTTTAAACCTTGTTAAACCTTGATACCGGGAACTGGCCCATGCCTGTTGCTGGCAGGCTCGGTGAAGGATTTAGCTGTGTAAGATGAGAGAAACAGATTCTACTGTTGTTAAAAATAAGTTGGTACAGAGGCTTGTCAAACGGAGCCGAGAGCACCAAAGAAAGGTCGGCAGGAACAGTGTGCCTCTCACCGACTGTGCATTGCAGTTCTTGAAAATCTTTTGCCGCAATATTGTTGCTCCTCGCCGGCTTTAGAGGAATAGCCCCGAGGGTAGACTGAGAGAGAGAGGCAGACCGGGCTGCATGGAGGCTTGGGAGTGCTGAGAACCCTGATAAGATACGGAGCTATAAGTAGAGCCTCCAACAATCTGGTTTTCACTCTTTGTCCATCATGAAAAAAACTAATGTGCTGTAACGGTGTGGGAAACTCCTTGATCCCTCCGCTGGGCAGAGGAAAGATAAGAGGAAGATTGATGGGGGAGTTATATTTACTAGCAGTATCTGTTTTGTATCCTCCTTTTCTGGCAGTTTGATTTTCTTTTAATTTGTGGATGGATGAGGTTGTGGCTGTTTTTATTTTTTTTATTTATTTTTTTTTTTAGCCTTTCCGGTGTGAGTGGTCATTATCATTTATATCTGTTATTATGCCAAGAATGTGAGAACGGTTGCTGTTAGAGCTTTTTCTTTTCTGTCATCATGTATATAGTATATAATTTAAGATGAATAATCTGAGTAAATATCAAGCTAATCTTCCTTCTGTCTGTGAGGAAAAAACAATAAGAGCCAGGAGGAGGAGGGTTTTGCGCTGACAATCAGTTTTGGGCAAGCATTGCTAAATGTGATAGTGACGGAGAAGCAACTTACCGTTACAGGAAAACTGTTTTTCTGGCGTAGCCTAGCACAGGTCAAGGGTCAGGGTGTACACAAGTATGATTGACAACGTTAAGACCCTCCTCCTGGCTCTGATTGGTTGTTTCTGACCAGAAGTGGTGTATTACTGCAGATGTCAATAGGACCACGGAGAAGACGAGGAGCTGGATTATCCAACAGAATGTCACGACATAACAAATATGTAACAGTAAAAAACATTGTCTATAAAGGTTACATACTGCTATTTAACACCTCAGCAATGCTAAGAAAACCAAGAAAACCATCTTCTCTCAGAAGAAGACTTTCTCACTGATCTGAAAAAAGACAAGTTTTAAAACAATCTAAATTTCCCTTCCTGCCTAGAATGCGTTGCTGCCTGCCGGCCTTCGACAGAAGGACCAGACCAAGAAATCTCCAACAGGAACGTTTCAGAGAGACAACCTGCTGGCCCATCTGGAGAAGCAGGCCAAGGAGCATCCTGACAGAGAAGACCTGGTGCCGTTCACCGGCGAGAAGAGAGGTAGGAACCAGCGTTTCCTCTAAAGAAACCATTAATCCTTTCACAATAGCAAAGCAGATTTCTTTGAACTTTGGATTTTCATCAGAAGAAACAAGCCATCTTAGGATCTCAACCTGTTTTAATATTTCATGTCTTCTTTTGCAACCAAAATCTGCTTAAGTATCAGTAAAACACTTACTGTGCTGCTACAGCTTCACGTCGGTTCAGGTAAACACGCGACCTTCTTTCAGACGGTGTGATACGGTTACTTTGTCCTGGTGCCACAGTGCAGCAAATGGCTTTGTCTGAAACTCTTTCGCACCGACCACAGGAAAGGCGTGGGTGCCAAAACAGAGGGTGGACCCCATCATAGAGAACGTGACTCTGGAGCCGGAGCTGGAGGAAGCCCTGGCCAGTGCCTCCGATGCAGAACTCTGCGACATTGCAGGTAGTTCATCCCGACACGGATCCCCTCTAATCCAACACCTCAGAAATGTCCTCCATATACTGACTCTGTAAAGAGCAATGAAGACGTCTTTGGCCTGTCCAACCCTTGTTTCCCCTCATATTAACTCTTCATTTCTCCATTTCCTTTAGCATTCCTTCCATCTTCCTTCCTCATTCTCCCCTTCATCTCTCCATCGGTTTCACCATTTTCTCCTGTCCTACTTCTGCTGGATCTCTGTCCATTAACTGAGCTGCGTCCTGGGTATCTAATGACACCGCTCTGTGTTTGCATGGAATATTTGAGGATCCCTCTCCTGTTAATGAGGTTTTTCTGTTGACAAAATAATGCGTCCTAGTAAACAGTGGTACTATGTTTACTAGACGTGACACATTTGTTGATGCATGAGCAAACAATGTTTGGCATGAAAAATCTTGATAATTTTCCTACCCCTGCAGTCACATTTAATCTCAATCTGTATTTCATACCAATAGTTAGGCCCAAACTTACTCACACCCCTGATAGATTTAGGTTCAAGCTAATGTTTAGACTTTTTTGGAAGATGTTTCTTCTGGTTGGAAGTGATGTTGAAATAAAATCTGATGTGTGGAAGTGGCTAAAGATTAGGGTGATGGCAAAGACGCCTTCCAACCTCAAGGACCTGCAGGTTCACCATCGAGGATAAATCATCAAAATAAACAAGAAAAAGTGCACAAAGCTATGAGCCATTAAAAAAACAGGTTTGACTGTTTTGATAACATAAAAAAATCTATTTATGACTGAGGACGGCACAAATTATTTGCAGCCAGCATTTCTGAATTGAAAACGTTGTGTTTTGTCGATATATAGTTTTGGATTAAATTCTGATTAGTTAATAACAATAAATTGCAATTAACAGCATTTTTTACACTAAAAAAGTGCAGTAACTGAGTTTTTAGTGACTTCAAATTTGTGACATTAGCTGCTGACAGCTTTTTGCATATATTTAGTTATACATTTTTTTTAATTGACTGAAGAAAAACATTAGTCAATACGACTGAATTTGTTTTAGCGAGTACTACGTTTTCTCCAAGTTCTTTTCTCGCTAAAAATTATTTAACGCATTATTATTATTTTTTTGTTCATGTATGCACTTATCCATCTCATCTGTCTGCCATTCACATTTTTGTCTCTTGTCTTCAACAAAAGCCCAAAAAACCCCTCAAAAAAATTTAAAAGGATTTTTAAAACGTCTTACATTTGAATCTGGAAAAGCATGTAAATAAGTTTTGGAGTTTGTTTCAAGATGAAAGTGCTTTTGGCCTTTTCATCTATCCGATTTAACACTGTACTGATTTTTATTTTGGCATCTTCTGCTTTTTCAGCTATCCTGGGTATGCACACCCTGATGAGCAACCAGCAGTACTACGAAGCGCTGGCCAGCAGCACCATAGTCAACAAGCAAGGCCTCAACAGTATGTAAAAACACACACACACACACACGCACGCACCCACACACACACATCTGCTCACACTGTATGTACAAACTCACTTGAAGTTTATTGGATTGTATGGAAACATTCGCGACAGGACCAGCTTTTATCTGACACAAACACGTTTATGTGGCGCCTGGCAGAGAAACGCTGACGAGAGCAGGCGTGGATTTAAATGAAACAATCAGTCAGTCACAACGACGACACCAACGTTAAAATAGACGATCATCTTTAGCTCTCTGGGGGTTTTTTTGCCTTTGCTTCAGGCTCAAATCCCACATGTTTTCTCCTGGAAAAGAGAAAAGACTCTCCTGAGTCATCTGTTTACATTGATTTTTATAAACTATTGTACAGATTTTCTTCGTCATTTGGACCTGAACACGCTTCGAAACCCGTTGTATATCTTCTGAGGAGACGCTTTGTGTCGGTCTTTCTCAGCTTTAAGCTGTGGGAGAGCTTTACACTTCCAAATTTATTCATCCGATAAACAAATCCGTATCTGAACCGCCAGATGAAAGTGTTGGTCACCAAGGTTTTCAAGTGAACAGTGATAAATGGGAGGGAACAGGAGAATTATTGACTTATTTTAGCCTGGTAATCCCAATGTGTTTGTTATAAACTTAATTGCAATAAAGAAATAAAAAAAAATCTGGCTTTGTGGTTTGGATGGGACCGTCTTCCCAAAGCATAATGAATAACTTGAGTAAAGAATATCTTATTCTTTGTGTAACAAAAACAGTTTTTAATTTCTTTACAGCCACAGCAGCTAATCTTGTGTTGCCTCCCAGGTGTGATCCAGTGTACCCAGTATAAACCAGTCCCAGACGAGAAGCCCAACTCCACTGACGTCGAGGAAACGTTGATGAGGGTAAAGAGGAACGATCCTGACCTGTTGGAGGTCAACCTCAACAACATAAAGGTGGGAAGTTTTCATCACACTCAATAACAACAACGAACCACATGGTCGGAAAATACACTGTGCAACATTTACAGACAGTTTGAAAAACAAGAAGAAAAAGACAAAATATATTCTGTATATTGTTCTCCAAATTAGAGAATTTTTCATTTGATAAAACACAGAGTCTGACAATTATACTATCAAAATGAAATATTATTTGATTTTATATCCATCTGCACAAAAATAGGATACAAATGGATTTAAACTATTTAAATAAACATTTCATATTGTCTCATCGATGCATTCTTAGAGTTAATTAATCTAAAAAAAAAACAGAACCCTGGTCAAAAGTAAACATTTTAAATTGAAATCATTTCAGTTTTAATGGATATATGTCGTAATTGAAATGTTTTCTTTTTAATTAATGTTTCAGGCTTATAACTCAAGCATTGTTAACGTCCATTTTTTGACAAAACCTGTATTTTGGAAAACTTAAATTCTGCTAGAATTCAGATAGACGCTGCAACTTCTGTGAGCCTCACGTTCCTCCACATGGTCGGTGTTTTTAAATTGGTTTAACTGCACGGCTGTAACGTGACTCTCAAAGCGTAGACCTGGTTTTTATGTCGGAAAAGTGTTTTTAAACTGGTGGATAGGCTCGTTGTAAATCTATTCGTGTTTGAAACTTCTTGCAAGTCATCTTGCTCAAAAATGCAATGTGTTGCTATTTCACTGTGTTCTCCTTGTTACCCAGAATATCCCCATCCCAACACTGAAGGCTTATGCCGAAGCACTGATGAAGAACACCGTGGTGGAGAGGTTCAGCATTGTTGGAACAAGGAGCAACGACCCTGTAGCATTTGTAAGCCCTCGGGGATTTCACCTAAATAGACACAGAGTAACATCCCTTCACAGCAAAGGGTTCACTGCTCCGTATCTCCTCAGGCACTGGCAGAGATGCTGAAGGTGAACTCAACTCTGAAGAGTCTGAATGTCGAGTCAAACTTCATCACGGGCGCTGGAATCCTGTCCCTGATCGAATCACTGCAGAATAACACCACACTACTGGAGATTAAAATCGACAATCAGGTACCAGCCGACTGCCGCTCGCCGCAGGCTGATTCACTTTATACAAACCATTTGTACCACTTCAGTCTAATGCCTTTTAGATTACATAGTGATGTGTCATGCTGCACACTTATGCATCAGTGACTCACTCGTTGACGATTTTTCATAACATGCCTCTGCATTTGTTCTTTTTCCATATTTATCACTTAGAAAGCAGGAGACGAAGGGAAACGCTACCTTTTTCTGCCATCTCTGCGTTTGTAGTTGAGACAAACACAGAAAATTGGAGGGAGGATGAAAAAAAATCCAAAAATTAAAAAGAAAAAATTGGGTAACACTTTATTTGATGTGGTGTGTGCATAAGATTGAAACAACACCATTATAAATTACATAACATAGCTGTCATTGACATGAAGGAGCCTTTATGAATGTTTATGACTGTTGTCATGAAGTGTCATTCGGTAAATAATGACACTTTAATGTAAGGTTGCTTTAAAAGTTGCACTGAATCTCAATTAAAAGTGCCAACTCTGCATGACAACAGTCATAAACATTCATAAAGACTCCTTCATGTTCATAACAGATGTTATGTCATGTTTATGACAATGTCACGCAAGTCTTTAGAACACCCCTTCAAATAAAGTGTTACCAAACATTTATTATTTTTTAAAATCAATTTTTTCATAAAATTTTTTTTATTCAAATCTAATCTGTTTTTCAAAACTTATTACAAAACATAAGATCCTCAGATGTATAAAGTAATGTTTTGAAATGTTATTTGCCATGCTCTTCTCTCTGATACATTTAACAAAGCCAGTTAAATTTATCAAACTGTTTTGTTCCTCAAGCTAGCATAGTCAGCATAGCTAGCATAGATAGCATGGTTATCAAAGCTAGCAATAGTGAAATGAACGAGTAATGCTGCGTTCACACCAAATGCGTTATGTGCGTCAAAAATGCGTCTGACGCATCAAGTTCGACAGGTGTGCACTTTTGGTGCGTTCACACCAAATGCATTTTGTAGGGTCAGGTGCATCAGGTTTACACTCAAAATCTATGTAAACAGTTTGGAGCGTTGGACGCCCTCAACGCGTCTAACGCTCCAAACTGTTTAAATCATGCCTGAGGAGACGCTCTAAACGCACCTCAGCGGACCCTCAACATGCGTCCACATAGACTTTGAATGTAAACCAGACACAAAACGCGTTTGAAGAACTGTGTAGAATGTGTTTAATATAACATATTACATATTTTCTTATGATTAAAAGATGGGATTGTGATGAACAACATTCTCTTCAAAAATCAGATTAACAATGTCATTATATCACCTGATAACAAAAATCTGTCTCCATAGAACTCATTGCTAACTAAAATCAGAAGGTATGAGGCAGAATTTATGCTAAATGAAAGTAATAATTATTGAATAGTGAATAAAAGTGGGGAAAAAAGTTCTAAAAGTTAATGATTACACGGTTTGAAGCATTGAGTTTGTGAGTTTGTAAAGGGAATTCCCAATCAGAAACTAGTGCTTGCTTTGGATGCCAATGGTTTCTTAACCCCTCTTCTTCTCCTCCTTTTTCTCCTTCTCCTTCTCTCTTTGCATTTCTCCCTCCCTCCAGAGCCAGCCACTGGGAAACAAAGTGGAGATGGAGATAGCCAGCATTCTGGAGAAAAACACCACCTTGTTAAAGTTCGGCTATCATTTCACTCAACAGGGCCCCCGCCTGCGAGGCTCCAACGCCATGATGAACAACAACGACTTGGGTGGGTTTTACACAAACATTGCATCTAGGATCCATCACTGCACTATGCAAACATGAGCGTTTCAAGGAAAGTAAAAGTTGTGATGCACATGCTGGACTTGGCAGACCCTTAAAATCCGAGCTGCTTGTGTAACCCCGTTCAGTCTGTCAGCAGTGTGTTGCATTTGGTAGCTTGGCTGATGTGTGTGTCAGTGCCACTGACACCTTATCTGTTGGAGTCCTACTTCAGAGCCCAATAGGAGAGCTGCAGTGATATCATCAGTTGGTAACTCGGTTGGGACGGCCAATGAAAGCAGAGCCTTCCCAAGTCGTGACATAAGAACTAAGAAAAGACAGAAGAGAACAAAATGTAACAAGGAAAGGAAGTGTTTTCTTGCATGTGCAAGTCATTTGACGGATTACTTTATATAAACACTTGGATTTAAACTTCATGGTGTCAGTTAGCAAACACCCTTTTGAGGTTTGTAATGTGAATCTTTAAGTTTAAGTGTTTCCATCTGCCATAATTAATGTTGTTTTTCCTCCGCCGCCTCCTCGTCGCTGCCATCTTAAAGCCCGGGTCGTCAGGTCAGAATCGGACGGCTCCTTCACCTTCACTCTGTCTGTTCCTGAGCTGGAGAGAGCCTTTGGAAAAAAGTTCAAGTGCAAGACTAAGTAAAACCAAAACCACCTAAATGAGACGCAGACGCCACGGTGTGCAGTCACTCAGCTTTCCCTTTCTTCTGCCGCCAACTCCTCTCGCTTTTTTTTTTTTTTTACGCTGCCAATTCCTCTGCCACCTTCTGAGCTTTTCTGCTTCGCCTTCCCGCAGCGCCTCCCATTGATTCTTTTCTCTTTAATGATTCTGTTGTTTCCGGCTTTTCAAGAGTGTCAGAACAATCCCACTTAATGATGCAGCTTCTGGATGCCTCGTCTTCTCTGGCATTATTGCTGATCTGCATCACTTTTTTACTTGGCTTTTCTGCGGAAATTTTGCTTTTCAAAGATGTCTAAAGACGCCTCT
The DNA here is from genome assembly GCA_033032245.1 of Poecilia picta. Taxonomy (NCBI): domain Eukaryota; kingdom Metazoa; phylum Chordata; class Actinopteri; order Cyprinodontiformes; family Poeciliidae; genus Poecilia; species Poecilia picta. The sequence continues at coordinate 25,649,787 of CM065353.1, read as the reverse complement.
TCTGTTCTGCTGTGGGTTTTCCCCACCTTTCTGTTTTCTCGGTTCACTCTGTTCATTTACATTCCTGGTGCGTTCGGTACCCCAAAACCGGATCACCCTTTGGATAGTAGTTCTTCTTCTTTGATGTTTCTTTGGCGGTTGGCAAACAACAAAATTGACCTTTGGATAGTTATTTCTGGATGCTGGTCATCTGTTTTTGTAATAAAAATCGTATAAATGAGTCTTTTGTCTTGTGTTTAGTTTCAAGCATACAAACTCTTACCCACTCACACTGACATCTGTCTATTATCCAAGATTGGGTCGCAGTCTACTCAGTCTGCCACACTACTCAGATCATTTTGGTGGACCCCCTACCCACCCCAACCCATTGAATTCTGGGTATTTTCCTGATGGGATCTGTCTGTAAAGCTTTCAAACAGAGGAAACCTGGAAGCAATCTGATCAAATGAAAGCCTTCCATCTATGGCTAATCGTTACCGAGGTGACGGTACCTGGAGCCAAATCCCCAGAAATTCAATTTTAATAATGATAATAATATAATACAATTTTTATACCGAGTAGAAATGTTGCAAAAGTAATTTTGCTGTACTTTCTTTGTGCACAATGACAATAAAAGAAGTTCTGAGTCATTAGCGCTACGTCGGACATTATTTTGTTGCTATGTAACCCTGAGGATCATCATGGCACCAGTTGTCCAAAGGGTATTCAACTTTCAGCTCCTTTCAAAATAAAACCTTTTGTTTGTGTTTTCTTTCTCTATATTTTCTGGTCAGTATCTCACATTTCTTTTCTTTTTTTTCCCATACACTTCTATTCCTCTGTTTCTCTGTTTTCCCACTGCCCAGTTTCAGAGTTTTTTTTTAATTTCTTTGAAAGACTGCTTTTAGCTGTTTCTTTTCTGTAAATGACAAAATGCAATTTGAAATGTCTCTGCTTTAATATAAGACCTATCTTGATGCTCTTTCAAACTTTACTCTTCCATGTGTTTTGGAGAAGGCATGGTTTATTCAGAATGAGGTGCACTCATCACTTTGTACATTTTCTCATTCATTTGGTCCCGTCTGATCAGAGCAGCTTCTACAAAACGCCTGCTCTGTCCTCTACATAACCTGTACACACTGCAAATAAGACTTCTTATATGTTTTTCTTCTAAACAAAATGGCTTCTTCTTACCTCCTTTCCTTACAGGCCAGATTTTTGAAATTCACATCTTGCTTACCTTTGTAACTCTGAGTTGTTTTTTCCGTCTGCAGTAAGAAAGAGAAGGCTTGAGGGAGGACCCATCTTCCCAAAGTGTCGGACAAATGTGTAAAAAAACAACAACAAACAAACAAACAATGGCTACCTTCATCTTCCTCCAATCGTCCATGACCTCCATCATCAGCCTCCTCATCGTTTGGTAAATCTTGTGGAAATAATTATTTTGTGCGTCTGGATTGGCTAAGACCTTAGAAGCAGCAGCTCTCTGTGCTCACCAACCAGGAGATGCACGTTTTGTGTCAGTAATAAGAGTCTAGTTTTGAAAATAAATTGTCTTTTTTTTTCCTGTTTGTGACATCAGTGTTGTTATGTTTTGTAAAAGGGATGTGATGCCATTAATGTTACTTCCCTTCAGTTTTCTTGTCAACTTAGTAGTATATTCTTTAAAGACAACGATGAAGCTTAGACTCAAAAGATAATAAAAATATACAGAAGAATTGTTCTAAAAATCTGAGGTGGCGCATTATTTTTTGTGTCAGATGCTCCATTATGCACATATTTCTGCGGTTTTAATGCTTTCTATTTTGAGACGTGTCACTTTATATGTACCATATTTATTTGAGGAAGAACATGTGTAGAACATTTAAAGCTTTAAAAACAACTTGTTTTTTTAATGAAAAGAGTCGCTCTCTTAAATTTGTCTGGAAGGCGATGCAAGTTTCTGTCCTTAATGATATAAAAAATGCTTCACGAGAAAAAAAAAGCATATCTGAATGGATTCAGGTTACTCTTGGTTTGGTGAATAACTTTTTTTTGTTTTTAGTACTTCCTGTTGCAAAAGATATTTACTGTATTTATATGCATTTATAACTGGTTAGCTATAATTTTCAGGATGCCCCAAAGAAAATACTTATTTTTTTTACCATCAAAACTAAAGTTCCCTCTATTTCATTTGTAAAAAGTACAGAGCAACTCTAAATCAGTGGGAATGTCTCGTTGTGACATAAGATAAAAATTGGGGGGGTTATCGACCCAACTAATAATTTCTAAAGCTCTTGTAAAACCTACAGATCCCATTCTACATGAATGGGATCATAAATGACAACCTGTGTTCATAATTCATGTTTTAGATTCAAACAGTTTTACCCAACATAGATCCTAAGAAAGATAATCCATGTATTCTCAAATGCACATTACTGCTTTGTTACCAGCTTGTCTGATTCAACAAATGTTAAAAATAGATGTAAACATTTGTAACTGAGTGCTAAACGTCAAAAAGCACTCGACTTTGAACACTTTACTACTCTGTTCCTTTTTTTGTGGTTTAGTGCTTGACTGTTTTTTTTTTCTTTTTTAATGTAGAACGCACAGTTGTTAGTTGAAAGTGTTTATGAGTTTAATAAAGTTTGAGATTTAATTTTGTTGCATGTTCATTATTTAATTCACAATAGTCTTTGTCCTCCACATGTAAACTGATGCAGTCTGACCTTAAGACCAGAGTAACACCTGGTGGCAGATTGGAGCAATAGCACTGTTATGTTTTTTCACTCTTCATTAGTTCACCATGACCTCAGCAAACTCATCTGCTCTACACTGTTTTAAACTAATGAAACTGCAACAGATTTCTGCACAAGTTCTCAAATCCACTGTGCTTAAAAATGAGACTCTTACCCTGAAATTACACTCAGGAAGCTTAGTACTTTGAAAAATGTCTAAACTTTTCCATTTGGACCATATTAGCTGCAGGAACTGGTCTTATCTTTTTTCAGTGTTGCATAACCAAAGGCGATCTCTTTGCAGACTTTTCAAGTCAGTCGTACACAGTCAGTGTTTTTTTTTTTTTTAATGTACTTATTTATTTTTCTATTGCTACTCCCATAAATTTAAAATCTTTTGCAAACAATACAGCCTAATCCTAAAATTATCTTTTTATGAACCCCAATAAACCCATGTAAAATTTACATCAGTCATTCAAATCCATGTAAAGCATGCTTTTGAAAGACTTCAAAGCAAATGCTGAACTCAATACTTATGAAAAAGTAATTGTTTGACATTATGCCTTTTTTGCCTTGAAATTTAATACTAATTCGGAAAAAGTAAAATAAGATTGTAAATATAATCTTAGGTCCCTGAAAAACTAAATCCCGGCCCTGCGTCAAACACCGCCTGCCTTCTTTACGCATCCGGACACGGTGGCGTCTCATAAGCACATTTACGCCTCTACTACCCGGAAGTGTGGATCCACTGAGGCGCCAAAACTCTCCCAGGTGAAGTTAGTTTTTCCAGGTGAGGTTTTAACACACAAAGTTAAAGTCCAAATAAGTTCGCAATGAACGAAATGTCTGCCGAAGGTGACAGACGGTGGCGGGTTAATACGTCCATTAACGGCTTGGCAACAACGACAATGATTTCATTAGCATATTTCCCCATTTAGTTAGCAAAAAACACAAAAACAGTTCATAAATATGAAAAATGTTCGAGGTTGAAGTTTTGCCGTCGACTATATCAATATTACAGAACAGCCACTTCAGATAGAAAATAACAGAAAAACATGTTGTTTTGTCTGTGACATGTCCATTCAGTAAAGTTACTCGCAGTTAGCTGAAGATTCAAGAATTGATGGAGTTGCTATGCTCCATTATATGACCGAAGTAAAAAGTACAGTGCAGTAAAACTACTCCAACTCTGAGCAGGATTTTAAGTCTTTATTGAACCTCCCAGAACCCCAAAAAATATTTCAAGTACCGTAAATGAATATACACCTCTGAAAAATGGCAAGTTTTATTAAACAACTAGCGCACAGAATTCTCTTTTCTTGATTTTTTTTTTTTTTTTTTTTTGGCAGGAAGTGTCCAATTAAGTCCTTTCCAATTCATGGAAAAAAAAGAAAATAAATTAATCCCATTGCTTGCCGTTAGATAAATAAATAAAATATGACATTGAATCAAGCTGCTGACCTGTTGTTTACATTTAATGGGAGCAGATGTGGCCAAAAATGTAGAAAGTCAATTCAAATCCAAAAAGGCCATAAAACATCCAGACGCATTAAGACATATAAAATAAGTTTACAGTTTTTCCTTCCGCTGTTTTGTAAGTCTGATCACAGAAAAAACACACTTCTCGTGTCTGTGAGCAGGATTTGAAGTCTTTATTGAATCTCAGGCAGAAACATATATTTAATCCTTTATTGCTCTTGTCATTCTGCATATCCTCCATCCAGAACAGTAATACTGAACCCTTCGAAACACTTATTTCTGTTATTTTCTGTAAAACAAAATCAGCAGGCTGGGATTGTGTATTGAAGGAAAGTGGCCTCTCTCCAACAAGACTTGGTCTCTTTGATATAATTTCTAAAACAAAGAAGAAAATAAACCGTCATCTCATTCACATGTCATGTATTCCTTCCCATTGATCCTGACTGTAGCAGTATAGATACTGTAGCTTCTGGTCTTATGGCTGATAGCTTAAGGTTTTGGCTGTTGTGTAAAACACCTACAGCAGTCATTCTTCCTCAAAATAACAACACAAACAAACAAATAAAAAGAGAGACACCAAGCAAATCAAAATAATTTTTCCTGAATACATACATATCTAATTGCTTTTTTTAAAACTACTGATATTATTATAGTTGTTGTTTTGTTATAATTATTATTATTAACGGTTATATCAACATGGAAGTAAACACAGTCAAACTTAAGTTATTGCCTTGATATTTTTTGCATGATAAGAAAAAGATGGACAGCAATCAGGTGGATTTTAATACATACCGACACAACAAACTCTCCAGACAAATGGCATGCAGGACATGACACTGAGCAAGGAAGTAGAAACATTTCTGAACACCGTACAATATGAACGCGTTGCGCTTTGAGAGAGTGTGTCTGGAAGACAGACGAAAAGGTTTTACAGATTACGTGTAACACTGTGTGCAAAAGGTTTTACATAAATATCAGACAGAACACACGAAACATAAACTTTAGGAACACACAACAGTAGTCTTTAAATTGTTCTTAAAATATGGCTTATCCAGATATATCTTTTCTTTTTTTCTTCTTTTAAATAGCCACTCATGTATTCTTTTATATGTGATAGCTATGATTGTTTGCCCACCTTGATGGTATGCGTTACATTTTTTCTTTTATGTACAAACTGAGTGAAGGTGGTGGACAGATATATTTTTCCATACTGCAGCTAACGCAGAGGAGAAAACAAAAAGTTCAAAATGTCTCAAACTAGAAGGGTAACCCATCTGAAATGTGACTTTAGCCCTCCACGTGTTGTTAGCTTTGAAATCTAACATGGCTGAAGCTAACATCAATCCAGCTAACATTCACCCGGTTGTTGAGTCAGTGTCGTCTGTTTGTTCACATCTGAGAAGTTTCCCTACTACAAAATTGTGATTTGACACCGAAACACTCCTCTAAATTCTACGTTGGATCTACGTTGACAATAAAAACCCGATTCAAGCCAACCTTGTGAATGTAGCCTGCAAATTCAGCCAGACAGTGTTAGCTTTAGTTTAGCTGGCTAAGCTACTTCTTTAGCATGTCTTGCAGAGGGCCTGGCAGGTATTTCATCACTGTGTCCATGATGCTTTCTTCTTCCTCCTCATCCCCACAACCGGCCGGCACGGCTTTCTTGGGTCGGGTCAAGCTGCCTTCTGCGGGCTCCTCCGCAGCAGCCGCTGCCTCAGCCTCGGCCTCCTCTTTCTTCTTCAACCCGTACTGGCATTAAAACACAGAACAAGAATGGTGAGTAATGCAAAGATGAAATACATATGAAAAAAAGAAGAGGATTAAGTTGCTTTGTGACACATAGGATCCTTATTCAGTGTGCACCCCCATTTTGAACCCAGTCGTTGTCATTTTGCCTCAAAAATAAGATTCCATTTTGTTCAGTGATTCCCTTGGTACCCCTAAACTTTACCTCTGTACCCTGTATATAAATTCATGGACAAATTATACGACAATAATCACAGAAATGCTTGAATCTCATGAATTACACAATTGACTATAAACTAATGTAGATTTAATATCACACCCTAAAGCATTGTTCAAGGTACTGAACCCTTTTTGGGCCAAGAAAATGAGAAATGGACTCCTGATCCAAACGAAATGGCAATAAAACACTTTATGTTAGTAGATTATAATTTTTTGAAGTCTTTCAAAAACTTTCTGATAATGGTCAAGAAGTAGACTAGGAAATTTGAATAATCCTTTTTTAACTATGTTCGGTATTATTGCCGAAGTTGACATGAATTAGTCAATACAAAGTTTCTAGTGAGAAAAAAACTCCTTATCTTACCTGAGAAAGTGAGGTTTAAAACTACCAAAATGACAACTCTGGTTAAATTACCAGAGTTGATGCAATTGTTTTACTACCTGTAGAAAAACTACTGAATAGTCTTTTGAGAGTGAGGATTTGTTTATCCGGTCACCTCACATCTGTTTTTGTTATTATTTCTCGGTCTGGGCAAAAAAAAAAAGTAATAGGGAATTATTTTTAGGGAAACTAATCAACTCAAATCCACTTTGTCTCACTTTGAGCCCAGTTCTGATTTGGGTGGAATATTTTTAAGGAGATACCCTGCTGTAAGCCACATAATCATTAACACTCAGAAAATCTGAGTCTTCTTCTGATTTAGTTGTATTTCCTCATCAGCTCTCTATCTGATAAATCCCAGTCTTTTTTCTCAGCCTTCTGTCTCTTTTTGTTCTGCACTTCCTGATCCATGTCTGATGTATTTTAAACAGCAAGTTAAAAATAAGACAAAAGGAAGAGAAAAAAAAGCTGCCACTAAAATAGCAAATGTCAGTAAAGCAGGTCAAAATTTTGCTTTAATAAGAAACATAAATGATCACGTTGTGCATTATTTTTGGATTGCTACACTTTTCCGGAGCTGTTCTATCAAGTCATTTTTATTTAAAATGATTGACTTTCCCCTTATTGAGGTAGAGTGTTAACTAAAAACTTCTCTGGGAAATTCTCATTCTTTGTTTTCCTAATAATCTAATGGCTGGTTTCCATTTCCATTTCCTGTTCTTTCCCTTTGGTTAATGACTTGGTACACTCAGACGGCAGATGTGGTTTACATCATACCTTATCCCTGATGCCTTGCCTCATCTGTTCCCTCTCAGCCTCCATCTTGGCGTATTTGGCCTTCCTCTCCTCCTCCTGCTGCCTCAGCGCTTCCTGTCGCTCCTCCTCTTTCTTTGCTGCATCGGGGTCCTCCTCCTTCTCCTCCCCGCCCAGCATCTTGCCCACATCAGGGGGGCCTCCTGAGAAACAAAAAGACGGCAGCGTAAAAGAGAGACATCAGGTACAGTGACAGCTCTAGCTGGTCTCTTAGACTGTGGGGTGTCGGAAAATTCAAGCTAGACTGTGGGATGGAGTGAATTAAGTGGAGGCAGACACATGATGAGACAGAAAAGGAAAATATTTTTGACAGAACAGATTGCACACAAAGAGTATTCCAGGTAAAGATTTTATGGATGTCATGACATTTGAGCAAGCTGTTTTGATAGAGTGAGCATGAATTGCATTTTTTCTCCAGTTCTGCCTCGATGGAAACTTTTGGAGCATCTGTTGTGCGGGACTTTGGCTTCTGAGAGGTTCTCTCTGGCAAAATGGCCTCAGGGGAGGAAAAGACTAATAGCTATTAGATGATCATTGCAAATGGCAACTGGAGGGAGGCTTTCTGGTGGTTGAGCCTTCAGTCCTGTAGCTTAGCTTTTTTCCTCATGCAAACTGTTATTCTCAGGGAATTGCTGAGAATTTCATGAGTTTGGTTGTTCAGGCCACATATCCATTAGTGTGATGTATTGGGGCGTTCTTCAAGAATAAAGAGTATTGAGGTTGCTTAAATAAAAAGCCCTGAAATAAGAGTTGTGTCTGCTTGCTTGATATTGAGTCTGTCTTCTACATGGTGGGCTTAGTAACTGAGCTAAGCCTTAGCTTGAAGGTGTTTAGTTTATGGACAGTATTACAAGACACAATCTCTCTTCGTCTTCATTTACAACTGAACAGTAAGGTCTACTTCCACAGACAAATTAACTCGACTTGAACAAGTAGAACCCAAGGCTGTAATGGTAAAAACAACTTGGGAAAACAATCACGGTTGCTCGGTTCACAACTCCGTCCCTCATTTCCGAAGTCTGTTACGGCGCCTCACGTGATTAATTGACGTAGCTGTACGGAGTCAGTTGCCTGTGAGTGATGGTAGGATATGTTATGTGGCTGCTGCTCTGGCTGTACCAAAAAACACCAACCGGTTGGCCCAAATCCAATCTTCTCCTGTGATCTTGAGATATAGATTATGACCAAATGCTTCAGATCCCAGATGAACCCGGCAGAGATGAGACTTCCCTCACAGGGCCGATGGCTCTCTACCATGAAAAAAGTCAGTTCAGGTAATCAAAATGACTCCTGGTTGACTCGGGCACATCCCAATGGGAGCAGACCACCAGGCAGATCCAGAACCTGTGGAAGGGACCATATATCCCGTCTGGGCTTTGAGAAACTTGCGTCTACATGGAGTGAATCTGAAGAACTGGAGTATTTCTAAGGAGAAGAACATCTGTAGGCAGAAGACCTAAAAACAAAAAACGGTGAACGAATGAACCCAACAGAAAGCTTTGGTCACGTAGAGGGCTTTTGGAGCTTCGTTCTTTATTCTAATGGCAAACAATACAAAAACTAAAGTTACCTAAAGCAGTAAAGAGTAAAATCCACAAATCACCTGCTTTGTTTAATTTCTTTATATTTTGTTTTGTGTAGTAGAGGTAATAATTTATTTTTCAATCTGTTTTCATCTGAGGTAAACTGAACTGAGAAGGTCAAACCTACTAGACTATTCATAACAAAGCTGAGATTTTATGCTACAAATGCAGAAAAAAATCATTTTGGGGAATTTTTCTTTTTAAGACATTGACATTTCATCTGCATGGATTAACATTTGGCTGCAAAATTCAATCATGAATCTCCATTATTAACTATTTTAATTATTTTAATTATTAACCAAGTGAAAAGCATGAATTTTTCTCTGCCTCTTCTCGAACGCCTCAACTTCAATCGCACTTACATAAAAGTTTAAAGAAGCTCATTTTCTAGAAGAGAACTCAGGAATATTTATAGCTGCTTGAAGCAAAATGATTTGTCCAAATCTGACGTTTAGAAAGATTTATGTTGCGCGACAAACCAAGGAAGATCTAATACTCTTTTGAATTCTTCCGCAGTATTATTGAAATGGAAGTCCCTTCATTTAAGCAAATATATTGCTGTAAAAATGGGGAGATAGTCGTATTAAAAGAGAGAACTAGTTTTCCTGCCTGTCCGAACTAACCATTTCCATCACCAGAAATCTGCTGAGCATAACGCAAACACAAAAATAAGTCTGTCTAAAGGCATCTTTGTAAACACAATGAACAGAAATGCCAGTGGTGGAAGAAATTTAGTTGAAGACCAGAGTAGACAAATGAACAGAAGAAGGGAGGCGGGGGTGAAAAGGAGCAAGATAATTTCAATGTTGTGTTACCAACAGACTAATTTTGGGAAACAAAACGGGGAAGCGGGCTATCTCTTTGAGGCTTTATCGTCCAATTAGCCGAGCTGCTCCAGTCAGCAGGATTACCCTTCAGTTTATGAGCGGCCACACAGAGACTGGTGAGCGTGTGACAGCCGAGGAAGATGATGGGAAAGAAAATAACACAAGCAGAGAGGGGACGACTGGAACGAGATGGAGAGAAGAAGAGGAGGAGGAGAGGAAGGGAAGAGGCATTTGAGGGGAAAAAATAAACGGCCAAGAAGTCTGCAGCTGCCCGCGGTACCGTTGGAGTTTCGACTCATTCAGCATAATAAAATCAAACTTCAGCATGTTGAGGGAGAGAGAGGCAAAGCATCCTAATAAGCCTAATAAATCAGACAACTACTTGAATGGGCCGACCTTCAAATAGTTCTATTAAGTAGCTTTTTATGGCAAAAACAGAACAAAAAACACAATTGAGATTCCTCTCCTACCAGGAAACGGAGAACGATGTTGCAGTGCTATGCAGCCGTGAGCTTAGTGCTCCAATACCTGGGCTTAGCCCTGCATAAAAGTGCCACCTTGAAATTAGTGGCTGCAGCTGAAGTCCACTTGCTTCTTTTTACCGAAGCTGTAGATCAGCGCTGACCCTCAGGAAAACCTCCAGCCACAACGAGGAGCATCGATTTCTCCATAAATCAAACTTAAGTTGCAGAAGGAAGACGAGACTTTGGCATTTGCTCCTCAAAAACCAGTAGATGGAAATAAAATGACTAAATACCTAAATAAGTGTATTCGGAGTCTATTGCCTTAACTGTCCATTTAAAAGGAATGTGACATCTTTCTTACAATATATATATTCATTATTTAATTGACTAGACTTTCTAGGATCTTCTAATGAGTTTCTGTTTCCCTGGGATATAAATAAGATGTGACACAGACACACATTTCTAGACAAGAACCCATACTCGTATTCTAAGCAGACACTGTGAGGATTATAATGGTTTTTTTTAAAAAAAGAAAAGCTAACTATACCAACTATTGGGTGTACTTTTTGTTTAAGTCTGATGTCAGTATTGTTTTAGGTTCTACCAGCTAAGCTTTTCTCCAATTGTCTTGCGAATTTTAATCAAACTTTTAAAATGTCACAAGAAAAAAAAGCAAATTATAGGGACTTCATCAGATAAAGAGGTGCCAAGCTAGCATGGACCATACATCTCAGAAAAACATAGAGGCGTCACTCTATGTGTTACAAGTTTGTGAAAGGACATGGTTGAAGACTAATTGCTGTTTTATTTTATTTTTTTTGGTCAAAGAAATTCTCACAAAGTAACAGGAGTACCTATAATTGTTCATCTGGTGGTTTTGTTAAAAACACTTACCGTACTTTCAAGAAGGGATGTTTACACCATGCATGCATAGGTACTTTACATGACATCAATGAAAATACAATAAAATAAAAAAATAATGTGTCAAGCACTGAAAAACATTGCGTAAAAATAAAGAGTTGATTTAAATCTAAAGATAATTTTTTATTCGAATTTCAATAATCTCATTTTTCAGTCACTCATAAGTGATCAAACAGTTCAGTAGTGAGATTCTTTGATCTAAAAAGTCTGTAAACAGAAATGTTTTGAAAGTTTCCCGCACACATCAGGTTTCCATGGAGTTGAAGAGCGTAAAACTAAATGTTGTCTAACTCAGAAATGCATTTCGGCCTGAGATCATTTAGTGCTTAATAACCAACAATCAGATGACAGCCTCATAGTAAAGGTTGGATTTTTCTGAAATTTTCAGTTTAAGTCACTGAAATGTTAAAATAAAAAACATTTATTCTGAGCCTTTTTCCACATCTTTGCCAAAGGGGTCCAATAATTATTCTTGTATTTTAAGTAGAGAATAACAATAGACTGAAGTATTTTGACAACGAGGGGTAAAAATTCAATGAGGTCACAGATTTTCCTGTTGGGGGAGAGATTACCACAGATTTGACACTTCTGCTACGAGAAGGAAAAAATGTAAACGGAGTGAAGGAGACGTGTGTGCACATAAATTTACTTTAATTTCTGGCTTATATCCATAAGATCTGGTGGGGTTTAACTTTTCTTGCCCTGCGTGCTTAAATGAACACATTGTGTAAATTCTCGTGAAGAGCAAAATGCAAACGCATAACCTGAATATAGAGTATCTGGTGTGAGTCTCAGTCACTGACTGTATTTACATATTCTATATGTACTCTTAAACCCGTTTCATTGTGGCTCTTGACAGCTTCTGAACACATTCACTCTGCATTCATGCAGGAGAGAGTGACTGTATAACCTGAAGTGGGTTAAGGTGGCAGCAAACAATGCATTCATAGGAAAACATGAAGCGTTTCAAGTGGCGCTAGCAGAGAAACGATGTTCTATATTACCCAGCATGCCTCTTTTTTTCTGCAGATATTGAAAATGAACAGTCTTTGAAAATCAAATTAATCTCCACATAATATGTTTTTAACCATGAATATGCAGATTAGGATCAATACACGTAATCCTAAATGAAGCTAATTTAGTCTAAGTGAACAAAATGCTCAAATTTAGCAGATTACGATAATCTGTTCAAACCTGATTATTGTTTTTTGTTAATACTCCAGATATATGCTTTTCAACTATTTCATATTTGCATAAAATCTGCGTAGGAGGTTATGTGTTGAGATTAGATGTCCTGCATGTGCACATTGCCAAAAACAGAATACAAAAACTAACAAAGGTTTTAACAGAAAAAAACATTTAATTTCAGCCTCTTTGGGTGCCAGTTTTATACAAACTGCACTGAACATACATGGAGATGCCTCACACTAGCGCCATTAAAATTAAGTCATCATTATGGGCTAAACCCGAGTGTCCAGATAGCTGTTTTGGCCTAATTGCACCACGATTCATTTCAATAATACTTGAACTCAGCAGCGAGACAAAGGGTGTCATTTCTTAAATCCTCTCTGCTAAATTGCCTCTTTGCTAAGTCTTTGTTAAATCCAAAGCCTCCGGGGAAAGTGGGAAAGATCGCTAACCTCAGCCAACTTTCCCAGTGCTTGAACTTTTCGCAGCATCAGATAAACAGCGCCTTAATCTGTCCTCTTCTCAGAGGAAGGCTCTTTAAATCCAGCGCCTGGTTGGACAAACTGGGTCCGCGGGTATTAACGACGGCAGAAATGTGGCTGTAACAAAGAAGAGCAGCAGCACTTTTTCCTCAGCATTTTTATGCTTTGGATTCATTTAATTTCCTCCCAGAAGAAGAATAACAATCAAAGTCGTGGTTGGAAACAGCTTTGTTTTGCACTAAATCCTCGTGTCATATGCACAGCTTAATGGCTTGTCTGTCACACGGCATTTTTGTAAACACATTTAAGGAAGTTTTATGCAAGAAATTCACTCACTTCAACTCTAATATGCAACAACTTTATTCAAGGAAGACACATCTGTCAGTTTCTCTGCTCTGTGGCACTTGGCTTTGATTTATTTTGATGGTATTGAAGATATGTCGTAAATAAAATCACTTTCTACTGACGTATTCATTTGAACAGCCTGCTTTTGCGATGTTTTCTTCAGATGAACCATAAAAGTTTCACTAAAGCTGCTACACCATAACTGTTTAAACATAAAAAATAACTAAGCATAACTGTCTAAACATAAAAAAGTATTGGCATGAAGATGAAAATTCAATCATCTGTGAGTAGAAAATCTATTTGTTCACTTTTTTACTTTTCATTGTTTCCTTGTTTTATCAAACAAATTTTTTTTTTTACTGCAGGTTTTTATTGCCTTTAACTTCCCCTTAACTTAGATTTGACCAAAGTTACAAAACAATAAACTTCTGCTCAGAGAGAACCGTTTATCCAAATTGTTTATCATGTTATTATGAACACAAGACGCTCATCGCTTAAAGCCGATTTTAAGAGACTAAATGTAAACTGATGTAATTACTTCACAGGTTAGCTAAAAAAAAATTATTGGTTATTTTCTCTATGCTGTTGGAAGTAGGCCTGTCACAAGAAGCAATAAATCAATTAATCTCATGATAGATTTAAATGATTTCCATTCAGGCAACAGTCATTAAAGAGACTGTTTGGTATCATTTAAGTCTCCATTTTGAGAAACAAACATTTCATCCCCAGTAGGAAGTAGTTAGCCTGCACTTCCTGTCTTTTTTGCCTGGCTGTTAATGACTTTTTTAAAATTCAATTTAATTATTGTTGTTTTATCTGTTTATTTTGGATATTTTAAATGTTTTCTGCTTCCAGTGTTAAATGTTTCTTTGAATTTTTTTTTTTTATCTTTGAGTTGGTGTTCTCACATTATTGTGCCATTTTTATATAATATTAGTTGAAATATTAGTTCAAACTGATGACAAATGACAGTGATATCATTTATTGCAATAATTTCTGAGCAACTTATTGTCCAGCAGGATTTATGACAACAGGCCTCTTCTGGACTAAAGTTGTTTGGTTTTAGCTAATATTAATTTATTTTTATCAAAGTCTGAACATTATAGTTTTGGTCAAAATTAACAAAGGAGTGGCCTGATAAAGGACAAGTTATCCAGATTACCTAATTTACACAAGATAGATGATAAACAATGATTATCAATTAATATAATTTATTATATTTGCCTCATTAATTTCTAACAAGACAAAAGTAAATGCATTTTAATGATAAATTCGTCATAAATGTCTCTTTGTCTTAGATGTGCATGCTTTACCTCTACACTCCTGCTATTAGGATATTAATTATATAAATGAAACCATCATTTCTTTTGTAAGGATCAATTGTCATGAGAAAAGCTTTTTTGCTCAGTACAAAAATATCTTCAAAATCAAATCAAAAGAAAAGAAACTCAATAAGGAGATTAAAGACACTTTAAACACATAATTTTGTTTTTGCAGACGTAACAGAGAGAATCTGTGTGTGTGTGTGTGTGTGTGTGTGTGTGTGTGCGTGTGCGTGTGCGTGTGCGTGTGTGTGTGTGTGTGTGTGTAGATTTGCCCGTCATGTACTGAAGACCTGATCCATCAGCCTATCGTGTTACAGAGCAGTTTAACGAAATTATCTCCACTTTCAGGGAATTGGGTAGGAAGGAGTCTCTCAAGGTGTCTCTTGTTTCATTTCCCCTGAAATGGCTTCACTTACATGTGATTCCCTCTTTGGTAGTGAAGAGTGTAAAACTGGATACACATATGTTAGAATTTGGGATCAATTAAATGATAGCTGGTAATAGTTGCTCCGAAATAGCAATAGAAGAAGTCATTTTACAATTAATGTAAATTATTTCAATAAGAAAGACGGTGATGATCCAATATGTTTTTAAACAAAATAATTGTGGTGGGCTAGTGCGAGAACAGATTCACTGTAAAGCCTCTCAGCATGTTTCATTTTTACTTGGTGTTCTGCAGAGTATCAACGTTTCTGGAGGCATTTTCTCTTATTAAAGCTCTCCTTCCCTGGCCTGTCAGATTAGGACAGGCCATTTTCTGAGATCTTCAAGTCTCGGGAAATTATTTGAGAAGTCAATTCATCTTTAAGCTTTTCAAACTTTACCCTCAACCATTAATTTGCAGAAATGGCAACTCTGTTTATTAAATAGTCAATTTCTGAAACCAATCTGTTGAACAGAATTTAATTTGGGGTCGTCAGAGGAAAGGGGACTGATCCCACTTGCACATCACGCGTTTTAGATTTTTATCTGCTTGAAATTAACTATCGGTTTCCTTCCGCTTCATTCCTTAGTCTCTACAAATGGCTAAGAGTCGACTGCCATTTTCCCTAAGGCAGTCATATTGCTGCTTGAGGCCTTTGTAGTTTGACTGAACTCATCTCATTTCCCTCTGAGATCACCAGAGTAGTGTTTTAAATTGAATTTGAACGTTGGAGCTCAATAAAATGTCTTTTATAACAATGATCCAATCTGTCACAGTGGATTGGAAAAACCAACTGGAAAAACCCCCTTTGGATTTCCACTCAGAAAATCAGAGAATCAAACAATTAAATATAGCCGCTCCTCCCATCAACAGTAGTAAGCTGTGGTGGAAACGTGTCTATTTGGAAGGACACACTTGTAAAAGTTAAAAGTGGTGTTTGGATGTGCAAAGTAGAGTTTAAAACAATGTTTGTAAGTTGTACTACGCATAATGGCTACTTGGTGGAATCCTGATTTCTCCAACTACGTTAACTGGAAAACATGTGAAGTCATTCCCAGCCCCAAGTTCCAACTTCTAAGGTAAAGGGAACGCAACATAACTTCAGATTTTCTGAGTATTGGAAGTGCTGGGTCAGTTCTCGAGCACTCTGCAACAGGAACAAATATTTAATTATGTCTTTAAGTTCTTCAGCAGAAGTTGTTTGCTAGCCTGTTTAATTCCTTTCAAACAAACAATGACCCATTACTAATTAAAATGTGTTCCAATGGTTTGGTACGTTCATTTAGAGGAGACTCATGAATAAACTTCTGGGGAAAATAAGGTTTTTGGGAAGCTTCATTACTGTGTCGGTAACGGTTAATCTTAGCTTAAGCTCTAGCTTTTTGGCTAGCGATCGAACACAAAGTAGGATTTTTCTCCTGTCCAAAAGGTGTTGCGTCATTAGTCACTCTTTTTAGTGACAGGTTTTCAGGTCTTGACTGTTTTGGGCATCAGGTGACATACAGTTTTCAGCTGTGGTTGTTCATGGCAGAGCCAAGAAAGCCAGGCGAGTATCAAATTATAGCCCTGCTGAGTCATTTCAGTTCAACTACGCTCCGTCTTCCTCCCCATATCTGTAACTAGAGCCGCCTTAGAGGATTACTTAATGCACTGGAAGCATTCTCTCAGTCACGAAGACTCATCCTCACAGTGCTGCAGCTTTGGAAAACACAGTTGAAACTAAATAGGAAAAAAAAAAAAAAAAACCTGACCCGGAAGTTTGCAGATGAGAATCTGACTTCTACAACTTGGAAAATGTAGACTGTAAAATGCAGCCTGGTTTATTTTATTTCCCATTTTTCAAAGTTATGGAGCAGACATAAAATTTCAAACCACAGTCTCAGCAAATACTGTATCATTGTGATGGAGTATAAACTGTCCAGTTAGTATGACAAAGTAACGTTTTCCTGACCCAAATCAAGTATGGTGTCTAAACACAGTCTTAAAGAAAGAAGAGAAAATGGAAAAACAGTTCAACTCAACTCTCGCGATTAAATAAAGCGTTGTTGAGCTCCATCGCCATCATCCTGAAAACTAGTAGATTTTTTTAAGACTCTAAAATCCCTAAAACTAAACAAGGCAATCCATGTTTTGACCTTGACAAATAAATCTTTGTGACTACCACAAAATATCTGTGTTCATTGTTATTTTAAAAGGGATTTTCAGTCTGCTCCGATTTATGTTTGTGTCATTAACAATTGACACTGTCGTTGTGGAGAAAAGTCAAGTTTGGCCAGCTTCTTCCACTACGTGATAAGAAGAAAGTGAACTCTTTTAGTTCTGGAGTTCTGACATTCAAATCATTTGACTGTCATGTGTTGTAATAGCAGGAGGTAAAGTGACCTCAACCTCTATTTTACATAGCAACACACTACAAATCCCACTTTTGTTACTTATTATGCAAAGTGGTGCAACATGAGAACCTCAAGTTAATTTAAAATTGTAAAATGATGTGAAGCATGTTTTATTTGAACTGTAACTGCAGGTGTGTGTGTGAATGGCTTTCTGTGTTGGCCTTGTGGACTGGAGACATGAAACTCTCTGCATCTTCCCTGATGCATTCTGGGATATAAGCTCCAGCCTCCCTGCATCCCTCAACAGAAATATGCGAGATGGATGGATGGATTTGCATATATATATTTTTGCCATATAAGAGCTGCATGAAAACAACCAATATTATAATGGGAAATAATTAGAATATATATATATCTGGTGCACATGTTTTGTTTACAACATAAATGCTAATGGAGGTTCGCCTTCACTAAAGTGTGAAGAGGAAAACACAATTTCATACAATGTGTGAAAATGACTGACGCAGCAACTGATTTCATTGTTGTTGGGTTCTTTTCTCTGTTTTCTATGATTATCCTGACGATGTTTACAAAACTCAAAATTTCAAACAATCTTTTAGACTTGCTTTGCGATGTACAGCTAACTTTAAAAGAAGAAAAAATGTGTGTAACTCGTTATGCGTGACAGCCGATTGCATCCTGGTTTGTGTTGGACTCCCCAGAAGCGGACCTCGTTCTGCTTAATGAGGTACTATTAAGGTCAACACCAGAACCCAACAGCAATGTGTGATACTGGTGGAGACCAAACTGAAACATATTCATTAATCTAGTAAATATTCAATTCTGGTCTCTTAATTAGCTCAAAAAATCTAACTTATGTTGCTTAGAAAATTTATATGAACATTTTGTGTTTTACTGAAAACACAACAATGTGTTATTGTTGCCAACTCAAGATTAAGTTGTTTTTTTTTATTTAGGGTGAATGATTGGAGTCCAGATACTTAAAGTATAGAATGTGTCTAGCAGTTAAGATAATAAAATAACTTTAATTAAACTTGGAAACGTGTTTGTTTCAACAAACATTTGACATCTTTTACATGTGTAGACGTGTCTATATTATTGTTGAATTAAAACTAAAATCACAATTTAAACTAGAACTGCAAGCTGTTATAATGGGTTCCTCGCCCGACCCAGCAGGTTAAAAAAATCAAGTTAACAAAAACTTTTATTTCAGATATTTAGATAAACTGAACTGTTCCAGCTTTAAAGTGCTTTTGCTATAGTAAAATCACAGAAACTGGTCATTTTGAAATGTTCAGAGCTCAATTTTGTCCTGATTCACTTTTAAATAAGCTAAAAAAAATGTTATCAAGCAAATATATTGCAATATTTTACCTCTGTTACATATCTGAAAAACAGTGAAATATGTGAGTGAGTGTAAAGAAATGAAATTAGAGCTGAAAAATGCCCTGATAAGCAATGACCATTGATGCTGTGTGGATCTTAACTAACATGTACTGACAGACTCTGAGCAGTAGATCAATAGATCCCTGGATTGATTATCTAACTGATTGGTTTGCTTCATTATCAGACCGCCTCTACCCTCTCATAATGAGTTATAGTCCGACCTTTATGCTCAGTCGGTCGTTTTGTCGACATTCCACTATATAAGGTCAATCAATCTAAATTGGAAAGGAACTGTAGGTTGAAAAAAAAAAAAGCTTCATCCTGCAGAGAATTGGTGTTGCACATCAAACTCTACGACTTTCTAAAGTTTCCCCCACCCACTGGAGCTGACCCGCTCACAACGTCAAGCGCCCCTTTGCAGCAGACGTGAGGCACCGAACCCACCCACTCAAAATCTCAAAATCTGGCATCTGCAGCTCGGACTTCAAAGATGCCTCCGACTCAATGCAGTTGATTTAAGGATTCACAGTGCGGCTGCAAGGCACGCAGCGGCTTATGCAGAGTGAGGCGGCGGCAGCAGCTGCCTCTCCTGCATCCCAATGAGACGACGGAGTGGGTGGGGGACAGGAGGGGGGAAGGGGGGGCTACACCTCAGCCCCCGCCGTTCAACCGTAGCCGGCTAACTGCTGCAACCTGGAGAGCGGCGGCTCGACGGCACACACGACTGAGCCGAATGGGACAGATCCTTGCAGTAAAACGGCCGGTGCCACTTTCCTGCTCTTTGCCTTGGAGCTAAAGCTGATAAGGTGGTTCAGTTGCAGAGCTATTATTAGGACTAATTAGAGGCAAATTTTATCCAAGAGGATAGAGCTTGAAGGATGTAAAGGACAAAAACAATTTTTTTTTTTGCTCTAATTCTCTCCTGTCTTTATCGCTTGCTTTCAAGGACTTTGACTTTTCTTTCCACATACGTTACTCTGTGTGTGTGTGTGTGTGTGTGTGTGTGAGAGAGAGAGTGAGGTCTTTAGTTTGGTGCAGGATGCAAAAACAGCCCAACGTCCCACCACCAACTACAAAGCAAGCGCCGCTCGACGGCGTCCCTTTAAATCCTGAGCACTGCAGTGCTGTTAAATCAACCTCGCGCCAAGGCAGACGACTCACCTCCCAGCGCAGCTTTCATTACAAAATTCATGATGAGGCGGTTCTGCGTTCCCTTCCCTCAGTCGTCAATGTTATCAGGGACAGACCTGGAACCAGGGGACAAAACACAGGAGTTTTAAACGGGATGGGGATCAAAGAAAGAGAAAGAAAAGAGAGAGAATATATACACCATAAGCACCCAAAACCCAGTTTTACTACTGAATTGCTGTTAATGTCCATCCACTGACTCAAATTTGTGTTTACTTTAGACTAACCCGGGCTCTTTCTGGAGCAGCGGTGAGTTTAGACGAGGCACCTGCGCCCTCAATTTACAACCTCACTCCATCTTGAGAGGATTTATGCTGACACCGCCTGACTTCAGAGTAATTCATCCTCATAGAAACTACGACCAGAAACGAGGGAAGGAAGGTGAAAACAAAGGCAGGGCGGCGCTCATCCAGAGTCGGCTGCGTTCTGCATCCACTGGGCCCTGAAGGAGCTTCTCTTTGCACAATAAAGGAAAAAGCTTTGCAGAAATGTTTAGGACGCTCTCATTCTCCTCCACTTCACCGTCCCTTATACAATCCTAACCTTGTTGTAAGTCTTTTTATGAAACCAAATTTTTAGTAATCATACATATAAATGTGAATTTTTTTCACAAAATGGAACTTTATTCCTGTGAGACTCAAAACTCACGTTAACTGTATGACACGGAGTTTCAACCATCTAATTGGTTAAACCATCTAATTAATTTAAAGCTTGACTCCTGATTTGTGTACTCTCTCTCTATGTATAATTCAAAGGAAATCTGTGCGGTCCTGCTGCATTCTCCTGCATACCCTTGACACTGCAGCACAGGCAGATGCGTTCATAACTTCCTGCATCAGAGTCGTCGTGCAGCAGTTAGAACGTCTTCCGATTGTTTCCTGATTTCGTCCCACTGCACCAGGACCCCCAGTTCCTCCTCGCTCAAACCCGTCTGGTCGTAACTAAGTGTTCTCATCCGCTCTCACTTCACCTCCCGCTATTACCGCGTACGACGGACAAAACCCAGCGCTGGGAAACATAAGTTACGTAAAAGAGAAGGGCACGCGAGCACAAGCATCCTCTGGTGAGGGGTGCAGAGACCTGCCACCGTCCCGTCCCGTCATCCAACAGTCTCCCTGCATCATTTACCTGCTTTTTTTGATGCTCCCCCCTTTCCTTGTCGCTCCTTGAATCAGCCGTCTTCCTTCGTCCCCTCGCCGGGAAGAAACAAAACGAGCAATTTACGCGACTCAAGCGAAGCGACGTGTCCCTCTTTGTGCGAGCAGCTCTCAGTTTGCAGTCATGCCGGCTGTGTCAGAGTCAAGGCTGCAGCGGAGGAGGAGGAGAGGAGAAGGAGGAGGATGGGGAGAGTCTATTCCTGCAGGACGAGGGGAGAACATGCACAAAAAGACAGAGGGGGAGGGGGAGCTACACAGATGATGTGCCCTACCTCTTCTGTGTAGTTCAACTTCGACAGTGAGCACGAAACATTTAATTTGGTTTGTTCTAGTACTCTATTTTACTCGTGAATGCATGTGATTTGTACGATAAACATGCTTAAATCGTTTTTGTTTAGTCCTCCTCGTGCAGATTTTAGCTGTTCAGAAACACCTTGTGCCTTGCCAGTGGAAAGCCATCTGCATCACTCTACTCTTAGCTACTACCAGTTGTACTTTTATCCCCGCCAGGATTTGAGACCGTTCATTGGATAAACTGATGGACTATCACAAAGACTCGTTCAATCCGGTTTTTACTTCACTTTCGTTCACCCAGCAGCCTCACTGACCTGAATAACGCGTCCACCTGCTCACCTGTCCCCAAACACACTTATCGCTGCCCAGACGTCAAGGACAAATAATGTGTGTGTCGCCTGACCTTGATTCAGACTCTAAACTCTAAAATGAACTCCTCTCGAGTTGTAAGCACTGAAGTCGTTCCCCTTTTTCTCATTTTCATGGTGACATTTGGGCACGTGGTGAAGAAGACAATGAAAGAGCCCAGAAAGCTGTTAAACATCTCCCTCCACCGGCAGCTAGTGTTCAAGATAAAGTTTTATCTGTTTTTTTTTTTCTATTTCATCCTCAGGAAATCTATGGATGAGAACAAACTCTCATTTTTATTGGTCACTAAGCGAACACCATGGAGTGAAATACATGACAGAGCTTAAAACAGGACAACAAAAATAACAGCTACAGATCAATACCAATGCCAGTTTAAATCAGTAAAATTGATGATTAACATCAATTTATAATTTTATCATGTTTAAAGTGCAAGGTGTATTTTACCAACTTTGAACATTCTGGACAATATATCTTTTTTAAAAGCTATTTAAGGAGTTTGTGGTCTAAACATTTCATTCTGCCTCCCAATTATTCTTCTTATCAAGGAAGCTCCTCAAATCCTCAAAGTCTGTTAAGTCTTTTTTGTTTAAGTGAATAGGGGCAGATATTATAAATTTATTCTTCATTTTCATTCCTGGGTTCTCTTACTTGCTACATGAGCTATTCATATTTATAATGGAGTGAATGAAATAAAATAGATAAAATTAAATAAAACAAATTACATATTTTAGATTAGCAGACTTTCGCACCGCTGTTTAAGGTAAACCAGATGTAAAATGTTAAGGGCTGAACATGGAATCATTTCAGCTTTTTAATGATCATATTTATGTTTTTCATTTGTTCAAAGAAATTTAGTGTTGCTTCAGTGGTGCATGTAAAATTATGCTTTGAGAATTTTTTTTTTTGTCTACAGCAGTAAATTAATTCCATCTCCCTCTCAGCCGGTATTGAGCCGCATTCACAGCTGCATCCTGTCGCTGCTTCCACTCTTTTTCTTTTTCCCGCCTTCGATTCTTGTTGCCTTTTCAAAGCGGTGTCCAAACACAGGTGCATAATCGATTGGCTACATCCTTTTCAAATTTTTGTATTTCTTGCATCTAATAACACTCTTGACACACTTTTTTAGTTTGTTTTTTTATTTTAAATGGCTCATTATTATGATTGGCATAGATATGATTTTTTTATGAGCCTGACTTTCTGGTGCCCTACCTTTGTAAATTGGAGTTATCAAAATATAGCAAATGCACATTGTCACATGAAAATGGCAGCACGAGAAAGATTGAGGTAAAACCATGAGAACCTATTCATCAGCAATTACAATGAAAGAGTTTTACTACACGCTAATCAACAAAACTATATTCAAAACATGTCCCTATCACTCGTTTGCTTCAGTAAAAAGATACATTTGTTCAGGTTTCATATCCATAACTGAGGTTGTAGAACGGTGAGATGGAAACAAGTCTCCTAAGATCTCTGTACATCATGGATTACATCCACATCTGGAAGACATGGTGTCAGATAGCCCGTCTTCACAGAAACAATCTGTGCATCCTCTGATTCATTAGTCATGAAGTGCTGAGCCAGGCAGGGTTAGAGCAGCTCTCTCTACAATGCAAAGGTAGATGGGAATCGATAAAAATCCTTAGGGGACACAGTCAGATTTATGGATTAGGACTTCTCATCAAAATGGAAGAAAAAAAACATCAATAGAGAATAACTTACCAGTCAAAAGCATAATTAGTTTGCTATGAAGAGAGTATCTCCAGAATCTGCTTTTTAACTCTAATATCAGTCATTTGCAGCGTAGCCACAAAAAAATTATTACGCATCAATGCACATCGATGACTGCGTGACTGTATGAGTGTGATTGTAAAGTTTATTTATTTTAGTAACTCGGATCCAAACAAGACGCATAAAGTAATTACAATGTTTATTTCTGCTGTTTTTGATCATTAAGGTGCTTTGCAACGAATGAAAGCCTCCGAACTGAATCGCTCGCTTCTGCTGAAGTTTAAATGATGCAAAGGGCCAACAAAGAAAGATGCTTAATGCAGAAGCTTTATGTTGCGGCCCACACACTCCTGGGGGAAAGACTGTGCAGACTTGGCAGTTGTCCTGCAGACAGTCACTTCCATCGTCCACAAGAAATTAAGCCAAAAAAAATAGAAAAGGAAACCGCTAAAGAAGCTGGCTAATCAAGCAGTGCTATATCCAGGCATATAATTTTTAAGCTTAGTTGAAGAAAAGTGTGTTAGTGCAGTAGAAACAAAATGTTCATATGGCTTCTTTTTATGATTGCTTTTATGATGCGTCTGGAATCTTGTCTGTGTCTTGGAGCTTATGCAAGAATGTTACTATGAGCAACTTTCACTGCGTTTTACATACGTGAGAGGCGTTTCATGTTCAACATGGGAAAAATGAGGAAGTTTGATTATTCCAACTTCAAGGCGTATTATTGATCATTTTTACAGTTTGCTGAAGAATCTGGCTTTTCAGAGTCCTTTATGCAAGCATACAACTGGAATTGTTAAGATTATGGTAGTACAAAAATACATGTCTTTGCATTCTTTTTCTATGTATGTGATTTTATACTGATGTCATGTTCAAAATAAAATAAATAATAAAGTTAAGGGAATGGGTAAAGTATCTTCTACAAGTGTAGGAAAATTAGTTCCATTTATTCTTCTAAGCGCTACTACCTTTATGACATTTCAATAATTAACTTTGACTTTCTCCATTTATGCAAACTGAAGTGAAAGAAATACACACCGCAGCACACATTACAAAATCATTTTGGTGTTGTTTTTAATTCATTATTATATCTCACTCACTGTATTTTAAAAATCTGAAGACGCACATTGTGATCATTTTAGTTTGAACGTTCGTTGATGTTTACCTACATGCGATTCAAGTGAGCTCACATTTTCAGCTCCAGAGATAAAACCTTTATCTCCTTTTAATCATATTTTGAGCTCATATTCACATATTAGGTGTTTTAAATATTAATGCTAGTCGTTTCCTGCCTTATACAACCCATCACTGACTAACTGACCACACACAGGGCTAGCTATTATTATTATTATTATTAGAAAACCCATTGAAACCACGCTGAGAAAGTTGTAATTTTCCAGCATAATGGACTTGCTTTATCATTTGTTGTAAGTGTGGGGATAAAAGGCTGACAGAACAGAATAAATATAGAAACTCTCGATGATCTACCGCTAGCTATCCTGAAACAACAGTGCTGCTCTC
Organism: Poecilia picta; assembly: GCA_033032245.1. Lineage (NCBI taxonomy): Eukaryota > Metazoa > Chordata > Actinopteri > Cyprinodontiformes > Poeciliidae > Poecilia > Poecilia picta. The sequence goes on along the minus strand of CM065353.1, from coordinate 25,624,896 downwards.
ACCTGATCTCCTCACAGACCTCTTCAAATCTCTATGTAGTTAAAATCCCCAAAATAGCTCTGTGGATTCATAACTCGCCTCCTGTGTGCTGTGAAAGGTTCCTGTAATGATCTGCACTGTGATGAGGAGACAGTTTGATTTATGTAGGGATTGTTTTTTTAGCTGCTTCTTGCGTAAAAATTCAAAATAACCACCGAAAAAAAGAAGTATTATCAACCTTGTTTTACTTGTATAAATCCACATGCCTCTAAAGCGGAAGCCCCTCAGATCGGGATTATATTATTAATGTTTCCTCTGCAGTCTCCTTCGTGGCGGGGCCAGCATGTTCTTCTGTGATGTTGTAGGTCATATCCCTCTTTGTGAAGGGCACTGTGGCCTCCGAAGCGATTCTCCTAAGTCCGACGGGAGGGGCGGGTTTTCTTTGGATATTAGGCTGCTGTCCATCATCCGTGCTGCACTCTGAGGTCCCCAGAGACACTGAAGGAGGGGAAAGGAGGAGCTGGAGGGAGGATGGAGAGTGGGGGAGAAGCGGAGGAGTTGCATGTAATTCTGTGTGTGCATGTCTATCAGTCGCTGAAGCCCCCAGACGTGGGGAGGTGTGCTCTGCTGCAATGCGTAAAGACATAACAGCTTCATCCAGACAGCAGACACGCTGACTGAAATGCCAAATGACTGACTGGTTGACAGGAGAGTATTACACGGCGCTTGTGAACTGACAGGACAGCTGATTGCCTTGCTGACTTCGATTTTCTTTTCTTTTCTTTTTTTTAAATCGCAAAAGATTTCACTATTCGGAGAGTTAGTGTATATCAGACCAGAGGAAAGCGATTAGAAAGAATTTTGGGAAATGTATTTTATTGTAGTAAATAAAATTACTGCAGTCGAAACAAACTTGAAGTTTGTGGCGTGTTGGATTTATCTCAAATGCTGGCAACATCCGAGCTGAAGGTTTTTAATATTTTCGTCTTGGAAAATCAGGTCAAGTTTCAAACTGTAATTTTTCCCCCGGAAGTCAGAATTCTGATGTGTAAAGTCGTCAGCTAGCAGTTGCATGTTTGGTATCCAATGTGGCTGCCAGATTATAGATTATAGAGACTTTATTAACACAACAGTTTTTATCTCATCGAATGATTGTCGAGCATAATGCTGTTCAACAGTTATTTGCGAACATGTTATTTCAGATTAGATGTAGAGTTAAATTCATTAGCGCTGGTCACTTAGCATCGCAACAACAGATTCCTCTGTTTTTCAGACTTGCTCTCTTCTTCAGCATGGCATCACTAATAAAATCCCAGCTAAACCTCTCTGTGGATAGCATCAGACCTCCTCTGACACTCAGTACTGTTTGTGATGCTAGCTGCTGTTAGCAACAAAAGCGGACAGCAACCTACTTCTCTCTGTTTTATGCATCAAAACACTACAGGAACATCCTCGTATGCGAGTATGTCAGCGTGTAGTTAGTCAGAATTTCATCGGTGTGTTTGTAAGGAAAACGTCGCTGCTCAACCTCCAGGAGGCAGATTTTCAGTTGGATGTCACAACGGATAGTTTTTAGGATCAATTGTCTGAGACCATGTTGGGCTAAAACATTAAACTGAACATAAAGAAACAGTTACATGCAAGTTGATTTACTGTATAATCTAAATGTATTTTTACCAAAACTTTTGATTGATTTTTGTAAAATAAATAAATAAATTATTGCACCACATTATATTTAGCCCCCAAAATCTAAAGTAACAAATCCTTTTTACAGCTTTATCATTAAACAGCTTAAATGTCTTGGCAGTCTGTGTGTCTGGGCTTAACAGAAGCACCTCAATAAAAAAAAAAACTCTCTATCAACAGAGTGATTGGGTTTCCACCCAAGCATGACATCATCAGAGCCATATTGTGGTGTCAAAAGGTCCTTCGCTCCTGGAGGTCCAACAGGAGGACAAGGGACTGGGGAAGGAAGCTGCTCAGTGTGTCAACTGGAAAACCTCCAGTGACACGGAAAGACACTGGATACATCACATGCTCTACCCGAGGAGGTCATGTCTCCTTGGGAAGAGTTTCCTGACTTACAAGAGAAGCAAAAGAAAATCTTGTAAAGTAAATGAGAGCGACAGACGATGATGCTGTCTCCCAAAACTCAACTACTGTGCAGCTCCTTTTCAGGTCCTGTTGACCCCGATCATCGGGTAACAGAACCGCCCCTCTGCCTCGCCCTCATCCCTTAGCAGCCGGGCGCGGGCCGAGCAAATCCTCCCGCTGCCTCGGTTCTGATTTCTACTCGTCCTCTCTGCACCTGCCTGTGAGGGGAGAAATAAAATACCGCAGGAGGCAGGGCTCCCCCTTTCTCCACAACAACGGCTGGAAAGCGTCCAGACTGGAGTGCATCGTGCCCTAGAAAGCCAGTGCAGTGGAACTGTCACGGAGCAATGCGGAGTGGAGAGCAGGGGGAGAGTGGAAGAGCGCCGGCGGCCGGATTCACGCCCACCGCTCTGACAGCTACGAGCTCGCAGGTCGTGGTGCAAGTAGGTGGTGAAACCAGGAGATTTGGAAAATGGTTTTCTCCATACGCTGCTGCACTCTCGTCGTTATGTAAAACGTGCAAACAAAAGAACTGTTTTTATGAAGAAAAAATGCAAAAAGTGGATGTTTTAAGATATAACGACTCATCAAATCAAACTAACAAAAATACATTTGTAAAGACAAAAATGTCTCTTAACAAAAGTAATCACACCCTTTGAACATTTTATCACCTTGCAATCCGAAATCAGCATAAAAATGTGCATAATCTGCATATTCGAATAAAATTCAATTCAAATTCAGTTTTTCAAACATGAAAATGGAAAAACCTGAATCCTTTCATGCGTAGTAGACGACCATCTACAAGCCATTTTCTTGTGTTGTGGGTTTTTATGTTATAAAGGCACACAGACAACTGAAGTGGACCATGCATGGTCCATGATTCAATATACTGCCAACTACTGGCCATTCACTGCAAATGCAAGATTTTCTTTTTTTTTGTTAAATCCAATATGGCAGACATGAAAAAACATGCCGACCAACTCAAGGATATCCAGTCCGTCCTTCTACTGTTGAAAACTCTTCCAGAAAAAATATTGTAACATCAAGTAACCCCTAAAGAACAACACTAGTGATGTATTTTCCAAATAACAACTTTGTATTTAGAGATTATAACGGATCACCTGGAAAAAAAATTCTAGATTTTTTTTCCTTTTTTTTTTACATTTTTTTCCTACTCTTCTTTATACCTTAAGAAAATCAAAAATACTTTGGAAAAAAATCCTGACATAAAGAATCATTTTTCATGCATGAAAGGGTTAATTTCGAAGTGTAATCAATAGATTCTCAATTAGATTTTGGTCTGGACTTTGACTATGCCACATGGATATTCTTTCATCTGAACAATTCTAGTTCAGGTAGCTGTATGTAGTTTTTTTTTTTCATATAAAGTCTTTTGCTGCCTCTAAAATATTTTCTCCTATTAACACCGTTATTGAACTCCACCCACATTTCATAATGATTGCTGTGCATGAAGCCTTCACAAACACTAAACATCACACAAGTTGACTCGGTTTACTTATAAGGTGACTTTATGATATTGGGTCAAAGTGAATTTTATTTAGGGAAGCCAGTGAACAGAAAAAGAAGGTTTACATTGGCCGTTCGTTGTGACTGTCTTCTTATTCAGCCCTGCAGGAACAGAGGCTCAGAGAGCTGAATGTGCTCTATAGAGGAGAATTTCCATCTGAGGAGGCAATTTGCACTCCAGGCAGTTCCTTGCAGAGCACGTCTGACTGGACGTTGATGTTTAATGGATGCTCCTTTAAAAAAAAAAAAAAAAAAAAACAGAGAAAATCTTCTATCAGAGATTTAGATGTTTTAATCTTTGTTAGGAACAAAGTGTTTTGCAGACGAAGAAGAAGAAGGGGAAAAAAATGTCTTCCTGAATTATCCTGCCTGGTGTTCTTTGAGTTAATCTCAACAGATTTCATCCCAGTGATTTAAAAAAAAAGAAAACAAGAACAGCCCCGACCCGGAGAGAGCGAGGCAGGGAGATACGAGACTCGGCACCGTCAGCGTTGTGTTGTGGAAGGAAGGCGTCGATGCGGGTAGAAATGAATTTGGGTGTGCAGTTTTTTTGTTTGTTTGTTTTGTCACAGCAGGAGAAGCCGATCTGTGTGTGTTCGTGTGTGTGTTCACTGGCTGCTCACAGAAGTCATCCTAATTAATAGCAGAGTGTGTTTGGCTCAAAGCAACATTCCTTAAATTAGAAAGCACGATGTTGTCCAACTTGGACAGATGAACGACACACATTAGTGCCAGAGTTTCTGTGAATATCACTAATGTTGAATCAATTATCTCTGTCTGTCTAATCTGTAACATTCATGCTTTATGAGCTGCAGTCGTCACGTTTTTGTTTTTGTTTTTGTTTTAATCATCTTTCTTTTTGCACAGTTCCCTTTTTCCTCCTCTGCCTGCACACACACACACACACACACACACACACACTCCATGCATTGATTGCATTGATGAGAACGATTGTGCTGACACAGCAGTCTGGCAGTAACGACGTCTAATGAGAGTATGTTAGGCTGTAATGGCAGCTTTTTGACCTGCAGAAATGATTAGTTTTTTATATACAGTATCTCCTTTCAAGGAAATTTTTTCAAATTAAATTAATCATATGATAGTAGATTTGTTATGTCTATTGGTAGCATATCTTACGGGCGGATTAAGCAGCTCTTAGTCTTGCATTCACACACCCCCTTTTCCACATTTTGCTTTCTTAGAACCACAAAACCTAAATGGTTTTTCTTTTGAGAAAAACCATTTTGATTGTATAAAAAATCAACACGAGTTTACATATTACATATGATTTCTTTCTCCCTTTTTCTCTCTTTGTGTCCATTACATTTGGAATAAACCTAAAGTCATTTCTAATAAAGTTGCAAAAGCCATAATGAAAACAGTTGCGCGCTGCACTTTCGGACACGTTGAGAGAAATTAAAATGACATCTGAATCACTGATGAGGTGAACTTCAAAGAAAGTAGGTTGCCCTGGGGTTTTAGTAAGAGGGAATCTAAGTAAAGGGGTCTGAAAAAAAAAGCTCACCACACTTTTCAGATTTTGATTTGTTAAAAGGAATTCAAAATGTGCCTGGTTCTTTTCCACTTTGCAATCATGTGCTGCTTTGTGTTAATCTATAAAATACATTGAAGTTTCTGGCTATAACCACACCAAACATGAGGAACTTCAAGAGGTTTGAATGTTTTTGCAAAGAACTCTGTCCTTTACTCCAGGAAAACATTTAAATTTCAATTATTTCATTTTAAAGTGATACACGAACGCACAACAGACTCCCTCTGAATCGTGTTACTGTTTCCTTTCAGGATATTGATCGCGTTGCCCGCCTCGCTCTGGAGACATAAACACACTAACGGCGAAGCGCTGATGGCGAGCTTTCCGGCGCCGCGGCCATCTGTGAATTCATTGCTTGCACTCAGAGGGGCCCATGCATATTTGATGACTATGAAAACGTAAGGTTTTGGTAGAGTGTAGTTTTGATAGTTTGCTTATTACTGTTTCTACCTTGTAAAAATAAATAAATGTTTTCAGGGTTGCAGAAAAAGGAGACCAAAAGGTTTGGGTAAAAATTCAAATCAAGGGACGTTTGGGTCTGACTGAAAGCCCCCTTCTCCTGATGCAGACCTGTACTTATGATTCATGCTCTCTCCTATTTAAAGCTTCCCCTTTGAAAATGTGCAAGGGCAGCTTTTCAAAGGGTCCTGCTGCTGTTTTCTGCTGATGTCTAGACAACACTTTAGCATTTTTTTTATTATTATTTTCCTCCCCCTTACCGTCCAGCCCTGCATGAAGGCTGAGGCTAAAAACGCGCGCACAGCCTCTCCCTGCCTCATGTGACTTTGCAGATATGATGGGTGCCCTTGAAGGGAACCTTGGCTTGCATTGCAGTCATGATGATGGCTATGAGTGCAGAACTTTGGCTACTCTGCTGCCCCCCTGTGGACAATGAGAGGAATTGTGACTCGGAGCTATTTTAAGTCATTTGATTTATGGAATTCCCCCTAAATGACTGCAAAGACAACATCAGTAAGCTGGCCTGCAAGGAAAAATAAAAAGAGTTTAAAACAAATCAATGAAAACCTATTACAAAGTGAAAATGCAAGAACATTTGTTTTAACATGGCACAAATGCTATGAACAAACTGCTTTCAATATTTATCTCCAGATCAGCTTTTTTTTGTCACCCTTATGTCTTTCAGCTCCTTAAACAGATTTTAATATGGCATAAACACAGCCAGAGAACACATAAGATATACGCTTCAAATGATAGTTTCATTTATTTAGAGGGAAAAAGCTTTGCAAACCAACTTGACCCTGTTTGGAAATATGATTGCTGTCTGGTTCAATTATAAATTTTATGTTATAAAGGCATTTATTTTTTGTTCGGCTTCACTATTTTACAGTTTAGTCCTGATTACTGCCTCACCTGTAAAATCAAAAAATCATTTAAATAGAAAAAAATAACAATAGAAAAAACATCACATGTACTTTTGTAGACAGGGCCGGATTTACCAGGATGTGGGCCTCTGGTCAGGAGCCACTTTCTGGTCCCCTATTCACTAAGGAAAAATTAATTTACTAATACAAATTACAGCACTTTATTTAGTTCTGTACATCAGCAGGTATGAAGTGAAACACTGTAGCTTTAACTCGTCCTCTAGCCAATAACTCCATGTTGTTTCCAAATAAATCGAAAACATCATGTTCGTCATCATCAAATGATGTTTTATGACTTTGTCATTTTCAAATACTTGAATATTGTTTAGATTTTTTCTTTTTTAAAAAAAAAAGATAAAATAGTGTAACTCACATGATTTGGGTTCATGCAAGCATTTCTATGTCAGCAGCTGGATGACCTGCTTTAATTAATGGAACCAAACGTTCTGCTGTCTGGTTGAAATTGCTACCTCAAGCTCAAGCAGCAGCACAAATGATCCAAAACACACCAGAAAGTCCAACTGGTTTTGGAGTGGCCTGTTCGAAGTCTGGAGAAACGTTATTAAGTTTCTTGGGTGTGACTTTAAACAAGCCATTAATGCTAGAAAATGTTAAAATGTGTCTATTTGGCAAAAAAAGCAACTAAAAAGGAAGACATATAACTACCTTACTAAAATGATGATTTTTTTTTTTTTTTGCCAAAAGTAACTTTGGCTAAAAAGAAAGACTATTAAAGACATAGACTATTATTTTATTTACGATATTGAAGGAGAGGAATACCTTTCAATACACTGCGTTTGCTATTAGACGCATACTGATAAGCTATTGAACTATTGTGCTTAATGTCATGTTGTTTGCATCTACTGCTAAACCTAATCAGCAGAAAACACCAGATATTGCAGTTTATCTGTTTTTGGTTAGTGGTGGAATGCTGTGAAAAAGTATCTGCTTCTTTTTATAGTTCTTCTGTTTTTGGCTTGTTTGTCACACAGATACATTGGAGGGTTTTCCAGCAAGTCTCTGCTTCAGGTCATGTTCCAATGTCTCAGTCAGATTCCAGTCTAAACTTTCACTATTCCACACCAAAAACCAACACAATGGACAGTGTTGTGAGAAAGTTGTTGCCCCCTGCTACTTTTAAAACTGAAAATCTCACAAATATAATCTGAGTGAACAGAAAAAAAGAACGATAATAAAGCAACTTAAAACAAAGTGTGTTTAAGTTGCTTTATTATCGTTCTTTACTTCCTCTGGTTTTAAAAGAGTTTACTTTGAGTCTTCCCTTCCACACTGAAGAGTGTTTTTGTAGCTGCGACCTGGGTAGCGCTCAGTTAAAGTGCGCTAGCAGATCAGAAGAAAAGATTTCAGAGTTTGTGTCTAGCTGCCGAAGCTAAAAAAAATCAACTAATCCTGATAACCTGAAGCATTCCCTCATGGGGGCGTAAACAAATCACACAGATCAAAGATGGTGATCCTTTTTGTATCAAAAGGCAAACAGACACTTGGAGGTCACTCCTTAAATTTTTTTGTTTATTTTAACTAATCTTGTCAAAACCTTTTATCACTGCGGAGATAACGACCCAGAGAAAGCAGAAGGATTCTCCTTTCCTGAGCCTGAGCAACAAACTGTACCTGGAGTCACACCGTCGGTCGTCACTGGTAAGTCCTGGAACGCAGTTTTGTTAACGCGGCTGTCTGTCCAGTTGAATCAGATTGTAGTTAGGAAGTGCAAGGTTGTGGTTTGTCACAGAGATAACATTCTCCGTCTGCTCACCAACTACATCTGTTTATCTGCTGGACTGACTTTCTCGCTCAGCGATCGCCATGCATATGTTAAATAAAATAAAATAAAGTATAAACGGATCAAGCTGAAAGAAAAAGTGCTTTAGAGGTGTTCTGCTTCAAGAAAATTGTTGGTTCTTCCACTTCTTTTTCAGAAAACATGAAATGGTCAAAGTGTGTGTTTTTTTAAGCTATGTTAATTAGAGCCAATTATCTTGCTTTATAAAAAGAAAATGTGCAAAACATGAAGTCACAAGGCCTGCACATGAACTGGATCTGTTCTGCAGCAGATACTTTCTCACTGCATGTCAATCAGAGAATCCATTTAACTTGAAAACAAAAGCATTTAGCTTAACGGATCCAGTGAGTCGTCTTCCATCGATGATGAAGAATGAATGGAGGAGGAGGATCTCTTTTTCACAGAGCACCTTCAGAGTTTCGATTCTATTTTACAATTGCGCTTCAACTTTAAAGGTTCAACGCTTACATAAAGAATACTAATAAGACAGCAAATAACAACTCACACTCCAAAAATGAAAGGGATACAAAGGCACGTGGAATATCATCTCATCTTCCACGAAACTGTAAAGTCGGAAGATGATGGAAGATTTTTTTTTCTTTTTTTGGCAAAAATATATTAACTTTAAATCAGTAATTTACTGATGCTCTTGTGGAAAACTATGGAGAAAAATAGTACCATTTTAGTCTGTAATTTTTAACATTAACGGACTTAGCAGAACAACGATGCATCAAAAATTTGTTTTCACAATAAAATATAGACAATATGATAAATGCCCACCCTGTAGAGTTGAGGTATAAAACAACATCCTGATGAAGGAACCATTGTTTGAAAAAGGAAACCGTATGGCACAACTGCAAACCCACCAAGAAAATGCAGAAAACTGAATAAACTTTGTTAAAGGTGCCCAAGAATGGGGCGCAGCTTCACCCTCAAAGAGTGAGAATACAATACTTTTGCAGTTTCACAGTGCAGGGGGTCAGAGAGTTGCTGCCGGTTTGTTCAATAAGAAACATCCACATTCCCTGAATACTGATGCTCGTGCCAATAAGCTGAAGAAGCGAGGAGGTGCAGTCGGAGAACACATCGTTAGAGGCAGCGGTCAGTCCTGCAGAGCAGCACTGCTGATGGACCTGAGAGTCAGACCCAGGCTGAGAAAATCCCCTCAGAATCACGTCACTCGCTAACAAGGAACAGAGACCCCACAGATTTATAAATAGTGAAGCTTTTGTGTGTGTGTGTGTGTGTGTGTGTGAGAGAGAGAGAGAGAGAGAGTTCCATGAAAGAAGAAACAAAGCGGAGGAGCTGTAGCAGAGACATTTTCTCCCTGTGCATGTCCCACTGCGTCACACTGTGACTCACTCTCACACCACCTCGCCCAGCCTCCACGCCCAGCTATCGATCTGCCTGGGACCCTCTTTATCCTCCGTGACTTCCTGCTCCCTCTTCAGGCCCTTGATCCTGAAAACTTTTTTTTTTTTTCCCCAATCCCTTTCTTTTCAAAAAAACTTTCATTCTTTGTCATCCCACCGCCCTGGCCTTCTGTTCCCGGCCTCGCTCCCAGAGAACGCCCTAACCTGCAGGAAGGAGAGTTCTGATGCAACCCCAGCCCAGGTTGAGGAGGGGGAACCAGCCCTGCAATGCAGCAGAGTAATAAAATAAACAGCAGCGTCTGAGGGCGGCAGCAGACAAAGCACTGCAACCGTGACAGGTACTGGTTGCTGCTGTGAAGCCAGCTTTAAAACGCTTTTATTCCCACAAGGTTCTTCGGGATTTGGTTTTTTTTATTATTTGTTTCTCCTCATTTTTGCCTGTACAGAAAAAAACTTTTATCTATTTATTTATTTTATTAAAGCTATCCCATCACCTTGTATGTCTTTATCAAATGCATCAGTGTTTACATTAGCTATGCAGATGCAGATATACCACGTGACTGCATTGCCAGCAGCGCATTTGTGACAACCTTTATCTATGCACGCCGTGTGCGCGCGCATTCACGTTCCCTGTTGCCAGGCTTCCAGACCTAGCAGAGCGCTGGCGTTGCATGCACAATCTAGTGGAAGTAACTACAAACACTTCCGGTTGCTGGTCCAACAAAATAAAAGCTTTGACAACAGATTCAGGTTTTTAGCTTAGGTTGTAGTGCGTGAAATGCTAAATATCTTTTTAATCATTAATTATTTTTAAATAGGAAACTAATTAATATTTGAAAAATAGAAAAAAAATACTTATTAATTTGCTTATTTCTAACAAATATACTTATTTATTTCAATTGTGACAGAAATGGACAAAACTGAATAATTGTAACAATTTTAGAAAATATGCAACAATCTAAAAAATATATACATAACTTTATTACTGGCTCAGGCTCGTTTTTATTAACTTTCGCAATCTTTTCTTCTTCACATATAACAGAAATTTGGACATTTTCACAACATTCATTTTAACAATGAATTCAAACCTTTTTCAATTTTATAATTCAGACTGTTCTGTATATATACTCATACATAATGATAGTTTATCTCTTAAAGGAGGCTTTTTATAAGTACTATTTTTTCTCAAATATTTTTATATTTGCACGATGTTTGCCTTATGCATATTAGTTATAGTTATATAACTATGATGTATTTAATTAACAAAAATAAATTAGGTTCCTCTACACATAACCTTACTAATTATCAATATGGCTCATTTTGAATGAAAATTGTATTAGTAGTGTTTTTGTTTGCCTTCCTCATCAAACAGTAGGTCATAAATAAAAGTAAAAAGAACAATTTACAGTTCACTTTATAGACTGGTTGACTTTGATTTAATTAATGTATGATTTATATATATCTATATCTATCTATATATATGTATATATATAATAAATAATAAAATTCCCTTCTCACCCTCCGCGGGTGGTCTCTCTCTCTCTCTCTCTTTCATCCTCTGAGCTCAGGTCCTCTACCAGAGGCCTGAGAGCTTGAGGTTCTCCTCCAGTATCTTGGCTGTGCCTAGTACTGCACATTTCTGGACTGAGATGTCTGATGTTGTTCCTGGGATCTGTTTTAGCCACTGCTCCAGTTTGGGGGTTTCTGCCCCGAGGGCCCTGATGACCACAGGCACCACTGTGGTCTTCACCTTCCAGTTCTTTTCCAGTTCCTCCCTGAGGCCCTGGTATTTCTCCAGTTTCTCATGCTCCTTTTTCTTGATGTTGTAGTCACTTGGTATTGCTACATCCACCACAACGTCTTTCCTCTGTTCTTTATCCACCACCACAATGTCCGGTTGGTTCGCCATTACCATCTTGTCTGTCTGACAAGACAGACAAGATGGTATATATATATATATATTTTTTTTTTTTTCTGTTTAGGATTACTCCAAAATATCAATGACATTATCATTTTCATGCCATTTAATATAATTTATCCAAAGTTTAATAATGCTGAGAAGCTATAGTGGCTGTGGGTGATTTTGCTACTGGGGAAAGATTCTACTGTTCTTGTCTTTGTCTTGATGAACTTTTTTTTAATCTTAGAAATGTTTTTAGAACATATGCTGAAAGCATATGTTTCTAGCATATGCTACAAAGCATTTAGTAAATGCTTTGTAGCATATGCTAGAAACATATGCTTTGTAGCATATGCTACAAAGCATTTAGTAAATGCTTTGTAGCATTTAAATTTTAAATGCTACAAAGAGCATTCGTTTTCATAGATTTGGCGGTCCACTCTGGTAAAGTCCTGGATTACTTTGACCTCATATAATGTGCTTGGATTTGATTGAGCTGGCTGAAGATTTGAGGCCAGAGCCTGGACAGAAGGCTCAGAGCCAAAGCATACTGACTTAAATGGGTTCATTAACGCATTTATGACTTTTAAAAGAGACTTGTAATAAGCTGATGGGGGCTCTGATAGGAAGGTTTTCTTTTTTTTTTTTTACCAGCAGACACAAAGAAAACGCCTAGTCAGGGGGGGCTTTTATTTTGAAATCTCACACCTCGAACATCCGGTTTAGCTTCGAGAACACAAAGCCTCCCCGACCACTGTACCACTGCGGCATGTTCATGTTGGCTGTTATTATCTGAAAACTCTCTCCAGAGGACCGAGTGAACCCAACAATCGATGACTTCAACCTGAGGTACTCACAACGCCGCTAGTTTAAGGTAAACCTCATTACATTTGAAACTACGCTGGCGCACAACACCATGTATCCCGAAACATCGAAACTTTAACGAACTTTATGTGGACTCCGGCTAGCATAGGCTAAGCACAGGCCACCGCGAAACATCCAGTTACTGAGTGAAGATGGTTTTTGGCCGACGTGTCCGTCACAGGAGGAGTGGTTAGACTGTAAATGGCCTAATTACGCGGACCTAGTTATCTTTTGTTTACTCCTCCAACATGCTAGCTGATAAAAGCTTAACGCCATTGATGGAGTAGCTCCTTCATCTTAAGTGCCACAACTGCTGCGGCAAAACCAGCCAAACAAGAAAGTGAGGAAATGAGAATTGATCTGGTCGGTAAAGTGAAACCTTTTCAGGAAATTCTTGACTTGATTTAGTGTCGGGTGTTAACAGTGGGTGAAATTATTGCAACTCTTGAGATGGAGGAACGATAGATGGCATTAGAAGTTAATAGCAGAAAGACGTTCAAGTTTTTAACCGGATTATTACACACATCTACTTCTGAATAAAATACTTGTTACTGATGCATCTTAAAAAAGTAGAGAAACTTTGAAAGTGAAATGATTTTTTAAATTAACGCCTAAAGTGGTGTCATAGCAAAAAATACTCTGTTTATTAGTTTGATCTGTTAAAACAATCTGATAGGGTGAATTTATGTAGTGGAGAAATTACCTGTTCAAAAACGGTATTTTTATGCATCTACAGATTCAATTCAATTAAGTTCAGTGCTAATGGATGAGCAGGAAGGATCTCCTGTAGCAGTCTGTATTGCAACAGTTCTGAAGAAGCCTCTGACTTGAGATGAGGGATCTTGAAGGTGTCTTATATTTTCTTGATTTTATGAATAATCTTCCTTCAGAGATTCTACTGTCATCCCCACCAGAACCAGCTTCTTTTATCGGGTTTAGCCTTTTTAAGTCAGAGGTTCTGATGCTGGCCCATCACATGACGGCAGAAAAGATTACACACTTTAAAGATCAAGTTATCACAATTGTCCATACAAGTTACAACGCAGTGTGTAGTTCTTTGTTCAGGTTTCAATGACATAATCAATATAAATTATGCCTAATTAAGTGATGAGTTTTTACAGAACACTCCCCAGTCAAGATTCGTAGACTTTTCATTACAAACATGAAAAGACAAAAAACTTAGTTGCGTTTTTAAATGCCACATATCTTGCATTAAATCCTTTACATCTGCTCTATAGGTTGTAAAAGGAAGGCAGTCCAAGGACCTTTTTTATATTGTAAAAAATAAATATAAAACTTCCTTCTAATAAGCAACATTTTTGGAAATAGCTACCAACAAACTCCAAACACTTTATTCATGTAAACTGCTGTTTGATGTATGTTCTGCTTAATTGGTTCTAATAAACCTTTGGTGTTTTTTTTGTGTCGTTTATTGCATGTCCAACATGTCAGAAATAAATGATTTGTCTTTAGCTTTCTATGCGGCTCCATTAAGCTGTCACAGCTCTTAAAAATTAAAAATTTAAATCCTGACGCTACATAAAGATATTCCCTATTTTACTGTCATGTATTTCAATTTGTCCTGTAAAATTATCTACAGAGGAAGTAGGAAGTAACAAAAAATAGCCATTCATTGTGATTGAAATCCTGGTGTGTTTTTAATACAGAACAATACATTAAAATCTACTTTCAAAGATCAAAAAGTAAAATTTAAAAATCCCTTATTTGTCTTTACAATTTCCCCATATTACACAGCACCTTTCATCTGTGTGTTTTGTCTTTAAGGGTTTGTGTTACAGTCTATACTTGGAGCTACACTGCTCTCTCATCTTGTTTCCAACACACAGCCAGACATAATACATCTCCTCTACTGATAGACTCTCTGTTCCTTCAGGATACATGAGAAACTGCAACAGAACAATACCAGGTGTGTATTATCACTCTGCAGGTAGTGTTAACTTTGGATCAAGGCTGAAGTTGGGAATGTTTTGAGAACTCTCATTCTGGTTTTTGGAGAGTTAGTGATGCTGTAAATTGGTCTTGCACAAGAATAATTCAAATCGGACTGAAATCTGTTTGATTTTTTTTTGCTGAAATCGTATTGGGTCAATATCGGTATCGACCAGTGCTGAAACCTGCAATTTCCGTATCGTATCGAAACTGGAAACAGTTGTATCACTTCTAATTTAAAGTGATATTTCAATAGTGCCAAAACATTTCCTCTTACTGGAAATAAAATAACATTTTGGAGTCGTGATATTCAGGATAAAGATGAGGGTGATGGCACAGAGACCCTCCAAACTCAGACTCAAGGCCCACCTCAAATTTGTTGGTTGAAAGACCAACAATCTCACTCTGCCAGGGTTATGAAGAATTTGTACCATTTCCAAAAGTCTGTAGCGGTATGAAAAGATGCAAAGCTAAAAAAAAAATAAAAGAAGAATATAAAACAGCTTGGATGAGGTAGAGCGGCTGTAAGTTGAGCTGAAAAACGATTGTAGGTTTCCAGTAAGGGTTATGAAAATGCCAGAACACTGATGGGTGCACAGTTCACGGCCCACGGCTTTGTTTGCCTTTTTACTTCATCGGAGTGGCTTGACATGGAAGCGACTCTTTTGTGTACTTTGATATCACGGTAAATAGTTTTTTCAGGGGGGAGTTGGACCAGGATGTCGCTACCGTGTCAACAGTTTGCTCAGCTTCGTTTGCAGAGCTGATGGCGTTCCCTCATGTCACACACAGAGTGACACGTCGTCGGCTGTTATCTACCTAATAAGTTCAGCATGTTTGGGGAGGATATGAGTCACATCGCAATCATTTTTCTTTTGGGTATAAATTGCTCATTTAGAATGAGAACGGTCTGATGTAAGGTAGTTACTGTCTGTGGACTTGGATTAATAAATAACCCAAAATCTAAGGGCTTCATTTAGATGAATGAAAGAGGACGACTGTTCTTTTCCACTTTCCTGTCTGCCTGGAATGTGTGCATTGGTTCTTCTTCCTCGTACTCGTCCAATCGCGAGCCGTGGCTCGAGTCGTCGCCCCGCCTTCGACCCCTCCCCCCCTCGGCTCCATGTCTCTGTCACCAAACCTTCCTCCCTTTCTTTCTCCTCATGTGTTTGCTGGTTGGTGCTTGCTCTCCCTCTGCTGCTTAATGTTGTGATTTAAAAAAAAAAAAGAGGAGTGAATATAATAAAAAAAGAAACCTAGAGGGGATTTTTTTTAGCTCCTAATCAGCACATGTGGAGGATGGAAAATCAGCCTGGTGCTTTGAGCAGAAACCCTCATGTGAGTCAGACAGCCTTTATTTATTTTTTTTTTTTTACCCGTTCATGGTTCCTTTTTTATTTATTTTTTTATGTTGCGGTTCTTTTTTAAGCTTCCTCACTCTCGCTTTTACCCATTTTGCCTGTTCGTGTCTGCGGTGTGTACGTCTGCTTCGGCTGCTGCGTCATCTCTTGCTTCCTGCTTGCATCCCTGCCCCCATGTCACACCGTCGGCTGCTGATGTTGTCTTGTGATGCTCGAGTGGAAGCCGCTGCGTTTCTGAGTCAATCAGATGTGCCAACATTTTTTTTTTTTCCTTTCTTTATTTGGCATTGTGACATGTAACACCTAGCTTGTCGGTAGAGATAGACCTGAACTGATTTCAAGTTCTAAGATGCTTAAGATGCTAGTCTCTCTGGTTCTGATTGGGACTGGGGTTGAAGATGATCCTCGACTGGTTCCAAAACAAAATAAGCACACATGGGCATTTATTTTCCACAACCAGTAAGCCACGCCAAGTTATTTTTTTATTTCAGAGGTGTGCTGAGTTGTCTTGTCTTGTTAGCACAGCATAAATATTTCTTAGTAGTAGCAAGTGTAAAATCTGTTTTATGCAACAGTCTGTCAGTATTTATAGATGGCACTGCAAACTGAAGTTACACATCATTTCTCATGGTATCTACAAACACCAGCTGGTAAAGCTTTCAAACGCTGATATTGTTTCAGAATGAGTACCAAACCGCAGTTCATGAATGAAAACGAAACCACGTTGGTCAGGGTTAACAAGGTGACCGGCGATATTGCCATAAAGATAAGAGAACATGAGCCGTTTTCCTGCCATAGCTGACTTCACATCCGCGTTGGAAGCTCAGGTTTTTTATCCCCTTTTCTTTTGATCTTCAAATCTTAAACTAAATGATGCACAAAAGTAGAATTTGTTTTAAAGATTTGGATCTATCTAAAGTGGGATTTTACTAAAGCGGGTGCTTTAGTGATCTGATGCGAACACAGGTGGGGAAAAAAAAAACATATTTGTGAGTTCGACTTGTCAGTCCGGTTGCTCAGTTGGAACAAAAAGCAGGCGAACCTGGTGGGTGGAAGATTTTACTAACAATACCTCTGTTGATGGGCGAGTACAGCGACTTCTGAACTCGCCGAGGTTCAAGAATGAAAACAGTTCTTCAGGTTTCGAAGTAAAAAATTATGTCGTCACTTTGACTTCAAACAGTGCAGCAAAAATGCCCTGAAGAAACTTCTCTGTCATTCACATAACGACCCCAACGAGAACCACAGCTGAAATTGCTTCCAGAATTTAGATGTTGCAATTGTTTTGTGTGCAGAAACGTCAGACATGAATACTTTTGCCCAGGGGAGTTGGTTAATTGACTTATGTGGTATTGAAATGTCCTCAGTCAGGATTTCTGGTGACAGAGCTGCTCCTTAAATCATCAGAGCTTTTTTCACAAGCCACATTTTAATCTAATTAAATCAAAAGTTGTTTATTTAGGTGGCTTTTACATATTCATATAAGCTGGTTTTAAAAGTAACTTAGGTGTACATATGATTTGCCGTAGGGATTCCCCATTATATTGTAAAATATATTCTGTGTTGAACTGCTTGGGCAGTACTAAATATGAGCTTATCATGAAAATGTACTGATAAATATCTGCTCATGACTTTTCTTTAAAGCAGCAGGAAATAATTTAGGAGGCTATTGATTGGTTCTGATAAAGTTGATAATTTAAAGTCATCTTTGAAATATTAATTCTTACTTATGCCTTACTATTTCAATTATCTAAACTAACCATTTTGTAATTCTGTACCTAAACCATGACAAACATGGTTATGAATGGATTTTCATTTATGGGACAGTGTACAACGTACATTATTAACCACTGATGGAGAGTTGTACTGTACCAGGTTATAGCTACAAATGCTACGTTCACCTGTAGCCACAACACAAACAATCACAGAAAATGGTTTATAATGGACTCCATTTCCATTTATTCTGGTTCGAAAGTGGGATGCATCAATTTGAAAATTTGGGCCCACATTAACATCGCTGCTTTGGCTGATGAGCAGCGTTATATACAGGGATGCAACTAACAAATATTATTCTATTCTGATGATTAAGCAGATAAAAAAATTTGGCACATTTTTCAAATTTATCATTTTAGCTTTTTTATATAATTTTAGATATAGCTTAAAAGATGTTCCTTTTTTAATTAAACATTTATTGCTTAAAATGCAGTAACATCATGTATGGCAATGGATACATCTGCATCTAAAAAAAACTTGTATCAAGATGTGAAAAGCTCAGCTTTTTCTGCTTGACTTAGCTTCAGTACAGTGTAGGACTTATGTTTTGATTAACCAATTAATAATTGGACAGCAAAAGGTGCTTTTTAAAATTATTACAGAATTTGAACCAGGTGAAGCTAGTACTATGCCACTTTTGAAGTACAACATATTTACAAAGATTATTTTTTATCTTAAATGAAAAATGTATATACATTTTACAGTTTTGCCTTAATTAGTGCTCTGAGGATGTTGTTCTGTCAACAAACGGCCTTATTTTTGAGTCTGTATACTCCAGTTAATGCAACATTTATTTCTAAATTAGTTGATGATTATTTCAATTATCAGTCAATCACAATTAATTGTTTCAGTCCAAAATCGGAATTGGTCGGTCAGACATTTTAAAGATTATTGGCCAAAAAAATGTAATCGATGCACACCTAGTGAAAACGGAAAATATTTTTGAGTCTTCTATTATCGACACAGGTGTGAAACGTTCCTACGGATAATAGGAAAGCTCTTTGTCCAAAAGCACAAAGAGATTTGCGTGCTTATGTTGTAAGGTGAGTGAGTGACTAAGAACCAGTTCTTTGTGTTTTGACTGCTGAAACCTCAGGTAAGGCCCTGAAAAGTAGAGCTGCATTTCAGAGCAGGATCAAATACCAAATCTGAAGGCCCTATTCATTGAAGAACTTGGAGCTGGACAATAACCAACTTAACTCTCGTGACCACTATGAGGTTCTTAAGAACACTTTTCTTTTTTCAGCAGCATAACTCAAACATTATCTTTTTTTTTCTTATTTAAATTGTTGTCCTACACAGAATCTAAAAAATGAATCAGTGGGAGCATCAAACGTATTGAAAGAGACGTTGAATGACGTGGCTTTCTGGGTGTGGAGAAACAAACCGGTTATTAACTGGTTTTTATGGACAAAAATAAATCATGGACTGGCCCTGAGACCAGCCAGGTATTAACGCAAATGACAACAGTGGGGAAAAAAATCTCACGCACTTGCCTTTAAAAAAAACACACAAAAAAGCAATGATGATAAAAAATAAACATTGCAACAATTTCATTTGATGTTTAGCATTGGCTTACCACTGGTTCACCATGTTAAATCCTGAAAAGACTTCAGAGTCGGATCAGTGATTAAAAAAAATAAGCTAAAATTGCTTAAAGTTTGCTTAACCAGTTAAGTGGCAATGCATTATTTGATAAATATGATGCACACGAGGATTGAAAATTAGCCATGGCTATAAGTGCTAAATAATATATATAACAAGTTAAACCTATTTATTTGAAGATTGTCCCTATCAAATAAATTAATCAATCGATCAATCATCCCATGGTTTTGTCTGAATGGTTTGTGATTATGTTTTGCTCAGAGACGAACTGATCAGGCTTTTCCTGGCTGCTACCAATTTCTGGTTTTCTTTTGACTCTGACCTGCTGATTATGATTTATTATTTATTGTTTTTTCAAAGACTTTCAACAAAAAGTTAGAGAAGGATATTTTGCTTTTTTTATTTATTTATTTATTGGATAGACGAGAGGGATTTAAATCCAGGAATTATAAGATTATTCTCAAAGTATATTCTCATCGGCTGTATTGAACTTTTATTAAACTGTGACAAGTGTATTAATTATTTTTGGTTGATCTGCTTAAATGGTCCGTCCATTGATTGAGTAGCAAAAAAAAATATTTTTTGGTATTTGACTGGGCATTTCAGGAAAAGCTTGCCAATTTTCTTATCTCTGGCTGATTAATTTTTAAATTTCTAACATTGTTGCTTCTCATAGTGTAACACTGAAAAAGCTGCTCAAACACTAAAGAAAGTTGAAAGTTTCAAAGTTTAGATTAGTCTCACATTTTACTCTTATGAGGGGTCAGAATGTCCTGCTGTTAGCCTGCTGTCAGCCTGTTTACACTAGCATTATGTGTAAGTTTCCTTTATTGAATAAAATGAGTGTGACACACTTGTTCAAATAAATGAACTTATTCATGTGACTGAGCACGAAAGTTTACCACACCTGCATTCACGACTCAATTCAGAATGTTAGCTGTTAATACATGCTAACAGGTTCTCCCAGCCAGTCCACATTCAGATTCACCTGTCAAGATTTGAAGTTATAAAATAATATTATACTAATTGTCAAAAAAGCTCAATATATCTCTGAAATAGAATAAAATAATGTGTATACATTTTTATTTAGTGAAGTTGAGGCTTGATCAGACGATAAAGCTTGTAGGCATGTTTCCTATATGTGTCAATTGCTCTTATAGTGGAGTTTTGTTGTATTTTCATGCTTCAGTCTCTGAATACATGGAAGGCTCAGGTGAGTATGATCCTGTGTTGGACTTTGGAACGTTTACAATGATTAACCTGCTTTAGCAGAAATCTTAACCTGGAGGATCATCACCTAATCTTCTGGGATTTGCCTCCTAGGAGCTGTACTATCTGAGAATGCAAAGAAGCAAAGAGAAGATGGACCGTGAAAAGACTGAAGAAAACCTGTACCAGGTAGGATGCTTCTGCTTAACTGGATGAAAGGAGTTGACTAGTTGTGACAAGTTCAAAAATATCCCTTGTATTTTATTCAGTGAGCCCTCGCTGCAACGCGATTCACCATTTGCAGTCTTGCTGCTTTGCGGAACTTTTTTTTGTGCAGTTTTTTTCACACTGCATTGTGTTTTGCGTCCTGATTGGCTAAATAGTCTCCGAGCTCCTTGTCTACCTGTGTGCCAATAACGTTGCGGTATTTAAATGTAAGTGATACAGTTTGGCCATTCAAGAGATGGAAACTGAAACTTTGAACGCCTGCTGGAAAAATCTGGCCAGAGGCGGCGTTAAACCGGACCGGATTCTCGCTTGATGAGATCCATCGCTCTGCCGTAGATACAGCTGTGAATCTCTCGGTTCAGGTTGGAGGAGACGCTTTAATGACATGACTCCGGATCACATTAAGGCCCGATTGATGCACACGCACATCCACTGACCCGAACACAGGTTTTGTTCTTTAAATAAAGGTAACTCTACTTCACGGATTTCGCTTATCTCGGGTTATTCTTAGAACTCAACCCCAGCGAAAAACAAGGGATCACTGTACATTTTTTCAGATTATATTTTCAGACTATATTCCTTTATGTTTATATTCAAAACGTGAAGGAATATAGTGTGTGTGAAAGAGACATTTCAAAAATAAAATTATTAACAGTAATAAATTACAAAAAATAGTGAATTTAAATTCTTTTTTTTTAGCTCATTTGTATTGTTTTTATATCCTAAGTGTTGATGGAAAAGATTAAAAACCTACCTTGAAAGTGCTTGAAAAGTGCTTGAATTTTACTGTGTGACAAATACAAGAACCCTGTAAGTCTGAACTAATATAACTGAACTTTTTTTTCTGCAGAACAAGAGGAGACTGAAAGTGTGTGTAGCGACATGCAACAGAGCCGACTACTCCAAGTTAGCTCCCATCATGTTTGGGCTCAAATCCCACCCTGAAGAGTTTGAACTGGAAGTCGTGGTGCTTGGTTCCCACCTCATCGACGATTACGGGTGAGAACCAGGAGCGACTTTCCATCCGTTCTTCATGGTCGTCGAGGTTTTAACGTTCTCCGCCATCTCCCTAGAAACACATTCCGTATGATTGAGCAGGATGACTTTGACATCGGCTCCAAACTCCACACCATCGTGCGAGGGGAAGACGAAGCGGCCATGGTGGAGAGCGTCGGGCTGGCCCTGGTGAAGCTCCCTGATGTCCTGCAGAGGCTAAGCCCCGACATCCTGATCGTCCACGGTGACCGCTTCGACGCACTCGCGCTGGCGACTGCTGCCGCACTGATGAATATTCGGATACTTCATTTGGAGGGAGGCGAGGTAAAAGGACGCTGTAGCTTCTGATTTAATGTGAACTTTGTCGTGTTTGTTCTGAAAATTAAAAACTACGTGTTTTCTTTTCCATCTCCTTCAACCCCTCTACAGGTTAGCGGCACTATTGACGACTCAATCCGCCACGCAATCAGTAAGCTGGCGCATTATCATGCCTGCTGCACACGCATGGCAGAGCAGCACCTCATCGCCATGTGTGAGGACCACTCGCGCATCCTGCTGGCCGGATGCCCCTCATACGACAAGCTGCTGTCCACTTATCACCGGAGCGACTACATGGATATCATCAAAAGCTGGCTAGGTGTGCACAGATTAACTTGGTCCAATCAAATAATGTTTAAGTTTCTATGTTTTTTATGCATTTGCAAAATGCATTTTTTAACATTTTGAAATCCGTCTTGTTATTGCATAGATTTTTTTTATATGTAAGGCTACATAATTTTCTCAAAAAAACTCCTGCCACTCCTAACAGGCAGCGTTCCATTTTTGTTCAATTCAGAAATATATTAATTATCCCAAAAGGAAATCAAATTACAAAATGTTATAACTCATTCGATCTCCAGTAGCAGTCAGTTTTGCAACAACTCCAAAGACGCCTCTGACTGAAGACTTTTAATCTATGACATGACTCATGTCTGCTTGTCAGATTACCTCGCAGGTTTATGTTTTCACATTAAAAAAATATATAAATATATATAATATATTGTGCAGGATTGAGTTCACTTCAGTTTACAGAAGAAATCAGGTGTTTTCTGATGGTTTTGCAGGTGACAAGGTGAAGGAAAATGACTACATTGTGGCGCTGCAGCACCCCGTCACCACAGACATCCAGCACTCCATTAAAATCTATGGACTGATGCTGGACGCACTCATCTCCTTCAACAAGAGGACGCTCATCCTCTTCCCTAATATCGATGCTGGTTAGTTACATATGTCTTACATATTAGAATATAATCAAAAATTTGATTTATTGTAAGCATTTAATATGTTAAATGAAATGCACATTTAGATTGATTAATCATGCAGGGATGTATATTTTAAATGTTTAGTTTGGTTAATTTAATAACTTTTTTTACCATGAATAAATGCACAATGAAATTTTGGGGGAAATTACAGTATTGCATGAAATCAATGAAAAATTATATTTTACTTACTTAAAAGGTATGTCAAGGTAGGCTGCACTGCAAAAACATAAAAGTATTTTTTGTCTAGTTTCGAGTGCAAATATCTCAATACATTTGAAATAAGACAAAACTAACTTACAAGTAACTTTTCAGCATGATATCCGAGTTTGTTTTAAGTTATAGATGAAAAAATATTTGTTCTATTTGTAGAACAAATATTATAAGTGACATTTTTTGTCACTTACAACATGGCAAAAAATGTCTTGTTATAAGTGAAATAATCTGCCAATGGATCTAGTACTTTTTCTTCAATATCAATGGATTATTGACTTAAAACAAACTCCATCTTGCTGAAAATTTCTTTATAAGTTAGTTTTGTCTTATTTCAAGTGTTTTGAGATATTGCACCAAAATTACATGGTACAGTTTTGTTTTTGTAGTGTGCAGTATGTACACAATACATGGTCTAGTTTACTTTTAATTACTGTGTCTGACGTGGAGGAAGCATCTTTTAGACATTTTTTTTATTTTTTCCTTCCTCTGAACTTTCTATTAAGACGCTCAAACAACGTCCTGTTCCGCTAGCATCTTTAGCAATGACCTTTCCTTGCTTCCTCTCCATATGCATGTTGTTAATTGATTGTGATGTCTTAATTAATATTCAAATTTAGTTCGAAAGTGAATTTTGGATTATCAGTGTCAAACTTAAAATAAGTTTGACATTTTAAAGCAAACTTCTGAAATATATTCAAATTTTCTGAGATGCGCACCAGTTTGTTGAACCCAAATGATGCGTTTAGATTCATCCGTAAATGCAGCTAGTTGATTGGAAAAGTGTCGCTGTGACTGAAGCAAATCCGTCTCACCCAAACAGGAAGTAAGGAGATGGTGCGCGTCATGCGAAAGAAGGGCATCGAGCAGCACCCCAACTTTCGGGCAGTGAAGCACATTCCCTTTGAGCAGTTCATCCAGCTCCTGTCGCACGCCGGCTGCATGATCGGAAACAGCAGCTGTGGCGTGCGGGAGGCCGGGGCCTTCGGCACGCCGGTCATCAACCTGGGAACAAGGCAAACAGGCAGAGAAACGGGTAGGTTTCACTAGCTTCAGCTAGCTGTTGCCATGGTGACACCTTTAAGAATGCATTTGTTTCACAAAAGTATAAATATCTTTCTTTTTTTTTCTTTCTTTTTTTTTTTACATAATAATTAAACAGTTAAAATTGTTAGAGGAAAATGATCCCAAGTTGCTACTTATGAAATGTGTCGATTTTTTTTTTTTTTTTTTTTTTTTTTTTTTTTTTTGTATAGCTTTGTTTAAAAAGTTGGGGAGGGGAGAAATGTATTCTTTTTTAAAGGCTGTCACAAAAGCCAAAAGATCCCATTTATTTCAAAGTGCTTAAGTAGGTTTACTGAGAATTTACACCAGTGTGTCCCATTTATATATCTGATAAATATACTGTGTCCTGGAATATTTTTTGGAGTTTAGGACGTTTATAACGCCTGATTGATTCATGAGGTCACATTAAGTGATTTTTAAAAAAAAAAAAAAAAAAAAAGTTTAATGATAGTTAAGATATGGACAAAATAAAGAATGAAAAAGGAGCCAGACAATAGAAAAAGCATGAAGAACTATTATTTAAGAACACATTAATAGATTGTAAGACAGTCTGGCTCTTTAGAAGCAGAACGTTAAAACATGAATCGAGACTTTCACACAACTTCAGCCACAAGGTTCCAACACACCCATATTTTCCACATTATGTAACAATTAGCAAATGCTTTTTCCACGTTTGTCAACCTGGCAAAGGCTTGATGTTAACATGAAGTTATTTTTTTGAGGGAACACCTCACTCGCCAAGAATCAAGTTACATTTCCTTATTTTCTAATCATGCCCCCTTCATGTTTTGTCTATTTAAGCATGACGTTATCTTTAAAACTGCAACAACTTTTCTGTCTTTCAGGTGAAAACGTTTTACACGTCAGAGACGCCGACACTCATAACAAGATCTACCACGCTTTGGAGCTCCAGTTTGGGAAGCGATATCCAGGGTAGGTACTTCTGAGTTTCCCACCGGATTGTTGAGGCTCCACTCGACTGTATTTTGGAACCTTTCTGCACTTTAAAAAAAAATAATTCCAGTTTTCAGTTAAAACACATTGATTAAGTAAGCTGGAATCCAGTAAAATATTTTTAAAATTTGAATTTATTCATCTAACATGATTGTTAAATGGCACATCTTTTTACAGCCTTAAGATTTTCCACAGATAAGAAAATCTAGTCTGACCTTCGCTAAAGGGGGTTGAAAATTAAGTTCACTGAATTCTTTGAAAGTAAAATGTGATCCTGTTTAGCAACTTGTAAAGAAATTTGTCTTTGAAACAATCATTACAGTCCCTGCGTATCATTTAAAAAAAATGACATACATAAACATGTTCGTTTTTAAGAAACGTAATGACGTTTCTTAACGTTTTTTACAGCTCTAAAATCTACGGTGACGGTAATGCGGTGCCCCGGATTCTGAAGTTTCTGAGTAGCATCAACCTGGATGAGCCGCTCCAGAAGACCTTCTGCTTTCCTCCTGTGAAGGACACCATCTCCCAGGACATCGATCACATCCTGGAAACACAGAGCGCTCTGGCTGTTGACCTGGGTGGCACCAACCTGAGGGTGGCCATCGTCTGCATGCAGGTTAGGGCTAAGAGACGGTTACCTAAAGAGACCGATAACGATCACAAATCTAATTGAAAAGTTTATTTATTTCAGTAATGTAATTCAAAAAGTGAATTATCATGAGAATAACTGCTGCTGTTCATAGTGCTATAGCAAAGCATGTTCCTGGAAAAGAGGCATGGAAGGAAAAACTGTGGGGGGAAATGACTGCACCTGTATTATTGTTTTCAAACAGTTGTTTCTCCAGTTTTATTAATATGATTTTTTTTTAAGGTAGAGCTTGAACTTCATGGAGAGAAACCATTTGTGAACTGAAATCTGCGATATGGACTGAAAGTTTTGTCATCATATTTTATGATACTATTGTGAAAACAGTTCAAATGACTGGAACTCTTTCTAACATATTTTAAAGCTTTGAACAAATATTAAATGAAAATTTTTATTATAAGAAATTTATGACGATAAATGATAAACGATTCACACAACATGTAGATGTATTTCCTGAATCTTTAACTGTATATTGTGAAAATGAAATAATTTCCATTCTTTCTCCTTTCTCTCTTTGTCCAGGGCAACATAGTAAAGAAATACACAGAGCCTAATCCGAAGACCTTTGAGGACAGGATGCATTTGATATCAAAGATGTGCAAAGATGCAGTGCAAGATGCTGTGCGCCTCAACTGCAGGATCCTGGGCGTTGGTATGGAAACATGTGCAGCTGCTCCCCCTGCTGGACTGAAAACGGCTGTGAAGCTGAGCTACTGGAATCTCAAACATTATTTTTTTCTCCACACATTAGGAATTTCTACCGGCGGACGCGTGAACCCGCAGGAAGGCATCGTCCTTCACTCCACCAAGCTGATCCAGGAGTGGTCCTCAGTGGACCTGAGGACCCCCATCTCGGACGCCCTGGGCCTGCCCGTCTGGGTCGACAACGACGGCAACTGCGCCGCGCTGGCCGAGAGGAAGTTCGGCCACGGCAGGGGCGTGGACAACTTTGTCACTGTCATCACAGGAACAGGTGAGAAAGCAAGTATCATGTAAAATCACACCTACATTTGTATGTCATTTGCTGTTATGACATTAAAATTGAGAATCGTCACTAACACTGTAAAAACACAAAATCTCACCGAGTAATTTTGGTCAGGTTTCTAATGCAAATATTGTAGTGCTGTTGAAATGAGACAAAACTGACTCACAAGTAACTTTTCAGCAAAATATTGCTGAAAAGTTTTCAAAATTATTGACTTAAAAGTATGTTTTAAATCAATGATATTGATTTTCAAAGAGTACCAGTTCCACTGGGAGATTTTTAAATTTAAAACTTGGGAGACAATGTCTTGTTTTAAGTGAGATAATCTGTGAGTGAAACTAGTATTGTTTTAATCTGTATGAAGGAATTATTTACTTCAGACAAGCTGCTATTTCTTGCTGAAAAGCTGCTTGTAGGTGAGTTTTGTCTTATTTCAAGTTTACTAAGATATTTGGACTACAAACTAGACAAAAATACCTGGCAAGATTTTATGTTTTTTGGTGTTAACTTTAACTTTGTTTTAAGATACCTTATTAGAAGTGAGCCAGATGTTTATTTCTATATGTAATGATTTGATTTTTTCCCCCTAAGATTTAAAATGTATAAAAACCCAAAACACTGAAAATACATATAATTGTGTTACATTTATGAATTTTTCTTTGTTTTGTTTTGTTTTTTACCAAGTTTAACAACTAAAACCATGATTTCTAATTCATCACTTGAATTGTTGCATCACGTGCACTGATAGCTTAAAGAAGCCTTCATATTTTGCCTCTGTAGGTATTGGAGGAGGTATCATCCATAACTCCGAGCTGGTGCATGGCAGCACCTTCTGCGCCGCTGAGCTGGGTCACATCAAGGTTTCTCTGGACGGCCCAGAGTGTTCCTGCGGCAGCCAGGGCTGCATCGAAGCCTTCGCGTCCGGCATGGCCCTGCAGAGGGAGGCCAAGCGATTGCACGACGGTGAGCTCCGTCTTCTCCGCCATTTCCTTTTCTGTTCAAAAGTGGTGACCTGTTGGGGCTTCCTTTCTCCAGAGGAGCTGCTGAAGATGGACGGGATGGATGTGAAGCTTGCCGAGCCGATCACCGCCGCCCACCTCATCAGCGCAGCCAAGAACGGCAACGCCAAGGCCAACGCTGTCCTGCACAAAGGTTGGAGCACAGACACCGACATGCAATCAAATATGCAGAATTTCGGTTTTAACTGCAAACTGTAAAAAAAATAAAACACCTGTATTGACAAAAACTAGCCGTCAAGACATCTGAAATCGTTTTTAAGCTTCTTATTTTAGAAATAAAGTAAGATGATGAATATAAAACACCAGTGCACTGTGATGATCGGAGTGATAGTCATTGAAGTGATCAAAATGATTGAGAAAAACGTTTTACTGTTTTATTTAATATTTCAGTTATCAAAGTTCTTCAGGTCCTGATCTAATGAAGCATTCGTGATGATTTAGATTTTTAAAGACATCAAAATGATTCATCCCCTTTAACCGAATCGTTAAAAAATAAATAAAAAGCATTCACTGAAGTTCAATATTTCATAACGTAGCTAAACAAATCTTATGAAATGATTATATTCAGTCTTTCTTGATGTGTAAAAATGACCCTGAGCTTTCAGCAGGTGGTATTTTTTCTGCACAAAGCTTTGCCCTTTGAGGACGCAAAGCTGTTTGGTCTGGCTGTAATTGATAGACTGTACATAAATACCGATTAAGAAACAACAGAAACAAAACTGAAGTTGTCGTCTTTAGATGTAAAGAGGAACGATACAGAGTCCTCACTCAGCTTCAGCTGTTAGCTAGAAACAAGGGAAGACGAAGCGATGGTCCCAGACCTGAACCTTCAGAGACACATAAAGACAGTTACAAATCTTTGTGTTTGTCTTTAGGCACATTGATCACTGCTGCAGTGTATTCACAAGTCAGCCTAAAAGAATCAATCAGCTGACCCAGAACCCAGCTGCTTTCTCACGTACAACACGGAAACTCTGTGTTTTGGTCGTAAACTCTGGTCACTTGTTTTTTTCACTTGCTTTGGTCATTTTCCCATCAGTGAGTTGAAGGTTTATTTTTGCTTTGAGTCAAGAAGACAGCTGAAAAATTAGAAGAAAAATCCAAACCGTGTTTGTGTCTTCTTCCTGTCGCAGCGTCCCTGGCGCTCGGCGTAGGGATCGTCAACATCCTCCACATAGTCAACCCGTCGCTGGTGATTTTGTCCGGAGTCCTGGCGTCTTACTACCAGGCCCCGGTGCAGCAGGTCATGTTGGAGAGAGCGCTGTTCTCCGCCCAGAGCATCAAGGTCGTCAAGTCCGACCTGGAAGAACCGGCCCTGCTTGGCGCTGCTAGCATGGTGTTGGACTACGCTACGAGGAGGACGTACTGAGAGAACCGGAGACGCACTTGGATCATGTTTTACCAGGATATATCAAGTAAAAATTGATAAAAGGAGGAGGGGCTTGTAGTGAAGACTTGAATCTTGTATTGCAATGAATCCTTATCCTAATGTAAACTGTTTTTGGGAGAACAACCCTATATGTTGATTGCTTGTTTACAGACATTAATGACTGTAGTTTGAAAGTGGGGGAGGGCTGGAGAGGTGATTAACTAGTTTATTGCACAATATTCCGTTTTTTTCTAGCTAAATTATTGTTTTTTTTATCTTTGTTGTCATTTGCCATCTAAACTGTGAAGCATTTTCCAGTTGCCTTTATGTTTTGGTGGATTTAGGCAAAACTAATACTACATGTACCACAAAGTTTATCCATATGTCTAACATCACCAGCATGACGATGGCTAAACTGATACCACTATGGTTCAGATCATAAGCCATTTTAAGGCGTTTATTTAATTTTATTTTCAACAGATCTATACTAGTTCTCGGCTCCGTCAGTCCAAACAAAGATGCTGCGGAGCTACCAAATCTTTTTGAGTCTTTAAGCCAAATTTCTGTGTGCAATATGTCGGTGGCAATCTAACTGTTGTAGTGAATCTGTCTAATGTGTGGAAATTGGAGAAGGGGAACAACAGAGAAAAGGACATGTCTGCTAACCATTACTTAAGAGGCTGTTGTTTTCTAGAGAATGAAAATATTCACTTAGCTTTTAAATGCGTATATTTATATATTGAGTTTTTCCCAATATGCTCAAATTTATGTTCTCCCATCACAGGATCTTGTGAGTTCTCTGAAACCTTTTCCAAACCCGAATAGCGCCCTTGAAGTAATCTCCAGACGTTCCCACGTTAAAGAGGTACAATTCCCAAAATATTCCCTCATTTTGGAGGCAGTTTGCTTCAGTTTAAAGCTGGTAGTCTTTCTGGAACCCCAAACTCAGTGGATCTCTTTTAACTGACTGTTTTCTGGTTATTAAATCTTGACTTTAGTCTTGTTTTGACAAAGTGGACCTTATTTCTTTCACTGCAGTGAAAAACCGTTTGGTCCGATAACATTTTTAACATAATTTCATTGTGTTTGAATGTTTCTGGTGCTATTTTGGGCTGCAAAATAAAAGTATGTATGTAAGTAGTATGTTCTAAACTGACATGCAAGTGGTGGGAAGTAGGCAGAGTACAGTTCCTCGCAGTAAAACAAGGCTTTAATGAAGCTATTAAGCTTTGGGGGGTAATTTGTATTTTTTAACAAAACCCAGATGTGACCAAAGTGTTGAGACATTCTGCTGTATGTTCTAAATCCATTAATCCGGCTTAATTTGTAAGGGTCTCTATGTCATTTATTATTGTCTCGTCTTCCAGGGGAGGGGGTGGGAATGCCAGCTATTGTTTACTGTTATGAATTTTATTTGGACTGCACATCACATGAGGCTGTACTGACAGAAAACCTCCTTGCAGCTGCTACAGGCTGGTGAGATGGATGTATAGAATGTGTTTCCTGCATTACCACTGACCTTATGAAAACATTTGGAGGATGCCTTTTGAAGATAAATAATGAAGTTTGTATGTACTTCTACATGTGTTGTACATTATGTGCTGTATAAACTTTAAAAATATATATTTCTAGAAGCTTAATAATGTTGGTCTAATTAATAAAACATTTTGGATACTAAGAGTCTTTATGTGTTCAATTACGTCTTGCGTTAGAAGGCGGTGTCCCTCAAGGATCAGTTTTTAGGACCACTTTTGTTCATCCTTCTTATCATTAATAATACAAAATAAAACTTTTCTGCATCCTTTGTGAAACTTCCTTGCATTTGTACACTTTCTGGCCCGCCTTCATGATTTTAAGGCTTTCTCAGATTACTGTACTCTCATGTTGTAAAACCCAGCCCTGTTTTTTCCTCCCAGCCGCATACTTCAACAGCCAGGTGAATGTTTGCTTGTCACCTGAGATCTCAAGAGACTATTGGAGTTAATTATTAAACAGTGGGGCACAATCCTTTAGCAGGACACAACTGTTTCTGTTGCAAGGGCAGCGTTACAATACCAGCTTGTGCGCTACAGAAGGAACAGGTAAAGCTCAAATTGGATACTTTGTGATTTGGTAAAGGCAAACCTATAATTTGCTGGGTTCAGATTAAGTGCTATGTCTCTTACCCTGAAATGGTAAAAAAATAATTAATTAAAAAAAGTATCCCTCTGATGTGGCAACTGTCCAATCAAAATCTTACCAAGTATGTGTTGTCTAGTTTCTCATGCAAATATCTTGATACTTTTAAAATAAGACAACTAATTTAAAAGTAGCTTTTTAGCAAAATATAGGAGCTTGTTTTAAGTAATTCCTTATTATTTATTTTTTTAAAAAAATACTAATTCCTATGGCTGAATATTTTACTTCTAGCAAGACATTTTTTTTCTAAACAAAATCTTACCATTGGATCTAGTACTTTTTTTATCAATACAAAATTAGGTATATGAGGAGCAGAGAAACATACCTCTGAGTCTTATTTTGTGACATTTCAACACAAAATCAATTAATTTTACAAGGATTTTATGTGACGATTTTTAAAAAGATAAGAGAAAGGAAGCATAATTTTTCCCACTTACAAAAAACAGTAATTTCGATTTTTACTTATTTTTGTGTGCTCAATACTTTTATCCACCATGACCGTTTCACCCTGATTGCAGCCGCAGGTCTGAGATTTAGGGTATGTCTTGTCTTCACCGTTGAGGCAAACATTTGATATATCAGATATCAGGATGAAATACTCTGAATTTGTTTGTATGCTAAGCTTTTTAAATTATTTTGTACAAAAAAATAAATAGATAAATGAAAATAAAAATTATGATATTTATCCTCTACTTTGTTTTGGTCAATCCCTGAAAGTTCAGGTGAAATACATTGGAATCTGGAATTTTAATTGGACAAAATATGAAAAGGTGTAGAATAGGCTACTTGTGCAAGGCAATGTGTTGTATGTAAGCTACTAAATTATAATTTAATATTAAGAGAAATGGAGTACAATCCAGATAGTATTATACAAGTAGAAGAAATTAAAAGGAAAGTCTGAAAGCATGCTAGATTAAATAAAAACCTATTGGACGACACACATGTAACATGTATTTCTATTCTTTTGGACAGAAAGGCCCATAGTGGTTCAAATGGGATTCTGAACAAAGATAGTTATTGTTCTGGTTTAAATTTAGAAAGTTTCTTATTAGAACTTACTTCATTTTTCATCAAAAACTGCTCACAAAGACACAGACACTCTTTAACATGGACTCTGATTGTTTCAGAGCAACATTTTCGAATAAGACATTATATGACTTTTGCTACTAACGTGTCTACACGTATTTTTTTTCTTTATCCCATTTAACACTTTAAGTGAAATAAAACAAGGAAATGTTAAGAACTTAACGGTATACCAACAGAAATGCACATAAACGCTGCCAGAAGTCCCTGTGACTGCGGATTTTTTTCTAACAGCTTTTACACACGTAGTTGATCATGGGACCCGTAGGCAATGATTAAAGAGACGTAATTGGTCCAATTCTGATGTAATTTGTCACCGATTGGCTACTAATACTGCCAATCCGCAATCCTGCCTTTTGATTGGTTGTCCCCCTCTTTCCGCTTCGACAGCTATAGATTTGTCGGCCCTCCCCTCGCCCTTCTTCCCGTTTAGCTGATAGCTCTTCGAGGATCCCCAGCACCTGCTTGTCGTTTCTCCCGTTTCTCCTCCCGCAGGCTCTACCGACATGGATGATTTTGACATGCTGAACTCGCCCGCCGCTGGAAATGGCGTGGGCTCGGAGGAGGACCCGGCCGCCGCTTTCCTGGCCCAACAGGAGAGCGAAATTGCGGGGATCGAGAATGACGAGGGCTTCAGCATCCTGGACGGCGGAGAGGTCCCTTCGTCGCTCAGAGACTCTAACGGTTCGTCCCCGCTGTGCTCCGACGGAGGAACCGCAACACCCTCCATTCAGGGTTATTTCGCTTGTCTAGCTACCGTTAATACCTGGGGATATTACGAAGATAGAAGACGGTAAATTATAAATGCTCGCGGTAACACAAACGGTAATTTGACACGACATTTGCTGCGCCTAGTCTTAGCTAATGCTAATGGAGCTGTCATTTAATTGCTGTCGGGTTTATTTAAGATTATTTTGAGTTCCTGAAACAGTTAAGAGCTTGTATTGGGACTCGGGGTGGTTTCATAATGTGCTTCGCTTAATAAATGCAGCATTTGCCGTCGTTTCATATGGGCTAAAGGCTTGTGATAGCATCAGCTGTAGCTTTCTTGGTCGTGTCATTCATTGCTGGTGGCCATTCACACAAATGTTACTAGTAACCGCAGGAGGACATTTATGTACGACGCAGCAACCTTTGACCAGTAATGTGTCATTTTAACTGTTGGTTTAAAATGCTGACAATGTCATACATAAAATTGTGCGCATACGAAACTCCCAAAACGTTAAAAAAAATTATTATTCGAAATTTTTCCCTTTGTGTTTTTATATGTATGGTTTTCTAACTTTTTGTATTTTTTTAATAGACGGCGCCATCAATGGAGAGTTTCACGGGGTAATACTCCCATTATTTTCTCCTATAAGTTTCTTTTTTTCCCCCCAGTTTGACTGAATTTGTAGCTACTTGTGTCTTTTAAGCTTTCATTAAATAAATGTGTATTTAGCCTTTACAGGCTTCACAAACTGATGTTTTAGTTTGGACTTTGCTTCTTCCTGTGGTCTTGATTTTTTTTTTTTTAGGGGGGGGGAACTAAAATTTTCTCTCAATTTTTGTACCTAGAACCCAAACTTCATCATACCTACTTCTTAAACTAAACTTAAGGACTTTTTTTGTTTTGAGGCTGACTAGAGTCATAAAACCACATTTATTTTTTCAGTAGACCATGAGGATATCCTGGTATATTGTTTAAATTGTTTTCCAATGTAGATACAAAACCTCCTCAAAATAAGTTGGACTTGACATGAAACTTTGCATAGTGACTAGCTTTACTCATTTTCAGGCTGAAACCCCCCCAACTGGTTTCTTTCTGTATTTTTTGTTTTGTTTTCTTGTGAAATGATAAGGTCAAGTCAGAGATGTACGTATTAATGCATGGGGTGGAAATTTCTCACCGACTTTCAGCTTTTTCTACATCATTACTTCAGTCCAGAACCGTGTGCGTCGAGGTTCTTGTAGTTGATGACTCTGGCTTCCTTTTCCTGTGCTGTCATTGCAACATTTCGTCCTTCTGCACCGTCAGGACTTCTGGCAGAGAGAGACAGAGAGAAGCCCACTTTTAGGAACCGATGTGGTGCCTGCAAATCAGAAATAAAGGACGAAAGATACCAGATGCAGTGTTAGGATTATAGTCAGCAGCATTATTTTAGTTTGTCAGAAAGCTTTTGAATAATGCGTATATATATTTTATTAGAACGTCATCAAAAAGTAAATGTTTTGTTTTGAAGGAAAGCAACGGCCCATCAGATGCCTATGCAGCCATTTCCAACGCCGACCGGCTGCAGGCCGAACCTGAAAGTCTCCGGAAGTGGAGGGAGGAACAGCGAGAGAGGCTGGAGGTGCTAGGTAGGTTCACAGAGATGACTCGGTTCTGAAGCAGCTCGGTCAGAACAGAGTCAGAACCTGTCAAGCAGCTTGACAAATAACAGCCCAAAGATCTGCACAGAGAAACGGCCACTTAATTCCCCTGATTTGTTGACTATCTCTTAAAGTTGCAGCCCATTTGTGATTCACGTAGCCACAAATCTGTTATCATATTCATGTCACAGTCGTATTTATTCACAGTTACATAGTCACATTGTAGGAATGCTTGAAAAGACTTGGCTCAGGGTTCCTGTGCAGTCTGGAAAATTAACTTTGAATACCAGATAAGGAATATCCTCTTCTATCCTTTTTCTTTTTCTGCACCATCCTTTCTTACATTTTCTTTTCTCCTTCTGATTTTCCTAATGTTCATCCTTCATTCTTCCTGTTCATTCTTCATTCTTAGTTTTTTCATCTTCCATCCTTTCCTGTCTTCTTTTCCTCCTTAACTTTCTTATTTCCTTTCATCCATCCTTCCTCCTTTGCTCCTCATCTTTCTACCATCTCATTTAACTTGATCCTTCCTTATCCTTAAAAATGAAAAACACGATGCTGAAAAGAACTAACAAACAAAAAAGATGATTGATACAGAAATAAAACATTGATTTTCCTTTCAATGGCTAAAACAGTGTAGGTGGATATGCTGGTTATTCTTTCAGGGTTTTTTTTTAAATACAAATGATCAAAATCAAAACGGCAACATTTCCTCTTCTGAAACAAACGTCCTCACAGATATCGACTTACAAACTCCCCAAATTTAAGCGACTCCCACATTTGCATCAAAAATCGATAAATTCCATACGCCGACATTTTTTCAGCACTAGAGACAGAGTTTAATA
This sequence comes from Poecilia picta, assembly GCA_033032245.1. Classification (NCBI taxonomy): domain Eukaryota; kingdom Metazoa; phylum Chordata; class Actinopteri; order Cyprinodontiformes; family Poeciliidae; genus Poecilia; species Poecilia picta. The sequence goes on along the minus strand of CM065353.1, from coordinate 25,589,292 downwards.
TTCTTTTGTCTTATTTTTCATTCTTCTTCCGTCTGTCCCCTCCCTTGCCTCGCCGCATTCCGTCCACAGATGCCAACTCTCGCAAGCAGGAGTCTGAGTGGAAGGAGAAGGCCAAGTTGGAGCTGGAGGACTGGCATGCCAGGCAGAACGAGCAGCTGGAGAAAACCAAATCCAACAACAGGTAGCGGCTTCGTGGCCGGATTCCAAAACGGCCACCCGATACGGGTTTACGCTTGGGGAGACCCTCAGCTGTCACTGCAGCCTAGAATATGTTTTACTGTTTAGACTAAACCCAAATCAAGCATATTTAGATTGAGACTTGACTCAACGGGATATAGGCTTTTAGTTTCCCGCTCATGTTACTGAATGTGTGCTGCTCTGCTGTGTCCTCGGAAACAAGACACCCGTGAGCCTCTTTCCTCTTAGAGCTGGTGAAACTCTTCATTTTTTAAGATCAAAAAAAGCTGATGATTGGACTTTACATCTGAGTGCTAACCGATGATAACATCTGTGTTTTTTCTATCCCCTCCTCCCTGTTACTGTTTTTCTCTCCTCTCCTGGCTTCTCGCTGCTCTGTCGTTGGGCGGATGTTTGTCCAGAGTGCTGGACGAAGACTTCTACAAGCAGCCCTTCTCTGACCTCATTGGTTATGTGTATGTTGCTCCAACTAACACCCTCCTTCTTAACACCTGTTTATTTCCCTCTCATATCGTTGTCTCCACAGCACACATTACATTTATCTCATAGTAAATTAGTCACCCTTTAGTATGTGCCGTATTTCTTTTAAATCCAGTTTAAATTTTAGATTTCTTCCTTCGTAAATACTGTGTCCAGTGACCCATTCGTCTGCGTGTCATCTGAGTGGATGCCTTTCACGATGTTTATTAGAACGATTGATATTAAATATTTATTAAAATGCTAGACTACTCACTTGCATGTTGTTACACCAGAGGTAGACCGATTGATTAATTTGTCCAAAGAGGATCCTGAAATTGACTCCTAACTAACTTTGTTGTCACGCCCAGCAATTGCCAAACGGTTGATGAAACTGAAAAAAAAAAAGTTAAATTTTTTCTGTTTGAATTGACTGCAGTGGTAATATACTTTGAATAAGTACTAGAGCTGCAACCGACAGTTATTTTAGCAACCGATTATCCTGACACTCAAGTGATTTGAAAAATTGGCACCTTCTGTAGGGTTTTCATTTAACAGCTTAAGACTTTCTGGATAATATTAGAGATGCAAATTAAAGATGCAAATAAGCAAATTGGTTGTTTTTGAATATGAAAATAAAATTCTGTTTCCTAAAATGCAATGTGTACAGTAGCATTTCCTTACTGTGTTCATCTGCAGCCAAAAGAATGATGGCTAATCTGCAGATTATCTTATATATATATATATATATATATTATTAATTGGATAACAAAAGATGCTTAATAGGAGATTTTTATTTCTAATATTTGTACAGAATCTGAACCAGGTGAAGCTAAAAATGTGATTGAGAAGTTCTGGGTAAAACGGATTTACAGACCAAAAGAGATTAATCACAAATACTAAATGTATTTTATCTTTTGCACAGTTTTGCCTTATTGACTGCAAATTCACCAAATGGCCTTTTTCAGAGTCTGTGTACTCCATCCAGTTAACAATTAATCTATTACTAAATTAGTTGACAATTATTTCGATTAATCATGATTAATTTGATTAATCATTTCTAATTTGATGAATCATTTCAGCCTTAATGTGAACATGCTCAAACTGTTCAGAGGTTGGAATAAACAAGTCAAAGTTGAGATTAAAAGGAAAATGTCATCTATTTTTGTTCTTCCTGTAACTTTAGCATCTCGGCCCTTTTAGTTTCGGTCCACTTCAACATTAAAACATTCTTCACAAGTCGTCAGTCACACTCATCCAGATCGTCTCCATTCTTCCAAAACTGCTCGTTTTCATTCCCTGTTCATCTCTCACACCTCTGCTGTTTTCTCCTGAAGTTGCATCAGGATATATGAAACCTTTCCAACAATAATTTTTCTGTTTTTGTTTCAAAATTGAAGTGTTTTCATGTTTGTTTTTAAATTTTCTCTTTGATGTAAATTTACAGAGGAGTAGGGTGCTTAAGTATTCGCTTGAAGCAGTTTGCGTTTGCATTAATCAGTCTGTGATGTAGATCAATTTGTTCACCCTTTGGTGTATTTTTAAACTTTATTATAATGTAGTTTTATAATGGTTTAGATTAAACTTCCGTCACCTTCAAGATAATTTGCTTGTGACAAATGGACAACTGCTTCAAACGAGACAGCTCTCATGCTTTGTTAGAAATGTGTTGCTGACATGCTGATAGTTGAATTTCATAGCAGATAATTGGAGGGAAATGGGGAAAGCTGAAGTCGTCTTATTTCGAGATGCACCGAAAAATTGATTTTTGGCTGGATTTGATCAATTTTCATCTCGATAAGCCCAAACCGGAGAAAAGGCGGGTAGTGACTCAAAGATCCAAACTATTTCTGGTCAGAGTTCACACTGAAAACTACATTCCAGGTGTAGAAGTTGAAAAAAATATGTCAGAAAGATTGAAGAATATTTAGGGGGGGAAAAAATATTTTTAAACATGTGGAGATGAGGAGAGTGTTGGGGTTAGGGAGCTTATTCAAGAAATGTTTTGAGCTTTTAACCACCTGTTAGTGCCGCAACTTGTGATTAGTTATCAATTATTTTTGAAATAAATTGGCACATTCTGCAGACTTTTCATTTGGCTATTAGACGATATTAGAAATGCATTAAAAGATGTAAATAAAGAGTCTTTTAAAATGAGAAAATAAAAATGGTATTGTCTAAGATTCAACAACACAGTATTCCTTTAGTGAATGCTTGATTATTTGTAACAAAAGATGAATCTGTTGCTAAAAATTCTAACTTATTTTGATTCATTGAATAGCAAAAGGAGCTAAAAAGGTTTTTTCTATGTTTTCAGATAATTTGAATCGGTTGAAGCTCAAACTTGAGTTCTGGGTAGAACATATTTGGAGACAAAGAAGTATTTTTGTCTCCAAATTCAAACCAATTCAAAATGAGCCGCACATTTCTGATTGGTGCATCTCTAGTATTAGAGGGGCTGATTACCACTTTATGGAAGGTTTGTTTTGCACATCAGATCAGCATGTAAGGGTGCTGAGGTGGGATGCAGCCCACTTTAATACTCCCACCTCAAAGTATCTGCTGTGAAACAGGTTGATATGCCATCGACATGTGCAGCCTTTGGTTTGGACTCGACCTCAGAGCTCTGAGGCTGAATTGTAGTCGGCATGATGAGAGGCGGATAAAATGTTCCTTCTATTTGTTCACACGAATTTCAATTGATTGGCAAAGAGTTGTTTGCTTACTGGACCAAAAGCTGCACAGAAATGATTTCTGTAGGAAGAATAAAGAAAACTGTCGCTTTGGCATGTTTGGCTTCCACATCTGCAATGAGCTCATTTTTGTTGTCTTTTATTTCACTCCCCCCTCTTCCTCTCCTTCTCTCCCTTTCTCTCTCTCTCTTTTGAATTCTGACTGGTGAAACTGTTTCTCCCTGTTTTCTTTTCCTCTGCACCTTAAAGCACACACATTAACCATCCTTGCTACCGCCTAGACCAGTTAAGTAAACAAACGAAACCCCAAAAACTCTAAGTATTTGATATTTTTGAGGACGGAATCCATCTTGTGACTGTTTCTTTCTGGGTTTTTTTTTTCTTCTTTCTTTATTGTTCAGTTTAGTTGCTTCGTTGTTCAACTCCACTGATTGCTGTCTTGTCCCTTCTTTGATGTCGTCCTTCTAGTCCCTTGTGTTTGGTAGATGGTTGTGATGGTGAATGTCGGTTAGTTTCCCATCCCCCATTTTACTGTGTACTTTTGTTTTTTTGTTTCTTTTTTTTGGAGCTGAATTTGTGTTTACAGACAGTGTGGGAACTCTGAGTACATCAGTGTAAATAAAGATTAACTCTGGGGGTGGCATTATGTGGGTGGGTGTTGGGATTTTTTTCTTTTTTATAGCCTGGATTGGATCTCAAAAGGTCTTGGTGATTAACTTTATTTTATAATTTTATTTATGTTTTTACACTTTTCATTCTGTTTTCAGATATGTCCGTTTAGTTTTCTCACACCCAAGATGAAAGGAAACCATTCTGCTCCTTTGCCGCAGCATAGCGCATGGCTAAGTCGCAGTAGCTCGGTTAAAGAAAAAGGCAAACAAAAAAAGCCAAAGCTTTCTGCTATTGGTCATATATTTAATGAATGTTTTCTACATGGGTGAGATTCTTGGCAAATGTGCACCCACAAGGCAAGCTTTAGCGTATTTGTAGGAGTTGATGTTTAACCAGCTAAAACCCTCCTTCAACCTTTGTTATTTTGGCTAAGTTTGTTTTTCCTTTTTGATGATTTTTCTTTTATTGGTGGTATTGACGTAGCTCTGCTTGCTGTTGTGGCTCATCTGACAAATCTGGTAATTGCGGTGTTATGTGAGACGAGGGCGCGGCCGTGTCGCAGATAATAAAGCTGTGGGTGTAATTAAACTTGATATTTATGATGGGACTAACCTGTGCTGAGGCAGACTCTGCAGAGTCCAACCCAGCCAAAAGTTGAGAAATCCTCCTGTCGGATCTAGAAGATTTGAGCTAAATGTCAAAAGTGAGGAGCTAAAGCAGAATGAAGCACTGATGAGCCAGTTGGATGATAAATCGGCCCAGATAATTTTGGGTGATCAGTCGATTCTTGACTACCTATGCAAATTTCTAAACATCAGCCATTGTTTCCTGTTGAACTGCTGCCAGAGACTCTAGTGTATGTGTGCGTAGTTAAACAATAATCCAACCTTTTAAAGTAAAAAAAAAAAACTGTATTGGCCAAAATCGGAGTTGGCAACTGAGACTTTTTAAAGCTCAGCAATCAGTCAGAAAAAATCAAAGGTAAATAAGCTTTAAATTCTAGTGAACATTTAGCCCTGAAACTGAAAGACATTTTTAATATCCGGAATCAATTAAAAAAAACAAGAACAGCAAATAACATGAATTATGAAGTCTCTGTAGGCAAAATTGTCCTTCAAAAGTAGGATCTGTTGTGACCAAAGCTCCAGACTGAAAACTTGTCATCTAGTTTTTGGTAGAAAAAAAAAGAGAAATGATAAATCATACAAATAGTAATTGGGTTGGTTTAATTTACCAGCTGATTAATTGATTTATTGCTTATTAGGACAGTGCACTCCTTACATGAAGATGACCCAGCATAAACCTGTGTTGGCTCTCTGCAGAGACTTTCTCATGTTTGTCGTTTTTATGGATTCTTCATTTCTTCCTCCACTGACCGACCCGTTTTTGTTCCCCTTCCTCCTCCTCCTCTCGTCAGGGCGGCCGAGGAAGCCATGATTTCAGATCTGGACGAGAACAACCCCGGCACAGAGTGGGAGCGGGTGGCTCGGCTCTGCGACTTCAACCCCAAGTCCAGCAAGCAGGCCAAAGACGTGTCCCGCATGCGCTCCGTCCTCATCTCCCTAAAGCAGTCCCCGCTGGTCCGTTAGACACCAGAGAGATCCGGGGAAGTCCATTCCATGTCATGTTTTTCTTTTCTTTTCTGTTTTTTTTTTCCACCTCACACACCAACGAACCAACTACTGAATCCACAACTTTTATCTTCTAAGGTGAAGGGGGACAGCCCCGGGTTTCCATTTTCACGCAGGCCTGTAGAGATTATCCTCTCTCCGCCCCCTTTGAAGGCTTTCCGTCTTTCTGCCTCAGACTAGACGAGACCTCACATTTTGTGGCCGCATGTTAAAGTCTCGTTGGATTTGACCAAAGCGTTTGGTTTGGTCTGTGGTCCTTTGTAAAACTGTAAGGGTGGTGAGTTGGGACACTAAAAGGGAAAGATTGATGTTTGTATTTTTTAAGGCTTACAGCTACACTACATCCGCCGTCGCCTCCAAACAATATCAGAATGCTGTTGTATAACCTCCATCGTTTGCCCTCCATCATATCACTTCCTGTTCTCCTTTTAGTGAAGTATTGGTGTCTGTTTTGTATTTCTTTTCTTTTCTTTTTTTTGGGGACCAAGCTCCAAATCCAGTGTACTTTACTGCGTGTAGTACTTCATTGTGGCATATTGTGTTCAAATTTTCAATCTATGCATTTTTTTTTGTTTTGGAAACTTCTTTTTCCCCTCATCCAGTCAGAAATGAAGGAAGTCCAACCATTACAAAACGTGTGACCTGTTTGTATGGGTTCTCAAACCCTATCAGTGTGTGTATGTACTTTGAGTGTACCTATGTACATATACAGAAGGCAATATATACAGTATATAAACATTTATGTCACTGAAATTAGACCGTTGTGGTTTTAAAGACTAGATGCTAGCTAGTTGTTCCTTGACCATGTGTATTCATTGTCCATTTGATTTCAGTACAAGTAAAAAAAAGGAAGATAATTTTGCTGTCCTGTCATTTTTCTGCTTGTTATATGGAGACTAGAGCTCAGTTCCAAATGTCTCAATATCATATGTGTTGGTATCCTTAATATGACAACATCAGATTCTTCACTCTTACTCTTAAACAATTGGCAAAGTACTTTTTAGACTACAAAGCGAACTTGTAAAAGTTTATGTCCAATATAAACTATGACTGACCCAGCTTCTGGATTCATCTTGAAAAATATTTTAGCCATTTTTGTAGAAGAGAGGCAGAAAACAATTTATCAAAGCTTATTTGACAACTTGTTTTACTCTGAACATTTTCCAAATGACTATTCATGTCAAATTTGACAAATCCCACACAGAAGAAAATCATGAAAATCCACGGTAACGTTGGACCCTATCCAAATGATGCTGTGAAGAAAATGCCAAACTAAGTGACTTTAAAAAAACTTATCAATACTTGTCCGTCTTCCCATAGTTGTCCACCATTTTGGGCAGGACTCTCATGCTCACCCACTTCCTGGACAAGGGCATCCACCCAAATATGATATGAATAAAGCAGAAGTGTATATTTTTTGTTTTTCCTTTTCCATACACGCGCTTTCAACAAGAAATGTATATACTTCGTTTTTTTTTTCCCCTTAAACGTGTTTTTTGTAAAGTAATGGAAATATTTGCTTTTTCCTGTCTTAAATAGTCATCGTGAACTGGTGTTTTTAATTCGACACAGCCACATGCACTTACAAAAAAATGCTCACTTGTTGATGAAATGCCCTTTAAAATAGGTCAGTTTTACTTCTGTCTCGATGCTATCGGAGAACCTGAGTGGTGTGTTTGTTCACCATTACTTACCTTGGATGCTAATCGTTGCGTTATCTTTCTGACAAGTCAACATGGAATCATTGAATCTTGATGATGCCGTCATCCTTGAAGTCCAAAATGCTTCAGAGTCTGATGCTTCTTTGAAGTGGTTATTTGGGATGTTATTACATGTCTATCATGTCACATTAATTTTGAGTGAAACTTCAGTAGGTAAGGAGTTTCTGAAATGTTCAGTCCAGCTCGTTTTCTGGCTCCAGGCATGATAACGTCATGTTCAAAGTCGCTTTCATCTCTCAACACTGAAACCTCTTACGCCACCTGGCGGTAAGAATGAAGCACTACCTGTTGACGACTACATGACCTGTTCAAATCGGCACATTTACTGCTAACAGTTTAACAGAACCCAAGTATTAAAATTGCTTAACACGATAACTGTGTGAAGAGGAAAACCATTTCTAACTGAAGAAGTCTTTCAGTTGTAAATGCGGTTGTATAATCTCACAGAGAAACCCAATGTTTCTGTAACAGACAACATTAACTCTTTTGAATCTATCAGTTGCATTACATCTCTGACTCATTGTCTATGTAAATATATTCAGTAGCCGTTTCTGTATTTTTTTTTTACCCGCATTTATTCTGCGTAGCCATTTTTATATATTGCAGCCACTTACCATGTTGCACTCACAGTGACCATGTCGTCTTATCTTTTTATAGTGTGTATTTTGATCTCTTGATCGGTGTGTGTGTGTGTGTGTGTGTGTGTGTGTGTGTGTGTGTGTGTTTGTGTGTAATTTTTGGATGACAGGTATCTTAATTGCCACCTGCTGAGATAAATTATGTACTATCTTGATGCCATTTCTGCTCAGTGTCTTTCTTCTGGTTGGGCCGTAAGCATTGAGCTTTTGCTTGTTCTGAGTTCTTGTGGCCTTCTGGATGACTCGTATTATTTATGGTTGGCCAAACACTTTTTCACAGAGCTGCGTATCCGGGTAGAAAAAATTGATCTGGTGTGGTTTATGAAATTGCCCTGCAGTCCAGTGAATATAACATAATGTGATGTCATTGTTTTGGATTTACTACTTTTACTTCAACTTATTTCAGTTCTGCTGTGTCTAAAACAAGGTATGTTTTGTCTGGTAGACTTTCTTTCTTCCATGTTTCATAATCACCAGATGTCATTTTCGAGTTTGGCAAGATCTCTAATTATTTTTGCACAATAGTTTTAACAGCACTGATCTGTCTGACTGATGACTTACTACTCTTTGAACAAGTTCAAAGAATTGTGTGGCTTCTTATGTTGCAGAGCAAAGTTTTTGACCTTTCTGTAGTTTTCCCACACTATAGTGCTGGTCTGTTGTGCTATTGATACCATAGTAGCCAAAATACAGGGACCTTGAGGGGCAAGAAAATAGAAAAAAGTAGATGAGAGACAGAGAAAAAAATCATACAATTTGATCAAAAACACATCCTGGCTTTTTATAGTTTTCAGTGAAAACTAGTATTTCATTCGGATCTGGCATTTGTTGTCTGAAAGACTGGCACAAATATTGATGAAAGGATAAGCTAACTTACTCAGAATCAGCAGATAAAAACAAAACAAGTATTTAAAACACAAGCAGGTTTCACAAGCAGTCAAGACCAGTTTCATTTTAGATAGATTCACTTTTTCTCTTCAGTCATTTATTGTCCTGCACTTCCACTGATGTGCTGTTTCTGTTGCATTAATGTGTCAAGTGTTGATGGCGGCTTTTATTATGGCTGACTGGTGTATTCATAGACTCCTAAAGGAAGCTATGAATCCTGTGCAGTCCTTTGCTCCTGTGCAGAAGACAGAGTGTTTGTACTTATTCTAAATGTACCATATAATGCAGAAGCCATGCATAGTGACAGAAAAGTAATGACACGGTGTCCTATGTTTTTATTGGAGTTATGTTAAACTGTACATGTTTAGCAGGTGGGTGCAGACTTTTTGACAAGCAAAACAAAAATGAACAACATGCAAAAAAGACACAAATCTATAATCTAATTTATAAGAAAACAAAACAAACAAAATAAGTTATTTTGTGCACTAGGAGTCTTTATTACATCAGTAGCGACACAGGAATGACAGCGAGAAAAAGGGAAGGCATGTTGTAAAGGAATTAAACCCTCGACAGCTGCAACCAGGAGTGCAACCTTAGCATGTGATGCAGCTGTTCTTCCACTGAGCCACAAGACATAAGAAGGACTTTTCATTAGACACCAATGTTGGGGGGAAAAAAGCAAGTCAGAAACCTAGTTGTTGTTTTTTTTTTTTGTTTGTCTTATTTTAAAATCAGAACTAAAGCAGTCGAAGCACCGAGTTTCTTTAAATCAAGGCTATAACCCCCCTATTTAGAGTTTCCTTTGAACCATAATAAATGCAACATTGACCAATAGACATTAAGTGTGTTGATGTTTTTGATGATGGCACTCGATAAAAGTGCCATCATTTTTTATCGAGTGTCAAATTGAGGACACCAAGCCACCTCCCCCGCCACCCTTTTCTCAAATTAATAACTCAAACATTGGTTTGTTTCTGCTAAGAACATTGAAACGACTGAAACATGAACTTCGTAAAGAATACTTTTTAGGTCAAGGAATCAGGAACAAAAAAAAAGAGAAAACAAAGGAAAAAACTAAAATATTTTTGTTCATTTTTGTCAGTAGTATTGTTTTAATTTTTTTTAAACAGAATACCAAATGAAGTCATGTTTTGCTCATTTTGCTTTTGACCTAGCATCATCATTCATTTCATTCAATTCATTCATTCATTTCATTCATTCGCAGCAATAAAAAAATCCCCCCATTTCTGCTTCACTTTTCTATTTTCAATATTTAAACGACAATATTAATATTTGAGACAGTCAGCACTTATCTTCATTGTCATAGTTTGCTTAAAGATTAAAAAAAACAAAAAACTTTAACACAATGGCCATGCTTTTACTTTGAAAGCCATCCCGGCGCCTACGTGGAACACGTACGCGCTACAAAGGCGGAAGTAGTTCCTGAACGTGAAGCTCCTCTGTCTGTCCGGTTAGGCTGCGCTGCCGACTGAAAGCACGTCCTTCTCTCCGCGCTTTTCTTTCAGAAACGGCCACCGTCCGTTTCCCTCAGCGCCACCAAGATGCCTCTGGAGTTTGAACTGTGTCCCGGTCGACCCATTGGAGGGAAACATCCGTGTTTCATTATAGCTGAGATTGGACAGAACCACCAGGGAGACCTCGAGATCGCCAAGAAGATGATTAAAATGGCAAAGGTGAATGAAAGTTTGCTTTATTTTGAAGGGTTTGAGTTGAGGCAGGTGTGCGCTAATTATTCAGCGCTAATTACATAGAGCGCTAATTACTATCAGAGCGCTAATTACTATGCGCTAATCAATGGGAAAAGAGGAGTAAAACATTGCCGATTTTTATGAATGGGAGGTATTTGCTAAGCTGTTAGAGACAGAGCATAAACCAGCTGGATTTAATATATGGTTAACTTATCACACAGAGGAATCCTGCAGTGTCAAACTGTATCTGACCTTCCTGACCTGCTGCACCCGTCAGGATACCGACAGGTTGCTCATGTTCAGGTGTGGTGATCATAAAGAGCGTCACTCATCACTGCTGTGTGTTTTGTACTAGTTAAACCAGTTCTGTCTGTCTGTCTTTCTCTTTGATCCAGCTCCATGATTCAATTTGGTGAAATTAATTCTGAAATTAATTTCTGATGGATTAGACGACATATGCAAATAATATTCCTAATACTAGTAGAAGTGGTTGCAATTATATAAACTATTGAATAGAGGTTTAAAGAGTGTTTCTAGTGCCACACTTAAATAATTGACATGTGAATATTTAAATCCATTTTATTTAACACATACATTTTCCACTTTTGAAAAGTATTGAAGTTAATATTTGTTGGATCTCCAGTACTACTATGTGTATTACACCTTCCCAACTACATCTGCTGCCAAAAATACCTCCAATTATCTATACTCTTTAAATAAATAAATAAAAAAACTTTTACATAAAAATATAAACCTTTTTGTTTGGTTCAAAGTGAAGATATCTGATGTATTTTCACATATTCGCCTCCTCAGGACTGCGGTGCTGACTGCGCCAAATTCCAGAAGAGCGAGCTGGAGTACAAATTCAATAAACGAGCCCTGGACCGTCCGTACACCTCCAAGAACTCCTGGGGCAAAACCTACGGCGAGCACAAGCGCCACCTGGAGTTCAGTCATGATCAGTACAGGGAGCTGCAGAAATACGCTGCAGAGGTGGGGATCTTCTTCACGGCCTCCGGGATGGACGAGGTAAGACGGGTTCGAGTTCAGAGGGTTGACTTTCTGATTTGATCTGCTCGGGGATTTAACTGTAGTTCTCGTCTGCGTCCTCTAGATGGCAGTAGAGTTTCTCCACGAGCTCAACGTGCCTTTCTTCAAAGTTGGATCCGGAGACACCAACAACTTTCCTTATCTGGAGAAAACGGCCAAGAAGGGTGAGGCTGTCTGTCACCTGCTGCTGCCTCAGGCTGAGGCTTTGGGTGTGATGGGAGAGAAACGTTGAAAGCAGTTCTGTCTTAGCAATGTATAATGTGCATACAGACAAAACCAAGCTGACCTGAAAACTCACAGAAGAACCATTGTTTGCTGATTTACTAAGACTGCATCTACTAGCTTGTAACGCTTGTTTTATAAAGGGCTACATTTTTAAAGCCAACGTTCCTCAACGGCTGAAAAAGTAAAGTGTAAACAGATGAAATGAATACGTGCTGTTTATTTCTTAATATTTATGAAGCATAAGAAAGTTGTGGGAAATGATTTTGTCTCGACCACTAAGCTCCAACTTCTTTAGTCATCAAAATATCCATAAATTAAACTAATTATAACTGAGTATATATTTTTTTTAACAAGGACACAATATGTTTCTTATCATTCTCATGAAACAATTGATCTATATCGTACACGAGGCAACGCAGAGGAGCTCTTGTTCTTCTTACTTTTAATAGAAATAAAAACAACAATTAGATTTTCTTATTTATATTTAAAGAAAGCAAACACTTTGAAGATTCTGGTATTTCTTATTGCTACATATTTGTATCTTGGTGAAATCAAAGTCCTGGCTCTAAGCAGCATTTAGGAGCCACATGAACCCTTTGAGGATGTTGTCCTGTGGTTTGCGTCAGGCCGTCCCATGGTGGTGTCCAGTGGGATGCAGTCGATGGAGACGATGCGTCGCGTCTACAAGACGGTGAAGCAGCACAACCAGAACTTTGCCATCCTGCAGTGCACCAGCGCGTATCCTCTGGAGGCTGAAGATGTCAACCTCAGAGTCATCACGGTGAATGAATATATATTCATATGAATATTTTCCATATGTGTCCACTTGTAAAATTTGGGTGGGGAGATGTAGATGATCCATCCATCCATCCATCCATTTTCTTCCGCTTATCCGGGGTCGGGTCGCGGGGGCAGCAGCTTCAGAAGGGAGGCCCAGACTTCCCTCTCCCCAGCCACTTCTTCCAGCTCCTCCGGGGGAACCCCAAGGCGTTCCCAGGCCAGCCGAGAGACATAGTCCCTCTAGCGTGTCCTGGGTCTTCCTCGGGGCCTCCTCCCGGTGGGACGTGCCCGGAACACCTCACCAGGGAGGCGTTCAGGAGGCATCCTGACAAGATGCCCGAGCCTCAACTGGCTCCTCTCGACGTGGAGGAGCAGCGGCTCTACTTTGAGTCCCTCCCGGATGACCGAGCTTCTCTCTCTAAGGGAGAGCCCGGCCACCCTGCGGAGGAAACCCATTTCGGCCGCTTGTATCCGTGATCTCGTTCTTTCGGTCATGACCCAAAGCTCATGACGATGTAGATGATGTGAAACAAAAATGTTATATTGTAAAAATATTGCTTATTTTTTTCCTTGGGAAGGAAAAAAATGCTGCACGCGGAGCTGCGTTACAACCACAGACTTCAGTGTGTTTGTAGTTAGTTTAGTCAGAGTTTGTGTGAAGTAACACAAAGTTGTGCATAATTGTTAAGTAGAAGGTAGATGATACTTTGGTTCTAAATTATTAGTTTTTACTAAAAACAAAAAAAAATATGAAAAGTGTTGCATAAAATCCATATCATAGGCCTTTTTTGTTAGTTTATCATGTAAAAAGTCAGTGAAATGGATGAAAGTTTGCAACCAGGAAAAAAAAGACCTAAAATGTTTTACATATGGATTCTTTTGCGAGAAGCTGTATAGGAGAGTCTGAAATAAAGCAACAGGCATATCAGAAGAAGGAAAGACACAATAAAACGTTATCAACAATGTTTCTGTTCTTCACTATAGGAATACCAGAAGGAATTTCCCGATATTCCCATCGGGTATTCCGGTCACGAGTCTGGGATCAGCATCTCTGTGGCAGCTGTGACTCTGGGAGCAAAGGTCATTGAGCGTCACATAACCTTGGACAAGACGTGGAAGGGCAGCGACCACGAGGCCTCGCTGGTCCCCTCTGAGCTGGCGGAGCTGGTCCGCTCCGTCCGTCTGGTGGAGCGGGCGCTGGGAAGCGGCGTCAAGCAGATGTTGCCCTGCGAGAAGGCGTGCCACGACAAGGTCAGTGCGAGAGGAGACGCTCGAAAGTTTTACAGCGAAGAACGTTTTCATTATCTGTAATAACGTTGCTCCCTGTCGTTACTTGTCCTCCAGCTGGGCAAATCCGTGGTTGCCAAGGTGAAGATCCCCAAGGGAACGGTCCTGACGCTGGACATGCTGGCGGTGAAAGTGGCCGAGCCCATGGGCGTCCCGGCAGAGGACATCTTCCAGCTGGTTGGGAAGACGGTGACGGAGGAGTTGGAGGAGGACGACAGCGTCCTGCCGGAGGTGGTGGACAGCTACGGCAAGAAGGCCAAGTGTTGATCACAGCAGATGGTTGAAACCTGTTTGAAATAAAAAGGCACTTATTTCTTTATGGGTTTTTTTTTATTATTATTATTCTTAATGGGATAATTTGGATGTTCACACAATAAGTATGAGGGTGATTTTACTTCGTAGATAATCAGAAATTTGCCAAATGGTAAGTGGAGTGAAATGGCTTAAATCTTATGATTTAAAAATTTATTTTTCAGAAAGTGGCCTTAACATGAGACGTTTTCTTGCTATTTTCATTTCTGGTCGGTGCCTTCAGAAGCTGCCAACGACCAGGTGGAGCTGTTAGGAAAAACATTCTTTGCACTGAACCTTAACCCTCCACTGCAAGAAGAAAGTCATGTTGGACACTTTGATCATTTCATTCAGACTGCTGAGATCAGAGCCTGTTAGCCCAGCAGGCATCGTTCTGTCCGTGCAGCTTTTTAGGGCGTAACCATTAAATAAACATAGAGCAGATTCTTTTTCTGTTCTTTTTTTTTTACTGTTATTATTTTTCCTTGTGTGTGTGTCTCTGGTACTCCTGTCATAAATATGTCTGAAAGTATAATTTCCCTTTGCCAAAAACTTTAGGCCTGGTGTTTTTGATGCATTTGTGTCTTAATTGTGTCTTAAAGGAAAAAACCTAATAAAATTTTGGCAAAAATCAGTGTTGTTCGTTTCTCATATTTAGTATTTTGCTCATAAATCTGATAATATAAATGCTAAATTCTGATTTTTAGGATGCAGACAAAGCATTTTATTTTTAGCATATGTGCTATAATATATTTAACATACTTAATTGGCTTGTGTGCTACTGTAACATCTGAATTTGCTACCCTGCAGGGCTAAATCTTCCTTTTTTTCCATATTTTGCGAAACCCTTTCAAAATATGTGTAACATTTTCCACATTTTAACACATTTAATATTTAAACTTTAAACGTTGCATTAAAGAATATAATAAACCAACTAAAGATGACAAAAGTATCAAGTCATGCTTAACTTCCAACCACATCACAGCAGTTTGTCATTGTAGAATGAAAGGTATCAGATGTGGTGTAGATTTGTGATATTTTAAATCCCTCTACTGCATAAATTAAACGGTAAATTAATCTTTCTTTAAAACATCTATTTACTAATATGTGACTTATTTTCACTGATTGATAAATCATAGAACAGGAGCTAATTCCTCTGTAAGCATCTTGTTTCTATCTGTAGTAAGAACTCATCACCCAAAGCTTAAGAGTAAAATCACAAGGAGTTTCTAGCTAAATCAAATATTAATTTTTTATTGAATCTCACTGTTATATATTTGAATTCCTAAACGTGACAAGCTGGTAGGGAGATACCCTAAAAAACTTTGTAATAAATGGTGGTTCTACAATATAGACCGGAATACATCTGTACAACATATTTTTCAGATATCCATCCATCCATCCATCCATCCATCCATCCATCCATCGATGGGTTAGGCAGCACCCTAAGAAAGGAGGCCTAGACTTCCCTCTCCTCAGCCAACTCCCAAGGAGACACCTCAACTGGCTTCTCTCGACGTGAAGGACAAGGGACTCTACTTGGAATCACCTTGACCTCAAATTTAGATGCACTGATCCTCATCCCAGCCCCTTCACACTTGGCTGTGAACTGCTCCAGCGAAAGCTCTAGATCATGAAGTGATGAAACTAATAGGGCCACATCATCTGCGCAGAGCAGAGATGCGATCTTGATGCCACCAAAGCTTATTCCTTCAACACTTTGGCTGCATTAGTGACTTAGGGCAATATTTGAGTACTGTCATGTTGGACAGTATGCTGGACAGACTTGCTGAAAACTAGTCCCAACTTACTGCAAGCAATGCAGACCAAGCTCTGACACAGGTCGTACAGGGCCTAACAGCCCCGATCAAAGGGCTTGATACCCCATACTCCCAGAATAACCCCCACAGCTTTCCCAGAGGGACCCAGTTAGACATCTTCTCCAGGGTCCTGCTGAGGGTCCAGTGTTTCAAGGCAAAAACCACACTGCTCTTCCTGAATCAGAGGTTCATCTATCCGGCAGACCCTCTTCTCCAAAATCACTGATAAACCTGACCAGCTACAGAGTGTGACCCCTCTGTAGCTGGAATGCACTCTGTAGTCCGCCTTATTGGAGGACCACCACTAAGAGGTCTGCCGATCCAGAGGAACTGCCCCCGATGTCCAGGCAATACTGCAGAGTCACAGAGGTGCTTGACTTGAAGGCGTTGTTGAAGTCACATGTGTTGTCACTGATCAACCCCTTCATCCTGAGAATTATTTAGGTCATCGCCATCTGTGAGTCGCTTACTTACCGGAGCAACATGTGAGATGAAGCCTATCAGATGAGAGGTCAAATCTCTTTAAGAACCAACAAAGGAAGTCCCTTTGCCTTCTGCTGAGGCATTTTCTAAGACCTGTTTGCAGGGAAGTAGAACAGAGTCAGAGGTTTGTTTTGAGAGCTTGGTCACTGTCTTTCTGTCTGTGATGTTGCACCTAAACATCCTTCAGTTCACAAAATTTGTGCAAAGCAAGAACCTGAGAGAAAAACCAGTGACATTAAAAGTCTGTAGGTTCTTTATAATCAGAGTCATAGTAATATAAGTGGGATGAGCTCATTTAACAGTTAGTTAGCTTTCATGAGAAGAGATAAAGACCCAACTCCGGTTTCCTCCCACAGTCCAAAAACATGACTCTTAAGGTCCCTCTCTTTCCCCATATAAGTTAGCAGCTATTTAAAGCAGAAGCTTTTCTCAGTAAGCTGCTGCTGATCCCAGCTTGTGAAGGAACATCTTTCACTCTGACTTTCTCTTTCTGGGAGTCCAAATAAAACCTCGTCTGGCTCTATTGACTTTTTTTTTAACAGAACTAAACCAGAGTCTGAAAATGGGAAACCCCATGCACAATTACAGAGTCACAGTACGATCCTACCCACCTCTTAAAACGTCAATAATTATGTATTTTGTGCAGAAAACTTAAAGCCACTTGAGTTTGACTACTAGAGTGTTAGTTGACTAAACAAACTGTATATGAGGTAGATAGTTGGGCTCTTGTGAAGGTTTCTTCTGCTTCAGTAACTTGACGTTTGCCTCAGATGCACCTCGACCATAACCAGTATGAGGTTAAGGTCAGCTTGTTTGATTGTGTAACTAGTTTAGCTCGTTCAGAACAGTACATGGTACTTAACATAGCAGATTACAACCTACATTCATCATGGCTGAGGTTAAACTCTACAGTCCCCAACTAAGTGTGTCCTCAGGTCATGTCTTGTTATTTCACAAGTGAAAAATGAACTACAGAGAGAGGAAGGGTAAAAGGGCTTTTGTAGTTTTCCATCGTTGTGAGGTAATCTCCCAGACTCTAGCCAGTAGGAAGGAAACTTAAGAAGTTAGAAGTTAGAGAAATTTGTTGGAGAAAACTAACTAGAGAGTGGTGAGGCTTTTCAGCGTTGGATGACATGGACCGATGCTGTTGGCGTTTGTCCGCTGCAGCAAGAAGGCTCAGGGTTTTGAATCGCTCCCACAGGTGGAGTTTGCATTTTCTACTAGTGAATACATGTATTGTGTTCAGGTGGCCTGTCTTACTATGATCATCCAAAATGTTGCCATTTGATGAGTGTTTGCATTCACAGTTATCAGTTTTGCCTGTTTCTGTTGTCCTGATTGGTGAACTGCTCTGGGTGCTCCTCTCACATTGAAGACAGACACTAACATATAATATAATGGATTGGTAAATTATTTGGTTTTCAGGAACACTTGTGCTCAATTTTTAAAACCCTAGTCCATATCTTTCTCAGTCTGTTGATGTCAGAAACCCGTCACAGACCATTGGCTGTGCTAAAGTGATGCGCCATGAAACAAGAGGACTTAATATGGAAACCTGGTTTTCCAAGTTCTTAAAATTGTTCACTAGTTTGTAAATAGTATTTACAAAGGTCACATTCCTAATAGTTTACAGTCATTATTTGTTCAAGACAATGACTAGAATGAAGTCAAGAGTTTCCAGTGACAAACCTAAGAGTGATTCAAATATTTTGACTCTCTTCTGGGTTTAGGCCTTAGTGGGAGTTTGTTGATGCTTCCTGGCAGTCAAACCAGGGATCCTGGTGCTTTGACCTGCCTCCCTCTGCCAAACAAAGGCCCCCTACAAGTTGCTCCAACAACTTGAGAAGAAGAAAAGTTGAGGCTTTGTGCCACACAAGCTGGATGTCACCAGCAGTTGGGGCTGCCACAATCCAGTTCTCTATTGCTTTTGGTCAACTCAATGCTCTGTTTATTGGCACCTTTGGTAAAGATATGTGAATAGAGCTATCTGTCATTTTGGGTTTCAAAGAGAATTTCTTTTGCTTATTGTTATATCAAGTCAGTGGGAGTTGGACACGCCTCATGTAAGCACAGTTCACAACGATTGCCATATTTGCTTGTAGCTGGTCAATGATATTGCAGTTGGTATCTGATTGATTTGTAGTCTTACACTAAAGGGCCACTTTTCTTTTAAAGAATCTGCATTAAGTTAGGCTTCTTCAGCATCTTAAACACGATTTGGTGATTCTGTTCTGTCTTTGAAACAGTGCAACCAGTCTTTACCTTCATCAGGTTCATAAGGATTAATTGAAGTTAGTTGTCCAATCCACATGTGTTTTGTGGATCTGGAAAAGGCTTGTGACCTGAGGGCCTGGGAGAGAAGCATGTCTGCTTGGGAAACCCGAGTCTCGTCTTTGCCTTTTTGCCAATGATATGATTCTTTGGCATCTTTCAGCTCCCATAAGTCCTGGGTAATGTTTCCTAACCAGAAGATGGTGGCGCAGGAAATTGATTGACAGTCTACTTCACAGCCTCATCTGGGTTTTAATCTTGTGAGAATTTAAAAAAAGTCAATGCAAAAATATTGATACTTGATAAAAAGCCAACTCTTCTGAAACAGCAACAACACTTTAAGCAGTTGGTGAAGAAGAAATTAATGAAGTCCTGTGCTGGACTGGAGGCCTGCCCACAGTGGTTCTCGCCTCTCACCCAGTGACAACAGCCACCGGCTGCCCTCCGACCCTGAAAGGATGGATGGATCTGGACAATAACTGAAGCTCATAAAAATATTTCTGACAATAGGGAAAAAAATTCACTATTTACTGAGGTGCTGCATGTAAATTATATTTTTAATTAGGTTATAATCACATGGGAGTTTAAAATAATTTGCTGGTCAGATCAGCAAATTATTGTGTGTCAGAACTGTTGTGCAACACGTCATGTTGGATTGTCTGCAGGGAGCAGGTGTTGTATTCAGAGCCAATTACAGACCAGAAGGATATAAGGGACAGGGGAAGGGTGATGTCACTCCCAGAAGCTTGATATTTATAGCCAACATGTAGCACAAGCACGGTTCTGTCTGAACGAACATAAGCAAGGCTAAATTTTGATTTGCTTAAGAAAGAAATGTTTGGCTTTTGAAGTTCAAGCTCTCCAGACCTGTGTCATGTTTCTCAAAAGGTGTTTGGTGTAGTTTCCTTGTTTTACTTGCACCATGTCTTACTAAGATGACATGTCACAGTTCCAAAAAGAATCAAAGCGTGTTCAGCAAGACCAGTTGCTTCTCTTAGATCAGGGATAAAGAGGAGACTGATGGTGGATGCAGTCAAAGAGGAGGAACGCTGAAGGAGGGTGTGTCTTGCTCTGAGCCGCTGTCTTTGGAGCTCCACCTCTGCTCGCAGATGAAAATCCACCATGGATTAAGTGTTGGGACCTTTAGTTTGAGCACTTGACATTTGGGGTTGATCTGCTTTGGGAGTCAATTTACAAGAATATCATTAAAAATAACAAAAAAAAAAACACACACACACTGGATTTGACTGAGCAGCACCTGCTGGAGTCCTTCCTGCAGACCGGGGACGATCCGAGAGTGGTAGGTGAAATGCGTTATTTTCTTAATTTGCAATGCTTCAAATGGTTCATTTGTTGATTTAACAAACGGTTGCTCCTGCATTAAAGTTACGTTATGAGAAGACTCTAAAACCTTTTTAAAAAATTCATCTACTGTTACTAAAAAAAATAATTGCACTGCAGCTTGAAATTGTGTAGAACGTTAATCATCCCAGATAAAGTTTAGAGTTTTCCAAATGTCGGTCCTGAAGAACTTCAAAACAATACACGAATGAGCTTTAGCTCTTCTTATTCTTGCACGCAGTTAATTTTATTGATGTCTGCTCTTTGACTTTGTGCATCAGCACCAGTGAGCACAGCCTCAGGCTTATCTAAGTATATCTTCTCAGGGATTAAACTGTGTCTTAATGAGCTTTAACTAATGTGCAATCTACAGTTAAAGGACAGCTCTCCAGTGAAGGTTCTCAATGCAAGAAAGCTTTGTCACTTTACAAGAATAGTTGCTAATAACACGTGCAGTTTGTAACATTCTGAAATTTGCACGATTTAGGTTTGTTCGTATGATTTCCTTTGGTGCTCCATGACCAAGGCTGCAGAAGTAACCACCCTTCTGCTGGGTGAATCTATGAGCTGCATCTCTTATGAGGCCTCCACACCCGAAACAATAACAGTGGCTGTGTTAAAGTTAGTAATGCCTCCACAAGGGTCAGAGGCTCCATGAAAAGAGATCCATGCCAAGACGCTGCCATGTTTGCTAGACGTTTTATGATTGTATTTTAAAATTAAGATGATAATGATGCAAGGGCCTCTCTAGCTTTAAGTTTGGGAGCGTTGTGTTGACTTTTCTGGAGACGGAGCCATTTGCTACTGCCCCCGTTACACAACATCTATGGTGAAATTCTTTAAAATTTCACCAGATGTTGATGTTGTCTCTTTATGTGTAAGACAACATCAGCAGCAGTTTGTTTCTCCCCTCAGCTAGAAGACAGAGTAGATCCTCTAAGCTCCAACAACCAGCCAGTAACGCTGTTAACTGCATTATTTTTATTTTATAAGAGTATATTTAACTATAGAGAGATGTGCAGATCTTCCACTTAGATTTTGCTTTTAAAACAGCAATTGTGGCAATTGTTTTCTGCTGATGTGTTCATTAATCACAGCTAACCATTAAATGACAGAACAGTTTACTGAAAGCTGAAGGGAAGCAAATTTTTATACTTGTTGGCATCATCTCATTTGGGAACCAATCACATCACAGCAATGTTTAGATTTTATTAGAAATCGCACAGATTATGCAATTTAATGGCAGATATAATCTTCGCTGTTCAGCTGCAACAACTTACACTGATGCATTTAGCAAATCAGTGGAAATTTTGAGCTGCAAATTGCACTGAAATGAGAGCTCAATGTCAAACTGCTGATGACCAGGCGAGTGAAAGCAAAGGCAGATCAGTCAGCGATCAGTCCTGCAAAGAGATGCAGAAGAAAATGAAAAGAAAACATGCATTTTATTCATATTTACCGATTCGTTTGATGTTTCCTCAGAGTCATTTTTAGATATTATTCCCCTTAGCACATGTTATGTTATGTGATTCCATCAATCAGTGTCATTGCTTTGAAGTTGTTTTGTAAATCTTTTTTGAACTTGTGTTTTAGTTTGTTTCACTTTTGTGTAACCTGATTGTTGTGTGTTGCAAATTTCTGCCCAGATCCAACTTAAGAATGAGATCTAGATCTCAACGGGGTTTTTACCTGGTTACATAAAGGAAATAAAAAGTAATAATGATAAATGTCTTTGCTTTGCAGGTAGTAATATGAGGAAGCCTTTGAACGTGCTTGATCCCGGAATAAGACCAGAGGACCTCCAGGGTGTTTAGACCGGGGAGCAGCATGCAAACCAACCGGTGAACCGCTGCTGCCTGCCGAACCCCCACCCTCGACCTTAGGGACCAGCATCAGCACCACCAGTCCAGCTTTTACTTTTCTTTTGGTGACAGGAATTCCAGACACCCCAGCTCTGTCTGCCAGCCTGCACCATGGATTTCATGCTACCCATAAGAAGTCAAGAGATGATAGCTTTCTCCTGCTCCGATCCTTTCCTGGATCCCCACGGCGTCAACACCCGGTTCCACCACCAGGTCGTCAAGAGAAAGCTGCGGCCCGGACGGATTCTCGGCTTCGTCGTCAGCCTGGTGGCAGTCTGCACAGTTTGTTCACTGAGTGCCTTGTCGTTGGCCACAGCCGTGGCCACTGAGCCGAGAGAATCAGTTGCCGAGTTCCCAGCCGACGCAGCAGTGCCCCAAAGAACTCTTCTGCAGCGCCAGAACATGTTGGCCGCACCGGAGGACACGCCGGTGGCCATGAAGTCTTCTTCCCACCTGGATATGAACCAAGGAGACTACCCAACAGACTACTTCAGCGTGGAGGACAGGCGCCAGGGCTACGTGGTTCTTCACATGTTTGGAATGTTGTACATGTTCATAGCCTTAGCCATCGTTTGCGATGAGTTCTTTGTCCCCGCACTCACCGTCATAACAGAGAAGCTGGAGATCTCGGACGACGTGGCCGGGGCCACCTTCATGGCGGCGGGCGGCTCGGCCCCAGAGCTCTTCACCTCCGTCATAGGAGTCTTCGTGTCCCACAGCAACGTGGGCATTGGCACCATCGTGGGCTCAGCCGTGTTCAACATCCTGTTTGTGATCGGAATGTGCGCCCTTTTCTCCAAGGAGGTGCTCAACCTCACCTGGTGGCCTCTGTTCAGAGACGTCTCGTTTTACATCATCGGGCTGCTCCTGCTCATCTACTTTTTCCTGGATAACCAAATCACGGTGTCGGAAAGTATCAGTCTGTTGATGTGCTACACCTGCTACGTGACGTTCATGAAGTACAATTCTCAGGTAGAGAACCTCATCAAAACCAGGTTGGGGAGCAACCAGGTGGACGAGCTGGAAGCCGCTCCAAAGGTGAGCCTCATCCATCCATCCATCCATCCATCCATCCATTCCATCCATCCATCCATCCAGGGGTGTCACCAGGCCTGTTTTAATGTGGCCAAAGCTTCCCTAAAATATTCTTAAATTGCTCTAAATAATTTGGTGGGTTTTGTTGTTTTTAACAAAAAAAAAAGAAACTACCGACATATTCAATATAATGCGTCCAGGATCACTAATCACATTTTTAACTCAAATATGGTCACTAATTTGACAGTTTCCCTTTACTTTGTGTTGTAATAATCTGGGTAGTCAAAATAAAATATGGCAAGAATTGTTCAGAAGGTAATGCAAGCAGGAACGTTTGCACAAATGTCCTTCAAAGAGTACTTAACAGTTTTTAGGTGTAGAGTCACAGAAAATTATGATTATGATTATTTTTATTATGATTATTTTTTGCTACAAATTTTTTTTCTTCAAAATAGCGATTAACTGTAAATGCTCATATTTTGTATTACAAATTGTTTGTATTACCCTAAACACTATTTTAAAAGTGGAAAAGCAACGTTGCCCGCTACGTTTCTCACATCCTATTCATCTCCTGAGGGCCAGGGCCCTCTTTGTCTCTAAACCTAGTGACACCCCTGCATCCATCCATTCATACATCCATCTATCAAATTCCTTCAAAAATACATCTGATTAGCAATTTTATTCTTCTTACATTACATTTCTTTTTTTATTAACAACGATAATTATGCGTAAATCACACTTTATTTATGTGAAACAGCTGATGTTGACCAAAGGGTCGTATATTCAAACCCAGGAACTAAATGAAACATGAAAAACAAGACAGTTATTAGATTAATATGATTCACATATCCTATTAAGTAGGACCACGGTGAAACCCCAACATGTCAGAATTGCATCATTTCTGTTCTTGAAATCTAAGAGAAAATGAGCAAAGGACTAGAATCTGTTTGTATTGATATTTTATTTAGAATCTGTGTGGCTGTAAATAGGCATAACAGAACAGAGCTGTGACTTTTTCATGCTGACTAAGCCTGTACATCTAGACCTCCTCTTTGGTCTCTTCTTTTTTCTGACCTTGTTCAGACCAGAGTCCAATAAGGCTCTTAAGCAAAGGAGTGATGTAACAGTTCTGGGCCAATGTCTTCAAGTAAATCAGATTAAGATTCTGGGAACTTTTGGACTGGAATACAAACTGTGCAAAGTAAAAGAGAACATGGTGTATATATTTATAAATATAAAAGAAACACGATCATCTGCATTACTTTGTCAGTGGAGTCGCAAAGAAAAACGGATTTGATTTCGAGTATGGAGCCAGCCACCGTCTGTGCTTTTGGCTTTTTATTTTCTGCAACCACTTTATGTTTATAGCTGAACTATGACGACTATTAATTATATCATATGAAGATTCTGGGACAATATTTTCAACAACAACAACAACAAAAACTGATTAGGAACAACCCTCGCAGTGTTTGAAGCATTAGTTGACGGGAGTTGCTTTTGTAACGTCCTGCAACAAATACCTGCGCTGCTCTGCTTACGCCAACCTTTACATAAAATGGCAACAACTAAGGAAGAGTAGTTTAGATTATGTTTTAAAAGAATGATGTTTAATGTATTAATTATTCATTATTAACAAAATAAATGGTAAACATTAGCTTTTAAAGCGGAAGCACTAGCGAGTTTTAAAATGAGACTTTTTAGCCTCTTGTAGTGGCTAGCTGTGCAACTGCAAAGTTTTGTGCACAAAGGAACAACGAGAGGAAATGATTTTTGTTTTTATGTAAAATGAACAATAAGTAATTTACATACAGTATATGTTTAAAGAAAGAAAATCAATATTCTACCCGTGTATAATCCAACTTTGCAGCTTTAGCTCATGACAGTTTAGATTACTTTCTAAATTCCAGCATGAGCTAGCTGTGCCGCACTGCTAATCTTGTTTTATGTAAACAGAATCACAAGAGAAGATTCAGTTTAGGCATTGTTTGATATGAAAATTTATAATTTATGTGTACATCTTAAGAAAAAGAAATGTAAACATGTTTCTTTTAAAAACAATTATTTTCCAACTTCGTGTAATATTTAGCTGCGCTGCTGTTCTAAAAGTAGCTTATACATAAACAGGAATCATTTGTATTTGGTTTCAGAGTTACTATTTTGATATATGTCCTCCTGTTTTACACAGCTAAAGCAATGAAAAATAAATAGTTTTTGTTATTTTTGTTGACATTGTGTGAATTTTCATATTTTATTTGCTCCATCTCCAGTTTCAGTCCCCGGTGATGAAACTAAGGAGCTCTCACTGACACACTCAGAATTGGAAAAATATGCTCACTTTGGCTTTCCATTAATTGAGTTTTATGTCAAAAACATGAGCAAACATGAGGATTATTTTTACATGTGTCACGTAAATATCTTTTTGTGTTTTAAATCTCCCAAAGCTATGTTTTTTTTAGAAAAGAAAAAAAAGAGGCCACATTTTGGGGGTTTTACCCAATAAGTTACATTGAAGGCCATAGCAGAATATTCTAAAAATATTCACACTAGTTGCTGAGAAATGTATGATTTACCACAACTTGTTAAATTCAGGAGTTAAGCC
This sequence comes from Poecilia picta, assembly GCA_033032245.1. Classification (NCBI taxonomy): domain Eukaryota; kingdom Metazoa; phylum Chordata; class Actinopteri; order Cyprinodontiformes; family Poeciliidae; genus Poecilia; species Poecilia picta. The sequence goes on along the minus strand of CM065353.1, from coordinate 25,563,702 downwards.
TTGTTATGTTCATAAAGTTATTCTGTCTTAACTTTCTGGATCTGGGTGAGATATTCAGGCTGCACATCCGGAAAGAAAAATCCTGTGAAATAAAGTTCACAAGGTCATCGACTGGCAGCTGACCCCTCCTGGAAAACAAAATGTCTTCAAGCCCCCTGCTGAAGACGATGCAGATCTGTCAGAGCACAGAAACTGTTGGGGGTTTTTTTCAGCTGCCACTGGCACATTAAACAAACACTAAAGATATAAAATACCTCACACTTTTCTCCTGTCACTTTATTATAACACTAATTTAGGTTTTTGTAGTCAGTGTGTTTGTTGATTTGTCGGTGTTGTCTGATGAAGAGTTTATTTTTTTCCCAATTTTACTATATTTCATTGTGTAACTGCATTATACATTATTATTGTGATATACTGTAACATTCGCAAAAAAAAACAAACTAAAACATTTAAATATTGCATGAAAATTTCAAAACTTCCACATTTATCTGTTTTCTGGATGCTGTGAAATAAGACGAATTCCTACAGAAAACTGGGAGGTTTGCAGCTGTGAGTGTTAATCAAGAATGGAGCAAATTACAGTATTTAGTTTTATAAAGTCTATGATTTACGCAACTTCCTGGGAGAATGTTGCAGACACAAGCACAACTAGTGAATTTATTTTAATTTTTTTATATATATGCCATCATTTTTCAAATATTGCATATGTGAGCTTGTTTGTTTATTTATTTTGGTCATCAAAATCAACCTTATGGTCACATTATCCATATCCAGGTGTGCAGAAAAAGACAAAAATGTAACACTTGGTTTTCCCAGTGTATTGTTGATACAAAACAGACTTAACATAAACAACTTTTGCTACAAAAAGTGACATTTAACAGCCACCAGGCCTGCGATTGAGGTAAAATACGGTAATGTTAATGAACGGCTTAAAGAAAGTAAAATACCACAGGTGGACGGCTGATCTTGGGTCCAGCAGGATCTGTCCGTCCCTCACTACTTTAGGAGATCTGCTTGTGTTCAGACTAAGTAAAATCAGATTTCAGTCTAATAATGCATGAGAACACGTTTGAATTATAAAACGGGAATGCAGTCATTAATGTCAATAAAATCTCTAAATTATTTACGTGATATTGGTCAAATGTCCTTAAAGTGCAACATTATTGAAACATTGAGGCAACAAAGAATAGAACCAGAACATTTTTCGACTTTCTAAATATGTGGTTCAGAGTCTTTTGGGCAGGAAACTCTTTATTTCTGAACTGATAAAATAATAATAACAAAAAAAAGCCTGAGAAAAGTCTGCCTCTCTGACATTTCTGTCCTTCTGGTGATCAGCTGTGTCTCCCGTCAGCAGCTTTTCTCCTCCCGTCCCGGCACTTGATGTCCAGATGCCTTGCCCTCATGTGTCAGTAGCGGCTAAATAATCCCCCAGGTTAATTCTTTCCAATCCCATTAGAGTGACTAATAATAGCCAGATGCTCCCTCGGGGAGAAGGAATCATGAGATCCACTGAGAGAAAATGTCTGCCTGCTGCTTCTGTCCAACTCCAGGCAGCAGAGTGCGTCTCATCTTTTCATCGTCGCCCATGTCTGATGGGGGTTTACTGATGTCAGCTGGGTTTGTTGCTCCAGAAGCAAATGGGAGAGATCTGCTGGTTTGCTGTCTGATGGGGGTAGAGTCAGCAATCCTCTCTGATCCCCTGATCAAGCGCTTACCGGCAGTGACGACAACAGTCAGTCACCGTCCACGTCGTTCAAGAAAACAAGAAATATGAGTTTCAGATAGAGGTGTAGAGTTTGCGTTGTCTTTCAATAAACCCAGTTTGGGTTTAAATCAGAGTTGTTGCATTTACCTGAATACATTTACCTGAGTGACAATTTTCTTTTAAATGTACTTTTAGGAGTATTTTTACTACACTGGGGTTTGATAACTTTTATTAGGAAGTGGTATTACTTGTAACTGAGTAACATTTCTGGATTCTCTACCAACTGAGTGAAATACAAACATGTTTTAATCAAAAAATTAACCACAAGGTTTTTTGTTTGTTTGTTTTTGTTGTTGTTGAAAGAAACTGATTTGCAAAATTGTATCTTTTGCCTGATTTTGTTACTGTTTTGTTACTGATATGGATTATTGTCATTTTCGGCCATGAAGTACCAAAATTTCCACTTAATCTAATATCTTAATCCGTCGATTATGTAATTTTTAACCATTAAATGATTGATCATTTTGACCAGTTACTCAGTGCTTGAGTAAACTTGTCAGCAAATACGTTTTTACTCTTATTTGTGTAATTTATTGGACTTCTACTTTTTACTTTAGTAACAATATGCCGAAGTATTGCTACTCTTTATTGGGACTCTACCAAATCTCTGGGTTTAGTATTTGTAGCCAAGTCCAAAAGGGGCGCGCCTAAAGCTACTGACTTAAGGGGGGATTTTTATTTATTTTTTACTATAAATACTTTTATAAAAATGAATTGGCGGCGGGTGAAGGTAAGTTGTGTCTCAGCTTGGTTGGTGGTTCCTGATGGAGTTCACACGCAGGCTCGAAAATCAGCAATCTAAAAGTGGCGATCCCCGCGGATTAATCCTGGATAAGTCGCACAGCTCGGCAGTCAGGTGGACGGCGAGGAAGAGACGCAGAGAGAGAAAGTAGATCTGATGGCACCTCAGCTGCATGATGGAGATTAGGACTGGGGGCGTGAATCTGCTGACTGTTTTAATATTTTTATATGGAATTTAATCTCGGTGCATGGAGTTTATTGAATTGTGGCAAACATCTCAACATCTTTTAAATATTGCCTAGAAGTAAATTGTTTCTTGTCTTAAACATAATAGTCTTTATGAATTTCATCCAATTGACCAGTTTTCATGTTCAATGATGGATTGTTTCTTTATGTGAATGACCAACACAAAGCCCCACATAATGGTGAAGTTGAAAGGAAATGATAAATGGAGTTGAACTTTTTTTTTTTACTTCTTAAATGCTAGAAAATGAACCACACATTCCTATTCAGCCCCTTTTTCTCTCATACCCTAATGCAATTTATCATAATCGATGTAAAAAAAAAATTCGTCCACCTGTGTTAAATGTAAGTATAAATGGAGCAGCTCTGTCTTTAGATTTAATCCGCTGTTGTTCGCTTTATAGAAAATGTCTTGATGGGAGAAAGGACATAAATGTTGACTAACCTGGAAGAAAACCTGCTGAAGGCTGCAAAACACTTGAAACTGATCCAAGGTTCGTCTTCCAGCTGGAAAAAACAAAATAAAAATATTCATGTGTCTACACGGCTGAGTTTGAGACCAGTCACTGAGTGGAAAGACTTTAAAGTTCTATTGCTTTGTTGCTTGTTCAGTCGACGGGGAGTAGCCGCTCCAGTTCGGTCCTGAAAATAGGAAGACTAGGTTATTGGTGCAGGTCAGTACGATCCGTCATCCCAGCCCAGAATCTGACATCATTTCCTGCACTTTTACTGTTTGGAGCGGAATAGATGTGATTCTCTGAACAGGATCACATCTGTTCAGAGCTGAGCTGTTTTGTCAAGAAGGATGTTTGTATTTTACTTTGATTTGTGATGAAAAATGGGAACAAATCCAGAATTTAGACGCAAAGAACTGTGGCCTTAAAAAAAATTAAAAAATAAACTAAATGTCAAATAATCCAATTGCTCCTTTAAAGTTTAGCTACTATCTTATTCATATTGTTTATGTGAATTTCTGGCTCCTCTTTGTATTTATAAAAGACAAACATGAATATAGGCCTATTATTATTATTATTATTATTATTATTATTATTATTATTATTATTATTATATTATTATTATGTTTGAGCAGCTGCGCAAACATAACATTAAATTGTTTCACAAGGCCTGTAAAGGCCTTCAGGACGGTTCTCACTAAACGTATCTCCTTTCTGCTAATGGATTTGGATATTTTTCTTTTATTATTAATTAGCATTGCATATTAGCAGCTACTGTAGATCTTTGGAGAACCAGTCAGCACATTTTTATGATGCCAACTCTTTGTAAATCTGACCAGATTTATTTTACTTCTCATAATATCTGATTTTATTTATCATTCCTCCTTCAATGATCAAAAATAAGGTTTCAGACAACATTCTTGATATCAGAATGATGTCATACCCAAGCAGAAAAGTTGTTGAATTTGTAAATGGGACCTCCTCATTTATCAGCATGGTAATACAAGACAATTTGTAATTTAGCCTTTGCAGCACACATCAAAAAACAAAACTTTATCTCAGTTTTAGTGTAGGATGTAGATCTGCTAGAAGCAGCTCGGCAGAGCAGCTCCAGCATTTTACAGCAGTTGTCTCTTTTTTATGTGCATGGCAGCCATATTGGATTTTGATGTTTGGTTTGGTGGGAGAAAATCTTAAGGGATGTAACATGAGTGAGTCTGGTGAGACAAGCAAACAGCTGCACTCTTGAGTCTAACATTAGATGTTGAAATCTTCACTGTTGAAAGAATTTTCTGAATTCATTTTTCCTGAACTGACGTTTGTTGTTAGTTTTCTAAATCATATCAAAGCAAATACCAAGAGATGATTTATTGACGTAATGGTGCAGGATAATTATTCTGTCATGTTCATCAAGAACATCCCAACTTTATAAACTTGTATTTTGAACAGGAAGAGATGAATGTGACGTTCGTTTCCTTCTACACTTAAACGAACCGTCGACTTAAACCCATAATAGTTATTGAATAAGTACATGTATAGTAAAAATGGAGATATATTTTTCCTGACTCATGAATCGAGGATGTTAGTCTTATTGGAAATGTGAAACAACATCTTTGTTCTGAATGGAGCGGCCCTGCTTTATTTGTGCTGTGGCTCAATTAAGCTTTTATTTTATTTTTATTTATTTATTAACGGTTATGTCAGTCTACAGAAATAGCCAAAATGTTATTTTCAAAAGAGTTTGAGTTTCCAGGTTAAATAAATAATATTTTTTTCCACTGTCAGCTTTAGTGCAGTTAACATAAATCTTTCACTAAATGTTGTCCAGGTCTGCGTATTCTGTCTTGATAGGGCGAGCAATATGAGACTAATGCATCAGATTTTTTAATATTATACTTCCATAATTTTAGCAACATGGAACTTTGTATTGTTTTTGTTGAATATATTTCCCAGGAATTCATTCGATATTAAATGTAGCACAGATTTCTTAAAAATGTCAGCATTTTGTTCACTTTAGGTTAAAAACACAGGAATCAAATTTCTTGGTTTAAAAAGGGGAGCAACATGCTCTGTCTTTCTCTGTGGAGGTCTGACTTTAAACAATGTTACAGCTTACCAATATATTATCAGATTAAGAATCAGTGAAGACCTTCACAACACTGACCCTCATGTTTTCCAGGGCCAACCCAAACATGTGCAGGGCCCTGGGCATCGTTTGATCTACGGGCCCCTTCAAGCCTATTGGCTACAACTCACCACCACAGTGTCTTTGATTTGTTTTGGTTTTGTTTTGTTTATTGATCAGCTGTGATATTTGATTGTTTTAAAATCAAATATTGAGTCAACAGAAAAAAGGCACTACAAATATTTTAAAATGTGGTTCTACAAGGAGTTAATATATTGTCTGCTGTAAAAATAACATAAAAAAATTTGCACTTTTTTATTAGTAATGAAGAGACTAAGTTTTCAGGAGGCTAAAATTAGAGTTGAATTCATATTCTATCATCTTAAACTAACTCAGTTTTATGAGCTTTTAATCTTTCATAACAAGCATATTTTCAACCTTTCTTTTAAATTTTATGCCAAGTGGCAATTCTTTTTCTTTACCAGCACATATCTTCTGACTGGATGTAATACTGATGCCTCGGACTGACCCAGCCAGATTCTTGATTCAAATCTGATAGATAATCTGTGGAGGGAGATAAGGATTAGGGTGATGGTAAAGAGGCCTTCCTACTTCAACACCTACAGCTCGTCTCCAAACACAAATATCCAAAATACCATCAGAAACAGGCAGAAAAGGCACTTTGTTTACATTATTTTATCTTTTGAAATATTTCATTAAAGCTGGTAACATGATTCATTTTGTCTTTAACATCCTTCATCTGAAGTTTATTTATTGTTTGTGCTGAAGGTCCGAAATGCAGTAACTACCGAGAAACAAAGTATCTACAGGGTCTACGATATCTGCAATGAAATAAATTAAACATGATGATGTTACATTGGTATTTTCATTTTGTTGTTATTATCAACAGTTTCCATTTTTATCTAGAGTTGTGAAGAGAGGGTGAAGTCTTGATTTTTTTATTCCAACAAACATCTGTGCTTTGTTAAAGTCTTTTCTGCTGCAAATGTTGGACTCTCTGTTGCTTCCTGATTGGTGATTTCTTTTCCCTTTGTGTTTTTACAATAAAACTCAGTTACAACAACAACAACAGAAAATATACCAATAAATGAAAAACTGTGTTGTAAGCCGACAGAGTTATGCAACTCAATCCATAACCTGCTATTTAACCTTTCATCCCTAAAATTATCAGATTGACTTTAAATGTAGAAATTGTTTCAGGTAATTTTTTGCCACCTAAGTTCACTTATGGTGTATAAAAAAATTAGAATCTAAAATCTGATGTTTTAGCATCCACGTCTCATGTATCACGTAAATGATCTATATTTTACTTATTTACTTCCTCAGTGGGTAACAACAGGACCTTAATTCACAAAATAGTCTTCAAACTCCAGATGGTGTGTTTCCTAGTAATCCTCTGTAAACTTAATCAGTTAGATTTATGAATTATTTAAATGTATTCATTTGTTTTTTTCCCCCCTCTTTTTTATCCTGAAGGCAAATTCATCAGGAGACGACGAGAACAAGTTGACAGTGAGTTTTTCTGAAGTGTTTTTAAAGGAAAAAAACTTTTCATTTGTATCAAAGTTACATAGTGGTTGGTGGTTTTTTGTTCTATAAATAATATTAAAGTATGCACCTTAGTGATATCCTGTGTCTTGTGGTTTCATCTTGATCTCACAGGCCAAACCCCGGCTGCAGAGGGAAGGCAGCTGTGCATCTCTGCACAACTCCCTGATGAGGAACAGCATCTTCCAGCTCATGATACACACACTCGACCCCCTCAGTAACGAAGGTGCGACTCAGAGAGAAAACACAGACATTATGCCTAACTTGCTGCACCTGATCTGTGCGTTAGGGCACAGATCTGTGTCCTAACGCACAGATCTGCGTTAGGACACAGATCTGTGCGTTAGGACACAGATCTGTGTCCTAACGCTCACAGATCTGTGGTTTGTTGCAGGACGGTTTAGGGAGAAGGCTTCTATCCTCCACAAAATGGCCAAACAGAAGTGTAAAGAAGAAGGTAACACCGCCAACGGTGTAGGTGAGGAACGACAACAAAAATCATACACCAGCTGACTCATTGCTTTGTCCAGACTCACGTTGCTGGCAAAAAATGATTTAGGATGACGTAGAGGTCTCTCTTTTCTCTGCATTTTCGACAAGCTCTCACTATTCATCATGTTTTGTTTTGTTTTTGCCCTGAAAGTCGATAAAAACCTCCCAAACAGTTCAAAGGTCGCCGTTGAGGTCACGCCGCCCATGAACGGAGTTGCAGGAGGAGATCAGGTACGATTTTTCTGTCCACAACCTTCAGTTCACGACATTCTTGACTCAAAAATAGACAAAATCCCTGCAAAAGAAATCAACATATTCCTGCTAATAAGCTACAACTTAAAATAGTTTGCAATTGCAGGTTCAACCGCACTGAAATGCTGTTGTTCAGCGATATTAAGTGTCAAATATTTAACCTGTCTTCAGGAGGGCGAGGAAGAGGAGGATGAGGACCAGCCTCTGAGCCTGGCCTGGCCCGACACCCCGAGGAAACAGATCACCTACCTGCTCATCCTGCCCATCGTCTTCCCCCTGTGGCTCACGCTGCCCGACGTCAGGAGAGAGGTGAGGGAGACAAGGATCTGGTTGAAATGATAACATACTGTCCTGACATTATCCTCAATGCAAATTAAGCTTGCCTGCCAAAATTCTTATTCGTTCAGGGGTTTGTGATAAATAAATTACAAAAGAACAATAAAAAAAGGTCAAATGTTATGTCCAGATTCCACATTTGCAAATCAAGTGTGGAGTCAGTGGCTGCTGCTGCTGCTGGGTGTGAGATGGAGTATCGAATTTGTCTGGACCGAATCAGGAGAAATGTCCAAAACCACCAGAGAAGAAGAGATTGTTGCACAAAACAAAGAAGAAAATACGTAAAAAAAACACAATAAAAACAAAAAAATGCTAAATGTATCTAAAGATACAGCTAGAAGCTATCGAATGCATTTTTTTGTGGTTTTGGCTGTAAATGTTTTTTTATTTACATTTTATTTATTGTTTTTGGTTGTTGTGTTTTGTTTAGGATATTTGAAATATAATCCAGTTCAAGTAATAAGTATTCCTTCCAAAACTAAAGTTTATTGGTCTGTGAGAAGGTAAACTTGTATTATTAAACTGTTATTGATATATTACTTGAAGATGGTCTCAAAACAGCATCATTGTTTATCTCAACAATGATCGTTGTGGTGACAGGCCTGATGCTAACTTGTGCTTGTGCAATAAATGACACAATTTTCTTGAGGATTATTCAAGCGTCTTGTCATTATGACAATAAAAGTGGACTTTGTTGTCACCGGAAACACGTAACAGTGGAATATTTTAATTTCCATTTTCCAGTGTTGTATGACTAAGCTCTGATCTTGAACATGATGTTCAGGTGGTTTGAGAAAATGTTTACTGTTGTAGCGATTTAAATTAATCCATTCATCCATTCATAAAATAAGCACATGATGGTTATGGCACATATACATAAGTCAACATTTGCATCATTTATATTTGGTTGTTGGTTAAAAAATGCTTTGTTTTAGCTTTTATTTTTCAAATACTCTACAGGTCTCTGTCACCATCAATTCAAAGTGTCTCAAGTGAGGCTGTTACAGTGTCTGAAGCTTGAATATTTGATGAAGATGTTTAGTTGATGTTTTGTTTTTTCCCCAGACGTCTGAAAGGTTCTTTCCAGTCACGTTCATCGGCTCCATCTGTTGGATCGCGTTCTTCTCCTACCTGATGGTGTGGTGGGCTCACCAGGTACCTGACAAACATCAGACTTCATTCATTTCACACATATGTCACATTATGTCTCCACTCTGACTTCTTACAATTTGGATAAGTGCAATTATCAGGACTGCAACAACTAATCCTAATGAATAACCCCTCTAGATCAGTTTGTGAAACTAAAATTTGATGCACAGATAGAAAGACAGAACTGAATATTGGGTCTTCTGAAAGTATTTACTATTGAAAACGTTGAAAGGTTTGGCATTTATGATATTAGAAGTGCAGTACTTGTGTATTGTATCAGTTTGTTACACTTGCATGAAGCTGAGGAGTCTGAATGAAGCAAAACATTCTGCAAAAACGTCTCAGTTATTGAGCGCATGCAGGTGGTTTATTGGTTTAAAATGTTAAAACAGCTTCTGAACCTGAAATAAAGATGTTCAAAAATTAATTCTGTCTTTTCAGGAGCTGTTAGACATCTGAGGAACTGTTTGTTTTTATTGAGAGTTTATTTAAATCACCTGGTGGGAGCAGAAAATATCAATATCTATACCAAGCCGGGGTATCAGTACCAGATCGATACTACCACGCAGCAATACTTGATACTTAAGTTTCAGATTAACTCTTGAAATTGTATTTTATTTTAGTTTTATAGTTTCTTAACTTTACCTCAAAAAGATTTTGTTTTGATTTGCTCTCAAGTTACAGTTTTTTGCCATTTGTTTTTACTTTCTCTTGTTAATGTTTGCCTTTTGAATATGATATTAAGATATATAGCAGACATGTACAAACTTTGTCCAAATTCTGTCCTTGGTTTTGAGCAAATAACTCCAAGAAAAAACAAACAGATTGAAGTTTGACAATATGTCAAACTTAAAAAAGTATCGGTATTGATTTTGGTGATCTGGACCCTGTATATACTCGGATAAATCGGATCAATAACAAAATATGCCGTATCGCACACATCTACTGGTTGAGTCCTCTAAACTTTTTAAAATACCACCAGTACAAACTGTCTGAGACAGAAACCTTGAGGAATTAAACTCTTAAATTGTTGCTTTATTTAAGGTTGGGGAGACTTTCTGGATCACAGAGGAAATCATGGGTTTGACCATCCTAGCAGCGGGAACGTCCATCCCCGACCTGATCACCAGTGTGATTGTGGCGCGAAAAGGCCTGGGCGACATGGCCGTGTCCAGCTCCGTGGGCTCCAACATCTTCGACATCACCGTCGGGTAACGTCCCCCAGCCCCTCTCCTCCCTGTTGACCGATAACGTCTCCATAAGACACCTGTGAAAACCTTGAACCACCTCTCTTCTTCTTCCCTCCTCCGGCAGCCTGCCATTCCCGTGGCTCATCTACAACATCATCAACGACTTCAAGCCCGTGGAGGTGAGCAGCAACGGCCTGTTCTGTGCCATCGTCCTCCTCTTCCTCATGCTCCTCTTCGTCATCATTTCCATCGCGGCTTGCAAGTGGAAAATGAGCAAGATTCTGGGCTTCCTCATGTTCCTGCTCTACTTTGTCTTCCTGATCGTCAGCGTCATGTTGGAGGACAAAGTCATCATGTGCCCAGTCACCGTCTAAAGAAATAATAATTGAAAAAAAAGAACATACAGTTGAAATTTGCTCTTTAACAGTGCAATAACAAACTGTCTGTTTTATGTCTCACACTGTACTGTACTGTACACATACACACACACACACACATTTACAAATTTTTGGTGCGGATCAAGGAGGAGTTGAAGGCCCGTTGCTTAGGTCGCCCAATCAGGAGACTCTCTTTGCACCATGTGACTCGACGTCTCAGGAGAACCGTCTGAGAAACGCTGAAACAAAAAACCTGGAGAGGAAACGGAAGCTTGAAGACAGGAGGAACTTTTCTTGTTGAACAAAGGACAAAGACTGAACGTCTCAGAGGGGAGATTCAGAATATAAACTTGACGTGGACACACAAAGAGACATGATGATGATGATGATGTTGTTGAGGAGCTTTGGCTTCCAGATCAAGGGAGCCGTTGTGGAAAGAACGAAACAAAAGAGAAGCCAAGGTAAACTTTTAATTTTGATAGCAGCTTCGTAGGCTTCGAGATGTAAACGGTATGCAACGCTTCAGATTTTACTTTGCAATATGATAGAAAGAAGAATATTTTCAATGACTTGACAGGATTTTCAGACAGCTCGTCTTGTCCACCCCATTCATAAAATGTAAAAAGTTTAATCATAACTGGGTTCTTACATGTGCTAACAAGTATGAAGGTAATTTTCTGTTCTGGCTGCCTTTATGTGCACCGCTTCAGAAAGGGGAACATGTTGATATGCTGATTTTACTGTTTGGAAAGCACTTGGTGGCAAAGATGTTTTTTGTGTGCTGACTGCCCAGGGCGGCATTCTGTTAGGGGGTAGCTGGACCACAAAACTGATTGCACACTGCTGGAGGGTAAAGACACAGAAGTTGGTACTGGAGTCATACTTTTGTAATTTGAGCTAAATTAAATGGAACTTTCACTCTTTTTTTCTCTTAGGAAATTTTTACATCTCTTGTTCAACATACAAAACATTTATCAAACCTGAGCTATGAAACATGTCATCTATTTGTAAAGAAAAAAAAACAACCAAAAGTATGTTGTTTTTTTTTTTGTCATCAGACTGAAACAAGCATGAAAACCTCAATACATCGACTGGCCAAACCTGGACTGAAATGTTTTACTGTGGTCCAAGTAAAATTCTTTAAATTACAGTTTTAATCTCTAAACAAATGGTCACTGGGTGCAGAACGAGGGGCGAAAACTGTCGACAAGTGACAGACAAAAAGATTAGTCCCCTCTGTGGTGTCGTTCTTGTTTAACTTTTTAATACCTTCCTTCAGATTAGGGATTAATAAAATAAAATTAAAAAAAGAAATAAAACGTTTCCTACCAGCAGGTAATGCTAATTTTCTGATGTACAACAGAATGCACGTACTGTAATTTTACTCAAATGCTGGTTTTCTGTAAGACCGTGACTCTTACTGCCATCCAAAAGAGGAAGTAGTGTTCTCGTATGCACTTTGAGTCGGGGAACGTTTCCACAGTCGGCCGGCTTAAAGCCTGGAATCTGGGTTCATGTGTACATGTAGAAAATCTCAGTCTTTTTCATCCTTTTCTCTTTTCTTTTTCAATGTATGCAGAGCAGACGTTTAAAAGCTTTTAAAAAATTTATCAGCAACTACTGCAAATACGTTAACCATGTAATGACGTTCTATAAATGGAAACGATGTTGATGTTCTGCAATAAAATAATCCCTTTCTGTATTTGCATTACCTCTCCTTTATTGGGATTTGTGGATGTGTTTAGCGTCTTCGTGAGGTTTTCTGAAGTGCCAACAAAAGCATGAGAAACTGAACATAACGACACAAAAGCACTTGATTCAGTGAATTGTTCAGCAGCGTTTCCACATCAGGCCTTGAGAAGCAAGAGAATCTGTTTTCTGCTGTTTCTGATATAAATTATTACCAAATCTCCAGTCTAGGCTGTCGCAATAACTAATGTTTCTGGACGATTAATCTTCCCAGAAGTTATTGCGATGAACGACAATGTTGTTTTGACACAATTTGCTTGTAATATACCACAGTCCAGTCACATTAATGTGACCATCTGTCAAAAGCCAGAATAACCACCTTTCGCAGAGCGAACTGCTACGAGACGTGCAGGAAGAGAGTCACTTAGGTCCCTGAAGGTCTTCTCTGGGATGTTGAGCCATGCCGACTCTAATGCCGTGGCCAGCTGCGCTAGATTACGCGGTTGAGGATCCATGGCGCGAACAACTCGATCGAGATGGTCCCACAGATGCTCGATTGGGTTTAAGTCAGGTGAGTTTGCTGGCCAGGGGAGGACGGTAAACTCATCCTGGTGCTCTTCGAACCACGCACGTACACTGGCAGCTGTATGGCACCTCGCATTGTCCTGCTGGAAGATGCCATCATCCTGAGGAAAAACAATGCGCATGTAGGGGTGGACATGGTCCGCAAGGACAGATGCGTACTTGTATTGATCCATCGTGCCTTCCACAATAATCAGTGAACCCAGAGAATGCCAGGAAAACATTCCCCAGACCATAATGCTCCCGCCTCCAGCTTGGACCGTTCCTGCAATGGTTGCAGGGTGGTTCCTTTCAGAGGTTTCACGCCTTATACGCCAACGTCCATCTGTCCGATGGAGCATAAAACGCGATTCATCTGAAAACGCTACCTGTCGCCACTCAGTGGACGTCCAGCTGCTGTACTGGCGTGCAAATTCTAGCCTTCGTCGTCGATGAACACCAGTCAGCATAGGTGCACGAACCAGGCGTCCGCTTCGGAGGCCCAGACGCAGCAATGTTCGCTGAATAGTGGTTTGGGAGACACTTGTGGTAGCCCCTTGGTTCATTTTAGTGGTCAGTTGCTCAACGGTAGCCCGTCTATCTGCCCGAACGCATCTCCGCAACCGTCGTTCGCCTCTGTCATCTATGGCCCGTGGTGCACCACATTTGCCACGTCGTTGATTTTGGACAGTCCCATTTTGCCATGCACGGTACACTTTTACCACGGCGGCACGCGAACAGTTCACAAACTCAGCCGTTTCGGAAATGCTTCCACCCTTGGCCCGAAAGCCAATGATCATGCCCTTTTGGACGTCGGATAAATCGCTTCGTTTCTGCATTACGCCAACGATTGAAATGTTTTCCGAAGCCCACACACACCCTTTATATACGCTCAACTGCACTGTGCTGCCACCTGCCTTCTGTGATTGGTTATTTAACTCTGAAGTGGAAAGTACGTGGTGGTCACATTAATGTGACTGGACTGTGTAATTATAATAATGGCATAATAACACATTCTCAAAGATCTGTAAACTTTAAATTCCAGTGAACATTTAACACTGGAACTCAAAGCCTTTTTAAATATCAGAAATAAATCAACAAAACAACAGAAACAACTAATAAAATTATGTATGCAATATCAGGAAACAAAATTATCCTTCAAAAAAAAAAAGGTTTGATTGAGACCAAAACTCCAGATAAAAAAACTTTTATCAGACAGTTTTTGGTAGAAAAAGAAAAACAATAAATCATGAAATTGGAAATTATTGAATTAGTTTGAACTTTTTATCCCGCGATTAATTGATATATTGATTATTGTGACAGGCCTCCTCTCCACAATTTTTTTTTGTAAGTAATAGGCCAAAAACAAACAAACAAAACAGGTAACCATGGCGATTTGAGTCTAGGAAATGCTGGTCAGTGAATGAATAATTGCATTTCTAAAAGGAGATGTCTTCTTTTTTTGTTTGGTTTATTTTTCTGCAGCATCTTAAACTGATTTATTTTAATGTTTTCTATGTTTTCAGAGGTAAACGGTGGAGAGCGAGCTCAGAACCTTTTTCAGTAATGTACGTTTTGGGTTTTCATTCCTCTGTGCTGGAACAAGGGAAGGACTTTTGGTATGCGCTTGCATTTGTCTTGCTTTTTCATTATTGAATATTTCACCATTAACACCAGAATTGTATTTTTCTTTTAAGGAATAAAAATATAGGACATTTTATATTTATATTTTACCCTAATATTATTTATATTTTCACACACCTTGAAAAAAAAATGCATTTTTTTGATTTTAGGTCAATATTAGTAAAGTTGTGTTTCATATGTAAACTGCGGTACATGAGCTTAATTTAATAAATGTAGTTGTAACCATGGCATCTGGTTCTCATCTAGCTTGCATATGCAGTATAATTTGTGTTTTTTTCCCCATGTTTTTTATTATATTTGGTTTAGATTTTGGAAACTATTCACTGAACGAGTGCATTAAAAATATCCCCAAAATCTGCAGTTTTAATGAATTAAAACGGATCATCTGTTTGAAAATATGGGATCTTATTTATGTACTACTTGAATCCTGCTGTAAAATCGTATTATTTATATCTATGAAAGATGTCATAAATAATAATAATAAAAAAATCTGAAATAACAATTATTTATTTTGGTTTATTGTGTGAAATTGTTTAAAATTCACAGCTGGAACCTGTGAAACCGTTAAGACTGTATTGGTAGCATAATTTTTAAATACACATAGAGAACAAATTAAGCTTCCTCAGGTCTCCAGTCAGATCTGCAGTGTCATCTATCAGTTTTGTGCAGAGCTTTACTTTGACACAAGCTCCTTACAGAGTTATATGTGGCTTGCCGCCATAATCAGTGCGATGGGACAGAGATTAACTGGACGTCTGAGGACAGCCAGAGAACTCACCTGTGCGCCTTTTTGTCCACATGCCTGTTCAGTGACATCTAAGGACGTGTCCTTGTCTTCCCATGGACACAGAGTCTGCGTTACTGTGAAGGTTATTTTTTTACATTTGACAAACATTGCAATTAGCTGTGGATGTCAGGCTTTAAATTGGGCTTTTATGGAAAACTAGCAGTGAGATCAGGTCAGAAGAGGCCAGAGGTTTGCCTTCCAAGAGGAAAATGACCCCTAAGAGCAACAATGCAGCGGTTTCAGTCAAATCCTATTAATGTGTTAGACCAGCTGAGTGAAAGTTTAGACCTAAAGCCAAACGAGAAACAAGACAAGACAATGATGATCATAGACTTGTCGTGACTGAGAATGTTAGTTGTACATAGCCGGTAGAGATGTTCTCTATCCCAACATATTTTTACTAAAGTAAAAGTAAAACGTAACCGTCCAAGAAATTACTCAAGAATGAGTGAAGGCATAAAGGCAACTCAACTACTGAGTGGCAGATAAATCAATCAAACGCGTGAACAATCAGATAAGGCTTCTGCATGTTGATGTTCTTGCTAAATCCTGAATATGCCCAATTTGGGCAAAATAATATCATCTACTTTTAACACAATAATTTCATGTTTTAAACAAAAACGTAATAAAATCATGTTGAATAAACAAGAAATTCAACAACTTAACGTTTATGAAATTGAATCATGTTGAGATAACATGATTCATTCTAGTCAGACTGATCTTGTGCTGGAGGCGACGAGCGAGATCACGGCAGATCACGCAAGATCATGGGAAATTACACGAGATCATGGGAAATCACACGAGATGATATTTTGCATGCCAGGAAAACTCCAGCTGCAGTTTTGAGTATACTAAATATTCCTGCCAGGATTGTGCACATATCCACAGTGTTGCTATGTTTGGTCACGTTTCTATGTAATTGATGTTCTCACATCAGTGGCTAACATGTATTAACATCACATGAAGTGACGGTTAGCTGATAAATAATCAGCGTTTTTCTAACATTTGCACCATTTCCTGCTTTCTCCATGCTTGTCATTGCATCTATAAAAAATATAAATTTGTTTCAAAGGCAAATATGATAAAATCACGTCAAATAAACATAAAATTCAACAACCCAGCGTTAATAAAATGGACAACGTGATTCAATTTAGTCAGACTAATCTCCCGCCGACGAGGGTCTAGCGAGACCAGATGATCACGCGAGATGCTAGCGAGATTACAGAAGATCACGCGAGATGCTGGCGAGATTACAGAAGATCACGCGAGATGCTGGCGAGAATACCGGAGATCACGCGGGATGGAAGCAAAATTACGGAAGATCGCGCGAGATGCTAGCGAGATTACGCGAGGTCTTGTGTCTGGGTAAATTTCCAACGGTTCTTTCAAGAGAAGCGGGAAGACTCCTGGTTTGCGTCTGCTTAATTTGAAAAAGGTAAGATTCAATCTTTTTTTTTCACCCATCTAAATCAAAATAAAAATTCAAATAAAAAGATGGAAATTTAAATAATCAGACTTTTTTTAAAAAAAAGTTTTTTCTATGTTCGGTCACGTTTCTATGTAATTGATGTTCTCAAATCAGTGCATAACATGCTAACACTAGAAAATTCCGCAGAAATTTTAAAGGGCCTGCCAAAGTGTGCCCGTCGGATTTTTAATAAAACGTTCATTACTTATTCCATTCAGTATATGAAACATTGGTATTAAGCAAGAAAATCGTTCTGATGCTTAACATTAGCATCAATGCTAACCTGAGCTAAATTGTAGTCAAAAACCTGTGGAGAGTCAAAAACATGTTGATGAAGCTGTACTTGCACCATTAATTTTGTTAAAATTAACACATAAGGTGAAATTAGCCAAAATGCTAATGTTAGCATGACTGCTATCAGTTCCATGTTTGGAATCAGTAGCGTGTTGTCTGTCATTACTTACTCCATTCATTATATGAAATGTTGCTAATAAGTAAGAAAAGTGTTCTGATGCTCAACATTAGCATCAACGCTAACCTGAGCTAAATAGTAGTCAAAAACCTGTGGAGAGTCAGAAAAATGTTGATTAAGCTCCTACTTGCACCTCTCAACATTGACAAAAAATTCAAGTATAAAACATAACATTCAAAGGCAAAAACAGGATCAATCAACATTTCAGAGTTACTGAATGAAAACTTCCTGTTAGCATAGCGGCTAGCTGGTTACTGCTAGTTCTGATTGACTGTTTCCGGCAGAACAGGGAGGAGATCGATTATTTTTTAGAGATTATCTGTCTCATGTAAAATGTATTTTTTTAGTTAGATGCTGCAGCTTTAAAGAGGTTCGGTCAGAGTCACTAACAGGTGGAGCAGAAGCGGCTCCGTGCCAAATATTAAATGTTACTGCCTGTAGCTAGCAGCGGTTCAAGAGCAGAACCAGCGTCTTACATCACAGATCTAAGATTTAAATAATTTTACAGGTTATTTGATTAGCTTTCTGACCGTCATGCTAATCCGGGTGAGTGTTTGTAGCTGCGCGCTGCTTTACCGCTGTCTGATCCTCCATGTCTTTTTTTACTGCAGTGAGCCTCGATGTAGCCAATCTGCTTCAAGTATTAGCTTCATTGTGTTGATATATTTTGACGAGCTCCGCCGCTGTGAGTCCAGCTGCACATGCAGGTTATTGGCAACAAGAGACAACGATCGCAGCGCACCGCTAATTGACACTGTTAATGATTAACGAGCTTCAGACCGAGACTGAAGCTGCGCACATGTTCTCACTCACGGTACAAAATATTAAAAAAATAAAGACAGTCCATAATAGTTTATTTGTCTAAATCTTTCAGCCTTCATACTAAGGATGTCATTTCACACTGAAAAATTCAGAGAAATAATAATTTTATCTAAACAAAATATCAATAGTCACAGGAAATACTCTCTGCTGTCTCTCAGAGTAATGGCTGCCGCTGGCTGGAACCCGTTACTATGGTAATTAATGCCCCGCAGCTGTGAGGAGACAAAGAGCGGGAAAATCCTCTTCTCCCTAGTTTCTATACTTGGGAGACACCCAGCGCCAGTCTGAAGGACCCTGACAAAAATCCATAAGCCCTAGAAAATTTTTGAAAACATTTTACGGGAGCAGGGATGTGTATCTATGTTCTGACCAAGTTTTAGACCAATAGGGCAATATTTATGCCTGTGAGGGCGAGTTAAACACAGTTTTTTCAGTAAGCCATCAGGAGTCCTGTGTGTGTGTTTCAGACAGAAAGGTTACTGATGCTGTGAGTTCCTCAATCTCCAATTTTTTCGTTTTTATTTCGTTTTTATTAATTTTTGTCGTCATTTTAAGTCAGAATCCCAACAAAAGTAATAGCTCCCTTCCCGGGCACGAGCCGCTCAATTTGATACCACTTTTGTGGGTGGGCACGCAGCGGTACGAGCCGCAATAACGGTGACGGAAGAAAAATATGGAATAACTAGAAAATTCCGCAGAAATTTTGAAGGGCCTGCCAAAGTGTGCCCGTCGGATTGGATGCAGCAATATGATGCTAAAAAAATTTGCATTAATGCTAAAGAAAAATGCAATGTAGTCAATAACCTGCAGGGAGTCAGAAGCATGTTCACTAAGCTGCACTCGTACCATTTAGTATGTTGCATAAGCCAAAATTAGCCAAAATGCTAATAATAGCATGATTGCTATTAGTAGCATGTGGAGCATCACTATCATGTTGTCTGTCATTACTTACTACATTCAGTATATGAAACATTGGTAATAAATAAGAAAAGCATTCTGATGCTCAGCATTAGCATCAACGCTAACCTGAGCTAAATTGTAGTCTAAAAATGCTAATGCTCTGGCTTCCACAAGCCAGTTGTAAAATGTGATTTAGACTGTTAATACTATAGCCGTACCTATGGCAGTGCATAGATTAACACTGTAGAAATGGCTTATTGCAAATCAGTATTACATAAACTGATGGGTTTTAAATGGTAAATAGACTGAACTTATAGCAATTTATTTGACTATTTCTGACAAATCAAATTGCTTCAGGCTAGTCCCACATTCACACACTGATATGCAGCTTAGTAGGCTATTTGAGATTGGGTGCCTTGCCCAGGGGCACAGTAACATGTGCTGGAGAAAGCAGGAGTCTAACCTGTAACCTTCCAATTGAAAGCCACAGTTGCCCATGTTGCTAATGACTGAAGCTTTTGCCAGATCCATCACAACATTACAGTGGCTGATCTGATTCACAGCAACAATCAACAGCTGAACTCATTGTTCAATGAAATTCAGTACCAGACTGACATCTATATAAACTTTGGACATGTCCTCCTGACTCACGGTCTGAAATAAAATAAATAAATAAATAAAGAGGTCATTGTTTTTTTCTTGAAAATTTTCAAGCGTCATACTAAGTATTTTAATTCACATTCAAAAATTCAGAGAAATAATAATTTTATGCAAGCAAAATATGAATAATCACAGGAAATATGTATTCTTCCCACAATGCATTGTGACCTCTGAGCCCGTTTGTGAGAGTACAGCGCTGCTTTCCCGGCTGTCTGATCCTCCATGTCTTTTTTACTGCAGTGAGCCTCGATGTAGCCAATCTGCGTCAAGTATTAGCTTCATTGTGTTGATATATTTTGACGAGCTCCGCCGCTGTGAGTCCAGCTGCACATGCAGGTTATTGGCAACAAGAGACAACGATCGCAGCGCACCGCTAATTGACACTGTTAATGATTAACGAGCTTCAGACCGAGACTGAAGCTGCGCACATGTTCTCACTCACGGTACAAAATATTAAAAAAATAAAGACAGTCTATAATAGTTTATTTGTCTAAATCTTTCAGCCTTCATACTAAGGATGTCATTTCACACTGAAAAATTCAGAGAAATAATAATTTTATCTAAAGAAAATATCAATAGTCACAGGAAATACTCTCTGCTGTCTCTCAGAGTAATGGCTGCCGCTGGCTGGAACCCGTTACTATGGTAATTAATCCCCCGCAGCTGTGAGGAGACAAAGAGCGGGAAAATCCTCTTCTCCCTCGTTTCTATACTTGGGAGACACCCAGCGCCAGTCTGAAGGACCCTGACAAAAATCCATAAGCCCTAGGAAATTTTTGAAAACATTTTACGGGAGCAGGGATGTGTATCTATGTTATGACCAAGTTTTAGACCAATAGGGCAATATTTATGCCTGTGAGGGCGAGTTAAACACAGTTTTTCAGTAAGCCATCAGGAGTCCTGTGTGTGTGTTTCAGACAGAAAGGTTACTGATGCTGCGAGTTCCTCAATCTCCAATTTTTTCGTTTTTATTCATTTTTGTCGTCATTTTAAGTCAGAATCCCAACAAAAGTAATAGCTCCCTTCTCGGCACCGAGCCGCACGATTTGATACCACTTTTGTGGGTGGGCACGCAGCGGTACGAGCCGCATTAACGGTGACGGAAGAATAATAAATAATAACTAGAAAATTCCGCAGAAATTTTAAAGGGCCTGCCAAAGTGTGCCCGTCGGATTAATAAAGCGTTCTGATGGTAAAAATTAGCAGTAATGCTAAAGAAAGCTGTAATGTAGTCAATAACTTGCAGGGAGTCAAAAGCATGCTCACTTAGCTTTTCTCGCACCATTTAGAGTATGTTGCATAAGCTAAAATTAGCCAAAATGCTAATAATAGCATGATTGCTATTAGTAGCATGTGGAGCATCACTATCATGTTGTCTGTCATTACTTACTACATTCAGTATATGAAACATTGATAATAAGTAAGAAAAGTGTTCTGATGCTCAACATTAGCATCAACGCTAACCTGAGCTAAATAGTAGTCAAAAACCTGTGGAGAGTCAGAAAAATGTTGATTAAGCTCCTACTTGCACCTCTCAACATTGACAAAAAATTCAAGTATAAAACATAACATTCAAAGGCAAAAACAGGATCAATCAACATTTCAGAGTTACTGAATGAAAACTTCCTGTTAGCATAGCGGCTAGCTGGTTACTGCTAGTTCTGATTGACTGTTTCCGGCAGAACAGGGAGGAGATCGATTATTTTTTAGAGATTATCTGTCTCATGTTAGGACAGCGAAAGTTTTAGTACGCAGGTAAAATGTATTTTTTTAGTTAGATGCTGCAGCTATAAAGAGGTTCGGTCAGAGTCACTAACAGGTGGAGCAGAAGCGGCTCCGTGCCAAATATTAAATGTTACTGCCTGTAGCGAGC
The DNA here is from genome assembly GCA_033032245.1 of Poecilia picta. Lineage (NCBI taxonomy): Eukaryota > Metazoa > Chordata > Actinopteri > Cyprinodontiformes > Poeciliidae > Poecilia > Poecilia picta. Next base: position 25,542,129 of record CM065353.1, on the reverse strand, counting down.
AGCGGTACAACAGCGAAAGCAGAACCAGCGTCTTACATCACAGATCTAAGATTTAAATAATTTTACAGGTTATTTGATTAGCTTTCTGACCGTCATGCTAATCCGGGTGAGTGTTTGTAGCTGTGCGCTGCTTTACCGGCTGTCTGATCCTCCATGTCTTTTTTTACTGCAGTGAGCCTCGATGTAGCCAATCTGCGTCAAGTATTAGCTTCATTGTGTTGATATATTTTGAGGAGCTCCGCCGCTGTGAGTCCAGCTGCACATGCAGGTTATTGGCAACAAGAGACAACGATCGCAGTGCACCGCTAATTGACACTGTTAATGATTAACGAGCTTCAGACCGAGACTGAAGCTGCGCACATGTTCTCACTCACGGTACAAAATATTAAAAAAATAAAGGCAGTCCATAATTGTTTATTTCTGTAAATCTTTCAGCCTTCATACTAAGGATGTCATTTCACACTGAAAAATTCAGAGAAATAATAATTTTATCTAAACAAAATATCAATAGTCACAGGAAATACTCTCTGCTGTTTCTCAGAGTAATGGCTGCCGCTGGCTGGAACCCGTTACTATGGTAATTAATGCCCCGCAGCTGTGAGGAGACAAAGAGCGGGAAAATCCTCTTCTCCCTCGTTTCTATACTTGGGAGACACCCAGCGCCAGTCTGAAGGACCCTGACAAAAATCCATAAGCCCTAGGAAATTTTTGAAAACATTTTACGGGAGCAGGGATGTGTATCTATGTTATGACCAAGTTTTAGACCAATAGGGCAATATTTATGCCTGTGAGGGCGAGTTAAACACAGTTTTTCAGTAAGCCATCAGGAGTCCTGTGTGTGTGTTTCAGACAGAAAGGTTACTGATGCTGCGAGTTCCTCAATCTCCAATTTTTTCGTTTTTATTAATTTTTGTCTTCATTTTAAGTCAGAATCCCAACAAAAGTAATAGCTCACTTCTCGGCACCGAGCCGCTCGATTTGATACCACTTTTGTGGGTGGGCACGCAGCGGTACGAGCCGCATTAACGGTAATGGAAGAATAATAAATAATAAAGAGACATTCTATTAGGTGTAGAACAATAAGTGCCTGCCATGCAATTGCATGGAGGCAGTGACTGACCTGCTTCGCAGGTCAGTCACTGCTCTCCTTATGCATTGCAATGGCAGGCCCTAATAATAATAAAGAGACATTCTATTGACAGAAGAACAGTAAGTGCCTGCCATGCAAATGCATGGAGGCAGTGACTGACCTGCTTCGCAGGTCAGTCACTGCTCTCCTTATGCATTGCATGGCAGGCCCTAACTAGAAAATTCCTGCAGAAATTTTGAAGGGCCTGCCAAAGTGTGCCCGTCGGATTGGACGCAGCAATATGATGCTAAAAAAATTTGCATTAATGCTAAAGAAAAATGCAATGTAGTCAATAACCTGCAGGGAGTCAGAAGCATGTTCACTAAGCTGCACTCGTACCATTTATTATGTTGCATAAGCTAAAATTAGCCAAAATGCAAATAATAGCATGATTGCTATTAGTAGCATGTGGAGCATCACTATCATGTTGTCTGTCATTACTTACTACATTCAGTATATGAAACATTGGTAATAAGTAAGAAAAGTGTTCTGATGCTCAGCATTAGCATCAACGCTAACCTGAGCTAAATAGTAGTCAAAAACCTGTGGAGAGTCAGAAAAATGTTGATTAAGCTCCTACTTGCACCTCTCAACATTGACAAAACATTCAAGTATAAAACATAACATTCAAAGGCAAAAACAGGATCAATCAACATTCCAGAGTTACTGAATGAAAACTTCCTGTTAGCATAGCGGCTAGCTGGTTACTGCTAGTTCTGATTGACTGTTTCCGGCTGAACAGGGAGGAGATCGATTATATTTTAGAGATTATCTGTCTCATGTTAGGACAGCGAAAGTTTTAATACGCATGTAAAATGTATTTTTTTAGTTAGATGCTGCAGCTATAAAGAGGTTCGGTCAGAGTCACTAACAGGTGGAGCAGAAGCGGCTCCGTGCCAAATATTAAATGTTACTGCCTGTAGCGAGCAGCGGTACAACAGCGAAAGCAGAACCAGCGTCTTACATCACAGATCTAAGATTTAAATAATTTTACAGGTTATTTGATTAGCTTTCTGACCGTCATGCTAATCCGGGTGAGTGTTTGTAGCTGTGCGCTGCTTTACCGGCTGTCTGATCCTCCATGTCTTTTTTTACTGCAGTGAGCCTCGATGTAGCCAATCTGCGTCAAGTATTAGCTTCATTGTGTTGATATATTTTGATGGAGCTCCGCCGCTGTGAGTCCAGCTGCACATGCAGGTTATTGGCAACAAGAGACAACGATCGCAGCGCACCGCTAATTGACACTGTTAATGATTAACGAGCTTCAGACCGAGACTGAAGCTGCGCACATGTTCTCACTCACGGTACAAAATATTAAAAAAATAAAGACAGTCCATATTGTTTATTTCTAAATCTTTCAGCCTTCATACTAAGGATGTCATTTCACACTGAAAAATTCAGAGAAATAATAATTTTATCTAAACAAAATATCAATAGTCACAGGAAATACTCTCTGCTGTCTTCTCAGAGTAATGGCTGCCGCTGGCTGGAACCCGTTACTATGGTAATTAATGCCCCGCAGCTGTGAGGAGACAAAGAGCGGGAAAATCCTCTTCTCCCTCGTTTCTATACTTGGGAGACACCCAGCGCCAGTCTGAAGGACCCTGACAAAAATCCATAAGCCCTAGGAAATTTTTGAAAACATTTTACGGGAGCAGGGATGTGTATCTATGTTCTGACCAAGTTTTAGACCAATAGGGCAATATTTATGCCTGTGAGGGCGAGTTAAACACAGTTTTTCAGTAAGCCATCAGGAGTCCTGTGTGTGTGTTTCAGACAGAAAGGTTACTGATGCTGCGAGTTCCTCAATCTCCAATTTTTTCGTTTTTATTAATTTTTGTCGTCATTTTAAGTCAGAATCCCAACAAAAGTAATAGCTCCTTCTCGGCACCGAGCCGCTCGATTTGATACCACTTTTGTGGGTGGGCACGCAGCGGTACGAGCCGACATTAAGTAATGGAAGAATAATAAATAATAAAGAGACATTCTATTGGTGTAGAACAATAAGTGCCTGCCATGCAAATTGCATGGAGGCAGTGACTGACCTGCTTCGCAGTCAGTCACTGCATCTCCTTTATGCATTGCAATGGCAGGCCCTAATAATATAAAGAGACATTCTATTGACAGAAGAACAGTAAGTGCCTGCCATGCAAATGCATGGAGGCAGTGACTGACCTGTTCGCAGGTCAGTCACTGCTCTCCTTATGCATTGCATGGCAGGCCCTAAACTAGAAAATTCCTGCAGAAATTTTGAAGGGCCTGCCAAAGTGTGCCCGTCGGATTGGACGCAGCAATATGATGCTAAAAAAATTTGCATTAATGCTAAAGAAAAATGCAATGTAGTCAATAACCTGCAGGGAGTCAGAAGCATGTTCACTAAGCTGCACTCGTACCATTTATTATGTTGCATAAGCTAAAATTAGCCAAAATGCAAATAATAGCATGATTGCTATTAGTAGCATGTGGAGCATCACTATCATGTTGTCTGTCATTACTTACTACATTCAGTATATGAAACATTGGTAATAAGTAAGAAAAGTGTTCTGATGCTCAGCATTAGCATCAACGCTAACCTGAGCTAAATAGTAGTCAAAAACCTGTGGAGAGTCAGAAAAATGTTGATTAAGCTCCTACTTGCACCTCTCAACATTGACAAAACATTCAAGTATAAAACATAACATTCAAAGGCAAAAACAGGATCAATCAACATTCCAGAGTTACTGAATGAAAACTTCCTGTTAGCATAGCGGCTAGCTGGTTACTGCTAGTTCTGATTGACTGTTTCCGGCTGAACAGGGAGGAGATCGATTATATTTTAGAGATTATCTGTCTCATGTTAGGACAGCGAAAGTTTTAATACGCATGTAAAATGTATTTTTTTACGTAGATGCTGCAGCTTTAAACAGGTTCGGTCAGAGAGTCACTAACAGGTGGAGCAGAAGCGGCTCCGTGCCAAATATTAAATGTTACTGCCTGTAGCTAGCAGCGGTTCAAGAGCAGAACCAGCGTCTTACATCACAGATCTAAGATTTAAATAATTTTACAGGTTATTTGTTTAGCTTCTGCGCGCTGCTTTACCGGCTGTCTGATCCTCCATGTCTTTTTTTACTGCAGTGAGCCTCGATGTAGCCAATCTTCGTCAAGTATTAGCTTCATTGTGTTGATATATTTGCTTCATTGTGTTGATATATTTTGACGAGCTCCGCCGCTGTGAGTCCAGCTGCACATGCAGGTTATTGGCAACAAGAGACAATGATCGCAGCGCACCGCTAATTGACACTGTTAATGATTAACGAGCTTCAGACCGAGACTGAAGCTTCGCACATGTTCTCACTCACGGTACAAAATATTAAAAAAATTACAACAGTCCATAATCTCTAAATCTTTCAGCCTTCATAGTAAGGATGTCATTTCACACTGAAAAATTCAGAGAAATAATAATTTTATCTAAACAAAATATCAATAGTCACAGGAAATACTCTCTGCTGTCTCTCAGAGTAATGGCTGCCGCTGGCTGGAACCCGTTACTATGGTAATTAATGCCCCGCAGCTGTGAGGAGACAAAGAGCGGGAAAATCCTCTTCTCCCTAGTTTCTATACTTGGGAGACACCCAGCGCCAGTCTGAAGGACCCTGACAAAAATCCATAAGCCCTAGGAAATTTTTGAAAACATTTTACGGGAGCAGGGATGTGTATCTATGTTATGACCAAGTTTTAGACCAATAGGGCAATATTTATGCCTGTGAGGGCGAGTTAAACACAGTTTTTCAGTAAGCCATCAGGAGTCCTGTGTGTGTGTTTCAGACAGAAAGGTTACTGATGCTGCGAGTTCCTCAATCTCCAATTTTTTCGTTTTTATTAATTTTTGTCGTCATTTTAAGTCAGAATCCCAACAAAAGTAATAGCTCACTTCTCGGCACCGAGCCGCTCGATTTGATACCACTTTTGTGGGTGGGCACGCAGCGGTACGAGCCGCATTAACGGTAATGGAAGAAAAATAAAGATATATATAAATAAAGAGACATTCTATTGGGTGTAGAATAAGAAGTGCCTGCCATGCAAATGCATGGAGGCAGTGACTGACCTGCTTCGCAGGTCAGTCACTGCTCTCCTTATGCATTGCAATGGCAGGCCCTAATAAAGAGACATTCTATTAGGTGTAGAACAATAAGTGCCTGCCATGCAAATGCATGGAGGCAGTGACTGACCTGCTTCGCAGGTCAGTCACTGCTCTCCTTATGCATTGCAATGGCAGGCCCTAATTACATGAAGCATCACTTTTAGTCATGGCATAATGAAAGGAGAATAACAATTTTAAAGATCTTTCAAATAGGCTGCAAGCAACTGATCACTTTTGTTGTGGCTTCCTTTGAATTTAGCTAAGTTTTCAAGTGTGTGACCTTATAGTATTCTGCTGGATTTTGGCAATTGTTCTCATTGTTTTCTGATCTGCATATTTAGGAAAACACTGCTGAAGTCAGACGAGAGTGCATCCTGAATGAAGATTCAGAGAAGCTGGTGAAAGAGTACATGGTATGTTAATTTATCTTTGTGTCTACAAAAGAAATGATTATAGTTAATTGGACTTCCTGTGAATTACTAATAAATTTAAAATAAGAAAAGATCATTAAAACTCTTCTTTTTTCACTTGGGTACATTCAATTTTAATTTGACTTTTGATATACTTTTAGATTTCTCCAACAGAAAAGGACAATCATTAGTAAGATTGATATAATTACAGTTATGGATAAGTGGGTTTAAAAAGAGGGTTTTTAGGTGAGTTAAACTCCATAAAAAGATCTTTGGCCTGTTTACTGAGCCTTTTTTCCTAACAGCACTGTTTCATAGGCAGACAAAAATATTAAGTAACTTTATCTAAGATGTTAGTACTGATACCACACATAGTCATGGCATTTCTTCCATCCAGAAAACTAGACATGTTCTGCATGTATAAGATGTTTGGTTTGTATACAGTCAGGGCTTTGACTTGCACTTAAGTATGACTGGTTTGGAATATCAGTTTATGTTGTGGATCCTCAGACTGTCATTTCAACTGAGGAGAACTGGCCACGGAATATGGGGCCTATTTGGGATTCATCCTTTCTCTTCATGTTTTTCTATGTAATGAGACAATATACCGTATTTTCTGGATTATAAGATGATTTTTGTGAAAATGTAAGGCTTTTAGGTTCACCTTATGGTGCAGAAAATATGGTAGCTTTCCTAAATGGAAAATCTTACCACTGGACTCATAATTAACACAGACACTGTGTTCATGGACCTTAGTTGTTGGTGAGTCAGCCAAATAAGTGTAAAGTTATTTTTTTATTTAATAAGATGTGAAATTTCTCTCACCCCCAAAACCCAACCCTTGTTCCCATAGGATGTTGATCAAGATGCACAAATGGCTGAGACTGTCTGTGGAATCTGTGTTATTCGACCGGAGAGTGCAGAGCCTGGTGATGTCAATGAGGATGTTGGGTTTGTCCTGGAGGGGGGGAAGTGATGAACAGCTTGGGCATCTAATGTATCTTTACATGTTTTTCCAAAGACCGCAGTCAAAAACTAAATTTTAATTGTGACAGTTCGCAAAGTTGAGTGAATTTACTGACACTTTTATATTGTTAAGAATTTGATCTATGCTAAATAGTGATCAACACAGCCCAGTTTTTTTCTGGAAAAACAAAATGACCTTTTGCTGTTTATTTAAACTTTCAACTCAGCTGTTTTTTGTGCTGTGTAAAAAAAATGGAAAACAATTTTGAAAATACAGCTCATGTACTTTTTCTAATTGTTGAGTGTTCTTTCTTCTTTCAGTGTGGTCTTAAAACACTTAATTTAATAGCACTTAAGAAAATGTCTTTGAATTAACATAATTCAATCATGGAAAGATTTTCCACATGATTATATAGCTTTCTTTCAGCATGAAGCATGTTTGTTCAGCTAACTTAATTTTCATGAGTTGGATCAACTTAATTAAGTAGTGTGAAGTTATCACTGTAAAATTAGTTGGGCTGGCTCTATTAAATTACATTGGGTCCAACTAAAGTAAATAAGTTGAATCAACAGCAAAAGTTAAGTTGAGCCAACACATTTCCTTTAAATTTGAATAACCTTAATAAATTAAGTTGAGCCAACACATTTGCTTTAAATTGGAGTAACCTTAATAAATTAAGTTGAGCCAACACATTTGCTTTAAATTGGAATAACCTTAATAAATTAAGTTGAGCCAACACATTTGCTTTAAATTGGAGTAACAGAATTACATAGTGCTGAAATAAAGCAAAGTAATCATGTGGAAAATCTTTCCATGATTTTTTTATGTTAATCCAAAGAGTTATTTCTTTCAGTGAACTTATATAAAGTAAACTTGCCAGCTCCTTAAAATCTTGCATTTAAATGTTAAGCAATTTAAAAAATTTAATTTATGTATGCTGAAACCATTAAATCAAATTTAATGGCATTGATAATCTCAATGAACAAATGCTACGTTAATATATGTGGTCAGTGTTAAAATATCAGGATTTTGGGGCCCCTTGAGGCCTTATGGAGCCACTGACTTATTTTGGATTAAACAGAAGTGCAAATAATTGATATTCATTTTAATTGTATTTTTTTAATGAGTTGTTTTCAAGACTAGTTGTGGATTTAAATAGCTTTTCACTGATGCTGTTTTCCCACAACATATAATTACCCAGTAATATTTTTATTTTTCCTGTCTACTTAGCATCTTTAATTCAAAAACACGATGGACTGCCGGTGGATCACCTCAGTTCCCCGACCACCTTGGCAAGTTTTCTGGGGAAATCCTGCTGTATTATAAATGGAGCCAAGTGCACCAGGTGAGAGACATAGTTAATTTAAGAATATTTTATGAAAAAACGAATAACCAAACCTACAAAAATGAAAAAAATCCAGGGAACAAAAACAAACTGGAGACACAGGAAGATCACAAGGAAACCAGGAAGAAACGGGAAAAATAACGAGACAAACAGGCAACTAACGACTAACAATGAGGTGCTTGAATACTGGAGAGGTTGTGAGCTTGACAAAAGACCTGGGATGATCCATCGATCCATTTTTTTTACGCCATTGTCCCTAGTGGGGTCAGGACAGGAGCTGGTGCCTACACAGCAAAAACTGCTGGGTTAAAAATAACCCAATTCGTAACCCAACGCTGGGTCAAATATGGACCGTCCCAACGCTGGGTTGTTTTAACTCAACTGGGTTGGGTGAGGGTTTGACCCAGCACCTCAGTGCCATAACTCATGTCTGAGCCTCCTTTCTGAAGCTGCTGCCCCCGCGACCCGACCCCGGATAAGGAGGAAGAAAATGGACGGACAGAAGGAAGGAAAGAAGGACGGAAGGAAGGCTTCATTGATATCCAGCCTGTAAGTCAGCAATCAACTCTGAATAATGTTCATATGCATCACATTCAATTGTGAGATTTTGTGTTAAACTAGAATCAGTCTTGAAGGAAGGAAGGAAGGAGGGAAGGAAGAAAGGAAGGAAGGACGGCTTCATTGATATCCAGCCTGTAAGTCAACATTCATCTCTGAATAATGTTCATATGCATCACATTCAATAGTGAGGTTTTGAGTTAAACTAGACCTAGAACCTACACATGCATTGGGAGAACATATAAACTCCATGCAGAAAGACCCAGGGCTGAGAATTGAAGCCAGGACCTTCTTGCTGCAAGGCAAAAGTGCTACCAAGTGCACCACTGTGCAGGACCTGGGCTGATGAGAAGATGTGAGTGGAGGGAGTGGAAGCAGCCTGTGAAGGGAAAGAGAAAGTGGTCAAAGAAAGGGGGGGAAATTACACAAGGGGAAACAACCAAAATACAAGCACAAATGAGTAAAGAGACGAAAATAACCTAATTAAACAAGAACAAAGGAAAATAACTAGAAACAAGAAATAAATATAATTAGAATCATCAATGAAGAACAGATGTGGAAAACAAGGCAGAATTAAATGGAAACAACTAAGGACCAAAGGAATCTGAGGAGGATGCAGGCGAACAGCAACCTTGGAGGACGCTGGCAGCGGAGCAAGTACCTTGGTGGACGTTGGCGGCAGAACAGGAACCTTGGGGATGATAGGGATGTGTCTCGGACTGACCGACCTCCTGAGCCTGGCTGGGAGGTTGATGGGACCTGCGACACTGGCAGTGGAGCAAGTACATGCCGGCGGAAGAAAATGGGCGGACGGAAGGAAGGAAGGAAGGCTTCATTGCTATCCAACCTGTAAGTCAACAATCAATTCTGAATAATTCTCATATGCATCACGTTCAATAGTGAGGTTTTGTTTTAAACTAGAATAAGTCCTGAAAGAAGGAAGGAAGGAAGAAAAGAAGGAAGGAACAAGGAAGAAAGGAAGGCTTCATTGGTATCCAGCCTGTAAGTCAACATTAGTCTCTGAACAATTACCATATGCATCACATTCAATAGTGAGTTTTTGTGTTAAACTAGAATCAGTCTTGAAGCAAGGAAGGAAGGAAGAAAAGAAGCTGTCCTGTCTCTGTGTCACTAGCAACACAGAGACAGGACCAAACAACCATGCATGCACACATCCATACATAAAGATTAGTTTACAGAAATCAATTAACCTAACAGTCATGCTTTTGGACCTTGGGAGGAAGCCGGAGTACCCGGAGAGAACCTACACATGCATTGGGAGAACATATAAACTCCATGCAGAAAGGCCCAGGGCTGGGAATTGAAGCCAGGACCTGATGAGGATGCAGGCGAACAGCAACCTTGGAGGACGCTGGCAGCGGAGCAAGTACCTTGGTGGACGTTGGCGGCAGAACAGGAACCTTGGGGATGATAGGGATGTGTCTCGGACTGACCGACCTCCTGAGCCTGGCTGGGAGGTTGATGGGACCTGCGACACTGGCAGTGGAGCAAGTACATGCCGGCGGAAGAAAATGGGCGGACGGAAGGAAGGAAGGAAGGCTTCATTGCTATCCAACCTGTAAGTCAACAATCAATTCTGAATAATTCTCATATGCATCACGTTCAATAGTGAGGTTTTGTTTTAAACTAGAATAAGTCCTGAAAGAAGGAAGGAAGGAAGAAAAGAAGGAAGGAACAAGGAAGAAAGGAAGGCTTCATTGGTATCCAGCCTGTAAGTCAACATTAGTCTCTGAACAATTACCATATGCATCACATTCAATAGTGAGTTTTTGTGTTAAACTAGAATCAGTCTTGAAGCAAGGAAGGAAGGAAGAAAAGAAGCTGTCCTGTCTCTGTGTCACTAGCAACACAGAGACAGGACCAAACAACCATGCATGCACACATCCATACATAAAGATTAGTTTACAGAAATCAATTAACCTAACAGTCATGCTTTTGGACCTTGGGAGGAAGCCGGAGTACCCGGAGAGAACCTACACATGCATTGGGAGAACATATAAACTCCATGCAGAAAGGCCCAGGGCTGGGAATTGAAGCCAGGACCTGATGAGGATGCAGGCGAACAGCAGCCTTGGAGGACGCTGGGAGCGGAGCAAGTACCTTGGTGGACGTTGGCGGCAGAACAGGAACCTTGGGGATGATAGGGATGTGTCTCGGACTGACCGACCTCCTGAGCCTGGCTGGGAGGTTGATAGGACCTGCGACACTGGCAGTGGAGCAAGTACATGCCGGCGGAAGAAAATGGACGAACGGAAGGAAGGAAGGAAAGATAGAAGGAAGGAAGGAACAAGGAAGAAAGGAAGGCTTCATGGATATCCAACCTGTAAGTCAACATTAGTCTCTGAATAATGCTCATGTGCATCACATTTAATAGTGAGGTTTTGTGATAAACTAGAATAAGTCCTGAAGGAAGGAAGGAAGAAATTAAGGAAAGAAGGAAGGAAGGAAGGCTTAATTGATATCCAGCCTGTAAGTCAACATTCATCTCTGAATAATGCATGCATCACATTAAATAGTGAGTTTTTGTGTTAAACTAGAATCAGTCTTGAAGGCTGGAAGGATGGAAGGAAGGAAGGAAGGAAGGAATTTGTCCTGTCTCTGTGTCACTAGCAACACAGAGACAGGACAAAACAACCATGCATGCACACATCCATACATAAAGATTAGTTTACAGAAATCAATTAACCTAACAGTCATGCTTTTGGACATTGGGAGGAAGCCGGAGTACCCGGAGAGAACCTACACATGCATTGGGAGAAAGACCCAGGGCTGGGAATTGAAGCCAGGACCTTCTTGCTGCAAGGCAAAAGTGCTACCAAGTGCACCATTGTGCAGGACCTGGGCTGATGAGCTGATGTGAGTGGAGGGAGTGGAAGCAGCCTGTAAAGGGAAAGAGAAAGTGGTCAAGGAAAGGGGGGGAAATTACACAAGGGGAAACAACCAAAATACAAGCACAAATGAGTAAAGAGACTAAAGGAACCTAATTAAACTAGAACAAAGGAAAATAACTAGAAACAAGAAATAAACATAATTAGAATCACCAATGAAGAACAGATGTGGAAAACAAGGCAGAATTAAATGGAAACAACTAAGGAACACCAAAGGAATCTGAGGAGGATGTAGGCGAACAGCAGCCTTGGAGGATGCTGGCAGCGGAGCAAGTACCTTGGTGGACGTTGGCGGCAGAACTGGAACCTTGGGGATGATAGGGATGTGTCTCGGACTGACCGACCTTTTGAGCCTGGCTGGGAGGTTGATAGGACCTGCGACACTGGCAGTGGAGCAAGTACATGCCGGCGGAAGAAAATGGACGAACGGAAGGAAGAGTAGAAGAAAGGAAGGAAGAAACAAGGAAGAAAGGAAGGCTTCATTGATATGCAACCTGTAAGTCAACATTAGTCTCTGAATAATGCATGCATCACATTCAATAATGAGTTTTTGTGTTAAAATCAGTCTTGAGGCTGGAAGGAAGGAAGGAATCTGTCCTGTCTGTGTGTCGCTAGCAACACACAGACAGGACAAAACAACCATTAATGCACACATCCATACATAAAGATTAGTTTACAGAAATCAATTAACCTAACAGTCATGCTTTTCGACATTGGGAGGAAGCCGGAGTACCCGGAGAGAACCTACGCATGCATTGGGAGAACATATAAACTCCATGCAGAAAGGCCCAGGGCTGGGAATTGAAGCCAGGACCTTCTTGCTGCAAGGCAAAAGTGCTACCAAGTGCACCACTGTGCAGGACCTGGGCTGATGAGCAGATGTGAGTGGAGGGAGTGGAAGCAGCCTGTAAAGGGAAAGAGAAAGTGGTCATGGAAAGTGGGGGAAATTACACAAGGGGAAACAACCAAAAATACAAGCACAAATGAGTAAAGAGACTAAAGGAACCTAATTAAACTAGAACAAAGGAAAATAACTAGAAACAAGAAATTCAACCTGGAGAGACTCACGCACAGAGAGACGGAGTGGTATTAGAAAGTTTAAATGACAAATGAAAGTCTTTGGCGCTCGGACCCAGGAGGAATACGTTGCGCTGAAAACCGCTGTCAGAGAGAGAATGAGCCGCTGAGTATGAAAATTAGAGACGTCTTCCCCCCCGGGCCGGACACTGGTTGTGGACAGGATGGAGGAGACTGAATGGACATTGAAGAAGTCTTGGGCTGATGGTGGAGGAGGGGTGGAGGAAGGTTGAAGCTCAGCCAACGAGCAGGCACCGATGAACAGCTGGACCTTATCAAGGGAGTGACGCTTGATGATTGGAGGAGGAGACCATCCCGATTGGTTGGAATCGAGGTGCATGACGACATCTTGGTTGGGCAGGTGGGATGAATATAATAGTCTTCCTGTCTGAATTTCCGCCAAGGGCTCCATTAAACATAATTAGAATCACCAATGAAAAACAGATGTGGAAAACAAGGCAGAATTAAATGGAAACAACTAAGGAACACCAAAGGAATCTGAGGAGGATGTAGGCGAACAGCAGCCTTGGAGGACGCTGGCAGCGGAGCAAGTACCTTGGTGGATGTTGGCGGCAGAACAGGAACCTTGGGGATAATAGGGATGTGTCTCGGCCTTACCGACCTCCTGAGCCTGGCTGGGAGGTTGATAGGACCTGCGACACTGGCAGTGGAGCAAGTAATTGCCGGCGGCAGAGCAGGAACCGGGAGGCAGACTCCACGACGAGACTCCGGAGGCCAATGGGACACGCAACAAAATCCTGGAGGTCAGACCGGAGACCAACGGGACTTGCTATGTAGTCCTGGAGGCAGACTGGGAAACCTACAGCAGTGGTCTCCCCCCACCCTCCCCTCCACGGATCACTGCGCATGTCCCCCTGTCGACAGAATTTCTTCACCGATCATTGCGCCCCCACCCACCCTCAGTCCGCAGCGGAATTGTCCGAGTCCTGACCGGTCTGCGGTAATAAAAAGGTTGGGGACCACTGACTTACAGGACCCACCACAAAGCCCTGGAGGTCAGTCGAGAGACCAATGGGACTTGCTATGTAGTCCTGGAGGCAGGCTGGGAAACCTACAGCAGTCGAAAGAGTTGAGTCAAAAGACTCTTCTCAACACGAAACCCTGGAGGTCAGCCCCCAAGTGTGCAGCTCCATTGACTACGTAGTCCTGTTATCCTCGATTGACTCTTTGGTAGATTCTCAGCAGTGTGTTGGTGAAACCTCTGACAACACGTCTGACTAAAGGTGGCGGCTTTTGAGGCTGGTCTGACTGGTTGTCTTCGTCGGGTTCCTCTTTTGAAGGCTCCTCATTCTGCTGTTCCTTATTCTGCTGTTCCTCGTTCTGCTGCTCCTCATTTGGCTGCTGCTCGTTCTGCTGCTCCTCATTTGGCTGCTGCTCGTTCTGCTGCTCCTCATTTGGCTGCTGCTCGTTCTGCTCCTCCTCGTTTGGCTGCTCCTTCTGCTGTTCCTCGTTCTGCTGTTCCTCGTTTGGCTGCTCCTCGTTTGGCTGCTCCTTGTTCAGCTGCTCCTCTTTGTCCCTCAACCTTTGGTTCAGCTGTTCCATTTGCAGCTCAAGGTTGGTACACATTCGCTCCAAGACTTTCCTTTCCTGCTCGGAGGCGACGCTTCTATGCTGCAGGCCCATGTATGTCAGGTTGAGGTGTAGTTTTTCCTCTGCCAAGGCGCTCTTTGCCTTGCGGAGCATGTGGTTTTCCTCCTGCAGGGAGGCGTTATCATCTTCCAGTTCAGTGTTCTCCTTCTCCAAAATATTGTTCTTCTGCTTCAGGGTGGTGACGTTTCGCTCCAAGCCGATATTTTTCTCCTTCAGGGCGGTGTTCTCCTGCGCCAAGGCGGCATTATCCCGCTCCAGGGTGGCATTTGCCTGCTCTAAAACAGCATCAACTCGCTCCAAGGCGATTATTCTCTGCTCCAGGGACGTGTTCTTCTGCTCCAGGGTGGTGATGTTCCGCTCCAGGGTGGTGATGTTCTGCTCCTGGGTGGAGCCTCTCTGCTCCAAGGCCATGTTTCTTTTCTTCAGGGAACTGTTCTCATGCTCCAAGGCGGCGTAATCTTTCTCCAGGGTGGTGTGTGCCTGTTCCAAGGCTTCATCTATCTGCTCCAAGATGGTCTTGTCCTTATCCAAGGCAATGTTTTTCAGTTTCAGCGCGCTGTTCTCCTGCTCCAGGGTGGTGACTCTCTGCTCCAAGGCCATCTTTTTCTCCTTCAGGGCGGTGTTGTCCTGCTCCAGAGATGCATTATCCTTCTCCAGGGAGGCATTTGCCTGCTCCAAAACTGCATCTATACGCTCCAAAGCAATGCTTCTCTGCTCCAGGGAGGTGTTTCTCTGCTCCAGGGTGGTGTTTTCCTTCTCCAGATCAGTGCATTTCTGCTCCAGGATGGTTTTTTCCTTTTCTAGAGCTGTGAATTTCTTTTCCAGGTTGGTGTTTTTCTGCTCCAGGGCAGCATTTGTCTGCTCCAAGGCCATATTTTTCAGCTTCAGGGCGGTATTCTCCTGATCCAAGGTGGCGTTAGACTGATCCAAAACAGAGTCTAATTGCTCTAAGGAGGTACATTTCTGCTCCAGGGAGGTGTTTTTCTGTTCAAGGGCGGTGTTTGCCTTCTCTAGGGAAGTACATTTCTGCTCCAGGGTGGCTTTTTCCTTATTTAGAGCAGTACATTTCTGCTCCAGGATGGTTTTTTCCTTCTCCAGGGTGGCGTTATTAACCTTTAAGCGTCTGTTCTCATCAAAAAGTGTCTTAATATTTTCATCATTTCTCTCAAGAAGCTGCTCAATTTGCTTCTTGAGATCCTCATGTTCTTTCATTAGGTCTTTTCTTTCAGTTGACATGTTGATTAGATAAATCCAAGATTTTCCTACCAGACACTCCTTTTACTTGCTCTGTGACTTCTGCAATGGTTATGACATTGACACTCTGTTTTCTCTGTTCTCTGTTCTCTTTGTGACATCAATTTGTGTGATGTCACAAATTGATGTCACTACCTCAGCAGAACAACTAGAAAACTGCTGAAGTTTGAATAAAAACAAATTTTACGGCTGAATGCTAATCAATGGGCCAGAGGCCAAAATTTGGCATTTTTGTCCATTTCAGGGTTGGATTGTCTATTGATATTTTTTGAAGAGATACATGTCTCTAGTTAATATTTTGGTATGACAGCCCTTCCAAAATGGTAGTTGAGTCATAGTTATCAGCTCATGAAAAAATCTGTTTTTTGAGACTGGTGTATGTTTAGTTTAGGCTCATGGCATGGGCATTTGTCAAAGGTTTATAATATAGTGTTTGGTATCTTCTTAAAGGGGACACTCTTGGCTTTCATTTAAACCAGGTTTTAAGTATCACTGACCAACACAAAGGTCACTAGAGCTCGTTAAACCAAAAATAATACATTTTTTTCCACACCTTTTGACCAAACTAGATACATTTCTTGTATCCATGTGGTGCAATTGAGCTGCAATTTGAAGTTACATTTCTCATAATTGCTTAGAAATAAAAACAAATATTTAAAAAAACATTGTGGTGTGAAAACTGTATAAAACAGGGAAGTATTTGAAATATTTAAAACAGAAAAACTAATAAAAAAGTATTGATATAGACTGATAAAGACACTTATTTCATGATATTGTAATATTGTTCAGCCTTTCCATAATTACACAATTTCTGTGTTTAAAATCCATTTTAATTAGTTATTATTTAGGATTATTTTCTATGAAATTGAGTTTGATTAGTTTGAATTTAATTACTGAAATTCATAGTTTGCATAATGTTATCATTAATCAAATCTATATGATTTATAACAACATTTAATTTCCCTTTGGGATCGATAATGGGTTCAATGGGATAATAATGGGATCGATAATAATCAATAATGATAATCAATAATCATAATAATCAATAATGAGTTTGTATTATTTGAAGGCATAATTTTACTAAGTAATTTTTTGTCCAGTTTCTAGTGAAAATATTTTAGTACATTTTAAATAAGACAAAACTGATTAATGAGATTTTACTTTTGCTTGACAATCTTTTGAGCAAGATATAGACGCTGGTTTAAATAAATAATTCTTTAATTTTGAACTGCTAGTTCCACTGGTGAAATATTTTTATTAACATGAAATGTTATGTGAAATAATCTGATGATGTAAGAAATTAAACAAATGGATCAGTCAGTCTTTACACAGAAAAATCCATCCATCCATCCATCCATTTTCCTACACCCTTGTCCCTTAATGGGGTCGGGAGGTACACAGAAAAATAAAACATTTAAATCTCTGACATTTCTATATTTCCTCCTTCCGTAGCACAGAAGGCTCCCATATGAGCAATTATCAGAGCTAGCTTGGTAAATAAGGCTAATTGTTGCTAATATCCATCCATTTTCTTTACACCCCTGAACCTTAGTGGGGTCGGGAGGGTTGCTGGTGCCCATCTCCAGCTAATGTTCCGGGCGAGAGGCGGGGTCAACCCTGGACAGGTCGCCAGTTTGTCGCAGGGCAACACAGAGACAGACAGGACACACACCTCACACCTAGGGACAATTTGGAGAGGCCAATTAACCTGAGTCATGTTTTTGGACTGTGGGAGGAAGCCGGAGAAAACCCACGCATGCACAGGGAGAACATGCAAACTTCATGCAGAAAGACTGAGGCCAGGAATCAAACCCAGAACCTTCTTCCTGCAAGGCAACAGCTCTACCAACTGCGGCACTGCAGCCCTAATCGTTGCTAATATTCTCCAACAAAATAAGAAAATTGACAGTTGGCATGTTCCATAATTTAAAAAAAACTATTGAGTTTAAAGACATATCAAGGAAATGTCCAGTTATTTTCTATCATACTGTTAAACTGACGGCTCAATCAGCCTGTAAAGAGCCTGGTGTTCGGATCTAGTTCTTCCCCGTTAAAACACGCTGTGTTCGAAAGGTTCCGATCATCACGGGTCCGCGCAGTCAAGACGTTTAGTCTAATTTCTATAAATGTTATCAGGAGAATACAAAAGATTTGTGCTATTTTGTCCATTACAAAAATATGCACCTACAAGCAAAAATGACCTTTTCTAAATGTGACATTTTCATTGATTATTAGCAAACATGTCTGGGAAAAAAATTCCACACATAAAGCAAAAAACTGGTTTGGTTGTTCTGAGTAAGAAAATATT
Source organism: Poecilia picta (assembly GCA_033032245.1). NCBI lineage: Eukaryota > Metazoa > Chordata > Actinopteri > Cyprinodontiformes > Poeciliidae > Poecilia > Poecilia picta. Next base: position 25,524,441 of record CM065353.1, on the reverse strand, counting down.
TGATCATCAACTACAACATAAAATGAAACGTGGTATTAAAACATACACAGTCCAGTCACATTAATGTGACCACCACGTACTTTCCACTTCAGAGTTAAATAACCAATCACAGAAGGCAGGTGGCAGCACAGTGCAGTTGAGCGTATATAAAGGGTGTGTGTGGGCTTCGGAAAACATTTCAATCGTTGGCGTAATGCAGAAACGAAGCGATTTATCCGACGTCCAAAAGGGCATGATCATTGGCTTTCGGGCCAAGGGTGGAAGCATTTCCGAAACGGCTGAGTTTGTGAACTGTTCGCGTGCCGCCGTGGTAAAAGTGTACCGTGCATGGCAAAATGGGACTGTCCAAAATCAACGACGTGGCAAATGTGGTGCACCACGGGCCATAGATGACAGAGGCGAACGACGGTTGCGGAGATGCGTTCGGGCAGATAGACGGGCTACCGTTGAGCAACTGACCACTAAAATGAACCAAGGGGCTACCACAAGTGTCTCCCAAACCACTATTCAGCGAACATTGCTGCGTCTGGGCCTCCGAAGCGGACGCCTGGTTCGTGCACCTATGCTGACTGGTGTTCATCGACGACGAAGGCTAGAATTTGCATGCCAGTACAGCAGCTGGACGTCCACTGAGTGGCGACAGGTAGCGTTTTCAGATGAATCGCGTTTTATGCTCCATCGGACAGATGGACGTTGGCGTATAAGGCGTGAAACCTCTGAAAGGAACCACCCTGCAACCATTGCAGGAACGGTCCAAGCTGGAGGCGGGAGCATTATGGTCTGGGGAATGTTTTCCTGGCATTCTCTGGGTTCACTGATTATTGTGGAAGGCACGATGGATCAATACAAGTACGCATCTGTCCTTGCGGACCATGTCCACCCCTACATGCGCATTGTTTTTCCTCAGGATGATGGCATCTTCCAGCAGGACAATGCGAGGTGCCATACAGCTGCCAGTGTACGTGCGTGGTTCGAAGAGCACCAGGATGAGTTTACCGTCCTCCCCTGGCCAGCAAACTCACCTGACTTAAACCCAATCGAGCATCTGTGGGACCATCTCGATCGAGTTGTTCGCGCCATGGATCCTCAACCGCGTAATCTAGCGCAGCTGGCCACGGCATTAGAGTCGGCATGGCTCAACATCCCAGAGAAGACCTTCAGGGACCTAAGTGACTCTCTTCCTGCACGTCTCGTAGCAGTTCGCTCTGCGAAAGGTGGTTATTCTGGCTTTTGACAGATGGTCACATTAATGTGACTGGACTGTGTATATCTTCCAATAAAAAAATCTGAGCAGTGTGGCATGCATTTGTACTTAGCTTCACCCGTCTTCCCTTTAAATTTGACTCCAGCTTTTCAACTGAAGTTAATTTTTTTTTTTTTTTAATTAAAATGGCTGAACTTAATTTTGGAGCATCATAGTTAGGTGGGGTGATAATAATTATAAATGCAACACTTTCCTGAACATTGCAAGATTTGTGAAATTTGTGTATTCTTATACTTGAACTGTTGATCCATCTTAAGGAAATCTAAAAATGTTGAAACAGTAAGTACTGGATTCATTCTGACAGTTTATAGGAGCTGTTTGATGTAGAAAAATCAGGCATATTTGAAATAAAATTCCTCCGTTACATTTATTGTTGACTCTATAGCGCCCTCCAGATGTCTTTTTCAGCTCCTTCACCATCCTGGTGTAAGGAAATGCTCAGGTTCTCAACTGTTCATATTTGCAGGTTTATCTTATGATCCCTTGGCGTTAGGGTTGCCATCTTTCAGAAATCAAAATAAGCGACGCCCACCACGGCGTGTCACCCTACTTTCATGGGGTGGGATGGTCGCTGCAGCAATAGACAATATTTATGACAGTGTTTTCTGTTTTTAAAACGTGATCCAGAGGGGATGCTGTGATGGCGCAGGGGCAAAGCACAACCCACATATTGAGGCCTTAGTCATCGTGATGGTGGCCGCAGGCCGCATGTCTTCCCCCTCTTTAATTATCTTTAATTACCCACTTTCCTGTCAAACTGCTTCCAAATAAAGACAACAATAGCCAACAAAACCTTTAAAAAAATGATCGGTCCAAGGCTGTACGGGGCCTTGAGCAGAATTTGACTTAAAAGCCAGTCTTGCTGCTAAAAACATCAGCAGCTCTTAACAGCTTCTGGGTTAGATTTAGTAAAATCTGGGAGAGTGGAGTAGCTTAATTGGCCAACCTAAAAGCAATCAGCTATTGCAGTTTACTAATTTGTATTTGTAAACAAACAGAGCTCAGACTCAAAGATTAAACTCACAGAATCATATTGTTGCTATGGTAACAAACCAATCTAACTATGAATATTATTCTTGGCAGCCTGTGGTGTTTTCCCTGACCAAAACCTGCTGAATGTGACAGGTGGCCAATCAGAAAGCGCGGTGACGTAAAAACAGAGGGGAATCCCAAACAGCTGAGATATGCACAACTGAGAGTCCGGTGGATATCAGAGATATGTGGAAATGTTTATTATATGTGAAGGTCATTATTATATATGTTTATTATGTTTATTCAGTTAAAAATGTTAACTATGAAAAAACATTCATAACCTCCAAATCATAGTGCAGCAAATAGAGCGGCTGCTCTGGTTGCTATGGTAACGTTTACATATCCCTTCAAAATAAGATACAGATGCGCCACAAAAATGAACATTTTACTTTCGTGAAAACTTTTAACTCATGATAATGACTAACGGAGCCCTGAGCTTGTTTTTTCGGTTCCGTCTGGGAGTGATGAGAGTCAATGACACCTGAAGTGTTGCTTCTTTCCACAGCCTGCTTGGTCTCTACATGGCGAAGCAGTTTGAAGCTTCATTGCCTCATTAGCAGCCGGTCGCCTCATGTTACGCAGAGCAGCTTGTAATGTGGGACTCCGGTCCGGGATAAATCTATCCTCCTGTCTCTCCGGGGTCTGGAGGAGCCAGGGAGGGAGGAGTGGATTCAAGTCGCTCGAATGTCGCCCATCTTGCTTTTATGTATGATGTATTACTTGTCTTCATATTTTCCAATCCTGTGTACAGTTTTGAAATTATTTTGTTCCCCAAGTTTGATTCATTTGCTTAACCAAATCCACTCAATTAAATTTATCCTTCTTAGTAGTTCCTCCATATAGTGCCTCAATTGTAAGTAAAAATTAAAACTTTTATACAAATAACACAACTACAAACAAACCCTAAACTTAAACTAATACAGTAGGTGATGCAAAAAGAACTCCAGTGCTAAATAGCACATCAAGCTAAGCACATAGGAAACAATGACAACAAACAAGAACAATACATTTAATTTAAACTGTACTCATTTCTGTATCCCCTGCAATTTTTTTCTTTGCAAAAATGTTTTTCTTCATTCAGGAAAGTTACTCAGTGAGTAGAGTATCCAGAAATTTTACTCAAATAAGTGTAGCAAATACTTCATAAAAATATTACTCAAGCTCAGTATAACTACTCGTAAATATATATATTTCCCCCCTAAAAAACTTGTATCCGAGTAATTCCAGCTATTTACTACATACACTATGGTTTATGTCGTGAGTAATGCCAATAAAACAAATGTTCTGTTCTCCCTCCTTTTGGCTCTTCTCACTCCAAACCGACAGGTGGCAGCACTGCGCCAATTGCTAAAACGACGAGAAACAACAACGGAAGCCTTCAGCTGTCCGTTTCATAACAACAATCCGATGCTGCGCAGAAACAAAGCCGAGTCCTCTTCACGAGAGTATTATGGACCGGTCCGAGTCAGAGGGAGCTGGTGCTGCGGCTCCCCCGCCAGACCAGAACCCCAAACCGGAGCTTTCTGCCGCCATGCGGGCTAAGATAGAGAGAAACCGGCAGCAGGCGCTGATGCTCCGCCAAGCGCGGCTGGCGAGCCGCCCGCTGTCCGCCGTGGAGGGGGCAACGTCGGCCAAAGTTTCCAGGACGATCGACTCTGGTGCTGGTTTCTTTATCGAGGAGAAGGAAGGAGGCGAGGAAGAGCGGAAAACTAAGAAGGTGGTGCATCAGCCAGGTGTGTTTTAGTGGAGGCTGTGACGGTATAGTGTGTGTGTGTTTCGAAGCGCGTTTCCCTGATATCGCGATCTCTTGTGGTTCTGTCCTCAGCTCCGGTGATTGAACCAGACTATCTGCTGTGCGATGACTGTCAGAAACCCTTCATGGACTCGTTCCTCACCAACAGCTTCGACTTGTCTGTGTGCGACAAATGCAGGTCTGATCTCTGCAGCTCCTACAAAGCTACCATGAACCTCTGGGATGTTTCTCCGGTTAATGCTCAGTTCAGCTCAATGACCTTGTCTGTGTCTGTTTGCAGTTGTGCCTTACTCTACATTTCCAGGTGATGTATTGGACAGTAGTAAGCTTAGTTTGGGATATTATTTTATAATCAAACTGCCTTTAAAACTTCTCAACATCGTTCTGATGTGTCCCTAGATCTTTGCGGTGCTATATTTTTTATTAATGTTCTCAAACATCTGGATTTATGTTTAAATTAAAATAATATCTGATCTGTAAAGATTTCAGCGAGTCCGCAGGTCCTTTAAAATCTGTAGTCTTGTCTAAAATGAAGGTCTTAAAATGTCTTAAGTTTTAAAAAGTAAGTTATATTTTGTCTCGACAGGACTTCATCTTGTATATTAAATGCATTGTTTTTCTCAAGGGACTTTTCTGTCAGGCAACTGTTTGAGTCGCACTCACACATCTTCATTGCGTTATGACTGGAGACTGTTGAGGCTTCCGCTTTTTCTTATTTTGTTTTGCGTCTTCCATTGGTAAATACAAATTTATGACTAGTTGGCTGGTCAAAGTTGTAGAAAACTCTTAATTTAATTCATAACGGTTTAAAAACAAATGACATTTGGTGCCGGGGCAGCATGCAGAAACCTCGTATTTAATCAATACCTACTTACCAAACTTGCATTATGCTGATAGCCAAGTGCCTCAAAATCTCTTCCACGTGCTCTGAAGAGTTGATGGTTCAAGACGACTGAAAGTCTTTGTTCTCTTCAGAGACAACGAGGAGAAGCACAAGCTGATCTCCAGAACTGAGGCCAAGCAGCGCTTCCTGCTGAAGGACGTCGACCTCGACAAGAGAGAACCGCCTCTTAGGTTCATACTGAAGAAAAACCCTCACAACCCACGCTGGGGAGACATGAAGCTCTACCTTCTGCTGCAGGTGAGATGTGTGTATTGTCCCCATTTTAATTTACACTGTGCTGCTCTTCATGTCATTATGCTTTGCCTACAAGCAGCTGAACTGTCTTGAAATCTTCTGAGGTGGTTTTGATGATCTGAAATTCTAACTCTAGTCATCACACTGATATATTTAAGACTTAGCTAATTCTGCAAATTTAAAGCTTTTACCTTCATGCAAATTACAAAATCCAGTATGCAATTTTTATGACAAAACTTAAAGCCACGCAGCTGTAAAAAATGTCCTCCATATATTCTATGTTTAGGAGCCAAAAGCAGACAACTCTGGATGTTTTGACATGAAAGATGTCTGGAAATAACTGTGTACCTCAGGTGGAAAAAAGATGCATGGAGGTGTGGGGCTCGGAGGAGGCGCTGGAAGAGGCCAGGGAGACGAGGGAGGAGAACAAGGAGGTCCAAAAACAAAAGCGCTTTAACAAGAAAGTCAGAGGTTGGTTTCCCGTTTGACGCACGAGTCCTTCGCCGACAGAGCCGACTCGTGATGTTAAAACGTGTTTGTGTGTCAGAGCTGCGCAGGGCGGTGAGGAGCAGCACGTGGACCAAAAACACCAGCGCCCACCAGCACGAGTACGGACCAGAGGAGGTGGTGGACCCAGAGGAGGACCTCTACAAGAAAACCTGCACCACCTGTGGACATGAACTCACCTATGAGAAGATGTAAACATCTACATTTGCACAGAGAAAATGTTACAAACTTAAATGGACCAAGATAAGTGGGGCTTCTTCAGGGAACGGTGAAGCTTCTTTCAATGAGATCTTAAGCGGAAGTATGACAAGTTTTAAGATGGATTATGTATATCAATCGGAAGACGTTTTTGAAACAAAGTTTGCAAAGGCATGAATGTTGCAGGTGCATCAGAAAATTCAGTATTTCTAAGCCTCAAGACGTTTATAAGCTTCCAGCAGGGGTTTGCTGGTAGTTTTAGAAAATATCACTGATCTCTGAAGTGCCTTGAAAGCATTCATAACCCTAACATTTTAACCAAACTGTTGGGCAGTAAACTGCTGTGGGTTGAGAATCAAACATCCTTTGTGGGCTGCAGCCTGCATTTGTTGCCCCTGCTCTACCACCGAGCCAAGTGGTGAATCAGAAACCACATTAAATGTTAAATCATGCATCATTTTACAATAATGCACTCCTGTTAAGATACAATTTGTGAAAAATGTAGTTGTACAATGTGGATGTTATTTCCGACATCCACATTGGACAATTTCTATTGTTGGAAAGAATCTTTTAATAATTTTTTGCAATAAATTAGTTTATAAAAATGGTATGTTTTAAATGTAAGGATTTTAATCAAGTGACAGCATAAAATAAGGTTTGTTGCACAGATCCACTATGACTTAATCCAGCACAGTTTCTAAATTGGTGGCAGAATGAGGTGATTACAGTTAGAGTTTGAACATCCTCTGGTTGTGAAATTTGCTCATTCCTACACTCGGTACAAACGTCTGTATAAAGGTTAACCTTTTGAGTGCACCACTTGGACAACTGGGAATTGCCTCAGCTTGTGATCCAGTGGAACTTTTTCCAGGTTGCTTCTGCCTGTAGAACTTTGTAGTTTAGACCAGTGGTTCTTAACCTTTTTTGAGGTACCGAACCCACCAGTTTTATATGCGCATTCACTGAACCCTTCTGCAATACATTTTTTTTTCCCCCCAAATTCAAGACATAGGGGTGACATCACCAAGTCTTCTTAAAAGGTAGAGTCTGAGAACAGTTCTTCAAAATATAGTCAGAGTTTTCAGCAAAGTTGAGTTGACTGTCCAGGAACAACCCAAGGTATTTAATATTTGCCAGTTTCAACAGGTTGGCCTTCGAGAGAGACTGGAAGGTCTTATTTAGATAATTTAATTAGCTCTACATTCTTGAGAATAAAAAACTAATGACTTTGTGATATTCTGATTTAGTAATGCAATTAGTTGTGTTGCCACACCCACGCCACTAGAGGCAGTAGCAGGCCCAAAAAGATGCCACTAAGCAGATTTAAAAGTACACCGAAACAGACATGTCTATGCACCAAAAGCTACAGAATTTGGTAAAAACTGAGTTTTGCTTAAGTAATTAAAGACACAAGTTCAAATCCATGCTGAGAGTGGAGCTCCTTCAATCAGGGCTCCTTCGCAGCTCTGATTGGTTAAGCAATGTAATGTGATCCTCTGCAGCACATGATGCAAAACGGGGCGTCATCACGACTTTACACAAGTGTCTTTACCTCCGCCGAACCCCTGAGACCAACTCATCGAACTCCTGGGGTTCGATCGAACCCAGGTTAAGAACCACTGGTTTAGCAGTGTTTCCCCAGCCCTGGTCTTCAAGGCAAACTGACCTGCATGTTTTACATGTTCCCCTGCTTTCAACACACACCCCATTTAGATGATTGCAATTCAGCAAAACCCTGTTAATCAGCCATCAATTGAAATCATGTGTTGCTGAAGCAGGGGAACATCTAAAACATGCAGATCAGTTTGCCTTGAAGACCAGGGCTGGGAAACACTGGTTTAGACCATTTTTATTCCAAAAAATTTGCAGTAAGCGGTGGGGAAAAATATAAAATCTAAAGCAGACTGCTTCTACCCTGCAGGGAAGTTGAATGTCCTCAATTGTAAAAATGTGCTTTAGACATTTTTCTAAATCCCAGGAAATTTTGCAACAAGCATCCAGTGACCATCAAACCTGAGCACAGCTAGTCATTAAACTTCACCAAATAAAGCAAGTTTTTGAAAATAGACTACAAATTTCTAGAATACAAAAGTCAGCACAAGTTATGAAACTTTATTTCTCAAGGGAAACATGCATGTTTCAAGTCAATTTGAATGCGCCGCTTCCCTCTGCCGATTAGCTTTATGGAAATTTGCATTTCATTTTTAGTAGGTTTTGCACCTGGTCACAATAGCAAAAGTATTGAAGATTCAGTGACATTTGCATCATTAGAAAATGGTCTATACAAAACCATTATCAGAAAGCAAGTCATTTTGACAGTTTCTCTATTATAATGCATTTCAGTTAAGCTGTACCCTGGTTTCCCTGAACCACTTTAGTTCACAGTACATTTACCATAGCTGATACAATTCACACCAGTGTTTAAGTCATCTAGTTGTAGCAGGTCATGCTTATGGGCATTTACAGAATTAGAACCACCATCCATATTGTACACAAGTTTATTTATGATTAGCAAAAATAGTTCCCATTTAAAATTCAAAGGTTTTCTGGACATCAGGAGTCTTAAACTCAAATCCAGTCTGGGTTGAATCAACCTGGACTTCCTCAACGTCATCCTGAAACCAAACAAAATAATTTTAGTAATTAAAGACTAGCAGAATTTCCCAGTTCAATGTGTAGAGACTTACATCATTGAAGTACTTCTCAATAAGGTCATGTGCAGCTTGGTACACTATCCCATTTTCATGGTTCTGCAGCATCTCGATCCGTTCAAGTCCTCCCAGCTCTTCGATTAACAGACTAAGCTTTTCGGTTTCTCCAAGTTTCTCTGCAGCCTGAAGTTACAATACAATTAGAAAGCGTATTATAAGATTTGTTTCTGGTAAAAGTTTTTAAGCCAGTTAAAAATAAAATCACTTCTGTAATGTAGGTGTTCCTACTTACGGCGAACATGTTGTTGATAGCTTCCAGTATAATCAGGATGACTTTGGCATCCTTGACCTGCAGCAGGTTGATTATCGCTTCCAGAGCTCCACTTTGCACCAGACTGACCACCTGCTCTACAGTGCCTCCACTGGTGAAGTTGGTCACTGCCCAAACCGCTTCCTTCTGAGTCTTGAAGTCTCCCTTCAGTTCAATTTTAGAGAAATTACAGAAGCCGTCATTCCCATTTGTAAGTTATACCGTTTAGTAAAAGGGTTAAGATAAACCATGTCTTTGAAAATTTCTAGTGTGGCACAAGAAAAGCTAGTCGACTTAGTCAATGGTTCATTTCTACAGCTTTAATAGAGTTCTGCTTTAAAAAAAAAATTAGGTCCTGTTCACCAAGTATCAGTAATTTGCCAGCAGGGGTCAGCATTGTCACCAAAAACAAAACAGATCTGGAGGTATAACAATTTGTTTTTCTTACAGTTGCTATTTTAAGTGCAAAAAAAAAAATCTGAAAATAATATTTTAACCATTATAGCAATAGTTGTGTAGACCTACATTTCTGAGTACTTCCACGAGAGGCGGAAGCAAGCCGCAAGTGATGAGCTGCTGGATTTGCTTGCAAGGTCCTGCAGCGATGTTTGACAGAGCCCATGCTGCCTCTTTCTGCACTGTAGGTTTTGGATGCCTCAACAACTTTGGTAAAACATTGAGAACGCCAGCATCAATTGTCATCTGGGTATGCAGGTCAGAGCCACTCACTATGTTCCCGACGGCACGCAGAGCTGGAGTCTACAAGTCAATTGAGTACCAGATTGCAGTCAAGCACATTTCAAAAGTTAAGAGCCTGGGGTTAAAGCAGAATCATGTCTTGCAAGTATTATATATACACACACACACACACGTTTCAGTTTACCAAAATAAAGAGCTCCTTTTTGTTCATAAGCTCCACCAACCGTGGGACAATGCCAGTCTTCACAACTACATCAATGCGGTCATTACTGCCGTCTGAGAGGTAAGAGATTGCCCAGCATGCATCAGACAAGATGTTCTTGTCACTGAGATGAAGCAACTGGATCAGAGAAGGAAGCATCTGCAGAAAATGCAGGTTGTTAATTCCCCCCCCCCCCCATTTAGAAACTACAATGGAAGCCAATCCAGACTGGTTTTTAAAACACCTGCTGAACTGCAGACAAAGGGGGACATGGCATCTTGTTTCGGCACAAGTTGGACAAGGTCCAAGTTAGGTTCCGCAAGTAGCCAACCTGCGGATATGGACAATTTAGACCTTTAGGGTTCTCTCACCAAGTATTACAAACCTATGTAATCAATTGTGTTTCACACAAGTCCAAGCAGGTCAACAACAAAAAACGTTCCTGTAACCATCCTGCTCAAGAGTAACTCACCGGTGTATCTGGGGAAACGCGAGCCAGCAAGGCAGGGATGACTTTGCACTCAATGAGGATGTCACGATAACCTGGACCGTCACCTGTAAAGTGTTAGAGTGAAAATAGTTGAACATGTTTTCTGAATTCCTACAGGAGTCAAATGAAGTAAGGCAAAAGATTCTGACCCGCTATGTTTCCTAAAGCCCACACAGCCTGCTCACTGATGTGCAACATTGGCGAGGCCAGCAAGTTGATGAAAGCTGGTACAGCACCATGTTGAACCACCTGCAGAACAACATTTTTTGAAGTGGTTTCATAGGCCCATCATAACCAGTGGTTATCATTTTATTGCTCTCGTGTTGCCTCATGTGCTGGCGTAGACACCTGGTGGGTATGCCAAGAATTTCCAGAGGCGATGTTGGTGAGAGCCCACGCTGCTTCGAATTGCAGAGTCGGCGCATCATCCATAGACAAGAAGGACACAAACTGTGACAGCAGACCAGCGTCAACGATCTCCTTGAGCGGAGGATCATGGCCCTTAGAGAGAAGCTTTCTGAGGAAAGAGCAAACAAAGTTCTTAAAACTGCATGAAGTTTGACTCCTTAGTCCAACACGGCCCAGAGATTTTCAGACTTGAAACCAGGGGAAGTTCGGTGTACATGTTTGGTGCAATACTGCTCAAGCATGGATACATGCAACAGTCGCATAGCTGCAAGACCCAAAGTTTACCAGCAGAATAGTGCATCACAAAATAATGCCAAGAGGATTTTAAACAAGACCGCATACTGAGAAGGCAAGTCATATATTTGATTCAAGTGCTTTGGGTGAGGAACACATCTATAATCTGTAGGGTACAAGGTCTGGGTTTGAAGACACATCGAGTTCAAAGCTTCACAATTACATTATTTAAACACAGATTAAAGAACCACACATGTAATCTGAAGTACAGAACTGCTTGGACTTTGTACTTGGTAGGCCATTATATTTCAAGTGCCGTGCATCAAAGCCAGGTATAGATTTGGGCATGTGCTTAAAGCCCCCACCCCCAAAACAAACAAATCATGATACTGTAAGGATAGAGAGGGAATGAGGATAACACACAGTCAATAGTCACGGGAATAGTTGTGTCATAATTGCACTTTTTAAAAAAAATAATCTAGCCACCTCAATTCTCTACTCAATAAATTACAGCTGCCCAGTCTTTGTGCTTTAACACAACTATAAGAGACAAATGAACATGTTTGATTAAAAGTGGGAACACAATCCACCCACCTGGCTGCCTGACATCCTCTGGTCTGGGCCTCCCGATCATTGCTGTTGACGTCTCTGATAATATCCTCGATTTTGAAGCTCAGCTGCAGAAACAAAGCCGTTAGAAACCCTCCGACTGGTTTAAGACGTAGCTTAACGTGCAGCCAGCTGACCGCGTCATTGTGTTCAGGTGAGAGGGGCTCCTCGTCCCGGAGAGAAGACAGTATAATGTTCCTCCTCTTGAGGAAACTCTCGTTCTTCTGAGCTTTGCGCAGCTCCACGCACTCAGACACCCGTTTCTCCCGGAGTTTCTACAACAGTTTACGGTTTCATTTATTTAAGTTGCCCCAAAACTCACCAATTTGAGAAACCACTCATGACTTACTGCCAGGTCTTTCCCCTTGTTTTTAAAACTGGAGACACGCTTGTTCGCGACGTCCTTGGTGGCCATGTTGGCGGCTGCGGCTGCGTCAGCGGTGTTGGACCCCGGTCAGGCTACGAACTTTAGCATTTTGAGGCAAGAGGTTATAGCTAGCAGCACCGCCGCAGGTGAGTCCAATTAACACTAGCTAATTGTCATTCATACGTATCTGTAGGATATGGGAACCCAAATGTACCACAATTCAGCGAATAGGTCATTAAAATCGAAGTATTAATATAAATAAATTTACGTTATCTGCGCTTAATAAATACATAAATCTAAAGTCATTTAAAGTTTAAATGCATTGTTTAATTTTAATTATTAAATAGAAATCACAAAAATAATATTTTTTAGTATAAGGAAAAAGTATATGTAGGCCCAAATATTTAACTTCATAGTAGTGTGTTGAAAATCATCAAATGATTTTATTTGCCAGTCATAGTCAGTGGGTGGCGCTAACGCTGCTCTAAAGAAGGTGATTGGTCTGCAGGTGATTTGATGTGCAGGTTAACTTAAAAGTTTTCTTTTTGACAAACCATGTGATTTTTTTCATTGTTTAAACAAATTTTTTTAAAAATTAAATAGCTGTGTGTATTTCAACAAACTTCGAATTTGGGTTGAGGATTCTAAATGTACTATTTATTACAGTTGTAATATTATTACTACACACAACAAACACATTTATCCAAATATCTATTCAAGCTGGTCAATCTAAACATGATGCAATTATTACATTCAGTTCACAATAAGTAAATTAGTGAAAAAATGCTTTAGAAATTGAAATTACTCCACTAGATATAAAAGTTTCCTGTATTATTCCCCGCTTGTATTATTTGTTGAATTGTAGCATTTTAATATTTTAATTTATATCAGTGGTTCAAACTGGATCGTATAAGATTCATAAAGTTGATTGGACAACCTCAGCCCGGAAATGCTTTGGTCCATCCTGACCAACAGATGGCAGCAGAGCATCAGCTTGTGTCTGAAGCTGCGCCTTTCAGCAGATCCACATTTTTTATAACAGAGTAAAAAATTTAATTGATCTTGTGAATAAAACTTCTATTCTGCTCCACTTAAATCAAATATAGAAGTGAGTTTAATTCATTCATGTCTCTTAAAGAAGCAGGTAAGGAAAAAAGAACAATTCACACTAAGCCATGCAAAACAGCAAAAATTGTTAAATCAACATTTAAAAAGTATGCTGTGTGAATTTTGTTTTTATTTTGTTATGCTTCACCCACAGAAATGTGTAAGATAACATTAGTGAACAAACATCATGAAGATCAACGACCATGAAAACTACAAATGTATGCTCTGCATTTTAATTTTTGATTTTACACAAGTGTCAAATCAAACATGCAGAGGAAAGACGGTGCAAAATAATGTTACCTGAGTTAGAACTAACACTGCACGTGATCCTGAAAACACCGTCTGGTCCTCACATGATGGTGGCAGCATCATGCTGTGGGGATGCTGTTATCCAACTGGGAAACAGGAGAAAGACTCTTATGTCACCTTCCAGCTGGATGGCTAGCCTAAATAAGCTGCAAGAGCTTCTGTTTAATAGTTTAGATTCAAGCATGGCCATGCATTAAAGTGGTCCAGTCAAAGCCCAGATCTAAATCTCACTGAGAATGAGTGGCAAGACCTGAATATTGATGTTCAGGTGGCCTCTGTCAAATCTGACTGGCTTTCAGCTATATTGGAAAAATCCCTGGACAAAAACAATAAGTAAATAAAAAAATCAGTCTCAAGATCATTTGGTTCCTTCAAGAGATATAAAATCATAACAAATAATTTGATCAAAATGATTGAATCAAAGTCAAGCTTTAATACAAATATTCAAGTTTTTACTACATTTCTTGTGACTTGCTGTGAGGAGACTTTTGTCATGTCAGTGGTAATTATTATTTTTTTTTTTAATTGCCAAAATGTGTGAATTTTATGAGACGGAAATGAGCCACTTATGGCTGCAGGCTGATCGCATGTTCAAATTCATTTTCCTGCACTGTGAGTGCTTAGTCTCTAAGCAGACAGAAAGAAAGCGCTCACGGTTCCTCTGGGACACACTGAAGGGTGTGAACTGATTCTCCAGATTGGCTAAAGTGAACGATGTGAATCGGACGGAGGAAATTCCACTGTGTAGCTTAACTGCTTCTCAAAAGTTCCCCACCTACGTGCAAAACCAACATCCAGGGGTTAAAAAGTCATATGCAATGAGGGTTTCCCCCAGAAAACATGCTAAGCCCGGAGGTCGGGGCGCCGAGGCCCTCCACCGTGTTTTTGTATTAAAAGATGCTAAGTAGACAGGAAATGTATAAATAATACTGGGTAATTACATGTTACGGGAAAATTTCACCAGTGAAACGCTACTTAAACCCACAACTATAGGATCTTAATAACAAATCAAAAAATACAATTAAAATGAATGTCAATTATTTGCATTTCTGTTAAATCTGAATAAAGTCAGCAGCTCCATAAGGTCCCCCCATGGCTTCAGGAGCCAGTAAAGCATGGCGGGCCACCAGGCTTATAATGCACTGTGGGAAACCCTGGAGGTTTTCATTTTTTTATTTCACCAAAAAAAATTCAGTAAATTAAAATGTTGCCTTAAAAGTAAAAATATGTTGTTCTTTTTGTTGTCTACTCTGCAACTTGTTTCCATACCTTTGTTAAGAAATCTTTAAGATACTAAAGAAAAAAAAAAGTACCACCAAATATTTTGTGATATGATGAAACTAACAGCAAAAATATTGGATTTTTTTTTTTTTACATCTGGAGTAAAAGGGGGACGATTGCCAGCCTGAGAACATGATCCCAACTTGTGAAGCATGAGAGCGGCAGCATCATGTGGTGAGAGGTGTTTGGCGGCAAGAGGGACTGGTGCACCTGACAAAATAAACAGCATCATGACGAAGCAACGTTATGGAACATCGATCCAAAATTCCAGCTGACAATTGTCAGAAGCCCGACCCAAAGTCCTACAGGGGAATGCTGCTAAATGCTAACAATAATGTGAGCATGTTGAGAAAGTTTAACACATCTTTTATTATTCTGGCATTTAGCAATTAAGTTAGATAATTTTAACTGAACTGGGAGAGTAAAGACAGAGCAGACGACTGAGAAAATTGTTTTGAATCTTTTTGTGCAATCTGCTCCCAGCTGCACGCTCCGAGGAAACAGAGCTGTGCATTCGTAATTTAAAGTTCCCACATTTTCTGATTTATTTAAAAAACAATAATAATAACATCAAATATAGACCAGTTGCAGAATTCCTCTAGTATTTGAAACAAATATTGATTAAAACAATCCCCACAATAATCCCATAATATGAAATAGTTTTTTTTTTCCCTAAGTTTGGATCTTTTCAAAATATGTACCACTGCACTGAGTTACTTTATGTTTTGGATCTAGAGTCTCTGCAATTGATTCACTTGAACATCGATTTTTTTTACCCCTGATTTCCATCTGATCACTAAGTTATTAATAAGTGATTTGTAGACAATAAATTATGCACGTCTCTCTCTCTTTGATCTTTTCCCTTACCACCACTTCCTCCCCCTCTGTGGTTTTCAGACCAACTTGAGGTGTCCATGGGAAATCATTAGAATAGATTATCCTGCAGCACTGCGTCAATGCACACACCCACACACACACACAAACACACACACACACAATGATTCCTTGCCAAGAATTTGTCCTCAGTAATGCACTTTAAACAGATGGGATATTTGAAACATCCCTCTGCTTAGATCAGATGCAGAGAAGTATGGGGTTCCATTTGTATCAAAAATAAGTAGAAGTCATATGTGTAGATGTGTCGTTGCTATGTGTCGTTGGTTTATGTCGTTGGTCTATGTTGCATGTAGATGATGCACATGTAGATGTTGCATATGTCTATGTCGCATATGCGTTCACTGCATATGTGTTTGCTGCACATGTAGATGTTGCATATGTCTACATTGCATATGCGTTCGCTGCATATGTGGTTCATGTCGTTGGTTCATGTCGTTGGTCGATGCTGTTGGTTCATGTCGTTGGTCCATGTCGTTGGTCCGTGTTGCTATTGCCTGTTCTCTTCGCTATTAAAAAGTCTTGAAGTAGGTCATGTATGATCAAATAGTTTACTAGATATTACAAAAATGTTGGTCTTTCAATATCAGTGGTTTCAATAAAATTGTTTTCAAAATGTTAAGAGTTCTACCTCTTATTTTCTTTAGGCATTAGTCAGGGCAACTAACCAGGTCGAGGGGTCCTGGCCCAGTGAAGGGGGCGCTAAATTTCTTTTTAAATCTGTAAATCTTTATTTTGAAGAATAATTTTCACTGTCGGCATGTATTTGAACTTCTCTCTTTTATTTACTTCACCGCAGCTCACAGTTTTAAACAAATTCTGTAGTTTTCGGGATACTTCTAAACCTGCTCCTTAGTCGCATTTTCTGGACTTTTACTGCCTCTAGTGGCGTGGGGTGGTAACACAACTAATATAATTAAATTAATAAATCAAAACGCTACAAAGGATTTATTATTAAAGTTTAAACTGAGAGAATATATAATTTTATGGGAATATGTTTTAAAATTTCATGACGTCAACAAATCCCAGAAAAGTTGGGACAAGGCCATTTTTACCCCTGTGTGGCATCTCCCCTTCTTCTTATAATACTCAGACATCTGGGGACAGAAGAGACCAGTTTCTCAAGTTTAGAAATGGGAATGCTCTCCCCTTCATGTCTAATACAGGCCTCTCTAACTGATCAATCGTCTTGGGCCTTCTTTGTCACACCTTGCTCTTTATGATGCACCAAATGTTCTCTATAGGTGAAAGATCTGGACTGCAGGCTGGCCATTTCAGTACCTGGATCCCTCTCCTACGTAGCCATGATGTTGTGATTGTTGCAGAATGTGGTCTGGCATTATCTTGTTGAAAAATGAAGGGTCTTCCCTGAAAGAGACGACATCTAGATGGGAGCATATGTTGTTCTAGAACCTGAACATAGTTCTCTGCATTAATGGTGCCTTTCAAGACATGCAAGCTGCCCAGGCCACAAGCATTCATTCAACTTCCATTCATTCCATTTTAACTGACTCCTGATCCAGTGCAAACTACTGAGCTTGTGGAGCTTAGAAATGGCTTCCTCTTTGCACTGTAGAGTTTCAGCTGGTAGTGGCGGATGACAAGGTGGATTGTGTTCACCAACGATGCTTTCTGGAAGTATTCCTGAGCTATGCTGTTATTTCCTTGACAGTGGCATTCCTGTTTGAGGTGCAATGACGTTTAAGGGCCTGGAGATCACATGCATCCAGTAGAGTTTTACGGCCTTGACCCTTATGCACACCAATTGTGTCAAATTCTCTGAATCTTTTCATGATGTTATGCACGGTTGATGATAATAATTTAAAAGTCTTTGCTATTTTACGGCTGTTCTGTTAAAGCTGTTCTGGTATTGCCGCACTATCTTTCTACGCAACAATGATTATCCTCTTACCATCTTGGCTTCAGAGAGACACTGATACTCCAAGAAGCTCTTTTTATATCCAATCATATTGTCAATTGACCTAATTAGTGTTAATTGGTCTTCCATCTGTTGGTTATATGTTCAATTCCTTTTTTCCAGCCACTTATTGCTACTTGTCTCAACTTTTTTGGGATTTGTAGACACAGTGAAATTTTGAATTTTTCCTTTAAAATGCTACATTTACTCAGATTAGACTTTTGATCTGCCATCTATGTTCTATCACGAATAAAAAATTGACATTTGCCATCTCCACATCATTGCATTCAGTTTTTATTCACAATTTGTTTAGTGTCCCAACTTTTTTGGAATCCGGTTTGTAATTTGCACAGGCACAGTATTATTATTATTATTATTATTATTATTATTATTATTATTATTATTATTATTATCCTACTGCCAGAATTAATAATAAATGCTTTGTAGCGTTTTGATTTATTAATTTAATTATATTAGTTGTGTTACCACCCCACGCCCTAAAGGCAGTAAAAGCCCAAAAAATGCGACTAAGGAGCAGATTTAGAAGTATCCCGAAAACTACAGAATTTGTTTAAAACTGTGAGCTGCGCTGAAGGAAATAAAAGAGAGAAGTTCAAATACATGCCGACAGTGAAAATTATTCTTCAAAATAAAGATTTACAGATTTAAAAAGAAATTTAGCGCCCCCTTCACTGGGCCAGGACCCCTCGACCTGGTTAGTTGCCCTGACTAATGCCTAAAGAAAATAAGAGGTAGAACTCTTAACATTTTGAAAACAATTTTATTGAAACCACTGATATTGAAAGACCAACATTTTTGTAATATCTAGTAAACTATTTGATCATACATGACCTACTTCAAGACTTTTTAATAGCGAAGAGAACAGGCAATAGCAACACGGACCAACGACAAGGACCAACGACATGGACCAACAGCATCGACTAACGACATGAACCAACGACATGAACCACATATGCAGCGAACGCATATGCAATGTAGACATATGCAACATCTACATGCAACATAGACCAACGACATAAACCAACGACACATAGCAACGACACATCTACACATATGACTTCTACTTATTTTTGATACAAATGGAACCCCATAGTGAAGTACACTCTCTCTGTGTGTGTGTGTGTGTTGTGTGTTGTGTGTGTGTGTGTGTTGTGGTGTGTGTGTGTGTGTGTGGTGTGTGTGTGTGTGTGTGTGTGTGTGTGTGTGTGTGTGTGTGTGGAACACGCACAGACAAACTCGCTCTGATTTTACAAGAAGAAAAAGAGAAGGACGCTGCAGTGTGTGGCAAAGACAAAGGTGGGCCTTGTCTGTCTGCAGGAGTCAGCAGCTCTCAGGTATCAAAGGAGAGAAGCAGAACCACAACAGGATGTGGGCCGGAGTGACAAAAGGAGAACGAGTGAGAGATTTTAATTTGTGCGTTGTTTTACTTTTTACGTATCAAAGATGGTGGGAATTTCCACTTGGAACAACAATGTTTGTGGGGAAAAAATGGCATCTATATGAGACATTTTTGGGGATTCTGAGACAGACTGATTCTTCTCATCCTGACCTCGTACATTTCAAACATCTCTCTCTCTTCTGGCTACTTGTTACAGCACCATTTAGCTCCAGCTGGTTAATATTTCATGATGCCGCTCCGATACTTGCCCATCGATGAGCGGGACGAGACTCACCGCGGGTCCAATCCATCATGCTCAGCGCCGACGAGGCTTCACAGTTGGGTTACGTCTCCATGTGCTGATAGGTCGTTTGTTTGTGCTGACAAAGCCACATTGGCTTTAGACAAATGGTCTCAACAGCTGGGAGGTCGAAATGAACCATTCATCATCCGCTCGCACAGTCGGATGGTCAAGAGCAGAAAATGCACAAAAAGTAATTTACAGTTATGTGGGAAAGTAGAAAAAAATGTTCAGCTCCTTCATGAGGAAATGTTCACTTGCTTCTTTTTGTTAATTTCTGGAAAAGGAGATGATTTAATTACAGCAACAGCAAAAAAAAAAACCCTTTGCTTTATTAACACAAAAAATCATTTTGTTTTATTCATTGGACAAAATCTATGAGCAAAAATGATAGAAAGATGGAAAAAGTTAAAAGCGATAAAAGTTTTCATAGGTACCTGAAATAGAGGCATGGAAACATGAGCCTGTCTGTAATTAATAATTACTGAGATAAATGAACTATTAAACAATATTCTAATTTCATAAATAGGTCTGCAGCACACACACACACACACACACACACACACACACACACACACACACACACACACACACACGCGCGCGCGCACGCACACATGCATGCGCACACAGGTGGGATTTGTTAATGGTCGTCTATCCCTAAAAATAAGAGTAAATCGTTGATTCTGTGTTAATCTGCAACCTCAAATTGGCAGTGAGAGATTGTTACTATTTAGTACTAAAACAGAATATTTGGGTTTAGGACTTTTAGACATGGTACGGCCACGAAAATGTCACGGCTTTTAGAAAAATAAAAAACCTTTAAAATACACGATTACGTGGAGATTTTGGTAAATGAACAAAAATCTTAACATACTAAATGTAAGGAGAGCGCATTAGCAGAAAGGAAATATATATGATTGTTAAAAAAATCCGACATGTGTCAGGATTAAACTGTGGGCCAAGAGCGAAGCAAAATCTATGAAATACGTTTTGCGGACTCTTGACAACTCCTGACACCGATGTGTGTCCTGGAGCCAAACTGCAGCTGTAAAAGAGAACGGGAAGTTTTCTGTGCATTGTCCTTGAGCTTGTCCGGTCAGACGCTCATCAGCATGCAAACGTGAAGCCTCTTTTAATCCACCTGTGTCCCTGCAGAGCAGCGGTGCTACTTCAGCAGGTTGGTGACGTGCAGTAAAAAGTGAGAGCAGTTTAAAGACCGACCGTGGCTCCAGAGCGAGCAAACTCAATTTATTTTACTCTCACATGTCTGGCTTTTAACTTTTTTCGCATTTTGTCAAATATCAGAGGTTTCGGGGGTTTTACGTGAGAGATTATTGAGGGTACTTTATTCTAAACGAAGGGTGTGTGAAACGCAGCTTGGGAGTCATTCTGAATTGTGGTTTTCACAAAAAATATTCTTAAAATACATTTTAAGGATAAAGTATTTCCCTTTTATTAATCATGTTTTTGCTTTAATTTATGCAGTAAGTAAACCCCAAATTCCATATTTTTGTTCAAAAGTTTCTTTAGCCCAGAAATGAACTTAATCAACGTTATGTTTTGAGTCAACAGTGACTTACAGATTGCTCTACCCAGAATGCATTGCAGCATATTGGCCTGTGATCATATCTTATTTCCATTTATGAAAACTAGAAAAACTTACAGTATTTTTACTTGTTTTTACAACAGAAATAAATCCTTTTAACCAACCTCTAGGGACTTCAGGTCAGCTCTACTCACACTGACGTTATATTACACACAGATCAACTCTATTGTAGCAATTAGGAGACTTATGAATCAAGAAGTCACCTGTGGGTTTCTACATGACAGAATGTTAGGAAGTTCAAGGGTTATGAATACAAGACATCAGAATGTAAAAAATGCAACTTTAAAAAGCCAAAATGTATTCCTGCTCTGCTGGGTTGACATCTGAAGCGGCTGAGTGTCATTATCTGACTGTGAATCAACCAGATCCAGGGAATCAAAGTGGTGGGAGCGCTGGGTGAGGGGGAGAGGGGCTGCAGAGATGCAAAGGGCTGGGAGTTTCAAAGGTGTTCAGATAAATCTGAAGCTCAGACAACAGCCAAGAGCCCACATGGACTCTACAAAAGAGACGGAGAGAGGGCAGAGTGGAGGACACGGTCCACAAAAACATCCTTCATTCTTGACCGTGCGCAAAAAAAAAAGAAAAAAAGCGCACCAGCTGGCAGGCAGACAAGCAGAGCGGGGGGTTTTTGGGGGTCCAGACAGAACACTAGAGGGCGAGTGGATGCTGGTGTGGGGGAGCGTGAGGCAGGTATCAGGTGTATCTGAGCAGAGAGGCCCCCGACACGGGCTTCCTCTGTTCAGCCGGCTCCCCGGCCCGGACAAAGGCTGGACCTCTGGAGCTTCGCCGGCCCACAGACAGTCCAGGTAACATTAGAAGGACTTAATGGCTCCAAGACAAAGGGAAGATGGTTAAAAGAAGATTGCTACATGGGAAAATGTTGGCTTTAAAAACACAGTTTTCTAACGTCCTGAGCTGTCGTCGTCGTCAACTGGGACATTTTTCCCACCAGAAGTCCAAATTCCCCAAAAAACACACGAGCCAGCAGGAATGTATTTAGTTTACTATTTCTATCAATAACCGAGAAGCCAGTGTAATAAAACGGATCATTCCCCTAAACACTAATGTAAAAAAGTGACTATAAGCCCCAAGCAAGTCACATTTTTGACACTATTATTTCTTCCAGTTATTTTTACGCAAAATACTGCAATGGTTTTTGTACAACAAACCAAAATTAAACTTTGGCTTAATACACCTATGGTGTTGAGAGTTATCCCACCGGCAGGGTTTAATGGGATGTCAGCCCAGCATTTGCAGGCTTAATACCTCCAGCTCTGCTGGAAAAAGAAGTTGTTGACATAAATCAGTCTGAACAGGAGTGTAAAGGTTTTCCCTAAACTTTTATAATTCAAAGTGAGAGCCTTTATCGACATAGGAAACACAGAACAGTGATGAACCGCACAACAACAGGAGATTATACCAAAATTACTCTCGGAAGAGCACCGACGACTCATCGAGGAGGAGAACTAAATGTGTTCAGGATTAAAAAATAAGAAACACAATCTGTTCTTACAGAACACAAAGTTCAGTCTCAAAAGAGAAAAAAAACTTAATGACCCACAAAAATGTTGCAAAAAATTTCTGTAACTTGACGAGACAAAAGTAGCACTTTTTGGGAAGTGTGTGATTATTAAGGATATCTGATATAATATTATTTTACCAAACAGCATTTGGTAAAAGAACATTATATCGAGATTTAATGGTATCATTAAATGAGATAGCATTAATGAGATAGCATGGTGGTTTTTTGGCTGCTTTAATACTTCAAGACCTGAATAAATGAACTGAATTTAACCATGAATTTTGCTCCTTGTGATCCAAATCACACCTGCAAGTCAATCTCTGAATGGCTCAACAAACAAACACACAAAAAGATAGTAATGTAAAGGTTAAGGTTTTAGTTTTGGCTCTAAAAAATAAAATGTTCATCCAAAAACTCTACTTTATCAAATTTCCTCAGGTTATATTTGTTTTATGTTGTTTGTGGAAGATTTAAATGTGACCAAAAAGCAAAGACAGATTAAATGTGTGGAGTCAAATATTTTTTCTAAATTTGGCAAAAATGGGGGAAAAAATGCTGACACAAGCTGTGTCAAATTGTAAAAAGTTAACTGTGAAAAAAAAAGTATTATTATTAGTTAAACAATCCGCCTACCGCACAATTACACAAAGTTAAGCTTGATAATATCAAAAGCATCTGCTATGCTTAAAAATACATTTCAAATGCGTTGGATGTCCAGAAAATTTTCAAGTGCTACAGTAAAAAAAAAAAAGAGAAATGAAAGAATATGCAGATCAGGGTTTGAGCCAACATAGTTGGCATATTTAACTCCACCTCAGCCTTTTGCAAATACTTTAAATACTCACTGATCTTAAAATGTTGTGGGTGGGGTAAAGGTTGAACCCAGTTCAGTCAGCTACTTTTCTGAGCGCGTGTTCCTGACAGAGACGAGAGTTTGTTCATGAAACCGATCCGTGCTGCAGAGCCGCCACGTCTGTGTGCGACAATACAACAACATCATTAACATGTGTGGAAGAAAAGACAACTTGGGGTGATGTAGACACAGAAACACGGAGCCAAATCTAAACAATAATTATCATACTTAAGTGACACCAGGATATGTTTGTGACTGCATGTGCTTGCAAACGGCTGCTGTTTGCAAGCACACGCATTGTTGCAAAGTTTGCTCAGTGTTGATTCGGTATTTTTACCAGACATGGAACATTATAAAGATGAACAGCAGAACCTTTTTATGCAAAACAGATTTCCAGATTTATTTAAGTTTGGACTTGGACTAGGCCATCCTACCACGAGAATATTTAGAGTTGTCCACAACCATCTTTTGCGGTTTCTAACATATTGTTTTGTTTTCTAGAACTGTCTTGCTTTCAACTTCATTCACCTTCTCATCATCTTTATAGTACTTTGCTTATTTAGAAATAATGAACACAAAAGTGTTTTGCTTTTGTTTGTCATATTAATAAAGGTCCAACCAAGGACTGAGTTCGCAAATTAGCATGTAGCTAACAAACCTTCGTGCAAAACAACGGCTGTTTTTTTTTTTTATTTAATCATGTAACATTATTCACTTGATGTTTGATTAAATACACATAAATTAAAAATTTTAAAAATATGTTGTTAAAGTATTTTGCACATACCTATAAACTTTGTCCAAATCCATCCATTACACAATCCAGCCATCCATTTTCTATACACCGGTCTCCCTAGTGGGGTTGGGAGGGTTGCTCTGTCCTAAACCTTAAGAAAATAATTCAAAGGGAAAACTACAAAATACCTAAAGGCCAGAGGATTCATGACATATCAAGAGCATCAGTATCAGTATCAGTATCGGTATTGCAGATACTAATACTCTGTATTACTCTTTACACCAGACCAATACCGAAATATGACATATCGCACTCCGAATACAAATGCACTGTTTATATTTATGTTAATCAGGAGTCTGTAAACCAATCTTTTCATTTTCCCATTTTGCAGTGATGTACTACTTCATGTTGGTGGGGCCACATGAAATCCCGATATAAACCATGGAAGGCCAACAGTTGCAGAGTCAATCAACATGTTAGCAATGTGCTGCGGTGTCCACTATTGAAGTCTGGTTTTGCATCTCCGTCCTTCCCAGGATTTCAGAATTTCCTCTACTTTTGCAGAGAAGAGCTTTAACACTCCGCATATGTGGTGCATAAAGGCATTTGCAGTAAAATTCTTCCAAGATTTCAGGCTTTAGAAAAATCTTGCAGTGGTGGCAAATCAGCTGTTATTTCAGAAGTAATGTATTTGTTATATTTGGGGACGGGGCTGTAAGGAGCTGCAGTAACAGGTGAGGACACAGAGCAACTCAAAAAGTCGAGACATCAAAGCGCGGTGGAAGAGAGAAACAGCTGGTCAGTGTGTGCGTGTGTCTGTCTGTGTACATGAACACACCTTCAAAGGGGACCCTGGATGTGCTGGACCGTCTGACTTCAAGCACCAATGTGGGACACACACACACACTCTCTCTCTCTTGCACAAGCCCACCTGTCATTGAGTCTCGACGTGTGCATGCATGAGTTCCTTCTGCGTGATTAAAACGTACAAAGTCGCTCAGAGATAAATCACGAGCGTGCTGTGGATGCTCAGAGGGCTGAGCGTGTGCTGACTCGATGCGCCAGATCAGCCGGGATTCCTGCCGTTCTGCAGGAGAAATGGGACCTAAAAAGAGGAAAGCAATTAATGCTTTTCAGATACATGTTTACGCAAATTGCTCGTCTGTATACAGTTGGGGTCATTTAAAGGCTTGCAGAGGCAATTTTAGCAGCAATAACGTGAAAATTGCCACGCAACTCCCCTAGCGCGTCACATTGTTGCGGAGAACATCGTTCAAATTCTTCTCTACAGCTACTGAATGTCTGTGGAGGCGTTTTAAAAAGCCATCACTCCATCCCATCTGTGCCAGTATGAAGACAGTAGAGGAAAGCAGCCATAGTAGACTTTAACATGGTCTCTGATATCTTAGATTTATTAGAGAGTTGAGGGCTAGTTGAGGGAAGTCTAGTTAGTTTTGGGCTTTTCAGCATTATCTGGTTTTATTTTAGCTGTGATTTTCTGTGTGTCTTATTCAGGTAGTTTTAATTAGTTTATAAAGTGTATTTACTCATTTTTATTAGTTATTATTAGCTAAATATTACTCAGTTTTCATATTAGTAGTTTTAGTTGTTTTATGCTTCTATCTAAAAAACCACAAACTGCACGGTGATAGTTTCCCCGTGTATGAACAGGTTCTGTCCGGGTTCCCCCATTCAGTCCAACATCCATATTCATCCACTACATTATATTCATTCTGATTCTAAAAGTTGTCACCAAACAACGGGGGGTTCAAGGATCCATTAGATGTTAAATATAACAAATCATGGATGGACGAGTGATGACTATTAATGGAACAAGACATTTCAGAGAAATGATGACAATTTTCCACTTACTAATGAAAGCACGACTTGCTGAATGAAATCTTCTCAGTGCTGCCGTTTGTTATACTACAAACATGACAGAGATATTTCCCATAAACAAAACATATTAACCACTAATAATGTGATGTAACATATCTAAAAAATATATCTATATACATACACACCCATTCAAACTCTCTGACACTTTTCCACATACTGTGTGTCATCTCCCCCGTGCCGTAACTCCTCAGGTATGTATACTGTCATCACTAGAAACACCTCGGGTTCCTCCTTCAAATCTCTCTCTATTTAAACAGAAACACTTGGTGACACAATAAGACACCATCAAACACGTAAAATGTGTGCGTGTGTGTGAGTGTTTTATGTTTTTGTTGTGAGGTAGCTGGATTCTTGAGAACAAAGATCACAGTCAGGTGAAAATCTGTTTGGTCGATAAAAAAAAGGCTGAAGTCAGTGTCCTGAACAGGAACATTTTAGAATCAGGTTTTATTGCCATGTCAGTTATTCTGCAAATAGCGAGCTGATTAGGGTAATTGGAGCGTGAGTGAGACAACAAACATGTCTAATGACAGACATTAAGCATATATTTAGCAACCATATAAACAAATACACACATACAGTATAAACCTGATGTCTTCCACAAAGAAGTCCTAAAAAAATCCCAGATTATTACAGTTCCTGACTAAGGTCACCTTCTAATTTCTGTTGTTGGAGTAATATCTGGGATTATATATATGTATCGTCTGCCCAAAATGTTGGCTAGCAAGGAGTAAAGAGACTTTTTGTGCAGCCAGCTTAAAAATGTTTTTAACAATTTTTGGGTCCAAAAAGCCTTTTAATGGAGGCACACATTCATCTTTTAGCTACCAAATGTTTGTTGTTCACCCTCTTTTTTTAAATATGCATTGTGTTGTCAGAGAGCAACCACAAAGACTGAAAAATAATGTTGAAAACAATTAAAGATAATTAGCTATGCATAGATATGCTTGGAAAATATAGTCCCTTATCTACTAATTAATAGGAGAAATATGGGTTATGTGTTTTGTTGACGCCACTGAGTGAACATATAAAAATGTTTACGTTTCCACTGGCATTTTTTGTTATGCTTGCAGATTAACTCCAAGGCCTCCATTGTTGTAATCTGGAGTTTCTTCCACATATTCTATCAGATTTAAGATGGAGCTCAAAAATATTAATATTACTTCCAGTCCAAAAAATATATATATATATTATAGAAGATGATTGCTTTAAACCATAAATGTGCTGGTTTTAATTATGTAGCACTTAATTAGATACATTACATTGATTTTACCAACTCAAATGTGAGAGCACACAGAATCTGCTAAATCCTAAATAGTTCACATTAGTATCAGGGGGAGAACACTTGTGAATAATAGGAATGAATATACTAAATATAATAACTGAAACACTGTATTTCTACAGTATGTTGCTACCTTTGTTATTGTGATTGTGCAATCCTGTCTTTTAGTAAATTCACCTCAAATTAGTCAAACCAATTTGTGATCTGAAGTGACCCAATTCCGATTTTTTTAATGCGACATGTATCTGATCTTTTCATGACAGTCTGAACAACACAGGTCGGATTCTTTTCGAATGTGACCCAGGGCACTTGGGTATCTGATACATATCCGATTCAAATGCGACCTGTCGCCTTTTTCCAACCTGAACGTCACTTGATACTCGACAAACATCCCTATTCTGTGTCCTGTTACGTGCAAGTGGAAAGAAAAACAACAAAAAATAACAACTATGACCGACTATATGAGGATTAAATTGTTAATATGCTGCTCCGGTCGGACCACAACTTCAAATGAGTAAGCTGTGCTCCACCATTAGCCTCCATGTTTACTTCACTGAGCACTTCTTCTTTTGAGGCGGTTGGCAGAACACTGAGAACGCTGACGTTACTGCGGCCTCTACTGCGCATGTGGGACACTGTCAGGTCTACGTCTAGCCTCAGTTCACACTGGAGAACAAATGCAGGTTGCATTTATTTGGAAATGTGAACGACCACGGCAAAAGAAAAATCTGATTTGACAAAAAATCAGAATTGGGTCAGTTCGAGCTGCAGTGTGAACGCAGCCTTTAAGACATTATTTTTGGATTAATCACACAAATTATTACATTGTTTGTGTGCAGCATTGTGTTTATGTCCAATTGTGTACCAGCCCATTGCCTAGAGAACGCTGGAGATAGGCACCAGCCTATAAGACAACACACACTGTCTGAACTCCTGTGATGGTCTAAAAGCGTGTGAGAAGCAATCCCTTTTCGTTCTTGTGTTAGCACAGAGCAGCAGGCTGATGCCCCGAGGACGCCCGGGTCGCTGTTGTTGTGAAGTCGTGTTTTGCTTTTAGAAACCTGGCAGGTTCTCAGCCTGACCGCTGTCTACACCTCTCTGAAAAGAACAGTCACACACACACATCCTCATAAACACTGCCACACACATGCACATGCATTCCCACAGTTGCTTTGAGGTGAGGTTTGGTAAAAAAAAAAAAAAAAACTTCCCTGCCTGTCTTTCATGTGTGCAGCTTAAGAGCTGTCACACTAACAGCAGGAAACCACGCTGCTTTGATAGGCCCTCTGCAGCGGGCAGAAGCCTGTCAGCGGCAGGCCCGGACCTGTGTGTGCGAGCGTTTGTTGATGCATCTGGGTACGGGTCAGGTGCTGCTTTTAAAGACAGATGGATATTTGGAAGTTGTAGAACATGGTGATCAAACGATGACTGAAATGTGAGTGTGAAGTTAAGGTAAGGTAAATAGCACTTGTTAGCTAATTATGTTGATAGCCACAGGTGGGTTTTAAGGCGACTGCAGCTACTGAAGTGGTCGAAGTGTTGGTATAACCCAACAGAGATACAACACTGCCTCACCTGCCTTAGCAAGCTGTGTTTCCATTAACCACGGAATTACTCAAATTGAAATTATGGAAAGAAAATTCACATAATGGAACCTTTTTTTTCTTTTTATAAAATGATGTTGCGCTTTTTCAGCCGTATTGAAATAGATGTACAGTATTTCACAGAACTGTAACCATTTTTGTTGTCTCAAATCAGCAGACAGAAGGAGAAGTTGTGAACGATGACGTCGATTTCCTGCTGTTTTAGTATTGCAGTCCGCCTGTAGCTTCAGCAGTGTCAGTGGAGGAGGTGAACGAAGCCGTTCAGTCCATGTTGGCCACGTTTCCAAATATTGAATTAGCATTAACGGCTGCCTTGTTCGGTTCAGCACTTCTCTCTTTGCAGTGGAGGACGGTTGACAATTTCCGGTAAGCTTCACAGTGAACTGGAACATTACATACGTCGCGGCTGAGTGTTAGCAACTGGGTAAAATTTTAAACTTCGACAGAGTCCATGCATCCGGAACACAATCGTTTGTCAACAGCCAAGAGTCCAGACAATCTGCACAAAGCGACTAGCATAAGACAAGAACATATTAAACATACGCACAACGGTGCGTAGGAGTTAATATTTGGCAGGGTTCAAGTTGTGCGTCATTTAAAAACATTGAAATCCCCCTTATAAAGTACTAGAAGGCTGAAATGTGAGCATGCAAACAGCTTCACAGCACACTCACACAGTTGCAGGCAAACACGTCGACCCACTTAGAATTGATTACGCGTTTGAGATAATCAATTAATCTTCAACTGAATTCACATCAAGCAGTTGGGACTGAAGACACAGGGGAAATGCATTTCAAAGGAGCAGCGGAGGCATTCTTCTTCTCCGCCATCAATGATGCGTTTGACACACATTTGTCATGTCAAGACCCTCAGGAAAATCCACACCAATTACTCAGTGCAGAAAGAAAAAAAAAATCCATGACTTTCTACTCCCTTTTGCCATTTGGAGAAAATCTCTGCTGTCACTTTTTCCTCCTGTCCCTGTAGGAACACCTGTGTTATTGGGTTTTTATGATGACTGTACACTCTGAACATGTGGAAGCATCTCTCCTTCAGTGAGCACACAAATGCAGTTACATTGATCCGCTAATCTAGTGGGGCGGAGAAGTGCAAGACTTTCATTTGGCAAAAATCATTATCCACCGCAGCAAGAAGGAGGGAAGACAAAGGGATTTGGAAGGAGATAGGTAAACGGTGAGCTGGTGGCAAAACGTAAAAAATCAGGTAACAGAAAAAAGGAAATAATGAAATTAACAACAAAAAAAGATCTGTGATTTAGTAGTTTATAAAGCATCTTGTGTATCTCTCATGCCCATCGTAGCATCTGACAGGGAGCACAGAGGGCTTTGCAGTGGGAGGCAGTCAATAGCGCTTGGCGAGTGATCTATCGACAGAGCGGGAAGCGCGTGAGAGATGAGTTCAATATACTTCAATTTGGCTCCACTTGCTTTAATTACTTCCACCATGTGTGTGTTTATATGTGTGTTTCCCCAGAGATCGGTTGGCTTAACACCGATAAGGAAAGTGCTGCTCTGGCTGTTATTTAGGAGATTGCAGACTATTTCTGGAAGGAAGAGAATTGGTATTTCTTGATCGCGTGAAGTTTTTTGACATCCTCTGGGGAGTTAAAAATGAAGAACAAAGTGAGTCAAGTTACAAAAAAGTAATTAGGTCACCCAATTAAAAATTCTGTTGTTTCTTTAGAAACGTTCAAAAATATTGTTGTCCAACGTTGCTTTCTTTATCCTCTAGCTAAATAAGGGATTCATTTGCACTTAATTAACAAAAACATTAAGCTTGCTCTACTCATTTAACAGAATAAAACAACCAAACTAAGTGTCTGACATCATTCCGTACAAGGTTTGGCCCGCTTCTCACTATTGGTCATGTTACAGGGTTCAATGCTTTTATAACTTTATTTTATTAATGATGTCCAATTCTTCTGACAAAAGTCCACCTTGAAATTTCTAACTGGCCAGGTGGGGCAAATTTGAAAGCTGATTGGTTTAAAAAAAAATTGATGCTGTATTGCTGGGTTTCAGATGAATAGCACGTCACCCAATGCAGATGGAGGGCAGGAAGCAAATGCATTTATTTCTGTTAATCCAGCAACAAAATGTCTAAAGTCTGTCCTGTACCACCATTCAAATAGAAAGATAAACGTTATTTTCGTGTTTCGACGGTAGTTGGTCACAAGAGAGTTAAATTTTAAGATTAATTAATTAATTTTAGGATGGTAGTTGGTCACCAGGGAGTTAAATTTTAAGATATTTAATCAGACATTTATTTAGAAAGACAAGCATTCATATGTAAGGTAAGATTATTTTTATCCCCTAGCATGGTTGTCCTCAAGAGTGCTAATGTTGTTAGCAGCTAGCTCAGTGCTGAGTCACGGACAGAAAATATAATGTTTATTCAGTGGGACTTTCATGCTAAATTATATATATAAAAAATCTAAATAATTTAAATATAACGTATCCAGCCATACAGTCACAGTTAGCTGTTAGTATTTCCCCCTACATGCTTCGTGTCTGGTCACGAACAGACACGAATCATTTACAGTGGACCTGAATCCAGCGTCCTACAGCGACTCAACATTAACACAACTCCAGCATGAAATAAATTATTTACCAATAGATTAGAGCTCATAAAATAACATGGGTAAGTTCGTTGTTAGCGATAGCATCGTTTACTTTACAATTACTTAAAATAGCACAATTCACTGATCCTATTGTTCCTAATTGTTTGACTCAACCTGAAACTAAATAATTGTATTTTACAGGCTTTTGAAAGCTTTCCTCTGACATGCTGAAGATTATAAGAGGAGTCTTTTTGACCGAGATAATACAGATCATATCCTAAATAGATGCACATTTTTTTGAGATACCGCTGTCCCAGCCCATTTAGGGGATTAGCTACTAGTGGTGGTCAATTTTGCATTGTTTTGAACTGGAGAAATCCACTTCTGGACCTCCATCTGAATTTCGCGCGTCATCCGGGTCACGCGACTGAAACCTAGCAAAAGTTTTATTAAAGTATGACGCACTTTTGATTTTGACGTATTTAGGCAGATTAGCTTGTCCCTGGTAGAACGTAGAGACTGAAACCCGATTGGATGAAACATCCATAGTCCCTGCAGACACGTATGGGAAGCAGCGCAGCCAAGAGGAAGAACAGACTATTAGAAATTAATGATTAAATTACAACAGAAGAAGGAGAGTGAATACGAACTGTAGAGCGACCGCCAACACAATTCAGTCATCTGAGTTAATTAAAGTATAAATTGTTTCCGATCGTAAACACACTTTGATTTTAAGATTCCGTACACGCTGCCAAATTACAGTGTTTTGAATGTGTTCAGAAAATGATTATTTCTAATGCACCGAGCTCATTTGGTAATTTGGGAGCAGGTAAAATGTTTCTTAAACTAACAGTAATGTTCATGACGATGAGAGATGGGACTTTTGATGTAAAAGTTTTTAATGTGGCTTGTGCTAATCGTCCTCCTTTATGCCCAAACTGTCTTGTTTTATGTAATTTGTGGTCTGAGTTGAAAGTGGTGGTTAGAGTATCTGACCTGGGATGTACCTTCTGCTCAGCCTCATGTAGGTGTAGCTGCTGAGCTGTTGGTGATCACAGGGCTGAAAATATGCGCAGCAGTGGGAATCTTCCATCTGCAGCGTGTCAGAAATGTCAGCTAACACTCTTTCATTGAAGCGTAGAGAAAAGAACAGCAGGGCGTGGAGCTACAAGTCACAGACATTTGGTTTATTTACTCGTTTGTGATGTGGCTTGACTCAGTTGTTTGCTCCGAAACAATCTGACAGGTGCTTTCGTCACGTTATTTTCCTAACTATAGCAGAATTAAAGCACACCCTCTTTTAAAAGCTTTAGCAAGAATGTCTGATCTTCGTCAACTCTTTTCTCCCACTTCGGGAGAGATCTCCGGTTCGCTTGGCATTCACATTGAAACAGCGTCAACACTTCAACCAAACGGAGACCTATGATTTCAGGAGCACCAGAATTCGCCTTTTTGATCCACATCAGAGTTTGATTGCACATTCAAACAGCAGATGCACATTTCATGTGTTAAATTAGTCCAGTCTAAATCTGGGTCTAAGCTGAAACCAGAATCTTTGTCAGGATTCGAGAACGGATCTTCACAGACACTTTCCAATCAACCTGACCGACATCCCTCTACAAAGAATGTGATATTTCTTTTTCTCCGCCTTTTGGTGTGTAAAGCTAGTACTCATGTAACCCTGTAGTCTTGCACCTGTAGTTGCATCAAAAGTTGGCTCTGTAAAGTATTGATTCAGGGGACAGGATGAATCCAAATGCAGGAAAGCAGACAAAAATACAAAATTCAAATCACATCATACCATTCATGATTCTGTTTCCCTATAATCTCATAGAAATCTGTGGAATAATCACAGCTTTTGAAAGGATTTACTGCAATTTATTTGTAATATTTTTAAAATATTTGACAATCTCACAGAACTCTAGCAAAGATGTGATTTTATCAGTTGATTAAATCCGTTTGGGAAACCAAATGTATGACCTATTGTGAGTTTGCAAGAAAACAACAAAAGTTGGTCTAAAGGACCATCTTCAAATGCAGTTGGTCATTACGGGTGAATGATTCTACACAGTAAAAATGTTGGTGTTGAATTAACTCCCAAAAGTGTCTATATGTGTCCAAGTCAGCTGGTGTTAAATTCAACACTTCAGAGTCACATTAACATTTACAACGGTGTTGGTGTTAAAATATATTAAAAGAAACACCAGTGTACAAAACACAATGTGGTAAATAATTGACCCACAAAGTGCCGATATCAATCAAATCCAGTGGAAAATATTCAAAACACACAGAAATGGAAAGTTTAATTTTTATTAAACCCATTTAATTTTATAGACCAAAATTAATTTAACAAAATCTTTTAACACTTTCAAAAGTGTCACTTTAACACCAGCTGAGTTGGACACATATAGACACTTTTGGGAGTTAATTCAACCCCGGCATTTTTACTGTGTATGTGCTTCAGTGTGTTGCCCTGAAACTGCTGGATTTTAAATAATAAAAAGCTAACAAGTAAGTCATCAAAGCCAAAAATAGGTGAAACATGTTGATGTTGGGTTCCTTGTTTCTTTTTTTTCTAACTGGCTGAAGAATTTTTTTCATGTTGAACAATGGAGGTTTATAATGATGTAACTACAGGTGGGCAGGTCATAGTTAGGGGGATTAGGTCATTCATGAGTCAGTGCTGTCTCATATGTCTAAGAATTTTATGTCCTCTATGTCCTTCTCTCTTTTTTTCTTTTTTTGTCACATATCTGCTGAGTCATTCATTGGTGCATTAATCTCACGCAAAGGGAAGTGCTAGCATGCAAGAACATTTGTGTGGACTACGCCATACACTCATTGTGTGGCCCTTAGATCGAAAAGGGAGCGGTGATCAATACCACCTTCGAACAAAAAGAACAAACAGACCTGTCTCACATTAGCTTTAAAAAGAAAAACAAACAACAAAAAACATCATACCCAGGACTCTTCAGAAAATATTCTGTGGATTGAGTTAAATAGTTAAGTAGAAGCTTTACAGTCTGTGAAGAGTGCGTGGATGAGTCTCACCCACAAAATATTGCACAACCATCACTACCATGTAGTTGACTTAACATGGTAGTTTGACTGGCCAAACTACCAGTTGAACATGGCTGTGGTAGTTGAGTGATGGAGCTCCTGCTCCACAACTTTTGCTCCAAAAGTAATCAGAAGGACAACCTTTAACCGCTAAATGAAAAGGTTATGACTTTCATAACGTTTAATACTCAAACACCCTCTAATGTGGTTGGAATAAAATAATTCTGCATAGGAAAGTGGGATCAAGCTCGTCCACAGTGATGGACTGGTCCCACAGCCAGTGGGACTAACAGCTCAGTGGGAGGTATTATCTATTTTCCAAGCACATAGTGGCATTTTATAGCTCTATGTTCCCTTCAGTTGTTATAAAAGCGCTGTTTTTATCAAGTGTGACGTAAAAGAAGTTTGACTTCGTAATTTGGGGGCGTTCTAGTGCGGTTTTCAAAACTTTGCCAATCCAGTTTCATTTACAAAAGGCAGCACACCCCCACTCTAATAGACTCAGAAAACAATTATATTCCCACATAGGGTCCTGTTAGCTTCCCCCCCCCCCTAATAAATAATAACTTTTTAACTGAATTTTGCATTTTACTCATGTTATATTTTTTCTAAAATCTGTGAGGTTGCAAATACTTTTTAACAGCGTTTTTACACCAACTGGGGGGAAATAGAAGTTTTCTTTGGACGAAGCATTTCTAACGTCTAAGGAATTTTCACAACTTTTGCGTAGTTTTCTTGTTTTTTATGCTGTGGTGTTTCCTCCAAAGAACATTACCTGCAGGATCACACAGTGGAGATCTAACCAGTCGGTGGAAAACCCCACAGATGAGAGGGAGAGTGGAGCGGGGGTGGACGTTCGGCACTACACACACACCCACACACACACACACACACAGTCGGGCCTTCACACATCAGTCAGACAGCCCTCTAGTCAGGAGAACCCCTGGCTCACCTTCACACAGATTTATAGATCACACACACACACGCACACTCACACATAAGTTGTGCTGACATGAATTTATGCAGTCACTTTGACTCACATAAACATGCCTCCACCTCCGTGCAAATGCACTTACGCGCACACACACACACACACACACACACACACACACACACACACACACACACACACACACTCCCTCACTTCAAAAGAAGGTTGTAACCTGATGGGTTGCCAAACACCAACAGCCCACATGAACTTTTTTTAATATTTCTCTTCTTTTTGGAAACCCACCTGTTCCTTGCAAAACTTTCAACTCATACCATTCTCTTTTTCCCCCCTGTAAGCCCAGCTTTAAGATCAGTGTCCAACACACGCTCCACATGCTGGTACTCAGGCACTGCTTGTCTGCACATCCCTCTTATCCTGCACTGTCCGCCCCTATCAGAGTGGTATACACACACACACCGACTGAACCAAGGCCTAACTAGACACAGTGTAGCCATCTTCGTCCTCTTCCTGCTGCTGCAGCGCTCTGTAATCTTATCTGCAACACGTTGCCGAGCTGATGAGCATGTATGCTGGCTCTGACCTGCAAATGACGAAGTCTCCTTGATGTAAAATGCAGCTGTGCAGGCGAACCTCACAGGGATGTTGTTTCCACAGCATCTGGGCAACACGAGCCAGATGTTGGAGGCTGACAAGGCTTTGTTTTCTCCTATCTGAGAGCACAGGTGTCACAAGAAAGGGCTGCTCTGATAATATGTTTTAACACAGAGCAACCATTTCGATTGAGTGACGTGGAATGGTAGTCATACACAATCACACTGCAGAGTTTTTAACAGCTTCCTAACTTGTCTTAGACAACGTCGTTCACTTCAGTCTCACCTCCATTTAAGGGTGTTTTCACGCCCAATAGTCTGGTAGACGCGGTTGGATTGGGGACCAAAGTGGGAACCTTTTTTTTTTTTTAAAATTTTTAGCTGGTGTGGTTTGCTTTTACACTGCAAACAATCCAAACCCTTTGAAAAACCTGTTCACTTCCTCACTTGGGGACGAACAAGAACTACTGAAAGAAATGACACGAAAACCTCTGAACTCAACTTCCTGATTGACAAAGTGTAAAAAAAAAATGGAATAGCGTCAGAGTTACACCGTCTTGATGTTAGCGGTGACTACATGTGTTGATAGCTTTATTAAATGTGTGCAGAGAGCCTTAAAACTCATTTGTCTTTTACTGCCCAGTCATAATCTCTACCTGCAAATGTGTACGATCAACAAAATCACCATTGGAACAATTCATGATACGTCTTATTTACCTTTAATTTATTGCTTTTTAAAGCTAATCAGAGTTTATATTGATGTCTCATCATTTATCCACGACTGTTTGTTCTCTTGAGATAAGTTTCATACTTACAATCTGCTCCTTGTTCCGCTTTTAATTTGTTACAGAAGGAAATGTGTTTCTCTCAGGTTTGCATGTGGAGGACACACAGACTTAAATGATTCAGCTGTTAAAGTCATGAGGCACTGGGTCATTGCTGAGAGGTTCAATTAAACTGTCTCTTCTGCCCAAATCAAGAGTGAACAAAACCAAAATGATTATAGTTCCAGGTTTCGGATGCAATCATCTCAAAATAAGTCACACTTATTTTATTTGGATTACTGTGGCTTCCGCTGAAGGATGTTGGTCTCGAGAGGCTGTCACATCATGACATCAGCACACTTTCTCACCTGTGCTGCCTTGATGTTTCACCACACGGTTCAGGTTTATTATTCTCTTAAAGCCTTCTGTATTGCTCACCGTTATCTAGACTAAGAGGTGAGTCACACAAGACGATAAGAAGAGATGGAGGTGGATGACTAAGGAAGGATGAAAGAGAGCAGCAGTTCTCTGGTCACTCTGCTAATTGCAGCGTGGCTCCTCTCACAAATGATTTAATGTTATTTATTACCCATCTTTCTGTCATTTCTAACTTTTAAAGACTGTGGTGATTCTAAATGTTGTTACATGGAAGATGTGTTAAAATGGCACTTTGATAAGGTTTATATAAAACAAGTGTTGCATTAGAAGAAGACTTTTAGACAGCATTGAAGAATTGAAAAAAGTATTGTTTTCCTTGGAAGTTTACTCATCATTGAAACAACTTTTAGGTACATTTTCAGCTTCTGATGACAAAATGGAACTTTTCCTTAACTGATGATAAAACGTGCAGCTTCCATAATTTTCAAAATTAAGACCTGGATGCACAAATTTGAAATTGTTGAGGATTTTCTTTGGCTCTTAGATGGTTGGAAGGATATGTACAACTTCTGCAAGTTTCACCAACACAGATTTAAGACTCTTTATGATGACAGAAATTTACGGAAGAAAATCCCACATGTTGTCAATTGTTAATAAATTTCCACATACCCATAAGAGACCTAAAAGACTTAGCTGTGTAGCTAACGAAAGGTATATTAGCAGCTAGGTAGGTGGTTGAATGATTTAAGCTTATTGGTTTCCTTGGTCACACCTAGCCTTAGTCCTCATTCAAGTTTGTCAACCATTTTTCAGAACCAGTTTTGATGTGTGCTTAAAGGATCATTGTTCTGTTAGAACGCTCGCCTAATCAGCTTTTGGTTTGAGATGAAGTTGAAGAATTTGGATGAAGTCCTTAATTTTCATGGATTTTTTTTTTGGTTTGTGTAATGCAACAACAGCACTGACAATAAAACAGCCCAGTGGCATGATGATACCACTACTGTGTTTCACTATCAGGTTTGAAAGCCTCGTCCAGACATCTCCAAGCTTTCTTGTAGTTATTTTGACCAAATATGTCTGTCTTTGACCATGAGTCGTTTCTGCAGACAGACAAGCTGGGAAGATTTTGGAAAAAGGTTGGTTCTTATTGGGACGATGGTGTTCCAGTATCTTTCAGTTTATTTGACTGATTTTGGTGGTTTATGTGCTGCTTCTGAAAATTCTAACCAGTTCTTATTTTCTTCTGAGTGGAATACCTCAGGCTGGTCTGTTGAAACTTTGAGTCATTTGGACCTTGAAGTAATGTGATGATCCCAAATGCAGATTTTCACATACATATTAGATTTGTAAATCAGTTTAGCAGTATTTAAGCAAAGTGCATACAAACTTCATAAAAAAATGTTAGTAGGTAAATGTAACAAATGCAACAAAAAAATCTCATTCGTTTTTCAGAGTATTTTTGTTTTATTTCATCTCATACCTGTAAAAATATATTCTTGAAATAAATAAATATATGAAATAAATATAATGTGTGCCCTAAGGGGGGGGGGACAAACAAACATATAAATAATAAAATCCATCAAAATGTTTGCTTTTACTAGCCAGACGCTCGCTGTCGTGACTGCGAACAGTCGGGTGTACAACAGCTAAATTCCTTCACTGAACGAGTCCCTCGTGTTTCAACCAAGAAGAGTCGTCTCTCGTTTCGTCATCCTCTCGAACTTTGCAGAGCAGTGGTAGTTTCTGAGCAGCAGCTGATTTCCAGAACAAGCATGGCTGCTTTCCAGTGCATAAAACTATTGTGTGTGTTTTTTTTGTGTTTTTTTTTTCTTTTGTAATACAAACAAGCCATAGCAGCCTCGATAATGTCAGACAGAAAAAAACAACTAAAACATCTACTGAGAGTAGTGGAGCAGTGAAGTCCCAGCAGACAGAAAGGCTACCAGCAGCTGGTGGTTAATCACACAACTATCAGTTGCTAGGTCAATGGACTATCGGTCCATTTGAGCATGTATTTGGATTTTTATCAAATGAAAATGAATAAAAATCCAAAAAAAACAATTATCCTCTTGGCCACCAGGGTCTTTCCATAGGCCACTGAGGAACATTTGAGGAACCTCCTCTGTGTCCCTTTGTTAGAGTTCACTTATGTTTTTCTTCTCATATCCCAGACTTTTTTCCTTCCCTCTCCAACCCAACAGTATGGACTAGACTCGGTGCTTTCTTCGCGATGCTGTTCCGTCCAGATCCACAAGATCCTCCGTCTCCAAAAAAAAAGGAAAGGGATGATGTTCTGCGAATTCAGTTGGCCTGTTTCGACCGGTTTTGGTGGCATTAGGGCACCGATGGCTTTTAACCCTCAGCTCTGTCCCAATACATCTCTGTACAGGTCTGGGACTCTCTCCGGATCGACGGGCCTCGGTAGGAAGTGCGTGAACCTTTGATGCCGTCGCGACCTCGTTCCATCCCGCGACGTCCCATCTTTGTTCAGCCCAACGAAGTAGAAGGCCCCTTTCTCCCCGTGCCGGTAGATGTTTGAAGAGTAAGTGTTGTACCAGTTTTCCTCAAACTGCTCCCTGAAAACGCACTCCGCTGACAGCTTTTCCTGTGGGAAAAAATAAGGATGTTAGCTTTGTGGTGCACAAAAAAACCCTCTTCCACATTCTAAAATGCTTGAACTTGTCAAAATTAAACTGAATTTCTATCCTCTGCACACAGAGATTTACTAAAAAGGATTATTTGAGATTAATACAATTTTATTAAAATGTATGAGCAGAAAAGCATTTCAATGTTTCTTTTTGTTATTTTGGCAACAGAACCACAGTAGATTATTGATCTGTGTAGATGAAGCGAATCATTCAGCAAAAATCAGCACTGAGTGTATATTTACTAAATGTGTGGTCCTTACCGATCCATACAGCTCCCCCTTGCTGTTCATGGCGAGGTAAAGGCCGCTGTCCACCCCTCTGATGCTGACCAGACCAACTGCAAGACTAATGAACTCCAGAATACCTGCAAAGGCAAAAAAAAGAGTAAATTTACATCTAGGTTAACACAGACATGGAAGAACAGTGTCCATATGAGTAAAAAAGAACAACCAAAAAAACAAAAAAAAAAACAGACTATAATGACCTCTGACTCAGATGTCAGAGGTCTGTCCCAAACCTTCAGCAGACTAAGAAGCTGCTTGGCGCTCCCACACCAACAGGGGGCCCCAAAGAGCACCTGAACTGTTACTCAAGTCACACATGGAAATATATGATTCTTTGTGCAACTGATAAATTAGAAGAAATCAAGTAAAACAAATTTGTGATGATTTTAAATGTGTGCATTAGAATAGTCAGTGTGTAAGGATGTTTTTCTGACCAACATGGGTCAAAGCTTTCGGACACTGGTGGTTCTAGACCAGATTGAACACGGGGCAGGAAGGGTGTCCTAGTTTTTTAAGTTGAGGCACAAAACAAAGACAATGAAACAATACAATTTATTGTTTCATTGTAGTACTGATATATACATATACTGATATTGTATAAATCAGATGACAACTGTGGCCCTATTTTCCTACAAGTGCAACATTTTAACTTTACAATTCGGTGTAAAAGTAAAAGTGTGAATTCAAAACGTGGGTCCCAGCAACCAATCAGCTGCTGTTTCTGTTCCAATGAAAATTAGAAGAAAGTGACTCGACAGGATAACTGGGGCACTGGCCCCTATTGGTCCCCCGTCTAGAACCACCTATGTTTTAGAACGAGGTTCAATGGTTTCATGTCTCTTTAATATCCACACAATTAATCTGCTGAGGATAAAAGTATTTATATAAAAGTATTTATATAAGAAATAATAGCGCCCTGGGCAGTGAACCACACCGCCCATCTCAAAAGTTGCCCCTGAGCTGAGCCTGATTCGCGCTGTGCTCTTGCATCAAACTGCGTCAAGAGGTGGAAGTGCCTGATTCGAGAACAACAAGTTCCGCATCCCGGGAAGCACTAAGCGATCCCCGGCAGAAGTCCACTGTGATGAAGAGGAGCTGCTGACCCGAACCTCAAACAGGGGGACACAGGAGAAATGTGCAGAACGCTGACAAATCCCAGCATCTTTCTTGTCCCAGTGAGAAGGGAAGGTTTCTCTCTGGGAACAAATAACTAGAACATGTAGGAGTGAGAGCAGCATCAGCCTTCATCAGAGGGATTCACGATGAGCAAATGATCCTGCATGACTTGAGTGTCGGCGTGACGTAAATGACGCAGTCCTGCACTATTCCTAAAATGTCCTGACTAGTTTAAATATATATTTATTTCTTTTTAAAGTGGTCCCAGTTTATTAAATATAATTATGGCACTGCACAGATTTTTTTATGTTTTCGTTTTTATGTATTGCGCTCTCCTTTAGTACTATTACTATTACTGCTGCTGCTGCTGCTACAATCCCTACCGAATCTGCTGTGGTCTTTCCTGGTTCCCTCCACCGTCCCGTCCGGATGGATTTCCAGGTGGAACCCGGTCCTGCAGTAAAGCTGCCGCCGCCTCAGGATCCCTTTCAGGTGGCTCAGGTCCGCCAGGCTCCGGGACAACCTCTCCGCGGACACCAGGTTGTCCTGCTGCTGGTGCTGGTGGTGCTGCTGCTGGTGGTGGTGGTGATGGTGGTGGTGCTGCTGCTGCTGCTGCTGTTGGTGGTGGTGATGGTGCTGCTGCTGGTGGTGCTGCTGCAGCAGCGGCTGTCCTCCCAGCATCAGTCCCGTTGCAGAGTTGTAGTCCACGGCCCCCGCTGGGGTGAGAACGAAATGCGAACCGACCGAAGCCGAAGCGGCTCCAAAGCTATCCAGAAACCCGTTGGCGAAGCTCCCGACCTCAGCCACTGCCCCCATCACAAGATCCAGAAGCCCCCCGCCCCCTCCACCCCCTGGTCGCGTGCGCAAGAGATCCGAGGTCGGAGTGATGAGCGATGATCCACTGGTTTTCTTTTCTTTCCTCTTTAATATTTACCGGCGAGGATCTACCCGGCAAAACGACTGGAGAAGAAGAAAAAGTTGTGCGTAATTTTTATTTTTTTTTTCTTTTGGCGCACCGCTAATTAGATTGTCATTGTGGACGGTGCGGCTGGGAGGGGAGGAATTAAACTCCTGCGTTATGTTGACTCGAATGAGCTGCAGCAATCCGCTTCCCTTCCTCTCCTCTTCTTTTTATCCGCTCCCTCTCCCTTCCTCACCTTTGGATACTCCCCTTTTTTTCCAAACCAGGGTTCCTTCTCTCTTTCTCCCTTCTCTCTCTCCTCTCTCTCTCTCTCTCTCTCCTCTCTCTCTCCTCTCTCTCTCTCTCTCTCTCTCTCTCTCTCCTCTCTCTTTCTTTCTTCCCTCGCTCTTTCCTGCTGAATCCACTTAGCGATTTAAAAAAAAAAAAAAAAAATCTCCTGCAGCAGAGCACAGACACAGCTGCGCATTGGCTCGTATTCACGCACCGAGTTGCCTCTATATGCAAAGTGCGCCCGGATCCCCTCCTCGTGTGGCTCATTTGCGCTCTCCTCCATCCCTCTGCTTCCCCCGGCTCTGCTGTCTCATCCTTGATGTTCCGTGTTTAGCGCGCTCAGACTCCTAAACCAGGGCGCGACGAAGGCCTGCACAGGTTCTCCGACATAAATTAGTATGTTTAGAAATTGTATTTGTTTCCGTTATGTTCCAGGGCCGGATTTACAAGGACGTGGGCCCCTGGTGCTGGAAAGACGTTTTGGTGCCATTTTCACTAGAGAAAAGATATTTTGCTAATTCAATTTATAGCAAGGTACTAGTCTTAAAAATACTAACGATATCAATAGATGATGGTAAGTTTAATATGTTCCAGTAGCTTCATGTTGTTTCCACACACACACACACACACACACACACACACACACACACACACACACACACACACCACACACACACACACACACACACACAAAAGAAATACTTCATGATTTTCAAATACCTCAAATCAGAATTTTCAAATCTGATTTTAATATCAATGTTTCCCTAAAGTGAGGACTGTGGGTTTTTAACAATTTTCCAGCAGATTGACATCAACGTCCTCAACATGGAAGGTAAACCACAAAATATTCTGTTTTTTTTTTTTACTAAAGAGTAAGAGCAGAGCACAAGGTTTAGTGGAAAGAAAAAGTGCAACAGAAGAAAAGGTGCAGAAGCTGCCGAATTACTCTGCCAGAACTTCGATTTGTTTGATTAGCTGGCAAACAAGAATCAGTGTTTATGAGTTCAAATGGAAAGTAAGACCAAGCAGTACAAATGGTCAATTTCAAAAAGCAACTTGGGCTTTACACACCAGCAGAGCTGCAGCCTTATACACTGCACCGATGCAGCAATTTGCGCTAAAAGAGCTCTGATCAACTATTGATCGCACCAGAACATTAGTGCACTTTTAATTTTTTAGCTGTTTTGTAGTAATATTTAATAATAACCATATCTGATGAGTTTCACTTTTTAGATAAATTACTTGCGAACTTTTCAACGAGACTCCAGTTCACTGAGATGAACCTACAGATTACGTCACCAGCGGAAAGATTCATTATGCGCAAAATTTCAGGGTCACACGAGGGAGGAGGGCGCCACTCAACAACACCTTGGGAGTACTGCGATGGGGGGTGTGGTGTGTGTGTGTGTGTGTGTGTTTCTAAAAGTGACATCGCCCCCATCCTAATCGTTTTGCAGCCCCGATTCCCAAAGGACTCAGGTGCAGCGGGAGACGGGAGGAAAGCCCCCGTTTGCGTAATTTTCGCACTCGGTTGCTGATTTACTGCTTCTGTTTCATGTAAGACAGCCGCACTTTTACAACACACACCGACTCACGCACATACACGCGCACACACCTGTGCAAACGACTACACATGACTGTCAATCCCTCATTGATCTTTCCATTATGCTTTGAACAGGGGAGAAGCCCATATGTACACCGATCTTTAATTGTGGCCTTAAAAAAATATCAAAGACGCAGCTTCAAAGCGCATCTTGTAAGAGGATCAACAACTCGACTGTAGCTGCGTGTTTGAACTCCAAACTTGCAAAATACCCAGACACTTGACACTTGAAGGACTTGAGGGTAAAAAAAGGGGAGTACCTGTGATGCTGATACTTTAGTAATTAAACGGATTTTTATTGGCTTATGAATACTGGACTCTGTCATTGAACGCTAAGCAGGTAGATTATAAGAGCTTTAGATTAATCTAATTGTGGAATCAATTACCAGAAGCATGTTTTAAATGGTATATGAAAAAATATGATGTTTGTAACTGTGCACAACACAGCAGAAGAGTTGTGACAATCTCAGCTATATTATTTTCTTTTTATTCACATTAATGCATTACTTTGTGTTGGTGTGTCACTTGCATTTCCCATAAAATACACTGAAGTGTGTATTACCAATGTGACATGTGAAAATGTTCCAGGGTCAAATCAAGGGTGGGCGTTTCTTGTATTGTCCATCATTTATAATGATACATTTCTTATGATAAGATTTTGATTTATCATCGTCATGATAACGTCCAATTAATGATGTTTTAAACCCCCTCAAACTGTGTGTTTTGTTGGGATTGTTATTTCTACAATTTTTCTCCACTGTTTGTTCAATAAAGACATATTAATAAATTAAACAACATGATCAAATGCAGCTACTGCGTGCATCTTAGTCACATAAATCACACTTCTTTATGTGACTAAGTGTCCTAAAGAAGCCTGTTATAAATAGGAATGTTTTTCAAGAGCAGTATCTGTGTTTGTGGGGCTGTAATCGATGTGACACACACACACACACACACACACACACACACACACACACACACACACACACACACACACACACACACACACACACACACACAAACACAAGTAT
This sequence comes from Poecilia picta, assembly GCA_033032245.1. NCBI lineage: Eukaryota > Metazoa > Chordata > Actinopteri > Cyprinodontiformes > Poeciliidae > Poecilia > Poecilia picta. The sequence goes on along the minus strand of CM065353.1, from coordinate 25,479,672 downwards.
GAAATCTTTGTTTGTTGTGTTATTTTTACAGTTTAACATGAACTTATTCAACTTTTTGTCCATGCTGGTTACAGAATCGGAATTGGTTTTGGCAGCAAAAACAGACTTGCGCGCATGTACTCCCACAGCCTCTGCTGGCGCCCCGCCCCGTCAAATTGATAAATGAGGTTCAGACGCGGAGGTGTGTACAGAGCGGTCACTTCATGTACCCACACCTCAGGTTATGCAGCTTGACCAAAAGATATAGTAGTTCATATATGTTTAATATAGCCCTACGAGTGCACACACTTTTATATGTATGTGTTTGATACACGATCCTCTCCCTCTTTCCCTTAGTTCATTAGTATTTATGACCAACACAAAAGATTTCTTTTTTTCCTTTTTTTTTAAAGGAGGCTGGATCAATCAGAATCGCCCGAGGCTGATCAGACGTATTGGATATCAATCTGGCTTCAATGAAGACGTCAACTTCACATCCCCATGCTCACTCACAGCAGAGCAGTTCCCAGGGTCACATGATTTGTTTTAAATTATAACGTCCATGTTGTTTTGGTTATTTTTCTCTCTCACTATTGCTGTGGCCATGGAGAGAAATGAAGCATGAAGTGACTGCAGTATGAGGATGAGGAGGAGCAAGAGGAGGATGAAGAGGTGGGTTAAAGTCATACCCCCCCCCCCCGACTCCCCTGCTCCCTCCCAATACATATAAACACACAAAGAGATTGCTGCCTTTAATGGAAAAGCTGGGTAATGGAATAACTGAAGGAAGTAGCCTGGAGGTTATTAATGCAAGTGATCTCCAAACTGCTGTCTGGGGAACTCCTGGGGTTCACAGAGGCACAAATTAAAAGGTCAAATTAGATACACTCTGTATTTCTGTTGTTGTTTTATGTTTTAAAAAAAAAGAACAATGAAAAGCAGTAAAACTTTTATTTCATAGCTTTCAGATTTGTACATATTTTACATAAATTGCCTTGTTACAACCACTCACATAAAGCATTTTGTTGTTTTTCTTTTTTGTAATAGCTGTTGAATCAACATTAGGTGAGCTGAAATATAATACCTTTAGTGAAAATGAAACTCTGAAAAGTGTGCCATCCATCCATCAGAAACACGTTCCACCTGCGCGTGATTTAATCCCGGTCTAAATCCAGTTGTTTTGCGAAGACTTCAGATCTTCGTGAAAGAACATTAGTGAACAAACAGCATGTTAAGACCAATGAACACACCTGGACAGCCCACGTTCAATTTGTGGAGTTTAAAGTAGGTCGTAAAGCAGTAACTCGAAATCAGATACCTGACAGTTTGCTGTTCGATCCATCATTTAAAAATGGGACTTGCAAAACCAATCGTCCGCCTGAGCTGGCAGGAAAAGCATTCATCAGCGCAGCATCCGAGATATCCATGATAACTTCAGAGGAGGTGCAGACTTGAAAAACAACATCCAAAGTCACTTTGCATACAGTGACTGGGCTTCATTACAGATTACAGAAATTATTGACGCAGGGGGCTGAAAATAAATGCACGACACACTATTCAGATTTTTATTTATACTTTTTTTTCTAGGAACATTTTAGCATTTTTCTTCTGCTTTGCATTTATGAACTAATTTCTGTTTATGTATCACATTATCCATCCAGCTGTGCCACTGTGCAGAACCCCTATGGCATATCAGTAAAATGGGAGTTTGTGATTAATATTGCAAAATGTGGCAAAGTTCAAGGAGCAAAATACTTTTGTAAGACACAGAATCCTTCTTTTCCTAGAAGTTTCTTTTCCTATAAGTTTTCACAAACATCACCTGACCATTTATTTATTATTTGTTTATTAGACATCATATTTCTGATCTGTAAATAATCCATAAGCAAATAAATTTGTAAAATGTATTTTAAACGGACTATTTGGCACAAAATGCAGAATTTGTTTGTATGACTTTAGTTGAAATTACAACAAGTATTACAAATAAAACTGCAAATATGTGGTCACCAAGTTGATCTAAAAAGATTTACCAAACAACAAATGCTTTGCTCAGGTGTTGTACAAGGTCTCTGCTGGATTTTGACTGTTTCTCAAACAGTCAACAATTTGTTATAAGAAAATTAGCAGAACAACACAAAACCAGAGTGACATTTCTTGAAAGACCTTCACAAAACTAATAGAACTATTGATCAAGACCATACAGCGGGCTATGAGTGGAAAATAATCATGTAACAGATTAAAAGGACTTAAACACACAATCAACCGTCATTTTTATTTCAACCCAGACATCTTGATATTTGTTGTTTGATCTGGTTTTAGCTAAGTACCGTAGTGATCCACTGAGCTTCATGTGTGAACAGGTGACAGGCTCCTCCATTAGACTTCCACTCTTTATTCTCACAGCATCAAAGCTTAAGAAAATCCCCATCAGGTTAACATCAGTCCTGCATGTGGAGACTTAAAATGAAGACTCCATCTTTGATATCTGTTTGATATCTGTTTCCCACAGGCTGCTTTGATTCTCCACTTACCCTTGAAAACCTGACACCGGGCTGACCCTCAATGAAAGGCGATGACTGACACAAGTCGATGTGATCGGTCATTCCTAATTTTCCCAGTATGTAAAGTGAGACGCCATTTATGCTTGTTCCAGAAAGCGTTCGTACACAACCGTTTTAAGGGTTGGAGACATGGTGAAAGAAGACTCGTGCGGCAGAGATGGCAAGATTAAAGGTGAATGTCAGCCTTAAATGTAACACGAATTAAGAACAGCAGAAATAATTTATGTATTGAACTGTGTTATGTTAAAGAAAAGACGAAAATATGTATTTATTTTAAAACACGGGAGCAATGAGGCAAGGAATGGCAAAGTGTTAAACCCACTGTTTCAAATTTAAAAAGCTTAGATAAAAGCATTTTAAAGAGTGTTTGAATGTTTTAATTTTCACAAAGAGATTAGCTATTTTATGTATTTCGTATTGAACTGTATAGTTTGGTTATTTTACTGATGTGTTACAAATTAGTCTTTTATTTCATTTTATGTGTTTTCATTCTTTCACACAGTTCAAACCAGAAGTTTACATTACACCAAATAAAAAGAAAGATATGTCTTTTCTTCCCTCACTGTCTGAAGTTAAATCAAACCAAACTTTTGATTTGATTTGATTTGATTTAACAGTCTAACTGTATTATGTCAGTTAGACTTACCATTTCTATCTGTAAAATGCCAAAATAATGAGAGAAAGAACATATTTTAGAATAAGTCAGAAGTTCACAAGAAGTTCCTCGGTATTTGGTAGCATTGCTTTTGAACTGCAAATTGTGTCAGTTAACCTATCAGGAGTTTCCGAGTCCCTGACATCATCATCTGGCTTTCCCTCATATTTGAAAGTGATGGCAATCATTCCACATGTAAACTTCTGATTTTGAAGCCATTCGTATATCTCTGATGTCTTTATTCTCTCGTTGTTGTGATATTTAACAAATAAAAGAAATAGATTTTCTAACTGAATTAAAATGACAGACGTTTGGTCCGATGATTTAATTTCACCCTGTGAAAAAGGTGTGTCTCTCTTGTTATTCGCTTTACTTAAACTTTTGGTTCCAACTGTATTTTATTGTACTTTCACTGATTTCACTTTTAAGACACTTTTGTGCTTTTCTATAAAGGCCCAGACAAACCAACAACAGTCACTCTACCTCGCATATGCCTTAATAATTTACAGTGAATTAGATGAATCACTCACTCTCACTCAGTCAAGCATCAAATCCCTGCCAGGAGTTCTTCGCTCTCGGCCTCGCCGTCATCTCGCGATGAGACCCGTCGACTCGCGACAGTCTTGAGCTGCCCTTAAACTTACAGTCACAGCAGCAGCCCTGACGGCAACAATGGCCGCTTTCCGCAGAGCGGCAGCGCTGGCCGGCAAACTGAACCCTTGGTCTGCGACTAAAAGCGAGCTTCTTGGGACTCCCAGCCTGAACGGACGACGGACTCGGAGGTGTCTGACAGCCGGGCTGTGCGCCGCAGCGGAGGTGTCCTGGCTCTGTACTTTTATAACAAAACGTGGAGCGACAGGAAGAGGATGATGAGACGCAGCACCAATGGTCTGCGGCTGCCGTCCATCCCCAGCGTTGAAGCTAAAGAGAAGGTACGTGGCTATAAAAACAAGGCAGCTAGCGAGCCGGTTAGCTGTTGTGACACGTAGCGACGTGAAAATGAATCTCTGTTGACACGAGGGCCCCTCTAAGGGCGAAAAAAGAGAGAGACCCCATTAAGAAAACAAGTCAAGTGTTATGTATTCTAGACATGCTTCCTTCCGCGCGCAGCTCCCGCTTTGGTTTTCCTAGCAGTTGCCATATTTTTTCCTCTCTCCCTCAGCTTTTTTTTTTTTTTTTCTTCTTTTTTGGGTGGGTAAAGTGTGTCATTTATTTCCAACACGCTCGGTGGAAACAGTTCGCTCAGTTTGGCTGCAGAGGAGGAGTGGCGCTCTCCCTCTCACTGGTGCTGAAATGACAACACGCGCTCCAACGGACGTCACACTGCGCAGCTGCGCTCGTGACAGGGTTCACACTTTGACGGATAAAAACAACCCGACACTTCTTAGTAAACACAATAATGTTCAAAATGGAAACACCACACTTTAGAAAAATTACAAAAAAAAAAAAAAGAAATTAAAACATGTTTGTCAGGACAATTTTATCTGAAAGAGGAAAACAAAAACGTACAAATATCACGCCCCTGCTGCTTAAGACTGTCGCGAGTGGATTGTGTGGATTGAGCGTTATTTCTCACGTGAATGGTACTCTCGAGTTTTTTCTGGCTATCAAACATAAGAATATATTTCATAGAGAAGATGACTTGACTTTTAGACACTTGTCAGATTTGATTAGTGGCACAAGCCACATGCCACAAATAGGGGCGCTGCACCTGAGGGGGCGCCAAACCTATAGTGTAAAACTATTTTGAGTAAGCATTTTTTTGCATTTAACTGGTTTGTGCAAGTGTAAATGGTGCTATCTGAAACAGAGGCACACCTATAATGTGTCCATATTCACCACAAAATGTGCAAAGTTGCACATTTTGCAGTACTCACACTAAAACTTGACTTAGACCTGTGACCTAAGACCCAACTTTTATGACCAACTCCTTCGTATATTCAGGAGTAAAATCAACCTGCTACTTAAGCTACGTATTGCAGCTGATGCACTGCATATCAAATCAATTTTCACAAAACACTTACTTCAACAAAAATAATAACTATTTATTTGATTGAGTTAAATAAATCTTTTCTAATGCTTTATATTATAAAGCTGCAATAGCAAGCTATGGCTATGTTGTAAAGAGCAATAAAAAAAGACGTATTCAATGGTATCCTGGGAATGCCATAATTCACAACATGTCAATAGGAACTGAAATGCTGTTTTTGAGGGATGCAGTGTCTAACCAACAATCAGCTGCAGCTGCAGAGCTGTTGACGATAGTCTGGGGAACTGATCTTTTAAAAACAGTTTCCCTGTCAGTTGTGAGGGTTGTGGAGCTGGAAAACAAGTGGATTTGATTGATTAATTGAATTTGCTGTTTATGAAAATGTTATTTTTAAAAAATCTGATTTTTTTTTCCCCCTCCAGTTCAGTCGTTGGGCTTCTGTAGTTCAGGGTGATGCTGGCCTGCTCAGGGCCAACCATTTTTTGCCCATCATATTGTGGACTTTGACTTAAGTTAAACTCCCAGAAGGAATAACTGAAATAAAAGAAAGTGTCTTTAAAATATTTTCTGTCCTTTGTAATTTTTTTTTATGAACACAAGACTAACACTAAGCATGCAGCCAGAACTAAAATTAAAGTTAAACTGCTATTTGAACTTGCAGCTGTAATTTCAGTGAAAGTACTGACTATATAAACAACACACCACAAGTACAATTATCCACTGTGGTTTGTTGGTCTTTCACATAAAACCACAATACAATAAAACGAAGTTAACTGCTGTAGTGTAGAAAACATCAATATTTTTGGATTGCAGTGTAGAAATGAATTTGAAGTGACTCTGTTTTGTAATCGCACTGACACAACTGTATTTACACGGGGTAGTTTATAGAAAATACTTAGAACACGGGCTGGTTTATAAGCGATACTGAGAACGGCATAGGGAGAAAATTAAACGCTGCAGCTGTGAAGGGGAGACACCCAGATGCCAAAGGAGAAAACACCTGGAGCATCTGCTGTGCAGTCATGAGAAGCAGGCGACACATCAGTTGCAGCTTTAGTGGTGGATATATAATAATTAGACAAGAACAAAGTGTACCATGTGAAATCCAGTCGAAGCTCCCTACCGATGAATAATTCTCTCTTTTCAGTGAAGCCTGCATGCTTCTATATCATGTTGAGCGGCATGGGATGTAAAGCCTTTTTGCCTTTGGAAAACTTTAAAAACTCCATTCATTAGTGAAAGTCAAACCCATGGGTGCAGAGTCTCCTAATCTCCATCAGAGTTACTTCCCTACAATCAACTATTCATCTCTTACTCACGCCTTCTAGAGCTCGTTTGGTAAAGAAACCATCAAAGCTTTATGAATGAACTAGCATGCTCATTAGCATGATCGCTGAGCCGAGTACAAACTCTAACAGGCTTAAATATGGAAACCTCTCTGCTAATTGCACAGCTACAGTCTCTTGGTGGATCTCTGCAGCTAATCTAGCTGAAGTCACAGGTCTTTACTGAAAGGGAGAGACGGAGAAACCAATCAAGTAGAAAGCTGTACCTGTTTGTGTGTGTTTGTGTGCACCTGTATTCTCTTGTTTAGTTGTAGCAGAAGAGCCGATGCTATTTATAATCTCAGAGAGCTAAGTCAAGACTTGGTGCCAAGAATAGATGGATACGCTCATTATTAAAGTGCAGCATTAAGGAAGAGGCTTGGATGCTGAAGTCCATGAGACTTAGGAGGCGGGTTGACGGAACTGAACAGGAGTTTTTAGTTCGTAAAGCCGACCTATTAGTATTCATATGAGCTTCTCCTGGACTGCTGAAAATGCTATGATCTGTAGAAAAAGCTCTGAAGATTTTTATCTGAGGATGTTTTCACACCTGATGGTCTGGTGCACCTGACTGGGAATGAAAGTTGCAACATTTGTTAATTTTTCAGCTGGTATGGTTCACTTTCAGACTGCACTGTGTCAAATGAACCAAACCCTTTGAAGAACATATTTACACCATCGCCTGTGGTGGCGCTGCACCAAGAGCCACTAAAGGAAACAACACAACAACCTCTGAAGAAGACACTGAGGGCAACCTTCTTCTTCATGTAATCTGAACAAAAACTGAGTGGCATTAGATTTTAGTGTTTATAGAATTTCTCTTTTATCTTTGGCAAAAGAAAACAAAACAGTTCTCGCGCTAGCACATTTGCGTTTATTGTATTTACCCAGAATGCCTTGTGCTATAGTTCACTTCCTGCTTCTGGAGCAGTCTCTAGCCCACTTGGCATTCACTTATACATTTGAACTGTTTCAGAGTTCACTTCAACCAAACTGAGACTGAGGATTTTGACTTTGAGTACGCATTCTGTGTAGTGTAGACTATTTTATGCTTTTCATATTAGGGGTGCGCAGATAAGTCTGTTCAGATCCAGATCGGATGATACTCACATTCAAATAACTTGCATATTGATCAAACTGTAGATGTAAATCTGTGCGAGCTACGTAAAAATGCCGGTTTTACGTTTTGCAGGCACGTCCATTTGACTTTGAGGATGGAGATGTCTACATGTCGTCCCACGAGCATCGTTTCCGGATGTTCAGCTCTGTAGAGTACGAAGGACAGCTGTATATGACTCCGCAGAACTTCATCGAGTCCGTTACCATGAGCGAACCAAGAAGTATGTATCAGTATGTTTCGTATTTTTGTTTTAAAAAAATATGACCCCTGTGCACATGCATAAGATCTTACCAACTGATGTTTTGGGTAGCACATATTTTGGTTTAAGATCAAAAAAACAATATTTCTGATGTAAGTATTGATGAGCTGTTGGCGGCTCAGTGTCTTGGGATGCCTCACTGACTCATCACCACTGTCACATAATATTCTTTTCCATTACTTCAAATTAACGAGATCAAATTTTTAAAGACTTTTATCTAATTTTTAAATTAAGTGATAGTCATAATTGTGTCAAAAAAAGAAGAAGTTAAATCCACTTAATTTATTCAATTAACGTCAACTCTTTACACCCTAAGGTTCACCAGACTTACTCTGAGTGTTAGCAAAACCTTGACCAAAATGTAAATATTCAAAAAAACAACAATACGATGAATTGGTTAAAATCAATTTATTACCCAGCCCTACCTTCGTACAATAATACATATTTACACCCCACAGGCAACAGAGCCTGTTTGAATTTGAGGAAAACCACAAACAATCCAGACTTCATCACACGCTTCTTTTTCATAAGTCATGGAAGCTGTGCTTCATATCGTGTTAGCTACCTTTATTTGGACTTGATTGTAGTTTAGTTTTAAATGAGCTCAAATTCACTGACTCGTCAGAGGATTTTATAGACCTCGCTTTACTGATCTTTGTTTTGTTTCCATCAGTGTCTGGGATTTATTTAACATGTTTATTTTGCCACGTTCTAAGGCCGTCAAAAATCCTCGGTTTATGAGCACATCTTTGCCGATGCTGTCAGCCTGCTGCTAGTTGTAACAGATTAGGTCTGAGCAGCCGGCCTCAAAGCAGATGGCTTTACAGCTTTTGTTTAGTCTGAGGTTAATGTTAGTCAGACACACGCAGACACACATTCCATTCGCTCTCATGTACTCTCCCTCTCTTTACTTGTAAATATCTAAATTGGTGGGCTAAGCTTGAGTGTTCCAGGTTTGGAAATGTGATTGCACACTGATGCAATCAGAAACAATTTCTTTTTCCTTTTTTCTTTTTGCAGCAGTCATATGATTGAATAGCGTGCAGACCCGTGCACCTGTGTGTGTGTGTTTACATCTCGGCTGTCATGCGATACGGCCGCTCGCAGCCTGTCAGCAGCCGCCATCCTCTGCCCCTTTGAAGTTGAATTAGATGAACTTTGTTGTATAAAACAGAACAAAAGTAGTATGTGCTTTTACAGGGACATTCCACATACTACAAAGGCAGGCGAGGACTACTTCAGACACTACAAATGGGATCTGCTATGATGAGTGTATACACAGTGTATGTGTGCGTGTGTGCTTGTAGATGTGTGTGTTGTGACTGTACCCTGCACATTAGGACCCCTTTCTAGATCATACAGATGCTATCTGCCCAAGCCCACCCAAACTCTTCTCGTCTTTCTCCTCCTTTGTCTTGTTCTCTGGCAGACAAGAGGCCATGGAGGTCCCTGACCAAACAGGTGGGAAACACACTTTATATCTCTCCTTTTTCCTGCTTCTCCTCACAGGCAAACATCTTTTGCATGTTACATCTGCTGTTGTTTTCTTCACACTGCGTAGTTTTTTCAGCTAAACAAGCTTGACTTGCAGCGCCAGTACATGTACTGAACAAACAAGCTGCAAGGATGTGCAGGTCCTTTGTAATTTCCACAAATTGTTTTATGTTCTTTCCCGTTTTGTGGTTCTATCTTTTATCTCTCTTGCTTTGTTGTCATGGCTCTTTACAATCTTTCACAACATTTCAAGTCACAAGTAAAAATCCTCACCTCCTTACAAGTCTGTACATTTCTTGGATTAACTACTGATTATCTACACTAGAATGCACTGAAGTCTTCATTTTAAATTACCTGTCATTTTAAATTACATATGGATATGTTTTCCATTGCATGGGACTTTTAACTTTCCAACTCAGCATTATTTCTTCATAAAGTTCTTGTTAGAGCATGGCACCGTTTGTCTTTACAATGTATAGCGATTTTGCTCATGCTTTTTGTGTGTTTATGTCAGGAACTGGAGAAAATCTTGTCAGATACTCCTCCCGTATGGAGAGGATCCTCAAAACTGTTCCGCAACCTGAGAGAAAGAGGTCAGCAGACACACACATGTGGATACAAACAGTTCATCACTTCTCTGAATTTATAGCTCAAATCTTCATCTCATCTATTTTTTGATGTACAAAGTGTATAAATTTCCACCCAGCTGACCATGCCATTAATGCTTTTTACCTTGTAAATCAGGTGCTATGATTTACAAATCTGTTTTCTGTTTTGTAAAAATATATAAATAAGTCTAGGTGTTTTTCTATTTCTCATTCTTAATGTAATTTGTAGTGCTTAATGTAGTGTGTTTAATGACTGAATTGTTTGTATTTCCAATTGGCTGCTCACTGATCAAGATGAAAAGTCACCACTTCCCTTCACCAGACATTTATTTTCTTGGTGCCTCTTTAGTTCTTTTGTTTCTTAAGAAAGAAACGACACTTTTTTAATACGGCTAGTGGAACATCTTGCATAGCACATGAGGTTGGATATTTTCATTCATTATTTGTTGAAATCCGCGCTCCCTGAACAGAAACAAAATTCAAATGGCTATAGTACAAGATCTTTAAAACGAACTGAGAAACCTTCAGTTTCTTTTGGGGTTTTTTGCTGCTTTTTAACATGGCACAGAGCTTCGTTTTCAATCTCTGATTAAATGACGCTTGTGAGTTTTTGTTGCACTGTAGGTGTCACTAATCCAGGTTGTCGTCATGCTGTTCCTCTTGGCAAAACAGCCTGCCGAGAAAAAGGGAAATAAAAATCAACCCCCTTTTCTTTCCTCTCCTCTGGTGAAAGATGAGAAATAAGCTTGCCCTAATTAAGCATTTGCTAGAGGAGCAGATAACAGAGAAAGCACAGTCAGGGACTGACTCCCCATAGTGATAATTACACTGAAACACACACATTCAGGGAGATGCTAAAAATAACATGCCATGTGTGATTCACGTCCTCTCTAATGATACTAAAATTATGCTCAGGTTGTATCTTATACCAGGGTTTGGTTTGGTCTAAAGGGACATGCAGGAGGACTAGTTTCACTTGAAAGTGTAGAAAACAACAAAATGAGGGTAAGATGTTAAAAAAATACTGTATCATCACAATGATATGGGGATGTAGAGAAGCTGAGGAATTCCTCAGCTAAAAATATAATAATTAATAATAATACATATTTTACTTTAATTACTTTCAAACATTTATTTTGGTAATTTACGTAATTCAACTTTATTTCAGAACTTTCTGTTGTGTGAGCTACATATGAGTATGTATCTGTGTTTGTAATTGACACTTAATGCTACATCCCACAGAACACAAAGACTGCTATCACTGAAAATACATTAGGATTTCTGTGAATCTGACTAATCCAGTAAAGTAGTACTGTACAGTGTTGCCTGGGCTCAGCTCCACAGCTCATTATTTCAGTGCTTGTCTGTATTTATACTACATCAGGCTGCACATTTACATACAAGTCTGAGTTAATGCAAATTCCTCTTGTGAGCAGTCGGGTCCCATTTCTTCTAACTTCAACCTTTAACAAAAGAACATTTTGCAAAAGGGGAAATATGTTGGGACTAATGTGAAATTGGTGTAGGTTTACTTTTACAATGTACTTTAGCATAAAGGATGCACATGGCTAAATGTAAGTAGTTGGAGAACTGTTAGTATCTATGGCTGTAGTTCACAGTTTTTCAATTTTCTGTCCTGTCTTTTGAGGTTATTCTAAGATGCTACAGAGCTCTTATAGAATTAGTTTTATCTAGAGCTCGTAAAAAAGATGGAAACTTTCTCCGTTAACCATAATTTCACTGGAATATTTGGAGAATGTAAAGAAGTTTCATCATATGTAGGTATAAACAATGAGTTTTTTACAACCAATGAGGTGCTTGAACTTACACTTGATTCTGTCTTTAGATTCCAGGTTTATTTCTGTCTTTTGAACAATTGTTAAGATTTACTGTGCTAAAGGAAGAGTTTGGTATTTGCAGGAGCTGCACTGTCCACACTAGTTGTAGCGATGTACAGTATGGCCTGTGTTCAGTGAGTTGTGGCAGATGGCAGCTCACACTGAGCCAGATTCTGTTGGAGGGTTTTTTTCCTGTTAAAGGAGAGTCTATGTTTCTGTTGTCGCAGCTGAGGTTGTCATGATATTAAAATTTCCAATTCGCTATCAGTACAAAGTAAAATTGTTAATATGTGGCACCATTTCCCACACTGCTGCTGCTTTCTTTTGTCCAGATCCAGAAATATGATTAATGTAAACTTTAAACCAAACTAGGTGAGTGATTATTTAGTCACGCTTAGGTGCATGTAAGTTTTATTTTTAGTCCTATGCCTTTCATCGTGATTTCATTAAAATTCACTGAACCCTTTATTCGTGAGTGTTTCATAGTGTAAACATTCAGACTGTCTGCAGAAACCCGAGCAGCATTCTGGTCTTTCCAGGTCCGGCTCTCCGCCGGTTTAAGCGAGTCCGGTTCCAAACCAGCTGCTCCGCACAAAGCAGCCTGGATTCAGCTAAACACAAGGCTCACACTCCGACTCCCAACCGGTGTCATGTTCGCCATCACACGCACTCGTCACGCACGCCGGCGGGAGAGCGAGTCACTCTGATCTATCTGAGCGATCAGACACAAAAAAGTGAGAGGAAGAGATTGCAAATGTGCCTGAAGCAGAAAATCTTAACTCCTTAAGCCATGTTCCACCTGCTTTAATCCAAACACACACATTCACAGAGAAACAAGCGTGTCTGCCGCTGGATACGTTTGTGAACGCTGTGTGGGGCCAAATGGCTGCTGGTGGCTCGGTTGGCAGAAGACGCATTTTGAGATTCTATCTCCATAGCCGGGAGGATTAAGGGTGCGTCAGGGCTGTGTGTGAGGCCCTGAGATCCAGGAGCTTTAAACTTCTGTAAACATAGTGCAGAAAATGACTTAAATGTGACCTTCCTAACTCTCCTGTCTTGATCTAGGAATCATCTCATACACGGAGTATCTGTTTCTGCTCTGCATCCTGACAAGTGAGTCTGCTCAGGCCTTACACCTTCATGTTTTTTATCAGATATGGCACTCGATTTTTACCCACAGTTACGATCTTGCAGCAAGATTGACTTTTGCTATTTGAAAGGGAAATGATATACATCCAAAAGTTGTAGTTTCTGCATTTTTTTTTGTTGAAGCCTTTCATCAGGATGAGGCTTGTAGTTGCAGCAAATATTTTATCATTTTCAAAATACCGTCTGACCATACTTTTTTAAAATGTTTTTTCTTGGTTTTTGCTCAAATCTTGTATTTGTCTTTTTTTAAAAAAGGCATTACAGAATCCGTAAGCCACTAATCTCCATATATCATTTGAAGAAAAGCAATCTGTTTGGTTTACTGGCAAATAAAGAATTCAGTTGAATTAAATTCTTTGGTAAGATGTGAATAAGGTGGGTTTTTTTGTGAGTGACAACTGTAAATGTAGGGCCTATATTTGAGTTAGTATTTTTTTTTGCTATGAAATAAACACCACATGGCTTGAGTGTTTACTTGAAAAGATTCACTTTCAGCGGCGCCCGTAAGAGGTGTGTTAGGGGGGCCATGGACCCCTCTGGAAAAATGTTGGCCACCACACTGGTCCCCCCAAAGAATCATGTTCAATTGAATGTCATTTTTTGTTTTATGAGTTTATTTTTAATGTCAACAAGTTAAATAGGAGTGTAACGTTACAATCCACCTCATGAGACAAGACCGAACAATCCAAGATGAGATTTTAGCAATTCTTTTGGGAAAGTAAAAACATTTTTTTCAAATGAATAAGTAAGTAAGTAAACTTTGTTTATATAGCACCTTTCACAGACATAAAAATCACAAAGTGCTTTACAAAAAAGGAAACACATCAATAATTCAAAAATAATAAAGATTTCACAAATCACGAACGGTTTTTAACAAATTTGTTTTTTTTTGTAGTTACTCCATCCAGTACTGACAAGTCAATGTAACTATATTTCTTAGTTTTAATATATTGAATATAATATGAATATATAACAGTTCTAGTGCAATAAAAGGCTTCAATATATTATATATTTTTTACATATAGAATAAAAGTTTCAGTCTTATAAAACTGTATTGTAGCATGAAATTTTCCTGCTCCGGTTTTGTTCCCTCCACACATTTTAGATCTTGAATTAGAGCACATCAAATGCAGCCCCGACTTGAAAAAAGCCGTGATTAGCCCTCTAGTTTAGTCCCTATATCCTTTTAAGCAGATGAAAGCATGCACCATTAGTTGTCGGGGATTGTCTGCAAGATTAAACAAGCATCCAGAGTTTTCCTAAAAGAACAGGGTACATCTCTGAGAAACTTAATTTACTGAAATGAAACCATTATTTCCTTCTGTGCAGCCTGTCTGCTATGTCTTCCCTCGCTATTTCTGGCTTTAAAATTACCTTCAGTAAACGCATGCATGCACTCACACTGTGTGTGTTTTCCTGTCTGTTCTCCAGAACCACATGCTGGCTTTAAGATTGCTTTCAATATGTTTGATGCAGACGGCAACCAGATGGTGGACAAGAGGGAGTTCTTGGTGGTGAGTTTCTAGCACAGAACCATCAAAGAATACATATCTGTATTATCTTGGTTATTAAATGTATTGACAGCCGATGTTATAAGATTACTTTGAATAAAATGTGAAACAATAAGGTCAAACGTTCAACAGTTTGTTTCACTGTGTTTTTTTTTAATATTGTACAGTTGAACATTTAAAATTTACAATCCCATTACTTTATTGTGAGAATTTATTCCGACTGGCACCAAAATGTGAATGAAATTATGACAATATGAAGAAAAATCTTGTGTACATAATCAAATGTGATGAATGTGAATTACACTAATGTCTTTGCTTGTTTGCTGATTTCTTGTAGTTAATGAATAGTTTGGAGATGTGATTTTTTAAAATGTTTTAATCCACATTTTTTTTGTGTTTAAAGCACCTGAAAAGGCCTGATTATGAGAGCACCTTATTAAACAGCTTAGCAGAGTGATTGTAGCTTTTCTGAAGGGCTTCACGCGTGTTATATACACAGCAGGATGCAAGGTTTTTAACTGAAAACGCTGCAGGCAGGAAGGGATTGGAGTGAGTGTGGAGGTGGGTGGGAGTGGGGTGGTACTACAGCAGCAGGGGGTGGTAATGGTTTAAAACCCTGTGGGAGCAGCCAGGTGCTACTCAGGGCATATTTCCCACATTGGATGTTGTAGAAATGGATGAGGATTTCTGTGCTATTTAAACATTAATAGTTGCAGAAAGGAAATCTTTTTAGTCTTTTTTTTATAGGGCAGGATGATGCAACAACTTTCAACTCAGCATTCTATTGCATCACAGTAAATAGCTTTTAGGGTGTCCAAACTTTGTCTGTTAGGGTTTATTTTGATGAAGCACAACATTACATAATACAAGACCACCCATGTTAATAATAATAATAATAATAATAATAATAATAATAATAATACAAGTGGGCATTTATTGCATTGCTTATCATTTATCATGATAACATTGTTATCATGATAGTAACTGTAAGCATTTTTGCTTGGATCTGAAGCATTTTCCCTTATTCCAGCTCCAAGAAATCTTCCGGAAGAAGAACGAGAAGAAGGGGAGGAAAGGAGATGCGGAAAAGTCAGCTCAGTTGGTAAGAGTGCTGTAAGAAGGCGACATTGTTAGCGATGTTTGTGGAGTGACGTTTACAGCTATTTCTTTACAGACATTGACTATATTGATGCTCCTATAACCTACAGGACAAATTAGAGGTGCAAAGATCGACAAATATTTAAACTGATTTCATAAATGTTGCTTCAAGCAGCTTTTGTCACTTTTCAACACTGTTGAAAGTTAAATTGGTCAATATTAATAAACTGAATTTGACACCATTCAAGATAACGATCATCTGTAGAAAATCAGACATGAAAACAAATAAGTCTTTCCTGTGACTAGTGTGGACTGCATGCTGCCTCGTGTAAGCTGACCATGTGGCAACCGTGTTGTTACCGTGACGATTACCCCTGATGTCTACTTGTTATATCTGATATATTTTCAAGCTTTGTCATCCTCGCCTCTGCTATGGTGGAAGCTCAGGAATAACAAGCAACCTTGCATTACACCACAGCCTGCATCATTCATAAGCATATCTACATTAAATCCTGCTGACATTTAAGCTATTTAACACTTAAGCTACTTCATATCACAAAAAAGAAGCATAGCCACCTTCAGGTTCTCATGTTTACATTCACTTGATACTCTTTGAATGTCACAAAATTAGCTCAATGCATTGAAAAATAAACTGCTTTCAGTGACAAACTACAGTGCTTTCGTCACTGGAAAACTAAATAGGACCTAAACTTGTACTGAAAAACCATTTAAACTACACTTATAATTGCAATTACCTTTCAAATACCAAGTTCCTCTTAATAAAATAATTCAGTTTAAACACATCGGCTGATACAATTGCTACTCTAGTACTTTAAAGCTACAATTAACTTTTATATCAACATGTTTTTTCATATCTGTTAAAGCTGTCACTATATTCTGACAGTATAAAAGGAAACAGGTAATCTATAAATAAACAGAACTCCTCTGCCTCCTCCCAGTGGTCCTACTGCCACCTGCAGAAATGCACCGCTCACCATCTGAAACAGCCAACAAGAGCCAGGATGAGGGTCTTAACGCTGTCAATCAACCCATGTACGGGCTCCTCAATGTTGCAGGAAAACTGTTCACCTGCCGTCATGGGCAGGTGAACCCATGACGGCATGCAGAAAGGGGGAGGGTGTTTTCAGTATATGCACAAACTGATTGACAGCACTAAGACCCACTTCTTAGCTTTGATTGGTTGTGTCAGAGTGGAAGTGGTGCATTTCTGCAGATGACGGTATGACTACAGGGAGAAGACAGGAGCTCGATTTTTTTCACAAATTATCTGTCATATGCTATGAGGACATAGTGACATTTTTAACAAATATGTAAAAAAAAAAAACATTTTATAAACATTTTTTCAAGGAAGCATCTGCGCTTCCTGTAGGATGGACAACAGTTGATACTGAAATAATTAATTAAGCTGCAGCTTCATTCCTATTAATTTAGCTTTAGCCTGTTGCAGATAATTTAAGTAATGCTATGTAATATGTTGTACCTGGCAATGTGTTTACCTCGTCTTAAAACTCATCTTTACAAGAATGTTTGTTTCTTAAATCCTGATTAAAATTATTTACGCTTATCTCTCACAATGGTAATATTTGTATTTAGCATATTTACTATATTTACCATAGCATATATTTGTACAGTTCGGCGTTATGTTTAACACAACATATATTTCTTTACATAAAGAGTAAAATTAGTGCTTATTTCTAAAGATTTACGCATTTCATTGCATTAAGAAAAAGCACTGAATCTTCCATTTAGAATTCAAATATTGTAAAATTGTTTAAATATTACATGTACAGTTCAATCCTGGTGAAGCATATAACTCACAAAAACACTTTTGAGAATTATTGTCCAGCCTTAAAGCAATCCAAATAAAAACATTCACTTTGCCTCACATGCATCAAGCTGCTCTGAGTCATGCAGTGCTTGCTGTTGTAATGCAAGGTCTGAATTCAAAAATTGTAATCTCAGATGTGTAATAAATGACACATCCTCCTTCCTTGCATGTACTAACATGTATTTTACCTTTTCTCCTCCTCTCTTCTGACTGCATGCTCTGTCCTCTTCTGTCTCTCCTTCATGTCTCTCTCTGTGCGTTAGAGTATGCAGCTGTATGGATATCAGGTTGCCCCCATGAGCAGCGTATGTATCCCCAGTCATAACTTATTAGTCTCCTTTCGTTCTCTTTTGACACATGAAAAAACAGATATGATGATGATGAGGAAGGAGAGAACCATCGGTGTCTGTGTTCACGGTTTCAACATAATAATCGGAACACAAACAGAAACTTAAGTATTCCTCAAAAGTCTTACATTTTTTTCCTTTTTGCTTTGTTTTGTTTCTTTGGTTTGTCAGGTCAACAGGTAAGTTAGGGCTTTGGTTAACTTGCCCGGACAGGTCGTCGTCTCAGTAAAGACGGTCATATCACAGTTTAATTGATGAATGATTCCATGTTTTTCATCTAAGTGTACAGTCAAGGAGAAGGTTTTTGTTAGTCTCTGATTCCAATGACATTAACAACTTAATGTATGTGGCTGAAAACAAATCTAGATTTAGTTTAGCTACACGCGTTTGTAGAAAAATAACAATGCTCTGACTCTAATCCAAAAACTGAACAACTCCTTCTCCCCTCAAGATTTCCTCTTTTAATTACAAGACATTCTTCTACTCTAATTTAGAAGACAGGGAAAAGTCTTGTTTCTACTGTCTCCCAGTTTGGTTCTTTAATCCTCACAAGTGACATTTTCCTCTCATAAAAATAGGTCCAAATAAAGGCCATGCATCAAACAAGAAACTTATGTACCTTTCTTTGAAAAAAATTGTAGAAATCAAGAAAATACATTGTAATTAATTTGCTTATGCCAGAACATTTTGATTGACAACTGGGCTTGCCATTACTTCATTGCTTGCTCTCCAATTTCCTCTATTAACCCAATTTGGAAATCATTCTGCGCTCTGCTGATTAAAAATACATCAAGTTTTTAAGTTTTTCTGTGTCAGTTCTGCATTTCTTTGGTGTGAAGTGCTTTAAATAGCATTTTCATTCACCCATTTCCAGGCAACAAAATTACCTGTGACTTTTTCAAGTCACTGGGTGCAGCAGAGGCCTTTATAGTGATTGTAGTTATTTGATTGCAAGATTTGGCACAGAAATTGTTTTGCATCTTTGCCAAACAAGTGTCTATAAGGTTTATAGTCTAGTATCAAACAGTTCAATTAAAGAAGAAATTGGCTTTATTTCTATAAGTGATGGGTATTTTTGAATCACTCTTTTAACATCTTTGTAGATGTAAACTCATAACCTAAAGAAGTCTTCAATCGCTCCAGTCCACCTGATCCTATATCTTCAGTGAAATCCTCTGCGTTTGAATTCTTTGATGCCTCGGTGAAAGATGCAAATTGAGGCTGTGTGTCCATCTGTCATGCCAGCTGACCGATTTGCCCTCTAATCGGGGAAGCAGTGGGGTGAATGGACATAAGAATAGCAGCAACAGAGTAATACATTTAAGAGGTCAGCTGAAATGAACTCTTACTACAAGTGGGATGTGACTTTGATGGTCTGAAGCTCCAAAACACAATCAGTGTTTTTCCATTTGAGCCCATGTTTAGATTCGATCTGTTTTGTGTGTGTTAGTGTTTGGGGGAGGTTCTCTTTATTACAAAGCGATAGGGTGATTTCATTATTGGTGCAGGCTTCTCAGACTGCTGTTAGTGTTGTCTGAGCTTTTCAAACAGAAAACGACAAAACACTAACAAGACGCATTTTTCTATTTTCAGATTCCATCTTAAAGTAATTTTTTTAATGATTTTTGCCAGTAAAACTGTATATATTGTTTTAATAGTGGATTAAATATAACTGTTAAATCTGATATTTAGACAATTTAGTGCAAAATAGCTTTATTATTAACTAAACACAAAAGCTGGCAATTTTCAGTCTCTTTATGAACCGTTTTCTTCAGTCTTGTTCCACCCTCTATTCTATACGTAGCTCTCTGTTTTCCACAAAACCACATTACTTCTTCTGTCAGTGCTGTGATGGATAGCTCCATTGTCACTACGAAGTTGAGAGTGGCGCAGGGTCATGTCAAAATGGCCGCAGTGGCTTTCTCCCCAGAGAGAAAAGCCAAGGTGGGTGGCCAGATGATTCACACGGCAGCTCTTTCTGTTTAACTACAAATATACTCTGCTGTTACTCTCCAGTAAACTGTAGTTTTACTGGAGTGGGTTTATTGTACTATCTTTAAAAAAACTGTCAACTTATAGGGTACAACTTTAAAAAACAATCCTTTGATAAGTGACCATTTTAGAGAGAAATAGATTCAAAGTAGATGCATAACCACTAAACATAGGTGTATTTATTGATTCTGATCCATTTTTATGTTTTGTACAAAGATGGACATAGACATATTATGAATCAGCATGTGCTTATTAATGGCATTGGTAAATTAAGCTGAAATATTCATGATTTTTAATTTTATTTTAAGTTTTTAAAATGATGGATGTTTTTATTTAATTTTGTTTTTAATCACTTGTCAAAAGGCTAATGATTTCCCGAATTCAGGATGTGAAAATTGATTCACTGCACATGAAAACTCACTTTCAGTGATCAATTATACAAATATGTCACTTTCTGAAGAGCGTTCAGTCTCAAACAAGTAGAAATAAAATTGCAACGGTTTTGTATTAATAAGAGTATTATTTATTTATTTATTTATGTTTTAGTCATGCATTTCTAGTGCTTTATTTGATATTTTGTCTAGTATCATGTTGGTATGTTTTTAAGAAGAATATATGAAAACTGTCTGAGCCAAACTGTCTGGCAAATCACATCATAGATATTTTTCGTTTTAACTGAATTGGAAGTGAACTGATCCTGGACCTGCTTGACCACTCTACAGGTGTTAAAAAAAGACAGCCAAGAGTTTGTGACGCGGAGTTACTGGGACGTTTTGAGGCGAAGCGCCAGTCAAGTCCTCTTTTCTGACCTGGCGGAGGTACACAGACCCAGTTGTCCCTTCATCCCACCATTTGTCATCCCTTCATTTTATGTCTTAATGCTGTAGTTTTAATATACATC
Source organism: Poecilia picta (assembly GCA_033032245.1). Lineage (NCBI taxonomy): Eukaryota > Metazoa > Chordata > Actinopteri > Cyprinodontiformes > Poeciliidae > Poecilia > Poecilia picta. The sequence continues at coordinate 25,458,996 of CM065353.1, read as the reverse complement.
CTCTTTTATTTTCCTCGCTGATTAAGAGAAATTTGCCGCGCCCGATTTGACGAGAATAACTTTCGAAACATTCACCTTCAGAATAAAAGCCTCCTATTGTTTCCTTATCAATTCCTTTTTAATGAGTCGTAATGTTTCCATCTAGTCCCTCCATATTGCTTTTTATGTGTTTCTGTGCCGTGTTGTGTTTTTGGTGTCAAATCAGTTTAGAGCAATAACAGAATTATGATCAAGTAGACTGCAGAACACATTCATTTGGCTTAATAAGATAGTATAGCGTGTGCATTTTAAATTATGTGCTGGATTCACATAAGTAATATGTGTCATTTTAAATTACAAATGTGTTTATTTTCAGAAATATTAAGCAATATTTACAGCGTTTCAGCTTTTTAAACCAAATTATGATCCAAATAACACAAGCAGCTGCCTATAAGAGAATAATGTATATAGCTCCATGCAGTGAACATGTATAGTACTGAATCCTAATATTAGCAGGTTAGCATGTTAGCAACATCCGTAAAGAAGCTCACTCAAATTTTGCTACAAAAAAACTGCTGGGCTGCAGATGCTCTACTGTACAGTACAAATGAAAATGCTTAATTTATTATTTATACGAATTGTAATGAGGTGTCGCAAACTTTTATAAAACATAAAGATAAATTCTAATTTATTTTGAAAGGTTTTGACCAAAGACGGAGGGTATTTTATGTAGGATGCATATGCCTAATTAATTCCTTCACATATCAATGTTGTGAAGATCTCCTGTTCACTTTCTAGTTCACAAGACAGATGAAAATATTTGTTTATTTATCACAGAAACAAACTGTAGTTTTTGCTAGTGGAAAGTATTTATACAGCTGAAACATTTAGACAAAATTTTAAAAAAATAGTCACATTTGACCATAATTTTTTAGTTTCAACTTTGACTTTGGTTTCAGAGAACAAAAAGATAAGACAAGGATGTGTAATGATTAATAAGAGCTAGCACAGTGCTAACAGGTTAGCTGACTAATGACAGACTGGCGGCTGTGGTTAGCAGCGGAAGCTACTGTTGAGGTAATAACAGTGCTGCTCCTCAGGGCCGACCTTGTATTTATAACAAGCAGTCTTTCATCTGTCGGGATGTAAAGTGGACAGGACAGACGAATCAGACGGAGAAAAACAAAGACATGTCAAGCGTTTTAATATTAAAATCATCTGTTAATGCTCATTGTCAGCGCACTGGCTCAACAATTTTCAAGGAGGAATTTATTTTTTATTCACTTGCTAAGCCACTTAACTCTAACATGGTCAGATGTTTTTTAATCAGTCATGTATGGCTTTTAGGTTTTATATTTGTGCAGTTCTGTTTGAACTGATTATAAATTGGTTAATATAATTTTGAGGTATACAGCAGCTTATGTACAATAAATAAGGAGTTAAAGGCCAGTTTAAAACTTTTGCACAACAAAGTATAGAGTCATGGTAAAACATAAGTACAGTCTGTCAATTCTGTATTTATATAGACCCAATTTTTTTTTATCCAACCAAAACCTTACACAGAAAAACGTACAAACCTTAGATGTGTACAAAATAAAAATGGCGTATTTGTTGTTTTTTTTTCCACCAACAAATTTGAAATGTATAACAAAAAGTGTCAGAGTCAAAACAAAAAGTGCAAAATGAAAGGGCTGCTTCAAATCCAGAGGAATCTGATCTGATAAGTGGAAAACCTGAGGGTAAAGAAAGACAGAAAGAGATCTAATCAGAGAGTCAACAAAACTAGGCGAGAAAGGCCGAAAGCAGATGACACAGGTCAGCAGACTGAACAAATGTCGAGGAACAAAGCGAGGTGAGAAGAAAAGCATTTCGGGAAGTACATTTAAGGGAAAAGAAAGAAACTAGGTTGTATTTTGAGAAAGATGTTTACTCAACGGATTAGTCCCTATTGTAACCTTGAGGAGTGTGTGGGGGGATTGGCACTGAGTGACAGGCAGAGAAGGAGGGAGGTTAAGAAAGGTGCCTTGGTGTTTGTTAGATGAAGACACTGACAGGTAGGATGGAGAGAAAGGAGATCAGAGTTATCGGAGCAGCAGCGGAAACGGGAAAATACGACACATAAAAGAAGGAAAGAAACAGTAACAGCATGGGATAAAAAAGAAGTAAGTGAGCAATAGAAGAGGGGATGCAGTGCCTATAAAAATATTGGACGTTTTTTATTTTTACATTTTGTCATGCCAAAAAATGTGAACTTTTTCCACAAGTCAGTGTATTTTTTAATGCGATGAAAAGGTTTTCAACTTTTATTTTCTACCAATGAAAACGTGGAAACTGCGCATTCACCTTCCTTCAAGTTCAGTCAGCTAATCTTTTTTCACCATTCGAGATATAGTGGCTCTATGTAAATGTTCAGAAATTAGCGAAAGGTCAGTGAACTAAAAATTCAACTTTTTCCTCTACATCCAAATATAATGTACCCAACATGACGAGGCGTCACTGTTTCCAGGTTTTTATTTGTAAAATAAAAACAGATATTATTGCATTTTTTTGTTTACTTTGCAATTATGTATTGTATTTTAAAATCCCATTAAAATACATCATAACTTGTGGTTGTAACTTGACAAAATGCAAAAATTGAATATGTCCGTAGCCCAAAGGTGTGGGCTGATTGATGTGAATAAAGACCGACAACGGGCCTTTCCTCACGAGCGTTACTCATAGGTCGGTAGGGTGAGAAAGAACGTTTAGCGTTTACATCGGTAATTACTGTTTTTACTCTCGGAGCCCCCGATCAAAGACAGCCAAGCTCGCAAACACACACACAGGTGGCCAAACAGACACATGATTTCGCCAGGTGTTGGCTCGTGCCTTATAGGCGTGGTAACCATTACGATGTTAGGAGGAGGATGAGTTCACGCTGCTCCCGACACTCTTCCAGGAAAGATAAGCTTGTTATGATCAGAAGAAGAATAAAAAGACTCTTCCTAAATCTGTGCAATTAAAAAAATGTTTTTAAGTGATAAATGATCACTTAATTTCATCTAGAAATCTTTTCCTGCATAGTTTATTGAACTGGTGGCCCCACAAAAAATAACACTAATAAAAAAGTGCAGAAATTGTGGGCAGAAATCCAGCTAGATTATCAAGCTAGATTCCTTGTTTGGATTTTACTTCTTACAACTGCTTAGTCGTTTTAAGAGAAAAACAACACAACTGTGAGGAAGAGGGGATTCCAGTTAACGGGGAAGAGAGGCAGAGACACACACCATCTGGATGCTGTCTAGTTGTCTGCACAGCTTGTGTGTCATAAAGACTTTGGTAATGTGTCAGTTTAAAGATAAAAGAGCAAACGTATTGCTATGCTGTTTGTCAGTAATAAAGGCCTTAGTGACAAGAACATCCAGTAAAGTGACACAAGAAAGGCAAGACAATGAAATCATCTGAAGCTCAGCTCATGTTTACAAGAAGGTGGTCCTCCCAAAGAGACAAAAGTGAAAAAGGAAGTTCAGTAACGTCATCCAGTTCTCTCTTCTCGGCGGCGATCGGCATGTCACAGGAGGTTGGTTAGTGCGTCAGCTTGTCTGGAGTTTGAGTTATTTCCAAATGTTTTCCACCTTTAATCATAACCTGTAAAATTTAACTGAAAAACAAACTGAAATATTTTCTTTGGAGAGGCAGGAGGCATCTTTCAGCAGCAACCATTTGGTATCAGACCAAATGGTTGATGGGCACAAAATAATTTCCAAGTTATTATATTTACCATGGATCACGGTGAAGATAGCCATTGTTAAGAAAAGAAAAGATGATGCAATGGTGACATTGCCAAGAACTGGATGTCAGTTCAAAACTGATGAACAAATAAGAGGAAAATTGGTCTTTGCTATGATATGTCAAGATGGAAGCCTTTTCTGATGAAGGAAACATCCAAGTCCTGCTAAATTTAGCAAATGCACATATGGAGTTTCCTCAAAGCATGTAGGAAAATGTGTTACGTTCCGATGAAACCTAGATGGACTGAAAGCATGCTTCCAAATCAACAAGGAATAACTTCACCACAGGAAGATTTCAATTTCCGAATAGCGAGACTGAATCTGGTTTCAAATCTAAAGAGAGTTATGCTCAGGTGATGCTCTAGCAATCTGACAAAAGCTGATTTGAAGCGTTTTGCCTAAAACACTTTTACAGACAAAGGGGTTTTTTTATGTTAAATTCAAAATGTATATATTTTTGTTCGGTTTTAGCTTAATTACAGTTAACAATTAATCGATTACTAAATTAGTTAATTAATCTAATTAATGATATCAGCCCAACATAATTCAACTTCCAAAAGAGGCAAATAAATCTATGTGAATAACTGTGACCATATCTTAACTTGGTAACTGATATTTTCTTGTTCCAGGGTAAAAAAAAAACCAATCAGCAACAACATATAAAAGTTAAACAAACACAACAAAAACTGTTTTCTTCCTGTCTCATGTAAACCTTGTCATCTTGTTTGACTTGTCCTTCTTGTCCCATGTTGGACTTTAGGATTTTACCCTTGAGGTAGAACCACGAATGGCATCGTGGTGATGATATTTATGATGATGATGATGGAAATGGCATAAGCGCTCCTCTTAATTCGAATGAAACGAGATTTTCATTCAATCTGACGTGTGCGTTCTCAGCATGGCTATGGGTTTGACTCGCGCGTTGTTTGGGTGGGGGCATGGTGGGCAGCGAGATAGAAGATGACCTCTCTTTTTTCCCCTGATGCTTAGAATCATCGTCACCTTTTACTAAGAGCTATTCATTACATTCTTCATTTTCAAAAGGATTAGGAATTGTGCCTGTCACCTAGTTAAAAGAGATCAAAAGCTTAAAGAGTTAATCAACAGATAACAGAGAAAACACACAGGAGTTACGCCTTAAAATCCCATTGAATGGGTTTCAAATGACCGGGATCACTTAGGGAACATTCACCTCAAACACTCTAGGGAGGAAGGAATAACAAACACAACAAATCTAGGTAGTGACACCATCTGAGTTTCAAAGGTGACAGACCAGATGGCCATCAGTTAAGGGAAAAAGGTGGAATCTGCTGAAATGTTTTATGCATCTGTGCTTCTGTTTGGGATGTGATGTCCTGTTCACATGTTGCTGTGTGATATTCGTTGACAAATGCATGAAATGTGGTGTCCTTCTTGTGTTCTGTGTGTGCTCCATGATGTGTTTTTGGGTTATTTTTGAGTTGTTTGTTCAGAGGTGTGTTCAATATGATCTATCTGTTCAATGTGCTGACGGCCAGTCCATCCCTACTCTTCTTCCGACCTTTGGCACGACTCTTTTTGTCATTGTGTTTTGTGCTAACTGTGTGCACTTTTTTATGTTCATTGGTATTAGTTTGTATTTGAAGCTACCGCAGCAAACCTCCGGACCAGCCTGGACTGCACAAATCTGGATATGATTACCCTATTTTAATAATAATAAAAAAAGGATTATTTTAACTTTGAAGAAAAACAGATGGAACATTTTCTTGACATTTTCACATCGGGGATTGGAGTACCCTGTCTGCTTTTTTTCTTCTTGCAAAATTATTCATACTTTTACTTAAGACAAACTTCAATACATTTCATTTGGATTTCATGTGATAGACCAACACAAGGTAATGGCACAGCCGCAAAACCTAACTTGACATGACCTTTGACCTAAACTCACACAGATTGAGAGCATTTATCATCCTTCGTAGGGATGAACAGATAAATCGGTCGTGATTTCCTTAATAATTGTGGGTAACTGGTGATCAGCCAACATGTATTCAAGATATCAATTTCATCCAGTGATATTATCTGCCTCCGTAAAGGTCTGAAAATCTGACACTGTCCCCTTTTACTCAGTTATGTGAGAGGGTTGACTGCCCTTCAGATGACATTTCTAGCGTAGTGACGTGTGACTAGGACGGAGGTTCACTGTCCAGCAGGACAACAATCTGAAGCATCCAGTGTTACAGTGGTAGCTGTAGATCAAAGTATCTTCATGTGTTACAGTGGTCCAGTCAAAGTCCAAAGTTCTGAAACATGTGTGCCACACTTTACATTTCTTTCCTTTTTTTGTAAAATACATGAATACATTTAAAAAAAATCATTTTCCTTCCAATTTAACAACTGCACACATCCGTGTACTGATCTATCACACAGAATCTCAATGAAGTATTTTGAGGTTTTTGCTTGTATCACAGCAAAATGTGAAAAAACTCAACTCAAGGCAGTATGTTTTGCAGCCTAGACTGGTTTGTTTGATATCTTCGATGGCTGTTAATGATTTCAGCCGATATCTGAGGTGAAGCTGTGTTTTTGTTCATCCGGTGCATGTCGTGCATTCATGCAGCAACATTCTGGCTCCTGCTCGTCTCACTAAGCCGTACCAAGGCTGGATCCTTGACGGACTCGCCCCCTTTCCTCTGCTTGTTTTTTTCCTCCAAACCAGCATCCTTTATGATCTGTCTCTCTTCCTCTGTCTCCGATAGCGCTCGGATGAGAGTATCACCATTGACACCACCATACTGGTCCATTTCTTTGGAAAGAAGGGAAAAGCAGAGCTCACCTTTGATGACTTCTACAGGTACCTGGTCATGCTGACCACATGGTAAATGTCTCTTTTCTCCCCTCCCACCTCCCTCTTCTTCACCATCTATTCCTTTCTGCTTGGCAGGTTTATGGATAACCTCCAGACTGAGGTGTTGGAAATTGAGTTTCTGACCTATTCCAAAGGAATGACCACAATTAGCGAGGAAGACTTTGCCAAAATCCTGCTGCGCTTTACCAACGTCGAGAACATCAGCGCGTACATGGAGAACGTCCGCCAGTGTATTCCGGACGAAAAGGTGCAACGCACACGCAAACAAAGAATACTTTGAGAGCACTCTGCGTTATTCTTTTCCGAATATCATTAGATGAGTTTCTTTTTTTCCTTCTGTACTGGTGCTGCTGAATTTCAGACAATTCACATAGCCTGTATTTTCCCAGTGCGGTGTCTGCCTAGGGCTGTTGATGCTCTCAACACATCAGCGCTTCTTCCCTTCACTTGACCTCACACAAAGACCCACACAAACACACTTTTAATAGCGCTTTCAGTCACACGTGATTGTTTGTCTGTTTGTGTATCTGTCCGTCAAGCGAAGGCTAGCTATGCTTTGGCTCATCTTCCTTGTGTCGATCTGCAACCCAACTCTATTTCTGTCCCTCCTCTGTTTCATGCTGTGGAAGAAGCAGGAGGTTTGTTTCTGCCTCATAAAAAAACGCAACCTGCAGCCACAATCTGTCACTTATTTCCTTTCTACATTTTAGTTATTTTACTGTTGTCTTGTGTTTGTCTTCATTTGATTGCCATTTGCTTGTGTTTAGGTTTTTGATGTCAGATTTATTTTATTAGGTTAAATGAATATTTCTGTCCACGATTTTTCATTTAATTAACAGCACAAGGCATGTTATGCGGCTTTGATGAACTTTCTTTTTTTAATGAGTTTTAGACATTTATTTGATGAAATTCCTTGTCCTGGTTTAGAATTAAATGTCCTTTTTGTGTGTTCAAAATAAGAGCAGTGTGCAAATTTCAAAACTGTTATCACCAGCTTTTATTTCCAAACATGATTATACCTTGGGAACACGGCAAGTTCTTTTCCAAAAATCAAAACATGAAATAAAGAAGAACATATCGGTTTTGTTACTGCTCGACCAAGAAGTGAAGAAAATTGTTTATTAACCTCGTTTTCTTCTTGAGACCCACTTCAACAGCATTTTCTCCTCCAGATTTAGCAGCATGGTCTTCTCAAGTAAAACGGTGTTCAGACAGGTCGAAGATCCCTATTATCCGATAATTAGACACCATATGATACCCGAGCCACGATGTGTCAGACAGTACTCGGGTTTGAGTTCAGGATTCAAAATGCTACTCTGTTGCTCCTCAGCCAGTCGGTGTGTTCTTTTGGTAAGTTGTAACCACTGCTGTTTTTTCAACAATGGTACTTTCTGACAGTTTGACTTTACATATGAATCTTCTCACTTGCGCAGTACTCACAGGAAATTGTATTTGTCCTTTGGTCACCGTGGGAGATGCTCATTGGCTACACAGTCAAAATCGTCTCTCATTGTCGCAGTTGATGCGGTGGGCAATCGTCCCAACTACACCTTCTCTTCTATTACGATAACATGGCAAATAAAATGAGATGTTGCAGTTTGTCAATCATTGTTTCCTCCTCCTCCGAACTTGTGAACTGGTAATAGTCAAGCCTCTCTGTCATAATTGCTGTGTTTGCTAAGCTATTCTAAACCACATGTATCACAAACGTGTAGGGAGTGTGCAAAAATAACCGTCCTGAAACCGAGTGACCGAGCATCAACTACAGGGTTTTGGCCCAACCATCTTTGCCATCTCAATATTCTTCTATCAATTTAAATTGTAGTTTCTCTGTTTCCATTTTTAAGTGCTTTGAGTTCAGTTAAGCTGAGCAACTTTCTTTCCCCCTTTCCACTCAAACATTTAATGAAATGACTGTTCTTCTCAAACACATCTGGAGTGACACATCTTAGTTTCTAGAGAAAAATGCATTATAATCAGCATTTACGACATTTGCTGTCACCAGCAAGGCACATGTTTGGTACTAATATAATGCCACACTGCTATTATTTTAAACATAATTATTAAAGATTCAGTTGCGTCCGATCAGTACCATGCATGTCTCAACTGTTGAATCTGAGTGGTGATGTTGAGTTGCTATTATTTTGAATGCGACTTTATCTCTAACATTCATAGTGCATCTCAGTTTTTTCTCACTTATGGAATAATAAAAAATGCAGCAATATATGTTTTTGATTTCATTTCAATATAAGACAAGTGGATGCATGATGAGGAATGCTGTTCACACACGACCCATTTAGCATGGTGTACATCAATCGAAACTGCTCATTATTTCCCCAATCTGAAGTACTTTGCTCAGGACAATGATAGGTTTTCATTACTTCCCCACTTTATCTGGCAGGTTCTCACCTAGTTTCTCTTTTTCAGGGCATCACCTTCGATGAGTTCAGGTCATTCTTCCAGTTCCTCAACAACCTTGAAGACTTCGCCATTGCCATGCAGATGTACAACTTTGCTTCACGTTCCATCGGACAAGGTAGTGAGAACCCGATCAGGCTTAAAGCTGCAGGTGCTAATTGTTGCTGCTCTGTGTCCCGGTTTTTGTGTGAATGCCAGATGTCTTCATATTTTCCCACTAGATGAGTTTGCAAGGGCAGTGTACGTAGCCACGGGACTCAAGCTGACACGTCACCTGGTGAACACCATCTTTAAGATCTTTGATGTTGACCATGATGACCAGCTGTCCTACAAGGAGTTCATCGGCATCATGAAGGACAGGCTTCACCGGGGAGCCAGGGTGAGGAGCATGCAGCTTCCTGAGAAAATGCACTTAATTAATGAAAGTACAAATGTCCTTGTTAAAAGTGTTAACATCAACAAAAATTATGAAAAGATGAGATGTGTCTTCCTTTTAGAAATATATACCTATATTTACAGATACAGTTTGGGATTAGTCTGTCTTTACTGGAGCATTCTACACTGATCTGAGATACTTAATCACGTGAAAACTGTCCTGGGAAACCTGAAAGACATTTATGACATTATCTCTGACGCAATACTGCCACCAAGTGGCAATTTTTAAGAACTGCAATAGTTCATATCTCTGGTGCTATACTGCCACCAAGTGGCAATGTTTAAGAACTGCAATAGTTCATATCTCTGGTGCTATACTGCCATCAAGTGGCAATTTTTCAAAACTACAATAGTTTGAAGTCACGCTAAGGAGTTATTCAGATCTTAGCTGCATTTTGTGCTTTCTTACCACTCTTGGGTCTTTATTTTTTTTAAACATAGACTTCCTGGGTATTTTATTCTCCTTATTTCCGACTGCTGTGTTTGAATACAAGATTTTCTTGACTCAGAAGTAATTTCCTTGGTCTTGTCCCTGTTTTTTAACAGTTATTTCTTTCCTTTTCCCTGCCTCCCTTATTTCTCATGATGGCCTCTACTGGCATCTCAGGGGTATAAGTCGGTGGAGAGAGCCTCCTCTTTTAGGTCATGTCTGAAGAAGGAGCTGGCAAGCAGATAAGTACCACTAACAACTACAACGATAATCAAGATATTTATTGAATATGGATTGTTTGTTTGATTATCTGTATTTCCTTTGAGTGGAGAAATACACAAAAAAACATGTTGACATGTTGAATTTAACGTCTTCTAATTGCTTTGTGTGCACCAGGTGAAGGGCCGGCGCTACACCTCCTTCTCCAGATGCGTTCGCTCTGAGGCCCGGAGACAAGTACACCAGCTATGAGGACGTAGAAGGAGAGGCCTTAAAGGAAGGAATAACTCTAAATGAACTCAGACTTTTGATTTATTAGGAACCTGATTGAGCAGCTTTCTCGTTTCAAATACAAATCTCTAATCCAGCTTCCAATAATCACAAGCATGACTGCATTGACTGGAAAATGAACAATGAAGATTATATTGTTTTTTTTTTTTTACTTATGCCAATTCTGTCACAAAGAATGTAACAACAAATATGATATGCATTAGGGTTTACTCTTTTCACTGTTTTTACATTAAAATTATTGTTTCTAATTTCAATGCTTAACTGTAATAAAACTGCAACTTGTTTATATGCTAGATCAATATCACAGTTTATTTTTAATAATTTTTGACTGATTTTTGTTAATTCCTGTACAACCGGTTATTAACTTAAAGAGCACAAGAATTAATAAATACAATATATAATGTATGTAAAATGTCATGAGCGTGTCGAATTTAACGTTTGAAATTAAGATTTCAAACATGCACAGGACTAACAATGAAGAATTAAATAGCTGTATTTCAAATGTTTTAATTGTTTTCATTATAACAATCATGTCTTATAATTAGTCAATCTTTTCACTATCTTATAAGTTTTAGTTGGACTAGTATGCTAAAGTTCCTCATTATCAATTTGTTACAAATGAATTTGTTGTATATTTGGTCTGGATTTGACAATATTTGAGTTTTGACAGATGCCTTCTGGACATTCCCCATTGCATCTGAAAAATATCTTTTAAAAAACAGAAAAAAGGCAAATTTATGAAGAGGTTATTTCGCCATTGCAATGTTTTTTTCATCTTGTTTTATATATTTCTTGTTAAGTTATAAAAAAATGTAATTAAGAGAATGATGATAATTCTCGCACCGCAATAGCCGTGTATTTGTCGGATTCATGTATTTTAGTGAATTAATTTTCACGCATGAATAAAGTTTTTTAAGAGAACGGGGTGTTCACTGAGCATGCGCAGAGAAAGGGGCTTCATTGATTGCTCTGTAACGGCCGAAGTTTTTTTTAAAATAAATAAATCACTTTACATGTTCCCAAAAGAAAAAGAAAACTACAGAGGAGGACGACGTTGGTAAGTTCACGGCTCTAAATAAAATGAAATACCTGAAGCAGAGGAATTCATGCAGTATTTGAAAATGACGATGTTAATCAAGCTAGCAATAGATTTAGCTTATCTAGTCCTAGCAAGTTTTAACTGGATATAAAGTTAAATACATAAATGGCATTGCTTTATATGGTTTATCATCTCGTGTTTGCGTGATAGGGTCAGTTTTTGGGTCCTCAGAAAAAAGTAAAATGTTCTCAATTCACAAATTGTTTAATAAAACTGGTTATATTTGTAACATAATCATTCTCTATTGAGCACTAGCAGTAAAACGTGTGGAGCTTGGCTGTGAAGTGTGAAATGCTGCCTCCGTGTGCAATAATAGTCTCCCTGCGGGTAAATGTACAAGATCATTGTTTCTGTCCCTCATGGTAAATGTCTCTTTTCTTTAATATTGAGTCAAAACAAAGTTTTTTTAATTGGAATTTGATTATTTTCTTTTGTTGTGTATCTCTTATCAGTAGGAGTCAGCGAACTACGCAATGTAGCCAAGTGTCCTTAAATATTTGATTATTCTAAAGAGCGGAACACTTTTTGTTGTAGCTTGTTGTGTCCGGAATATTAAAGGTCGTACCGCATCGTGTTTATTCAACTTACGGAACTATGTCGACACTCAATAATACAATTGTTTATTTGTCATATTGAACACCCCTTGGCTCTATGTCACTGCAGTGATTCGTCAATGTGTTAAAGTTCTGTTTAGGAAATAAACCGGCTCATGAACACGAGGGTCACTCTGAAGGCGACGTCAGAGCACCCGCAATGCATTCTGGGTACTTAGGAATCAGAATATAAGTTAAAAACCTTGTTTGGAAGCATTTTAAATGTCGGCGCTCTGCCGGTTCATCAGAATAAACTCATTACTATTTACTCGCCGTGTTGTTTTGTCATAATGTTATTGCACCATTACTCAGAGCGAGGGTACCGGAACTCATATACTCTGTCGATCCTGTTGTTCGTTAAGACTATACTTTCAGGGATCATTTCTATAGTTTCTGACTTGGGAAATGTGATTCTAATTTGTATGGTCTCGCTAACCACGATGAAGAGTCGTGATATTCCCTTCTGAGCGTGAAGCGGATAGAGAATAATGATTTATTTCATACGTTCTCTATCATTGATGATCGTTCTTTACTTCCTTGTGGAGTAATGAGGAAGGGAGTATGGTCAGAGTGGTTATCCTTGTTGTTAAAGAAACATAGCATATAAATTAAGGTTTAATGTTAAAATCATGATATTTTAGCAGTAGCTACTGTGATCAAGTCTTCAGTTCCAGTTTTTTTGTGTGCTAATTATAGGAACTAGTTTTAAAAACAGTAATTTTCCAAGTTTCTAATGGTTTTATATTAAGATAAATACATTTTCACGGACCAGCAACCCTCCCGACCACACTAAGGGACAAAAGTGTAACAAAAATGGATGGATGGATGGACATTTTCATGGATGAAGTTTACAATATAGTTTTTACTCCATTTATATTAACTAAAAAAACTACAGCATGTTCTTGCAGAGAAAATGCTGTATATAGAATATATAAATATATAGAATATATGTATATAAAATATATAAGGAAGAAAAGTACACAAAGTAGAGTGACTCCTACAGAGATTCAAATCCTGTCTTTCATGGTAAAGAGCCATTAAGAAAAACAGATTTCTCATGAACCACATCACTAGTTTGTATTGAAAGTACTAATTCAAGAGTTTTACTTTTAAACAGTGAGGTACATGATTTTTAGATCATTTTTCTTTTTGAAAATTTTGTGTGTAAGTGTGATGTGGAAGAGAATATGAACGGTTTGTTTTTCAGTGTGAAGGAAATATAACATTGTTAACAGTAAAAAACATTCAAATGTGACATTGGATTTAACCAAATAAAAAGCATTTCACACCAATTCAGACGGAAAAAATAAATTTTCTCATCAAATTAATGACATGTATTGCAGATCTAAGATTTTTAAACACTGCTGTTTGCCATTACGCATAAATTGCAGAGGAAAATCCTAATAAAAGCTGTCTTATAATACTTAAAAATAATGCTTGGATTTAATATGTGACTTATTAGACATATGGATAGATATGGAAGAGGATTAGGGCCACTGGAAAAAAAATAAAACATTTTGAGATTAAAGTCAAAATTCTGACTTTAATTTCAGGATTCTGAGATTAAAGTCAGCACTGTTTTATCCTTTTTTCCCAGTGGCCCTAATCCTCTTCCATAAATAGACATTTATGTGCTAAGACAACTAAAAACTGTTGATGTGTAATTTTTCAGCGGTGATTTTTCATCACGTAGCTTTTTCATAATGTTACAATTTTGATTGTTCCATGCGACTTTTCCGGACATGGACATGCCAAATTGTCCTGTATGCTGCGGGACATCAGGACACCCTTACTGAGACTGTGTGACCAGGAAATGACATCCTGTGTTGGTTCAATTATTTGTTAAGACTATATTTTCAGGAATCATTTCTATAGTTTCTGACTTGAGCAATGTGATTCTAATTTGTATGGTCTCGCTAACCACAATGAAGAGTCGTGATATTCCCTTCTGAGCGTGAAGCGGATAGAGAATAATGATTCATTTCATACGTTCTCTGTCATTGATGATTGTTCTTTACTTCCCTGTGGAGTAATAAGGAAGGGAATATGTTCATTTTTTCATTTTTGTTAAAAGGAAAATAAATACATCTGTACATCTAGTCCCAATACAACAAATTCTTATTGAAATTTAAACACAGCATTGTCAAAATCCCCATTATGTATAATAATAAGGTAATATTTTCCTGGTCAAAAAAGTCACCACCTAAATTTAAGTGAGTAATCGTCAATCAGCTACTGATTGGACAGTTACCAAATCAGTAGGTTCTGCTCAGATTCTGCACAGCTGCCAGATCAGGTGCTTCAACACTTAGGGTGGTGCTGCTGATCAGGCTGAAAGTAATTGCCTAGATCAGGGGTGTCAAACTCATTTTCATTTTGGGCCAAATCAAGATCATGAAGGCTCGTAAAGGGCCGGTTGTGCCAGAATGTATTGATAAAACCTGTTCACAAACTGTTAAAATTAAATATTATTGAATATCTTTTCAGTCCCTCCTGGATTTCCTAATTCTTTTTGTGACTTTTTGCAATAAAAATCAAAGTGTGAAAATCAAGGTGTAAATGAGAATTTTGTTACTCACTGTGTAGAGTCCACCTGATTCAGGGTTTTCACTTTTCTTAGACCTTTATTAAAAAGGTCTAAGAAAATGTCAACACCTGATTTTAGTCATTTGTTTTTAATCACTTTGCTGTCACTCAACCACAATCGCTTCGTCATTGAACATTATGTTCAAGTTTCTCTGTGCTCACGAGGGATCATCACTTCTCATCGTTGTGGCTTAACGAGACCATTAAGTGCTCATTTCTCATTCCACAAGTTAACTAAGATCTAGATGAGGTAACTGGAGAGACTGACTGCCCCTGAGCAAGGCACCAACCCCAGGTTGGTGGTACGTCTGGGTGAGTTTTGCTCCTGTATAGAAGTTCTTTGAGTGTTTGGATAGCAAAAAAATGATTAGCAACGAAGAAAGAGTTCTATACATAATCATTGCAATGATAACGCATTTCAAGCTCTTTCTGAATGTGTTGGTGATAGTAATAAAAAATACAACAAAACCATAAAATGGCCTGTTGAATGGTCTCTTAAACATAAACATAGAAATTTGTCAGGTTTCTTCCAGCTGGTCTCAATCAAAGCCATACTGGAGATGTCACTGTTATCCTGAAGGACGGACAACCAAACTCATGTTTGAAGCATGGATGGCTCTGTGAACCACCTTAATCCGTATCAGTTCCTAAAAGAAAGCCTGACATCTGAACAACTACAAATAGTTTAGGAGAGGGTACATTTTGTACACAACTTCCCAAATGATGCCATTTTGTTCTGTATAAAAAAGACATTAAAAGTTGGTAATAGCTGTTCCATGTCCTCTATCCTAGAAAGACACGTGGTTAGATAAAATAGTGCTTTAAAGAAAGAAACTGAAGATGGAAATGTTTCCTGGCCTAAGCTGGAAAGAGGACAGGATTAGCCACACATTATCACTAGATAGAAGAATAAAACCCTAGGAAGGTTTGAGGAATGTCCTGTACCGAATTAAGTTCTCTTGCCAGCCAATGAACTTTGAGTGATTGAGAAGGACACTCTAAATAGTTCTTAGAGGTCTTACCTGCTCTGACTTTTATTTATTTTTATTAGGTTTTTTTTCCATTTGCTATTTTATGGTTGTAGGTAAAATGGTGAGGAACTTCTGTCATCTTGTATTGTTTTTAAATGGGCTATATAAGCAAATCTGATAATGACATTTATAGTTAGATGAGCGTAAAGTCACAATGAATAAATGAGAATACTATTGAAAAGGTAATGATTTCAGTAACTATTCACTCAGTGTTTCACATAAAAAAGATTAATTCCACACAGACTAATGTTTTCACGTCTTTATTTGCTTAAATATGACGATTTTCAGCTTAGTAATATTTCTAATAAACATTTTAAAACAGAAATATGGGCTTAATAAAAAGTGTGTTTAACACCTGAGGTTATTTTCAAAATATACTTTTAATCTAACAAATGAGCCTCATTATACATACAGTAATGAAAGCAGTTATGTGCAATCCTGCTGTTTTTATACATCTATAATATATAATATATATATATATATATATATATATATATAATATAAGTGCTTTACAGTAATCCACAGTAATATCAAACTGATGTATTTTATTGTGATTGTATTTAAGACACCAACAAAGATGAATGTGAGGTGGGCATATTATATATCGTTTGCAAAATCTAATCAATGAGTAGAACAAGCTTGAATAAACAACAGGTGCGCATTAAATAGAAGTGTTTCGTTTTAATGTGACAAAATGTAAAAAAGCTCAAACGTTAATACAAGGCACTTCACATTGATGTTTAGCTTAAAATATTTCACTGTATTTGTATTATGTACATTTATTTTAAATATATATTTTTTTAAATCTTGGCTTTCAAGGTATTTTGTAAGGCTCATGTGATTTTTTTTTTGTTTTGTTTTAAATCCAAGCTATTATTTTGGAATATGACAGAAACAGGAAGTTGCGTTTTACGCACGCTACGTATCGTCATAGGTAAATAAGTTGGCCAAGCTGTTATTTGTTGGACTGTTGTCTCCATATTTTCTTTCAGTTATATGAATGACAGGTCGAAAACAGCGCACGGGCCTTCGGAAACAGAAAGGAACTGACATTTTTATGATTCTGTAACACATGATATGTCTTTGTAACGTCAATGCGAATTATATTTTGTGAAGAGAGGAAACGGGAGTGTTTGGTTAGCCAGCTAACAGGGGTTAGCAACACAAATCTCCACGCCGTTTGCCCCTAATGCCAACTCTCCCCTTCAACTATTAATTCGTCGGTCTTTTACAGTCTGTCGCGAAGTTCAGTCGGTTGTTTCTCCCGGGGAGAATGAGCTGGTTTTTCACGTCGTCTAAAGGCTCCGGACCGATCCCTCCTCTCAACAGCCTACAACAACAGAGACAGCGGCAAATCGAGTCGCTGAAATCCGCTCACCCCAGGTAACATCATCTATTTTCGGTCACCCGGAACCCAGCTGTCGCGCTGGACAAAAGGGTCTTAATAACAATGTTTAAATTGAAAATATTTCTCACGGTAATAAGAAGCCCTTTGCTGACGTGGGTAATTTTATACGACACTCAAACTGTTTGTGTTAGCCTAGCTAACCTTCTGACTATGTAATATCAGAAATGCATACTTTAAACAACCGTTTCTGCTTAAAATATTTCATATTTAAAACTATTGCTTGGACAGTTTGTTGAACTCTGTCACAGTAATTTACTACTCCCGATTATTAAGGAACGTCACCACCGGCGTAGTTACAGAGCAGCTGGTCCTAAAGTAGGAAGCTGTCATTCACTGTTGGCTGTGAAGCTAATTTAATCTATCCGTGACAGTTTCAGCGTCTTATTTTGGTCAGATTGTACAAGTTGTGCCCGGCTGGCCTTGTCCTGTGATCACTTCTGAGTTTGTCACGCATGTAGTTTCAGGATGAGCTCGTTGCTGCTGGAGATTAAAGTATTATCTTTTGTTTACTAGGAGTAGTAGCACGGCTGGGACAGATTTATTGTTTCTCTTCGGGTAGTAGAAAATTGTTAATATACTTGCAAATGACAATTTACCATCCTGACCTGATGGGATATAGTTGCCCAAATGTGTGTCATAAATGAGATTGCATAATAATAATAAAAAAAGAAGCAAAACCAAGTATTTAAATTACAGTCCATGTGATTGAACTCTCTCATTTGACTTATTTGCAAACTAATGAAATGTTTGGGATTTTTTTTAAGACAGCCACTAACTCCAGTTTTTTTCCTCGGTTTTTATTCCACATCACGTTTTTGATTAGTCAGTTACTGCCATGATAGTAAAATAACAGTTTTCATTTAAATGTTCAGGGCATTATAAATACATTCTGTACGATGATGTTTTTTGCAAACCTGTCATTCACAATGATTCATTGCTCTGATTTTAGTGCACTTTTAGTACAACATTTCCCTCTCCCCCTTGCAGCCTTGCAGAAATCCAGAAAGATGTCGAGTACAGAATACCATTTACGGTCAACAACTCCACCATTACTGTTAACATGTGAGTATATCTTTAGACTTATATTTGTGGTTTAGGATATTTACCCACTCATTTAGTTTTTTCTGTAACTGGCAACTTTCCACTTTGTATATCAACAATGATTTCTTAACAAGGTACTAGAAAAGAAATCAATGATATAAATAGTTTTCTGATTTTTAGCCTCTACCAAAAGAACAGTTCTAGTATGAAACGTACTGAACCAGGTTCATGTGAACATTATCGGGTTATTCTTCCTGGTTATTCCCCTTTTTTGAATCTTTGAAATACATGATAAAGAATATTTCAAATATTGCTTTTACTTGTTTGAATCCCACTAATTCAGTGCCTGTAATACCGGTTCTGCTTGCTGTTTCTCCCACAGTTTGCTGCCTCCTCAGTTCCCTCAGGAGAAGCCAGTGGTTAGCGTCTTCCCCCCTGTTGGTCATCATTTAATAGACGGCAATAATGGCACGATGATCACCAGCCCCCTCATCACTAATGTAAGTTTCTGCCTCTCATAAGACAGTGTGTTCCTTTGCATCAGCAAAATAAACCAGCTAAGAACATCTTTGCCGTATGGATTTAAGCATTCCAGATGTTGGATTCAAAATAGGACTATGAGTTTTTAATAAAAGCCAGACTACAGGTCAATCTGACCAATCCTAACAATGACCATTATTTTGAAAATATGGATTTAAAACATTATTATGAACCAAAGTTGTTATAATAGTTGACTAAAATGACAAACACTGAAATTGAGAAAACATTTTTAACTGAAATTAATATAAAAGGTAATTGATGGGGAACAACTGTAACTAACTGGAACTATGATATACATTTATGAAACTAACTACAACATTCTGGAATTATAGCTATAATGCCCTTAATTTTTGTGTTTATTAATGTACTATCAGTCTTTCAAACTGACGTGAAAGTGATTTTTTTTTTTTTGTTGATTATTTTTCACATAAGCAGTTTATATCAGCTGTCGGCAAATTAAGGCACTTCTTAGTCATCTTGCTAGTCCACAAAATGGTGACAGCAAAAGTTGGGAGAAAACGATGGATTTAGTTGGTTCTTGAACAAGAATTGAATACATTTTATGAAAATAATGTATTCTTTTAAGTGTCCATTATGTATGAGTAATCATAATGCAATACTTTTTGATCTTTTTGAATTCTAATTATGAAATTAACCAAAGTCTGAAAAAACTAAAAATACTACTATAATTAATACAAACTAAACTGAAACTAAGCAATGTTTAACTAATAATAATATCTAATGAAAACTTGCAAAACCTTTCGAAAAACTAATAAAAACTGAATTAGAAAAACCACAAAGTCACAACAAAATAAAACTATACTAACTCTATCATGAACTCTGTAAGTACATAGTGGAAGCGTCGCTGTAGGAGCGCGATGACGCTGCTCACTGTAGCCACTGTAATAAAGTCTATCATCTGACTGAAACTGAAATTGAAATGACAGTTAAAGGAAGGTGGTTTCCACCAATTACCACTCAGTGCGACAGAGAGGTTGACTGTTTTCTTTACCCTCATTTAACCTCTTCACCACCCCAGTCACATCAAAGCACCATTTTGGAATACGGATTAAATCATTTTCTATCTTAATGTATATGAACACTTTTATCTGTTTCTCTGATTAGAGGCACCAAAAAGAGTTTGTTTTTTTCCCTTTTTTGTTGTTGTTAAAGTCTGACTTCATTTTTGTCTTGTTGCGCATGTTGCAGTTCGGTATGCACTCAGATCTGGGTAAAGTCATCCAGAGTCTACTCGACGAGTTCTGGAAAAGTCCACCCGTCTTAATGTCTGCAGGTCCTGCAGGCTTCCCATAGTGAGTGTCACGTTGTCTTGGATTTCTCTGCATTTCCACAAAGTATTTTCCATACTGATTTTATCTAAGAAACGAGTGGAGCAGCTCTATTAGTTTGGTATTAGCACAGAGCGTCAGTAGCCTTTCTTTTGACGTCCTACGCTTCTCTCAAGGTACATTTACTTATGTTCTCCCTCATGTCTTGCTGCAGTATGTACAAGCCATCGAGCATCGCTCCTTACCCCTCCCAGGCTTTCCATTATGGGCCCCGTCATGTGGGTCCCAGCCAGACACCGCCGCCTGCTTCTGGTGCGGCTCCGTCTCAGGCCCCCATGCCTCATTCGACGGTCGACATCGCTCACGGCCTCCCTCCAGCTCCAGCCCCGTACGGACTGATCACCGAGCTGCCGCTCCCCGTACCAACCGGAGACTCACAGGTACACTGACTATATGAAGCTTGGAGTGTTTAAAGTGGAAGTATGTTATTTTAATTAAAGTATTATAAAAATGTCCTTTGAACGGTTGATCATCGCTCATCCCTCTGCAGCTGATGCTTTAGCAGCACATCCATCTATTTTTGTTGTTTCCTTGCAGATTAGGCAAATTAGATGCTGCTCTGACTCTGGATTTTCTGGTTGGTCTTCATGGCACCAGCCAGACACATAAGGAGTGTTAGGAAAATGTTTTCGCTATTGTAGCACATGTTGTTGTCTCTTGACGACGGACCATAGGTGATTATCACAGAGATGAAGCTGATTCTAATTTACATTATGGCTCTTTGTGGCGAAACATTTTTCAGGGTTTTTTTTATCAATTGAGATTATTTTCTGTCATTTCACAATGGCAGAAAATAATCTGTCACTATTTTCTGGCAGAAAAACAATTGCAAAGTAATCTAATCATTACAAAGCAATCATTACAAAATAATGATTGCTTTGTAATGATTACTAAGTAATGATTACAGTTTGTCTATTGCTTACATTCAAAGTACAACTCTTAAAAGTTTGTGTTTTTTACGCAAAAACACTGTCAAAAAGAAGTTTTCACACAAAAATAATGTTTAAGCAAAAGACAAATAGGAGTAAAATAAGAAAGTAAGGCAGCTGAACTGCTTCTTTCTCTTCCAGGTGGGACTGAATGGACACATTTACAAGATGCCTGACATTCCAGAGTCTTTTCCTGAACTATGTGACAAAACGTAAAGTATCCTAGAATATCAAATTTACTATTTACATTTTTTTATGTAAACAGTTCAAGCCATTGTGAACTTAAATTTTCTTCCCTCCTTCCCCAAAAGTCTGACTCAGTTGTCAGACATGTCTGAAAACGAGGACGTCCTGCTGGAGTTCTTTGTGAGTTTGCCGCAGCTCAAACAAGTCACGAGTGACAAAGAGGATCTGGTCAACAGCATAGTGGAGATGGCCAGTGAGTTCCTCTTCTGTCAGTCTTTGCGAAGAGATTTTTGCAGAGTTTACAGGTTTTATATTCAAAACAAAACCTGCAAATCTTGTTTCTTGCAGAAAAGAACCTCCACATGGAGCCACAGCTGGAGGGAAAAAGACAAGAGATGCTTTACAAGGTCAGCCTCTGGGTGCCGCTTCCTTTCACGCGTGTCATTGTCCAGCTGCTCACGTTGTGCTTTCTGTCCGCTGTTTTTCGCACAGTATGAACAGCTGACTCAGATGAAGTTAGCCTTTGAGACAAAGATGCAGAGACAGCATGAGCTCAGTGAGGTAAATACCTGGCATTTGTGTCGATAATTTATTGTTTTCCTTTGCACGTCCACTTCTGTATAACAAAAACTTGTGTGACATCTCAGAAATATTCTTTTTGCCACGATAAATGATGACTTGACAAAAAACTTTAGGAGATTATCCTGTTTGATTTCCACTGTTTTACCCTCACCAGAGTTGCAGTTTGAGCACTCTGCAGGCTCGGCTAAAAGTCGCAGCCCACCAGGCAGAGGAGGAGTCGGAGGAGACGGCTGAAAACTTTCTAGAGGGACGCATTGATATCGATGAATTCTTAGCTAGTTTCATGGAGAAGAGAACGGTGAGAGAAGAAACGTGGTGGTTCGGTTTATCATGTTTGGCATTAAATGTTTTTCTCTCAGGTTTTCCCATAATGTGTTAGTTTTCCAGTTCTACATATTAATAATGGAAAACAGAACATGACTGGATAAATAAAGCGGTGGGCACTGCTAGCTAAAAAGTTAGCTGCATTAACACTAAAGCACGAATCCTAAATATTAGTTCTGTTAATGTGCAACTTAAGAATTTATCTAGGAAAAATACATTTAGCGGAAGCTAAATTATGTTTATATTAAAAACAAAACTTTGAAAAATGTAGTAAACATTTGAAATTTGGCATTAAAGAGCTAAATGAAAAATTAGCTTTGCTATTAGCGCATTAACAGATGAACGCAAGAGTCCCCACCACTGGATTAATGTCTGTTTTGTCTTTACTATCAATATTGTAGTTTCTAATAGAGAACAATATCTATTTGTTATCAATTGGTACACCAAAGAGTGGGGGTTGAAATTCTTGCTTTTAAATAAAAAGTTTTTGTACCATGATGATTTAAAAGAAAAAACGCACATTACAGTAAAGAATTCTGGAAAGTCAAATGTGACATTTTGCAATAAAAAAAGTAAAATTTCACATAAAGAGAAAATCATGCTTGATGTTTTTCTGTCTGTAGCTTTGCCACAGCAGAAGGGCCAAAGAGGAGAAGTTGCAACAGTCTATAAACACACATGGTCATTTCCCTCCCAGTCACTAAAACACAAGGTACAACATCAGTCATCGTTTTCTGATAAAGTGAAACTTTGTAGTTCTCAGCTGACAGTTGTGCAACAAGCAAAAAACCCCTGATTTTCACAATCTTCTCATTCAGCTCCTGACATCGTATTTTTTGGTCTTCCAGGATTGGTGGGGTTTTTTCTCTCAGCCAACTGCTGCCAACAGAAATCAAACGCATCAAAAACTTTACAGGCGCTGAAAGCACACCAAGTCAATGACGGACAACTAGCAAGACGTTGGTGACCATGAAACTTTGGAGGATGAGCGTCACTCACGTGGAAAATGGGCTGATGCCACGGAAACGCCCGAACACATGTGGATAGTTTTGTTTGAGCTTTCCAGTTGTTTGACAGTGATGAAATATAGTTTTGTTCTGGGATTTATTCCACTTTTATTTTTCAGCTGGGGACACCCACATAGTATCAGATTGTTTGTTGTGAACACTTTTTGAAGAAAGTTCAAAGGCTTGGCACATTTATCAACAAAAGTAAAAAGTTTAAGGTAACATCACCAGGAAAATATTGAGCAAGTCAAACGTCAGTATTTATACTCTGGTTATATGGTTTTGTCCTCACAGAGATACTCTGCTAACCGCTGCACAGTAATTATCCAAAAACATTTGCAACTCCTGGTTGCTAAGTTAACCAGGCTAAATTCAGATTAAAAAAAGGCCAGGTTGACATTAGACTCCTGCTTTTTATATAAAAACTGTAAAACTAGAATTTCTTTGTGAAAGGATTTGATTTTATTGTGAAAGTGAACCCTAAGATTGTCGGTGTGTTTGCATTGACATTGATTATTCAATATCGAGTCACAGAATAACCCAGAAATCATCGAGTTAAAGAGCAGATACAATACTGTACACCATCTGTGTATGAAATACCTGTAAAGATTTCTCATTTTTGAGCATTAGTATACTTTACTAAAGAGTACTTGTTGTCATGTAGATTATTTAGACACAATATAACTTCAGCACTACCTTAGCTGAGTCATCTCTTTCACTGCAAACACACTGATCATCTTTTGTTTTTCTTCTTACTTGCACAGTAATGACACCTAAGCTGTTTCCTGATATCTTTAGAACTTGGATGCTAAATGGAAAAAAATGAAAAAGAAATGGGACAATGTTGGGGGAATAGTAGGGGAAAAAATGTTGCGGGGGAAAAAAGCTTAATGGCATCAAATACTGTATTTAAATGTTAATAATAGGCTATATTATAATCAGAGACTCAGACACCTTGTATCATATGTTCTTATTTAATTTGTTAGAGTAATAAAGCCTTTAGAATAAGTCTGGTTGATGCTCTGTTTTATTGTAATATTGGGAAATGTTTTGAATGGAGAAATTCCCAGTATTTGTCAGCGGTTTTGACACCAAACGGTGAGCTGCAGGGACGTGACGCCCCCAACCAGCAGGCGGCGCTAATCCTTCACAACGCCTCCAAATCGTACGGAAGACAACACGGAAGGCGCATTACTGGAAGCGAATCAGGTGAACTTTTTATTTTCATCTTAAATTATGAAGGAACAACGACAACAACAAAGGAAATATGATACAGTTTGAACAGGCGGCGCAGCATTTAGCTAGCAAAGCAAACAACCTAGCATCACTATGGCGCCGAGTGTGAAAGTAAACGTTTCTAACTGTCGTTTTAACGGAGTCGGTGAAAAATGGACCAAATGTAACGTTTTTTCTTGGTTTTGTTTATTGCTAATAAGTTGTGGGTCGACAACTTGATCAGACTCCTGTGACTCAGTAATACCTCCTAAAGTACATTTAAAAAGATATTGCCCACTTCATAATTTACAATAGTTTAGTGAGCCTTTCGTCACAAGTACAAAACCTCTGAACAGAATTGCTGCGTTGGTCGAGGTTTTAAACCTTTTCCATGTTTTTAATGCCAGAAGTACTTATCAGTGGATATGGCAGCTAATTTATTGCTTAAGCTGATATAAAGTACTTGTCTAAATGTGTTTCACTACAGTTACACATACAAGTCTCTTTGGGGTTTGTCACTTCCAGATTTACACACCTGAGTGAAGATTTCTCACTTCGCTCTGTAAAAACAGTTAAAGCTCTGGCAGCTTGACTGGAGAGAGTCTTTGAACATTAAATCCTTCAAATTCAAGTCCTTCCACAGATTAACAATTACATTTTGTCTTGGTCGTTCTAACACATGAATTTGACCCAAAGTCCAGCACAGGGCTCTTTTCCGGCCCTTTCAATGATTTTGTGCTGCCCTCTTGAGTGACATTTCCACTGATGATTTTAAAATGGAAAGTGTTGGTACAGTGTATTAAATCACCATGACTATATAAGTATTAATCATTTAGGTGCAATATTTGGTAGGCTATATTATTGAGGGCCATGCTTTAAAATTCAGCTTGCGACAATAAATTTGGACACTTGGATGTAAAAACAGAACATGTGCAGTTTCTATAATCACGGCGTCTCTGTTTGTCAGGAAACATGTCGAGACTGCTGGGAGACAGCCACCGGAGGTTTCTACAGACCCTGATGGCCGTTGGCATCACTGACGAGCAAGAAGCAAAGGCACTTTATCAGCACTGCTGTGACACACACAAGGGTGACTTAACTTTTCTACTTCTGTTAAAAAAAATTTAAATTAAAATAATAGGCAGGTGCTGATCCAAAAGTAACAAGAAGCATCGTTTCTCCAAAATGTTCATATCAAGAGAATTCTGTGTTGTTGTAATTTCAAACCCCAATCGGAAAATATTAAATGAGATCCAAAAGGAACATTTTTGCTATGTTTTTTAGATGATGTGATGAAAATAAGTAGAAACGTAACATCTAACATTAGTTGATCTGTTTTGCTTGACTTTTTGCAGCTGATATCCAAAACAACATGAATTAAAACCGTTAAGTCTCAGAAAAAATAGTTTTCATTTATTTTATTTTTTTTTACTTTTTTCTTTTGCAGTGCAGTGTACTTCTGACAAACTGGATGAGTTTATTGAAGCCATCAACTCCAGGCTGCAGCCCCTGTTCATGCAGATCAGAAAAGGCATGTCTGAGGAAAATGGCCATCAGTACTATGCCTTGGTCAGTACTTTTTTGCTTCAGAAACACATGTGCTGGTAAAAGGCCACTGTTTTGATTAGTTTTATCAGATTGAAAAGGCCACAACCTCTATTATGCTCTGCAGGTCAACATGGCGGAAACCGATATCACCAGGATGACGTCAGATTACGCCGACAACGAACTGGAGCTGTTCAGGAAAACGGTGAGAGAAGTCTACTCACTTTTAGTTCCCAAGTTTAAAATAAAGGAACTAAATGTAAATGGAATATCATTTGTATTGAAAGTATTTTTAAACATCATGTAGTTTGTTTGGGTAGGTGAGAATTGAACGTATTTAGGGGTTTTGTTTAAACCCAGAAATGTATTGTGAATCTCGTCTGATCCAGCTGGACCTAATTGTTAGCTCTGAGAACGGGACGGCCTCCTCCACAGACATTCTGAACAGCGCCGACAGCATGACCTCTAAAAAACTGAAGAAGAGTGAAACGGAGCACCTTCTGACTCGACTGGTGCAGGACAAGTGGCTTTGCGAGGTAAAACACTCTGAACATTCTGTCTTTCTGCTTTGGTCGGTTTGTTAAACAGTTTAGCAACACCAGGGTGTTCATGCCTCCTTAAAATGTCTTAAATTCATTGGAACAAATGTAAGTTGGGCCTTAAATAAACTAATAACAGGTCATAAATTTTATCATAACTAGATGAATCAGTTTTGTATATAGTTTTTTTTTTTCTTATGGGATTTTCTGCCAAGGTTTTAAGTCGTGCAGACATTGCATTTTGATAACTAGCTCTGCGACAGACTGGTGACCTGTCCAGGTGACCCCGTCTCTCGCCCGGAACGTCAGCTGGAGATGACCACCAGCAACCCTCCCGACCCCACTAAGGGACAAGGGTGTAAAGAAAATCGATGGATGGATAATAACTAGCTGCTAGCTAACTAGCTGGCTTGACTATTGCATCCATTATGCTAAGTACAAATGAATGACCTGCTGGCTGAATGAGATTTGTTTTTGCCACTTGCTCACTTCT
Source organism: Poecilia picta (assembly GCA_033032245.1). Lineage (NCBI taxonomy): Eukaryota > Metazoa > Chordata > Actinopteri > Cyprinodontiformes > Poeciliidae > Poecilia > Poecilia picta. Next base: position 25,432,142 of record CM065353.1, on the reverse strand, counting down.
TCTGCCAGTCCATTTGAGCAGATTTCCCCAATCGTCATAGCTTATTTTTCTGTTTAATTTAATTCAAGCTGGCATTAAAAAGTCTTAGCCTCGACTTGCTAAAATATGCAGATTCCCTGTATACACTGCTGCCCATATGCAAGCTTTAATTATGTTTCAGTCAGCTGAAGCTTTGGCCTGAATTCTGATAGCATGATGCATGGTTTTTTATTCGGGGTTTTTTTCTTACCATTCTTCTTTGCAAGATAACTTGAAATCTGTCAGATTTAATGAAGAGCTGATGTAAACAGCAACCTAACCGTAGTTTTAGGTTGGTGTGCTGATTGATGTCTTGATAGGCTTTCCATTTCAAGATGTTGACTTGATCGGTGTTCTTTGAGATCGTCTCCTAATCTAAGCTGTTTTTCCACAATATGTATGGTTTCTTTATGATGCTGTTTGTTCATTAGTGTTCAGTAAAGCACATTGATATTTCGGACTGTTCAGGCCTGTGTGTCTGGTTTCACCTGTGGTTGATTTCTGAACCTAGAGACGTGGAGAGTACACTCTGTCCACTCGATGCATCATAGAGATGGAGCCGTATATTCGCACAATGTATCAAGACCAGGTCAAAGTGTGTCACATCTGTCACAACATTGCCTTTCAGGTAATTAAATTATTTTTTTTACATTATACCACTACATTGCCTGCCCAAAACTATTTTTATATATATTTCAAAACAGAAATACAATGTACTCTGTTTGGACAGTTTGTCTTTCCTGTTTTGGTATGGCTCCGCCATCTTTATTAGTGGGTTTCTGAAAGCTATACAGCATTTAAGTCTCAATTTCTTCAAATCTCTTCACATTATGCTTATGGAAATACTTTGACTTTCACTATTGAGGATTTTGGGGGCAGATCGTGTATAATTAATGAACTCTCTATAAATGCCTAATTCAGTTCAGTTCTTAGTTTTATTCAATTCATTCCATGAAGAAAAACACATACCAAATAAATCACAAGCTTCCCTTTAAAAAAAAAAGCTTTAAAACTAATTCAAACAGGTACAGTGTGTAATGCTTTGTTGTTCTTTTCTCTTTAAACAAAGTGCCAGATTTGTGAGAATCCCTCCTGTGGAATAAAAATCCACAACCCGTGTGTTGCCAGATATTTCAAAGGAAGAGTGGATCCACACTGTCCAACCTGTGACGACTTTTGGCCACATGAAATCCCCGGTACATATTAAACATCATGATATCAAAATAACATATTATATCTACTGAGGCGTTTTGCTTTATATTTGGGAAGCAGCACTGCATCCAATGCATTTTATTTTGCTAGTTTTTCAGTAAACGTTTAATTGTACAGATATAGAAAGACAGTGTAAGCACAGTGTAAGTCAATGTTTTCTCTAAGCTTCATACTGTTTGCTCTTCTTTTGCAGAAGTAAGAGGGCTCCGTTCTCAGTCCAAGAGATGATTTCAACGTTGTTGTGTTTGTTTTTAACAAAATGTTGTTATAACCTCTGTATTTAAACATGCTGTATATTTCCTCCTGTTTATGCAAATAAATTGGATTTTTTTATTGTATCTTTTTGTCATTTACACACATTCCAAATAAAATCATGATTTCTAAGTTTTTGAGAACTTTTTAAATGGCTTTTGTTTATTAGCTTGATTCATGTCAGTTGAACTATTATCAGTCCCAATTTTCTTATAAGCCTGTTTAAATTCCTTAAGAAAGGCTATTTTAAATAATATATGTAAAGGTGATGCTGACAAATATGCAGTATTTAAAATTTTGTGAAAGAAGTCAGTAATCATACAAGAATCTCATGGAGATTAGAATATTTACAAGGCTATTTGAAAAAAAAAAAAGATAATATCACTGTGGAAGAAAGTCACACCGACCCAGTAGACTCTTTTCTTGTTCCTTTAAAATTGACTTTTAGTTTTGCCATGGCAACCAGCTCTGACAATTTTAGATGGTTTTGTGAATTATTCCAGGATGTAGATATTTTCTTCTGACTTTCCAGCTGCGTTCAGAGAGAGTAGATCACCAAACAAAGACAAAAAGCTTCCGAAAAAACTGCTTCCTCACCTGGAGCGAGAAATGAGACCGGTTACTGAAAAGACAATGCTTCAGTTTGGTAAAGAAACCAGTTTTCTTTATTAGTAAGCTTTCATTAGGTGTGAATGTTTCTCTAAATTCATTATTTTACATTTTTATTGAAATAGATGCTGTCTTTCACAACAGTTTCAAAGAATCTAAACATATCAAACTCAAGGCTCTGGTACCAAATTCTAAATATTACTTTATCAATCAGAGCAATTTCTGTCAAATTACATTATTGTGAAAAGTTGTATGTTATTTAATTTTAAGAAGTACTCATTGAATACAAAAGCAGGTATTTAATATTTTTTTATATATATAATTTCTGCCATTCTGAGGACATTGATAATCTTGATATGGCACAAAATGAAACGTCTCTGATCTAAACTGTTTAATCTGAACTAAATATTGTGTTAACTGTGCTTTCCATATCTATCTGCAGATAACTATTTCTTATCAGCTGGACATTGCTAGGTCAAATGTAGAGGTGAGATGGGAAAAGTATAGAAAACCATTTAGCATTCTCTTCCTAAGTCAGTCTCCCAACAGTATCTTCAGTCAGAAGTTTCTTCAGATTTGCTGTAAAACGAACTGCTACAGGAGATCTGTCTACCCCACAGTTTATACAACTGAAGAACTTTGAATAATTGAAACATTTAATTTCCCTTTGAGTTGAATTGAACACCTTTGTTAAAGCATGTTTGTCTGAGAGCAATCATGTTTTAGGATCTCCAAAGTCACAATTAAAGAAATACTTTTTCTGAACCAGGGATAGAACAAGGCGTATACGAGCGGATTCAAGCAGGAATTAAAATACACCATCCAGGACACAATGGCCCAAGACGAGGCGCTGTTGGAGATGTCTTGACCTGCGAGAGACGGATAGTAATACGGACAGAAAGTCACCAGAAACATGAATATAATAATGCCAAGAGTCCTGGCTGCTTTCTGCTCGGATTTCTTCGCCGTGACCCTGACCGTGACGGCTGTAACGTGAGAGCGCGTGGCCCGGGCCTGCGACACCGCCTCCACAAACACTCTCATGTACAGGAAGACGATGACCGAGCAGGGCGCGACAAAGGTGAAGACAGTCTAAGGTTCCAGAGATGTAGCTGATGACCACCAGGCACTGCCCGTAGCAGGAGTTGTACCTGTCCGGCTGCCTGAGGTGGTCTTTTAAGATGAGGCCGTTATAGAGGAGAGAACAGGCCCAGCACAGGCTCACAGACACCTCCGCTCTGCTGCGAGTGATTTTACTGGAGTACTGCAGGGGGAAACATATGGCCACGTAGCGGTCTATCGATATGAGCACCATGTTGCCCACGGAGGCCGAGGTGAGCGTGAAGCCGACAATGTAAGACAGGGCGCACATGACGTCGCCCAGCAGCCAGCAGGGCTCGATGAACCGCACTGCTTCCACCGGCATCACCAGCAGCCCCACCAGGAGGTCTGAGGTGGCCAGGGACAGCACCAGGGTGTTGGTCGGGGTCTGCAGCTGCCGGAAGTAGGAGATGGAGATGATGACCAGCAGGTTCAGAGCGACGGTGACCACGGTGACGGAGGAGAGCAGCGTGTACAGCAGGACGGCCTCGGAGGGAGGTCGCTTCGGACCGCTGCAGGAGCTATTTGGATGCTGGGGGTAGCAGAGTTCAACTCTGTCCAGGTTGTCCATGTGTCAGGATGGAGTTCACAAAGCTGTCTAAACCTTAAAGACCTCGCTCACTCTGCTTCTTTTTATGCCTTACCAAGATCCTTATTCTCAGCTGCATCTCTCTGCTACACTCCCTCCTTTACATTTCTCTGCTCTCTCATTGTTGCGTCTACCTCCTATTACCATTTTTCCCCTTCACTTTTACTCCTCCCTTCCCCCTCCTCTTCCATTGTCATCATTGTATGATGCAAGATTCTCTGTTTCTTGTAATCACTAAACATCTTGGTTGTGATGTCCAGCACTTGTCTACACCACATTACACATAAAAAACCTTATATGCTCCTGTTGATATTTAATGATTGTTTTCTTTTGTGTGACAGCTGGTATGTTTTTATTTGTTCAAGGTTGTTTTTTCTGTTCGCTTGTTTTTGTGTTAAAAATGCAAAAATAAAGGAAATACTAATAAAATTCAAGTGTCTTTGTAGGGGTTTGTCACCTTTTCATGAAGTCATAATTTGCAAAATGTCAAATTAATTTTTAAAATTAAGTTGGCCTTTAATATTTTAATCACAGGTCTCATTTTGTCTTGACAGGACTGTTTAATCTCATCTATACCATGTATTGTATTTTTCTCACTGGACTTTTCTATCAGGCAAAAATTTGAGTCACACTCAAGACATCTTCCCACTCTGTGATTCTAGACATTTGAGGCGACGATTAACTCCCAAAATAGTTAGTTAGTTAGAATCCATTTTTGCAGTGCTGCAAAAGAAGATGGAAGCACATAAAATGCAAAGTGAATTCCCCTTATGCAAGTTTCAGGGTTGTGTTGCTTTTCCTGCAGTGGATCACCACATCCTTCTCCATTGCTGGAGCACCTTGCATGGCTTACTCACACTGTTTCGGAGTGATTCTGATCATATTTGACAAACAGATCTGAGTTTGTCTCCATTAGCCGTGTCAGCTCATTGACCCGCTTTGTTTCCTGCGGTGTGCCCCAAGGATCAGTTCTGGGACCCCAGCTTTTTTATTTATACTTGGTGCCATTTGGGTGCATTATCAGCAGCTGTGGAGCATCATTTCATTGCTTTGCTTATTACACTCATCTGTACCTTATGATGGATTGTAATTTATCTGGGACTCCACCGTTCTCACTCTTTCCAAGCTTTCTGGCTATCTGAAGAAGATAAAAACATGGACGCAGCAAACCCTCCTCCACATTAGCTCTGTTAAATAGTCCATTCCCTCAGTTCTCAGCTGCAATAACTTCATAAATAAAATTGATTCTATTAAAAATAAAGTTACTGGCATCTCTCAGAACACGATTAGTTCCCCTCAGCAATTGAAGCACAATTCTGTCTTAACGAGTGAATGCCAACTAAAGAAAGAGACTAAAATGTGGTTAAAGCTTGATAGGTTTAATCAAAATTATCTGAAATTAATTTGTTGTTTTTGATATATTTGAGCAGACTGAGATGAGAAAGTCCAGTTTTCAGTTTGCATTTCTGCATTTCGCCAGGTGAATTACAGGACCTTGCGAAAGTTTTGAACTTTCCACTATTCATTGCATTTTATCCAAAAAAACTGAATTGTATTTTGCTGGAATTGTCCATCCATCCATCCATCCATTTTCTTCCGCTTATCCGGGATCGGGTCGCGGGGGCAGCAGCTTCAGAAGGGAGGCCCAGACTTCCCTCTCCCCAGCCACTTCTTCCAGCTCCTCCGGGGGAACCCCAAGGCGTTCCCAGGCCAGCCGAGAGACATAGTCCCTCCAGCGTGTCCTGGGTCTTCCTCGGGGCCTCCTCCCGGTGGGACGTGCCCGGAACACCTCACCAGGGAGGCGTCCAGGAGGCATCCTGACCAGATGCCCGAGCCTCAACTGGCTCCTCTCGACGTGGAGGAGCAGCGGCTCTACTTTGAGTCCCTCCCGGATGACCGAGCTTCTCACCCTATCTCTAAGGGAGAGCCCGGCCACCCTGCGGAGGAAACCCATTTCGGCCACTTGTATCTGTGATCTCGTTCTTTCGGTCATGACCCAAAGCTCATGACCATAGATGAGGGTGGGAACGTAGATCGACCGGTAAATCGAGTGCTTCGCCTTTTGACTCAGCTCTCTCTTCACCACGACGGACCGGTACAGCGCCGCTTCACGGCAGACGCCGCCCCAATCCGCCTGTCGATCTCCCGCTCCCTTCTTCCCTCATTCGTGAACAAGATCCCCAGATACTTAAACTCCTCCACTTGAGGCAGGACGACCTCCCTGACCCGGAGAAGGCACTCTACCCTTTTCCGGCTCAAGACCATGGCCTCGGATTTGGAGGCACTGAGCCTCATCCCGGCCGCTTCACACTCGGCCGCAAACCGTTTCAGCGAGAGCCGCAGATCACGATCTGATGAAGCCATCAGGACCACATCATCCGCAAAAAGCAGAGATGCGATCCTAAGGCCACCAAAACGGATCCCCTCAACACCTCGGCTGCGCCTAGAAATTCTGTCCATGAAAGTAATGAACAGAATCGGTGACAAAGGGCAGCCTTGGCGGAGTCCAACTCTCACCGGAAACGAGCCCGACTTACTGCCGGCAATGCGGACCAGACTCTGACACCGGTCATACAGGGACCTGACAGCCCGTATCAAAGGGCCCGGTACCCCATACTCCCGGAGAACCCCCCACAAGGCCCCCCGAGGGACACGGTCGAACGCCTTCTCCAAGTCCACAAAACACATGTAGACTGGTTGGGCGAACTCCCATGCACCCTCCAGGACCCTGCTGAGGGTGTAGAGCTGGTCCAGTGTTCCACGACCAGGACGAAAACCACACTGCTCTTCCTGAATCCGAGGTTCGACTATCCGACGGACCCTCCTCTCCAGGACCCCTGAATAGACCTTTCCAGGGAGGCTTAAGAGTGTGACCCCTCTGTAATTGGAGCACACCCTCCGGTCCCCCTTTTTAAACAGGGGGACCACCACCCCGGTCTGCCAATCCAGAGGAACTGCCCCCGATGTCCATGCGATATTGCAGAGTCGCGTGAGCCAACACAACCCTACAACATCCAGAGCCTTAAGGAACTCCGGGTGGATCTCATCCACCCCCGGGGCCCTGCCACCGAGTAGTTTTTTGACCACCTCGGCGACTTCGTCCCCAGAGATTGGAGAGCCCAACCCAGGGTCCACAGGCTCAGCTTCTTCAACAGAAGGCATGTTGGTGGGATTGAGGAGGTCTTCGAAGTATTCCGCCCACCGACCCACAACATCCCCAGTCGAGGTCAGCAGCACACCATCCCCACTGTAAACAGTGTTGGTGCTGCACTGCTTCCCCCTCCTGAGACGCCGGATGGTGGACCAGAATCGCCTCGAAGCCGTACGGAAGTCTTTCTCCATGGCCTCTCCAAACTCCTCCCACGCCCGAGTTTTGGCCTCAGCGACCACCCGAGCCGCATGCCGCTTCGCCCGCCGGTACCCATCAGCTGCTTCTGGAGTCCCACAGGCCAAAAAGACCCCATAGGACTCCTTCTTCAGCTTGACAGCATCCCTCACCGAAGGTGTCCACCAACGGGTTCGGGGGTTGCCGCCACGACAGGCACCAACGACCTTGCGGCCACAGCTCCGATAAGCCGCCTCGGCCATGGAGGCACGGAACATGGTCCACTCAGACTCAATGTTCCCCACCTCCCCCGGAACGTGTTCGAAGTTCTGCCGGAGGTGGGAGTTGAAGCTCCGTCTCACAGGGGACTCCGCCAGACGTTCCCAGCAGACCCTCACTACACGTTTGAGCCTGCCAGGTCTGACCGGCTTCCTCCCCCACCACCGGAGCCAACTCACCACCAGGTAGTGGTCAGTGGACAGCTCCGCCCCTCTCTTCACCTGAGTGTCCAAGACATACAGCCACAGATCCGATGAAACGACGACAAAATCGATCATCGAACTGCGGCCTAGGGTGTCCTGGCCACCAGGGAGGTCTGAGGTGGCCAGGGGACAGCCACCAGGGTGTTGGTGGGGTCTGCAGCTGCCGGAAGTAGAGATGGAGATGATGACCAGCTGGTTCAGGAGCGACGGTTGACACGGTGACGGAGGGAAGAGCAGCGTGTACAGCAGGGACGGCCTCGGAGGCTTCACTTTTACTCCTCCCTTCCCCCTCCTCTTCCATTGTCATCATTGTATGATGCAAGATTCTCTGTTTCTTGTAATCACTAAACATCTTGGTTGTGATGTCCAGCACTTGTCTACACCACATTACACATAAAAAACCTTTATGCTCCTGTTGATATTTAATGATTGTTTTCTTTTGTGTGACAGCTGGTATGTTTTTATTTGTTCAAGGTTGTTTTTTCTGTTCGCTTGTTTTTGTGTTAAAAATGCAAAAATAAAGGAAATACTAATAAAATTCAAGTGTCTTTGTAGGGGTTTGTCACCTTTTCATGAAGTCATAATTTGCAAAATGTCAAATTAATTTTTAAAATTAAGTTGGCCTTTAATATTTTAATCACAGGTCTCATTTTGTCTTGACAGGACTGTTTAATCTCATCTATACCATGTATTGTATTTTTCTCACTGGACTTTTCTATCAGGCAAAAATTTGAGTCACACTCAAGACATCTTCCCACTCTGTGATTCTAGACATTTGAGGCGATGATTAACTCCCAAAATAGTTAGTTAGTTAGAATCCATTTTTGCAGTGCTGCAAAAGAAGATGGAAGCACATAAAATGCAAAGTGAATTCCCCTTATGCAAGTTTCAGGGTTGTGTTGCTTTTCCTGCAGTGGATCACCACATCCTTCTCCATTGCTGGAGCACCTTGCATGGCTTACTCACACTGTTTCGGAGTGATTCTGATCATATTTGACAAACAGATCTGAGTTTGTCTCCATTAGCCGTGTCAGCTCATTGACCCGCTTTGTTTCCTGCGGTGTGCCCCAAGGATCAGTTGTGGGACCCCAGCTTTTTTATTTATACTTGGTGCCATTTGGGTGCATTATCAGCAGCTGTGGAGCATCATTTCATTGCTTTGCTTATTACACTCATCTGTACCTTATGATGGATTGTAATTTATCTGGGACTCCACCGTTCTCACTCTTTCCAAGCTTTCTGGCTATCTGAAGAAGATAAAAACATGGACGCAGCAAACCCTCCTCCACATTAGCTCTGTTAAATAGTCCATTCCCTCAGTTCTCAGCTGCAATAACTTCATAAATAAAATTGATTCTATTAAAAATAAAGTTACTGGCATCTCTCAGAACACGATTAGTTCCCCTCAGCAATTGAAGCACAATTCTGTCTTAACGAGTGAATGCCAACTAAAGAAAGAGACTAAAATGTGGTTAAAGCTTGATAGGTTTAATCAAAATTATCTGAAATTAATTTGTTGTTTTTGATATATTTGAGCAGACTGAGATGAGAAAGTCCAGTTTTCAGTTTGCATTTCTGCATTTCGCCAGGTGAATTACAGGACCTTGCGAAAGTTTTGAACTTTCCACTATTCATTGCATTTTATCCAAAAAAACTGAATTGTATTTTGCTGGAATTGTCCATCCATCCATCCATCCATTTTCTTCCGCTTATCCGGGATCGGGTCGCGGGGGCAGCAGCTTCAGAAGGGAGGCCCAGACTTCCCTCTCCCCAGCCACTTCTTCCAGCTCCTCCGGGGGAACCCCAAGGCGTTCCCAGGCCAGCCGAGAGACATAGTCCCTCCAGCGTGTCCTGGGTCTTCCTCGGGGCCTCCTCCCGGTGGGACGTGCCCGGAACACCTCACCAGGGAGGCGTCCAGGAGGCATCCTGACCAGATGCCCGAGCCTCAACTGGCTCCTCTCGACGTGGAGGAGCAGCGGCTCTACTTTGAGTCCCTCCCGGATGACCGAGCTTCTCACCCTATCTCTAAGGGAGAGCCCGGCCACCCTGCGGAGGAAACCCATTTCGGCCACTTGTATCTGTGATCTCGTTCTTTCGGTCATGACCCAAAGCTCATGACCATAGATGAGGGTGGGAACGTAGATCGACCGGTAAATCGAGTGCTTCGCCTTTTGACTCAGCTCTCTCTTCACCACGACGGACCGGTACAGCGCCGCTTCACGGCAGACGCCGCCCCAATCCGCCTGTCGATCTCCCGCTCCCTTCTTCCCTCATTCGTGAACAAGATCCCCAGATACTTAAACTCCTCCACTTGAGGCAGGACGACCTCCCTGACCCGGAGAAGGCACTCTACCCTTTTCCGGCTCAAGACCATGGCCTCGGATTTGGAGGCACTGAGCCTCATCCCGGCCGCTTCACACTCGGCCGCAAACCGTTTCAGCGAGAGCCGCAGATCACGATCTGATGAAGCCATCAGGACCACATCATCCGCAAAAAGCAGAGATGCGATCCTAAGGCCACCAAAACGGATCCCCTCAACACCTCGGCTGCGCCTAGAAATTCTGTCCATGAAAGTAATGAACAGAATCGGTGACAAAGGGCAGCCTTGGCGGAGTCCAACTCTCACCGGAAACGAGCCCGACTTACTGCCGGCAATGCGGACCAGACTCTGACACCGGTCATACAGGGACCTGACAGCCCGTATCAAAGGGCCCGGTACCCAATACCCCCGGAGAACCCCCCACAAGGCCCCCCGAGGGACACGGTCGAACGCCTTCTCCAAGTCCACAAAACACATGTAGACTGGTTGGGCGAACTCCCATGCACCCTCCAGGACCCTGCTGAGGGTGTAGAGCTGGTCCAGTGTTCCACGACCAGGACGAAAACCACACTGCTCTTCCTGAATCCGAGGTTCGACTATCCGACGGACCCTCCTCTCCAGGACCCCTGAATAGACCTTTCCAGGGAGGCTTAAGAGTGTGACCCCTCTGTAATTGGAGCACACCCTCCGGTCCCCTTTTTAAACAGGGGGACCACCACCCCGGTCTGCCAATCCAGAGGAACTGCCCCGATGTCCATGCGATATTGCAGAGTCGCGTGAGCCAACACAACCCTACAACATCCAGAGCCTTAAGGAACTCCGGGTGGATCTCATCCACCCCCGGGGCCCTGCCACCGAGTAGTTTTTTGACCACCTCGGCGACTTCGTCCCCAGAGATTGGAGAGCCCAACCCAGGGTCCACAGGCTCAGCTTCTTCAACAGAAGGCATGTTGGTGGGATTGAGGAGGTCTTCGAAGTATTCCGCCCACCGACCCACAACATCCCCAGTCGAGGTCAGCAGCACACCATCCCCACTGTAAACAGTGTTGGTGCTGCACTGCTTCCCCCTCCTGAGACGCCGGATGGTGGACCAGAATCGCCTCGAAGCCGTACGGAAGTCTTTCTCCATGGCCTCTCCAAACTCCTCCCACGCCCGAGTTTTGGCCTCAGCGACCACCCGAGCCGCATGCCGCTTCGCCCGCCGTACCCATCAGCTGCTTCTGGAGTCCCACAGGCCAAAAAGACCCCATAGGACTCCTTCTTCAGCTTGACAGCATCCCTCACCGAAGGTGTCCACCAACGGGTTCGGGGGTTGCCGCCACGACAGGCACCAACGACCTTGCGGCCACAGCTCCGATAAGCCGCCTCGGCCATGGAGGCACGGAACATGGTCCACTCAGACTCAATGTTCCCCACCTCCCCCGGAACGTGTTCGAAGTTCTGCCGGAGGTGGGAGTTGAAGCTCCGTCTCACAGGGGACTCCGCCAGACGTTCCCAGCAGACCCTCACTACACGTTTGAGCCTGCCAGGTCTGACCGGCTTCCTCCCCCACCACCGGAGCCAACTCACCACCAGGTAGTGGTCAGTGGACAGCTCCGCCCCTCTCTTCACCTGAGTGTCCAAGACATACAGCCACAGATCCGATGAAACGACGACAAAATCGATCATCGAACTGCGGCCTAGGGTGTCCTGGTGCCAAGTGCACGTATGGACACCCTTATGCTTGAACATGGTGTTCGTGATGGACAGACCGTGACGAGCACAGAAGTCCAACAACAGAACACCACTCGAGTTCAGATCAGGGGGGCCGTTCCTCCCAACCACGCCCCTCCAGGTCTCACTGTCATTGCCCACGTGAGCATTGAAGTCCCCCAGCAGAACAAGGGAGTCCCCAGGAGGGGCACTCTCCAGTACCCCCTCTATGGACTCCAAGAATGGTGGGTAATCTGAACTGTTGTTCGGCCCGTAAGCACAGACAACAGTCAGAACCCGTTTCCCCACCCGTAGGCGGAGGGAGGCTACCCTCTCGTTCACCGGGGTAAACCCCAACGTGCAGGCGCCAAGATGGGGGGCAACAAGTATGCCCACTCCTGCCCGGCGCCTCTCGCCGTGGGCAACTCCAGAGTGGAAGTACGTCCAGCCCGTCTCAAGGAGACTGGTTCCGGAACCAGAGCCATGCGTCGAGGTGAGGCCGACTATTTCTAGCCGAAACCTCTCAGCCTCGCACACTAGTTCCGGCTCCTTCCCCACCAGAGAGGTGACGTTCCACGTCCCAAGAGCCAGCTTCTGCAGCCGGGGATCAGACCGCCAGGGTCCCCTCCCTCGGCCACCGCCCGTAACACATTGCACCCGACCCCTTTGGCCCCTCCGACAGGTGGTGAGCCCATTGGAAAGGGAATCCACTTCTCCTCTTCGGGCTGAGCCCGGCCAGGCTCCGTGGTTAAAAGCCCGGCCACCAGGCGCTCGCCATCGTGCCCCACCTCCAGGCCTGGCTCCAGAGTGGGACCCCGGTGACCCGCGTCCGGGCAAGGGAATGCGAGATTCAAAGTTCGTTTCCATCATAAGGTTCTTCAGGCTGCGCTTTGTCTGGTTCCTCACCTAGGACCTGTCTGCCTTGGGTGACCCTACCAGGGGCATAAAGCCCCAGACAGCATAGCTCCCAGGATCATTGGGACACACAAACCCCTCCACCACGATAAGGTGGCAGCCCAAGGAGGAGTTGCTGGAATTGTATCTGGTAGAAATACCAAAATCAAAAATTCATGTGTTGAAATTGCAACACGTGACCCGCATTAACCTTCAAACAGCACCAGTGTGGCAAAACATAGTGGTGGCAGCATTATGCTGATCAGGTACAATTATTTTTGTAAAACACTGTAAAGATAATAACTGGTTGACATGAATTAGCCGTAAGAGGAACAGTGGTTGTTAATGTTACAAAACAGTAGCATGTCGCTGCCCCCCGTCTCTGGAACTCTCTCCCAGATCATTTGAGAGCTCCACAACCACTGATTGATTTTACAAGAGGCTTGAAGACTTTTTTATTTAAGCAAGCCTACTCTGCCTCCACATGATTTTTATGATGTTGATTTTATCTCTGATTTTATTTGCACTGTGTAGCACTTTGAGATTTTTGTTAATGAAAAGTGCGGTACAAATTGGATTGATTATTATTTATTATTATTATTATGCACAGTTTGCCGTCTCTGGTTTCATTTAAAAGTTTACAACAATCTTATAAAATGGATCATTTTTGCAGTAAAGTTTCACTTTAATAAGCAGCAAGCAACATGATGAAGGTTTACACAGACCAGAAGTTTCAGGCTGAAATGCCTATGGTTCAAGTTAGGACTTATATCACAATTCTCAATGTTTAAATAGAACAATAACACAAAACACACCAGTTAATGTATTATTTTGTTTTAAATCTTTAACCTTTGCTTGATTTTCATCAGATATTTTCCGATAACCGTGTGGAGACAGGTTGCATCACTTGTTGTTGTGAAAGTGTATTCATTAACACCTCAGACAGCAGATCACCAGTGGATTGATGTGTTAGCAGGAATAATTGCAAACCGGCATCCCTCTGGTACGTAAAGTGACAACTTCATGCTTTGTTTTCCTGTATCATTTGAGGAACTGTCAGGTTTGTGTGCCTGTTAATTAGCAAGTTAGTGTTTAACATTTAAAATTAAATACATTTCTGAAGTCATAATGTTGAGGTTGTTCATGAATGTAAACAGCGTCATACATATACAGCTCAGTTATTGGAAGAATAAAAGAGGACTTTCAATTGTTTGTTTTTTTTTCCCCCCGTCTTGATCTAAAATTTTAATTTACTAACTTCTCTGGTACTCTAAGAGATTTGCTGGCATTTACAGTGGAAACTATTGTCATACTTTTATTACATGGATTTAACTTATGTGGCCTACGGCTTGGACCAGAGGCGGCGGAAAAATCTGTTGATATTTGATCATCGAACAAACTGACTCATTTAAACGGAGGAAATAAAAATCACTCCTTGGTAGATGTTAGTGACTCTTGTACTTTTGTAAAAAAAAAAAAAAAAAACTCAGAAACAACTTCACATTTATTTTTTGATTGTGACTTTGAGTCTCACTTTTCCACGCTGCTTAAATTGTATATTCATTAAAACTAAAGAATATTATTTGCTATTACAGTAACTCAATAGTGAACATTAACACATAATGAATTTTAATGTCATATATGCACATTCTTGTTACTCACAAACAAAAATCGGGATATTAAAAATATCACAAACCTCTAATATGACTTGTTTTTTTAATATTAAACTTCCAATCTCTATCTGTTTTATTATTGTATTCCCTGTCCTAAAATATTTCCCTTTAGTTCTCCTAAACGTATCCTCTGATATTCTCGCAACATGTATTTTATATTATTTTTTTGCTTTGAGGTGCATTGAGCTCCATTTTGTTCAACTTATTTGCTTGGTTTTTAAACATTGATGATGATGTCAAAGGCAGTGGAAGGCCAACAAGTTTCATTGTTTTCAGAACATGTTTTTTTAGCAGATGGTTCACTTAATGGAGCTCTTATCCAGAAACCACAGTAATCATAAATACTGTTAAAAGTAATTAATATTAATTTTCAACTCATGGTTAGAAAATATCCAGAGCTCTTAGTGTGCTCTTAGAGTAATTTCCGATGGTCCAAAAATCCCCATTGAAACATTTCGATGCATCAAAAAAAGCACAAAAAAATCTCCAAGAAATATGTAAGTAGGCAATAATATTTAATGGCACCATACGCCACTCTCTCATGTGCTCTTTCTATAAAACTTAGAAGACCTTAAATGTTCGGGGATTATTTTTTAATAATCTTGCTTTTAATAGCTTCAATCTAGCTTTAGAGTCCTACAAGATACAGAAACCACACTTGTTAAATGGACCAGTGAGCAACCCTTAATTACCAACAGAAACATTGTTCAAGTTAGTTGTTTTAGACTCAGATGCAACATTGAGAACTTTTAGTCACAAAACATCCTCATCATCCAGAGTCCTGGATCACAATTAAAGACTTTGCTTTCAATATTACATCCATATGTCCCAGCTGGGCTGTTCCACTGGGATGTTTTTTTTCACCAAAGTGGTCCTGGTGCTAATGCTAGCACCTAGCTAGCTTGAATTCCCATCATTAGATCTCTACAAACGTTTCATTCAGTAAATGGTGTATCCTTATGTTTCATGGTCATGAAAAGACTTTAGGATTTATGTCAGTATCCCCACAGACATGCCCTAATATCACTGGTTTAACTTAGTACATGGTTTTCATAAGTACTTCGCAGTCATTGCTAGCTGACCTCTGTCTGACATGCTGCTAAAACAGATTTAGCTCGTGGATCCAGCAGGTATGATCATATACTAACAGTCCCCAAATTACTTCATGTTGGGTAATATAGAATAACAGCTGGAAGATAGGAGAAAGTTTAATCATGTTTTTTAATGTTTATCTGAGTTTCTGTTTGTGTTTATTCTCATTGGTTAGGAGTTTTAAGGATCGGACTTAGAACGATTTGACTGCTTGTTGGACTCCAGGAACCCAAAAACAGTATATCCGTACCGGAGTCGATGCTTCCAGTGCTGGAAACAAAAAGAACTCGAGTTTAGAAAGCGCTAGCACTCATTTAGCGGCCAATAATAAACTCATCGAGTTTCTCCTCTTAGTGGAAAAACTCTTTAGTAATTATTCATCCTCCATAACTCATCTAATTGTTGTTGTACCTCAGGAATCATTCTCCGGTCATTTTCTGCTCTTCATTTATATATTTCCTTATGAATGCATTAGATACATTATGTTAGGCCTACTTCTATACATAGGGCAGCATATTCTACTTGCCAAAAAGTCTCATTCTATCTCATGAGATGAGTGGCGACTGTGTTTCACAAAAGTCAAACCAGTGAAACATTCCTAAATTTACCGAGGATAAGTCAGATGCCATTTGGTCTGTTCCCTACAAACTTTGTTTAGTTTATCTTCACATCATTTTTTGAAATATTCATTTGATCATACTATCAGTGTTTTTGTCAAATTTCACCATATTTAGTATCTCTCTCTCTCTAGATCCTATTCATGTCTAATTATAGTTTAGTGTTTCACTGAAGTTGGAATTTTCTCTGATTCCTTTTTATTTCATTTCTTTTTTAAGACAAATGCATAGTGATAATAATTATTAGCTGTGCTTGTGTGTTTTGGTAAAAAATATGCTGTCAAATTTAATCCCTCTTCTGCTTAAGTTGTTGTGTTAGTATTCGGACACTAGACGGCGCTGTTGGTAAAGAACTGAGTTCTGACTTGACGAGTCACCTAACTAAAAAAACTTTACTCTTGAAAACTTTACTTCTTGAAACCTTATTTTTAATACACATAAATTTATGTAAATTTTTTGCAATAAGAGGACTACATTTCCAACTGAATTAACTTACTCAAGCAACTTTGTTTTTTAAAAGAATCCTACTGATTTATCCATATTAGTTTACAGCATATTTGATAGGCTTACTGTTAATATTCACATTAACGGGATAATATATTCATCACAAACATTGTAAAGAGAATTTCAATGTATTTTTAAAACTGAAATATTTAAATTTCACAACAAAATGTGTCATCATCTACAACTAAGTAGATCAAAATGGGTTTTAATAAACTTGTTTATTGCAACTAACAGAGCCACATGCATTACATATTAAAGTAATTAACTGACCTTAATATATTTGCTGCTTACATCAACAGTCGGGCCAAGCTAAGGAAAGAGATGACTGATCTTCCATCTAACTTGGGCAATATTGTAGTCAGAGGACGCAGAGACACAGACAGGTTGATCTACTGTAAGTGTAAATAGAAATGATACTAAATACGATAGCTAAACAAGTTCGCACACACACACCACACCACACACCACACACACACACACACACACACACACATAAGTGTGTCTTTCTATCTGGACTTTGACTTGCATTAATTTTTATTCATTTCTGTAGCCTAACCAAAACCCTAAACCTAACCTTTACTAGTTTATAACCATAAACGTAACTAAACTCAATTAACAACTTAGTCCAAAACCGAACCTCTAACCTAAAAACAACACTTCTTCTTATGGGGCCCCATAAGGAACAGGTGGTCCCCACAACGCTGTACGTGTTGTATGGTCCTTATAATGTATCAACCACAAACACACACACACACACACACACACACACACACACACACACACACACACACACACACACACACACACACACACCACACACACACCACACACACACACACACACACAGTGTTTTCCCTCCAACAAACAGCGGTCTAATTGATTCTCACTTTAATTACATTCAGTCAGACACGACTTTCTTCTTCACAGGCATCAACACCGTCGGAGGCTGGCAGGCTTCCTCTCACACTGTGAGCGTGACACCGCCATCTTCTTACAGAAGAGCAAGTCGAAAATCCACTTTGATGTCAAACCAAAGGTCAAGATAATAAATGTTGGCTCAATTGATGGGTTGGCAGCGGTGGGTGCAGGGGGTTTCCAGCGTTGGTATTTGGATGAGTGATCCCCAAAAGACTTGATGAACTCTTACAGTCAGTCACGGCCCAACAGGAAATCAGCAGGAGTTCTCTTTTGCATGAAAAGCTTGATCCAAATCTGCTGACCAGACTGGTTTGCGTTTTTTCTTCCTCTCTTACATGTGCAAAGTCCTCCGTTATCATTGGCACCGCTTGTGAAGACATGTTCAGGAATGCTTTAAGTGACCCCATGAAGCCAACGGTGATTCTACTTTGACCTCCCTTACCATCCTGCTCACTGAACACTTTGAAAACATAAACTTAGGTCCTCTTTCCAGCTTTGTTTGCCACAATTTCAGCTGTTTCAAACTTTTTAATACTATGACTGTAGATGTCTTTGCTGCATGTCTTCCTCCTTCTCCCTCTGCCCAAGTCTTGTCTAATCCACAGTAATTGGAGGCCACTAAAGCCAGGAAAACCAAGACACTCAAAGTTCTGGACAATTTATCCAAACGAACAGCAATGTGCAAAATAAAACATGTAAAAATGTAATAGAAAGAAGAAAATGACCATAAAAATGTATAATGTATATGTCAGAAAAACTATGTAGGGACTCAAACAAAAGTCACAGAAAATACAAGTTTTAACAGACATTTAGATGAATTTATAGCCTAAATAAATATTCTGAAGATAAACACACATCTGTCTTTCCCATTTTGAACAGTAGTCTCCCCTTACCCTCAAGTGTCATGACACATTCTGAACCCAGGGAAACAAGAAAGCAATGGATTAATAGTTACAATTTCCTAGATTTTTTTAAATAAAGTTGAAAGTAGCCAATTACATTTTTCTTTACAGGAATTCTCATCCATGTGATTTTCCTAAATCATTGTCATCATAATATTTAGATTTATGTCTTCCTGTGGTATTTTGTTCCCCCACATTGAATAAATGCACTCAAATTAAGGGTTGGATTTTTCCACATTTCTCAGTATTTATTTTATGCTACTGTAATAAAACTCAGGGATGTCCTGGCAACAACTGGCAGCAGTAAACGATATTTGTAAAGTAACACCCACGATACGGTTAAAAATGAAATATGTCTTATCAACAGTATGCCAGTCATGTAAAAACACATGTGCCTTCAAATGCTTGCACTTTTTTATGTTTTTTCCCTCTATGTTTTAGATGAAGTTCAACAGAAAATTGAAGGAAAATTACATAAAAAAATAAACAGAAAACACTCCAAGCATGAGCGTAAAACACAGTCTTTGGTAAAACGATGGGAGGAATGGTTCCATAAAAAAATAATAATAACTGGGAGTTATGAAATTATTATGGACAATTTCACATTTGAAGGATCTTTGGTCGACTTACGCCAGAGAAAATAAAACAAGTAGCAAACTCATCACTTTTAGAATTAAGTACACACAAACAACGCTCAGTTTTACTTTTGATTTATTTGTATTCCCTAATAGATATTGACAGTTTTGACAATCATGACTTATTTTGTTGTCAGTTGAATTAATTATTGTTACGCTGTGCTGTCTGTCGGTCTCTTTCCCTGCAGTATAATAATTCACATTTACTCTAATTAAACCAAACTGAAAATTGAACTTTAACCTTATTAAAACAACTCCACCTTTATAGGACTCCGTGATCTGACCTCAACTCCTGACCCCTGTAGTGGGACTTTGCTTCAGCTGTAATGTACCTGCTATAAAAGGCTGCGACAAAACGCAGCAACTTGTAGAAAAACGTGTTTCCTGATGTAGAGGAGCTACATTGAGGCCTTTTTTTTACTCATCGAACATTTTACTGGGAGAAAAAATGTGTTTATCTGATTAGGGATGCTTGAAAACTATAAATTGTAAAAAAAAAAAAAAACATCAAGGAGAGAAAATACCTTAATGATTCAATCAAATCTTAAGTTATTGTCAGAGAAGCTTTTTGTTTTTAGTTTCTCCTAAATGTTCAGTTTTGTTTGAATCTTAAGGAGTCGCAATATTACAAGTTTTTGTAAAAAAAAAAAAAAAAAAGTAATTTATTTCTGGTTTTAACAGACTCGGTCATTGTTGTTTTGAATGTGTGTTTAATTTAACTTTCTGATCAGAGGACAGTTTAACTTGATTGTTATTTCGATGATTTTAATACTCATTATAAGGGATATTTGGATATAACTGAGTATTTCAAAGTTTCTGTTTTTAAAATGAATACATATTTTATTGCAGAGACTCATAAGAATAAATAAAGTTGTAGATATAACATTTTCAGTCTCTTTTCCTAACAGCAGTAAGGTTTTATTATATTGTAATTTAGATGACAAGACAGAGTAATTAACGACACAGGAAAAATATAAGACAATAGTAGAGTAACTGAATATTTAATTTAAAGATGACTAATTATTACTCTTAACAAATTAAGTACTGTCTAATTATTACTCTTAACAAATTAAGTACTGTTGTACTGACCTAAAAATCTTCATAAGTTATAAAATCAACTGAACCAAATAAATAAATAAACGGATCTTTTCAGCTCCACAGGAAACAGTTTTTTTATGTGGGGAGTTTTGAACTTGACCGTTACACAGGTTCATCTCAGTGAATACACACTCTTATTGAAATGTTCATTTATTTTGTTCATTTGGTTTTTATAAGTGAAACTCATATCTATTATACAGTGGCTCACAATGCAGAAAAAAATCCATTCAGTGTAAAGAAAAACAATAACTTTAATAGCAAATAATACCAGTTTTTTTGTTTTGTTTTTTTTTTTTTAAAAAGGGATTTTTAGTATAGAAATGTTATGTTTGAATTTTACACAATTATTGGTGAGACTGCTGACTTGACAGTCTTCCAGCAGAGAGACTAGGGACAGTAAAAAAACACCAAAGGTGATTGCTAGAGAAGCTGCTGTACCCAGGCGTTTGCTCAGAAAGTTGAGTGGGAGCATAACGTGTGGTGGAGAAGCTGCTTTAATGCCCATGTCGTCACTGTGACTAATTGGCCAGAAAACAAACATAAACCTCAGGAGTACAATGAGACACACCAGAACCAACAGGAAGGACACCATCACAGCAACCTGAAGGCTCCTTAAGACCTCAGCACAACCGCAGGCTGATCACCTCTGTGTCACGCTGCACTGTTGCAAGAATTCACATAAAAAAGGAGCCGCCTGATTTTTAAAAGGTGGGATTTTTTGATTTCAGAGTCTCAGCCTGATGGATGGATGGATGGATGGATGGATGGATGGATGGATGGGTGGTCACAACGCTTTCAGGGCTGCAGTGATCCCTGCTGTTTGTATGCCTTGGTTTTTTCTACCACATGTTTTCTTTCCACTTAATTTCCCACTGATCCGCTTTTACACCAGCCAGATTCTTTAACAAGGACGTTTGTGGCTCAGTCTCCTAGTGGAGGATGTCCATCACTGACTGCTGGACGACTGCAGTGTTTGTGTAGGCCATGGGATCAGTAGTGTTTATATAGTATTACATGCTTTTATTTATTTTTACCTAATTTCTAATAAATTTTTCAAAAGTAAAAAAAAAATGCCTCCTTGATTCTTCAATTATTATTAGGTTCTGTGCATAAATTGCAAAAAATATAAAATTTTTGGTTAAAGAGCAATAATTTTATTTACATTAGAATAAAGAATATAATATAATGTCTACAAAGAGAGTGACTAAATTGTGTTTAATGTAACAGTTTGTGTTTAAAAAAGTGAAGAAAAATATATTTAGTGTGTGAAAAAATTACAAAAAACGATCATAAAACTGAAAAAAAAAAACTGTCGTTGTGAACCTGATCGTGAAAACAAGTAATAAATCTGTTAAGATGAACCTTTTTGAAAGTTATATAATTAAAGTAACTCCAGTCCTGCATTAGTTTTGATCAAAATTATTAGATGGACCATGTGGCTCCAGAGATGCATGTTTCAGAACCCATCAGACATCATTTTCTGAACTGTGCTGAATTATGAAATCAGTCCATATGAATTACACTTTCTTTAACTGAATAATTTAAGCTGATTGTAATGACATAAAAATACGATGAAATGCACGTGTAACTGATTCAGAGCTAAATTTACACTTTAAATTTGTACAGGTGGCAGTAATTGTTCCAAATATTTTTTTTTTAAAATAAATTATTATTGATTGTAAAGTTGCACTTCGTTTTTTTGGTTTGTTTGTTTTTTTAACCTCTTACGTGCCAAATTTACTCCTCACTGTGTCCAATAAATAAAAGCATAATAAAACCTAATGAAATGTCCAGTTATATTTCGTGGGCCGATCAGGTGAGACCACCTCGGACCTTTCAGTGGGGGGTTCGCTCGTGTCGCATCACCGCGGCAGAAAACACTCATTAATAAACCCACGAGCCCGTCACGCTCTGACGGAGCCACGGAGAGTCGCGCGCACATTCGCAGTTCGTTTCTCCACGGAAGGACGGAGCCGCTCGGTTTATTTTTATTACATGCGCAGTCCCGTTCCTGAATCACTCGTCACCACGGCAACCTGCGTTCACGTCCAGCATCCGCCACCGACACCGAGACCATCCGCTCCCGGGCGACGAGGCAGGAGATCCCCGCAAAGACACGGTAAGTTTTTCTCCCCCCTTTTTTTTTTAAATAAATAAATAAATAAGTAAAAATGCGGCACTGCGGCTGCTTGTTTGCGTAACCAACGGGCTCGACCCGGAGCTGAAGCGAAGCCGGACGGGAGCTGCCACTGGCAATAAGTTGCTGAAATGGGGCTATTTTTATTATTATTATTTCGACTGACGGAGTCGCGTAGATAAATATCCTCTATTCACTTTTCAGAAAAGCCTCAAATCTCTGCGTTTCTGTGAGGAATCAAGTGTTGCTCTTCTAGCTCCACAGGCTAAAAACTGATTTATTTCAACTCGTAGACGTTTACTACTGCGACTCGGTGTAATTATACAGATTATATATAGAAAGCCGGCTGTAAAAAGTCACACCGAGACCAATAAATGTGTTTTATCAGCTCCCCCTTTTTCTCCCCCCTGTCTCTGCTGCATGTCTTGTGCAGCACCCTTCAATGCACCAAGTTCAGATATGCATCAGCAGCAAACCGTGAAGAACTTGACAGAAGGTGCCAAAAACACTCACCTATTCATAGCACCGAATGTATTCTCCCTCAGACAGTTTTTTTCGGCACTTGTGACCTTTCTTGAACAGTAAATTCACATAAACAGAGAGGAGGAGAGGGTGAGGCAGAGTCAGCTCAAGGTATATGAGAGTTAAGCGACTCCTTAGGTCCTCCATGCCACCAGGGGGCCCCCAAGAGCACCAAGCTTGAGAGATAAAATGTATAATTTTTAAAATAGCATTGAATAATGCAAACTAAATGTTACTATACATGCAAAAATGAGTTCTATATTAATCTTGTAGATGTATCGGTTATTTCTTTGGTTGCTGCCACTGTTGGGCAAATATGATTAAACTTCCTATCCTGTTTACTGTAAATTAGTGTTTGTCAGCTGATGTTATTTAAATCAAAGTACAAGTTTTTTTACTTAGTTTGTTCCTTCTGTAAGGTTAAAATCGTCAACAATCATAACACTGGTAAGCTAATTAAAAATAATACATTACGGTACAGTAGCTTATGAATGATAAAGAGTCTGATGTTGACATGTTGGTATGAAAATATGATTAGTGACCCAAAAAGGTCTGTGCTGTCCATGAGGGGAAGACCCAGGACAGCACCGTAGCCCCTTCTATGTCCTTCAAAGCCGCCCCTGTGAGACTTACATACTGATCCAACTTAAAATGTTTTGGGTTTTTTTCTGAAGAAAGATGACAAGTGAGAAGAATATGTGATTCACAGCTCTCACAGAACTTGTTTGCAGCAGCAGAGTGTGGGAACACCGAGTGTTTGACAGCGGCACAGCTCATTTGTTAATCACAGATCCAGGATGATTCACCGTACCCACATTTCACTCCAACTGTGGGGAGGAGAAAAATGGTGGTCAGCAACCAGATGACCGCGCTGACCGCCCACTTGTCCACAACTATCTGCTCATAACTTAATATCTCGAAATTATTGTTTCGTTGGAAACGTCTCCTTCTGGTTTCGATGATTTGAAAGCGTTCGAAATAACGTCAAGTACTTTCAGCGTGCAAAGATTGCTAGACAATATATTCCTGCATTTGAGCTTTTTCACATTTTGTCACGTTGAAGCTGCAGCCTTTGGTGTGTTTTACTAAGATTAAGTGGAGAGAAATGATTGATGGTTTTCAAATTGTTTTGAAAAGGAAAGCCTTGAGGTGTGCATTTTGTATTCATCATGAAGACCCATGAACACAGCAGAGAAAGTTGAGGAGAAGGTTAAAATAAAGTTAGTTTCTGAAACAGTGGAGGTCCATCATCCAAGTGTTTAGAGTTTGGCACAAGTGTTTATCTTTGCCACCATGCAGTTGGAGTTTAAGACGCCGTCATACACCTGCACTGACAGCACTGTGAGGATCATGTTCTTTGATTTCTCCAGTGAATTTAACACAATTCAGCCTGATCTGCTGTGAGAAACTCCAGAAGACGCAGGTGGAAGCCTCAACAATCACCTGGTTCTATGACTACCTCATAACCAGACTGCAGTTTGTGAGACTGAAGGACCGTGTGTCCATTCAGGTGGACAGCAACACAGGTGCAGCACTGGGCACTGTACTCTCACCATTCCTTTTCACTCTCTACACTTCAGGCTTCCAGCACAAGTCTGAGTTTTGCAAATACTTAGATGACTCTGTAGTTGTCAGGTGTGTCAGAGATGGCATCTGGCTGAGTGCTGAGAGCTGGTGGATTGTTTCAGGTGAAACAGGGTTCAAGCAACAGCCATCATGGGAGAAGACGAGGAGGTGGTTGAGGAATATAAATGCCTTAGTGTTCATCCTGGCAACAGACTGGACTGGTGAGGCCGTCTTTAAGAAGGGACAGAGCAGAATGGATTTCTTGAGGAAGATCCTTCAAAGTTTTGATCTTCTATCAATCTGTTGTTAAGAGCATCATCTCTTCTGCCGACATCTGTTGGATCAACAAGCTGATAAAGTAGTCTGGTTCTGTTCTGGGGAACGAATCTCGAACCTCTGGAGAGGACGATGCAAAGAGAGATTCTTCATAAGATCATAAAAATTACGGACAACCCTGGCCATCCGGTTCTTGAGACTGTCGTTGATAAGCTATTTTCTGCGCTGCCTGCCCTCTGCCATCACCATCTGTAATAACTCTTTGAAGAACCTTGGATAATAGGAGGTACAACGACATCTAATTTCCCTTTGGGATTAATAATGTAATTCTTGAATTTGAATTAAATTGAATTTCTTAGAGATTTTTTATCTAACCTGATTCATTTCACTCCATATGCTGATTAACAGGGCTGCATGAACGAATGGATGTTTGGTACAGTTTTTTCAGATTTGTATTGGTAAAAAGCTGTGAAAACCACAAGTAGTTTTCTTTCCACTTCATAACAATGCAGTACTTTGTGTTGGTCTGTCACCTCCATTAAACACTCAGATGCTTGAGACTGTAGCATGACAAAGAAGAACCAAAGTTCACGCGGTATCATAATCCCATTGTGAGGCACTGTATGTCTCCAACAAGCACTATGTTCACCATCCTGGTGACGGGAAGCTCCGGTATCTGGTCCTGCGTCATTAAAAGCACATTTCCTGCCCTTGGTGGACGGCGGCTCTCTTCCTCCTGCTTTGTGTATCATGGCTGTGAGTCACTGGCGTCATTGGGCCAGTGGGGTCCTTGGCTGGGGGAAGGTGTTGTGTTGCACTGTGCGAACGAGATAAGTGGCTCATCTCCTCTCTCCGCTATTAGCTGATCATTTGATGAAAAAAACAGAAATGGAATCACTATCAGAGAGAGAGAGATACATGAGGGTAAAATATTATAGGAAAAGATGCGGCGTAAGATCATGAATCACCTAAAAGTTATGAAACATGTTTACTACCTCAGGTTGTTTGAGTAGAAAGAAAGAGCAGGCTGTGCTGTCTTATGGTGTTTGTCTCCAGGCTGTATGGTTTTGAGTTTCACTGAGTTATCAAACATGCAGTTGTTGGAACGATGGCTTCATATTCCAGAAGGTTCTGCTATTTGGACGACTTTGCCAAAATCCCAAGTCCAACGGTTCATCAAGCTCTTCATTACATCGTTATATAACAGTGCTCACTTGCAGCATTCTTACTCAGTCTGTCCACATACGTATTATCAGGTTACATCCATGAATAAATTCTAAATTCTATTTAGGTCTGGACTTTGACTGGGCCATTCGAACACAGGAATTTGCTTTGTAACTCCCCGCTGATGTAGTCTCAAGACTTTTGCAGCTTGTATCAGGTTTTCCTCCAGTATTTAGCTTCATCCTTCTTTCCACCAACTCTAATTATCTTCCTTGTCTCTGGTCTAGAAAAGCCTCTTCACACACTACTGAAACACAAACTCTTACCAAGTCTTTTTGCTCTAGTTTATAATTTAAGTGTCTTTGTATTTGCTCTAAATACTCAGATTTAGTGCAAATATAAGACAAATAAGCTCTGTCTTATTTTTGTTTTGAAATAAGACAGAACTGACAAAGAAGTAACTTTTCAGCACAGTAAAAGAGTTTGTTTGAAGTCAGTCATTTCTTAATATTGATGAAAAAGTGCAAAATATAAGTGAAACAATCTTTCAGTGGAACAAAACAAAACATTTTTCCTAAAATTATGGCATAAGTCATTTTTTTTGCCACAATTGATATATTTTTGTTTTACCTAAATTATCTTTTGGGGAAAAAGTTAAGCTATTATTCTAGGAAGGTGACAATGTTATAAGTTACATAAAAAATATCTTGTTCCACTGAAAGATTATTTCACATATAACTAGTACTTTTTTCACTTTCTTGTTTGGACTTGCTGGTTTCTGTTATTTCCTTGCATTGATGTCTTATTTGTACTTTCCCTTATCCTAGTTTGTTCCCTCTGTTAGTTAAATTGTTATTCTGATTCTTGGATTTGCTCTCTTGTTTGTATCTTCCAGATCTAGATTATTTGTTTTTGGTTTTCTCAGTCTGTTTCAGTTCAATTTGCTCTTAGTTCATTTAGATGTTGTATTATTTAGACCATGTGTTTAGTTCATTTCTTCACCTTCATTTTTCTGCTTCCCCTGTTTGTTCTCCCTTTGAGCCATTCTCTCGCTTCCTCCTCGTCTCTCAGCCTGTTGCTGATTAGCCACTGGTTCTCCATCCAGTGATCAAACTCGCCAATATTTAAGCTCCATTTTGTCAGTTTCATTCTGCTGTTGTCTCTCTTGTGATCTGGTCTTTGTAACTCTCGCCTTTATTAAATCTACCTTCATCTGACTGGGTGTCTGTATTTAGGTTTTCATCTTGCAGCAACTATGACAGATTAACTAGTTATTGACTTAAAACAAGCCCTTGTATCTTGCTGGAAAAGTTACTTTTAAGGGTTCAAGGCAATGTGCCACATTTTCCACCCCAACATAGCCTGGTACATGAAACAGTTCAACCTCATCTGACCAGAGAGAGAGTCTTTCTCCACACGTTTGCTGTGCCACTACATGGTTTTTGGCTAACAAGTTTGTATTTTTATGACTTATTTCCTCTGAGATCTGCAGCTCCTCCAGATACTACCATGTTACTATGGACCTATTTGTTACTCTGATTAATTCTCCCCTAAAGGTGTTTTTTTCCCTTCTCATTTCACGTTGTCTTGGTCTGTCACATTTATTGGTTTTCACCGTGACAGAATGTGGCAAAGTTTAGGGAGCATGAATGCTTTTGCAAGGCTTTAACACGTGTCAACATCTACAAAGGTCGGACAGATGGCAGTTGAGGAAATATTAAAAACTTCACATCTGTGAGCTGAGACTGAGGATTCTGCCTTTAGTCATAAATTATTTCTGTTGTTGATTAAGTTTAACGGCAAAACTGGCAGGAATGGAGCCAAAATATCCACAGCTACCTGTGTGCACATAATGCAGCTTTTTAAAAGAAGTATTTCAGGAGATTGCTTGATATTCACTGAAAACTCTGAGAGACCAAGACTCAGCCCTGATTGCTACCTGAAAATAACCTATAAATCAACTTTCTTCCAAATATTTCCACCAGCAGCAGACCTTTCATGGATCTTTTGCCTGGGAAAGACAAAAAACTCCCCGTTCTGTCCATTTCCTCCGGAAGATGCAACAACTCTGCCTGTGTGCCTGGAATTTACATCAGGATTAAAGCTTTGGCACAAAACTGCTACATTTCTTCTCGACTGTGATGAACAAAAATGGCTGCTTTCCCTTTGTTCATGACGCACAGAAGGTTTCCTCAGCCTGCTGGCGTGAGGAAACCGTGATGGTTAGTCAACATGCCATTGAGACTGGAATTACTTGGAAACACTAAATTAATTTAGACTCGATTAATATGACTTGTTGATCATTTGTTTGCGATAGCATACTGTGGCTCCAGTTAAATGTGTGTAGAAAAGTGTAAAAATAATAATAAAGTTAGCACACTGCTTTTAACAACATAATATTTAATGAATATTGTTTCAGCTGTTGTATCTGAGGATAGAACAGGTGACATGACACAGATGGTTGGGGAAAACAATGCTATGCTAGCTCAGTATCATATTTTCCATGTTCCATGTCTTTCAATTCTAATGGAAATTTAACACTGGAACTGGAAGACATTTGAAATATCCAAAATAAATAAACAGAACAGAAACATAAAAAAAGGGACACTGACATCTCTGTAAACTAAATTGTTCTTCAAAATAGGAATAGTTGAGACCAAAGCAGCAGACTGAAGACTTTTGCCATCCAGTTTAGTAGAAAGAGCAAAACGAGAAAACAACAAGTCACTCAGATAGAAATTAAACTCGTTTTAATTCATCATGCAATTAATTGATTTATTGCTAATTGCGACTTCCCTACGTCGGTGTGAAAATATCTGCAGAGGAGCTGACAAACTCACAGAAAGTACACCAGCAGCTAGTGCTGAGCTTCATCTGTGAATCTGATCCCATTCTGTTTCCTGACTTTCTTGTGTTTTTTTGTGTGTTTGTTCTGCATTTTGATAAAATGCTCACAAACCGAATCAGGCTGACCTGAGCTGTCCGTCCCTGTCGGTTAGATCTGTTCAGGCCGTTCCAGGCAGCTGAGCAGCCATGGTGAAGCTGGGTAGTAATCTCTCTGATAAGCTGGAGAAGCAGCCATCTGCAGATGACGGCTTCGATAACATCCCCCTCATCACACCGCTGGAGGTCAGCCAGCTCCAGCAGCCACTGGCTGACAAGGTAGGTCTGATCCACTTAGCAACAGGTTCCCGTCCGGGCACAGATTGTCCGTGGTTTTGATTTGGCTTGTTTTATTTTTTTTTTAAAAATCAAATTTTGCTATGAAAGAAAATAAACAGATTAGCAGTCGATACAGAAATTCTGGGACAAATATGAATACATTTCCCACCAGTACACTCACCGTCCCTTCGTAAGGCCGCTATACGCTGAGCTTGCTGTGTTTACCGCTCCTTTCCCTTCGTCCCAGCTGAAAACCTTGGCATCAGCCCACGCAACATAAACACTGCTGTGAATGCATAATGAAAGCAGAAAGCCTTCAGTTTGTAGTTGGATGATGCATTTAGTTCTGAAAAACGTTCCACTGATGTGGAAGCTGGTCGGGAAACATCATGAAAACACTCTACAGTCCCCAAACGTCCTCTTAAGGGGCGGCAGTAAAACTGATTGCTTTTGCAAATGTGCTCTGTTTGTTTTACAAGTTGGAAAACAGAGATTCAGATCGCTGCTGGATACATCATAGTAACCCTAGAGCTGAACGAAAGAGGGAAAGTCACCCTTGGAGATGAACGGAGGTTGCGGTTGTTTTCCGCACCGCTCAGTTTGCTCCCTCGTCTCATTTCCAGGTCATCGTGAAGACGAAGACGCAGTTTCAGCTGAAGCAGCAGCAGAGGAACAGGCTGTACGTTCCCAACATCAAGAAGCTGAACATCAACTTCTACAACAACGTCTCGGATAAAGTTAAGGTACAACGTCGCATGTCAGGAAGCAGAAATCTGATTTATACGACTGTCTGGAGATGTGGACTGTTTAAGCTTAAACCCCTGAATAAAAAGACGGGTTGAGGTTTTCTAAATCGACATGCGTAACTTATACACCCACTCTGATTCTGCGTTGCCCAGATCACAGGCCTGATCCTCATCACGCTGGCGTTTTTGACCAGTCTGCTCCTCCTCCTCATGTACAAAGCCATGTGGTACGACCAGCTCACCTGCCCAGAGGGGTTTGTCCTGAAGGTGGGATCAACAGCTACATTCAATTATTTACTGACAAAACAGACAATCAAACCAGTTACACCGAAAAAGAAAAAACCCTTACAACCTTTGTTCAAAGTTATTGTCCCTCTGAACAAGGCAAAATGTTAATAGATGTTTTATGTTTTTATGCATGTTTTCTAGCAGCAGAGTTGTTTCCTAAACATCCAACACAAATATCAATCTGTTGACACTAAGTCAGGGGTACTTTCTACAGGAAAAACACAGAGTAGTTAATGACCTCCATCAATGGTTTCATCCAGTGATGGATGAAAAAGTGACTCAGTTGAGCTGCGTTTAATCCTTGACTTTTAAAAGATGTGTATTGAAAAGAAAAGAGTTGTAGAATTACTCATCTGGAGGAAAAAAGAAGACAGACGCTGCATTTCCATTAAAAATGTGCGTAAAATTTTGTCTTCATCTTTCTAATGTCAAAAAAACCACAGTTTCACAGTTGCTGTGTTTCTATTAAATAAAAAATGCAATTAAGTACTCGTGTGAATAACCTTGTTCGCGCAATATGTCATTATAATTCAATCACAGTGAGGCTGTAAACAGTTACTTGAGATTATAGTCATAATTCATCATCTATCAGCCAACTAGAGGAGGATGTTGGCGTCTTATTCAGGTGTTGTAGGAACAGGAACAGTCTTTATAAGTACCCAGCGTTTTGAGGAAATTATAGTTGGTGATTTTACAGAAGAGCTGGGGATCCAACACATTCAAAAACAGCTTTACTGTCATCCTCTTTCCATTTTGTGTCGTCTTCTTTGTCGATTTTTTCAGTAGTAACATCCGTCTGTTGATCATCTGACTCACATGATGTGAAAATTATCTTTCTACTGCAGTTCTGCAAAGTACATCTATTTCATTACGGCTGAAAATCCACCTCATCTTAGTGAAAATGTTTTCAGAATAACCTGAGATTTTTTGAAGTCGCTTTGTTTCCATTAAGTAAATTTTTCTTCATGATGTTTAATGGGAATGCAGCTACTAATAAAAGTGTCACTTGAAGAGGCAGTCACACCACATGATTTTATTCCAGAAAAATTTGATACTACTTGATATTTGTCAAAGATCTTTATAGGTTTACCAAGCAGTGTGTTAAGTAGAAATGCCTTCCTACGTCGCATCCTTGTTAACTAACAAAAACAGTGTCAGATGTTTGTGATAGGTTTGTGAAGCAAAAACATTTGTTGGCCACCTTAGTTTTTAAAGTCTGAATGGTTATCCAAAGATTACCGTCTCCATGGTGATAATAAAGGTCATTATTGCTAGTGATCGCCAATGCTGATTTCTGCGGGAAAAATAATGATAATTATAAAAGCTTAAGTGAAGGTCAACCAGGCAACATCTCAGCGACCACGTCACTGGTTTGAACTGAAAATAATTTTGTTTTGCCACCATAATTTTAAACACGTTAAAGCATAAAGTTCCTCCAAATGTCACAAGGCACATCACCGTTTTTTTTTTCCTTCTTCTTTTATACTTTCTCTCTGACATAATGTTGGCACAAGCAGAATTTTCTCCCAAACACTTCCAGGTAATGTTAAGGTTCGGTTATACTTTGACACACCGTTAAACTTAAATTACTATCTTAATGATAGCAAGACAGACCTAATGTTTTTCAACAAAAAGCTACACTAACCTACCACAAATGTTTAAGCCTCGTTAGGCCAGATTGGAAGAATATTGAATGTTTGGGGGCGGTTTTGATTGTAGTGGCTCGTTTCTCGCCACACCCTCAGAACCGTCACTTCAGAGAGATTCCTTGAAAACTGGGGCTGGGAATCTAAACTCATTATCTCCCAGCAACACCTTGGAGGCATCGTGCACCGCACCAGCACTGCCATGCATGTTAAGCTAAAGAGCCTGTCACGCAGAAGCAAACCACAGGGTGGGATAGACGGAGACAGAGGGGGGAAGGGAGCGATGGATCCTGCTTTCTGGTCAGGCACAGATTGGGATGCCTCCTGTGAATCAGAGGGGTCTTTAATTAGGACTCAGCATGACTAAACTGTGATTAAAGGCTTAACAGTGGTGGGGGGCGAGGAGAGGGTGTGAGGAAGAGTAGAGGAGGGGGAAGGAGGAGAGGACCTTTGGCAATGCTTTTGAAGTTTCTGCAGGTTACAAGTTTGGCTTTTTTCCCGTTAATACATTGTCTGAGACATTAAAAGGAATCAAAGAGGCATATGGTTTAGTGAGCTTTGGAGGTCAATAAATCCATAATTTCACACACTTTTCTGAGCTTGTCTTACATTTAGGTTGTTGTTGGGCTTATGAGACAGTCACAGTCAAACACAAGTTTTATTTATTGTTTTCAAAATCGAATAACTTGACGGGAAAGCAATGTAGAGTATACAGGCCTGTAAGTTTTGGAGTTTCACATTATATTTCATAAGGGCTTCCAAACATACTGGTTGCTTGATTAGATTACATGTGCTGATGATCTTCAAGGAAAAGCAGGAGACATAAATAGTAAAAGTGTTGTGAAAAAATACCCTCCCCCCACAGAATTTGTTTATTTTTGCTCTTTATCAAACTTAAATGTTCACCAAAGCAATCGCTAAGATAACCTGAGTAAAATAAATAATTTAATTTATTAAAGGAAAGAGAGAGATAGCTACAGGTGTCATGATGTCATCATTTATTATCATGATTACTGTGTGCAAATTGATAGCATTTACATTATAATGGTATTGTTAAAATATCTACAAAATATACCCGTCGTAACTGGGTCCTGAAGCAAACAAAAGTATTTCTTTCTTTACGCTACAACAGCAGAAGCATTGCACCCCCGCAGCTTTGGAGATGTACTACACCGAGCAGCAGCAACAGGATGGGGAGGAACTGGGCGCCCATGGCGGTGCCGGTACCGGGCTCTATGCAGCTCTCAGCCACATCAACCAGGTCAAGAGGACTGGGCCTGGGTTGATGTCGCAGTGGTTACCAGTAATCAGGCAGGAGCCCAAGGAAGCCAAAGAAAACAGCGAACCTCTAAAAGAAGACATGGAAGGAGAGGATTGAAGGATAAAATTGAGAAATATAGCCGAACCAGCTGGAAATGATGGTGTGAAGATGTGTGTGCATGTATGTTTACTTGTTTTCTGCAGGTATTGGGGACCATAACCTGACTACCAACTTATGAGGACCTGTTTTTATCAGGGCAAATAGCCTAGGGAAAAGGAGATTTCTTTGGGAAATCTGATTTGATTACTGGTATGATTGTTTATTTTAAAATAGCATTAGGTCTGTATTTGTGTTTTTGTGTGTATTATCCAAATCTTTAAAACTACACAGTCTATTAAAATCTGCAGCGTCGGGTCAAATTGTTGTGTTTAGAGACAGGAATGGGGTTCACTTTTAGAGCGCGACTCAACATGGATTTAAACAAAGTTTGCCATTTTGCATTCTATATTTGCATGCGCTCACGTAAAATAACCCAAACGCCATCATTGCCTACAGGCAGATATGCAGTGTATGCGTATTTGCATTCATGGTTTCATGTGCACATACCTACACTGCATAATGTGCACTTATGTGTGAGAAAGTAGAAGGTGAAAGCAAGAAGGCGGCACTTCTAATCAGATTGCTGCAAGTCGTTGACATCTTGTGATTCGTTCTTTAGTCTTAGAGCAGAATGCTGAAAGTAATAAATGAATGTGCCCTGCCCAGGTTTACTGTTGCAATATTTTAATTTCATGCTAGATTAGGCATAAATTAAATGTTTGTACCGTTTGAATCGGAGGAAATTTTAAAATATTGTCCTGGATCTCTTTTGCAAACCACATCTACTTTCTTTTTGAAAGTTAATTGTTGTAAACGTGAAGGGGATCTGATGATTCCAGAGCCATAAATCAACTTAATTTGAACAATCTTATGTTACACATTGATATAAGCTTTTTAAAGTATTGTGAATGTAGCTACTTATGTGTTACTGCTGACAAAACTTACATCTCTATAACACTGTATCTTTATGTGTGTTGGCTAGAAGTAAACACAATGCCGGAAAGCGTGACCGTTGTTTTTGCTTCTTTTGGTGCTTACATTTTCCATAAATTTTCAGTTTTTCTCAGAATATTACCTTTGTGTTCATTAATGCTTAGAATAATACCTACAGTGTTACATCACATGAATGTATAAAATAGCAGCTTTTATCTTATAAATAAATGTTATTCATAGGTATTATGCTTGCACTGAAAGATTCACTTGATTCATTTATCACACATTAATATTTTCTCTCTTGAAAAACAGTTTTTTGTAAATAGACATCTTAATGTAAAGGACATCATTCAAAGTCAATCTTAATATTGTTTTTCAAGAAATAAACAGCACTTGATTGACAAAATTGTGTTGTTTGGTATTGCTTTGTTTGTCTCAGATTTTCCCCGTTACGTATGCTCTGTTACAAACCAAAGAGAAATAAAGTATTGCGTTATTTTTACAATAAGCAAATTCTACTTCATTTGTTTACAGTTCCATCCATCCAACGGCAAACCGCACTAGAAAAGCTTTTTTGAAATCGACAAGCTGATTTTGTGCTTTGATTTTATCTTCATGATTTTATCTTGGCTTGAATAGAAGATTTTCCTTCTGTGACAGGTGACTTAATATACATTATACAACTTGTTTACCCCCAAAAATACTGACATGAAAGTCAACTGATCCATGAGGACACATGGGTGGATTGGCCATAGGGAGTAATGGGACGTTTCCCGCTGGCCTGGCCCACTCAGTGACCGCTGAGAGTCGTGCCCAAAGGTTCGGATTCTACTTAATAAAAAACAATCTATTCCATTCAAAATTTGAATGTCCTGTCACAGGAACACGCATTGCTCAAAACACCTAGTGAGAAAATGGACTGAAATATGAAAGACAAGCCAACTTTTAAAAATAGATCTATCACATTAACATGTTTCTTATTTATGAACACCCTGAAAAAAATGATTCATTTTTGCTAATTAATAAAAAAAAATATGGTTTTAACACCTTTATCTAAACATGCTTGAGTCAAATGTCTAAAGTTGGTGTCTGATGGTGTTTGTGTTGTTGTTTCTACCAACAACACAAACACTTTGGCATTCTGTGACAGCAAATCACTGGAATGGGTGCAGTCTAAGAGAGAATAGCATTTATATTCACTCAATGCACCTCATGGACAGCTAACTGGTCTGTGTGGATCAAAAATCTTGAGGATTGGAAGGAGATAGGATTCTCATTTGACTCAAATGTAATCTTGATTTAATAATGTACCCATCCATCCATCCATCCATTTTCTTGACACCCTTGTCCCTTGGTGGGGTCGGGAGGGTTGCTGGTGCCTATCTCCAGCTAAAGTTCCGGGCGAGAGGCGGGGTTCACTCTGGATAGGTTGCCAGTCTGTCGCAGGGCAACACAGAGACACACAGGACAAACAACCAGGCACACTCACACCTAGGGACAATTTGGAGAGACCAATTAACCTAACAGTCATGTTTTTGGACTGTGGGAGGAAACCGGAGTACCCGGAGAAAACCCGCACATGCACAGGGAGAACATGCAAACTCCATGCAGAAAGGCCGGGGCTGGGAATCGAACCCAGAACCTTCTTGCTGCAAGGCAACAGCTTGCAGCATTTACATTATAATGGTATTGTTAAAATATCTACAAAATATACCCGTCGTAACTGGGAACTGCATTATTGGCTGCGCCACTGCGCAGCCAATAATGCAGTTATTATAATATTATAAAAAGGTACATTATTACAATAATGTACCTTTTATTATTTTTATTTCAGGTCAAGGTAACACTTTATTTGAAGGGGTGTGCATAAGACTGACACTGTCAAAAACATGACATAACACCTGTCATGAACATAAAGAAGTCTTTATGAATGTTTATGACAGTTGTCATGAAGTTTTATGCGGTAAATAATGATGACACTTTTAATGCAAAGTTGCTCTAAAAGTTGCATTGAAAGTCCATTAAAAATGACAACTTTGCATTAAATTACAGTATCATAATTTACAAAATCATGCATCGGTTGGCATCGTAGAATTGACCCCAGTTTAAAAACATTAACCGAAAGAACAAAAAGCAACAAAAGAGAAGAAAAATGTTGCAGGAGTTAATTAGAACACAAAGAAGGCAATGGAGTCATTCTGTTTGTGATTCCCATTTTGACTTTCTCAACTCCTTGTGTAACATATTCTATCTACTATGGGTGGCATATGCAGTGTAAAATATTCCACTAAAACAACATTGTAACATTTTAGTGGAACATTTGCTGTGCAGACTATTGTCTTAAAGCCAGAGGAAAATGTGCAGATCCTTTACACTCCGTTGCTCAGGGATGCTCAGTATGCACAGAATTCAAAATATGGCTCCTTCCTTCTCCTCAAACTGTAGTTTAGCAATTCAAAGCCAAGCCACATCCTCTGGTTCCCTCACTTTTTCTGGGTTCACTGGTGTGAGCCAGTCTGCATCTCATTTACAGTCACATTTTTTCACACCATTGCTTTAAACCCGGAGATGTGTGGGTCTGAAGTGTGTGAACGTGTGTGTGTGTGTGTCACTAATCACTATGAAATCATTAACCTAAACTATGTGTTATAAACTTTACGTGTCTTGTGTGTCTCTAAGTGTGTGTGTGTGTGACAGAGAGAGAACATGTTTGGCCTATTAATTAAATCTACATTACTCACAGTTTAGCCTGTAGGACGTACTTTAGATGCTGTTGGCCCAGGGCATGGAATTAAGTGAAGTACTAAAAAATATTTACTAGGGCATTTACGGATCCCAGGTTTCATCAAAACAGAGCAATTGGAGCCAGAAAGGCTTAGAGTCGGGGCCGGAGGAAAATCATGTAAAATCAGCCGAATAGTCACTTAGACTTTGTAGCACCAACAGAACCGAACAGTAAAATAGCAGGTTAGCTTTTAATTTGTCCTGACTGTTTTGGAGCCTCTCCCACCTTGTTTTTTATTATATTCTTTTCTTTTTTTTATTCCTTCTGAACATTTTATCACCTTACTAAGAGTTATTTGGCTGTTAGAACCCCAAACCTTACATTCTTCTGAGACCTGGTTCACCCGATCCTGAGAAGAAGGGCTTCAGGGTGACTAAGCCTAAGTGCTCCCATCTTTCTGTTTTTTACATGTGTATCTCATCCCACAGTGTTTGGCTTTTAGCTTAAATGAAATGTACTGTGAAATAATACAAGTGGGTTCACGGACTTATCAAACAGGTGCAGCTGAATTCTTGGACGCAATTTAAAAGATAGAAACACTTTAAAGCATTGCTTAGTAACAAAAGCTAATTACTGCTACTAAAGCTGATGTATTTTTCTACATTTTGTCCTGTCACTATATACTACATTCAAGGTGGCCATGTTAGACTATGAGGGCAATGCTGGTAAGTAACCACTTAGATTCCCATCTGGACCTCTCTCTTAATTTTTTCCTAATTTCAATTATGAAAATCTTAACTTTAGTGAGAAAATATCTGTATTTCAAGCAGCAGTAATAGATGGTAAAATCCCTCAAAATGTTTTGTTCTACTGTCTGTCTTGATGCCGGTACTTGGAAAAATTTAACATTTACTGATGTGGTGATTTCTAAATCATTTTATTGTAGCTCTGGCTGCATGCTTAGCATTGCTGTCATGTTAGACGTTGGGCCTCCATCACAAGTATTTTGGTGCTTCTAAGAAGTATTCTTCTATATTTATATTGGTACATCTTCCAATCAGATCTGACCAGTTTTCCTGGAGAGATGGGGGAGATTGTGCCTCTCTCTGGCGGTGACTGGACGAGAGACGGGATACACTCTGTACACATCGCCAATCCATCAAAGGGCATCTCTTTAAACCACACTATATTCTCAGTAGGTTCATAGATCTTCATTATATTTGTTCACAATCTTCTGAGACATTCACAGAACAGCTGAATTCACACTGAGATAAACGGCACAGGTCAGTTGGTTGCACTGAACTTCATTTAGGGGCATCAAAGTGAAAAGAGGCCAAAAATATCCAACAGTGGCCCACGTGTGGAGGACCAAGGCATGGCTGTCGCAGGTTCGATTCCTGGCCTGATTCCGCTTGTCTTCCCCCTTCTCTCATTACCCTATTCCATGACAATTCCAAATCAAATAAAGGCCACAAAACAAATAAAAGATAATCAAATCATTGTTTTTCCACTTGAACTGACATTGAGGTGTGATGTCTGTACTTTAACATCTTTTTATTTGTTTTTTGCTTGAAGTTGCAGTATGCAACTTTTTTAAAAACCTTTATATATATATATATATATATATATATATATATATATATATATATTATACACATTTGTTAAAACTGTTCCTATGGTGTGACAGCATGGTATGAGACACTGCCAAAAAAATTCAGCTCCTCTGCTTTCTCCCTGTGCTACTAGAAGCAACCAATCAGAGCTATAGGAGGCGGGTCTTAATGCTGTCAATCATACTCTCCTTCCCCCTCCAGCTTCCCTCTGGTTCTATGTTATCACTACAGCTTTTTCCCCCATCTGCAGATTCTGTTGTAAATGCTCAGGCTAGTTAGCATGACCACCAATAACGACAGATAAACGGTTTTTCTGTAACGGTAAATTGTTTCTCTGCCATTAGCACATTTAGCGGAGCGTACACGAGGATGAGTGACAGCGTTAAGAACCTCCTCCTGGCTCTGATTTCTAAAGAGGCAACAGCAGCACAGATTATCTGTCTCATAACAAACCGTCACGACATGGTGACATTTTTAACAAATATGTAAATGAAATGCTCTTTATAAAAGTGACACACTGCAACTTTAAGTGTACTTTTCTTGCAGTTTTTGCTTTTGTCTCCTGTAAAGCATGTTGGATTACCTTGTGAATAATAATAGTAAATAACTTGCCTTGGCTACCAGCACCTGTTTTTCTATAACAGACATTCAGTGATAGCTCCGACTGTCCTCACTGGTTGGACACATTATTTCACCGAGTCAAGCTCGAACCAAATTCCGCTGCAGAACAGTAAAGAAAATGTTCCTCATCAACAATAAATGAATGCGCTCTCCTTTTTTCTTTTTAGTTATTTAAAGTTTGGATCTCTATCTAAAGGACACAACAAGTCTTATCTCTCGCTGGAGCTTCTGCGTCACCACACGTAAACAACTGTGCAGCGAGAGCGGCGAGTGGTCCCAATCAACTGTGCCTAGGCCACAAACATGCTGCTTGGAACATGGCAGTATGGATTCTGGTGAGAACCCAGCTGCTCTGCTGCATATGGAGGGACATAAAAGGGCTTTATTGGAAGCTAAATTAGAGTATGTGATTTCGTTTTTTATTGTTTTTCCCAGGAAATGGCAATCTCCAACATACCATGAAGAATACCTCCGAAACCACATCCATATATCGAGCAACTGTGCAAACCGTAGCGAGACGGTTCCTGATAGGCTCTTCATGCATGGCAGAGCTCGTTAAAGGTTACTGTTAATTGAAGTCCCTTGAAAAAATGTTTCACTGATTGCTCTAATCCAGCAGCACAAAACCCCAAAATTGGCTCCTTACGGTTTCTTTGAACGCAGCTCTAGATATTTAACGAAAACTCAAATGGGGTAAAGAGTTAATGAAGCTAAGGCAGGACAGAAATGTACAAGAAAAATAAGAGATAAAGATGGGAGCAGTGACCATCCCTGGGAACTGAAGGTGGTGACGGTGAGGAGGGGGGATTAGAGCAAAGGAGGAGGAGGAGGTAGAGGAGGAGGAGGAAGAGGGTGGATCCAAGCTGACCCCCGTGTCTGTGTGTGTTGTTGTGTGTCTCAGTGGGTTTCCTCTGCCCTGGCGCCAGCTGGAAATGCCTCCACTAAGCACAGGGAGCACACACATCATCCTCCATTCACCACCGTTCAGTCCCCCCTTTGATGAGGGTAACACTATACATGCCCAGCAAGCCCCATGGATCACAACAGGCCGCTGTTTAAAGGCTGCGTGGAGGAGCCGGGCCAGCTGATCATAACTTACACAAAGCTCTGCATCACGCAGGTTTTATTTTCCTAAAATAATATTCATAAAAAAATAATGTAACGTGAGTACAAATGAGACGGTGTTTTGTATTTGCAGCGATAAATCCGGGCGAAGTTTTCAGGAGACGCACTGCCACCTGCAGGGCTCTCCTGGTTACTGCAAAAGAGAAGCCTATACTTTGAGCAAACGGTGCTTAAAAAAAAGGCCCTTTTAATCTCAATGTGATTGTTTCCCCAGTAAATTTTTACCTCATTGGCCCTAACTAGAATACCCGGCAATCAGATGAACTCCAGGTGCTGTTTAAAGTTGACCTTCCTTATTAGTTCCATTTGTAAAATGACTCAATATCCATGAAATTAGTCATTACTTTGTTACCCTGCAGTGATGTTACCCTCACGCAACAAAAACGTTGCCAGTAAATAATTATCCGACCGGCATGGCCCAAAGCTGCAGCCCAGACGCTCAGCAGGAAAAAACAAGCAGCTTTACTTTGCTTAGATTCGGATTCGCTTTGTTCTGGCGATTACAGAGCTGAAATATTGTCATTACTCACAGACCGAGTCACTTTACGACATCCTGCAATTAAACTTTAGAGGAATAGGTTAATGAGACAAATTAAATTTGAACGCAGAAAGTCGGTTTCTTTTAGTGACAGCGATGCAGGGAGGAGTAGGATAGTACACTCGCACACACACACACGCACACATACAAACAGAGCACAGACTGGTTTGATTTGTGTTTTTGTGGTTCCCTCCCGGTGCAGCTTCAGACAACCAGAAGGGACCAAAGAGAGAGAGAGAGAGAGAGCAGTGAACTCCAGTTCAGCCCGGTCCCTGGCTGTCTCTGCTCAGCTTCAAGTCCAAACCTCTCAAATTGGGTTTAATCTGTGTTTTGCTTGGCCAATTATCGACCCGCAGAGCTGCGTGGCAAACGGGAATGAGTGATGCCGTCGACGGGCCTGGTAAAGAGGAAGGTCACACTGTGATTTATGGTGATCCGCTGAATCCGCGGCAGAAAAACAAAAAAGTTAAAAAGTAAGATGGGTCAAGTTGTCGGCGCAAATGAACATCTGCACTACAAATGCAGATCGCTGTGCTGCAGAAATGTAGCAGGAAACCAAATATACAACAAAATGAATTGTTCGGATAACCAAAGTGGTCATGCAAACACATTTGTTTTTCAGCAAACTTGGTTTGTAAATGTCTCCAGACAGGAGATCTGGTTTCTGTCTCCTGTTATGTTGAGCTGCGGTGGGAGCAGTTTAATGAAGATGAACTTGCTGTTTGGTAGCCTAATGTTCATTATAATCACTGGCAATTATTGTCAGAAAACCATGGAGCATATGATAGATTAATCTGGGAGGATTCAGGTTTTGTTGTTTGGTTACTCTTTAAAATATTGTTCAGCGTAACCAAGTTCAGATGTTGAATTTGATTTATTTAAAGAAAAACCATTGGTGTTGAATTTGCCAGAACAAGCTGCAAATGTACATGATCAATTCCCACCTGATTCCCAATTATAACACCACCCATCTGTCTGCAAACTATACAATATATAGAATATTCCCTCTACCGCTACTTTCGCACAACTTCTGTCCTGCATGCCATATTTTAGATGATGTACATGTTGAAGTGTTCATCTGTTCATGTGGGTGTTCTCATGTCTCTTCTGGTGTCACACAAAGCATATTTGGGATTCCATAATTTAATTATAGGAACACAATGTTCACAGCAAATTACTCATTACACTCCACAGCAACAGAGCTCTGACATTTTAATCTCAATTCTCATCCTCTCTTTGAATATTGTTTTATTACAGAGTCCTGACCATAAAATCCAACATGGAGCTCTCGTAAATGTCATGAACCCTAGCCCACTGAGTTCAAGGTTGTTTAAACGTTGTCGTCGCTTATGTTAATGATGTCTTAATGATTAATGATATACATTTAATTTATTTTTATTTCATTCAACAAGAACGCGCCCAATATCATGTATTTTTTACATACCTTGCAACAATAAGTTTAGCTTGGACACGCTAGGCTAAACCAAGCTAGGCTACATTAAACTACCTAAGCGGAAATAATATAAACAAAGCTAAACGGAACTTGGCTAATATAAGGAGATTTTCTAAGATAAGATAAGCTAAGTAAAACTGAGCTAACATATGCCAGGTTAAGCTAAAGTAAACTAAGCTGAGACAAACTAAACTTAGCTAGGCTAAGTTAAGCTAAGCTGAGCTAAACTAAGCACCCTTTAGCACTTGGTAATGAGAGCTTTCTTATGTAAAAGTTAAACCAGAACAGGTCCAGAGCTGAGATATCCCATGCTGAGGTAAAATAAACGTAACTAAGCTGACCTGAACTCAAGTACTGTTCACATTGGGTGATGGTTGGTGCCTATCTTTCGCAGGCAGTGTTACCATGGACCCTGGACTCCATGGCAACACAAACACCTACAGTAAATGGTGCTGAGCGCTCATCTGCATTGCTGAAGGCTGATGAATCTTCCACTGGAAAATAGAAATTAATTTGTTTACTTGAGGTGGAAGGAGGAAGAACAAAGTTCAAACATCAAAACAGAATAATATCTAATTGTTTATTTAATATTTTACCTATGGACGCTGTTTTGACATCTATGCTACGTTTGACAGGCTCAAGCAAACAGCAGCAACAAGATAAAATAACAATAAAAAAATAAAATCCTCAGAGCTCTACCAACACCTTTCCGTCCCTCAACAAGTTTCAGACTCTTGGCTTTTTCTAGAGTAGCAGTCCGGCACGCGGGTTTCCCATAAAGGGTGTTGAAAATCCAAACCCAAAACCCAAATTTAATCATTTAACATTTTTCACTGGTGACAATGCAACAGCCAAGTAGCATCTCTTTTCTCAGAAATGCAAAATATTTTAAAAACTTTGTGGGGAGAAGATATATCTGAGCTTTAGCGGGTAATAATTCATTTCATCCCTGTTCACATTGAACATGCACTGTGGTGTACTAATTCCTATCTGGTAATGGGCTTCTTCTCCACATGTCTTTCTCTTTGTCTTTTTTTGTTGTCTTGTTCGCACAGTAAATTCCTACATCCTTGGAAATTTAAACTAACAAAGAGAGCCTATAAGAGCCTATAATTGGTCTTTGCTGCCTCTAATCATGTCATCTTTACACTGAAAGTCATAGTGATCATTTCTAAGTTTTACACAAAAATTGAAGAAATTTCAATACCAGACCCCTTGATAACTTCGAGTTATACGTCTGTATCTAATCTGCTGCATGTGCAACATTCTTTAAAATTGCTAAATACTTTAAGTATGTCATGATTTAATTGGTCTCAAAGCAGTGTTGTGAGTAGTCGTTGTTTTGTGGCACAGAGGCCCCCTGCTGCTCCTTACATTTTGTTCGGATTCTGGGATAAATCCTAAGACATAGAATGAACATTTTCAGTAACCTGGGAGAGAATGGAGTAAGGAGTGAAGAAAACGTCAGGC
The DNA here is from genome assembly GCA_033032245.1 of Poecilia picta. Taxonomy (NCBI): domain Eukaryota; kingdom Metazoa; phylum Chordata; class Actinopteri; order Cyprinodontiformes; family Poeciliidae; genus Poecilia; species Poecilia picta. The sequence goes on along the minus strand of CM065353.1, from coordinate 25,388,864 downwards.
TACGCTGTAAGGTTGCAACGTTGCGCAACATTAGCTCTGCTTGGGTTTTATTTGCAAGTATGGCAACAAGCGGCAAACCTACTGTGTGTGAAACACGCAGAAGTTTTCACACACATTCATGAAAGTTCATGAATGTTAATACAACAAATTAAGGATCCAAAAGACATCTGTGAGAAAAACAAAACAGGACTGAGGTTTGGAAATGTTCTAAATAACAACATGAACAACAACAATTAATTTTGTCACTTTCCTGTTGGATCCCAACTTGGCCAATATTTATATTTAACTGAGTGGAATATTGATTAAGCGAGTGTTTTCTTCAGTGTTACGATACAACAGCGTGACAGTTTTTAGTTGATTTTTAAGACAGTTTTGGATCATTTGGCCTCTGGTTACACCATCATGTTCTGGTAGCACAAATTGTGTTTGTGGTACTGATCCGACTCATGCAGAATTAGGTTTTTGTACTGAGTGTTCCTCTGATACTTCATTGTAATCTTTGCTTTGTTGTATGCAAATATTTTGTCAAACACAAAATTTCTAAAGGCCATCCTTAACTGACCATAGGCTGTTTTTTGTGAGATTTCCTTAAGCCTAATGATAAATTGATGGCTGCAGACTCTGGTCAGTGAACTGCCTTAGTTTTATTGGATCCGTCATCAGCTTTTGGCACAGCAGACCGCAAAACTCTGCTACATCCACTGCAGGGTGAGATGGGAATTTTTTTAAGTGGTTTTCTTCCAGAACGTTTTTCCATGTTTGAAAGTAACATGGAAAAAAGTCCCTCCTTTGGATCATGGTGTTCCTCAGGGTTCAGTCCAAGGTCCCATTCGGTTCCTTTAATACATCAGATTATCAGAAGCTCTAATAAAACGAGTGTGGCTTTTTTTTCTTTTTTCTTTTCACCTGTAGTTCTGCCATCTTTGACACGTTCCTCTTGTTATTGTGCCACATGCACCATGTTCTGGTTGCTTTTTAGCTGAGTGGATCTAATTTCTGAATCTAATAAAGAAAGAAAAAAACAAAACAAAAACTTCGCAAAGCATCTCACAATTAAATTGATCAAGTTTGATCAATGCATGGAAAGTAAAGCCGATGGTTTGGTTAAATTTCCAAAATTGTGTGTTGTCATGTGATTCACATCCACACATTGACTCAAACCAATTAATGAGACAGTTTTTATTTTATTTGTGTAGGAATTTACCAAACACTGACAAATGCTGTAACCGGTGATTCATGTGAAACGCGTGCAGACGTCTCACATTCGTTAAAGTTGCAGGCCTTATCCTCGGTTAGTCCTTTGCTATTAGCACAACTATACTAACCACAAGATTACACATTTATTATATCAAACTGTAAAATCCCCCGAATTCAACAGCAAAGTTAAGACTTTACAAACATTCCAGTTCACTAAATACAGTATATACAAGATAGAAACAAAGAACACAAATGCAAAACAGACAAGCAAACTGAGCAGATCAAAACAAGTGATGGTTTTTAAAATATTGTTTTCATGTGTTGCAGCTCATTTAAATGTCTTTTCCTGCTTTTGACTGCAAAATCTTTTAGTGATAATAAATTATTTCTTTTCTGTTATCAAATATTTATTAGTTGCAATATTATTCAAAATGTCACTGGTTTCAGTGCAGCCATCACTAAGGGAAACATATGCTTACACTCACTGTTGTGGTTGTTGAGTTTTGTGGTTTTTGTTATTTATGGTTCATAGTTTTTATATTATTAGTTCTGTCTGTTGGTCTGTTTTTATACATTATTCTGTTGTTTCCCTTCCCTGTGTTGTTTCTGTTGGTGATTTAGTTTATTTTGGTTTAAGTCTTTTTGTGTTCTCTCTGTTTCCTTCTTTCCTTCCTCGCCAGGTTTTGCCAGTTCATTTCTATATTCATAGTTTATTCTTAATTCCTCTAATGTTCACGTGTCAGTGTTCTGGTTTTCATTTGTGCCGGTCAGGTTTGATGTTCATTTTTTTGGCTCATAATTGCTCTGTTATGTTTTCCTTACACTTGTCATGTATTTATTTATTTTTCTTAGATTATTGTCAGGCCTGTTTCACCTTTTGGTTCCTCAGTTCAGCTACTTTGTCCCAGTAATCAAGCCCATTGAACCCATCTGTTTCCTTGTCTTAGTCATGCTGCTCACCTGTTTCACCGGCTATTTAAGTTTCTGGCTTTTCTTTTTGTTCACTGCAGGCTTTGTCTGTTCCTTGTTCATGCCTGGCCTGTTTAAGGTTTTGCTTTGGTTTGAGAAAATAACTCAGCCTAATGCCACACTCCAACAGTTGTCTGTGATTTGGCTCCTCAAAACCCACTGTGATCCAGACTGATGATTTCAAGCCTCTTTATATCCTGTTATTTAAGACTAGCTGATGAAAACACAACATTTAAGATTAGAATATTATGTCAGACCAATTAAAGACAACATTTATAAAAAAATAAATTTTTGTACATATTTGTTGGAGCTATCACCATGTCGGGACAGCATGATATGAAACACTTAATGTGTGAAAAAATCTCCTCTGTCTTCTCCCAGTGCTAATTGGAAACAACCAATCAGAGCCAACAGGCGGGTCTTAGCGCTGCCAATCATTATCCATGTGCCCCTTGCTCTCTGCAGCTAGCACAGCCTGTCACGAATGCTCAGACTAGCTAGCATAGCCACCGATGACAGCAGATAAACAGTTTTCCTGTAATGGTAAGTTGTTTCTCCGACATTAGCACATTGAGCAGCGAGTACATAAGTTTAAGTGGCAGCGTTAAGACCCTCTTCCTGGCTCTGACTAGTTGTTTTTGGTCGGAGCCTGCTCTTTTTTAAAGACAGCAGAAGCTCAGGGAGGAAGTGGAGTAGAACAATGTTTCTGCCTCATACTGTCTCGACATGACAAATATGGAGAAAAAAAAACATACCGTATTTTAAGCACTATAAGGCGCACCTAAAAACCTTCAATTTTCTCAATAGCCGACAGTGCACCTTATAACCCGGTGCGCCTTATATATGGACCAATATTGAGCTACAACAACTCTAGCAAATGCGGTAAGCAGCCGCCGATTTCATTTTTGCCTGTAGAAGTGCGCGGTGCATGCTGGGATAGTTGTCAGAACGCTGGTTTGTTAATAAAGTTTGACTGACCTATCTACCTGCCGACAGTCTAGAATCAAGTCGTCTGCAGGTCATTTAGCATCACGTTCTCCACGAACGTGCTGTGCGCGAACAGAGAAGAGTGACCATCGTCCGGCCGCGTCCCGGCCCAGTCGCGGAAGGCTCTCCTCGCTGACTGTTTTGTTGACATTCGGTTTAGTCCATCTAGTGGATGTATAACATAACTCCAGCCTCTGATGTAGCGTCCATTCTATGCGCCTTATAATGCGGTGCGCCTTATATATGAAAAACATTTTTAAAATAGGCCATTCATTGAAGGTGCGCTTTGTAATCCGGTGCGCCTTATAGTGCGGAAAATACTGTATTTAAAAAAGTTACATGATGCAGGTTTAATACAGAAATGCAGCGTTGACAAAAATTATGAGATTATTTCTAAAACAAACAAGCCTCAGCATACTTTTCATAGCAGAATATGACTAGATATTGTTTTTTTAAGTTTAAAGCTTCAGTCATCACTTACTTTCTTGTGAACACTGAACCCTGTGGTGCAACTAGCTTCAGGTGGGTCCAATGCTAAACTCCACATCAGCACCTCCCGGCCGCATTCCCTGATCTGTCATTTAGGAACTAAAAGGCAGCTGTGGTTGATTTTTTTTTTAAGATTAATTTTGAATGCAACCGCTGACAGCTTGATTGCCTGAAGCCCCACTGTGAGAGGTCACTCACACAGAGAGCGGCCTGTCAGCAAATCCCACCAAGACTCCAACGCAGGACAACACGGTCCTCTGTCATTTGGAGGATCTCTGTCTGCCCGTACATGTTACATCCTCGTCGTCCTTCATGGAGGAAATTAAAACGTCTCTGTCAATTTCAGACACTTTCTTCACTCCGCTGGCTCTCGTTGCGTGGTGCAGCGCACGAGCCAAATGTAAAGACAATAAACCTCTGTGGAGGTTTTATTGATATTTATTGGTTTGGTTATTCGGGAGGAATCTGCTGGGGAGAATCCCTCCAAACACGTCACATCCTGTGGGGTAACTCCTGTTATCTCTTCTTCAGCCCTCACCTCTGGAAGCCGCAGCCAGAAGTGGGGAAAACAAACAAAAATACTTTCAGGGGAAGGGGGAAAAACACAATAAATCTGGTGAGTATGATGAACAACTGTCAACAAATAATGACAGTCACTATTAAAAAACCCCGAAGCGTCCCACTCGCCACAAGCCTCCTTGGAGGGGATAGAGAGGGGGCGACGATGGAAGCCAAGAATAAATTGCCTGTCTGTAGTCATTTGAATGCAACATTTAGCTGTGATTTATGTGAAGGCAGAAAAGCATTATGAGAAAAACATTTTCCAAGTGCAACAGCTTGCAGCAATTTACATTATATGGGGGGAAAACCACTGAAACAAATATTTGACCGGACTCCCATAATGAAATGGATATATTTATACACGCTGAATTGAGTCAAAGGCTGAGTAACGAAGGCACGGCCTTACCAAAGAACTAATCTGCGTTCTTGTTGTAAACATTTTACTGACGCTTCGGGGGCCTCAAATGAAAGTTATTAGAGCCGTAATTCTGCCAAAGATATTCCACATTTAGAGAGACGGAAGACGAGAGCTAGCTAGCTGCTAGCAGGAAGTGACTGCTGTCGGTTTGTGAAGGAAATGCGTTCAGATTTTCACGTTTTAATCCTCATTATGCTTGAATTGGCTTCATTTATTCGTTTCTTTAAAAGAAAAAAAAGTCAATGTATTTTTAAAAAACTTAAAATGTTTGACAAATGTGTCTGTCCAGAATTGGGGAACAATTTCATAATTGAAAAAATGAAAATTTTATATCTTAATATTTAAAACCTAAAAAAAATGTATATTGAAAATGTTTTTTTCTTTTCCTCCAATCCATATTGGATCAAGGCTTTCAAATTATTAAAAAGAGGACAAGCCAAGAAGCCCTCATGAGCTTAGAAAACATAAAGATTAGTTTAATAAAAATAATTAACGGTGTTCAAATTAGTGTAATGGGGATGAATGGATTATTATCACTACACATATCATTACACAAGCAAGTTAGGAAAGATTTTTGGGGGATAGTTGCTGGCTGTAGAATGAAATATTACTGCAAAGTTCAAACTTGGTTATATACATAAATAAAACGTTGGAGTTAATTCATATTAGTTTGAAAATACATATAAACTGATTGGTTGGTTAGTGCACTTAGCAAAGGCTGAAATATATTAACAAAATAAAATATGACTGACCTGTTTGTTCCACTCTTATTCTCAGTTTAAGGTCTGATGTCATTTCGTCCTTATGGTTGAAGGTTTGAATGCATGTGACACAATTTTCAGCATATTATTAACATTAACGAAGTAATTGTTTGCACATTTAACCAAAATCAGTTAATCATATTTGATTTAATTTATATATTTGGCATGGAAGTTTGTAGAATTTATTTATTTTTTCCTGCAGCTAAATTTAATTAGTTTTTTGTCTACGGATTAGAATAATTTACACCAGTGCATGTGTTTGTGTTTGTCTATGAATAATTCATGGACGGGACGAAAAATGTCCATCCGCTCAGGAAAAGTCCAAAAACTTAGCTTACAGTTTTTACTGAACCCACAGGGGGAATAAATAAATAACTGTGCTCAGTTGTCCCTCTTCCAGCTTGTCCTTTTTCCTGTCAAGATTAAGTCAGTTTTATCAGGTTACCATTAAAATTCCTGCAGGAAAATCTCTGGAAATCAAAAGTATTTTTTTTCTCCCCTTTTCTACAAGAAAATAAAACAGGAGAGTAAAAATCCAGCAGAACCATCAGTCATGCTCGTTCACTCTCAAACATCACTGTGGAAAAATGTGGGTAATTTGTCACAGGGACGATCGCTGTGTGTAATTTGTATTTCTGGATACTCTCTGGCCGAGTCCAAAAGTTTTAGCGCGCAATCAGAAATCAGAGACAGGGGAGCTTTATGTCATCTTTGATCGGTTCAGAGCAACGATGTCTGTCTCGCTTTAAGGGCTTAAGGGTACGTTGATGTTCTGTTTTGAAGTTACAACAAAAGAACATAAAATATTACTCATGTACTTCGCAGAAGTATTGAGTCATTTTACCGTTGGAGTACTTTTGCCTTTTCATCTGGATTGTCTCTAAGAGCGCACATCAATTTCTAACCATCTTGTGGATTTTTTTTTGTTATGTGATTTAAAGTAATTTTCTATAGCTTAAGCAAGCTATAGAAAAGGAAGGTAGTTTGGGAAGCTAGCTGTAAGGAAATGTGGTTATGTAACTCCAATAATATAGTCGGGGTCAAAATCATATTTCCATCTTTTTTTTTAGTTGAGGCAGTGAATCTAAAACACAATGAGAGGAAAAATATTGCTGTAACTCAAATTCGGTAATAAAAATAAAAGCCAATAAAATGAAATTATGAGATTTTAAAATAAACAGGAGTTTTTATTTTTCATAATTCAGCAGTGCTCTTTTATACCAGTGCTTTAAAACAAATAAAATGGCAACATCTTAGTGTAAAAAAACAAATTCAGTTGACTTGTGTTCACGTGAACATTGTCCAGATAAGAGAGAAGTAATTTTAACCACGTTCAGTATATTATTCAGGGTGCTAAACGTTTCACTCTTATTCATTTGAGATGATTAGTTTGTATTACATAACTAAACTGAAGTGTGCAGACCTTTATAACAATTAATTTTAGTTTTACTCAAAGATCACTTTTAATGCCTTTGTATATGATAACCAATTTAAATATTTTTGACAGGGAAAGCCTGAAAACAACTTCATTTACTCATATAAATACACCAGGGATTCTGACAACAAATTGTAGAAAAATAGAAAAAACTTTTCCGGTAGAAATCAGGTGGAGACTCTGTAGTGGGTTTACTTACAGAACGCACCATATATGAGAAACACTCCTTGGTGTGGAAGCTGTTCCTGAGTGAAGAAGACGTAAATTATTAATACTCATGGCAAATGTTTTCTGAAAGACTAATTTTACATTGCTTTATTATCTCTTAAGAGATTCCCCCCTCATTTCCTACCAGAAACAAACTTCTTGGCAGAATAAAAAATAATTATGAATTCAACTCTTTTCCGTCAAACCATTTCAAAGTGAAATCAGAGGACAAACACTGATGTAGAAAGCTATTTGAGAGACAACTATTTTATGAGATGTTGAGAAATTTCAGGCTGAGAGAAAGTGAGACTTACAAGAAGGATAATCACTTACTACTACAAAACTGCTCCATTTGACCCTTAACATGGTCAAATGTTAAGGGTTCCCTCTGCAGTGGAAGATGTTAGATTTAGAAAAGTCGGCGGCCTTTCTGGAAATCTCAGAGTTAAACTGAGAACATGGAGAGTGCTGCTTTTGTAATGCTAGCTAGATTTAAGGTAGTCGCTACGACACAGAAAGCAAAATGTGTACCCCGTAATTGTTTGATAAAGAGGCAGTATTAAGTAAAAACGACTTTTTGAGTTTTACGTCATGTTATCATGTTATTCCATCATCAAAAACATTCCTGTAGTGTTGAATTGATTTTTTCCTGCATGGTTAAGAAATCCTTTTATCTCCACTTCAACCGTTCGGATGTGCCTAATGTTTGACGTTACGTAGCGCTCTGTATTTCCACGCAGCTCTTCTTCTGGGATGCTGTCTCAAAGCTGAGTTTCTGCCTCACAGAGCAGCCCTCCTCTACCGCTCCTCCACCCAGCTCCTTCAGACTAGCGGCAGCAGCAATTAAACACCCGGTGGAGCTCAACATACAAGCTACTTCTCACAGCATCACTCCTAAAAATGGTGAAACGTTATTGTGACGATGTCGGAAAGAGACAGAGGCCCAATTTCAAAGCATTAGATTGTGAAGTCAAATTTCTAACAACTGAAAATTGTTAGAAACTAACCGTAACTTTTTGTCATTTTTCCTTATTTACTTGAACTTAGGACGTAGTTACTTGATTGAGCTAGCATGGCTTATATGTGCCTGGAAAATACTTAACACCACCGCTTTAAAACTTAGTGAAGTCCTCTTTTGACATCAGCCGAAAGATTGGCTGATGTCATGCAGCTCAGTCACTTCAATGTTTGTGTAAATTCAACACTCACCAACCAAAATTCCCATTGCTGTTGCTGCATCCAATGAGGCCCAGCTGAAAACTCGCAGCTTGAAGTGAATAAAGTCGACCCACGTCGCCACCATGAATACATGTTCGGCAGCACACTTGTTTATAAAGGAGTACCATCTGCCTTGTTGTGGTCAGAACGTTTTATGCTCCATAAAAACATCAGCTGATACTTTCAAGGGCGCAGAAGCCCGTTAGTGTGCATCTCGTTCCTGTTCATTCGTATTATCTCACAGCTAACATAGGATGGAAAAATCATGTTAGTACTGCTTTCGAATGCAGCTGCACCTCCTCCAATTCAGCTTCAGCAACGTCCATTCTTGATTTTTAGTCTGCTGTAGGTCGACGATTAACGAACCCTTAAAAAACACAAACCCCAGATGAACTAGCTGCTGTCTTATCCCGTTCTCAGATTGGTACAACCAACGCCGCGTGCAGAGCTCTGGCGGCGCTCATACGCCGGCGGGAAGACGAACAGAGCTCTGTAATTAATATGTCACAGAGAAAATATTTTAATGGCTTACAAATGGGGGTGACTGTACGCTGCCCAGTGCCATTTACATGCGCTGAGGCTGAGACTTCCTGGCATGAGGGAACACATACAGCAAATTCTTAGACATCTAAATTACAGGGGACCCGGAGTGTCGCGGCTTCGAATACATGTGTGTTACCCCTGTGGTCCTCAATTACCCCCACAGCCCCCCTGCGTCAAATTTGTGTCTTCCCTAATCAGTGCCAAATGCTGTTTCTTTTTCTTATCCGTCTTTCTTATCCGCTGCAAGGAGTGGAAGGAAGCGTCTTTCATTTTTGTTTGTCTCCCTGCTTCCGCTCCCTCCACAACCTTTTGCGTAAGGAGCCTTTACAATTGCCAGCACTTTAATGTGTCACAGTCAGTGGTTGGTGGGAGAAAAAGGGCCAATTGGTTATAATTAAGAGGTATTTGTTTGGAAGCTGTGGGGTGCGAAATTCTTCATGCATATGGGCTCTTTTTCTGTCATATTTAGACTGGGGGTGGGGGGAAACCCCAATCCGAATTAAGATAGGATTTTTCTTTTAAATGTGAGGGACAGATCTTTGTTAATTTAAACATGCAGTCAGAGGACCCGAGTTGCAACAGTTGGTGCACTTCTAATCTCATTTGCACCTAATGCCACAGTAAAAGAATTCCTCTCTTCACTCGGCATATGCAAGCCATTATTAATGAAGTGTTTTTTTTTTTCTGCTTGCATTTTTAATGAGAGGGAAAGCCCGTAAAAATACTCTCCCTCATACCCAAGGCAAATGCCTCGCAATTAAACTTTACTATGTGTTTGTTTTTCGATAGATTTTTAATGTCCGGCTGATGCAACAGCTTGGCAGACGTACACACGAACGAGTTAAAGTTCCTAATGCGACAGCAAACCGAGCGGCAGCGAGAGCGATGAGGAAAGAAAAGGTTTCTTTCTTCCCTTTCTTTGAAAGAAGATAAAGGTTGCGTGTTTCCTTGTATTTTTTTATTAATTTTTTTTGCTTATTGTGGTTTTTCTTGTCTTTTTATTGCTGTTTTAATTTGGTTGGAGCCCGGGATGGGATATCAGCTGTTTGCCAGTTTCTAAATTTGCTGTCGGATACGTTAGTGGCTCAAATCGTAAATGTTTGTACCTTTTTACGGTTTCACTCATTGACCTTGAGGTGTTTTTATTACAAGATTAATTGTGGATTCAAAGATATCTAATCAAGATTTATTTTCTGCTCAGAAATGGCAGATGACTTAATATTCTACTTAAAACAGTAGTTTCAACTTTTTCGAATAAGGTTCTATTAAAATATCCAAATTCAAAAAATACCTCTGATCCCGAAAGGAAATTAAATGTTTCTGTAACTCATGTTATTCAAGATTCTTCAGTTACTAAAAATAGGCAGCAAAGAGTTCCTGTAGCAGTCTGTTCTACAGTGAATTTGAAGAAGCCTCTGACTGAAGACCGTTTTTATGACAATCTCATGAAGAGGACCTTCAGGGTTGTCCAAAATGTTCTTAATTTTTTGTAAAACCAGACTAGTTAGTTCCAGAATGCTAAAGCGTTTTAAACGCTTGGTGAGAGAGAGGCCAAAATGGACTACTGTCACCATAAAACTGTATCTCAGAAACATTATAGCCGTTTCTGTGAACATCATTTTATGAATTGTCATGTTTGTTGTTGGTCTTGTTTTGTCCTGTTTCGACAGGAAGTGGTCGTTGGAGTCTTTGCACCACCAGTGATCCTCCTGCGTGAAATAAATACTGACAACACTTAAATCGAGCCTGGTCAGAGTAACTATCTGATATAAAAGTAAAGGAGTTAAAAATAAAAAAACTGCAGCATAAAAGGGAATACTACTGATTTTTTTCTTTTGCACTTCTTGATCAGGTATTTAATGTTCTGCGTTTCACACAGGAATATTTATGGCGGCGCACCGTCTCCACCTTCCATTTCCTGTGTAAACAATCAAAATTGTGTGTAATTACTCATCCAATGCCTACATGGCAACAATCAAACACCCATAAGAAGATGAGAAAGTGGAAATGCTGCAGGACAACCACTAAAGGTGAAAGGTCAAACTCCAGTTTCTGCTCCAGTTTCTCATGATCTGTTTTTCAACTAGTAAACGAAACGTGATGATAGTGAATTTTATCAGTAAAAACCTGATAAAATGCAGTAGAGAAACCTCTTCATGGCGTTGCCACATGGAGGCTGCAGGCCACAAACAGGTGACAGGTGAACGAAGCAGGTGTCTGCTGCAGCAACTCAAACAAAACCCAGCTGGAAACGCTTTCATTTTCCTCTCAATCAGCATGTGGCCGACGGTAAAGATGATGCTCTGACACGCTACAACTTTTAAGTACATTATACATTTATAAAATGCTTTGATCACAGTTAATTAATAGAAACCCCAATGATTTTATTGAAAATAAATAATCCTTAGTGCAGGGATTTTACTCTCCCCAAGAAGAAATTGTTCGCTTTGTTGCTGCAATAAATGATGAATGTTTTAAGTTGTTTTGCATACCTTTACCTGTAGTGCCATAGTTGTATTATTTTTGCTTAAACTAAGTTTGTATCAAACTCTGTCCCATTTCAATCTAACAATACAAAGAATAAAATGACAATTAGCTTTTTTTTAAAAAATTGTTTTAACTCAATGTTTCTGTTTTCGGCTTATTTCCATTTACCTCGTTGGAGGCTTTCCTTTAGCAAACACACAAGCTTTTGTTGCTGCCGTCGTCTCTTCCTTATGGCGCAAACAACAGGCTGGCTTCTTCTCTCCTCACCTCCAGGGGAAGTTACTCAGATCAACAGAGGAGATTCTCTGCAGCGATGCTTTGCTCGGTCCAGCATTTGTGTACTTGTGAATGTCAGAGCAGGGGGTTATTACTGCCACAGCGTCATTTTGGTCCCGCTGACACAGCAGAAAAGCGTCTGGGTCACAGAGTCAGCTGGCACCAGAGCTAATGGGCCTCTGTGTGCATGTGTGGTGTGGTGTGTGTGTGTGTGTGTGAGAGAATGTTTCACATGAGGGTCTTTTCTGTGTGCGTTTGACAGAGAGGCCCTCCCCGGACCTGACTTCATGCACAATGAGCCGCGTTCTGAAACATGGAGCCGCGCGATGACAGGTCGATTGGCGGGAGACAATGTGCTGTAATTTGTGAGGGGCCCTGCAGCAGGAGGAATGATGGGTAATTAAGAGGAAGACACTGAGAGAGGCTGCAGGGGGGCTCGGTTACAGGCAACAGGCGATTGGCTGTGTGTAGCGACAAGCCAACAAACCCTCCTCTGGTTCTCCGGTAACACGCCGCTGCCCCGCTTCGTTTCACACTCGGATACTAACGCAGCACTCAGGCTCTTCTCCGCTTTTCCCACAAACACGACTGTGAACTTTTACCACGTTTTTAAAGCAAAGTAGAAAAACCATAAACGTACGGAGGTTTCTGCAATAACAAAGTTTGTTTTCACAATATTAGTGTATTGAGGCACACATTTCCTAATTTATGCCAGACCATCTAGATGTTTTCTTAGAACATTCAAAGAAAAGTGAAACTGCTCTGGGGCTGCGGCAGTTTTTCTTTTAAATAAAGGCTAGAAAATATTCTGCTCAACAGTAAATTAAATAAAACATATTTAAATTAAACAAGTGGTCATACTTTTGTAGAAAAGTGGTCTGTAAATCATTGAGGATCTGTAACAAAATAAGAGGCTCTTGCTAATAGAAAGGCTGCATCCAAGAAAGGGTCAATTACACAATGGAGCATTAGAGCCCCTCTATGAAACTAAAAACAATTAAATTGTTAGAATAAAGTCAAAATTATGAGAATAAAGTCAAAATAATACAAGAACAAAGTGCCATTATTACAACTTTATTCTGGTATGAATTTATTCTCGTAATATTGACTTCATTCTTGTATCGTCGTATTACTTTACGGCTTTATTCTCATTATGTTGACTTCACTCTCAAAATTTTATTTTTTCTTAGTGTGGCCTTAATACTCTGCCAAATTCTTACCATTTTTTAACTGTACCATCAGAATCATTTCCCAAGTATGCAAATGGCCGACTGGCCGCACCTTCAAGAGGTTGAGCTAAAGGAAAGCAGCATAACCTCGAACTCTAAAAAATTCCTTCACTTACGTGAAAATTTTGGACTACATTGTGTTATCAAGTCACATTTACACACTAAATTACAGAAAACAGCTCTGTTGGTTTGCCTCCTGTTTTGTACGTTAGTGGTTACAGTGCAGTGCAAAAGTTTTCATATTCCATGAACTTCCACACAGCCACATAAGTCAGGAGATTTTATCTGGATTTTGCACGACCATAGGTGGACATTAAGCTGCTCAGAACAGTGAAGAGGCAGGACAAGGATACGTGATTTTTTAAAAATATTAAACCAATTAAAATCTGAAAAGTGTGGCGTAAACTGCCCACCTGGTTCAATACTTTGTAAAATCAATCACAGATGCAAGTTTGTTGGGGTTTGTACTTACGCAGGCTACACTTTCTGCCTTTTATTTCTCACAAATAGCTGAAGATCAGTCAGAATAGAAGGAGAGCATCTATAACAGTCCACTCTCTGGTCCTGATTATATTTACTTAACAAAATAAATATCAGTTATGTGGACTGTAAATACAGGCTACAGTTTGACTGACAGAGACTCTGGATCATAAGACCCACAGAATGACTTAAAGAACGGTTTCTGTGGCACTTCAGAAGGTAAGAGAACATTTTACCTGGAGGCTTTGAGGGCCAATCCCAAAGCCGATACGGTCAGTGACGATATCGGATAAAAGCTAAACGGAGATGACCTTGAAAACACAATGGAAAATGTTACTGTGGTTACAGACAACTTTAACCATCTCCTGTTGGATGTTTACCATCTACTGAATATCCAGAGTGGTCGATGTTGTTGCATAAAATGTATGACTTCTGTTGGGTTTCCCATCTTTTATCATCTTTTGTAAAGTATATCCTCAGCCCAGCACCAAACTGACCCAGAATAATGAAAAAAGCAAATTACTATTGATATATGAGCCAAAACGCTGTGCATGGACAGCTGCATGCTATTTAGATTTCCAGCTCACTATTGGGATAATTTAATGTTTTGTGGAAACCTGTTTCTCCTTTCTTATTTTTTTAAAACTTATTTAAGTTTCATAGGGAGTTTCAAAGTTTGTCCTCTTTCTAATTTAAAAAAAAAATCCCCTTTGTTATGTTTGTGGCTGGCTCCTGCCTGCTTTAGTGTCTTTGAGCACCTCATCATTTCAGTTTTATTTTAACAGAAAAGTCAATTAAACCACCTGGACCGTCATTATAATTGTTTGTTTCGGAAACTCAGTAGAATTTCATGTTCTGCTGCCTATTCTGCACTCAGTTTATGTTCACAAGATCATTGACGACACGCTGCCTTCATTGGAAATAAACATCGGCTACGGTTTAAAGTTTCATAAAACGGCGTTCCCATAAACCGCTACGATGTTTTTGAGGTTGTTTTAGGATGGTGGAGGTCTGCTCTGGTCCTGGCCCCTCTGGGACTGGCGCTTAGCTTCGGCCTCCAGCTGATCTGAAAATGTTTTAAGGACTTCACTTCAACAATCTAGAATTACCCATAAATCCTGACATCTGACTCTGACCGAAAATGAGAAACGGTAAAATCTTCTCCAAAGATTACAGAAGTATTAAAATGTTCTTTTTAAATGAGAACACGATTTCCTGTGTTTCACAGTGAGGAAGTTGTTACCAGTCACAGGTGAGCGTTTACCGGTCATTGGTTGATTAAGCTGGAAAATGGCAACATTTTAAAACTAAAAGTATTTTAACTGCTTTAGCTTTTCCTTTTATATGAATGTTTCTTTTACTCATTAAAATACAAAGGTTGCCTCAAATGTTTTAAATTTAGTTGGTGTGCTTTTTCTTCAGTGTTGGCTGCAACAGTCAGATGTTTGGTGTTGATATCGATATCTTTGATTGATCCCCCCCGTCTCTAGTGGACAAATAAATCTATAACAAACTTCCAGAAAACTGCAAAACAACCGAAACAATCAGTTGCTTTAAATGAAGGCTTAAAAGTAGATGATGATCATGATGATGATGATGTTGATGACTCCAAGTATCACTTGCATTATAAGATCCATACTTAAGTTTTGGAATTGATCTTGAAATTGTATTTTTTTGTGTATTGTAGATTCTCAACTCAATTTTGTTGTGATTTACTCTCCAATTATATATATATATATATATATATATATATATATATATATATATATATATAGATAGTTAAACTTTTGCAGACATCTATAAACTTTACCCAAATTATTTCACAGGTTTGTAGAAAACAATTCAGGAAAAAATACACAAAAAAGGGTCAGAAGTTTGATTTCAAACTTGAATAAACGTATTGGCATCTGCATCAGCATTGGTGATACCGGTCCTGCATCCTGTATTTACTTGGTATCGGATGGATCCCAAAATATTCACTATTTTGGTATCCTTTTAGTTTTTTCCTCAAAATAAAAAGCGGTAGAGACCAATCTTCTCCATTGATCAGTAAATTTGACAGTCTATTCTGAGTCACTTTGTAACTCCAGCAGGTTGCTCTCGTTTCAATTTGAAAGCTTACATGCTGCACTGAGACCTTCAAAGCTTTTCTATGGCACATAAAAACCTTTAGCATGTAAAAAAAAGGAGAAAAGAAACTGTGGTTGAAACCAAACACTTATGAAAAAAGTCCAGAAAATCTCAAACATTCTCGTCTCCTGTTGCATTTTTTCCTCTTCCTCTGCTAACCTTTTCATCTCAGCGCATTACTACAGAGACCTTACACCGCAAGACCCAAGCCTTAAGGTGCACAGAGCATCAGCTCGCTTCCCACACACACCCACAAAACCAGAAAAAAAAGAAACACACGTCGGGCATGTCAGAACATCCCTCCCTCACATCTACCTTACAGCCTGTAAATCAGCAAAGCTCTCTTTTGGCCCCATTAAATAAATGTGCTGGAGTCACTGACTAATTGATGGCGTTACAATGTGAACTGCTTCGTAGCAGCTTTAAATTAGAAACACCCGGGGAGGAAGACGGGGGCGAGTCTGTAGTGGAGGAGAGGGGAGAGAGAGCCCCGTGGAAATGTGTGGAGGAGAAAGAAGACGAGTGGAAGTGAATGTAGCAGACACAGGAAGAAAAAGAGGGGAAAATTATTACTTTTAAGATGCAGTTGAGCCCAGAGGTTTACCTGCACTGAATAAAAACACACTTCTTTCCCTCTCACTGTCTGAAGATAAATCAGATCAAACTTCTCTCGTTTTAGGTAAGTTATAATTACCAAAATTATTTCTATTTGCTAAACGCCACAATAATGAGAGCAAATATGTCAGATTTATTTATGAATGTTTTTTAAATCAAGCGTTGAGTGATTACGGTCTCTTTAAACAGTGAAAGGGAATCCTAGATGATGATGTCATCACTTTGGAAACTTCTGATAGGTTGACTGACCCATTTGAGCTAATTAAAGGCACACCTGGTTTGTGTTGCAAGGACAACCTGCTCCGTTTTCCATTCCTACAGCCTGATGCAAAACGTTTAAAAATAACAAGAACTAAACCAACCAAAGACAAGAATCCTGATCAGTTATCAGTTATCTGAACCCGATCAGTTATCAGATATCTGGACCTGATCACACAGACAGGAGGATGAAAAGAGAGGAAAGTAACAGGCACCAGAACTGTATTTTGTCCATTTGCAAGTTCATCACATTATTCAATTAATCACATGATAAATTAAAATGAGCTCCATTGTGAGGATTAATATTTTTTGAAAGCCAGTTTAGATTTTTACAGACAGATCATAATCTATAATTTATTATGGTTTTGGTTGCAAGTTATTTTTATTTACTGTTTCTGGTTGTTGTGTTTTAAAATATCTTAACAGTCCCAGTATGAAGTTTTCTGTACAGCTGGGGTGTCAAACGCATTTATGTTTGGGCCAAATCAAGATCATAAAATGTCAAGATCGGTGGGGTGTTTGTGGTGAGGAGAGATGCTGAGACCCAGGTTATGATGATGATGATTTATTGAAAGGCTCACAGTCCAAAACAGGCAGCACGGCAGGAAGAAGCACACAGCTAATACCGGTAGCAACTGACTTAACCAAGGACTGACATAACGAGCTTAGCAGACCAGGACTTTACAGTTCTACCGGGAGGCCGAGGCGGCTTATCGGAGCTGTAGCCGCAAGGTCGTTGGTGCCTGTCACGGCGGCAACCCCCGAACCCGTTGGTGGACACCTTCGGTGAGGGATGCTGTCAAGCTGAAGAAGGAGTCCTATGGGGTCTTTTTGGCCTGTGGGACTCCAGAAGCAGCTGATGGGTACCGGCGGGCGAAGCGGCATGCGGCTCGGGTGGTCGCTGAGGCCAAAACTCGGGCGTGGGAGGAGTTTGGAGAGGCCATGGAAAAAGACTTCCGTACGGCTTCGAGGCGATTCTGGTCCACCATCCGGCGTCTCAGGAGGGGGAAGCAGTGCAGCACCAACACTGTTTACAGTGGGGATGGTGTGCTGCTGACCTCGACTCGGGATGTTGTGGGTCGGTGGGCGGAGTACTTCAAAGACCTCCTCAATCCCACCAACATGCCTTCTGTTGAGGAAGCTGAGCCTGTGGACCCTGGGTTGGGCTCTCCAATCTCTGGGGACGAAGTCGCCGAGGTGGTCAAAAAACTACTCGGTGGCAGGGCCCCGGGGGTGGATGAGATCCGCCCGGAGTTCCTTAAGGCTCTGGATGTTGTAGGGTTGTGTTGGCTCACGCGACTCTGCAATATCGCATGGACATCGGGGGCAGTTCCTCTGGATTGGCAGACCGGGGTGGTGGTCCCCCTGTTTAAAAAGGGGGACCGGAGGGTGTGCTCCAATTACAGAGGGGTCACACTCTTAAGCCTCCCTGGAAAGGTCTATTCAGGGGTCCTGGAGAGGAGGGTCCGTCGGATAGTCGAACCTCGGATTCAGGAAGAGCAGTGTGGTTTTCGTCCTGGTCGTGGAACACTGGACCAGCTCTACACCCTCAGCAGGGTCCTGGAGGGTGCATGGGAGTTCGCCCAACCAGTCTACATGTGTTTTGTGGACTTGGAGAAGGCGTTCGACCGTGTCCCTCGGGGGGCCTTGTGGGGGGTTCTCTGGGAGTATGGGGTACCGGGCCCTTTGATACGGGCTGTCAGGTCCCTGTATGACCGGTGTCAGAGTCTGGTCCGCATTGCCGGCAGTAAGTCGGGCTCGTTTCCGGTGAGAGTTGGACTCCGCCAAGGCTGCCCTTTGTCACCGATTCTGTTCATTACTTTCATGGACAGAATTTCTAGGCGCAGCCGAGGTGTTGAGGGGATCCGTTTTGGTGGCCTTAGGATCGCATCTCTGCTTTTTGCGGATGATGTGGTCCTGATGGCTTCATCAGATCGTGATCTGCGGCTCTCGCTGAAACGGTTCGCTGCAGAGTGTGAAGCGGCCGGGATGAGGCTCAGTGCCTCCAAATCCGAGGCCATGGTCTTGAGCCGGAAAAGAGTAGAGTGCCTTCTCCGGGTCAGGGGGGTCGTCCTGCCTCAAGTGGAGGAGTTTAAGTATCTGGGGATCTTGTTCACGAATGAGGGAAGAAGGGAGCGGGAGATCGACAGGCGGATTGGGGCGGCGTCTGCCGTGAAGCAGGCGCTGTACCGGTCCGTCGTGGTGAAGAGAGAGCTGAGTCAAAAGGCGAAGCTCTCGATTTACCGGTCGATCTACGTTCCCACCCTCATCTATGGTCATGAGCTTTGGGTCATGACCGAAAGAACGAGATCACGGATACAAGTGGCCGAAATGGGTTTCCTCCGCAGGGTGGCCGGGCTCTCCCTTAGAGATAGGGTGAGAAGCTCGGTCATCCGGGAGGGACTCAAAGTAGAGCCGCTGCTCCTCCACGTCGAGAGGAGCCAGTTGAGGCTCGGGCATCTTGTCAGGATGCCTCCTGGACGCCTCCCTAGTGAGGTGTTCCGGGCACGTCCCACCGGGAGGAGGCCCCGAGGAAGACCCAGGACACGCTGGAGGGACTATGTCTCTCGGCTGGCCTGGGAACGCCTTGGGGTTCCCCCGGAGGAGCTGGAAGACGTGGCTGGGGAGAGGGAAGTCTGGGCCTCCCTTCTGAAGCTGCTGCCACCGCGACCCGATCCCGGATAAGCGGAAAAAATGGATGGATGGATGGATGGACTTTACAGTTCTACTGGAGAGCTGACATGACTCAATGAGCTAATGCCACAGGACTTCACAGTACAACTGTGCCGGCAGACTGAGACAAAGACAAGACAACTGACGAGGAACACAGACAACAGGTGAGACTAAATACACACGGGGTAATCAAGGGAACGAGACACTCCTGGGACACAAATGGGGAAGACGCAGAGACAGGACTCACAAGGAACAGGATAACACAGAGAAAATTCAAAAAATAAACACAGAAAACCATGGATCATGACATAAAAGCTCTTAAAAGCCAGAATGCATTGATGAAACCTGTTCACAAACTGCTAACATATCAATGAATCCTTAAAATTAAATAATGTTATTAAACATCTTTTCAGTTCCTACAGGATTTTGTGATACTTTGTGATTTTTTTAGTAATAAAATTCAAAGTGTTTGTGGTGCTAATTTGGAAATATTTGCTATATTTGCGCTTATTTACTACGGTAAATGTGACTTTTTGTATAGATCATGGACTATAATCTGACATCAACTAAGACTGTGGCAGCTGTTTAGTACAAGTCAGAAAGTTTTTGACAATTTTTTACGCAGTGCAAAAAAGTGAGGATTTGTTGATTTTGCATGAATTTCCACAATAATTCTTAAGAAATCAGAGACACTGATTGATATGTTTTGGCAGTAAACAGATAAAAACTGCATTGATAACATAATATTTAAGCAAACTTGGTGTTTAGAATCTACAGAGCCATATGAAAAGCTATGGTGGTCCAGATTTGGCCTACGGGCCTCGAGTTTGACACGTGCTTTATAAGATTTAAGTTCATTGGTTGTCAAAAGACAACAACAATATTAGCGTTTATTGTAATATTTACTGGGGCAACTCATCATCTAGCATAGTTTATTATATTAATGATCCCTGAAATTGTGACGGATTATTGCTGCTTATGCAGCTTGATGCCAACAGAAGCCATCTGAAAATAAAACGTATGTTTTAAGATCCGATTTTGACCCTTCGAGAAACAAGAGCAACGAAACACCAACATTTATATATCCTGTTGATTTCTGTAAAAAAATGTCTGTGTTGGTCTGGTTGAAGATTTAGTCAGACAGAGAGTAGCAGAGATAGAAAGCTGAATGAGGAGAGCAATGGTGAGCAGGGGGGACTGAGGAGGAGGAGGAAGAGGAGGGGGACCTTGTCTTTGATCTCTCTGCATGTCTGCCATGCTGCTTTCCTTCAAGGCTTCCTGGTAAGTTTCAGTAGACACCAGCAGGTCCGGTCTCAGCGACTGGACGCTAATGGATCAGTTAAAGGGGCCTATTCTTTATGGTGGGGCCAAGCGTTATCATCTGGGGGTTAAAGATGCTGACCATGGGGTAAACTCTTGCCGGATAGCCACTCCTCCGGGGCATTACAGTAGGCCCAACGACAGAAACGTTGCTTCTTTTCGTCTGTCTTATTTGAATCTCCCATTCTCCATCTAATTCCCCCCACCCACCCTTTTTTTCCTTTGCATCTCTTCCCTCCTCACTTTTCTTTCTTCTCACACACACACACACACTCCAGGGAATACCTCTCTGAAGCCCCCCGAATGCTGTTTGAAACCATTTGTCAGCTGCTCGAGACAGAAAGCTGACGATGGATTCCAGAGGTTGAGGCGACCCCTTTCATTCGGCCGTTTATCCGTGGGACCTGTCAGGGCCAACCGGACCCAATACGACGCAGGCAGGGCTCGACAGATAACCATCTCAGAGACAGCGACAAGCCTCCCGAAGAGAGACCGCTCCCGACCCGTGTTTTTGTTTATGGAGCAGGCGACGGGCTGCGCCGGCAGCTCACAGACTCCCTCTGATTGAATGTGATAGCTCGAGTCATTTAGTTAATTGGCAGCTGGTTTTGATCACGACCTGTCACACTCGCTCAGACGCTTTATGGCATTATTTCTGCAGCTATGAAAGGGCTCACGTCTCACGAACCCCAGCCTCAACGGGGAAAGCCTGACCTTTCACTCGGGTTTCTTTGTCGTCTTCCACTGATGCAAACGCCGCTTCGCCCCGTTGCTTTTCCAGGCCACCGCCAAACAGAAAGAGAGATTTTTGCTGAATTTATCTACGTGCAAACTAGCAAAGATTTTGACAGCAAAGTGGTGATTTACAAAACCAGAAGCAAAGAGATATTTAGTGTATCTGTTGCGGTAAAGTGAGATTTTTTTAAAAATTTCTGTTTTAGAAACGGTGACGTAGTAGCGGCGGCTTGCTTCAAGCGTGCCCGCTATCGATTTCTGTACTGCAAACCACAAGAACACTGGAGCCGATTTTATGGGCTTCTCCACATCAGTCTCACCTTATCTCAACTCTGTTTTCAGTAAACTTCAAAGGCGTACTAAAAAAAGAAAAAAACGGTAAAGACTGAGAGGAAATGGCAACCGGTGAGAAAAAAACAAGAACCTGGGAGATTCTTTACTCCAGGGATTGTTTTAGCCATTAGGTCCAAGTATGAGTTTTTCACATCATGATAACCTTGAGTTAAAAGAAAAAAAAACAAAACAGTTTAAACAAAAAAAATGCTTACGTGACCTACATGCTTGTTTTTAATACAAAAAAACATCATTTATTTGCACCAGTGACATTACAGATGCTTAGAAATCAGACTTTTTCACATATTCAGATGTAAACTCCGATCCTACAACAGAGTTTCAGGGCCATTCTAAGAAGAAACTACACATTTTAAAAGTGAAATGATAAGAATAAAGTAGTAAAATTATGGGAACAAAGTTATAATGCTATGATTTTATTCTATGACTTTATTCTTGCATACTTTTTACATTTCTCGTAATTTTGTTTTTTTTTTCTTAGCGTGGGACCGATACTCTGACTATTGAAAGTCTTCATCATGCCTTAAAATTAACTTAAAATAATATTCTGTCTCACAAACTACGCAAAGCAATTATTTTTCTCCTATGTTAAAGCGCAGTGTGAAGAGAGACAGAAGAAATAATTGATAGACAAAGACACAGAATCATTTGGCCTTTGCCAAATTGTAAATCTTGACTTGATCAGTCTAAGAATTTGGTTGCATAGTTTGATTTCAATGAGATATTTTATCTACGACTCACTTTTGAATAACAAAGGGAGGAGCAGGACAATGTTGCGCCTTCGCCTCCATGTGGAGAAAACCTTCAGGCTGAGTTGGGCCATAGTTGAAGCTGCTCAATGCCTTCAAAGTGTGAAATTTTCCTACATTTCCTCAGTATTTGACAGCAGTGCCTTTGACCTGAATGAAATAGGTCAAACCTTTTGGGTTTCCGTCCTCGAATTTTTCAGAAAAGCTATGGACTGCTCTAGCTGACAGAAGTGGTGGAACAGAGTTCATTTCTAAGGCCGCCTCGCTCACACGTGAATTTTTTTGATCTACCCACAGCGTCTCCATTGCACTGAGCTCTGGGCTTTGTGACGGCCACACCAAAACATCGGCTTTGTTGTCCTGAATTGGGTGAGGGCCACTGTCCACTTGGAAGATCCATTTGGGCCAGAACTTTAACTACTTGGTTGTTGTCTTTAGAAGTTGCTTCAATATTTCTACATCATGTTCTTTCCTCATGATGGCATTTATTTTATGAGGTGTACCAGTTCCTCCTGCAGCAAAACAGCCCCACAACATGATGCTGCAACAATCTGGCTTTTCTTACGTTTCTTTTGGATTACTGAAAACATTTTATTGTGGATAATCTCACTTTCTTACCAACTTCATCCATCTTTGACAATGTCTTTACCTTTTTTCGGGGATTGATTCGCATGTTTCGACTCTGCATCTCTGGGATACAGAACCCGACTCCCTCCTGAGCGTTATAGCGGCTGGACGTTCCCATCATCCCAACATGTGTATCACTGTTTGAACAGGCAGCACCTTCAAGCATCTGGAATCTGTTCCCACGGATGAACCAGATTTAAGCAGCTGCACAATTCTCTTCCTGATATCTCGACTTATTTTCTTTAGACTTTACAGTTGTGTCAAACAACAACAACAAAAAAGCAGTGTGTCTGAAATGACCCCAAATCTGTCGGCTAACCTGTCAGAAGTCTCAGCAGTCATGACATCATTATCATCATCATCATCTGGGCTTTCTCTCATTGTTTAAAGTGATGATAATCATTCTGTATGCAAACCTTTAGTTTTGAAGCCATTGATAAATCTCTATTGAGTTCATGATCTCTTTCTTGGGATATTTAGCAAGCAGAAATAATATTGGTAATTTTAGCTGATCTTAAGAGAAGTTTGGAATAATTTACCTTCAGACAAACAAGGCGTATGTGTTTTATTCAGCGTACGTACAGCCATATTAAGTAAATTAGAGAATGGAAGCTGATGAGGAGTGGACTCTGTTGAAGCTGTTGGATCTGCTAACGTTTGGCCTTGACTTATATGTAACACGCTAGCTTAATCGTGATTTAAGCTACAATTTGAAGCTTACCGTACTGACAATACGGACTGAATGACTTCATTCATTCATTTCCATCATTGCTTAAGTACAAGACAATAACTCAAGAGCAGCACAGAAAATCTATGTCATAGTTTACAATTTCTCCTTTTGTTTGCTGACTGGCTCGGAGAAACAAATCCTGGGAAATCAAGCTCATTGGGGAAAAAGCCGACACAGATCACTGGATGGAGATGAGAATCAAGCAGAAGACAATGTTTGAGAAATGTATCATTAAACCAGATATTAAAAGTAATATGCTAACCTAAAGACTATCTCTGAACACCTGTTATACTTCTGAATTATACAGCTGTCTCGGATGACATGCTGTATCATCCGAGACAGCATGTCTCGGATGATAGCGCTTCATCTCCCCGTTATTCTTCAGGTGTTGAACTTTTGAAGCCTTTGTTGTCTCCCATAACATCTCGCTGCGTCACCCTGGAACAGAACAGACGTTGAATCCTTTACTGAGAAATCACAGATAACTTTAAGAAGGATGGAGTCAATTCCTCAACGTCTCCAGAGAATCTTCCAGAGGTAAACTCCTCAAAGCACTTTGTGAATATCGTTATTGTAATGGTATCAAAAAAAAGTTACATTTGGGACTCATTCAAAGCAGATTTCTTTCTTCCACGTTTTCTGTTCAGCTGTCCTCTATGCGCAAATCTGTGCATTATTTACATTCAGGAGTTTTCTGAGGCTTAGTATTACTGAAGATTTTGCAACTCTGACTCCAGTTTCATGAAAGAAATATTACACAAAGGTATGAAAAACTCATATAGCATATTAAAATTAATAACATTTTATGATGTTCTGAAAACAATTTCTTTATCTCCTCAGACCTGCAGCTTCTGAGCTTCTGCCTCACAGAGCAGACCTCCCCACGACTCCCCCACTCAGCTCCTTCAGAGCAGCCAGCAGCAATTAGCAAATACCTGGTGGAGCTGTTCATCTGATGAGCTCATTGTAGGAGCTACTTCTTGGTGCAACGGTGACTAAAAACATTATTAAAGGGCTAATAAAAGAGCAATGTTGTGATGGCTTCCTGAAGGCGAAGTGTTAAGAGCAGGAACTTCTTAAAGAGACAGAGGCCTAAGTTCAAGGCAAAAATGATGGCGTTAAATTTTCTTGAAGTCATGTTTGACATCCGTAGCATTTTTACAACTGAGGGCAATATAGTTGCTTGCTATAAAATGGCATAATATGCCTGGAAAATACACAATACTGCCCCTTTAAGTCTGTTTTAAACTCTTTCACAACTTTCTTGCTGGAACATCAACTGTGCTTTTTGGTTTTTATGATGCGTTTTGTTGTTTATTATTCTCTTATACCTTTGTGTTACACATTGGTAGACTAAATGAAAATTGGCTAACTTCTGGAGATGGCAAATTTTTATTTAGGAGGAACAGATTTGAGGTAGCTGTACATTATTTGTTAATATCAAAACCGTGTACTCATCTCTGTACTCATCTTTGTTTTAACAGCTCTCGTTTTATGAGCTGTTCTACTACAAATTTAAATAAATTTAAATTTGTAGTAGAAATGTCACAAAATGTTTAAAGTCTAGGTGTTATGAATGCATTTGCATCGGCGTGCATTCCTGTCACGTGTCAAGCTGAGATGTGATGTTTTATGAACCAAAGAAGCTTAAATCAAGAGAAATTGATCAACTATGATATAAAAAAACAGTAACATGTGCTTTGACCTGGGTTATGGATCGGTTTAGAAAACTGTCTGATTATCAGCCCGGTGGCGCTTCCCTGTGTTGATAAAGCACCAGGGAATTGTTGGTCAATTAGTTTGCTGGGGCAGAAACTCCCGCAGACAGCCAATTAGAGCTGCTGGCCTGCAGTCATGCAGCCGTCTCTTCCTGTTGACGGCTCACGCAGTTATTCGGAGCCTCCGGCGGCTCCTCCTCAGCTCTGCCAGAGTAAAACCTTTTCTTTATTTTCTTTTTTTACATCGAGAGCTATTATGAGAGCGCTTTAGGAAATCTCCATGGTTAGTTAGATTTACTCTGAGAAAAAAAAAAAAAAGTTAAGCGTGTGTGTTTGAAGATTGTACAATGCACTGATTAAGTTCCTTTTTTCTTAAGTCGCTGGAAAGTTGTTTATGCTCAAATGTAAACATACATAAACATATGAGGCAATAAGTGAAATCAAAAGAACAAAAAGGTACTCAAAGCAAAATGGGTTGATTGGAGTGAAGGCTAAAGTGGTGCAAAAGATGACAGGAGATGATTGCAGGGAATCAAGTTTTCCATTCTCCGCGCTCCTCCGTCTCTGTCACACGGCAAAACCTGTCGTCTACAATTTCCAGGATGAACTTTTCAAACTTTTTTTGTTCCCCCCCATTTCTCTCTCTCTCCTGTTGCTATGGAGTGCCACAAGCTGTTATTACGCAGCCCTTTGTTCACATACGTTGCTGAGAAATACAATGTTGGTGCCGCTCTGCAAACGGAGCGTAAGAGTAAACACTGTTCCGCAGTGAGATGCCCGTAAGGCTCGCTAAGCAGAGTCGCTTTAAAAATGGCGGAGCTGAAATGTTCAGCTGTGCTTCGTTTTCCTACCTTTCTTATCTTCTTGACAAACGGCATGCGAAAACTAAGAGAACAACAAAAAAAACCCGAAAAGGTTTAGAACAAAGGAAAGCCAGAGCGTAAAACTTCAAAGATGAAGCATATAATTTAATCAGGTTTGGTCAGATGTCAGTCAGAGTGTCTGTCTGTGAGCCGGGGGGCTTGAAATGAAAGAGAGGGGAGTCTGGTTCCCTGGATCGCTGTCATCCCCGCAGCTATACGGCTACATGCATACCCACTTAGGATGATCGCCTGAAAGGAGTCAACAGAAGCGGCGGGCGTCAGCTGATCTGCGCCCGACGGCCACAAAAAGTGGCAAACCCCAAAGAACAGCTCCTTTAAAACCCAGTTATTACAAAAGGCTGACAGAACAAGATTTTTCCCCCCTCCTCCCGTCCACCCTGCCACGATAAGGGACACATGGGTTCCATCACTCTTAATTGAAGCAGGGTTTCCTGAAGAAGAAGAAGAAACAAGCCTGCAGCAGAGTCACAAAACAAACAGCTTTAAGGACAGAACAGCTGTAGTTGTGATACAAACATTTTTCATAGTTCATGGAAGTTGCTTCTTGGGGAGGCATTCGTCTTCAAAAGTCTCACAGTGAAGCAGCACAAAACGTGTGTGATTGTTTCTTTTTTTCCTTTTTCTTTTCTTTGCTGGACATCGCTCTGTCTTGGAGAGCGCGCCGTGGCGATAGGCTTCCAAACCTTCCCAAATTTAATTGCAGGTCTGCGAAAGCCTCTAACAATGCCGTGGCGAGCACGACAATTACAGTCGCGAGCCAAAGGTCCGTCTGTGTCTTTGCTTTTCTTTCGCTCTTCTTTTCCGTCTCTCGTTCTCATGACCTGAACCTGAAGACATACAAGTCTGATCTTTTTTTTTAAACTGGAAACACGTGGAACAAATTTACAGTAAAGGCAAAAAAAAAAAGAAAAAACATTTAAGAGGCTGATTTATTTGCACACTCAACAGAAGACGACAGAAGTTTTGGTGCAATTACAAGAAAATCCAAGAAGCAATTTGTTTCATTTTGGTTTACGAATAACAGGGTGTAGAAAATAATTTTTTACTCTTCCTGAAATGGTGTGGAAATGTTTATTGTGTCATAACAATCGCACTGTAATAATTGCTGACCAGCTTTTTGTTTACCTTTGCTACCGAGCTCCGTGATTCAGAGATAAATCATGTTGCAAAAGACTTGAGATTTGAGAGTAGGTTCACCTTCCAGCACAATGATATACGTTAGAATGGCCTAGTTAAAGTCACCATTTGAATTTAAATGTAAATCTTGCAGCAAGACTTGAAATTCTAACTGGTGATTTGCAGTAAAAGAGTTTTGGCTCTTTTGATGGTTCTGCATAACTGGTAAAATTACATTCCAAGAAGCTGGCTGCTTGCAGAAAAAAATCTATTTAATAAAGCCCAAAAAAGAAGTAAATGCCAATGTTGTAACCAATTTGTCATTTTAAATTTAATATAGCCATTAAGGCATTAAATGGTAAAAATGGTTTCAAGTCAGGGGAGTGACGTTCTGAAGTGTGCGTGTCTGAAAGAGTAGGAGGTTCTTAAAGAGACAGAGGTCAATTTTATGGCATCAGATTCAGATATGATGTGGACTCAAATGTCTTACATATTCTGTTAAAGAAAAATACATAACACCTCCCCTTTAAAATCATTTCAGAACATTTACAAACATAAGCTTTTCTTGTCATTTTTTTAGTTTGTTGATTAATGTGGTGGAGGATGTCATACTAATTATATTCGCTCATCTAGGCTAGACAGTTCATTTCAGTGATTCAATTAATTTCTGTTAGGTGAATTTAATAGATTTATAACTGAATATACGATAATTCAGGAAGAGAACAGAGATCATGTGACTGATGTGTCAAAGTTAACCCGTCAATAACGTAAAACATTAGTTACATTATTGGTAAAATGTCCTGTCATTGACTGGAAAAACTTGAATACATCACTGGAAGTTATTGCATGATTTGCTTTATTATATTTAAAATGAGGGCTGTCCTGATCTGATATTGAAAGTTGGTCTGATATCAGAAAAACAAAACGAGTATCGTATCATATCGACCTGCATCTAAAATCTCAATATAAGCAGCAAATGGCAGCAGGTTGTGTCCCACAATAAGAGCCACTGTTTTATAAAATAATGGGTCAGTTGTTCTATTGTTGACTATTGTTCTCAGTCTGAGTAAGATCACTTGATCAAGCCTTTTCTAATCTTCCACAATACAAAATAAGTCATAAAATTACGCTTGATTTGCGCTGAGATTGTATCGGGTCGATATTGGTATCGGTCAACACTCAAAGCTGCAATATCTGTATTGAATCGGAAGTAATAAAGCTGTATCGGGACACTTCTAAACATTATTTGTTGCACACACCTGTTTGCATCAACAAGTTACGACGCAAAAAGTACGAAGTTATGACCCAGAGATGTCACATAAAGTAACTAGAAAATAAAAAGAAACTGAAATCCATGTAAACTTTTCTGTCGCCTTCACAATTAACCTAAAATTCCCACAAAACACATTCAAGTTTTAAAGCTTGAAACATGACAAAAAAATCAAAAACCTTCAAGGGTTGTGTGTCTCTGTGTTGCCCTGCGACAAACTGGCGACCTGTCCAGAGTGAACCCCGCCTCTCGCCCGGAACGTTAGCTGGAGATAGGCACCAGCAACCCTCCCGACCCCACCAAGGGACAAGGGTGTCAAGAAAATGGATGGATGGATGGGTTATTAATACCTCTGTGAGGCACGGTATTTATGTAGACCTGAATAAAGACGATGGTCAGTCTGAAGTACAGAAGTCCTCTACGTCTGGGCTCATACTGCTCCTGCCTATCCTTTTCATTTTACAGTTCCTCATTTATGGGGGCATCGTTACCTCCCCGGCTCCGACCTCGCGTTTTCCAAACTGCGCCACTTTAATGTTAAGTCGAGTGGACATTAAAGTCTTTCCCTTGACTTACAAGACATGACATCCCTGGAAACCTACAACCCGGGTCAAAGATGGAGCTCATTAAAGGATTGCACACAACCACAAATTTACAAGAGAACCGGGGGGAGGGGCAATAAATGTTTAGCTAAGTGAGCTCGATCCACTGGAGTGGGGTGGGACTGGCCACGGAGGATGAGAGACGAAAACGGTGCCGTGCAGCTCGCTCAGTGGGCTCCCCTTACTCACTTTGCAACAGGCCAGTTGTTTTTGATATCAACAACGGCTTTTAATAAGCAATCAGAGGATATGACTAGGAGGAGATAAAAGCTCAGAACGACGCACGTTCTACTCTTCCTCCTCTGATGTTTAAACTAAAAGCACATTTCTCTTAAAAGGTCATATATGATTAGAAGCTGGTGCAGCTGTTTGTACACAAACGGATTTCCTCTTTGTCTCAACTGCACCAAGCTGATGCAACATCTTCCAGTATTTGCTTCTGGCACACAAAAAAAAACCTACTAAAACATAGTTCTTCAAGGAATTTATCAAGCAAATCTCCAATAGAGTTGTTTGGTCTTTGCCGCAGCTACAGCCATGGGCCAAACAGGCAGAACTATTTGTCTCATTAACTGCAGTTTGTAACTCATTAAATCAAGCCAGGGAAAGACATAATGACCCCCACTGACTTGCAAATTACAGAGTCACCATTGCAAACTTTAATTAGAGTTTACTAACTGCCATCAGATTTGGCGAGTTATTTTAAAAGTCTGATTTTTCTCTTCTTTTTTTCCCCACCCAACGGAAATCCCACAGAAAAACACTTTAGCTCCAGCATGCAACTTTACACGTTCCCCCATAACCGGTCAATAATGCCAGTTGCTTCATTTAGCAAGAAGCTTTTTATCCCTCTCCCCTCTCCCTTCTTCTCCCCCCCTCCACTCCCTGTGCTAAATTACCCAACATCATGATGCAATTTGGGTTTTTTAATCACCATTTTAGCAGTTACAGCTCGGCTGTCCGATTTCCTGCAACAAAAGGGTGTTGAGCCATTAGCGCGAGTAATTCCACACAGCAGGCCTCCAGTTGTGGATGTGATGGCAGCAGAAGGAAAACAACAAGCTTCACCATGGAAAACCTGAGCTAATGTCCTCAATCAGCCGACCTTGTTGTGGTTCTCTCTCTTTTATTGGGGCAGCTGCATTCCAAAAGCATTATGAACAAGAAAGATCTGCAGATGACGACCAATCCTCTGCCTCCTGTGCTTTTCTGTGCTGTGGCGCCCTGCGCATGATGGCATGCCGCTTTTCACATTTTGTCACCTTATGAGCTGGCAGACAATCGTCAAAGGGCGGGGCTTCAGCGGGTTTCACACACTCGAATTTAAGACTTTGTAGTACATTTTTATGACCAGTATGAATGGAATTTAAGTCCTCTATCATATATATTGCATGTATTTATGACGTTTGGGGAATGTACACCTATATCGCCACAGAAATGTACAAACTTCATCCAGCCAACTGACAAACTTGCAATTTCCCATGATAGACACACATAAAGCTAGCTAGCTAGCAAGGCTACGTTAGCAGCTATTTACTGGTAGCCTCAATGGTCTTGAGTCACATAAAGCAGTGAGGGTGTTTGAGTGAGACTCAAACTTTTGCCCGACAGAAAAACAGAATATACGAGAATAAATAGTACTGAAAGAATCAAATTTAACACCTGTGATTTATGTATATAAGGCCAACCGACTTTTAGAAATGAATTTAAGACGTTTTATGGACTTCATTTTAGATACACGGATATAAGACTTTTTAAGGATGTGTGGATACCTTGGAGGGGGAAGGAAATCACGCATGGATTCCAAAACTTTTTCACAGGTAGGAATTTTAAGATCAAGGTTTAAATTTTTATTTAACCCCTTTTTTTACCTTAATACAGCAAAAAAAATCCATGGAAACCATCTGTTAGTCTGAGTTCAGCTCGTTTTCCTAGAAAGTCCAGTTCGTTTGGGGGATGTAAACCTGATCCAGAAACCGCTCCAAAAGCAGGAAGTGAGCACAGGGTACTCTGGGTAAATACAAAAACAAAAAAAGAACATGAAAGTCTAACTCTAGTAGCGGGTGAAATGACTCGTAGTTTATTTTTACCCAAGATAAAAGAGAAATCCAACAACTTCTAATATTTGATGCTGCTCTATTTTTTGTTTACATTTTGTGAAGAAGGAATTGCGCTCCTGTCTTCCTTGAGAAATTTGAGTGCTGTTTCCTTCAGTGTGTTTTGGTGCATTGCCCCCACAGGCGAGGGAGTGAACAGGTTTTTCAAAGGGTTTGGATCATTTGACAAAGCGCAGTGTGAAGCCAAACCCCACCATTTGAAAATGTAACAAATGTTGCAGTTTTGGTCCCGATTCAAACCGAGTCTACCCAGGAGTGAAACCACTCCATCAGTTTGTCGGTCACAGACATTTTTTTGAAGAATCATTTTTCTTATTTTCTTACTACATTGTGTAGGCCTGTCGCATAAAACCCCACTGCGCTCCTCTGAAGTTTGTTGTTGCAGAGTAGGGAAACGTGAAAAAGTTCAAGGAGCAGACAAACTTTTATTACGCTGTGTGTTCAGGTGTGTTTACACTGTGTCATGTGGAATATAGAAATCTATTTCCCTAAAGATTTCCTAAATGGGTCTGGAGGAGAGCTGGAACATTACAAGGTCAGCAGTGAGTCATGGAGCTGATGGCAGGCCGCAGGGAAGTGCGGTGTGCCACTGGGATACTTTGCTACCGTGTCACTGCTGCACCAAGAGATGTCAGGGTCAGACTTTTTAAGCACTTCCACAAAAGAATCCCCGATTCTTTTTGTTTTTCTTTCGCTCTGGTCAGCAGAAGTCATTATGCTGAAAAAACCTAAAGGTTGAGAGTATTTTTACATCGATGTTTCTCACCACAGCGACGTTCTACTCTAGAACGACGCAGACGTCAAACAAGCAAAGCCCCTCAGCAGGGCAGGTATTGAACACAGTGTGCACTTCTGTGTTTCCCCCTATCCCCCCCAAAAAAAAGCAAAACAGAGAGACGTCTTGTCCTGCTTAAACATTTTCTTACATAAACGCAGCCGGGGCTGGGGTGATATCTGATAAAACAGATCAAAATTACATTATTGGCTTTTATAGCCCACTGAAAACATAGCCCAAAGGTATGCTATTTGGCAGAGAGCGGCTCGTAATATGTCGAAGAATTGTTACCATCTGGCTCGACTGCGGGGAAGGCTTCTCTCTTAAAAACCTCAAAGTCAAAATGATACAAGTAAAATGCAGCATTCATAACCAGGTTGGCTTTTTATGGATGCCTGTCCACATTGATTTGGCTCCATGGTGTCTTGCGAGTCAACTCGTGCACTTTAGGGATAATCATTTTTACCCCAAGAAGCAGGTCTTTGATGCCGCAGCATCCGAGTACAGTCAAATATTTCAGGCATGACAGATACTCTTTGTTTAACTTTGTTACTCTTTTTGTTTTTTCTCCAAAAAAAGTGACTTCCAGTAATCTCTTTAGGCTGCAGCATTCCAGACGGATAAGGAAGAATCCAGCAGGCGACTGTTATCGGTTTGCAAGTTTGTCTGCATCAACACAACCCTCCCGAATACGGAAAAAAAAAAAAAAAAAAGTCAAATGCAACCCCTCCAGTCTGACATTTCAACCCGTTTTTGCCGAGCTACACCCTTCTAATCGCACTTCTGTACTCGGTTTCAACCCCCCATTACCTCATTATGAGATTACAATGTGAGTGTGGTCAGAATTGTGACAATTACAATAAGTGCCGGAGTAATTTTCGGCGTTAAATGGACTCTTTGTGCTCCACGTTGCTGTGTGTTTCCGCGACCCGTCACAGGTTGAAAGAAGGCGAGTCCAGTACTTTCTCATGTGCTCAATAAAGCGAGCAAGGAAAACGGATGCATGCATGTTTGTGTGTCCACATTGTGTTTCTTTAATCCTTATATCACAAATGTCATATTTTATTTGGATTTCATGTGATGGATCAACACAAAGTTGACCAAAATTGTAAAGTGGGGAAACAACGTCACAAGTTTTCTTTTTATCTTCGCATAACTCGATGGGCTTCGTCTCCACCATTAAAAATTTAGCTCCATTCATATTCAACTCTGACCGTCAAGCAGACCTCAAACTTCAATCCCTAACGTCTGCTTTGATGCAGTATTTGGTGTGTAACAGCTTTTCAGGTGCCATGCATTCAAATTCTGCACGCTGACATTTGGTTTGTCAGATGGATTTTCACTGCCTTTTGTGTCCACATGCAATCTGGACCCTCAAGTCACTATTTCAAAGATGCTTTATTTTTTCATCCCAAAGTTATTGTAACTCGTCTCATGCAAGAATCTGAAAAGAGTCGCTGTAGGTGGTTATAATGTGTAGAAGTCAGTCTTGCAGTGAATCTGAAGAGGTCTCTGACTGAAGACAGTCTCGTCATGACCCATCAACGACACGCCAACCCGGTGACAGTCCACAGCAACGCGTCCTGGACAACACCACCAATTGTTAGAGCACTGCTAATCCCCCTCCTTTGCTTTTGCCGCTTCTCTCTGTCTGGTCTCGAGATTATGATGATGAAAAGAAAGAGAAGAGCGAGAAAAATACTGATGATTGCCATCGCAGAACTGAACAATAATTCCAAATTTTCCTACCGTCATGCAGCAATAGCTTGCATTCGTTCCACACATTTTGCATTTTAAGATAAGGAACAGAATAGCGCTTCTTGAGATGGTCAACGATTTTTGTTTTTATTGTCTACCACTTCCTCGCTTTAACTAAACATCGCAGTACCGGCAGAAAAAGACAACAGGAAGTGGCAGGAGGCATGCTTCTCAACTTACCGTGTGAACAAACTTATTCATATGTGATTTTAATCGCATTTTTTGTTTAGCAGAAACACTGCAACTGCAATTTTTTTTTCTCAACATTAGCAGAATGTTGGCAAAGTTTGGAGCAAATTTGAAGTGGCAAAGCAGCTGCTGATCAGCGCTCTGGGTGGAGCGGCACGCCCTATTGGAGGGGACAGTCTTCTCAATACTGCTTGGACCTGCCACTATTGATGATATGTGTGTGTGTGTGCGTGTGTGTGTGTGTGTGTGTATTAGAATCCAGCAGACATCTACAGAAAGGCAACCCCCTCTGCCCCCCACCAACACCACCACCCTCCCTATATCCTCTCCACCCCACCCTTCCCCTGCTCCTCCTCCCCTGGCGCCCTGGTATGAGAGAGAAAGCTGTTGTTAATAAAAAGTTTTCAAATAATGGGATGAAAAGGGAGGTGAAATTGAGCGGCCCTAGCGGTATTATTTCTTCTCCGTATGGGAGCTGGCCTCTCGCGGTCTCTCAGACGCTCCCTGACCGGGAGGGGGTCGCTATAGGCACGGTGACCATTCCTGCCCCGGGGCTAGGGCAAATGATTTGCCTCTCTGAGGCTTCAAAGGGGAGCAATTACACTTAAGTAACCAAATGAATAGATAGCCCAGCTTGGCAGCAGTTTGGTGGGGTTGAGGGTGTGTGTGTGTGTGTGTGTGTGTGTGTGTGTGTGTGTGTGTGTGTGTTGGGGGGACAGTGGAGGCCTTTGAGGGAAGAGGCACCACACCTCACGGGTAATGTGGAACAGCTCGCATCCCTGAGAGCACAGAAGAAAATAAACAAGCTGATGGTGTGCCGCTGAATTCAGAAAAAAAAAAAGGTGCTGAAACGTTCCAAAACCAAAACAACAACATCACCGAGGATGGTTTACCAATGCAGCCGATAGCTTTTAAACTAATTATTGCCTGACAAAAATAGAGCGTCTACCGCTGGCCTCTGTGGCTGCACAATATCACATAAACTTATATTGTGTGGAGCATCCCATAATGGCAAACTTGGAAGAAATTAGACATCTTCTCCTGCTCCTCTGATGAGTCTGTGCTCCGCTTTCCCCTCTGCAGGTTTGTTTTTCTAAGCTAATCATCTAAGCCAATCATGGTCCCTCTGTTTGTTTACAGTGTAATCAATGCCTGAGCAGACTTCAGAAACTCTCAAACAAGATGTGAATCATCCTGCAGCCCAGTCAAACCGAACCAACGTGGACCGCAAGCCCTGAGAACGTTGAGCCTGTGTGAGTGGCACACATAAAGTCAGCCTCTGCCCGGCCGATAAAAGGGCTTGGTGGGGCCCTATTGAGTAAAAGTGGAGACTGGGAGTTGGGTAGGGGAGCTCACCTGTGGAGAGGAGTCTATAGCTGCATAGAATGCCCAACAGCTGCCAGGGTTGTAAGTCTAGGCACCTAGCGGAGCCACAGAATGGGAAATGCAAGGGGCTCTTTGAATGCACTGCCACTTAGTAACAGAAGGCATGTGCCAAACTTGCAGAATGAGAATGAAAACTCCCCCTTTGGAGTTCACTAAATATCAGCAGCGACTCTCTTTTCATCCAGCCCCCCTCCCCTCCAGCCCCGTCCTCTTTCTTCCTCTTTTGGTCTATTATAATTCCTCCATAAAAGAACAATGGCTGACTGAAAGACCCCCAAACCACAGAGATATACCAACAATCGGCGGGGAAAGTGGGGGGTTGGCGGGGCGGGGGATACTCGGCTGAAGTGTGGAAGCCATCAATTACGGAGGGCCTAAAGTTAACATCCCAGCAGGGTAGGTGCATTAGAATGCAGATATGGACAGGCCATGGGCAGCAGATGCCAAGCGGAGCGGTCAAAAGAGCAACTCATGACTCCTGACAGGACATATGCAATGTGGGAGACTCCCGCCTCTGCTGCTGCTGCCTCAGCCTGGAATCTGCAGAAGAATGGAAAATTAAATTGAATGATGATTGTAGCAGTGGCACAAAAGAACCATTGTGCGAAACTAACCAGAATTACGGGTCCGAGAAGTGACAAACAACAGACATCTCGCAAAGCGGTCGCCAGCGCGCACGGCCGCAGTGTGAGTTTCTATAAATCTCACACATCAGCAGCTGAGACTGATGTGCAAGACTGCAACAAGTGTCCCTTCAAGTCCAAAACATGCCAAGATCCCCCTGCTACTTGATTCCCTCACCCCTCACACCCTCTCTCTCTCTCCATCTCTCTTTCTCCACATCTCTCTCAGCAAGACTCTTCCCTCCAGGCTTCCTCACTCTGCTAATTTACATTAGCCTGCAGGCAATCTTCACAGTCAGGACAGTGCAGTTGTATTTTCAGGCCCATTAAGCAATAGCACAAAAAAATAGAAAGAAGAGGGGGATCCTTAAAACCTACCTTCCTCCCCATTCCCTCGCTAACTTTCCCGTCCATGGTTCATAGGAGACATAAATAATGCCATAAAGAACAGCAGGAAAGCTCTAAATTATGGTTGTTTGTGTTTACTACATCAAATGGTTTGGTATCCGAGGAAGAGGAGGAGAAGAAGGCGGAGAGGCCGCGGGGTCTCGGCCCCTGAGAACCAATCCGGCTGCTCCGTAGCGACTCTATTCATGGTCGACTCATGCCTGTTTATTTGAAAGAAGCCCCGCTTTTTTAACTTCCCACCCTCTCCATTGTTCGGCCGCTCATGGGGAGGACTTTGAAATTGTAATCTTGGGATATTCAAACACACACATTTGTTCGGACCTTTGGTGCCTGCAATAACATTATTACTGCCAGACAAGCATTGTCAGCCTGAGCCTACAGTGCGTTAAGCCGCCGCCTGGCTTAACGCCGCCCGCCCTTCGCCGTTTTATTGGCTTGCGAGCCTTTATGTGATGAGCGAGTTTACATGGCGCGGCTTCCTGAGATTGTATGAGAGGCTAATTAGAAGAAAATAAACCTTCAGAAAAGGAAAAAATATATAACTCAACACTGCATATTGTAAAACTGTGTTCAATTCAGTTTATTTATGTGGCACCAAATCGTAACAATCTAAAATCACTTCAGGAAGAAAATATCCCAGTAATGTAATGAGTTTTCTTTTTTGTCCTTCTCTTTTACATTTTTTAAAAACCTTTTGCAAGCAGATATTGCATCTGATGTTTTAGGGATATATGTAATTTCTGTGTTTTTCCGGTTTTATGATTTGCCTGTTTGTTTTGTTTGTTTTTTTAATGAAGCTTCTGTCGAATGTGGTTATGGTTTCTGGTTTTATTGTGTTTTCCTTGTTTTGCAAATGTTGTTGATGCCATTTCATACTTGAGCAGTTCCGGTCTTTTCATACCCAACTTTTACAAGCCTGTTTCACTTAGTACCCGCTTTGGAGATACTTTGTTGTGCGATTAAAATCATCCATCCATTTCTTTTACCCCCTTGTCCCTTAGTGGAGTCGGAGGGTTGCTGGTGAAAATCTCCAGCTAACGTTCCAAGTAAAAGGCGGGGTCACCCTGGACAGGTCGCCAGTCTGTCGCAAGGACAGACAGGGCAAGCAACCATGCACACACACACTCACACCTAGGGAGAATTTGGAGAGGCCAATTAACTTGACAGTCATGTTTTTGGACTGTGGGAGGAAACCGGAGTACCCAGAGAAAACACACGCATGTACAGGGAGAACATGCAAACTCTATGCAAAAAGACCGGGGCAGGGAATCAAACCCAGAACCTTCTTGCTGCAAGGCAACAGCTCTACCAACTGCACCACTGTGCAGCCCCGATTAAAATCAATCATTTTAAATATTTTTTTCAGTTTTACATATCGTCTCCTGGAAAGAAGGTTGTGGTCTAAATCAATATCTTATAAAAGTATTTATAGCCTTTGAACTTTTTCAAGCTTTTAATGGGATTTATTTGGATTTTATGCAACTGACTGACAAAATATTACAGAGGTAAAAAACCTAATTTTGCTGCAATTCTAGCTGCAATTTTGGAGTGTTTGACGTTTTTGTGATGTGAACATCTAACAGATTCCCCCCTCCACCTGAGCTGTGGATCTCTGCAGCTTCTCCAAAGCTAACATCAACCTCTTGGCTGTGTCTGCAATCAATGCTCAGTTTATTCAACCTGTCAGTTTTGTTGGATGAAAATGTCTTGGAGTCGGGAACGTTCACAGATGGACACTAGGAGGTGCTAGAGCGCTTGCCCCTTTTTTCTCTGAACAAAAAAGTGCCCTTCTGAAATCTTTCACTTTTTCTTACTGTGTATTGTGTTTGGCCCAAGACAGAAAATAACTATCGAATTGAAATATAAATATATGCGGACACAAAAATAATCGATGTGTCACTATGATACGTAGGTCCCAATTTCCAAACAGCTGAATTGACTTACCATGCTCTCTCAATCTGGGTCGATCAATAGTATTTTTTTGTTGTAAAAATCCCGATGAGTGTGTGGCTGTGCTGACGTGCTTTGAAGCTTTTAGTTAAAAGAGAACAAAACAAATTAGAAACCTCACTGGTAGTCAAATATGGCATTTTATCTGCCGATTGGAATGATGCAAAAATAACCAGGAAGAAAACTGACCTGTGTGTGTGAATGAAGAATTTACCTCAGCATCCCAAAAATGTTCATTTGCTCATTTAATATATGAAGTTATTTGAGTTTTTTTAAGGACATGCTTATAAGCATTATTGAAGTCAAGCAGAAAAACTACTATATTGTAAAATTATAAGTAATGTCATTTTTATAGGAAAATTATACATTAAATTACACGGTTTGACAACAGTGTGACGCAAAAATAAGAAAATTACTTGAGTTTTACTTCATAAAGTCTTAATATATATATTATTTTTTATTAAGCACCAAATTGCAGTAATTTATACAATAGCTGCTGGTTTTTGGTTCCAACCGTGCGGTAAAAGGAAGAAAATTGACGCTGCTGCCTCTCAGATGTGCTCCATCACATCTTTGGCTGCAGTGAACGTATGAAATTGTGGTGACATTCTTGGGTTTTGCGAATGAGACCACGGAGTAGCCGCACAGAGTTCCTCGTCCCAAGCGCTCGGCCTAACTCGCCCACTTGCATTGTCTCTAGACTTTCCTCAAGAATGTGGATTTCTATGGCCGATGGCAGGCCAGATGGAGCTGCCAACTGCATTGTCACCT
The DNA here is from genome assembly GCA_033032245.1 of Poecilia picta. NCBI lineage: Eukaryota > Metazoa > Chordata > Actinopteri > Cyprinodontiformes > Poeciliidae > Poecilia > Poecilia picta. The sequence continues at coordinate 25,349,852 of CM065353.1, read as the reverse complement.
CTCGCGGTTTTTCTCCATAACGATCTCCGCCGGCAGCAGAGGAACGGCTCAATCAATAGCAGCAAAAGAAAAAAAAAAGAAGTCTCTCTTGAGCGTCAGCATGTGAGCAAACATTAGTTTAAGCTCGAGGTCAAAATGTAGATTCCAACACCACTAACTAATGGAACCCACCCTGTTGTACGCCCGGTTTGACTCAAAAAAAAAAAGCAATTGTAAAACCGCAGGACACTCCATCCCCTGATTGCTTTTTTACAGTCCAAAAAAGAAGCCTTGATGGAGGCAATTTGCTTACCCTGCTTTCGCACGGCACGAATCTTTCCCTCATTACCCGGCGCTCAAACACAGGGCACTGGGATGCCACAAGAGGAAGTGGCTTTGGCAGAAAATGTCAAACCGACGTTTAAGTGCAGGAGCCGAGCCAGTCTGATGTGGACGGAATCAACTTGTTAAGTCAAATGAAAGGTCAAAAATATTTCCCACAGTGCTAAAAAAACATAAATAACTGTAATTTGAGCTGCTGGTAAAAATTTATTTTTTTTTTTAAATCAAGAGCTCCACGCTGGTCACCTAATGTGATGAAGGCAAAGAAATAAAGCGTTCAGAGACGAAGAAAATAGAAATAGAGGACGTAGATAGAGCAGAGTGTTGCTTTGCCACAGCTTATCTTTCGCAGTTTAGGGGAGGGAGAAAAAAAGTAAAAAGGAAATGTATCGTATTTTTTACAAGCAAATATTTTTTAAAAAACGTGGTGTACCTTAAAAATAAGTGTAAACAGGCAACCTGTTTGGTAAACAGAGTCCACATCACTATATTTCAGTCTTATTACAAAGTCAGTCAATCAGGAATACTTGTCCTGTCCGACTGAGGCATGAAGGAGGTTTGACCTCCCAGCCAACCGTAATGTTAGAATGACCTAGTCAAAGTCCAGACCCAAATTCATCTGAGAATCTGTAGCAAGACTTGAACTGATCCCAGTCTGACAGAGTTTGAGCTGCGGAGCAAACAGGTACTGGCAAAAACGTGAGCAAATATTGAAATAACCTGCAGCTGTAAGACCAGCAGGAGGTGGAAATAAAATATTTTGAACTATTGGAGGTACAGAAAGATTTTTAGAATTTTTTTCATATTTTGAAAGCTGTGTATCCATTTTTTTTTGTCTTCCTCTATTTCATACCGGACTCTCGCATAAAAACCCAACCAAAGACGTTGAAGTTTGCAGTTTTAAGAGTGAGGGTAAAGGTTTACGGCCTATGAATGCTTTTGTAACGCATTTCACAGGGATTTGGTTCCCAAGGTTGTTCTTTAAATAATGTTTATTTTTTCTCAGTAGCAGAGTAAAGAAAAAAAAAGCCCATGCACCATAAGTGAACATCGGCACACCTTTAAAACGCACAATCTAAAGCAACAGAAATGCACTATTTGCAGATGGTTTTGATCAAGTGGATGCTTTTGTTTTTGTTGGGAGGCCTGAGAGAAAGAAGAAGTAGGAAAAAAAAACAGCAAGAGAATCACATGAAAAGTGTGTGTAGCCTAAATCTGTTTTCTCACACCACGCTACCACTTGGCCCTTGAACTTTACGGAGCAGATAAATGGTTTCATCAGAGCTCCTCTGCTGCAGAGATCGGCTCATGCAGAACCAAAACGTTTTTAAAAAAAAAAAAAAGTTTCATTTTTGGAGCTAGTTGAGTGGGGGGGGGGGGATGTGCTTCCCATCGAGCCGCATCGACCTTGAGGAGCAGATCTGCTTTCAAACTCCCTAACACCTTCTGACACAACTCACTCGCCTGCATGCTGTTATAGAAAATGGCTTTTTGGGGCAATGAAGGGAGAAGGAGTCGAGGAAAGGGGGGAGGGAAGCCGAGGGGAGGGGGGGGGAACCCAAACACCGCTATCTTTGGCCGTACCTGTATCAGATGGATCTCCACGGACTCCCATCCCACGGTCTCGTTGCGTGTCGGGACGCACTTGCTTGGCATTTAAACGCAAACCAGCTGGGCGAAGAGAAGCAGCGGGGAGACAAGAGGGCTGGTTTCGCCTGATAGGAAATGAAAGGAGCAGACTCGACATCAGGACTTACTCAGGCCTGAATCATTGACCACAAAAAAAAAAGCTGCGCCTCTCACCTGACGAAGGCTAAACTGTTTTCTGCACCTGAGGGCTTTCGAGAGGTCGGCCTTCCGTGACCCCTGAGCATAAATCCTGTCAGTCAAAGGGTCGCTTGTTCTTTGTCTTGTGTGTGTGTGTGTGTGTGTGTGTGTGTGTGTGTGGTGGGGGGGTGGGGGGGGCAATATGGCCGCCTCACGTCGTGTGAGTCTGACGTTGTCCGTTCAACGCTTCTTCAATTCGGAAAGCGCGACCATAAAGTGGACAAATGAAGCTATTAAAGTAGCGAGGGAGCGTCGAGACGTTACAAGGGCCGACATTTTCCCTTCGCACGCCGGTTCGCTCGGGAAGTGTGCTTGGCGGTGTTGACGGCTGCTAATGCTCCGTGGAATCTCGCGTTGGTTTGGTGGCCGCAGTGCGCTGCTGCTTCTGCTGCCGCTGCCGCCGCCGCCGCCGCCGCCGCTGCTGCTGACCTTAATGAGACGTCAGTTTGGATGTGCTGAAAGGCAAGAATTCAGATCATTAGCAAAGTGTCTTCGTGTGTAATTGCTTGCTTCTTCATTTGGAAAATGTGAACAAATTATGTTATTATTATTATTATTATTATTTTTATTTTTTTAAACAAAGTGTCTATTATAACACACCTCGCCCTAAACTGCTGGAGGAATTAAACATTGATTGTTGAAGGCTTGGGAAAGTGAGGGGAAAATTCTGCCTGTACTCTCAAAATCTATCGGTTCAATGCTACTTTACATGCTATTGGCTGGCGTTTGCAAAGCAGCCAATCATGTAAAGCCATTAATTTTCCGTGATACTGATTGGTTGCATACCCAAGAGCCGAGGTAAGTAAGACTGTAGATATTAGCTAGGAGCTAAGGCGGTTTTCATTGTGCGGCGCGTTAACATATATTTTGTGTTTGAACAATTAAAATGGGCAGTTGAAGTGTTTTTAGATGCCTTTTAAAGTATTTGTGGATTTTATTCTTGCCCGGTTGTGGTCCTTAATGTCCACTCGAGAAATGCACCAATACGAAAATTTGAGCCAATATCGATAGCAGATGTTAATATGGCCGATAACTGATATTTACTGATGTTACATACATTTCGTTACCCTTCCAGCACCTTGACAAACACGACATGCCGCTAACTTCACCGCTCTTTCATCTTGCACTGCGTCACTATCGCTGTCACATGACCAAACAAATACCCCATGACCAACCGCCTCCAGATGGCAACAAGATGGAAATTAAAGTTGATTGGCCAGTTTTATAGATCGGACCAATACTGATAAGTTAAAAAAGTGACAAATATCAGCCGATGCTGATGCTGGAGCTGATATATTGAGCCTGCCTCGTGGACTGTGGATGTCTTTCAGACTTACAAACATGGAGCAGCCAACAAACCCATTATACCTCTGGAGGAGCTGCAGATATCAACCTGCTCAGGTGCAAGTATATCCAGACAGGACAAGTGGAATAATGTGATTTGAAGAGATGCGCACCAAAACATGCACTTTGCACTTTTTTTTAATACTTTTATCCAACAAAGTCGTTTAGTAAACCCTTTATTTTTTGTGCTCTCGCTTCCCATTTCAATGCTACATGAACTTGTCACTGTACGGTGACAAAACATGAAAAGGCTTACGGGGTTAGAATACTTTTACAGAGTCTGTTTGGACTGTTGATGTTGATTGCACAAGTTCAAATATGTCATGTGTTATTTTACTTTGTAAAGCTGATAAGTCGTGTAACTAAAAAGTAAAATTTCTGCAGAACACGTGTTTGGTGTTAATTGGGGGGGCCAGAAGACTCGGGCTTGCCCCGGGCAGCATTCACACGAGAACCGCCACAGACCAAAATAAAAAAAAAACTCTCTCCTTGCACTGGTCTAATTCTGCACGATATGGCCTTAACTTCTACTCAGATCGTTAATATGGGAGCTTATCACAACAAACCTGATGAAACAAATCATTTCCATACTCACAAAACACCTTCCTGCTGTTTCATCTCCTGCTTTAGTAAAAAAAAATCTCATGTCTTCTTCTTTCTTCTTCTTCTTCTTCTTCTTCTTCTTCTTCTTCTTCTTCTTCTTCTTCTTCTTCTTTCTTCTTCTTCTTCTTCTTCTTCTTCTTCTTCTTCTTCTTCTTCTTCTTCTTCTTCTTCTTCTTCTTCTTCTTCTTCTTCTCCTCCCTCTCTGCTCCACGCGGCGAACTATGAAATATTTTGATTACAATTGGTTAAGTGGAGTTACCTAGTTGCCTTTTTCTTTCTTTCTTTCTTTCTTTTCTCCCCGAGGTATCTTCCGTTTTTTTTTTATCCCGCCGAGCCTGGCGCCTCGCAAAACGCAACTTTGTCTGGCTTATTAAATAGTTCGACCTGGAGAAAGAAAACGCCTGTTGCTTCTCAGCCGAGGCCATTGTGAGGGAGAGGAGCTGCTGACAGGCCTTAAATTGCTGTAATGCTGTGTGACCAACAGTCATACCTAATCAATTTCTATTCGAAGTGTGGACGGATGTTGTTTCTTCTTCTTCTTCTTTTAGACAATTAAATTCTCTCCGCTCTTTAATTAATTTCATGTTTCATGGATTCAGTTTTAGACTTTCGTTTCTTTTCTTTCGCCTCATCTTTCTCTGTTATCATATTTACAGTAAAAAAAAAAAACAAAACTAACTAACTCAGTACAGTTGGAAGTGCGCTGTTAATGGATGTAAAATGCGCAGGGAAGTCCTCCCCACTGCTTAATTGCGCTAAAATTGGTCAAAGAGGCATCAATAACCACCCCGCCCTGCAGGGGGTCTGTATGATTAAAGTCCCCTCGCTTTCTCGTAGGCCTCTTGATCTGCCCCCCCCCCCCACCACCACCACCACCACCACCACCTCCACCATCCTTCGTTCCACAAAAATAAAAAAAAAGGCGAGCGGGCCAATCAAAACCGCACGCGGAGACGTCACGAAGACAGCACGAGAAAGCTGATTGGATGACGCGGGGAGACGGGAACAGCCCCCCCACCCCGTCCTTTTATAAGCGACCCCCCGTCCCACTTGTGCGTAAAAAAAAAAAAAAAAAAAAAAAAAAAACCCGCTACTGGGCTCCGCTTATCCGCTGACAGGCGCAGGAATCTCTCACAGTGGAGACCTGACGCTCGAGCCGCTGCGTTTCACCACACGCAGCCGCGCAGACCTGCGTGGCCCCCCGAGCCTCTCTTGTCTCACACACACACACGATGAATCCTGCGCAGCCTGGGTCACCGTCTCACGACGCCAAACTGCAGCTTCACCAAATGGAGGAGAGCGCGGAGGGCGCGGAGAGCGACGAGCTCCAGCCGAGAGACATGACCACGGATAAAGGATACAAACCGCAGCGGCGCAGCCTGCCCTTCAGCGTCGAGTCGCTCATTTCCAAGAAGGGCACCTGTCGGACTTCTTACCCGGCCTTCGATTCGGCGGCGGCGGCGTCGCCCGGGGCCGCTCAGGGCGCGCAGTTCTCTCCGAGGACTTTTTACGCGGAGAGGAAGCTTTCCGGGGAGAGTTCGCAGGGAGTCGCCAAGAGCTCCGGGGAGGACTGCGCGCAGTTTTGCGAGAAAGAGCAGAGCACTTGGTTCCAGACGTCCTCCTTCCCGACACCTCCCCGTAAGTCCGTCCCATCCGGGTTAGAAGAAGCGCAGCGATGCTTCGCTTGTTGTTCCATCAGAAAATCCCCGAGTAAATTTGTCAACTTTTCTGACAACCCCGGTTGTCAGAAAAAAAAAAAGTTCCATTTTGTAATCCCCTCGTTTCCTCCAGCCGCCTGCGCGCACATCATCTCTGTATAGCAGATCGTGTTTGTTTTCTTTTCTCCTAATCGCCACAAACTGTTCCAGAAAAGAATGTTTTCCTTACTTGCTTTTGCTCCAAACTCGACTTCAAATGGTTATTTTGCAGGCCTGGGATGAGTTTGAGACACAAGTTACGTTAACTCGATTACCTTCAATTAATGACAATATAGTCCCGGCTGCTTTAGAGCACAAACAGATCGATCATGTTAATCAATACAAGCCGTTCAGTTCAGTTGCGCACAGTTAAGTTGGCAATTATATACAGTTTAATTTTTTTAAACTGCATAAACGGTTAAAAAACGAATTCGACTGACTGCCTCCTCATAAGCACCAGACTTCATTTATCAATAAACCTTTGCACTGTGTTGATGATTGCGCACTGTTTTTACGCATTTTGTGTCTCTGATCAGCTGGTCAAATTAACCTAACATATTTTCCTATGTTTTTCTTTTATTACTATTTATTTATTGTTGGGTTTTTTTTTTCTGCATCAGGGAGCTCCAGTCCGACCCAGTGTACCCTAAGGAAGCACAAAAACAACAGGAAACCTCGCACCCCGTTCACTACCTCCCAGCTGCTGGCGCTGGAGCGCAAGTTCCGCCAGAAGCAGTACCTCTCCATCGCCGAGAGAGCCGAGTTCTCCAACTCTCTCAACCTTACGGAGACTCAGGTCAAAATCTGGTTCCAGAACCGCCGAGCCAAAGCCAAGAGACTGCAGGAGGCCGAGCTGGAGAAGTTCAAGTTGGCCTCCAAGCCCGTCCTGCCCGCGTTCGCGCTGCCTTTCCCCCTCGGAGCGCACATGAGCTCTCCGTCGTGGGGCCCCTCCAACGTCTTTCCGAGGCCCAGCCTGCCGGTCCCGGGACTGTTCAGCGGACCCGTCACCTATGGGATGTACTATTTGTCTTAGGATCTCCGGGAAGGGGATGGGGGGGGGGGGGGGATACTTTGTATTATTGATATAAAAAAAACAATCTCAAAGTAAAGTTGGGATGTTTTTTTTCAACCTTTCGCGCATTTCTGGGACTGAAATGACTTAAATTTCTGCCCACTTCAGTTTTAAATTCCCAGGGAAAAAAAAAAAGAATAAAATAAAATCCTTGAAATGCCTTACTGTCAGGTGGTCCACTGTGGTTCCGCAATAATATAAAAGTGGACGCTTAAATTAGTAAAAGAGGGAAATGAAACTGCAAAGTACTTATTATTCGGTGTCTGTGCCTTATGAAAGCGTCTTTAATGTCACTTGAAGTATTTTTTTTTTCCTTTTTGTTACCCAACATTACCTGTGTGATTCTCCGGTGAAGCTGCTGAAAGGATTGATATTTTTTAACAGCAGCTCCTGTCAAGTTTTATATTTTGTAATTAAAAATTATAATAATAATAAACATAAAAAGGGACCAAATTATTTTAGTAAATGGTATTAGTTTTTTAAACCTTCACAATGTGGCCTTAATGGGTACTATAGTTTTTTTTTTCTTCTTTTTTGCTGTAATTGTAAATAAAATGCGTAGCGTTCAAGAACAAAAAAAGCGTTGCAGCGTCGTTGGAAGCGCAGGGAAAGTGGTATTTATTGAATGTCTTTGTATCTGTACTGTGTACATTTCTTTGTAAAGAAAACTGACTTTAGTAAATAAACATTTAAAGACTTGAAAATAACTGCATGAGCTATTTTTAACTGTGACAATTAATTAGAGTGCGTCTGTTTCTGCACATCACACCTTAACAATAACTTTTGTTGTTTTCTTTTCTCTCTTTTTTGTGGTTGTTTTTTTTTGGCAGGGGAGGGGGGTGACTTTCTTTCTTTTCTCTGGATGTTTTTTTTCTTCTTCCCACAGAAACACACAAGACATAAAAGTTTACCAAACCTCGACTCCTGATTGCTGCTGTCAACTTTGAGGAATGCCAAACAACTGCATTTTTTCCGTAGCGCTAGTTTTTTTTTTTACTCCTTTCTTTTCTGAAACTTGTGTATTAGGCTCGCATGTCCTTATTCCGTGTTCTGATGATGTCCTTGAATCCTAAATGCTGAAATCTATTTTCCTCTATGTGTCTTTCAGCACTTTTTTTTAACCGGAATACAAGACCGCCATGTTTTCTCGCGTCTTTTTCCACATAAAATTTACTTCCAAACCAGTTAATGTTTTCATTCAGCGTTGAAATGTATTTTTAATGCCATGTATTTGTGTGAATATGTCAAAATTGCAAATTTAGTCGAAGTTGTCTTTATGATTATATATATATATAATATATATATATATAATATATATATATATAATATATATATATATATATATATATATATAATATATATGCCACATCCAGTGAAGTGAAACAGAAACATTAAGAAAATAAAACCTGTCATATAAAATGCATATGTTGCAACAAGCGGCGCGTTTAAGCCCAGGTTTCTCGTTTAAAGACGTTAAAAAATTGCATAATGGTTTTCTAAACGTTTTAAAGTTACGTGGCATTTAAACTATATTGGTTTGACACCTGCACTTTCAGGGCCTGTATTATGGAGGACTAATCCTGCCATAATCCGACACATACAAATATGTGACAACTGAAAGAAAGGAAGGCAACTGAGAGAAAGAAATACAACAACCTAAACGTCCCAGCAACGTTTTTGGTCTACAGAGAGTCAAAGCTTTAATTTCCCTAACAAAAAAACCCCACAATAATCTGATGAATTACTACCTATATAAATATGTGATAATGGAAGCCAAAGAAAGTAAAAAAAAAATTTTAAATGAGCGATTCAGTGTTCTAAAACTGCTACAATTGGTTAAACTAAAAGAAAAGTTAGATTAGTGTCTGTGATAAATAAATGTATTTATAGTTATTATAATTTGTCATTACTTAATGGAATTTATAAATAATTATTTATAAAACAAATAAATTGGTATTTAAAATGTGAATTTCTTGTATTTTACAAATATGATCACTTCAGCATAATGTGATTACTATGATTCTCAAGCTAACATGAAATATTTCAAGTTGTCACTTTGGTTCACCAAGACGAACTGATAGACTTTGACGGAAGAGCAGCAGCACAAGAATGGAAAAAAATAAAATAAAATAAATGGTCTAATAATTATGAACATTTTATTATATTTGGAGACATTTTTGTATCCAGTTTTAATTTTCTTACTCTGCTTATTGGCACATTTACTGAACAAAATATGAGCGTATAGTCATTTTACTTTCATGTGTGTTTGCAATTTTATTTAAATGACATCTAAAAATGATTTCTTTATTTATTCAACTGTGCTACATTTAGTCCCTGATACCTGACATGATATCAGAGATTAAACTAGAATCTTTAAGAAGATTCCAATGATCCAAAATGTTGCCTTATTATTGAAATTCTAAACAAATGCTGTACTTTAATTCCAGGAATGTTGAAAACAAACACACACTATCTGTTAAGTTTGATTCTCATTCAAGTTTGATTCCTTAAATCACTTAAATCAAGCCTTCAGATCTCTATAATCAGATATATCATCTGTGGTCACCTTGTTACTGACCCCCTCCAAGACTTTCTGGAAGAACCAAGTCAGTGTTGAATCAACTGTAAGTGCTCAGTCGGTCCCCTAGAGGGCAGTAGTGGTTATCGCTTCTCCTCTCACTAGTTCTCATGAAAAGAGACTTCCGCTGCTCTGGTCCGTCACAGTTATCTGCAGCGAGGTGAGTACACAACTGCATTGCAGATTGAAGGATTGATGTGGAATAATTGTGTTGGAACGGTCGTGTTTTTTTTTCCACGGCTGCATCTTTATACAGGAAACAGTCAGTTCAACATATGTGCGTCTCGCTGTTTTGAGATACGGCTCTCGTTTTAAATTGAAACGTCTGACCTTGGCTAGCAGGCTAACGGAACGAGCTAACGTTAGCCTGTGCTAATGTTGGAAAACGTCAAGGACGGTGACTTTACTAGAAGTGTAGTACTTTATTTGATCTTTTTAAACGGGTTAATTTTGATTTATTAACAGACACTACATTGTGTAGTTTAATTTTAGGTTGTGGTTAAACGGCAAAGATTGTTGCGTTTCGATAACCTAAATTATACAAATTGATTTCATTTTGCGAAAAACTTGGTTAAAAGGTCCTAGAACATTTTATTCTCACTGACTTTATAGTTCCAAGTAACAGACAGGAACACACGCTTGATGATGTTACAATACATTGTACCAGTGGAAGCGTTATTCTTTAGCCTGTCCGCACAAATAAGCATTAGCATAACAGTATTCCAATACTGTCGGGCGATTTAGGAATCATATTTCCTATTTATTTGTGCAGTTATTTCGATGAATATCTTTTTTTCTGCAGTGTAGATTATTTTTGACTGTTTTGTATTTTTGACGCGGGTTGTGTTGTGCTTTTATTTGGTTTTCACTTTGCTGCTGTTCAACTGCATTTTTTTAACGAAAGCTGCACTGTGTTGGTGGCCAGACCAGTATTGTATTGTCTTGTATGGAAATACAAGACCAGACTTGTATTTCCATACAAGATGTCCTGCAAATATAAAACTATAGTCACAATTCATGATTTAGTCTCAAGAACCTCAAAGCACTTACAGAGAAAAATGAGATTCTTTCAATAGATCTGAAAATAAAAGCACAGAATTTTAAGAGATGGCGTTCTACGAAGATTTGTTTCCGATTATATGTAAAAAATAAAGAAATGGTCTCAATAAAATCACTCAAAAGTGGTTCAGACAGAGTTTTGATTTTAATCAAAATATATTTTACTTTCATATATTTAAAGTAGGAGCCTTATGTTAAAAAAATAGTTTTTTATAGTTATGTCTTCTCGATTTAGTACATTTTTCCCAAGTAAAAGTATAAACTCTGGGATAAAAAAAGCTTAAAAAGTTCCTAGAATTGAATTTTAATCAATTTGTGGAAGCTGTGTGAAGAACAGCTGACCTATCATAAATATGGTAACATTTTAGAGACTTTACAGTCACCTCAGGTTTACCTGGGTAGCATAACTAAAGAACACTTCAAATTAAAGGGAAGATAACGGCAGCAGCATGTGTGCGACTGAACAATCTTGTTTTTCAGAGAGTCAAGATGGCAGGCCGTCGTGTAGCCCTGAAGGCCGTTGACTGGTTGGCGTTTGCTGAGCGGGTTCCGTCCAACCAGCGGGTCATGTTCAATGCTCTGAAGACTCGCACCGATGCCATCTCTGCTAAGTATGTCGCCGCAGCGGTTGATCTAATTATAACTCTGACTTATTTTTCAGAAATGGGGTCGACAAAAAGTTGTGATAACCGTAGGGTTCCATTTTACGACATTAAGGAAAATATTCTTGACTTTTTAATAAATAAAGCCAACATGTTTTACGTTCTATATCAACGCATGTTAGAGTCTCCCAAAATCTGGTGCTCATTCAGTAGCAAACAAGACTTTTTAGTTTGATTAATTTCTTTTTGTTATACCTCAGTTTGCGTACATTAAAACTATTCTTTTTATTTTTGTTCCCCCCTGCAGTTTCCATACTTTTAATTGTTTACAGTTGGGTCTGCTTATCGTTCCTTCCTTTTTGGTCTGTTGAAACCGATGCTTGTGTTTGTTCCAGACTAGCCTCACTGCCTGAGACTCCTCCTGCCATCGACTGGAGCTACTACCGGAGCGCTGTGGCTAAAGCTGGCCTGGTCGATGAGTTTGAGAAGAAGGTCATTTTCCTTTCTAAATACACAATACTAGTGTTGAAAGTTTGTACTTTCTGGTAAAATCCATCCAGAAAGGTTTTTTTTTTTTTTTTTTAAGACCTTCCATTTAAGGCAGTATGCATTTAAAATGAGATAGAGACTTATTTCATTTGGCTATATGAACATCCGGTTGAGGAATAATTTCATGAATAATCCGAACCAGTTTGTCGATTACATAGTTAAGACAATAATTTCTTTCTATTTATTTGGGCAGTTCAAAGCACTACAGATCCCTGAGCCCGTCGACACGCAGACGAGCAAAATCAACACACAGGAGGCTGAAGCCGTAAGTGGCTACTTCAGAAATATCAGTTTGGTTGTACATAAACATTTGTATTTATCTGGCATTTGAAAGCTGGACACAGGAATTAAAAGCCAGGATGTTTTTTTTCAGTACTGCTAAATATTCATTTTTCATGTTGTAAAGTGTTATCTGCAGTTTTATTTTCAGACCTGTTCTTTCACTTTCCGCGAACAGAACAAGAGTGCACTGGCTTTCGTTGAAAACTCAAAGACGCGCGTCGTGGAGTATGAGAAGGAGGTGAGATGCTAGTTGATATAGGACTTGATACAAGAGGAATGTCATCAGGAATGTTTCTAATAAAGTTTTTCTCTGGTTTCTTTTTGTGTTCAGCTGGAGAAATTTAAGAACATGATTCCCTTCGATCAGATGACCATCGAAGACCTGAACGAGGCCTTCCCTGAGACCAAGTTAGACAAGGTCAAATATCCTTACTGGCCTCACAAGCCCATTGCAAATCTGTAATCCCATTACCCGGCACTCATGTCCCAATAAAGTTTATGTATTTTAAGGAGAATCATTTATCGCCTCCGTTATTTCACAACATGGTGAAAACATTTAGAACACTGCATTGTTTGAGGAGATCCGAATTATGATTTCTCATGTGATGGAAAATTAGTATGTTTTCATCTTTGTTTTAAATATAGTCTAATGAATATAGTTGGAAAAACTCAGTAACAGTGCAGACATGAACATAGTTGCGCTTTTGCAGCTTTGCAAGCCGTTGTTAAAATGTGAGTTTGTGATGCAACAACATTGAAAAGTGGCTTTTCAGGTGAAACTCAAGACCTCTGCACAGATAACTCATGTTAAAAAAACACTTTTTAATGGTAAAACTTTTATTTTACACATTTTGATCATGTAACCTGTGGTATTGAACGATTCTTATTTGTCACATTTAAGATGCTTACACTCCTTGATGGCGCTTTTAGAATTAGTGATTCAGTTACTCTTTATTTTATCACATCTAGTGTTGGAGAAAAATAAAGATATGCAGCTTAACAGTAAAAGCAGACCATTAGGCATTTACTATTTAGCCACTTTGGCTGATTTCATAACAAAGCATTTTTGACCAAAACTTAATTTTGACTTCTTTCTTAAATCTGTGTGCTGGTAATGAATAACCTGCTTTGTTTATTTTAATATTTACCCACATTATTCCAAGCTCCTTTAAAAAAAAGTTGGCCACTCTGCCTACAAAATGTTTATGCATTTTATTTTTGAAGTTTATAACCAATAAATTATCGCATGTTTTTAGTTTTATTTATGTACAAGTTCAAGTTACAAGAAAATGTATAACCAGATTTACATCAGAAACATCGATTGCATCCAGAGAATGAGAGGACTTGAACTTTAAACAGTCCTAATTTAAAGGAGTCAACGGTCTGAGAACTGAGACCAGACCAACTTTGTAGCTTTTTGGTCAGTCAAGTGGTGGCACAGAAATATAAACATGTCATCTTTTTATATATTAGAGAGGTCAATTAGATGTTGAAGAAAAAAATATGGTCTGAAATTAACCCCACATGTGATCCTTGTTTGCTCAGTGAGAAATGACATGCTAGTTCTGGGCTGCTAAATAAGATCTGATTGAGTGTAGAGCAGCACCAGGAAATTCCTCCTTTATTTCCAACATATCAAACAAAAATGTTCAGTGTATCAAATCACTGACATCCAGTAAAACCAAGACAGACGTTTTCCATACATCACTACCAAGATGGCCGTTATTCAAAAACTCTTACCAAAAGTCTCATTGGTGTTGCCTAACCTGACTGGAAAACATTTAAACAGACATTTTGTAATCAAAAACGAGTAAATTACGAAAGTCAAAGAAGTGCCCACAAGGGGGTGCAATAACTTTAGTTGCAATATCTTTTTGCAGTAGGATTAAATTGTTTTTTTTTCACCACGATTCAGTTCATCTTTAATCTATCACTGATAACTACAACATATGTCTCTCGATAAACGTGCTTCTTTGGTCTCGCACCGTTTAAGGTAAAGAATATGTTATTGAATTAGGAGACGACTGTTTTTAAGAAAAAAAGCTAAAAATAACATAATACAAATATAAAAATTATTTATCAAGACTGTTCGACTTTAGCTCTTTTAGGCGCTAGTGGTTAAATATAAATTACAGGTAAGCCTAATTTTAATAATTTCCACCGCCGTCCAATCAACGCCTGAGCTGTTTGTTTCTCTTTAAGCTCATTGGACACAGCGTCTATCTGTAAAAAACATGGGCGGGATATTACTGCTTCGTCCCTTTCCGTAGTTCCGATTGGTTCTGCGTCCATCTCGCCGGTTGTTGATTGGATAGATGTATTGTGGAAAAGGAGGGACTTCATATAACATAATTTCCGTTGTATTCTTGGCTTGAAAGTCAGCGACGATTGACGGGAGTGCATTAGCTTAGGTAAGTTTGACAGAAAAAACGACTATTTAATCAAATAGGTTGTGTTCACTGCATGTTTGAGCACTCAACGATGTAACTGTAGAAGCGTTTTGGTTCCGTGTTAGCTTAAATCGGGTCTAGTGTTTTCAATAAGGCTCTCTCTCAAAATGATCTGGTGGAGGTCAAAGAGAGAATAAAGCATGATTGGAAGACGAAGACAATCGTAGTAATGGTTGTTACATTAACATACATGTTTGTGGCCATCCCCAAGGACTGCCATCGACACTGACTGCATGGACATTGTTAGCCATTAGCGGTAACGTTAGCCGGGATTGGCAGAGGGCTGCTGCCTTTCCCACCTCAGATGTTGAATTTGCCTGTTTTTCCTCAATGAATAAAAAAAAAAAAACCTGGACCAATTGAGATGCTAAAAGTTAAAATAATAAATCAATTTAATCTGTGATCAACAAGGCCCTATTATGTTTAGATTATTGTATTTGAGTAGTGTATAATCCTAGTTGGATCCATTGTATTCAGTATTTCGCAGTTTATGGAATGGAAAACTGTCAATGTCGTCGTCCTGCTTGGTGTTCCTGGACTCCCATGTTTACAACACAGCCAAACGGCCCTGCCGAGGAAATTTCTAGAAGTCAGGAAGAAAACGCCATGAGAAGAAAAAATATGCTAAACTGTTCTGGTCGAATGAGAAGACAAGCTGAGGGCAGCTAAAGTACATAGATTTGCTACTGTTCTTTTTCTTATTTGCACAAACAATATATACCTTTAGGGCTGGACGATATGGCGGAAAAACGTATCACGATATAAGCATTTCATTTCAGTCGATATTGCTGATTATAGATTAGTTTTTCGTTTTAAATATTTGAAGTACTGCCAATATGTTATGAGGCAAAGTGGCAAGACCATGAAACTGCTGCTGTGTAAATTTCCCAACAAGTTGTTGCTAGGTAACCAAAGGGTGAGTTGATGCCACCCATCTTGTTAGCTGGTCATGAGAGGCTGAGTAGCTAAAGTCTTTCCTCTCTGCCTACATTCCCCAGAATGCTGTGTGGTTCTTGATCGAAGTTCAGTAAAAAATATTTAATATTCTTTCCCATAAATTATCAGTTGATATTGATCATGTGTCTGCTGTGATATATATTGTTGATTTATTGTGAAGCCCCAGTTTCCTACTATCTATTTGATTCTACCTTTATGAGCCCAAACACATCTTACAGACCTGAAACTAAATGTTTGACTGTTGTCTTTGGTCTCATGGTTAGAAAGGTTTTTTTGGGTTTTTTTTTTTTAATCCAGCTGGTTGTGCTGGTGGTTTGTATGGGCTTGACCCTGAATTGTGTGGTCAACACTGGTTTCATTGTTTTAAAGAGGACAATGGAAGCAGGCCTGTACAGAGGGAGGCTGATGGGGGGGCACAAGGGCTTGGATAATGTATCGGCCCTTTGCTGCTACAAGACTGTGCAAAACTCCAGTGTGAGGAAACAAAAAGACAACGTTGTGTCGTAAAAGGTTTCTTATGCAACTTTGTGACGTTTTCGCAGCACCTCCTGCACTAAATACTGTTTTTCAGCTCTTGTGACAACAGTGTCATTCTTTGTTTACAGTTTAACTACCGACAGTTCACGAAAATTTAAATGTAAACAACTTACAAGACAAACTGGACCAATTTCTACCTAGTTATTTTACTTCTGTTCAACTTAAATCATCTCTCTATTAAAGCCCAACCTGCTTTATCAAGTCGTTGACAGCAACTTGTCCTCCCATTGAAGCATTTGGTAAAAGAGGAAGCCTCAAACCTTTCAGCAGAAGAAACCTACAGCAGAACCAGGATCAGTGTGAGAGCCCGTTGGGCTGAAATCAACTGGGGACTGGGTTCAAGTTATACAAAACCAACAACATTAAAGCACCGGACTTGGAATACAAGGTGTACACAAAACGTTAATGGCAGCAATAGTTCCATCAATGACTTTATCTTCGGAAAATACACAACCAAACACAGAAACGCTGAACCAGAACAACTTTCTTAGAGGAAAGGGAACAAATGAATGACATGCAGATTTTGTGTTCATGGTACCTGAACTAAAATATAACCAAGTCCTGTTTGATATTTTCTTGATATTGATTATATTTCTTGCAGTTTTTTTGTCATTCATTAAATCAAAGATATCTGTATTATATATTTCTTGTACCATTATTGATTATAATGTGAAGCCTCTTTAATAAATAATGGCTGGACTAAGGAGTACATAAAATGTCAGTGGCCTTCAAAGACGTCCTTCAAAACAGCACCCTGTTCTATGGTTTGTTTATGAATTACAGGGTTACTCCCGTGTAACATGACCCTCCATCCTCAGTTGTGCACTCATTGAATTTCATCCATACAGCAGCTCAACCCCCTCCAACCCTCCGCTCTGCCTCCCAGTCACAGATATAAAGTACATTAAGCAGGAAATACATCAGAGCAGACCTGACCAGAGTGCTGGAAAGTGTGCCAGTATCAGTGATGAGTACAGCATGTTTCAGTCTAGTTTCACACAGAAACAGTATCTTGACTGTTTATTTAATTTGACATATTTATTTATTACTGTGCGTTTTCAATTACCATCAACTCAAATTCTTAATGTTTTATCCTCATTATGGTGATAACAAGAGTAATTAAAGATGTACTCTGGGCTTTTGTTTACAACGAATACGGTTGAAATTAGAATTGCTGGTAGGCTAAATTATTAAGATGCTAATTAATTACAGATCTCTGGTTATTAAATCTTTTTAGAAATGAGTTTTTGAAGGTTTAGTGGTGACATGTTTGAAGCAATCAAACTTATGTGGCGGGTTTCTGATAAGTCTTTGACTTACCGGTACCTATTTTAGCTGTTTTATTATTTTTTTTTCAGAACTGTAATATAAGAAAGAGCATTGAAACAATTTTTTATTGCCCTTTTGCAGTAAATGTATATTAACTATTTAGATTAGAAGAAGTAGTGTAATTATCCTGCATTTTTGTTTCAGTTGAACTATTTTAGAAGATGCCTAATAATTATTTTTTATTTTTTTATTTAAAATGATACATGGGACATAAAAAAGGAAAAGACTAATACCTAAGTGGCATATTCATACAAATTTATTACAATGGTAGTAGAACTTTGGACTGCAAAAAATATTAACTATTTATTGTTATTTTAAACGTTTCAGATAATAAAAAAAAGATAATATCAAAGATAAAAACAAGAAGTAGTTTCATAAGGTGATTTCAGTTTTTACAAGGAAGTAGCTGCTCAAACCAAGTAATCACCCTCTTTACCAGTCTGTTTAGCAGCAACAACTGCTATTCAGGAGCCACCTTGCTAGTCTTCTACAGGTTTCTCTGATGGAGAGCAGAATTTATGATTACACCAATTAAAATAATTTCACATGGTCCTGATGAAGCATAGCACACAGAGACATTTGTACCACCACTACACTGTTGTTATTCTGTTCTTTTTCTGGAATAATGTATTCATGTTCTGTCAGGATGTAGGATACACACTTGCTAAAAAGCTCCAGTTTTTGTCCCGTCAGTTCACAGGAAACTTTCCCTGAAATCCTTGTCATGTGTTTTGGCAAATTTGAGACGGGTCCTTTTTGGTTTCCACCTGTGAACTCTCCCACGGACGCCATTTTTGTGAACTTCAGCGTCCTTATTTCCCCTCATGAACAGTCAGTGTTTCAAAGATGCTCCATGTTTTCTTCATGGGTAGATAATGGCTCTCATAGAGGGTGGTTGGAATCCTAAAGCCTTACAAATGGTTCAGTAACTCTTTCCAGTCCAATACATGTCAACAATTTGGTTTCTTATCAGTTGTTGAATTTTTGGTCAGGACATGATGTGTTTGTTTTTGAAGCCTACTTCATGTTGGCAGACAAAGGATTTCTCTCCGAGGGTCTGGCAACATTTGCACCAGCGTGTAGCTAGTAAAATTGAACGTTGTTTTGGGTATCTCCCCAAACACTCCCACCAAAAATAATTGCTTTTAAAGTGTCTTTATGTATGTCTAAAAGTGCTGTATGGGTGACAATTTTCATTAGAGAAATCCTAAGGCTAGCTTTGCTAGCTAGCTTGCTAGAAAAGCCATCAGCTAGCCTTGGGTGCTGGCTAGGGAGCTAGCTACCTGACTATTCCTTTTTTTATTTCTTTTCTTTTCCTAACGGTAAAATCTATTTGTTCAGAAACACTTAAATGTGAAAGGGTAAGATGGAAGTAATCTTCAGACACAAATGTTTTCTCACTGCTTTGTAATTGTGGTGTATAAATGAAGTAAAGGAAGCAGAAACCCGCAGTTGCTTCATCTTTCATGAGAGCTCGAACAGGGAGGTATTATTTGACCAGCTGTATGGGAGGAAGGCTTTTGCATTAAATAGAGAAAGAAAAATATTTACCTTAGGAGGTGTTGAGCTTTAAATGGGAATAATTTGTTAGTGAGATCATGGTTTGGTTTGTGGGAAGAAAAAAAATGCAATCAATTACTCAGTTGCTAATATGCAACCTGGATTGCATCATATCTAGCACATTTAGTGACTTTCCACATTCATTTCAAAGCACTCTGTTGCATGCCATCAAAAATAACCCCATCAGATTCTAACTCTTCTGGCTGACTCACTGGTGAGGCAAAAAAAGACAAACACAAACAAAAAGGAAATCTGTAATGAAGAATTATGTTGCGCAAATTTCTTTAAAGTTAAATCCCTTACTAAAGCGGTGCCAGCTTATTGTGAAAGTGAAGGTCGTTCCTCCTCCTTAGGAAGAGGACAGTAGTGCGAGGTACACAACCAAAAGCTGTTCATTTGTTTTATGGCTCACCCGAACAATTGATTAGATCAACAACAAGGTCAGTAGGTCCTGTGCTGTAGCCCCTGCTGTGAAGCGTAGCTATGACATTCTCCTGTTTGTCTGCAGTGGCTGTTGATGGACCATCCCTATGAAAACACAAAGCTACAATGGGACAGAATACCTCAAACCAAGAGGACCAAGAAGAATCCTTCTCGGTAGGTTTTGGACTAAGGCACGTGCTTACAAGTCCAGAGTGGTTAATGACGCGTATGCTAGCGAGGTGAGTTAGAAGAGACCTGTAGTTTTATGAGGTGATTCAGTTGTGAGGTGACAAACATGTCATGATCGGCAGCCTGCCTGGTCCTTCTCCCGCTTCTCCTGTGGCGCTGATTGAATGGCAAACTTAACTGATGATATGATCGAACAAATGATTGTTGTGCAAAGTCGTCTTGTTAAAAACAGCTATGTAAATACAGACCATTTCCTTCTTTTTGCCTTTCTGCCACATTGCTTTTATCTTTAAATTATACAGGATACATGTCACATTAAAGCTGAGTTTTGGCAATGAGTTAATGTTTGTTGGTGTCTGGAAAATGAGTCGTTTCGAAAACTTCCAGAATGCAATTTGCCGTCCAGAAACCACTTGCTGCTTCTTTGTTGGATGTACAAGAGGCTCCACTTCTGCTTTTCAAAGACGTATGGTTGTATAATTACTCATCTGTGTGCAGCCATTCTCACATGCGAGTGTAAACGTTGTGTTGGGGGTGGGGGGCTGGCCAGCAGCAGCTTATTTGGATTAAAAGTGACAGAGGCCCTAAAATGACTCGTTCTGAAAGGAGGGTAAAACAGGCAGAACTGAGCAGACTAATACCTCATTATCTAAGAATGAATTTATGCAAAAAATGTAATGAACATGTTTCTATTGACCTATCCTAACCTGTTCATGGAAGCATAATAATATGTCACCTTTAGCCTCACAGAACCTGGGTGGGTACGTGAGAGATCCAGAGCATGTTGCACTCCTCTCCATTTCCGTTGTACTTTTGTCCCATCCAGCCCATTTACTGCCAAATAGCCTCAAGTTTGCTACAAACGTATAGATAATCGCAGATAACACTGATAAACGTCCACTGGCTCTCTGCCAGAACTCTACAGATCAATTACCCTCACTTTTAATCTTATGATGTTAAATCTTATGGTTGACCAAAACACACAAAGCAAACAGTCTTATCTCAGATTTCTGCACTCTCAACAGACATGCTTTTCTGCTTTTTTCAAACTTTTTAGTGATTGGAGTCATTTTAATCAAGATCATCTTAACCTTATATTGCCAGGAAACGGGGAAGAAAATCTCTGTATTTAAATTATGTCCAGCAAATAACAAGAAAAGAAAGTAGATTGAGAAATATTAGATGCGATGCAACTTTTCCGCTTTGTGCCAGGCGTTGCTGCCTGCAGGGTGAATTCCTGATTCCCACATGCTTTCACAGTTCAGTGAAAGAAAGACCGCCGCCGGGGCCACGTTTCACGCAGCAACATTGTAGTTTGAAATTGTTAACTCGTCGGCTTATCGCGTGCACCCTGCATTTCTCCTTTTGTCTTTCAGGAGAGATTTGAAAACCTCAAGACGTTTGTAGAGGAAGAGCTACAGCTGAACATGGTGAGAGCAGTTTCATTTCTGTCTTCTTTCAGCCGTTTTTACCACTGCAGCAGATTTTATTACCATAGCTAAAAGTTTAGTCCACCACTGTCTGTGAATTCAAGCAGATTTAACGGAGAACCCGGTGATCTCATTTTTCTTTTGCCACACACACATATACATATGTATCTTTTTCTGTTCTCTCTCTCCAGATGGTGGGAATAGTTATTGGCGCTGGCTTTGCCATAGTCCTCATCGCCATCCTCATCTTCTTCATCTTGCGGAGGATGCGGCTCCAAAGTCAGTAAACGCAGATTCCCTTTTCTCAGCCTGCTCTGAAAAGTTGTCATGGAAACGGCACATTACACAGCTCTGGTTCATTTTGACGTTAACCTTTTTTTCGCAGACGTACAGGTTCAGGAGACACCGCAGTACCGCTTCCGCAAGAGAGACAAAGTCATGTTCTACGGACGAAAGATTATGCGGAAAGTGAGTGGCGGGCTTTAAATGTTTAGGTTTTTCTCGTCTGGTGGCGTTCCGGCCACAAATATTCACTTACATAATTCAGATTTCATGTGCTGGATTAATTCAAAGCAGAAAATAGATGAGAAGTAGAAGAAAACTTAGATGGATGTTTATTTCTAGATGTTTATTTGTAATTTTGTTGTGAAAATCATGCATCACTTTCAGTCCACTGACATCTAAGTTACGGTAATCCATTTGGGTTTGTGGGTAAAACACAACAAAATATGTAAAAATTCTACACATGAAATCTAGACTTTAAAAAAAAAACCTTCTTAAAGCAGAGACACATGTTTTTGCAAAAACAAACATTAGCACTGGATCCCATACTCACATCCGTTTCCCCACAGGTTTCCCAGTCTACCTCTTCGCTTGTGGGGGCTTCCTCCTCCTCTTCTCGTCCACGAGTAAGGAGGAAGGTGAAAATGTTCAACATTGCCAAAAAGTAAAATACTCTTCATAAAAATTTCCCTCCCTCCTCTATCCCTTCCCCCTCTTTAATCGCTCTTCATGCCATGGTGTGTTTCTTGTGCAGGATCCTGCGCTTCAAGAATGAGGTGCCCATCCTGCAGGCGAAGGAACCCCTCCCTCGGTGCTGGAGGCAGATCTCAATGAATTTGACGTGGCCAACTCCCACCTCCCGTCCGAGGTGCTGTACATGCTCAAAAACGTCCGGTAGGTTCGCGCGACGAGGATCTTTTTGCGTTTCTAGTTGCCTGCTCGTGTTCTTGTGTCCTTACCTTGTATCGTGTTCTGAAGACTTGTTTTCTTGTTGCTAACCGTAGGGTTTTGGGTCACTTTGAGAAGCCGCTCTTCCTGGAGCTGTGCAAGCACATGGTGTTTCTGCAGTTCCAGCAGGGGGAGTACGTCTTCAGGCCAGGACAGCCTGACAGCAGCATCTACGTGGTTCAAGACGGGAAGCTAGAACTGTGCCTTACAGGGATGGTGAGGCTGCAGTTCACATCGCTTCACTCTCCTTGTTTGTCATTTATCTAAGCTTAGCACAAAGTTAGAGTTAATTTAGTGCTGTGAAATTGTAGTTTTATTTTATTGTTGAATAGGTTTGTCCTAGTGTTTTGATCAATTCGACACTTATTTGCGTATAAATCTGAAGACGGGCTTCGGATGGGTGCATGAAATCCTTGAAAATGCTTGAATTTCAATGTGTTTTTCATGTTTGGAACTTGCTTGGTTTTTGTAAAAGGTCCATGCAAGTGCTTGATTGTCAAGCTGGACAGTTTTGTATTAAAGTTAAATCTAATATTTGGTTAAAAGCCCAAAGCTTGGAAAACATTATTTGCATTTATCACCAGATATTTTCATACACCTAATGATGAGGCAGATTTTTTACTCAATAAGGGAAGTTAAACAGGCCTAACCTTTCTTGTTATAGGTCAGGTAGAACACTATGCCACACTATGGGAATTTTAGTTGCATTACAAGAATAAATTTATAATATCAGCATAAAAAAGATGCATTTTTACCAGGAAAACATCTTGTTTGCAACATGTTGCTTTAGTGATAAAACACTTTCAATAGTAATCAAGTGTGATCGTCTTCGTCCTGTGAGACAAAGCTCCAGGCTGATGGAAACTTCTGGTCATTTCAGATTTTACATTTCTTCCATTTCTTAATAAACACACCCACAGCTACACAGCCCTATCCATTGCTTTCTCACTAACTTTATGCAGTTTGTCTTGTAATCCATCCCAGGTTTTTGTAGATCCATCTTGTCCCTGAACTCAGCTCGTTGGTCTCACCCTTGGTGGTGGAGAAGTTGAGATTTAACCAATGTTTGTGGAAAAATTTGCTTTCTACATCTACGATAGGTTAAATGACTTTAGCTTTTCACCAATCTTTAGGAGTCAAAGCCATTACAGTTGCAGAGGATTAAATCCCAGGTGTCTGCATTCTTAAAAAGTCTCAAATTTATGCATCTAAAATTAAGGCCTTAAAATGCCTTACAATGTCTTAAAAGGTCTTAGTTTTGAGTTGGTGAAACCGGCAGAGACCCTGAGGTCTCTTTCACTTACAGACAGACATGCACATTTATTAATAAAAAAAAATTGTGATTGGTTTTATATTCAGCATTTATCCTGATAAAGACGTGTTTTCAAATGTAAATTGGTAAAAAAGAAATGATTAAATATCTTGTGATGCCCCCCCCAACCTGAGTGTCTCCTGTTTATCCTCCAGGATGGCAAAGAGAGTGTGGTCAAGGAGGTTTTTGCTGGAGACAGTGTTCACAGCCTCCTCAGCATTCTGGATGTCATAACAGTAGGTCACGTCGCACAATGCAAACACAAAGGCTTTTCTTCCCACTAATTCCCAGAGAAACTTCTAATCACTACTCTAAAGTGAGATAAAGTACTTTTATAGCATTGATTGTATATTCCTGATGCCGCTGATGTTTAACTACTGACTCACGAAACATTCCTCCTCTATCATGAGTCACACAGACATGCTTGATTTCATTTCAATCTAAGTTTAGTTAGACTTTAGTGCTTGAATGATGTCGGCTGCAGTGACTCTGTTGAACGTTGTTGTCTGAATGATTTAAGAATGAAGCAACATTTGTTCCCAGGGCCATCAGAAGCCTTACAAAACGGTGTCGGCTCGAGCTGCAGAGGTCACCACTGTTCTCCGTTTGCCCGTCGAGGCCTTCCTCACCATCTTTGAGAAGTATCCCGAGACTCTGGTGCGAGTAGTTCAGGTGAGTTTAGTACTTTTCATTGTTTTATCATCAGTATAAATGTTCACCGGAGATTTCAGTGAGTAGTAGATGCGCTCCTTCAAATTAGACAAAATTGGTGTCAAACGTTTGTGCAGCAAACATTTTTTTGTTTGTGCTGCCATCATTTTAAAGATATTAAAAAACGTTTCCAGAGGTCATGGAAGGTCAACCTGCCCCCCTCACCCCTTCTTCAAATCAGATGAAATTGGTGTCGGTCAACTCGACTATGTTTTTGCAGCAAAATGTTTTGTTTGTGCTGCTATGATTTAAAGATATTGATGTCTTGTTACGGAGCCTTGGAGTACTTTCCCCCCCCCCCCCCCCCCCCCTGCTTGTTTCAAGGTGATGCATAAATAATTTTCCGTTTCCTTTCTGTTCAGATTATCATGGTGCGCCTCCAGAGGGTGACAGTCCTGGCCCTACACAACTACCTGGGGCTGACAAATGAGCTGTTCAGCCATGTGAGTTATTAGAGGCACAAAACACACTCAGTGTAGTATCTGTTATTTTGTATCTACATCTAGGTAAACAATAAATCAATTAATCGCATGATAAATTAAAATTATCACTTTATTTTATCGGCTTTGTCGTTTCTTTCTGCCATTTTCTCTTCTATTGATGACACTGAATGAAAAATTTGCAATATTCAGGTGCAGTTTTTGTTAACAGAGACTCGGTCCATTTTATTTTTGTTTTTAAACAAAACAAAAATGGTTTGTTTATTTTGTTTACCAGTTCCAGTGTTAAGTGTTCTTTTGAAAATAAAGTGTATTTATTTTTGGCAGGATGTTGCTTGCATTATTGTGTCATTACCATTACATCAATTTAAAATGATCTTCAAACAATTTTATTGTTTATCGCAGTAATCTTTGAGATAATTAATTGCTCAGAAAACTTTGTTCTTGTGACGGGTCTATTTACATCTATTGGAGGGCATTTTACTCAAAGGTCACTTAAAAAAAAAATCTTACCAAGTATTTTTGGTATGGTTTCTATTGTAATATCTTAGTTTTGTCTTATTTCAAGTGAACTAACAAGTAACTTTTCAGTAAAATATAGGAGCTCGTTTTAAGCCAGCAATTCCTTAATATTGATGAAAAAAGTACAATAAGTGAAATAATAGACAATGAGTGAAATTATCTACCATATTGTAACTTATGGTAAGTCACAGCTGGTATTTTTTCATCAACATGAAGGAATTGTTGACTTAAAACAAGCACCTTTATCTTGCTAAAGTTACTTGTAATGTAAGTTTTCTTATTTCAAGTGAACTAAAATATTTGCTATAGAATTTAGACCATAAATACTTGGTGTGTTTTTATATAAACATTCTGACATGTACTTCATAGACGAGACATATAATCATTACTCCTCAGTTTCTGACATTAAATCAGACTAAGTGGATGTAGGAGAAATTTGTAACTTCAGGTCTTTTCACTACACATGATGGAACCTACATGAAGCAGCCAGTATTAATTTCTTCCTTTGTTAGGATCTGATTACAGATTTTATGCCTCATGCATGTTTTCCAACATCCCATGGTTTCACAGGAAATGCTTCCTTCCCGTCTCCCTCCGACGTCTCCCCACGCACCGCGCACCAGCCCCATCCGCCACGGGAAGCGATTCGGCAGCCTGAGCATTTCAGAGGAGCAACGGGAAGCTGCCGCTAAAAGTGAGGCTTCAGGTAAGCTCAGCATAATGCCACAGTGCTGGGATCAGTGAGCAACACAAACTGCAGCATTTGGTAGAAAAAGAAGCAGCTACTTAGAAAAACAAAATGCGCGTGTAGTTTAGGGATAATAGAAACACTGTGGCTTACCTGTGTTGGGGATTTATTTACGAAACATTAATTTTCGTTTTAAGTATTTTTTTTCCTCTTACTGTAACCTTCCACTGCAGAAGAAAAGCTGCCGCAGCAAACAGACATAAGGGAACTAATGACATGTAAAAATTAATGAATAAAATTAAAACTAGTTTAGTTTTTCTTTTTGCAGACTTTCTTCCTTTTGCCTTATTTCTTCTTTCCTTTTCCTTCCTCCTTCCTTATTTTTCCTTCTTTGTCTTTCTTTTCTTTCTTTCTGTATTCATTTATCCCATGTTCCAAAAGTTGACCACTATATTTACCTGTCTCAAAATCACTGGAAATATTTTTATTTTGCATTTAAAAATGGATTGAAAGAACTGGAAACACTTTTAAAAAATGTCTGCAAAAGTTATTTCCCATAATTGTTTTTTTGTTTTTTTTCAAAGAATGTCCTGTTTTCTGTTTTCATGCATTTTGTTTAATCACAGGGGAGGACCAAGAAAAAGAAGGAGGTCCGCCAAATCTCAGCAGGACCATTTCCATGCCAGTGGACATCTCTGGTGAGAGACTTTTGGTCATTATTTAACAGTTTTCCAGCTTCACCATTAATAAGTTTGAATTATTATTTACTTTTGCAGTTTTCCAGTTGAACTATTAACAGGTCTGGTTGTTTATTTAGAGTCTGCATGTTCGAAATGCAGCCCAGCTGAGAAAAATTAAAGAAAGAGATTAAAGATGTCTCTGTGTAACCATGGAAACATCAGGTCTGCTTTGCTTGGTGGTGTTTTATGTTTAACCAATCAGTGAGCCTTTTTCATCACATGTATTTAAGTCCTAAAATCATTTTAAATTTCCCCTTTATGAACTTTATAAGATGATCTGATTAATGCTTAAAAGACAATATTTTCATTCCAGATCGCTTTTTCTGAACTGTTCCAACTGCAGTTCTCTCACTCGGTCATTAGGAAGTAATGACTTGTTGGTTTATAGTTTTATGGCCAAACAGATGGTGATATATGAAAATCAGCAGAGCAAAAAGCACAGCTTGGCAGAACGAAACGAGACAACTCTGTGATGTGCTTTTTGAAATTATGACGCATCACAATATTCTTCATTTGTTCACAGCAGATGTTGTGGTGGACAAATTCATCAAGAAAAGCAAGCATCGATGTTTTCACTTGGATGAAAACTCTTTTTCTTATACGTGTTTGTGTGCAGAAATTACTTGATTGTTTTTCTTTTGATTTTTTTTTGAACCAATATTAAAACAGTTTTCTCTTTTTTTTGTGTGCAGGTATTCAGAAAGGTGTGAAGTCAGATTTTGACATGGTGTTCGAACGAGGACGGATTTCTGTATCTGCAGAAGACGGCAACACACCTCCAACCTTCAGTCGGGTCGGTGCGCAACCCAAATAAAACCATAAGCTCACTTCTGGCTTCATCGCACGAGGAAAAATGTTTTGAGTTTCACTTGACAACAAAACCTGAAGCCACTTTTAACATGTGGTAGCAAGGAAGCAAAGCGACTCATCCAAATGAAGCATTTATACAAAAGGTTCCATTTTAAAATCATTGGGTTTTCTTTGCAGTCGGTTTCCATCGAACAGCGTGAGAGGAAAGTGACGGTGGATGAAGTTCCGTCAGGGATCTATTTGTATCCTGAGGAGGATTCGGGCGTGGACAACATCTTCACACCGTCATCCAGTCGGTGCAACACTTCGCTCTTTGAGGAAGCTCAAAAAGATCTTCTCAAAATCATGCAAATAGAGGTATGGTTTAACTTTTCATGCAGTCACAAAGCACTATTTTGCAAAAGGGGGGCGCTGTGATTCCTTTGGGGGGCGTTTGGTCAAAGGTAAACTTTACACCTTTTATGCACAACAATACCCGGTTAGACTTTGAGCAACTTGCTAAAACTGTATTGTGTAACATTAAAACATGCTTGGCTGCAACTGTATCGAAGGCAGCTCTCCTATTCAGTGTTTGTTAGCTTTTGGCGCAGCTCCTCTCCTGCTACTGGTAGCTCACCGCATCAGTTCCAGAAGTGACGTTGCTGTGATTCACTTTGTCTGGTATTTCTGTACATATGTTTTGGCAGTTCTGTGATCATGGCAAAGCAGCAACTTATATTAAAAAGTGTTTTATTGTCCGTCTGGATGCTGCCCGCTTCCGTGGAAGGACAACAGAAAATCGCTCTTATAAACAAGTAATTACTAAAATCAAGATACCCTCACTTTGTATCCATCTGAAAAATGAACCCATTTAAATAAAGAAATTCCTCCATACCACGATAGAGAGCGTTCATTTTATAGCGTTAACACCGGAGCTGTTAGTGGTCCGGTATGAAACGGGGGTGATAGAACAACACGGCACTTTTAAATTTTAATAATCAGAATGCAGAAATTATTTCCTGATTGTTTTTAAAAGGTTTATGTCAGTCTGCCTTTCCCCATCGATATGCTTCCCAACCGCTGCGCACCACAGGGGGTTAAAAAAAAACGACATGCAAAACTCTGAAACAGGAAAAGCGGGACAGAAAACAGAGCGACCCACTAGATGTGAATTATGGCATAAAAACAGAATCCTGAACAGTGAAAAATCAACGCATGATGTGAAACATGATGATTAGGCGGCGCAGCAGGTGATGAGTGAAGATTACTGATGGTCAATAAACGACAAAATAAATCTAGCAACAGGAAAGAAACTAAAGTGGACATAGCAATAAACCAAGAGAGGATAATAATAATCAAAGGAAACTAAATGGAAATGAATGAAGAACAAAATGCAAGACTAAACTAAGAAACTAAAGTAAATACAGAGGAATAAACTGGTTTGGCAAGGACCTTTCGATCAATAATTAATACAAAGAACAGTATGGGAAGAATAAACAGACATTATTTCCAGATGAAAGGTAAAATAATGTTGAAGTGCCATGGGTTTGTTGAGACCACATTTAGTACTGAGAATAAATATATTTATTTATAAACAGTAAAAAATGTATCACATATTTATGTTTTTAATTAGATTTGATATATTTATTTCTTCAATATTATTTTTCATGTCAGTGTTAATGCCATGAGGCTGATGACTCTATGACACTTTCAATTTGACTCATTAGGATTTGATTAAGAACCAGATTTGTTCTTTGTAATTTCTGTCCAGTAAAACTATTAATCTATAATCAATAGACAGGTCTATATAAAGATATTATACATGTTTCTGTCTCATATTTGTATGGCATTAAAAAGACCTGTAACTTTTGTGTTTCCACTGAAAGTTCTGGTTTGCATATTAAATGCAATGTG
Organism: Poecilia picta; assembly: GCA_033032245.1. Classification (NCBI taxonomy): domain Eukaryota; kingdom Metazoa; phylum Chordata; class Actinopteri; order Cyprinodontiformes; family Poeciliidae; genus Poecilia; species Poecilia picta. The sequence goes on along the minus strand of CM065353.1, from coordinate 25,320,697 downwards.
GGTGAAATTTTATGGATGGTACTCTGATGTCCCATTCTCCTGAAGGCAGCACAGAGCTGCACCACCAGAAACAATAAAGAGAATAAGAGTTATGATTAATGTAGTTACAGTTCTATCCATGTTTTAATGTTGCAGAGCTCAGTCGTTTTGTAAATGGATCAAAGTTTAAACTGGCATGTTGAACATCTTTTATCTGGTCGTTTTGTGTCATATTTAACAACTAGAAAATGGCAAACAATAAGAATATTATTTTCCACTGATTGGCGGCTGTTATTCCTACCAATTTTAACTTGAATGTTCATTGCATTTTTTGTAGACGCCTGTGAAAATAATTTCTATTCCCATGGCTTTTTTGTTATCTGGGAATTTATTTTTGATGACGAATACAGAAACGAGCATAAAAATCAAAACATCTACAATAGCAATAGTTAATATTAATAATAAAATAATAGTCAGTGCAAAGTAGCCTACAAATTCTTTGGTGGGGGCGGTGAGGGACCTGGATAAGGGCTACGGGGGCGCTGGCCCAAAAATTGGCCTTAAATTGTCTTGAATCCATTCAAGAAAGTGTGAGTAGGCCTTTAATATGTTAATAATGTCTTAAATTTTGTTGCGGCAAGGTTATTTGATCTCATATATTCTACATGGTTTTTTTTTTTTTATCACTGGACTTTTTTAACAGGCAAAAGTTTGAGTTGTGTACGGATGTTTTTACTCACTGCCTTCTGCGACTCGATATGGCTAACTAGCTTTCTCACACTATGCCATGTGAGAAGAGTCACAAAAATGGCCCAGAAATTTCTCAGCTTTGTTTCCCTGCGTTTCTTCTGCACAGCTGTGTTATGTTATAAGTCTTAAGTTTTCTTCATCATCGTCTTCATCCATCCATTTTCTTACACCCTTGTCCCTTAATGGGGTCGGGAGGTGCTGGTGCCTATCTCCAGCTAGCGTTCCGGGCGAGAGGCGGGGTTCATCGTCTTCAAAAGTTTGAATTGGTGAAACATTCATAAATCTTGTAATTGCTCACTGCTTTAGCATCATATCTTCATTTAAATAATAAAATAATTGCCTCATGTGCTGTTGCATATTGTTCCTTGTCTGACTGAGTTCAAAGTCCAAATAATTAGAAGTTGTAAAATTCATTTATCAAACAACTTGATGGGCCCTGGCTGTACTGAAATCACTCTGAACTTTACTTTACTTTACTCTGAACTATGGAAACCCAAAGTATGCTTTGGTGACAAAGAAAAAAAAATCAGATTTTCCTGAATATATTCAAAAACAAAAAATTGAATCAATCAATCAATCAATCAATCAATCTTCTTTATTTAGGCACAATTATGGTCCATAAACAGAACGGAACAAGAACAACAAAAACAAGAACTTTTTTTTTTTTTTACATATGATGTGTAAATGCTTTTATTTTGAAATGTTAGGACTGCAACAGGGCCTTCTTACTTCGCCTTTGTATTTTCTTCTTTTTTGTGGGTGTAATTTCCTTTGACATTCAACCCAGACCACTTGCTAAACTTTCCTATGCAGAGGCTAATTTGTTTACTGTCACATTGTCTAAATTGTTGTTTTCAACCAACGCACTGATTTAAAATGTTCACTTGGATCAAAAAAAAAAAATTGTGCGTGGTCATTCATGTATCTGAATAATGTGGCTGCAGTCAGACTTGCATGTGAAGTGTCCTTAAAGTGTCATGCACACCATTTTGTTCGACTGTATTCTTCATCTTCGTCTTGACGGCATGTCTCCTCTCTTTTAGGATCCAGGTTTGTTAAGCGGGAAAGCGACTTTGCACTATGCAAAAGCTGGAGCTGTTTTAGCAAGACAGGGAGACCAGGTAACTATTCCACCGGACGCTGATCATAAAGGCCGTGTGTGTGGCAACGGGCGCAAAAACAATTTATTTCTGTTTGTCGTCCCGCAGGATGTGAGTCTGCACTTCGTCCTGTCTGGTTGCCTGCATGTTTACCAGCGAATGATCGACAAACAGGAGGCCGTCTGCTTGTTTGTGACCCACCCAGGAGAGATGGTAGGCCAGCTCGCGGTGCTCACCGGAGAGCCCCTTATCTTTTCCATTAAGGCTGTCCGAGACTGTACTTACCTGAAGATCTCAAAGTCAGATTTCTATGAGTGAGTCTTTTCCTCTTTTCTGTGGCCAAAGATTGCATAATTGAAAAGATGCTAGTTATGCGCTCGGTTTAGAACCATCAGCATGTTTTCCTCTGAATTAATCTGTTTAGCCGAAGCAGATTGTCTTTTTGTTTGTCATTGCTGTTCACTATTGCCCTTCGTTCAATCAGTACTCCTCCTCGTTTCTGCCCCCTGCAGGATTATGAAGGAACAGCCCAACGTGGTGCTGAGTGTGGCCCACACGGTGGCCGTTCGAATGTCGGCTTTCGTCCGGCAGATGGACTTTGCGATCGACTGGATGGCCGTTGAAGCGGGCAGACCCATCTACAGGTTCGTCCAGGTTTCCCCTCACGCAGACATATTTGCATTTATTTGCAATAAAGGAAAATATTACATAAACACGTTTTGCTTGCTGTTCTCACACAGCTCAGCTGCATGTTTGTACAATCTTTACTGATGGATGCAGCAGACGGTCACTATTGCATTAGTTTGAAATTTCCCGTTGTTTCACTTTTCCTGCCCACTTAGCTTTCCATTATTATGGTTAAAAACAGAACTTGATAAACTTCTTTTTCGGCTTACTTGGACGTGATTATTTACACTTATTTTGAGGTTCTCATTAGATGTAAGCTGTTGGCATTAGCTCAAACAGTTCCACTTTAGCTTCATCAAACCACAGGATGTGTCTCCTGAAATTAAGATCTTTGTCCCTGTGTGTATTTTTGAACTTCAGTTTGTCTCTTTTGTGTTTCTTTTGGAGTACTGGCTTCCTCCCCATGCTCCTCCACTGAGTGTCCTGCCAGCCAACATCAACAAAGAGCATGTTTCACTGTGAATAATCTCTCTTACCATAGTGAATTTGCATATTTCTGATGAAAACCAATTCATTTCTGGGACACAGAACCCGTCTACTTAGCAAAGTCATGTTGGTAATTCTAACCGATGACAAAACAAGAGAAGTTTGGTCTTTTAATTTGGTGTAAATTTTCTGGTTTCAGCTCTATGTGCTTCGCAAAGAGAATATCAAATCCATCACCATGTGAAATGAATCCATATCGAATGAATGAAATAAATGTTTCAATCATATTCAGATTTACTGAGACGCATCAGTATTAAGACTCTTTTAGTGTTTTACTAGCAAACATCTCAAAACGCATCTGCACGTTTCGCATCGTTTGCAATGATGATGATGGCGGCTGTTTAACTGCAGACAAGACGACAAGTCGGACTGCACCTACATCATCCTGAACGGACGTCTGCGATCGGTCATCCGGAAGGCGAACGGCAAAAAGGAGTTGGTGGGGAGTACGGCAGAGGAGACCTCATTGGCGTCGTAAGCATATTTGGTTTCCTCTTCTCTTGAGCGGGCGCTCGACTCTCGGGTCAAACTCTGGGTTTTGGAGCAGGATGTTGTTTGTCCTCCAGGTGGAGGCGCTGACCAAGCAGCCCAGAGCCACCACCGTGCATGCCGTGAGGGACACGGAGCTGGTCAAGCTGCCAGAGGGAACGCTCAACAACATCAAGAGACGATACCCGCAGGTGAAACGAGCGCGTCGTTTAGAACGCCGTGATCTCCGCAGCATTCGCACACACTTCTGAAACGTTTAACTAGATAAGTATGCTAAAAAGACAAAAGGGGAAAAAAGCAGGTTTCAGTCTTTTTTTTTTTTTGCTTGTGTTGTTTGAAAGATTAAAAAATAAGAATAATTTCTTATAAACGAGGCACTTTTGACATACATTTTTACTGAAGTGGCTTCGGTCTTTGACTTGCAGCGTCACAATTTGGATTTTCGTCAAATTCATTGATTGCTTTGCTTGTTGAGAATCCACAAATGCATGCAATAAAAGAAAAAAAAAAAAGAAATAAAAACCAGGTTAAAACGCAAAACATTTTTTGTGTTCTAGACCTTGTTGTTTCAGACTTTTGAAATGAACTTGTGGTTCTTAAATAACTGGGAAACCATAATTAATAACATTTATATTTTAATTTACTTATTTGATAATTCAGTTTCAGTTTTGAGAGCTCTACTTGTTTTCCTCTGTTGCTCAGCAGACGAGGCGATTGGTCTGCAGCTGTTGCTATGAAGGTCACCAGAGACTTTGGGTCTTTCTGATGATCAATAATGACTCGTTTCTCTTCTCTCCTTATAGTCTGTGGCACAGAAAACATGGAAAAAAAATATTTACACCACATGTGATAAATCTGTATAAAACACTTCCAAATTGTGTTACATGTGTACTTTTTGAGTTGCACATCATTTCTATTGTTTCTCAACATTTTTATGTTATCACATATACAAATACTTTATTAATTTATTGAATTTTGTAATTTTAGGACTGCTTTTCTGGTTCACATGTTGTCTTGTTGGTTTTTTTTTTTCTTTTTTCTTAGGTTGTGACAAGGTTGATCCACTTGTTGGGCCAGAAGATTCTGGGGAACCTGCAGCAGGGTCGGGGGCCGTTCCCAGGTCAGAGGATGACTAAACACACCTCCCTGTCTCTCTCTGCCTCTCACTCTCTCACTCTTTGCTCCCTGCTCACCAGGTTCGGCGCTGAATTTGCCAAGTATGACGAAAAGTGCGGATGTCACCAACCCCATTAGTAACCTCTCCACCGTGGCTGTGCTTCCTGTGGGTGATGAAGTGCCAATAAGAGCCTTTAACTTGGAGCTCAGTCACGCTCTCAGTGCCATCGGTAACTCTCCCCCCCTTCACTTTCTGGACATTGTTTCTCTATTTCTTCATCTCATTCTCTTCATCTTGTTTTGGTTTATTTATTTGACCTTGTCCCTTTTTGACATGCGAAGGCCCCACTCTGCTTCTCACCAGTGAAATCATCAGGGAGCGCCTGGGAGCGTCTGCTCTGGACAGGTCAGTTTGGTGCTCAGGGAAGCGTTTCACTTTTCTAGTACTTTTTTCCTTTTTCTTACGAATTACAAACACATTTTCCAGAAAAATTGAAAACATTCCTAAAATTGAACACATTCTAAAATCTTTTTTGTATATTAATTTGTTTGAGGTTTATCCAGAGATCCTTTGCTGTGTGGAAAAGTAAGGAATTTATTTTTCCATACCTTACCAGGCCTGGTAAGGTATGGAAAATGGAAACTACAGTGTGAATTTAATTTGCTTCCTTTAATTTCTTCATTTTCTATTTGAAGAAATAGAATTCTATTTGAATTTTGCTGAATCATCAGCAAAATGATTCAGTCATTTTGCTGATTCAGTCAGCAAAATGACTGAATCAGACTTCAGTCATTTTTCCGTAGACTCGCAGACAAATACAATCGAGCCTCAATTTCTCTCTCTCTATATATATATATATATAATTTTAAGTTTTAAAATACATAAAAAACAACATAGGTTTTGGGAAAAGGGAAGATGAAAACATTTTCTTCCATAGGATAGTATTTGTGGAATTTTTTAAAACGCATTTTTCAAATAACAAGCATCTAAACATAAATTAGTTGTACTTTTTGGTCATTCTGTTTTGAAAATGTTATGCAATTAACTCCATTAAGAAAAAAAAATCCTTTTCTTTTGTATCCACACTTAGAATTCGACAGTGGACTCTCAGGTACCAGCCGTGACTTTTTTTAAAAGAAAAAAGGTTACAGCTTATGCATATTAAAAGCTCAAACATAAAACATTGTTTATTTGTTACATTTTGTTATATTTCTCTCAAATTTAGATTATTACAGAACCACAAATTCAGTATTTGCATATTCAAACTGTGTGCGAATGTTTTTGTGCACCGTAACTCCAAACACAACAAATGCTAACATATTTAAGAGAAAATGCAGCTTGGGAACTTGAAAGTACCTCAGAGCAATGCTTAATGACAGGCTTACACAGCAGCCAATCCAGGAGCCCCATTTGTTTTCCTTGGTGCTGATTGGCTGTACCTGCAAGAGCTAAAATAAGGAAGACTGTAGGTGTGAGCTATTCAGAGTAGCTATTCAGAGTAGCATCCAGAGTGGCTGTTAATCGCCACTCTGGAAGATCCACAGAGAACTGTCCGCCATGGTTGTGAGACTTTATCATGGTGTCATTATTTCACTGGTATCTCAGACCTTTAAGCCCTCGTTTTGCTTTTAAAAACTTCAGTGTTGCTGGAATAAAGCGCCGTTCCTCATCTCCCCGTTGATTTCAGCATCTACGAGTACCGTCTTTCTGGCTGGCTGGCCCAGCAGGAGGACATCAATCGAATCGTCCTGTACCAGACGGACAACAGCATGACGCCGTGGACGCAGCGCTGCATCCGACAGGCTGACTGCATCCTGATAGTGGGCGTGGGGGATCAGGAGCCCGCTCTGGGGGAGGTGCGTGTCCATAGAGCAGAGCACTGTGAGGGCGATAACTGCACCGTGACGCTAATCTCCTCCCGTCGTCGTCCCTAAAGTTGGAGCAGATGCTGGAAAACACGGCCGTCCGCGCACTGAAGAAGCTCATCCTGCTGCACAAAGAAGACGGACCCGGTCCGTCCAGAACCGTGGAGTGGCTCAACATGCGCAGCTGGTGCTCGGGTCATCTCCACCTGAAGTGTCCCCGCCGGGTCTTCTCCAGACGCAGCCCCATTAAACTGGTACATTTCTGCACAATTTTTTTTAAAAACGTCTCCTGAATTAAAGAGCTAATTTTCATGGGTTGCCGTTTGTATTTTGTCTCTGCAGAGGGAAGTTTATGAGAAGGTGTTTCAGAAAACGGCGGACAGACACAGCGACTTCTCTCGACTGGCTCGAGTTCTCACTGGAAACAGCATCGCACTCGTTCTGGGTGGAGGCGGAGCCAGGTGAGTCTGAGCCCAAAGCAGATGGTTCAAGTAGCTGATTAGCTAACTAGATGCTAATATACATTTGCTAGCTAGCTTTCGTGCTGGAAATCTGAGAAACTCGTCCCTAAAAACTCGATCTACCAAAACATTTTCTGTGACTCTTGTTAAAAGCTCAACAGACACTAAATGGAAGAGCTACTAAAGCAACATTAATAGCATTAAATTAAATCTCTCATTTAGAATTTGACTTGGGAGCCCCTTTTGCTGCTAAAAACATCAGCACCTCTAACAGCTTCTGGGTTAGATTTAATCTGAGAGAGAGGAAGTAGTTTAACTGGTCAACCTAAAAACACTCAGTTACAATTGCAGTTTACTCATTTGTATTTGTGAACAGAGCTCAAACTCAATGATTAAACTCACAGAATCAGAATTTTTAGTGCATATCTAGTTGATCAACGATTATTTTGTGCAAATAATGTGAGAATTCACTTCATCAGATGCTCATAGACTCCCACATCCTGTGCATTTTGTCCTGCAGAGGCTGCTCACATGTGGGGGTGATTAAAGCCATGGAGGAAGCCGGGATTCCCATCGACATCGTGGGCGGCACGTCCATCGGCTCGTTCATCGGAGCGCTGTATGCCGAGGAAAGATGCGCCGTTCGGACCAAACAGAGAGCCAAAGAATGGTCCAAGGTTCAGTGCAATCCAATGCTGTGTCCATTCTTGTTCCATTATCTTATACATAGTGGCTAGTTTACATGTAACACGTGAAGCACTAATGTATCTGAGCGATGGAACAGAAGTTGATGTTGTCTTTGCTTTTTGTTTTAACAGTCGATGAATTCAGTATTTAAAACGGTCCTGGACCTCACCTATCCCATCACCTCCATGTTCTCCGGTTCGGCCTTCAACACCAGTATCTATAATGTGTTTGAGGACAAGCAAATTGAGGTAAGAGATGTTTTTTTTTTTTTTTTTCTAGCAAGACTTTTCATATGCAGTCGTTCCTGGTAGCTTTCCCCTTCGCTGGGTTTGTATGGGTGCTTGAAATTCTCAAAAATGCTTGAATTTCATTTTGCTGTTCTCAAGGTTTAGAAGGTTCTTGATTTCTGTATAAAGTCCTTGAAACTGTGTGGTTTTGGAATAAAGTGCAATCTAACATTTGATTGAAATCCTACTGTAAATGTATTTATAGTTGAAAGCAGATACTTAAAGATAATTTTCAAAAACACTTTTTTCATTTTGTCTGAAGTTAAATCAGACTAAATTTGTCTTATTTTAGGTCAGTTGCAATTAGCAAATATATTCCTATTTGCTAAATGCCAGAGAATTTAGCAAGAGCATGTTTTTTTAGGTCAGGCGTATACATTATGTGTAATAGAGACATTTAATAGCAGTAATAAATGATATTATTAAACAGTGTGTTTAAACTGTCTTCTTTAATTTATTTGTGTTGTTTTTATCTCTAAAGTGGTCCAGGGAAAGTTTGAAAACTTACTTTGAAAATGCTTGAAAAGTGCCTCAATTTCGCAAACAAACCTTCATTCTGTTAATAGAGCAATATTAAAAAATACGGCAGCAGTTAAAGAGAGACCCTGTCTTTAACCTTCAGGACCTGTGGCTCCCATACTTCAACGTCACCACGGACATCACGGCGTCAGCTATGCGCGTCCATCAGGACGGTGAGTCGCAGCCAGGCTGAGTTGAGCACGTTACCAAACCAATGCAATGGCATGTCACTGCAGTCAGCCAACCATCAAAAACTACTCCGGACAAGTTTTGCATCTGCTGGTGTTAAATGTAAAAATAATAACAGTTTGAATAACCTGGAGCACAAAACGGACAAAAACACGACTTTTAGACCGATTGGGCTTAATGGTGGCAGAGATTTGCTTTCTGATTTGTACTTAAGACTGAAGCTGCTGTGTTCATAACCTCCACTGAGGCCAAACACCTGCAGAAACACTTAGAGGAAGTAGAAATCACACCAATAAGAGTTCACTGGTTTTCAAGAAGAATGTTTTAAAAACTTTATCAAAGTGTAAAATATTAGAAACGAATGTGACTGTAGCTTCTGGAAGGTCCAGTGGAGATCTAAATGTTCAGCAGAGGTCACCGTTTTGACCATCCTCCAGGCAGGTTAGCAGGAACATTTGAAAATCAGTGTTAGAGGCAAGTTGATGCCAGGAAGCTGCAGCAGCCAGCGCAGTCTCTCTTTCACTGACGATAATTTAGTTCTTAGAGAGAGAGATTCACAAAACGATGTTCACAGCCTTATGATGCATGAAGACAGACTGGGACTAAAAGTGAAAAGAAGTCACTTGAATGAGACTGCGTGGCTCTCTAGTTGTGAGGATGACATGAAGTTAGGCTGGGCGATGCACTTTCAAAGTAAAATATATATTTTTTTAATACTATTTTCAATTTCTGATATTAAGAATTTCCCCCCCCCCCATCATTTTCATTCCTAAAAAAACGACAGGAACTATTTTCAAGGAGTGGCTTTTGTTTCAATTATCCCCTCTGTGAGCTGTGAGGACATAGTCACAACATTAGCAGAATGAAGACAAATGTATTTTATTTTCCTCGTGAGAGAAAAGCTTGGATATATTTTGTTATTTTTTCTGTTGGAGTTCTTATAAAATTAGTACTTCATTCTCCTGATATCACAACTTTATTCTGGTAATGTTAAGACTTTATTGTCATATTATTTCCACCTTTTTCTCACATTAAATCATACTGTTAGAAATAAAGTTTGTAGCATTATGACTTTACATTTTATTTTTTTAATCTGAGCCTGATCCTTACATTTTGTCGTAATGAATTCAAAGTCGAAATAAATGGAAGCTGTGAAACGCGCTCTTCAAACAAGATGGCGGCTTTAAGCGTGCTGACATCACGCTGAACCATGGAAACCCACAGTGCGAAATGGTGGAGGGAAAAAAATCCAGATTATTCCAAAAATTTAATCTTCAAAAACCAAAAAATTTGATAAAAGCGATTTATCGCCCAGCTCTAGAAACTCCAAATTGTATCTTCATTAAAAGATCACGATTAGCACTTTAATATTGATTAATCATTGGCCATTAACCAGTTTTCTTTTTCCATTTTCTTATCAATTAATGTTCTAAACTGCTATTCACCTCAGAGAACCAGAGGCACTTCGTCTCAAACCCTGACTTCTAAAGACTCGTCAGGTCTTGTTCAGGTTTCTCGTTAGTGTTTGGATGAAGTGGAGGTGGTGGACGTTAAATGTTCTCTCCATCAAACAATTTAACGGCAGACATCAAAGCCCAAAACGGCTTTAATTCACATGTTCAACTGTTTGCGATTCTGCACGAATAATCCTCTAATTATGTTTGGATTAGCTTCAGCTGAAGAGTTAACCTGTTGTGTGCTGCGTTTTCTGAATGTGTAAAATCAAATCCAGCGCTCTTGACTTCCAGCTAATGTAACGCTAAGATATCTTTTGCAGCGTGGTGCGTCACATTGACATCTTGCTGCTTTAATTGCATTGTAGCTGCTGATTTTATGGAGCTTTAGCGCTGAATTTGATGAGTTGGTAGTCCTGCAAGAATGCTGCTGATGTTTGCACCTTGGCATGTGTGTGGACTAACTGCTGAAGCAAAGCCTTTTCCTCTTTCATTGCTCCTGCTATGTGCTTCATCTAGACTCTTTCTTCCTCTTCTTTTCTCACTTCCTCTACACGTCCCTTCTTTTCATAAAGTGCTAACGTTTTTTTAATTATTATTTATTTTAGTGTAAATATACCTCACTCTGTTAGCCTTTTAAAGCTTCAGCCCTAGATATAACCTGTGTAGATGTTGATCCTAAATCACAAAAGTCCCCTGTTACATCTGTGTCAACATGTAGGATCCAGAACACATCGCTTCTTAAATCTTTTCCATTCCCCTCCTCCACCCTCCAGTAACATACTACGTTGTTTCTGTCCTATATTCACCTTCATTCTTTGCTTCCTGTCGTTTTTATTTGGTACCATTTCAGTACTCCAGGTTTGGGAAGGAAAAACTTACTGGGCAGCCATTTTAATGGCTGTCGCATAGAAAGTGACTTGTTTTTTTTTTTTTTTCTTTGCCCGTATCCTGACGTCGAAGCTACAGAGATGGCACAAATGTTGCTAATTTCCCCATTAATCTCCTTTTTATGGAAAAATAATTGCATCTCCAGTAGTTTAAAACAAACTGATGGTCTATTTGCTCACTCTTTCTCTTCCCTTTTCTCTCTCTTGCCGTTGTCTGAGTGGTTCTCCCCACGTCACCCGTTTGATCCGGTCTCCTAACAACATTAATGCTATGTTAAGCTAAATTTTAAAGTGCCAATCATTCAGAAGCTGACGTTCTAAACCAGTTTTGTTGATTAATTCTCAGTCGTCAACCATTAAATTTGACTGATACTAATCCAATCAAGCTTTTCTTTGTTTTTAGTTTATTCAGAATTTGTCTACCTATTTTTGGAGTCTTCAAAACAAATCTGGCTGCATTTGAAAATGTACAACTACAACAGGTTTGAGTTAAAAATGTATTTTTCTGTACACAGATGCTATACTTTGCTTCAAAACATGCCAGACTTGTTGAGGACTTTTGAATTGATCTTGACACAGTGGTTTCCCAAGTATGGCAATCCTTTAGTATCAAAAATCAAATATTAACATGGTGTAAATGGCGTGATGAGCTGTTTTTGCGTGGAAAGATGTTGTGAATCTAAACATTTGGTGGTGTAAATGAAGCGCAATCACGTAAAAAACAAATGCACGGTAGCTTAAATAGCGTGCAGTATACAATTTTTGTCACATTTTGTACATATTTTATCATCCAGGGAATCTTTTATTTGTGCTCAGTCACTTGATTTTGGGGCATTTTACCCACCAGAAAAAAACGGTGCATCCCGCTATTTATGGTTCAGAAGAGCATATTATATGTCTGCTTTTTGATGCTAATAGTTTGCCACACTTGCGTTTCCATCCACATGAACAATTTTTTTTTCTAAAATAGGTTGTCAGTTTCACCCACGTCCACAAAGAACCATTTTAAAAAAAAGGCATTTAGACACAAAACTCAAGGAATGGGACAAAACACAATTTTTTTTACCCCTTCCAGACCCAAAAGAGGCGCTAAGCACGAAGTATGGGGCATAAGTCTTCCACATGACATTAGTGGTAAACACAGTAAGGAAACAAAAAATGGTTAAGTCTGATAGATATGACATGTTTGGGATTATAGATCAGGTTAGTGGTTGGGCTACATGATAATTTTCACTGTCCAGAAGAATACACAGGAGAGAAATTTTCACTGGAACCCCTTTTGTTCCAAATCAGTTTAGTTTTCTCTAAAATGTCATCTCTGTGTGAGCACAGGATGAAAAACCTTTGGAAAAATCTTTTTAGGGTTGGGCAAAATACAAAACAAAACATGTGGACAGGGACCTGAAGCAGACCGTAACAGAGCGACAGTAAGATTATAAAAGTAACACAGCTCAAAATACGAGGTCTGCGTTTTGGCCATCCCAGTAGGAGGCTGATATACACTCATTATTGGCATGAAAGTCGTTTGGGTCTTTTTAAAAGTGCGTTTAACTCGTTCCAGCATCGGATACCAACATAAAACTTGAATGAATTTTAAAAACAGGAATAAGTTTGAAGTTGATGCACAAAAAACTTCTGGCATTGTTCCATTTAAATATTTGAACATTCTTCAAATGGAAATGGCATTGTTCACTTAAATATGATGGATTCCTACCACAGGTCTGACTTTTAATCCATACAACTGAGGTCTGGGCCATTACTAACATGCTTTATATATTACTAAATCAGTTCTGATGTGTCCCTGGAAATCTCTGTCTGATTAGAAATACAAACTAAAAGGAGCATTTCTGTTTGAGAGCAATAGAAGAACCCCTACGGCTTAAAGTATCATAGCTAGAGGATCACTGAATATGGACCCTGGGTGCCATCTAAGAAAGAAACACCTGCTCCAAAGCAACACCTTCAGCCTTTCGAAGTTTTTTTTTCCCTCCCACAGTGGCAAACAAAATCCCTTCTGGAGAAAGGTTTTGTATGTGTATGAGAAAAATTTGGTTTCAGTGACCAGAAATACGTTTGTATGGAATCAGATTTTCCAACTTACGGACACTTGGGAAAACAAAACCACCATAAACCAAAAGTTCATTGAAACATTGAAACTGTTTGGTGTTCATAATGAATAAAGTGGCAGTAATCTTCTGGATCGGTCCTGACCTCAAGCTTTTTGGAAATGTATAGATTATGTTTAAAAGCAAGTTCCAATCAACCTAAATGATCTCTCCTGTGTCTGCTGATCTCAAGCCAGATCTGTGAAAAAGCTTGATGGTGGCTTATAAAGGCATGAGCTTTTTCTGCGGCTTGGTAAGGAACATTTACCCAAAAGTCAGTGGAGGTGTGTGTGTGTTTATTAGAGCAGGTGTGTGTCAATTTGACAATTTATTAGACAAAATCCACAATAACTTCAAACTTGTGCACCTTCCTTTTGCTTTTAAAATTCAGGTTGTGTATCTTCTAACAAGGAATAGTTTAAATGCATTCTTAAAAGCCAATAAAGAGAGACTTTTATTACCATGATAAGATGACAAACGTTGTATAAAGAGAACTGGGATGCCCCAAGACTTTTGCACATTACTGTAGGTAGACTATAGTGAGAAAACATCCCGTTTCTTTCTCTTTCTTTTCTCCTTGGAGCCTCTTTAGCTTTTTGTCTCTGTGCCTCAAGCGTTTCTTCCTCTCTGTCTTTTGCCTTCTTCTCTGTTCGTTTCTCTGTCCTTCTCGTTTTGTTTTCTTTTCCTCCTCCTGTTTTTTTTAATTTTTTTTTATTCTCCATCTGTGACGTGGAGTCCGGCTCATATTTGATGTGATCCTCCTTGTCCATCTCCATTTCCCCGACAGGTTGCGTCTGGCGCTATGTTAGAGCCAGCGCCTCCTACACCCCCTATTTACCTCCCCTGTGCGACCCCAAGGATGGCCACTTGCTTGTGGATGGTTGCTATGTTAACAATGTCCCAGGTCAGAGTTCAAACACCCACTCACCAAAAATCACCTCTCTCTCTCTCTCTCCCCACGGTCCCTGAATCGATGGTCAACCACTTGGCTACCCTCCTCTTTACTGTTACCCCAGTTCTCATTTGTAACTAACCCATCCTTGACCAGGTGGACATTGGGAACCCATGGTTTGGAAGGAAATACTTTATAGATGTAGTTCAAGTATCCTGTTTATACGTCCTATTCTAGATCCCACTGGCTTTGTGATCCATCCACATAACCCTTTCCGTTCTTAAATCAGTGTGTTGGACTATAATCCAGCTATGCAACATTTCTGATCTGAGATGTTGCTCGTGCATGTTTGAACGTCTTATGCATGACCAAAAAATTTCTTTTTGTCTAAGACATTTGAGCTAAAATAATTTATTTTCCCTTGGAAGTTCATAATATGACAAAAAAATTGTCCTTTTTTTATTTTTATTTTTTAGCATATATAGTTTTCTACAATAGGTTGAGGGTTAATGAGTTGATTTCGACATGGAGATAGCAATTTGTTGCAAAACTCTTCACGCTCCTTGAACTTTTTCACATTTTAATAGCATTTTATGTGTTGGACCAACACATGGATTAGTGCTGGGGAATAAATCAATGGCAACACATATGGAGATAGACGCGTATCGATAGATAATGCATCCGGTAGAATTTGCAATACTTTTACTGAACTCCAATCCAGAACCGCACAGCATTCTGGGTAATGTAGACAGATTGAAAGACTGTAGCCGCCCGACCTCTCACTGCCAGCTAAGCTGGGTTGGTGGCATCAACTAACTCACTCACTCTTTGGTTACCTAGCAACAACCTGCTCAGTAACGTGCGCAGCAGCAGTCCCAGGTTTGGCCACCGTGCCTCATAACCGCTTAAAAATAAACGACTGTGTGGAGTGAAAACTGTGGATAAAACAGGAAATGTCATATATTGTCATAGTTTGGCTGGATATTTAAAACAAAAAAACTAATCAATCAATGTTAATATTGACTGATAAGAAATTCTTATCAGGATTTGTTTTTGCCACTTTGCCCAGCCATAACATGAATATAAACATTGGCCACAAATGTTCAGATTTTTATTTATGAAAGAAAACCTTTGCCTTACATTTCACTGTTGGTCTGTCACATAATGACCTGATAAAATACTTTGAATTTCATGGTTTTAACATGAATAAAATGTGAAAAAGTTTAAGGATAATGTATAGTGTTGCAACTCTGAAGTCTCATGAATCACCAAACCTTCATCGTGTGTTTTCTGTTGTTACGGATTGTTTTGCGTTTCGGAGGATCAAAATGTTTCTGGACCCGTGGGCTGAACTGATGCCGTCCCTCTCCTTCCCCCGGGAGCTTGTCACTCTCCTGTTTTCACTTCAATCATCTCTGCCTACAGGAACATGTTCAGTCTCTCCTGCTCAGCTCCTGTTCTCCTCCCTGGCTTTGCTTCCTTTTATCTGCATGCCAGTTCTTGAAGATCAGCTGTAAATATGAGAATATGTGTTCTGGATCCTGTTGTTGCACACTGTAAACCCTTATCTAAGCCGAACAAAGCCCTTGAATCGAAATTTAAGCCAGTTGCCTCTCTATAGTCATGTTTTAGTAGGATAATCCCACTTTAGCAATCAGCATACTACATGCACAGCGGCACCCCTCGCTTTTCTCTGTGGTGCTCCTTATCCTTCCAACCCATGCAGCGTCTAGCCTTCTCCTGCCCCCTGCTGGCTCTGAGCTGTGCTGCAGGACTGAGTAGGCTGGTTGCTTCTCTGCCATGTTCACAGTATCAGACCTTGAAATGTTGTCCAGTCAACATCTGCTGCTGTTTTGTCAATAGAAACATTGCAAGTAAAGGAGCTTTGCTTACATCTAGCTAGTTAGCTAGATATCTAGCTAGATTGATAGCTAGCTAGATATCTAACTATATCTAAATATTTAGATTTATATATCTAGATATTTGGATATCTAGATATCTAAATAACTTTCTAGCTAGCTGAATATCTAGCTAGATACCTATTTATCTAGATATAAAGATGGATATCTTGCTAGATATGAAGATAGATATTCAAATCTATCTAGATATCTGTGTCTAAATATTTAATTTAATTAGATATCAAACTAGCTATACAGCCAGGTATCTATCTATCCAGCTATCTAGTGGGCTAAATAGTTATGTGGCTAGCCAGCTGATTATCTAGCTAGTTACTAGCTAGATAATTAGGCAGCTAATTGTCTAGCTATTTAGCTATCTATGTAGACATTTACAAATTAAATAATTTCGTGCAATTAGAACCAATAAAGCACTGTTGATGGGACACCGTTTGGAGGTCTGTGATAGCCTCTGTGCTCTCTTAGGGGGTTGTTGTCATTTGCTTTATTACCTTTTGCATAAGTCTCAGAGGGCTTCTGTGTCGGGTAATGAGGTTTGCAACAGAGTCTAAAGATGAGCAGCACGGCAGTCCCAGCATACGTGAGGATCAGCTGCCGCCCTCTGGCTGAGCTCCCTCTGCTGTTTGGGTTGCGGTCTGTGTCAGCACTAATCAAATAAGGTGTAGGAAACGTTATTGAGATGTTATCCCCCCCCTTCCCCTTCCTTCCTCCTCCCTGGTGTGCCAGGCTCTCTGTGGCGCTATGTACGGGCGAGCATGACCCTCTCGGGGTACCTGCCGCCTCTCTGCGACCCTAAAGACGGCAACTTGCTAATGGACGGTGGCTACATCAACAACCTGCCAGGCAAGTACAGGTGGAGTCCCTCAGCCCCCAAAGCACTCCGTGCCTCTGAATGCCTGGCCAGCTCCAGGCGGGGGGGAGGTGGAGTGATGGATGGGGAAGCGCTGTATGAGGGGGAGCCGTATTAATCAATTTACTAATGTTTACCCGTAACGGTAAGTAAGGAGACAGGGTTGGATGAGGGTAGTCCAGTGGTGATGCTGAGTTTTCCCGGTCTAAAAAACGTCAAACCAGTATACATTGTTGCTTAACTCATCTAATCTCAAGTCAGATATTGATTTATTTTTAGTTAAGATAACAAATCTCATATTTTACAGAGATTCATTACACACACAGTGATACATTTCAATCCGGTTTGTGTTCATTCTGTCGACTAAATGCGTAGAAATGAAATTTACTTTTTGAATTAAATAAATGAAATAAGGTTTTGATTATCCTATTATGTACTGAAATGCACCTCTATGTAAAGTTAAGCCTAAAATTATTCATACCCCTGGCAAATTTTTATTAAAAATGTAAGTGAGTTCAAATAAATGAATAAAAGGAAACTCAGTTGTGAAAATAAATATAATTTATCTGTTTCCATTATTGCTGAGCAGATTTTTACAGTTTCTCATCTTCTGGGTTGAGATGAGAAGTGGTGACTCTTTGCCATCACCTTAATCTACATCTCCCTTCTTCTTAAGCCACTCCAAAATGTTACGAATACGCCCATTCGGTAGGAAATGTAGTTAAAATTGAATAGATTAATCTAAGCTTAAATCTGCCAGGGATATGAATAATTTCAGACCATAAAGGTTAATGTCTCAAATCATCTTCCACCAGTTCAGTTTTATTTCAGTGAAATAAATGATTGAATGTTTGCTGAATACAGCTCTGGTTTAAAACGGGAAAAGTCAGCATTTTATTGAACTTGTAGCCATTGGTCCTGATGAATTGAAGTGGCTAAGAGGATTTTTGCCCCGTCAAGCAGCCTGGTGTGGATCAAATAAACATTGGGTGGCAAATTCGCCTTCAGTCTTGCACTAGAAACAAAAAAAACAAAGAATATTTGCTTTTATTTTGCACAGCACACCAGTCTGCCCCGACAAGAAAATCCAAATTTATCAAGTTGGTATTTCTGATTTGTTGTTGGGCTGGGCGATTTCATATGCTGTCATTTAGGTATTTTTCTTTTATTTATTTAAGATGTCTATACATTAACAAAAGACATAACTGAGGAACTAAATTGGCTCATTTTGGATTTATTATGACGCCCAATTTTAACTTCCGCTCAATCTGATTCCCAAAGAAAAGCAACCCCGATGCAAATCGCCCAGCCCCATGTCTGTCTGTCATTTTGAAATTATGAAGTCAGTTTCTGTCAACTGTGAAAAACATAAATGTTATCTCTGTGTTGATACTGAGGTGAGGAACTTTGATTTATAAATAATTACATTTATCTCTTGTACATTGTACTGATTAAGACTCGCCAGAGGAAATAATCAGATGAAACACTAATATTTGGAAATTTTGTCTCTGTGTTCTTCTGATAAGCCAGACAAAAGACTTGAAAAAAAACCCCTTTAAATCAGTATCTTGCATGTAATGAATTTAGCTGTTTTTATTGTATTTCCTGGCTCATACTGAAGGTTCATTGTTTGGGGGTTTGCAGATAGAATTCCTGTTTCTGTCCTAATTCAACGCCACAAAAATGTTTATAGCCACAGGATTCTAAGACAAAGACAGAAAAGCCACGATTCAGCTCCATACCTGTCGAACTGGATGTATTCAGTTTTTAAATAAAAAAATTGACCATCAATAATCTGAAGTACATCAGCACAAATCCACATTTTTGTGGTTCAAACCCATCCAGACTCTGTTCCGCCCTGAGTCGGCGTCCAAACAATCAAATCCACAAACACGCTGGTAACTTTGCTCTGCTTTTTTGCTGCTGGTTTTCGTTTTTCCGGGTTGATGTTAAACGTCCAACAGCGGACATTGCGAGAAACGTGGGCACCAGGACGGTCATCGCCATCGATGTGGGTAGCCAGGATGAGACGGACCTCTGTAACTACGGCGACAGCCTGTCCGGCTGGTGGCTGCTCTGGAAGCGGATCAATCCCTGGGCAGAAAAAGTTAAGGTAAAGAACGGGATGGACTCAGACTTTACAGCCTTTGCAGACTTTTTACTCCAGTTGGCCCAATTCCCTCCCTCAGGTGCCGGATATGGCGGAGATCCAGTCACGCTTGGCGTATGTGTCCTGTGTGCGGCAGCTGGAGGTGGTAAAGAAAAGTGCCTACTGCGAGTACATCAGACCCCCCATCGACCGCTTCAAGACCATGGACTTTGGAAAGTTTGATGAGATCTATGTGAGTGATGATTTATTCCTAGAGCACGTTTAGGGCATAATGCAGCACAACGATATTTACCAGCTGGATCTCAGTGAAGTACATCAATATTAGGAAATTAATTTAGTTTAGTAATTCAACTGTTGTGATGATGTGCTGAAGAGCAGGAGCTTCTTTAAGAGACAGAAACTCAAATTAAAGACTGTGTAAATTGCAAAGTCAAATGTCTTTTAAATCACGTTAGATATTTTTATAACAACTGAAGGCAACACAGTCACTTGATTGCGACTTGATTGTTTGGAGGTGTAATACACACACCCCCAAATTTAATATAAACTCAAATACTTCAGTCATTGATCGTATCTTTACATATTCTATCCTCCTAAAGTTAGGCCAAGTTATATCACTAATTAGCTGGAGGATAAAAAAAAGTGTTTTCTAAAACTTTCAGCATTTTTGAACGTCTGTTGCAGGAGATCGGATATCAGCACGCCAAGATGCTGTTCACCGGCTGGGCGCGGGGCGACATCATCAAGAACATGCTGGGGGATCACTGCTCAGCTGACAACGGCAGCAAGAGGACGGACGTGAGCCCCGCAATAACACACACACACACACACACACACACACACACACACACACACACACACACACACATCATGAACGCTGTTGGTTTCCTGTAGAACATACACGTTCACTACAACAGATGTGGATTTACAATATAAGGAGGAAGATCCTTTTGTCTCTCAGATCAACACGTGTCCCGGGGCTGACTTCACGGATCTTGCGGAGATTGTGTCCAGGATAGACGTAGTGCATAGCTACGTGGCTGCAGAAGGTAAAACCTGCTTCCCAGAACGGAGGAAATGTCCGTTCTGCCTGTAGCGGCATGTTTCTGGAACAGACGTTGCTTTATTCGTGTCTTAGGGTTAGGAATAAATAAGATTTGGAGCCTCTTACTTGTTTTTAGTAGTAATACCAATTAAGGGGTCCAGGACACCAATTAAATTAGAATTTTCTGCTACTCTAAATAGCACCTGCTACTAATACAGTAGGTGTTATTTATATTGTGGGCCCAGTTGAGTGATCTCTATAATGTGTGCTTTACATCTCTGTGTCCAGCGGAGGAGTCAGACTATCTGACAGAGTACGAGGACGATGGGATGGACACTGTGAGAGAGGAAGAGGGGGATGAGCAAGACCAAGAGCAAGAGGAAGCTGAGGACCAGTCCCCAGAAGAGTGGGGACAGAACGGCGTTTTCCAGACTGTGAGTCCTGATGAGAAATAAATAAAAGACACAAAAAATGTTTGCTTCTGGTTTCTGGTTCATGTCTGAACAGTCAAATATTCTGTAGGTTATATAGGGTGTTAGACTCATTTGTCTAAAATGAAGGCCTTGAATTATTTTTTTTTTAAATGTAAGTAGGCTTTAAATACGTTAATCAAAGGTCTTAAGTCTTGTCATGGTAAGAGTATTTAATTTCACACATTCTTTTTAATCAGGCCAAAGTTTGAGCCGTGTGCAGACTTTCCTTCATTCACTGCCTTCTGTGACTCAAGGTGGTCACGGCCACCGTCAACAGGCTGAAAATACCTGCTAGCTAGCTAGTTAACAAAAAAGCCATTAGCCATCATAGCACAAAGTTCCTACGATGAGCCACAAAAAGACCCCAGAAATTTCACAGTTTTGGTCACTTGCATGTCTCTTGTACATCTCTGTCATTACATAGGTCTTAAATTTTATTCATTATTGTCTTTAAAAGTCTTACATTTGACTTGGTGACCCCTGCATTTACCCTCTTATAGAATTAATCCACATAAAGTCTTATTGAAAAATACTAAAGCTACTTTATAACTTTCTCTTCATCACGTTTCGCATACTTAGCTTCCTCTAAGTTAATTTTTCTTGATTAACTGCTGGGTGAAAACATTTTACCCAGCAATTTAGTTTCCCCTCATGTTCTCCACCTGGGATGCAGTGCAGCAAATAACATGTTTTGTGTTTACCCAGAATGTGTCGCCGTTTAAAATCTTCCGATGTCTTGCTACCGTGTTCAACTGGGCAACATCAGCGACAATAAAACTGAAACCATTGAGTGAAAGATCTGTTTCAAAGAATAACTTCTATGTTATGTTGGAACGCATAAAGAAAACATACAGCACATTTTAAAAAATGTCCTTTTCTTTTAGTTCAATTTAACTGAACATTTTTTATTTTATTCTGAAGAAAATTGATTAATCTGGATGTGGTGGTGTTTGAGTAAAAAAACGTTATATTGTAACGCATGTTGTTTCATTGACACATCAACATATTTGAGTTTAGCACTTTAGCATTAGCTTCAGCTAAAGACATTGCCGTTTTTAGCATTAGCCGAGGCAATGTTTGATTAATTTAAGCATCAACCGTAATCATTTTTATTAGTGTTGTAGCGTTAGCCAAGCTAATGTTTATGATTTAGCATAAATAACCTTTTAGTTACCACTAGTAACAACTAGATTAGAGATGTGCCGATCTGGTTTTTTCCTGCCGATACCGATCACCCATGAGGGCCGATCACCGATACCAATCACATAATTATTTATTTTTTATCATAAATACTACCGTTGCATTATGTGGAAAAAGGAACCATGAATTCACCTTAATTTAGACAAAAACTTGTTTTTAATAACTTTTTCCAAGAAGAAAACTAAACAAAACAGGTATTGTGCAAATTGTACTGCTATCAATAATACTATCTTTAACAGACTGATAACATCTGAAGGCTCTGAAGAGGCTAAATAATGCAAAGAGCCAAAATAAAACCTTTCAACATTGACAAAAAGTTCAAGTATAAAACTTAACATTCAAAGGCAAAAACAGGATCCATTACAATAAACAATCCAGAGTTACTTGTTTTGTGTTTACCCAGAATTTGTCGCGGTTTAATATTCAAGCTGCAGAGCTTAAATATTCAGGTAATATCAAAAGCATAGCCTTCTTTAGGGCCCTAATCTTAAAATAACTTTTTTTCTCCTCTGCAGGATGAGGAGAAATCTGTGAGGCAGCGGCGGAAACCTGGCAGCGACTCGAACGCTTCAGACTGCTGACAGAAGGCCCTGGACGAGCAGAGGACAAAAATGGAGGGTCAGACAACCGAGGGGCCATAAACTCTTGACTTAAGACTTGAAATGTGGATGCCACACTCAACATCTGAAATTTCTGCAACGTTGGAGCAATGTTTTTTTTAGGGCGTTTTCTTTGTTTTTCTTTTTGACCACCTTCAAGAACCAGTTTTGTTCTTATTGTGTCGCATTTGCTTTAATCTCTGCGGTCCTAAATGTAAGCAGTTTCTCCTCTTACAGACACTAAGCTGGACTGAATTTATACCACTAGACAAGCTCTCTAAATTTGACTTTAACAGTTAATCATTTCTACAAAAATATGTTTGATTTGGTAAAGCGTCTCTCCATTGAGGGTATATCTTATTTCACTGCTTCAATTAGCTCGTTACCAAGACAGCGCTAGGAAAACACTGTGTTGTACAGGCAAAGTGTAAATGTAAATGTATAACAATCAGGTAGATTATTATTTCACAGGAAAAACGAAACACAACTTGTGTATTTTGAATTCAGCAGAGCAAGGTGAACTAACGGTGCTTTTTCTAGTCTAGATCCGTTGTGAGGAAGGGATCGGAACAGACAAACGCGACTAGATTCTGAGAATTTGCAGGAGTCAGAAACTGTTTCATTTTAGAGATCATGTCGGAATGCGTTAAAGCCTTTTTAACCACACTTTCACAGTGGTCAGTGAACGCAACTGTGGCACGTTTTTTGGACTCGCTTCACTACACAGACGTGTTGGTTCTGTTTGCACAATGTCTGCATTCAAGATTTCTGCATATAACTTGATGTTCACGAGGGAAAAAGGTAAAAAAAAAAAAAAGTTGAACTGGGTTTTTTTTTTTTTGGGGGGGGGGGGGGGGGGGGGGGTTTCCAGCTTGATTCTCCAATCGGGTGCACACACACACACACACACACAAAAAAGTCCCCAAATCTACTGTAAATATTTATTTGGGAACGAAAAATACACAGAAATCCTGAGTCATCTCAGCGATACTTCTGTTAGAAACTGTATTAAGATTATAACATGTTTAATAACATCGGTATTCATACATGTATATGGAGGGGATTTTGTAAGTTGACGCTTTGCTGCATAATAGGGAACCTAAACCAAAAATAATAAGTTGTTCTCTAAACATCTGTTCTGTTTGTTTCAGCATTTACTGATCTGTTATTTTTTTAATTTTGATTAATTCTATTTATTTTTTAATTTATGTGTCTACCACTGGCTTTGCGATTTAACGAAAGGCGGTCAAGTGTTATTTTAATTAACGTGGCTTCAGCTTTTTGCACTGAAATGTCTGATGTACTCTTTGCTAGGACAAGGATTACAAAGAAGTTGTAATTTATGATGCATATTGGGAAATAAACATTTACCCTGACCTGTTTGAAGTTGTCTTAAATCACTTTGTTTAAATGGTGATAAAATCCATTTCACACAGTTCATTGGTCGTTTGCGGAGGTCGATATTTGCTTTTCGACACATGCAGCTGAAATTCTCCACACACTGTGCAGTTTTTTTTTTTTTTATGTCACATTGGTGCATTTCTCAAAATTGAAATTTCAGAAACCACTTGTTCAATCTTCATATTGTGCCATTTTTTCATATCCAAAAAGCAATTCAGCCTCAGGATACTACAAATTTGAAAATGCCCAGTACCTCTTTTTGCATGTTAAGTCAAGTTAATTCATATTTTACATTTTTAGCAAATTCGGTAGTTCAAAGTCCTGAACACGATTAAAACACAACATGATAAAAAGAAACATTCTAATGCAGTGGCAGAATAAAGAGACGTCATGAAAACTGTGATCTACTTTCCAGATATTTCTCTGTCAAAGGTAACTCTAAACAAGTGGAGTTTCATCTTTAACAGCCCTTAATTTTCAGCAGTTTTGCAGTTTTCTGGAAGTTTGTTCCAGTTTAAAAAGCTCTTTCTCCATGTTTGCATCTGTCTCTGGGGGTTGCATCTTTAAGAACGAGTGTGTTCACACGTTGAAAACACTTGACAATAAAACACACATTTCATATTTTCTCTATTTTGTGTAAGACGTTTTGTCTGTGGGAATCTGTCTGCTGCTCCCATCCAAAAAAAAAGCTTCGGTCATGATTATGAAAGCTTTGGAAACTCATGACTCTGTCAAAAAAAAAAAAAAATGTGGGTTGTTGTTTGAACAGTGGAGGAGAGGATAAAATACGCTGAACTTGGGAATATTCCCATCTGCAGTTAAAACAAAAAACACTCCTTGTAACCGCCATGTGATGGTGATAAATCTATTTTACACATATTTTTTAAAAAATGCTCCAAATGCACCAAAATATACTTGGCTGCTTGTGCAGAGTTAAATTATCGTAGCTTATGATGAATAAGACTCGTGGTGTCTCGAGAAACTTTCACAGCTCGTGAATGTTTAATATTTTTTTCATTAGTGCCAAAATGTCCATTGCTTTTAATTTTATTAGCCCAGCCTTCCTACCTATGGAGGAACGACCTGCATCACTACTCCAACATACCAGAATCAAATGGCTGAATTCCCTCGTCAGCATTTAGTCGTTCAACTCTGTAGACGTGATAACGCGGCATTTTTTCATTGAGCTCAAATAGCTCCTAACCAAATAAAACGTTGTTATCTGAAGACTGTGGAGCAAAAACAAGCTAGTTATTAGTAGAACATGTGAACAGAGTCAGCTGAGTGAGGCTATATAAGAAGGACTGTGTTTGGGATTTCATCAAGGCGCCTACAGGTTGTCCTGCTCCAGAAATTTCTCACTATGAACTCCGTCTGTGTGCTGTCCTGCTTCAGCCTGGTGCTGGTAGCTGCTACGGCTCAGGCACCAAAACCCTGCGGTGAGTGTTTCTGGGAAATATTTTGGATTCTTTTATATTTGGAGTCTGTAATAAAAATTCATACCAAATTCTCACCAAATATGTAATAATAATAATAATAAAATGTGATAACAAATATGTAAAAATGTTTTTAAAAACTATATATATATATATAAACTATATATGTGTGTGTGTGTGTGTGTGTGTGTATATATATATATATATATATATATATATATATATATATATATATATATATATATATATATATATGGAGACCAGGGTTCGAATCCAGGCTGGGGCTGAAGTTACAACAGTCAATTGAGCTGTCAGTGTGGGTCCTTAGGCAAGACCCTTGGAGCTATATAGCCTACCTCATACCATGAGAGACACTGATAAGCACGACATGCCGGCTCAGACGTCGCCCGGCCAAACAAGGTCTGCGTCAGGTGCTGGGGAACCAGAGCACCTAGATGAAAAATGGGCTACTGGAACAAGACGGAAATGGGCGAGAGGTGAAAACATGGATCTGTTGGAATGCTACTACTCAAGTAACCCTAGTCAGAGGGGCTACATGCAAAGACTGTGGGAGGAATGGTTACTTCGACATCCCCAGTCAACACTAACTGGGGATGTCGAATATAGTCGAATATAACATATAAAACATATTTTATATCTTTACATATTTGTTATCACATATTTGTTAAAATTATGAATATGTTGTGATAAGATACATAATCTGTATGTAAACAAACAAAAAAATGGAGTTTTCTTTTTTTTTTCCAGTGCTCCCAGTACTAAGAGCAGAAACAACCAATCAGAGCCAGAAGGAGGGCCTTAGCATTGTCAATCACTCTTGTGCTCAACCTCTACCCCTTGGTCTCTGCTATGACAACAGATAGGCGGGTCTTCTGTAGGTAATTTTTTTCTGAGCCATTAGCACATTTAGCATCGCATATATGAGGTGATTGACAGCGCTAAGACACTCTTCCTGTGATCGGTTGTTTTTGACCAGAGCATTATTACCCTAGCATTATTGTAGCTCAGGAAGCATTTGGAGGAGCCTCACACCAAATTGTCACAACATCATGACGGTTTCAATAAACACTGAAAAAAAAAAATTCATAAACTGTGTAAAACATAGTGTTACATTTTTAAAACGATTTAGATTAAGAGCATTTCTCAATTATTTTAATTTGCTTTTCCACAGTTGCTCCAGAACTATTGACTGGTGGCGTTTCTGTGGTGCGTTTACTGACTTCTTGTAACCTTTTAAAGATTTTTTCTGGTGGACTCTCATCTAGATTGAAACCTGGGATCTCTGAGTCCTTACTTGCGTTCTTACCATTTGAATCTCCTTACCAGATAACCGCCAGTGGACTAATGATGACATCAGGAACAGTCGCCTACGACGCTCTGGGAGGGAGGCTGCGGGCCAGACACTATGGCAACTTTGGGAATCTTACCGTGGCAGTGGACGAGCTGATGCTCTACAACCAGGTTGTACACATCAGTTATACTGACCTTTCATCTGGAAGAACTCGTCCCACAGATTTATTTTTTTCTGAATTTATTTTCTTTCCTTTAGAGATCTTCAGTGTTTCCATCAGACCACAAATATTTTTTTCCAATTAAACTTTTGAATTGAATGCATGAAAAAAAAAACATTCATTTTTTTGTCTTGTTCCCTGACCTGCAGAAACAGTTTTATTACAGAAAAATGGGACCAGTACATTTATAATGTTTATTCTTTGTTAAACAACTAAAACAGAAATGAACATCTTTAGGCAGGGATAAAGACTGATAAACCGCTGTCCATTCAGTATTACTATTGATAAGGCAATTTAAGTAAAGATCATAGCAAATTTCATTATTTTCATCATTATCTATCAATAATCTATTTTTGAAAGAAATTATTTTACTCAGTGAACTCTAAATGCGTTCTTTAAAATTATAAGAACAGATGCAGGGTTTCCCCCAGAAAAACCCAGTGGTCAACTGTGTTTTTGTATTAGAAGATGTTAGGTTAGCAGGAAATGTAAAAATATTACTGGGTAATTATAAATGTTAGGGGAGGACATTCCCAGTGAAATGCTATTTAAACCCACAACTATAGAGACTTAAGAACAACAAATAAAAACATAGACACATTAAATTCCTGAAGAAATTTAATTGGGGCCTGCCCCATATGTGCACATCACTTTGGACCCAGCGTTCTGACGCTTAACAAATAATACATCCATACAAGCCAGCAAGATTGCAGAGCTGGACTTGCTCTTGGTAAGAATCAGGAACACATCCATGCAGTACTACATGGTGAACCATGTAGTGGTGACATGTTTCACCACT
Organism: Poecilia picta; assembly: GCA_033032245.1. Lineage (NCBI taxonomy): Eukaryota > Metazoa > Chordata > Actinopteri > Cyprinodontiformes > Poeciliidae > Poecilia > Poecilia picta. Next base: position 25,293,379 of record CM065353.1, on the reverse strand, counting down.
ACAATACGATGACTGAACCCCAAAAACAGTGAAATTCAGTCCAAGACTGATGACTATAAGCTTCACATATGTGGTTCCCACTCATGCTGCAAAATAAAAAAAACATAAAGACAGTGGTTAATTGTTTTTTTCTAGAATTTTTTTCAACCTTCATACTAAGTATTTTAATTCACACTCAAAAATTCTGGGAAATAATAAACATATGAAAGCAAAATATGAATAGTCACAGGAAATATGTATTTTTCCCACAATGCATTGCGAGATCTCTCTCTGCGCCTGTTTGTGAGACTACTCTCTGCCTCTGTCTGGGCCCCTTTGCTATGGTAATTAAAGATTGCCACCTGGGCTGGCTCTCTCAAAATATTAGAGAGAGTTTCCATCCTTATGAGACACCCAGCGTCGGTCTCAAGGACCCTGACAAAAAACCGTAAGCCCTAGCAACATTTTGAAAACATTTTATGGGAGCAGGCATGTGTATCTATGTCATGACCAACTTTGAGACCAATAGAGCGATATTTGAGGTTGTGAGGGCGAGTTAAAAATAGTTTAGGAGTCAGAAATCCACTGTGCTGTGTGTGTGTCAAAGAGAAAGATTCCTGACTCTGTGAGACACTCAGCCTATTTATGTTGCCATTGTAAGTCAGAATCCCACTAAAAATAATAGCTCCCTTCTCGGGATCAAGCTGAACATTTGTGGGGGTGGACACAGCAGTTCGGGCCGCATTAACGGTGATGGAAGAAAAATAAAGATATAAAGAGACCGCCTATTGGGTGTAGAACAGTTGGTTCCTACCATGCATTGCATAGGCAGGCACCAAAAAGGCAGTAATAAATATGAAGCTGTGATGACTGCCTGCATCTGTTCTTTCAGGAGGTCATGTATGAAATCAACTGGAGCACTCAGAAGTGCAGGAAGTTGCCTCTGGATACCTACTTCATGCCCATGCATGTTCCTGAAGACGCTTTGCTGCTCGGTCAGACGTTCTTGGGCTCCAGCTCCTCTTGGGGGATGGGTCTGCTGACCAACACCTGGTTGGGGCAATTTCCCAATAACGGTGAGAATGAACCCTGACCTGTGACATGTGAGTCGATTCAGTTTCTACAAGAACTGTGTGTCAAATTGATTCTGGAGCTGTAAGGAAGTCAACAACGTTTTATGATATTACCATTTATTACGATCATATTTTTTAAGCTAATATGAAGCCAACCTGGACATGTTTGAAACATTCAGATCCCCTCTTGTTGAGTCATAAATTTACAATTACATTCAACTTCAAATGAACTCATTGGCCATGTTTCTAGTCCAAATCCACTGTTGATCCAAATTAATACAAAAACTCTTAATTTTTGCCAATCTAAATGATATACGGTACCACAGACATTTTGAATAGTTTTCTGTGGACTGATGAGACAAAGGCTCACCATTTTGAAAGGTGTGCGTACATGTAGTATAAATCTAACTTTGTTCGTAAAAAGAAAATAATTCCCTCTATCAAACAGGGTGGTAGCAGCGTAGGTGTCAGGACCTGGATGATATGCCCGAATTAAAATAAAACATTGTATTTTCCTGCAGGAAAATTTATCTGGTTTGTGCGTTTAAGCCAAAGCACACTCAGGTTATGCAGCAGAAATGAAGCACACCAGCAAGTTCACCTCTGAATTATTAAAAAAAACTTTTTTGGGGGTGGCCTAGTTAAAGTCCAAACTTAAATCCAATTCAGAAGTTGTGGCCTGACATAAACTGGCTGGCAATGCTCAAAAACCCTCCAATATGGCCGCATATTGACTTTACAACACAAGCTCTCCTTGAACTAACGTAATTTTTGGATGCAAAGTATAAACTCATGTTTCATGTTTGTGCAGACACATATTTATCCACCTTCACTGAGATCGGCTGCCTCCCTGTGACTTTGACACACTACTCTCCAAAAACAGGATGGACCACCATCAGGTTGGGCAAACACAACAACCACCTCAATGCAGAACATCAACACATCTTTTTTTTCCTACCAAAATAAAGTAATCCATTGCAGTAAGAGATTAGTGGTTTTAAAAAAGAAAATCGCACAGAAATCTATCTTTAGCTAATAGTTAATAGACAAAGGTTGAAAGATTGTCCTTTTAAAATAAATTTTGTTAAGACAAAATTAACTAATGTTTTTTTTTTATTTCTGTTTCAGCACCTACAACTGGGTGATTGGGTTGTCTAATCCAGAGGACTTCTTCCCTCCTCCTTTCTGTTATGAAGCAAAAATTGAGGAATTTGTCAAGCCGCAAAACTTCTTCTCTGCCATGGGGTCCCTGGCCATGACAGTGCAGTCTATGAAGTGAGCAGCAGGATCTTCATAAAAGTTTCAGATTATGTTTTCCTGACTGCTGACGCTGTCTAGGAAATGCTACCAATAAAAACGTTCAAATAGAAATCAAATGAAACATGTTTTATTGTGTTTTTACTGGTTTTCACTCGAAAAAGATGGCTGAAAACAAGTATTAATTCATGAGAAAATGTCAGATGGACAAAATATGTTCGTAAAACAGGAATACCAGTATTACGGGAAGAAATGTGGTGACCTTTTGGTGACCCACGCCAAAACAATGCTAGTTCTGGGCGTATCGATCTAAATAACGATACTATTGATACTAAGATGAGTACTGGTATTGTGATTTCTGTCTGCAGTTTCTCTCCTTATGTTCACATCACAGAGTTTATATGGAGGAATTAAAATGTCAAATATCAATACATTTTCAATATGAACAGAGTTGTATACCTTTGTAGTGTTTGACAATTTTAATAGGGCTAAATATGATTTATGTTAAAAATAGTACTCCTACTTAGGATATATGCAGACCACAGTTAGCGACTTAGTTAAACAGTTGTGTGTAGTAAAGGTGAAAAGTTAACTATTTTATTTATTTTCTTCTACATTGCTATGTTGTAGTTGACTAAAAAACACAGTTATTTGCCAAAACTCTTTTCCCTGTATTTGATCATAATCATGACTAAGTGAAGTCCAGTCATTACATTATTAAGTGATAATGACATTTCAAGATAAAAGGATCATTACTGGTATCAGTTTCGGAGCCAATACTGGTCTCGATGTTAGCGATACTTTCCTTGTATTTATACAGTATCAAATCCATTCCAAAACAGTTAGCCACGCTAACAGTTAGCCACGCTAACAGTTAGCCACACTAACTAGCTAACTGATTGAAGAAGGCAAAGTTTTGCAGGTGAAGTTTTTGCTGTTGAATTTAAAGAGAATAAAAATGTTATACATAATTGCACAGTGTTATAAATTAAATTTCGAAACAGTCTGATTCCCATGAGACTGTATTTCTTCCACACATTAATAACTGAGCGACGGTTTTCTTATTCATTAGAGGTCCATTGCACATTACCTCTCAGCCTTGATTATTTGTGATTGTGTCGTCTTCCAATCGTCTGTTTGGCCGTCCGTCCTCGCTGTCTAAAATTACTCATCTGCCTGGTGTGATTAACGCAATGTGAGTCTGCTCTGGAAGCATCAGCTGCAATAATAGCATTGCCACTCCAATTATCAGACTAATCGTTCTCTGCGCTCTGCGGCTGTGTAGGAGAGGAGACACTATTTACTGTACCTGAGCATTAGTGAGGGAGACACTGAAACCATGGTTGTTAATTTTCACACTGAATACATTTACAGGCCTCTATTTTAACATTGATTCTATAAATATTGAAGCACCAACTTCAGCCAGAGTGAATCTACCACCAACATTTTAAATCAACTTACCTCCTCAAGGCTGTGGAAATTTTTTTCTTACATATTTTTACCCTCCACTCAACTTTCCAGTAATAGTTTTGACTTCAAGTGGTGTTAAGATTTTACTGGTCTGCAATGTTAAATTCATAGTTTACATCAGATGCATCATTGCAAAGGGATTTTTTTTTTGCCAATTCAAAAGGTGATTAGGCAAATTCCTCTCTGTGATGTTTGGCCCAACTTTAAATATCTGTGAAAACAATTTTGCTCTAACAGTTTAACATGTTCATGTCAAGATATGTATAGATATATGTTGTTTATCTAAGAAAACACACATTGATTGTTAAAAAAAAAAGTTTAAGCCTCTCTCTTCAGCTACTAAATGAAGAAAATTATTATTCTTTTGTAAAACAGAAATAAAAGGACGAATTAAACAATGTCCATGTTACACTTGCTTGAAATAGACACTGTTTTTGGCAGTTGGGTGAGTAAAAGCCTGAAATAATAAAAGTTATCTGCTTTTGTTTAAAAGATTAACCCAACAAAGTATTTACAGGCAACAAATAATCAGTCGGGTTTTATGTAAAACTGTATTACCTACTGTCAGTCAGCAGGGGGCGGCAGTGTTGTTCTCTACCTTCTTCTTCATGGTAAACGTGTAGCTCGCTTCATCTCAACCAGACTGCGCTTTCAGTTAAAAACAAACCCTATTTTAATTAATAATCTCTTTTTCTAAATGCACGTTATGTACCGATTTTTATTTTATTATTGTTGTTAGATTAGTGTAATCTTTCCTTAAAATTAAATCGGAAAAGGATGAATGTCTTCCAAAAAGAAAGGAAATGATGTTAAATGGTTTGACCAAAGATCAAGATTGAAAGTTCAGAGTGTGATGAACTAAGTGTGATTTTTAATTTTTTACAAATATTTTTTGTAGAAAACATCCTGACATGAACATGTTACTATTGCTAAAAAGATTATTATTATTAAATGAAAACTGAAACAAAAATTTGAAACCTGCTGCCATGGCTAATTATGCAGAAAGCTATTTTTCATCATTTGTATTCGCTTTTTGTTCTTTTTTTTTTTTTTTTTGTAAGAAAGTATAAATTGAAACCAATAAATATAAATTATCTTGCCTGTCACTGGGAATACACCACTGCAAAATGATAACCAAAACAAATAATGTTTATTTTAATCAAATAGCTATTGAGACAATGCATTATTTACAAATCAAGACAAACTGAATATATCCCAATAATTACTCAAAATGTAACGTAGAAAACACCCAAAGTGTGAAAACACACCCTTGTCCGCCATGCAGTCCTAGAACCAGTAAAACTGTGACCGACATCCTGGGGAAGGTTTTTGAATGTGCACACCTGCTGGAAGAGGGAAATGGTAGAGATGACTTTTCACAAGAACAAACTGATCTGTCATGTTTCACCTCCTTCATCTGCTCTCATCTTATGCATTTATAGTATAAACAGTCATTTAATTTGATGCTGAAAAGTTAGATGATCAATTTGACCTTATAGCAGAAAATTATAAAATGTTACAGAAGCCACACCCAAACCAAACTCCTGCATTCAAGCAATCAAATCTGAACTGAAACCCAGATGCTGCCTTTAACAGTGACATCAAATCATCATTAAATATAAATGTAACAATGATTCACTGTTACACTTATCCACACATGCAAGAAAATCAAAGCAAGTTTCATCACAAATGATGCTGAATAAAAGTTTCAGATAGTAAAGGCAACATGTGTTGAAAATATTTATACAAAAACCTTTTTTAGTAATAACAATAAGGAGTTGGGGGTTGATTTTATTTTGTCTGACTTCTTTCCATGGATTTTCAATGTGATAAAAGAGCGATGACTGACCCAGACGTTCTATCTGTTTTACTTTATTTCCACAGACGCAACTGAGAGTTTCAGCAGTTTTAGTTTAAAAATCCACACTTACTACTTCTTCATATCCTTGCTAGCAATAGCCAATCATCCTTCAGTTTTATGAGATCTGCTGGTGCCATGTGCGTCAAGTAAAATGCACACCAGATTATTTTATCCCAGCATTTCACTGACTTGTTAAAATATTCTGTAGGAAACTTTTTACAAGTTTAACAAGGCCTTTTTCTTCAGTAGTGGAGTCTGGCGCAGTAAGAAAATATGAATGATATTGTGGTTGAGCGCATTTCTTATGCTTTTTCTGATGGAAAAAAGTATTTCAATTTCCATGACTTTGTGATGAGCTCTGGGATTTTTCTTATATAATCAACACCTTGACTGGATTATGGCAGAATAATGTTTTCACCCTTTGACTTGGATGGCATTTATCAAAACATTCAGAAGTTTATACATGTAACTCCACTGACTTTAGATTTTGTGGCTTTTCCATCTCTTTGCTTGAAGATAAACGGTTTCTAAATACTGAGAGATGTCAGTACTTATTCCCTTACCTGTTCCAATGTTTTGTCCAACTTTTTGTTAGATTGTTTTTTATTCCACTTCTATATCTGGATAACTTTTACTGTTGCTAAAATCTGCTGTGGATTTTAGATGAATATTTAAACTAAGAAAAAATGTTGACATGTTTGATGTCTTACCCACTGAATGCAGTTTCAGCTTTGTTGCCTCTTCCACCTACACATTCAGACAACTCCTTGACATTTTACTCTTCTTTAGTGAATATCTCAAAAGGCACATTTAACATACTGAAAGGCTGAAGGCGTCCTCTGTTTTTTCTTCTTCTTCCAGTAACGACACACTAACCCAGTGAGCGTCACAAACGGTTTTCTTATTCATTAGCGGTTCGTCGCACATTACCTCTCAGCCTTGAAGATTTGTGAGTCGTCTTCTTCTAATCATCATCTGTTTGGTCAGAGGCGGCCGTCCGTCCTCGCTGTCTAAAATTACTCATCTGCCTGGTGTGATTAACGTGATGCGAGTCTGCTCTGGAAGCATCAGCTGCAATAATAGCATTGCCACTCCAATTATCAGACTAATCGTTCTCTGAGCGCGCTGGCTCTGCGGCTGAAACGTGTGTAGGACAAGAAGCTGCTGAGTCTGAGTTGCAGTAAGAAAATGACATTGTTAATTGTCCATTCCACTCCCAAATATTGCCAAAATCCTCCTGGGCCTGAATGTCGATGTAAGAGACGCAACAATGATGAATCATTTTGTCTCCGTGCCTGTCAAAGGCGAAGCCCTAGAAATGCAAAGCAAGTCCTTGAAAACTAATGGTCTAAATTTAAATGGAAATTTAAAAAAAAGAACACATAGTCAGAGAAATCAAGTAAATTAACCTATAATATGAATTATGAATTATATCTATATGAGATATAATGCTGTGATTTTGTTTTGCAGAAAAGTGCTGCTATAGGATTACAGATTTTAAACCTGCTCTTATGTCGGTCAATTTGACTCAAGGATTATAGACAAGACTGCTTTAAAAAACACTCGCTTTGGCAAATATGTTTTTCTAATGACAACATTTTGAGAAAAATAACTATCTAACTGGATTAAATTTGTTCCAATCTAGAATAAAATAACACTTAACTGTTCTTGGGTGGAGAAATTTCAGGGTAATTTGTCAGATTAAAAACACACAGATGAAAACAATAGATTATCTCTTTTATTCTGTTAATATTAGTAATGCAAAAAGTATCTGTGTGCATTTCAATTTGGTTTATTAGATTTTATGTTACCAGCTCCTTTCAGCTGCTGGGAACAAACACATGTGAGAGAAAATTCATTTTCTACCAGTCTTTTCTTCCTTTAGATCTTAAAATGTTTACAGATCGACTTCAGCAACGTCTGATGCAAGCTGGTTTATGAAAACTAGGCTCTCTGTGAGATTCTAAATCCAAAGCTATTCTAATACCGTCAAGCTTCCACACCCACAACTAATCAGATCTGTCCAAATTCAAATTACCAAACACTTTTTACCCTGTAATGTCCGTGTCCTGTTGAGCAGGGTTCATTTTAAGCCAATGGGACAGCTTGAACTTGTTCTGGAAGACGGCTTGTTTTAGTTTCTGCGGTTGCATGGTGGATACCTTTTAAATATTAGTTTAAGACGGTCTTTACGCCATCACCCAGAATGTACATAAAGTCTTCCTGGATGTATACTGATGTCCTTGTTTGACTGTTTACGTGTAAAGAAAGGAAACAGGAGAGTTTTTCAGACCATTTTCAGCCTCATCATGTCGTGTTTAGATGCACAAGAAGTCACACCGGCTTCCCTCATCCAGCCCGACAGGTCCAGTTGTGAGGGACTCTGCTGCTAAATGATTGATCAATCCTCTGTAAGATGGTCAATGCTTGAGATGTTATTTTGCCAACTAACCCTCTTCACAGCGGACATGTCTGCTACCTTCCTTTGTCGTCATGATGCCCTTTCTTCTCCCGTGTTCTCAAGCAAATCAACTCAGAACTGCAGTAATGTAATAATGTAACTATAGTTGGTAGCTCCTATTTGTCATTTACAGAGGCAGTATTATGTGTTTTCCAGCCCCAATAAAGTGTTTCATATCAATCAAGTATCTCTCGCCTTCAGTTGTTCTAAAAACTCTGTATATATCAAACAAGCCTTTAAAAAAATGTGACTTGTAATTTACGGCGTTGACATTTGGACTCTGTCTCTTTAAGAAGCTCCTGCTCTTTCTTGAACCCCGCCTTCAGGAAGTCTTCACAACACTGCTCTTATATTAACCCTTTAGCAACGTTTCTACCAGTGTTGCGCTGAGAAGCAGCTCGTAAAATGAGCTCAGCAGATGTTCAGTTCCATTAGATGTTTGCTAATTGCTGCTGGCTAGTTTGAAGTAGCTGAATTGTGGAGTCGCAGGAAAGGGCTGCTCTGTGAGGCGGAAACTTGGAAACAGCAGCTATGAGGAGGAGCTTTGTCTTCAAAGGCGGAGCTAGGTCCAACCAGGCGTTTTTGCACCAACGAATGGTTGCCATGGAAATTAAATGATTTCTCAGAATCAAGGCAACACTCCAGGTGAGGGGATAACATTATAACATAATGTAAAGCAAAAAAACAAAATCAGATTTCACTTAATATTGTCCCTTTAATAAAATGCAAAAATTTAATTTCAGAACAAGAGAGGGAAAAATAGTCGATGCCTTCCTGAACTTAACCCAAAGCACGCAACACATGCCCACACTTTGTGTTTTTTTCTTTTCAAGTGTACTTTTTGAGTATCCATCCGCCCTGATCAAAGGGCTCTAATTATACGCATTAGTGAATAATGAGTCCAGTGAGTGGGTACTACATGTACAAAGGAGGTTCCAGGTTTCACTGTTTGTGCAAGAGAATTTGTGGGAGGATGAGAGCCGACGGTGAACCTTGGAGTCCGTTCCAGCTCGCGTTGCAGCGGAGCATTGTTTTTCCACCGTCACCCTGTTATTCCACACTGGACGGCTAACGTCAGAAGATCACACCAATTATCCTCTTTTCACCGTTGGAGGAGGTTCTGCATCTGCATACTCTTTAAAGTTAATCCACTCTAATCCACTCACTCTCTCTTTGCTTGTCAATTATGCTCTGTTTCTCTCTTTCTTTCTCTGTCTCGCTCTTTCTCTCTGTCTCTCTCCTCCAGCTCCCAGCACATTTATCTACCAGGAAACTTACGAGTAAAAAAAGAGGAAAAAAAAGACATATTGTCAGCAAGATTTGCCAAAGAGACTAATATAAAAATGACTGTTTGAGCAATCAACTGAAGGTGCTGTGGTTTGGGGGCTTCACAACTGCCTGAAACGGAAGGACTAAAGCACAATTCTGATGGTATTTGATGCTAATATAATCAATATACTTCATATTCTTTTAATTAAAATTACCTGCCTATTAAAAGTTGCTCAGTGTCTCTATTTCTCTCAAGAAAAAACAAAAAATGCTTGATTAGAAGAAAGGAAAGATTTTTGCAAGATCAAAGGGGAATTATTCATTTTCCAGGTACCTGGAGCCATTTTAAATAACTATTACCTTCAACTTTTATTTTTAAAAAAACCGCATAGAGAAACATGACTTAAAAGAAATTTATTTTTGCAATTTGATACCTTAAAAATGGGCCTCTGTCTCTTTAAGAAGCTCTTTGCTTACAGAGAGAGCACATCATCGCAAAGCAATGTTTCTCCATTAATAACCCATTAACATTTCTTTGGAGAGTCGGACTGAGAAGTAGCTCCTATGTTAAACTCAGCAGGCTCGCGGTTCCACCAGGTGTTTGCTAATTGCTGCTGCCGCTAGTCTGGAGGAGCTGAATGGGGAAGAGGTGCTGTAACAGGCTCAAGAAAGTTGATTTTACATAATATCCTCCACCTTTAATGGATGAATGTTCAGCATGTTATCATGAACCACTGAGGCTCTAAGAGATGTGAGCTCTTCATCAAATGTTTCAAAAATCCTGAGTGGAAAAACTTCTCCAAGCATCGGAACTAAACACAAAGAAGGACGAACTCAGGATGGCAGAAAGGAAAAGCAAGCATAAACATCTCAGATTTTCCCAACTATCACTTAAGGGGGCCAACAAATCCCAATAGAGTGTTGAATTCAGAATGAGGCATCTTTTAGCCATTAGTGGCAAAATGTCTGAACTGTCTTTTCCTTCCCCCCCAGTAGTCCATGTCCCGTCAAACCAATCGGTAGACAACGCTGCAGCAGATGTGTGTCTAAGAGGGAGACTGGACTGATAAGTACACATTAGCTGACCTTATTAGACATTTTTCCCCCACACAGAACCAGAGACAATCCTCCAGGCTTTGACCAATTGAAAGAATAAAAATCTCAGAAATACTTTTAATGAGGACTGTGTAACAGCAGCAGTAGACCGGTGCACATTTAAAAACCCTCTGAGCCCAAATTATGTGTTCAAATGAAGCATTACATTCGTTTAAACATGTAATTAAAGCTTATGCTGCATGACCCGATTCAACGGCAGACTGAACGTCCTGGAGTGGTAGAACATGTTTTAGCTAATTGATTTAGAAAAAAAAAGAGATATCCTATGCACATGATATGCTCCCAATCACTGTCATTTTAAGACTTTTCCACAGCAGCATCACTTATTTTTTTTACTCTGGCTAAACATGGGGATGGAAAACATAAGCTACCAAACCGCCTTGGTGCTTCCATCATTTGCACATCGACTTCTCTCATCTGTGTGTGGTTTGCCCAGCTGCACTGAGGCAGACAGGAAAACAGTCCAAAGAGCTGCTGAGATCACAGGATGTTGTATATCCTCCAGCAAGAATCCTTACAGTTTCTCTTTTTCCGACCAACAAGCTGAGTGCATCGTATCAGCCCAGATGTTTCCTGTTTGAACTGCTGCAGAGGCATTAGGAGACGTGGAAATGTTCTTTTAACATAAGTTTGGCCATAGTTCTTACATTAATGTATACTTGATCAAGTTTTGCATAAAGACCTAAATAAATAACTAAGCTTTTTTTTTGTTTTTGTTCTATATTTTGACTGGTAAAAATAGTGTCTGTGTGTTGGACAGGTTGCTGGAAGAGCAGAAAACCTGCAGGTGGGGCACGATTCCTCAGATTTTATGCTTACATTTGGAGGAACGTAATCAAGATTACCACTGACATCTTCCTAATACAGTATAATGACCTCAGTAGAAAGAAAAAAAAAGTCACCACTTTTTAAGGCACAAAAAAACAATCCCTTTTGTAAAAAGTGACAAAATTCATTACTGATTCTGAACATGCAAGACAATCTGATTGTAAAACCTCCATTGAAAAAATATATATATAGCAGAGGGATGAATGTGAAACTTTGATTCATGTACATAAAAAGATGTGACAAATAATTGATTTTTTTTTTTATTGACTAGTGCAGTCTTGACATCTGTCTGTCAGAGGTATAAGACTTTGAACCTGTGTTGTTTTATTATGGTAAAACATCTACAGTAGATTTGCTTGTTGAACTTTTGTTTTCATATGTTATTATTTATTACAGACTACAGTAGTTTTTGGATCTTAGTCAAACCACAGTTTCTGTTTGGAAATATGATACCAAAAACATCAAGCGAGAGAAGGTGCAACGGGTTATTTGGATGTCTGAACATCAATACATGTATTTCCTTGACTTGCAATACATCTGTTTGCAACATAAATAGCATATTTTGCCCAAAAATATATGCTGAATGGTACAAATATCTCTGACGTGTCCTTGTAAAATGTCTTTAAAGGTCAAACTCAGAACAGAGCAAAGATATTTTCCTGCTTGGCAATCTGATTTTCTGCACTCACAAGAAAAAGTTGCTTTTGCCGAAAGAAGGAAAACAAGAGATCTCCAGAGAAAACATGTTGTTTCAAGAAAATCTTGCCTCTGGGTCCTCCATCTGAGCCCGTTATCCCCTCACAGAGGGTGACTTTTAACAAAGTTTAGCAGGATTAAAATCAGCTTTCCTCAAATTCCTTAAAGTAAATGGAGCCATTAACAAAACAGGTTGACAGCATTTTCTCCTGTCATCTTGATTTGAACCATTTTTGAAAGCATTGTTCTCAAGAAATACGTGTTTTTACACATTTCATTCAAATAACTTGGTCACTTCACATTAAAATTAAACTAATTAAAATTAGTTTAAACTAATGTAACAAACAACCAGCTCACAATCCAACGCAGAAGAAAATAGAATCTTCGTTTGAGAAAGTTTGCAGACTTAGAAATCAATAAATGTACTGATTACTGATTGTTAGCTTATTGATCAGTCACAGTGATTTAGTAGATAGCGGCTAGAACATAACAGAAATCTCGACCCTGATTTGTGACCTCATGACCTTTCTATAATTAATGTCCTTCATTCTTTATTTTTTTATTTTTTTTTAAGAACAATTAAGAAATAAATGGGAACTGGTTCATTCTGAGAATCAGTTCAGATTGAGCAGGTGGTGAACGTTGAACAACAGTTCAGTTTTAACAGCATGAACTCAACTTAAAGCTTGTTCTTGATGAGGGTGAACAACGACGCCACATTCCTGCCGTCCTCCAGTCAGCAGAGGAAACCAAACGTCGGTCCGAAACCTTTGGTTTCTCTCACATCATAAAATCTTCATCAGGATCCTTGCAGGCTCTCAACACCGGCAGGCTGTAGATTAGACAGGCCTCTCTGAAAAAGCAGTGAAAGAGTCAAAGCACAAAGAGATAAAAACAACTGGTGTGTCTCGTTTTCGTGTCACCGTGTTTGTAACCGTCATGTTCCGAAAGCAGAGCAAATTCATTGCATTGATGCGGTACTTCTGGACACTTCATGAAAACAACAAAGCATAGCTGGTGGAAAAATGTAGCTGTTGAGGCCAAACCAATAAAATTTTAATGTTTTTGTTCTCCATTATTATTTTTGACACGGCCATCATCCCGTAACCTCGCCTGGTTTTCAATTTACCTGGAGGCGCATCACAGAAAAACCCCACAGAGGCGTAAAGGTCAGCTGTTGTCTTGACATCTTTCTGTCAGAGGTACAAGACTTTGAACCTGTGTTGTTTTATTTTATTTATCTTTTGCTTTTTCATTTCTCTAAAAAATTAAAGTAGACAACACTGAGTATGAAAGCATCCCAAACCCGGGTCATCTGGCCAAGAACATAAGCACAATCAGATACCTGGAAAAGTGAACGTTTGTTGTTGTGTTAATTTGGACAACATGAGTTAGAAAGACGTTTTGAAACCAACCAATTCATGACTTTAATTAAGAATGTATATAAAACAGAATGATGTCCATCGACGCAGATAGAAGCCTTCAATCAGACGGCCGGACTGAGACAGAAAATCAAAGTTGTATAAAATAGATCTCGCCCTCCATAAGACAAAATGCCAGTTTGTTTTTCCAAATTGCCATTTCATTGTAAATTGTGAATTAATCGGATAAAGTTCACCATTACAATCGCTGAAATTCTGTGCACCTTAGATGTCATATTACTGTAAGTGTAAATTTTACAAAACAGAGTGTTGCACTCATTAAACGACCATTTGTGCTTTTCATGTTCAATTCATGTTTGTTCTTTAGTGTTATTGTCAGTGCGGCTACATGATTACCTGAAGGACTCTGTTTGTCTTTAGGATGACCAAGCAGTGAAAACATGAATCAGTGAATCATAAGCCAGGATGGACATATTTTACTTTCATGAACCAATTAAATGAAACCTGCAAAACAAGTTGAAACTGGAGAGCTCTCCCCCGACTCAGGTGAGAGACCATTCCTACCTCCGCAGTGATGATGTTTCTATCGGGTATAGTGAGTTTTCCTGAAACATCCCACCTTCCCCAATCTTTTCTTATTTCTGGGTCATATCCTCACCTTAACAGGGAAGTCAGGTCTGCAGAGCTTTAGAGGGCCTTTCATGACTTCCTGTCTGGGTTGTGTTGCTCTTTCAGGTCTTTCAACCGACTTCATCTTGTCAGCAAAGTTCTGCTTAAATGAAGTTTTGATTCGTGCACATCTTGACTTAATCAGGCCTGGGTGTAGCCAGGTTGGTTTTGAGGATGTGATTGGTGGTCGTCTTTAAGGTGCCGGTGTGATTAAGTTACAGGAAAATGACTTTGGTTGAACAGTGAAGGATTTTAGTTTTGATCTGTTCCGTATCACAACAGCCGCATCTGGAGGAGCCTTAATCGGACCTCTTACATAGACTCAGCTCACTACCATATTTGGCATTAGCCATTGTATAGATTTCAGTAGTTTTTTTCTGTAATATTTTAAATTTGAAACCTCTAAAAGTCATTCAAGTAACTTCTATGTTACATGAATGACTCATAAATTAGACTTTGTTAATAAATCAAGTTTAGCTGCACAGCGCAATCCATTTTTTTTTACTAAGATTAAGTGCAAATTTGAGATTCATTGTCAGGAATCACATGTTGAATTTTTAAGGTGAATTCTCCTTTAAAAGTTTTATGCACTGCTCCTGAAACTTACATGAACTCCTTTAGTGAAGACTATTTCTGCACCATCAGAGACCAGTTTTATGAATAAATAGTCTAAGTTATTCATGTGATTGAGCTTTAGATGGAAACATGAGCCAAACAGTGTAATTACACAGATGCACAAATATTTCTAGAATTACATTTGTGTATGAAAGACATAAAAATGACTAAAAAAAACATGCAGAAGACACATGCACACCTGCAAATTTCAAGGGATTTTATTTTCAGAAGCTGTTAAACAGGCTCGGAAACTCGCTCCCGTTTCAAAAGGTCACTTGGCTGCAAAAATGCACCACAATAATTTGGACAAAAGTCACACTTGTAAAAGCATTAGCATGGCTGCAGAGACATCCCAGGCAAACAGAATTACAATGTTAGAATACGAGTTATAAAGCTGTAATTTGGAATATGCAAATGCGACTGGCAAACTGAGCCTCTCTCACAAATGCCTCTTTAGATGTTATATATTGTCAGATGGAATGAGCTCAATAACAAAGAGACTTTTGTTTGACATGGCACCGCCGTCTCTCAGATGTGTCTGCTAGATAAAAGAACACACCGTGCACACGTTGTTATCCCAGACACTTTGCTCTGCAGCTTAACATGAACCAGTTTGGTCACTTGTTCACGCTGTGAGAATCTGTTGATTTATGCTTCTTTGCTCAGTGGGAAACCACCCAGAGATCCGGCTGGACATCCGTCATCCAGGGTTCATCGCTCAGCGTGTCAACGAAGCCTGACGAGCAACAGACTCTAGGACAACTTGAACTTGCGCATATGTGGTTAACGCAGTACTGTGTTTTTCTTTTCTTTTCCTTTTGTTTATGTTTGCACTGAGAATATGATGTTTGAGCATGATTTCTCTTGTTTGCCCATTTGGAAGGATTCAGTTTCAGTACAATCAGAGATTAAAACCTTCCCTACAAGAACTCAGTCAACACTCACAGAAAAGTTTTAGAGTAATTCAATTATTTTATCCTTTTCTTCGTGCAAAAATGGACAGGAAATAGTTGGGGGACTGCAGCTGAAAAAGCAATGACATCAGTAACAAATAAAACAAGAAAAAGCCATTAGTTGTTAAGATTTTACTCATTACTTTACTAAAAAATAGGTTTTAATGGAACTGCTTGTTGCAGTGGGGCACTTAAATTTCTATACATTTTTTTGCAATAATAGAAATAAATAAATGAGATAAATACATCATGTGACACACACAGAAGACATTACTATGTAGATAATAATGTACATAATGTACATGGGTTATCTCCAATTGTATGGCCATGGCACTGTTACAAACTCAAAATGGAGGTAAGTCATGAATCCAGATCATCTACAAACACGCAGCGATGCAGAATGTTCCCTCATCTTCCTCAAACACATAATGGCCCAAATATGAAAAACAAGTCAGTTCTGGAATACCAGAACAACCCAATCTGTTGGCAGAAGCAAAAGAAGTAATGGAGACCAACTATTCTTAACCTCGGCTCCACTTAGAGAGCCATTTCAGCAGCTGCAGGAACAGAGACAAACACAGGGACACAGACAGAACTTAAACAGATACCTGATGATTAACGAGTCGGAAATGGCAGGTGGTTGATGGACTGGTCCCATTATTCCTCCCATCATCTGCGTCTGTTTGTGTTACAGTCGCAGCACAGGCAGGTGTTTTGGGGTTCAATCCAAGACCCCTTTTGGTTCACCCATGAACAAGAACGGAAATAGCTTGTTTGTTTGTTTTACCAATCTAAAATGAAATAATCAAAACAGCTGTGAATATTTTTGCCAAACCTCCTGCAGACAACAGATGCTGTAAATTTGCCCGTTTTGTGCAACATAGCAAAGTGTTAGTTCTCTAAATGTCTCATTCCAGTGGTTTGTACTTCTCGTTGAGCTTGGGCATATTTTCATCATCACTACAGCTGGAGCTTCTTGTTTGTTCCAGACAGTCAAGTATCAGTTCAGACAATGTGCAAATGCTTGCAATGTTGCCTCACATGAAGGCAACATTGAACAATGAAGGACATCGTAGGTTCGGACCTCATTCAGGGTCGTTCTGTGAGACGTCGAGTTCTCAGCTCTCATTATCAACATAACGTTAGGAGACCGTAAGTTAACATAATTGTGTCCATCAGTGGCGTCTTGGTCCAGTGATGGACTTGGATTATTATTTAGCAGACTGAATCCCAACTCTCGTCAGCGGCCCTCTTTCATTCCCCTTTGGCCTTCAATAGCGTTTTATGAGTCTTTTGTCTTTTCAGTTGAACGTCAGCCAACTTCCAGTACAAAACGTTGGAGAATAAACAACAGTCCTGATCTCCAATGTCAAGTCTTAGTTGTAAAAAGCATAAAAATGCAGGGTGAGATGAGCTTTAATTTGTACAACTATCCCATCAAATGATTGGACGCCTGTGTATCGAGACGCCAGAAAAAGTGCTGGAGTGACCAGACTTTTTCCAAGCTGTTTGAAACAGAGTAATGACATGCACCCCTCTCCAGCCTGTTTCTGTACAGTCAGTCACCAAGGTTCTCTTTCACTTGGTCATCTGCTGGATGAGCAGTTTGGACTCTGAGGAAATAAAAGATGCGTATGCTTTGTTTGTGCTCATCCTTTGTTTAGAAGGTCGTGTACAGATTGATTGTGCCTTCAAGTACTTTTGAGCTCTCTCAAAATTTGTTCCATTGTTGTGCTGTCATTAGTATTTCCTGCTTTAGCTCCTATTTCTACCTTGATCTTAATGCCTTTTTCTTTTCGTTGAGTGTGGCATTAATGTCAGAAGTGACTGCCACACTGGTCTCTTTGGCAAACTGCTCTCTACAGTTTCTCATGTGGTTGAAACAGTTAATTACTCTCACCAGTCTCAAAGTCACCCACTCCTCATCTTCCTCATTTTCTTGGTGGCTCTGTGTCCTTTACACCTCAGGCATGTAAAAAGCCTGGACTTAATGAGCTGTACGAATCTTATGTTCAGCAAATCTAACATTTTATAGTCTTTTGCAACGCTTTTGGCTCACTGGGTTAGTGTGGAATGGAAAAGAGACAATCACAATTGAAGTCTCTGAAATGTGAAAGCGGCCGTGGCTGAAAAGTGTCCAGCTGTGACCAAACAGTTCGTGAGCGCTCAGAGGCTGCGGGCCGCATTAACCAAGAGTGAGATGTGAGCCGTTATTGAAAATGATGTGCGAAAATTCCCGTAGAGAGTAATATGTCTGACGCACAACCACCAGGAACTCGGTGTCTCTTGTACACAGCATTTCCTCAGCAGTGAGAAAACATCTATCATCCCTGCTTATTACCACCGCCCCAACTCCTCTGCTGCTGAATCTGCTGAGACAGAGTT
Organism: Poecilia picta; assembly: GCA_033032245.1. Classification (NCBI taxonomy): domain Eukaryota; kingdom Metazoa; phylum Chordata; class Actinopteri; order Cyprinodontiformes; family Poeciliidae; genus Poecilia; species Poecilia picta. The sequence goes on along the minus strand of CM065353.1, from coordinate 25,275,365 downwards.
TAGGTTTTAGAACAGGTCGATTTGATGCGAGCACAAGAACGTGGAGAAGATGATGCTAATCGGACGTACTTTAGATAACATTGTACTGGTTACCAAACTCTTTTTTTCTCTCTCTTTCTCTTATTTTTTCCCTCTGGCATAGAACTGATTGATGACTTCACTATAAGCCAGGAGTCTTCATTTCTTTGATGAAACCAAACGTTTCAGGGCCGGTGTCCTGAAACTTTTAGATGTGTCCAACACACATGAATCAAATGGGTGAATCGCCTCCTCACTACGCAATCATTTTCTCCTTGATCTCCAGTAATCAGGTACTAAAGATCTCATTGTTTGACTGACATTGTGTGTTGAAGCAGAGACACATTTTAAAGTTTCAGGATATCTGACCTTAAGGACTGGAGGTGATGACTTCTGCCATAGGGGGGACAGAAGGTACCAGCAGTGGGGCTGGCTGGTCAAAGTCTGTCTGACAATCACTTTTGGTGAATAGGGTCAATGTCAGAGGGACGTATTTTCCGGACTATAGACCACACCTCACTATAAGCCGCACCCACAAAGTTTTTTTAAATAGCTGGAAACGTACTGGGCTATAAGCCGCTGGCATCTCCGCCGGTCTCAGAATAAATCTGCTACTAAGAACGCAGCACTTGCGTCTCCAATGCCAAACCATGGATTCGTTCATGCCGAGTTTACGTGCAGCAGTTATCGATCTGTACTGCCAGATCGATATCTTTCAACTTAAAAGCGGCATCATTTGAACTTCTTTGTGTTGTTTCCATGATGAGGGGGTTTGAGTTTGAAAACATTTCTCAGTCATGCCTGATGCTAGCATGTGCTTGTTCTAAATGAAAATCAGCACTTTCTTCTTGGATTTCCTATTCTGACTTCCAATGATTCACTTCCTGCTAAAGCGCCCCCTGGTGGTGGAAGAAAAATCCACAGAAAAGCCGCACCGGACTACAAGCCGCATGGTTCAAAGCGTGGGAAAAAAGTAGCAGCTTAAAGTCCGAAAAATATGGTACTCTTTTTTTTTTCAGCTTCCAGTTTAGTTTTTTACATTATTGTGATCACTTCTTGCTCAAAATTTAAAATCCAAAGTTTGATCAGATTTTGGCCTGGATTATTCTAAGTATCTTTTTGAAATAGGCCTTCATTCAGTCAGTTCTCAACTTTCTAACTCATCAGTGCATCATTTCTACAGGTACTAGAAAGGAATGTAAAAAAATAACTTCTAAACTCTTTGGTTTAATCCATCACCAGCCTCACATTTACCAATTTGTACCTTCTGTTCAAACCTACCTGTTGCATTTTCCTATCTTTTTTTTTTGTTCCATATCTTTTAAAAACAGACTGAACTTATACCATTTCATTTCAGTTCACTTTTTTTGTAGTTAAACATTTTAATTCATTTCCAAGACATTTGTCTTCTGTAATTTCAATTAGTTGTTTCTTTCTTAATATTTTCTGTTACCCACCAATTCCAGTAACTTTCAGCCGACTTGTACAAAATATAACAGAACCTAAATGACGTCTGTATTTAAAGTAAATGCCACACTGGTTCAGCCATTGACCTGGTTATCTTTGTTTCTGTATTTCTCTAATTTTAGATGCATCCTCCATCTCAGTGTGGTCAAGAATATTCCTCATTCCTGACTTTTACACCTCTTAGTTTTGCTTTTCAGATCTGAACTTTTCAATTTTCCGTTGGAGACATGTTTTTTTGTTTTTTTTTCTCCATGTTCTCCAGTGTAGCATTGCCAAAGCTGCACAGCATGGATGCGGTACTGCCAAGACCGAACACTCAGCATTAGAGGTTTGATGCCAAGCACTCTTCAAGAGAGACTGTTAAACATCTCTTTGTTGCCCCTGGCGTTATGAAACCTGTTCTCCAGTCAGCCTACTCCTCTGTTCCTGTTCCAAACTTTGTTCCCTGCTCAGGTTACTGAGACAATTTCACTGCTGTATTGTGTTTTCTCCAGAGTTAGTCACCGCTTTGGGTGATGCTCCGCTTTCACTGCTGATCATGACTGCATGCTTGGCTCTTGGCCATTAAAGTGATTTGGTTCTGGGGGCGGAGGGTCCATCTGAAAAATGATCCCTTGTTTGTCCCTACATATTGGCCTTTCCATCACAGTCCTCTTGCGCTTTATTCATCCAGCTCTCTCAGCGCTCTGTTCTTTATTTTGCCTTCTGTTACTTCAGTCCTCATTCCTTTCTGTTTGGGGGAATAAACTTGTCTAATATCAATGCTTTTATAAACACTGGGCCTCTGTCGATTATTGCTAAAAAATAAATGAATAAATAAATAAAAAATCTGTGCCTTTATTATTCCTTAAGACTTTTGCCTCACATCAGTTGCAAACTATTCATTTGTTAAAAGCTAAAGAGATCACTTCAGACTCTGACTGAATTTCCCAGAAGCGAATTGTCCTTCGGTGTCTATTCTTCCCCCTTCTCACTGCGTCTGAGTTATAAAACTCCATTCTTCACCAGATTTTTCTTCCTCCGTCCCTTCCAACTGGAAAACATTTTCTATTTATGCAGACATTTTCTCACTCTGTCAATTCAAATTGCCAACTGTGAATTTGCATCTAATTGGGCCTTTTCGTTTACTTGCATCCATGCCACTTCCAAAAATGCACTTTGCATTCTGTGTGAAATCTGTTTGACAGGTGTAATTATGCGAGCTCTGCCTCTTGAAATGATTGGTAGCACAAAACGACAGGACTGTTTTCTCCCACCAGGTGTGATCATAAGAACGAGAAAGGCATTCATCTGTACACTCGGGATATTTTTATTATAGAACCTATGCATGAGCGTTAAATTGGTCATCTCTGGAAGGAGGAGGCAAATCAAGGATAGAGAATGGCATTTGAATATGAATCAATATAAAGACCTTTTCAGTTTATTAGGTATTATGAGTTTTTTGGCCTTTAGGAAATTGAAGAAAAACGTTTGTATATTTTTATACCCAGTTTTATTTTTCTCCATACCTTTGGGGACTGTATAGGAATCCCCTCCACTGATATTTTATCAGAGCAGCATTTAGTTTCTACTCACACTGCAAAATGAGTATAAAGTCATTTTCCAGTGTTTACTTAAGTAAACTTCATAGCATTGAACTAGTGCACTACATATGTCAGAAAAAAATGTTCACAATTAGGACAAATTTAAAAACTCAAACTAGTTTCATTGATCAAGGTATCAAAGAAACGGGAACTCTGTTCTTGATTGACCAGCAAACTCACTTTACTCAAACCTCACATGACAAAAATATCACGATGGACCCCAGACCTAACAATGCAGACGAGATGAACTGCTTTGAAAACAACCTTGGCTTCCTCAACACATCACAGATCCATCCGCTGATCGCCTCAACACCATGTTGCAGCAATGCAGTAATTCATACAAAATCAAATTCAAATGTACTTCATTTATCCCACAGGGAAATTAAATGAAAATGTGCTCTGATCAAGTGTTAAGTACATCAGTCGTGCAGCACTTATAGGAAAACAGTCTTTGGGTTAAAAATCCTTTTCTCTTTGATCTCATGTTATATTTAGTCGCATTTGACGTTTTTTAAAATTACTTTTCTTTGCAGTATTAGTTGTAAATGTAGTGTTGGTTGGTTATGTTATCAGGGTCCTGGGCTTCAAATTAGCCTTTGGGTAGCTTTTGGGTAGTCGATCTACCAGCCAAGCTTTTGCCTATGCAATTCCACTCTCCCTTCAGCACTCCGTCTAGGATTTCTCTCATTGACTTGGATTCCTTTGGTAAAATTTCAAATGTTCCAATCAGCAAACAGAGAAGTTTTGAACGATGATGTTGATTTTCTGCACTGTTATTGAACTGATGTCTGCATGTTTTTTAGCAATGGCAGCGGAGGAAGTGGAAGTGAAGGAAGTCGTTTACTCTGTGTTGGCCACACTTCTAAGTATTGAATTAGCATTAACAGCCCCCTGCAGTAACAGTGGTGGATGGTTGTTTGCAGCGAATTTCCAGTAAACCTCATAGCATTGAACAGGTGCATTGCATGTGTCGGAAAAAAACGTTAGCAACTGGACAAAATTTAAAACCTTAACAGAGTCCCCACCTCCAGGAAGCAATCATCTCTAAATACCAGAGACTCCAGAAAACAAAAGATAGAACAAGTGTATGCTCTTTACCAGGCAGAGGTAAACAGTTTATTTTTTAACATAACATGGTTTCATGTCTTATCCCACTGCAAATAATTTTAAGATATTCCATAACAATAACAAAAGGGCTACACTGTGGTTAGCAGCAGGAAGGTCCTGGCGGGTGGGGAAGTCTTTCTGCATGGAGTTTGCATGTTCTCCCTGTGCTTGCGTGAGATTTCTCTGGGTACTCCCACAGTCCAAACACGTGACTCTCAGGTTAACGGGTCTTTCTAAATTGTTCTTAGGTGTTTGTGTGTGTCTGTGTAGACCTGACAACCTGTCTAGCCGTCCTGCGGTCTTAGTGCAACATTCAGGAGGAGCGTGGAAAATGTCAAGGTCAGACGGCAGGGAAGCGGAGGGTTGTCCCATCAGATAGTTAATTTCCAAAACCATTGAAAAACAAAAACTTGTGAAAGCGTGAAAGCGCATATGTGTTTGGTGAGACACCGGTAGACTGCGCACAGAGTAAAAAACTTGTGGGGTCTAAATGACTCTATATCATAAGACTGGGAAATGGCTAGGGTGTACACCACCATGTGTCCAATGGCAGCTGGAGATAGACACCACCCCAATGCAACCCTAATAGCTGCAGTCGCTATCTATATCTAAAGATGATGGATGAATAATAATAAATAAATAAATTCCAATATTCTGACAAACATGTATTCTGGTTTTCATTAGTTACGAGCCCTAATTATCAAAATGAATATTAATCTCTGTTGGTGATGAATATATAGTTAAATGTTAAATAATCAAAATTAACTTTTTGAAGATGTTCCTCAATCTTTGCAGTGCTTTTGCTGCCTTGCATGGACCCCCTCCCCTCGCATTTGAGTTTATATTTTCATGTCGTACTAAAATACAACGAGTTTGATCCCTGCACTTATCCTCACTGACTCACCCAAAGAGGAGGACGACTGACAGCCTGCAGATGGTGTCTAATCTCCCAGAGCAGCGCGCGTACCTCAGCCAAACCTTCCACGCCGAGCCCCGGATGGTCCGCAGCCAGCAGAATAACATTTACAAGGAAATCCCCCCCACCTGGCCGCCACCATCCAGACACAGATGGTGCTTACGGTTTCAGTTTGTGAAGCAAAAAGGATGCGACAACCGGCACTGTCGGCATCAGCGCATTTGTTTGCAGACATAAGGAGAAGACGGTGGGATGTGACGGACCGTCTCGCTGAGAGACGTGGGATGTGTTTGTTCTCAAGGCCGCCTGAGGTTTCTGACTTGTTTGGTGAAAAGGTGCTGAAAGCAGAATAATAGCTGCAGGTTGGCCTCACAATGACAGAGCACTTTGAGAATAAGGGGGAAAAAGTCAGTTCAATTTTCATCTTGTCTAGCTTGTTACATTGCAGGGTGAGAAAGCTAAATTGGCAAATTGAAAACTGTAATAAGACGACGAAGAGGAGGGGTTGCTTTTAAATTAGGTTTCATGATAAGAAATCTTTCACCAGCGTAACAATGTGGGGGGGTTTGACAGATTGGGGCCAAAAGTGGCAGGAAGAACATTATCCAAGCTGGCATTAGGTGAAACGTACTTACAGAGAGACTTCAGGACACTGCAGTCAGCTAGGATATGTTTAGCTGCTGATGTGGTTCGGTCTTCCCAGTGGAGGTGGGCGGATCAATCCTAATATCGATACCAACGCTGGTGTTGATATTGAACGATACTCAAGGGAAAAGATTGATACTCAAGCTCTTTTTCTGTCCCACCTGCACTGACTGCTGCACTGTCACACCGCACCAATCAACACTGTCACACCACACTGAGCTGCACTGCCCACCCTCTGTTGTCTGTTGTTGCATCGTCAGTGGCGCCAGCCAACAGGGCAGAACGTATTCTTTCTTTATTTAATTTTCGCTTGTTGATTTTATTTTGTTTAAAACCAGAAGTGCACTGAAGGAAATAATTTCTTATTCTTTGTATTACTGTATTGCTCGACTTGAAAATCAGAATAAGTTTGAAACTGTTTATGGTATTTGTTGTGGTGTGTTATTTTGTTGTATTGTGACATCTACAGTATTTTTTTGTCTTGTAAAATGTTTGGTGAAATTCTATCTTAGGTCTTCTGGATCTGTTGAATCTAAATATGAAAAAGTTTTGGTATTGGTATTGATATTGAAATCAGCGATACTGGCCCTATGTTTACTTGGTACTGGATCAATACCAACATTCCCAGTATCACCTACCTTTACTTTCTAGACAACACATCACACATCAAATGCTGAACTGACTTTTGTTTTTCAGTTCTATCAGATTTTCTATAAATTTCTACTTACAATCATTGATAAATTAGATTGTGATAATTAAAAATGACTGAAAGTGAAATGTGGAAACATGATTATTATTATTTATTATTATTATTATTATTATTATATTATTATTGTTATTTTCTTGATTAAATTCAGTTTTTGGCTCCATTATTTTACTATTCAGGGTAACAGAGGCAGAGGTTAATATCTGCACACAAAAAGAGGTGAGGTACATCTAGGAAACAGATGGGTCTTTGTGGCCTACCAGCCGATAAAGAAGTGATGTTGAAATCGTTCTCCTTTGGGGCTTTTTCGAAAAAAGCCCCAGATTGGAAAGATCTTTGAAAGCAGAAAGGCTGAGGACCATTTTGTCTGATTGTAGAACGCTAAAACACTTTAGCACGGCTAAAGCAAATGTAAGGTTCAAGTTTCTCATAACACAGTTGTAACTTGTATTTTCTTTGACACTGATGTGGAACATGTTTCATTTAATGAAAGTATTTTTGCAATCTGAATTTGTCAATATTTTGAACAGGATTATTGTGGTCATACATTTTCTAATAATCTGGATTGGACCTTTTTCTCCTTTAAAGAGCCTTGAGATGACACGTCAGCACTTTAGAGTTAAACTTTAGTTTAACCGTTTTGCTTTATGTTTTCTCTACATTTTAATGACATAATGAAACTTTTCTAAAACTTTTGATCATAGAAGGCACTTATAGGTTTTGTCTTCTTCATAAACTTGATTTAATTTTCTCAGTCAGAGTAGACTTAGACAGAAAATCCACCTTGACGTCTGATAGAGGCTCACAACTGCATGGTGGTGATTCTGTTTGTTGTTTGTATCTTATTTCTTTATACACAATTTTAATTAGTCAACATATTTAAAACTCACCAACAAAATTCTGCTATTGTCAACCCAGTCTGAATATTCAGTGGAAACAAAACTGTAAAGTTCTGATTATTTTTAGAAAAAAATACTTTTGACTTTGATTTCATAACAACTGTGTTTTCTCACTCATGCAATAAACCCAAATCAAAGCCAAAAAGCTGACAATGTCTGTCATTGCAGTACAACTAACCAGACTGTAATCACGTGTTTTCAGGAAAGGGAAATTGATGCCTTTAATCTACATTTTCTTCATCAACAGGAGGTGGAGATGTTTGACACCCCAGAGCTTCTTAAAATGTTAATTACATTGGAGGTAATGCCAGCGAACGCCCCCAGCAGTGCTTCTTTCATCTCTTTCTCTACATGACTACTTCACTGTTACAGGCACTAAAACTGCAGCTGCGAAGAATCGGATTTTACAACAACAGCATGTATCAATTTAGAAAGAACAACAACAACAAAAAATATTTTAAATGTCATAGTTTCCAAAGTAAAGATGTGGTTTGCTTTGCAAATCGTTTTGGGGATGAAGTTTAAGATCCGGTTCCACAGCAGAGATAACTATAACCCATTCTACTTTTTTATTATTTCTTTATCCATTAGTAGACCTGGAGTCTGAGAGTGAGAGAGTGAAGCGCTCCAATAGGAACATATGGACCAATCAGATCTCTGATGTAGGATGGAGCTTCATCACCTCCTAAGAATAACGGCCAAAAGACGATTTACTTTGGGAAAAATGACTTTATTTCAGGAAGGCGATGATATGTGAAAAAGAGAATATTAAACTATATTCTGAATTTAACAGGGAGCCAGTGAAGGGAAGTTAAAGTAGCAGAAATTAGGGCTTTCCTTTGTGTTCTAAACAAATTCTTTTTGATGCAACGTTGGAACAAGCTGAAAGTTTTTAACCACGTTTTATTGACAAGACATAAAATTTTGTAGGCTCGACTCGACTGACTCCCCTTGCTTCAGAAAAGCACATTTGAAAATGACTCATATACCTTGAAAGTAAATTAAATGGACAGTTATGATTTAATCATGTTTTCTATTTTCTACATTTGATTTCATCTATCGTTTTGTGTGCTTCATTAACAGATTCGTTTATGACAAAATGCAGAGGACTGATGAGATTTTAAAGTTCCAAAGAAAGTGATTTAATTGTAAGATTTGAAAATATAACCTTTGCTCCACAAACATAAAATCAAAGCACAAGCTTTCGTTTCTAAACATTTAAAACAAATTATCCCTCTTTGACAGAGGAGTTTTTTTTCCTTTTCCAGCTTTTGAGCTTAACTGGGAGAATCAAACTACGGGGAGGCACAAATCCCTGGGGATCAAAAATCTGTTTCCTTTCCCCTCCATCCAAAAAAAGAAAGAAAGAAATTCAGATTTTCTGTGCGAGTAACCAGGCAACTGAAGTCTCTATGATTATTATTCAAACCACTTACTGGAAAACCATTTCACACCGAGGTCCAATGACTGAAATGTTGTTTCTAATCCTTACATTTATTGTTTTCTGCATCTTAACTGTGATGAAGAAGAGATGATGAAAAGAAGGAAGGTCACTAAATAATGGTTTGGACAAAAAAGAGCAAAATATTTTTTTTTTTACAATTTAATCCATAAAATATTATTTATTTTCCAAAAGCACAAAGTTGTGTAAAGTGCTCCGAAACTACTTTACGTATAGTGGCATTAAACATGTCTTACTACATATTACTATAATCTTCTCTCTTTGTGGTGACATCACTTCTGAGTCATATAGTTTATAACCTAAACTTTGAATCTATATAAAAGATGAAATGTATTATTTGTGCTTGTCTTAGTTCACCTCTTTTGTATGATTTTAATTTTGTTTTATTGGATCTGTTTAAAGCATCATTCAGATCAATGTCACAGTCATGAGCTTCATGAAATCTATTTTGTAGAAAATTTTACCTTGAAACAACCTTGTTGTATTTCAAAAGTTGGGAGAATTTTTTTTTCAAATGTTTTGTTAAATGAAAGATATTAACTCGACACTGGTTGGTATGCGATGATGCAGTCGTGTTCATCGCTCAGAGTAAACTCCTTTAATCAAACCTTTTGTTCTCTAAATGCATTTATTGCCTTTAAAGCTCTTTTAGTCGCTGTTTTCGAGAATGACTACATTAACATTATGGATGCATAAAGTACTTATTCAGACCAACTCATGGTCATAATCGAGAAGAGGAATGATAATATATATTTTTAATTCATTGCAAATAAAAATCTAAGATGTGTGATAAGGGTTAATATTCATCCTCTTTTATTCATGAACCCCTAAATGAAATCCATTGCTTGAATTGGTGAACAGAGTCCAGCTGATTTGTTTATTGTGAAATAGTTTTGAACAAAGAGAATCACGAAGACCAAGAAAAACAGCAGCAGGATCGAGTGTAAAGTTGTGTCTAAAGCAGGATTAGTGTCAGGATCCAGGCCTGGTTTCCTTCCAGTTGCTTCTTGTTACTTACATTTGGTTTCATGGTTCGTTTTGTGGTTGTTAAGCTCATTATCCTCCTTTTATGTTCAATGAGAAATCGTGCAATGCAACATAAAAGACAATCTTTTCTTTTTTGAAATTGATTTATCCCTTCAGTAGAATCCTATTTACTGAGCGACAGATTGAGTTTAACTGATGAAATCTCTTAAGCCTTTGCAGCTTTGCAAGATATTTCCACTTTTTACACCATGATATAGAAACTTGGTAATGTTACTGCTAACGTTGAAGCCCTGAAGGATGAACAGTAAACGTGTGTAATTCATCAGAAAGAGCCCAGAGGGGCCTACTACTGTCTGGTTAGAGTTTGTGTTGTACTTTTAAACTTTTTGTTGGCTTTATTCCAAACTACAGCTGAGTTTCTTTTATTATTTTTTACTTAAACTTGTTTACAACCCCTTCCATGTGAAATAACCCACTAAAAGAGAAGTAAATAAACTCAGAGCCACTAAAAGAACAGTTGAATAAGCCGGTGAAGACCAGGACCAGCCACTGAAATATACTGACAGATGGATTTAGGGAGCGTTTCTCCTCTCTGCTCCTTTCTGCAAAGGAGAGGGGGGCTGTTGATCATCCCTTTGGGGCTCAGAGCAGCAATCTGTGGGAACGTCTGTAGCAGTGGAAAATACTTTCAGCGTACTCCTCCAAAGTCTCTGAGGGCGCTCCTGGTTTGTTGTCGTCTCACATGTTAAGAGCCGGATAGCTTTTTTGTTGACATTGCATGACTTTGCAGCTGTTGCCATTAACCTAAGTTTATTGAAGTAAGTGGAAAGTTTGTAGTTTCAGAAAGAAAGTCCCAATCATGGGATATACCAGGGCGCCGTTACCAGAATGAGCCTAAAATAGGGTTTTGTTGCATTAGGAAATGGTTATTCTCTCCATAAGACAGTTTTGAAAAACTTTACCAGAAAGGATGAACAAATAACCGCACATATGCATGATAGTCCGGTAGATTCAACATAAAATTTCAATATTTGTTTTGTTTTCAGCCGGTACGATTCACTTTCACTGTCAAACTATCAAAGCCCTTTGAAAAACCTGTTCCCCTCCTCGCCTGAGGTGGCGCTGCACCAAGAACCACTGACGAAAGCGACACAAAAACCTCAGAAGAAAACCATGAGCACAACTTTCTTCTTTATGAAATGCAAATAAGCACGGAGCAGCATCAGATTTCAGCAGTTGTAGGATTTCTCTTTTGTCTTTGGCAAACACAAGTAATTTCTCATGTTGGTACTGGACACACAAGTTTGTTTTTGCTTTTGTTTACCCAGAATGCTGTGCGTCATAGTGCATTTCCTGCTTTTGGAGCGGTCTTCTGTCTGCTTGCATCCCATATGCATTCGAGCTAAACCAGAGTTCACTTCAACCGAACCGAGACGCAGGTTTTTAGACGGACCAGAGTTCTTCTTCTTCTGGGTTTCTAGTAATTATGCCTCCACTTTTTGCAGTGAGATTCTGAATGGGACTACACTAAAACTAAACATAGACCAGTTTTTACAGTGCCAAGCCACATCTAGTCAAATGAGAAGCTGATATTCAGCATTTCTTCCCTTGTGTTAGTAAAAGGTCACATCGGTGTCTCCCTCCCACTCCCAGTTGTTCTCTCCTCCGGCCTTCTCTAATTGTGCTGTAAAGTTGACTCAAGAAGTGAAGCTCAAATAGAATTAGCCCCGTTCTGCCTCATTTGGCAGACGCAGAATAATCTGGGCCCCCTCCACCAGTGGTGAGCAGTGTGGTCTGACGTTCAATGGTTAAACAGACTCTGGTAAACAGAAAGGAGGCAAAACCACAACCTTCTCCTCCAGCAAAACTCTTCTGCGTTTACATTTATTTTTTTTTTTTATAAAGTTGACATTGAATCATCTTGTTTCTGATTGTGTCTCTGGTAAAGTGGGATTTATCAACGTTTCAGGGCCATAAACAGATGACGTTTTACCCATCAAGTCCCTACATGAAAAATTATGCCGTCTCATTTGATTTGACTCATTTAGAGGGAAAACATTGAGCTGTAGCTTAAACTGGGAAGCGAACGTTGATCACAGACACTTAAACTATAAATTACGTAGTTAAATTATAACAAATTAACTTTCCCTATTCTAACAGTCATTAAAAATACATCAATTATTAAAAGTTTTAAAAACAACTATGTAAAGACTAAAGAAAACTTATCTAATGCAGTGGTTCCCAAACTTTTTCTCCTGCGCCCCCCTAGTGGTTTCCAAACATTTTCTGGGCCCCCCCTGTCCCTGGGGGAGGGGAGGAGGGGGAAGGTAGCGTGACTTTTTTGGGAATAAAATTAATGTACGTAGCTGAACACAGACAACATCGGTAGCCTACAGGCTACTTGCTAAGCTTAAGGTGCTGTATTGTTATTAACTAGTCATCTAGCTTCACTCAACTCAGTCTGTTAGTTTTGGGGAAAAAACTGTGTAAAGTTCTTCTGTTTTGCTGGTTTGCTGCCATGATTCTAACACAGTGGTCCCCAACTGCCGATCCGTAGGTGAGCAGTGAAAGACCGGTACCGGTCCGTGGACCAATTGTTACTGGGCCGTGCAATAAATAATTAAATATTTCCGTTTTATGTATTATTTAAGTCTGGAGGATCTTTTATTTTAAAAATCCTTTAACCGGATTCTCTCGGTTACTTGCGCACCAACACTGAGCCACAAGCAGCAAAATAAGTAAGAAACAGATCAGATGTCTTTGGAAAGTTTCTTTGCAAAGGGGAAAAGGCGCAGAGAGACAGGAGGATGGATTTATGAGGCAATGAAGCTTCAAACTGCTTCGCCATGTAGAGACCAAGAGGCTGTGGAAAGAAGCAACACTTCAGGTGTCATTGACTCTCATCACTCCCAGATGGAACCGAAACAAGAAACAAGCTCAGGGCTCCGTTAGTCATTATCATGAGTTAAAGTTTTCACGAAAGTAAAATGTTCATTTTTGTGGCGCATCTGTATCTTATTTTGAAGGGATATGTAAACGTTACCATAGCAACCAGAGCAGCCGCTCTATTTGCTGCACTATGATTTGGAGGTTATGAATGTTTTTTCATAGTTAACATTTTTAACTGAATAAACGTATATAATAATGACCTTCACATATAATAAACATTTCCACATATCTCTGATATCCACCGGACTCTCAGTTGTGCATATCTCAGCTGTTTGGGATTCCCCTCTGTTCTTACGTCACCGCGCTTTCTGATTGGCCACCTGTCACATTCAGCAGGTTTTGGTCAGGGAAAACACCACAGGCTGCCAAGAATAATATTCATAGTTAGATTGGTTTGTTACCATAGCAACAATATGATTCTGTGAGTTTAATCTTTGAGTCTGAGCTCTGTTTGTTTACAAATACAAATTAGTAAACTGCAATAATAGCTGATTGCTTTTAGGTTGGCCAATTAAGCTACTCCACTCTCCCAGATTTTACTAAATCTAACCCAGAAGCTGTTAAGAGCTGCTGATGTTTTTAGCAGCAAGACTGGCTTTTAAGTCAAATTCTGCTCAAGGCCCCGTACAGCCTTGGACCGATCATTTTTTTAAAGGTTTTGTTGGCTATTGTTGTCTTTATTTGGAAGTAGTTTGACAGGAAAGTGGGTAATTAAAGATAATTAAAGAGGGGGAAGACATGCGGCCTGCGGCCACCATCACGATGACTAAGGCCTCAATATGTGGGTTGTGCTTTGCCCCTGCGCCATCACAGCATCCCCTCTGGATCACGTTTTAAAAACAGAAAACACTGTCATAAATATTGTCTATTGCTGCAGCGACCATCCCACCCCATGAAAGTAGGGTGACACGCCGTGGTGGGCGTCGCTTATTTTGATTTCTGAAAGATGGCAACCCTAACGCCAAGGGATCATAAGATAAACCTGCAAATATGAACAGTTGAGAACCTGAGCATTTCCTTACACCAGGATGGTGAAGGAGCTGAAAAAGACATCTGGAGGGCGCTATAGAGTCAACAATAAATGTAACGGAGGAATTTTATTTTAAATATGCCTGATTTTTCTACATCAAACAGCTCCTATAAACTGTCAGAATGAATTCAGTACTTACTGTTTCAACATTTTATTAGATTTCCTTAAGATGGATCAACAGTTCAAGTATAAGAATACACAAATTTCACAAATCTTGCAATGTTCAGGAAAGTGTTGCATTTATAATTATTATCACCCCACCTAACTATGATGCTCCAAAATTAAGTTCAGCCATTTTAATTAAAAAAAAAAATAAAATAACTTCAGTTGAAAAGCTGGAGTCAAATTTAAAGGGAAGACAGGTGAAGCTAAGTACAAATGCATGCCACACTGCTCAGATTTTTTTATTGGAAGATATATGTTTTAATACCACGTTTCATTTTATGTTGTAGTTGATGATCAAATGTTTTCTTACTCATAACAACCAAACCAGTTTTTTGCTTTATGTGTGGAATTTTTTTCCCAGACATGTTTGCTAATAATCAATGAAAATGTCACATTTAGAAAAGGTCATTTTTGCTTGTAGGTGCATATTTTTGTAATGGACAAAATAGCACAAATCTTTTGTATTCTCCTGATAACATTTATAGAAATTAGACTAAAAGTCTTGACTGCGCGGACCCGTGATGATCGGAACCTTTCGAACACGGTGTGTCTGAACCCGGAAGAAGCAGATCTGAACAATGAATTATACAGGCTGATGGAGCCGTCAGCTTAACAGTATGATAGAAAATAACTGGACATTTCCTTGATATGTCTTTAAACTCAAGTTTTTTTAAAATTACGGAAGATGCCAACTGTCAATTTTCTTATTTTGTTGGAGAATATTAGCAACGATTAGGGCTGCACAGTGCCGCAGCTGGTAGAGCTGTTGCCTTGCAGGAAGAAGGTTCTGGGTTTGATTCCCGGCCTCAGTCTTTCTGCATGGAGTTTGCATGTTCTCCCTGTGCATGCGTGGGTTTTCTCCGGCTTCCTCCCACAGTCCAAAAACATGACTCAGGTTAATTGGCCTCTCCACATTGTCCCTAGGTGTGAGTTGTGTGTCCTGTCTGTCTCTGTGTTGCCCTGCGACAAACTGGCGACATGTCCAGGGTTGACCCCGCCTCTCGCCCGGAACATTAGCTGGAGATGGGCACCAGCAACCCTCCCGACCCCACTAAGGTTCAGGGGTGTAAAGAAAATGGATGGATATTAGCAACAATTAGCCTTATTTACCAAGCTAGCGCTGATAATTGCTCATATGGGAGCCTTCTGTGCTACGGAAGGAGGAAATATAGAAATGTCAGAGATTTAAATGTTTTATTTTTCTGTGTAAAAGTGACTGATCCATTTGTTTAATTTCTTACATCATCAGATTATTTCACATAACATTTCATATTATTAATAAAAATATTTCACCAGTGGAACTAGCAGTTCAAAATTAAAGAATTATTTATTTAAACCAGCGTCTATATCTTGCTCAAAAGATTGTCAAGCAAAAGTAAAATCTCAATCAGTTTTGTCTTATTTAAAATGTACTAAAATATTTTAACTAGAAACTGGACAAAAAATTACTTAGTAAAATTATGCCTTCAAATAATACAAACTCATTATTGATTATTATGATTATTGATTATCATTATTGATTATTATCGATCCCATTATTATCCCATTGAACCCATTATCGATCCCAAAGGGAAATTAAATGTTGTTATAAATCATATAGATTTGATTAATGATAACATTATGCAAACTATGAATTTCAGTAATTAAATTCAAACTAATCAAACTCAATTTCATAGAAAATAATCCTAAATAATAACTAATTAAAATGGATTTTAAACACAGAAATAGTGTAATTATGGAAAGGCTGAACAATATTATGTTGCACACTTAAAAATTAATCAGTGTGGTGTTGCGCAGATTCTTTTATTTCTATGAATGCTGTGGAAACATGAGAGCAACAGTGAAGCGCCTCCGCTGACCAGCCGTTACTGCGCTTAATTGCCGTTGGCTCGCTGAGTCAGGAGCGTCACTGAGCTCTATGTGCCCACCGGTGGCGAAGCGCTGTCACTGCAGCACCGCGCATCTCAGCAAGAGAAGTGCAGCTGAAGAGCACAGCCAGGACAAGAACAATGGAAGCAAATAAACAAAACACAGAAAAGGGAGGGGGTGTAATTACTTCTGATGTCCATTCTCTCACAATTACAATATCATGAAATAAGTGTCTTTATCAGTCTGTATCAATACTTTTTTATTAGTTTTTCTGTTTTAAATATTTCGAATACTTCCCTGTTTTATCCAGTTTTCACACCACAATGTTTTTTTAAATATTTGTTTTTAATTTCTAAGCAATTATGAGGAATGTAACTTCAAATTGCAGCTCAACTGCACCACTGGGATACAAGAAATGTATCTAGTTTGGTCAAAAGGTGTGGAAAATTATTATTATTTTTGGTTTAACGAGCTCTAGTGACCTTTGTGTTGGTCAGTGATACTTAAAACCTGGTTTAAATGAAAGCCAAGAGTGTCCACTTTAAGAAGATACCAAACACTATATTATAAACCTTTGACAAATGCCCATGCCATGAGGCTAAACCAAACATGCACCAGTCTCAAAAAACAGATTTTTTCATGAGCTGATAACTATGACTCAACTACCATTTTGGAAGGGCTGTCATACCAAAATATTAACTAGAGACATGTATCTCTTCAAAAAATATCAATAGACTTTGCCATCCTGAAATGGACAAAAATGTCAAATTTTGGCCTCTGGCCCATTGATTAGCATTCAGCCGTAAAATTTGTTTTTATTCAAACTTCAGCAGTTTTCTAGTTGTTCTGCTGAGGTAGTGACATCAATTTGTGACATCACACAAATTGATGTCACAAAGAGAACAGAGAAAATAGAGTGTCAATGTCATAACCATTGCAGAAGCCACAGAGCAAGTAAAAGGAGTGTCTGGTAGGAAAATCTTGGATTTATCTAATCAACATGTCAACTGAAAGAAAAGACCTAATGAAAGAACATGAGGATCTCAAGAAGCAAATTGAGCAGCTTCTTGAGAGAAATGATGAGAACATTAAGACACTTTTTGATGAGAACAGACGCTTAAAGGTGAATAACGCTACCCTGGAGAAGGAAAAAACCATCCTGGAGCAGAAATGTACTGCTCTAAATAAGGAAAAAGCCACCCTGGAGCAGAAATGTACTTCCCTAGAGAAGGCAAACACCGCCCTTGAACAGAAAAACACCTCCCTGGAGCAGAAATGTACCTCCTTAGAGCAATTAGACTCTGTCTTGGATCAGTCTAACGCCACCTTGGATCAGGAGAATACCGCCCTGAAGCTGAAAAATATGGCCTTGGAGCAGACAAATGCTGCCCTGGAGCAGAAAAACACCAACCTGGAAAAGAAATTCACAGCTCTAGAAAAGGAAAAAAAACCATCCTGGAGCAGAAATGCACTGATCTGGAGAAGGAAAACACCACCCTGGAGCAGAGAAACACCTCCCTGGAGCAGAGAAGCATTGCTTTGGAGCGAATAGATGCAGTTTTGGAGCAGGCAAATGCCTCCCTGGAGAAGGATAATGCATCTCTGGAGCAGGACAACACCGCCCTGAAGGAGAAAAAGATGGCCTTGGAGCAGAGAGTCACCACCCTGGAGCAGGAGAACAGCGCGCTGAAACTGAAAAACATTGCCTTGGATAAGGACAAGACCATCTTGGAGCAGATAGATGAAGCCTTGGAACAGGCACACACCACCCTGGAGAAAGATTACGCCGCCTTGGAGCATGAGAACAGTGCCTTGAAGAAAAGAAACATGGCCTTGGAGCAGAGAGGCTCCACCCAGGAGCAGAACATCACCACCCTGGAGCGAAACATCACCACCCTGGAGCAGAAGAACACGTCCCTGGAGCAGAGAATAATCGCCTTGGAGCGAGTTGATGCTGTTTTAGAGCAGGCAAATGCCACCCTGGAGCGGGATAATGCCGCCTTGACGCAGGAGAACACCGCCCTGAAGGAGAAAAATATCGGCTTGGAGCGAAACGTCACCACCCTGAAGCAGAATAACAATATTTTGGAGCAGGAGAACACTGAACTGGAAGATGATAACGCCTCCCTGCAGGAGGAAAACCACATGCTCCGCCAGGCAAAGAGCGCCTTGGCAGAGGAAAAACTACACCTCAACCTGACATACATGGGCCTGCAGCATAGAAGGCGCCTCCGAGCAGGAAAGGAAAGTCTTGGAGCGAATGTGTACCAACCTTGAGCTGCAAATGGAACAGCTGAACCAAAGGTTGAGGGACAAAGAGGAGCAGCTGAACAAGGAGCAGCCAAACGAGGAGCAGCCAAACGAGGAACAGCAGAACGAGGAACAGCAGAAGGAGCAGCCAAACGAGGAGGAGCAGAACGAGCAGCAGCCAAATGAGGAGCAGCAGAACGAGGAACAGCAGAATGAGGAGCCTTCAAAAGAGGAACCCGACGAAGACAACCAGTCAGACCAGCCTCAAAAGCCGCCACCTTTAGTCAGACGTGTTGTCAGAGGTTTCACCAACACACTGCTGAGAATCTACCAAAGAGTCAATCGAGGATAACAGGACTACGTAGTCAATGGAGCTGCACACTTGGGGGCTGACATCCAGGGTTTCGTGTTGAGAAGAGTCTTTCGACTCAACTCTTTCGATGGGGGGAGGGGGGGGTTGCGCAATATCGGTGAGAATTCTGTCACGGGGGGGGGGGGGGGGGGGGGCGGGGGGAGGGAGTGTCGGTGTTGGGGAAGGGGGGGGGGGGGGGACATGCTGTAGGTTTCAGCCTGTCAGGCTACTGCAGTCCATTGGTCTGCTACCTCAGGGCTTTATGGTGGGTTGTAGGTCAGTGGTCCCATTTTATTACGGGAGACGGTCAGCGGACATTCGCTGCGGACGAGGTGGGGTGGGGGCGCAATGATAGGTGCAGAATTCTGTCGGGGGGGATTTGCGCAGTGATCGGTGGGGTGGGGGACCACTGCTGTAGGTTTCCAACTGCTCGGACTACATAGGAAGTCCCATTGGTCTCTCGACTGACCTCCAGGGCTTTGTGGTGGGTCCTGTAGGTCAGTGGTCCCCAACCTTTTTATTACCGCGGACCGGTCAGGACTCGGACAATTCCGCTGCGGACCGAGGGTGGGGGGGGGGGGGCGCAATGATCGGTGGGGGGGGGGGGGGGGGGTACCACTGCTGTAGGTTTCTCAGCCTGCCTCCAGGACTACATGGCAAGTCCCGTTGGTCTCTCGACTAACCTCCAGGGCTTTGGCTTTGTTATGAGTCCTGTAGGTCAGTGGTCCCCAACCTTTTTATTACCGCAGACCGGTCAAGACTTGGACAATTCCGCTGCGGACCGAGGGTGGGGGGCGGGTGGGTCGCAATGATCGGTGAAGAAATTCTGTCGAGGGGGGGAAAGGGGGGGGGGGACCTGCGCAGTGATCGGTGGGGTGGGGGGGACCACTGCTGTAGGTTTTCCAACCTGCCTCCAGGACTACATTTAAGTCCCGTTGGTCTCTCGACTGACCTCCAGGGCTTTGTGGTGGGTCCTGTAAGGTCAGTGGTCCCCAACCTTTTTATTACCGCGGACCGGTCAGGACTCGGACAATTCCACTGCGGACCGAGGGTGGGGGGGGGCGCAATGATCGGTGAAGAAATTCTGTCGACCGGGGGACATGCGCAGTGATCGGTGGAGGGGAGGGTGGGGGGAGACTACTGCTGTAGGTTTCCCAGCCTGCCTCCAGGACTACATAGCAAGTCCCGTTGGTCTCCGGTCTGACCTCCAGGGTTTCGTTGCGTGTCCCATTGGCCTCCGGAGTCTCGTCGTGGAGTCTGCCTCCCGGTTCCTGCTCTGCCGCCGGCATGTACTTGCTCCACTGCCAGTGTCGCAGGTCCTATCAACCTCCCAGCCAGGCTCAGAGGTCGGTCAAGCCGAGACACATCCCTATCATCCCCAAGGTTCCTGTTCTGCCGCCAACATCCACCAAGGTACTTGCTCCGCTGCCAGCGTCCTCCAAGGCTGCTGTTCGCCTGCATCCTCCTCAGATTCCTTTGGTGTTCCTTAGTTGTTTCCATTTAATTCTGCCTTGTTTTCCACATCTGTTTTTCATTGGTGATTCTAATTATGTTTAATGGAGCCCTTGGCGGAAATTCAGACAGGAAGACTATTATATTCATCCCACCTGCCCAACTAAGATGTCGTCCTGCACCTCGATTCCAACCAATCGGGATGGTCTCCTCCTCCAATCATCAAGCGTCACTCCCTTGATAAGGTCCAGCTGTTCATCGGTGCCTGCTCGTTGGCTGAGCTTCAACCTTCCTCTCCACCCCTCCTCCACCATCAGCCCAAGACTTCTTCAATGTCCATTCAGTCTCCTCCATCCTGTCCACAACCAGTGTCCGGCCCGGGGGGGAAGACGTCTCTAATTTTCATACTCAGCGGCTCATTCTCTCTCTGACAGCGGTTTTCAGCGCAACGTATTCCTCCTGGGTCCGAGCGCCAAGACTTTCATTTGTCATTTAAACTTTCTAATACCACTCCGTCTCTCTGTGCGTGAGTCTCTCCAGGTTGAATTTCTTGTTTCTAGTTATTTTCCTTTGTTCTAGTTTAATTAGGTTCCTTTAGTCTCTTTACTCATTTGTGCTTGTATTTTTGGTTGTTTCCCCTTGTGTAATTTCCCCCACTTTCCATGACCACTTTCTCTTTCCCTTTACAGGCTGCTTCCACTCCCTCCACTCACATCTGCTCATCAGCCCAGGTCCTGCACAATGGTGCACTTGGTAGCACTTTTGCCTTGCAGCAAGAAGGTCCTGGCTTCAATTCCCAGCCCTGGGTCTTTCTGCATGGAGTTTATATGTTCTCCCAATGCATGCGTAGGTTCTCTCCGGGTACTCCGGCTTCCTCCCAATGTCGAAAAGCATGACTGTTAGGTTAATTGATTTCTGTAAACTAATCTTTATGTATGGATGTGTGCATTAATGGTTTTTTTTTGTCCTGTCTGTGTGTTGCTAGCGACACAGAGACAGGACAGATTTCTTCCTTCCTTCCAGCCTTCAAGACTGATTCTAGTTTAACACAAAAACTCACTATTGAATGTGATGCATGCATTATTCAGAGATGAATGTTGACTTACAGGCTGGATATCAATTAAGCCTTCCTTCCTTCCTTCCTTCCTTCCTTCCTTCCTTCTTTCCTTAATTTCTTCCTTCCTTCCTTCAGGACTTATTCTAGTTTATCACAAAACCTCACTATTAAATGTGATGCACATGAGCATTATTCAGAGACTAATGTTGACTTACAGGTTGGATATCAATGAAGCCTTCCTTTCTTCCTTGTTCCTTCCTTCCTTCATTCCTTCCTTCTACTCTTCCTTCCTTCCTTCCGTTCGTCCATTTTCTTCCGCCGGCATGTACTTGCTCCACTGCCAGTGTCGCAGGTCCCATCAACCTCCCAGCCAGGCTCAGGAGGTCGGTCAGGCAGAGACACATCCCTATCATCCCCAAGGTTCCTGTTCTGCTGCCAACGTTCACCAAGGTACTTGCTCCGCTGCCAGCGTCCTCCAAGGCTGCTGTTCGCCTGCATCCTCCTCAGATTCCTTTGGTCCTTAGTTGTTTCCATTTAATTCTGCCTTGTTTTCCACATCTGTTCTTCATTGATGATTCTAATTATGTTTATTTCTTGTGTCTAGTTATTTTCCTTTGTTCTAGTTTAATTAGGTTCCTTTAGTCTCTTTACTCATTTGTGCTTGTATTTTGGTTGTTTCCCCTTGTGTAATTTCCCCCCCTTTCTTTGACCACTTTCTCTTTCCCTTTACAGGCTGCTTCCACTCACATCTGCTCATCAGCCCAGGTCCTGCACAGTGGTGCACTTGGTAGCACTTTTGCCTTGCAGCAAGAAGGTCCTGGCTTCAATTCTCAGCCCTGGGTCTTTCTGCATGGAGTTTATATGTTCTCCCAATGCATGCGTAGGTTCTAGGTCTAGTTTAACTCAAAACCTCACTATTGAATGTGATGCATATGAACATTATTCAGAGATGAATGTTGACTTACAGGCTGGATATCAATGAAGCCGTCCTTTCTTCCTTCTTTCTTTCCTTCCTTCCTTCAAGACTGATTCTAGTTTAACACAAAACCTCACAATTGAATGTGATGCATATGAACATTATTCAGAGTTGATTGTTGACTTACAGGCTGGATATCAATGAAGCCTTCCTTTCTTCTTCTTTCTTTCCTTCCTTCCTTCAAGACTGATTCTAGTTTAACACAAAACCTCACTATTGAATTCCTTCCTTCCGTCCTTCTTTCCTTCCTTCCGTCCGTCCATTTTCTTCCTCCTTATCCGGGGTCGGGTCGCGGGGACAGCAGCTTCAGAAAGGAGGCTCAGACATGAGTTATGGCACTGAGGTGCTGGGTCAAACCCTCAATCCAACCCAGTTGAGTTAAAACAACCCAGCGTTGGGTCGGTCCATATTTGACCCAGCGTTGGGTTACGAATTGGGTTATTTTTAACCCAGCAGTTTTTGCTGTGTAGGCACCAGCTCCTCTCCTGACCCCACTAGGGACAATGGCGTAAAAAAAAATGGATCGATGGATCATCCCAGGTCTTTTGTCAAGCTCACAACCTCTCCAGTATTCAAGCACCTCATTGTTAGTCGTTAGTTGCCTGTTTGTCTCGTTATTTTTCCCGTTTCTTCCTGGTTTCCTTGTGATCTTCTTGTGTCTCCAGTTTGTTTTTGTTCCCTGGATTTTTTTCATTTTTGTAGGTTTGGTTATTCGTTTTTTCATAAAATATTCTTAAATTAACTATGTGTCTCACTTGGTGCACTTGGCTCCATTTATAATACAGCAGGATTTCTCCAGAAAACTTGCCAAGGTGGTCGGGGAACTGAGGTGATCCACCGGCAGTCCATCGTGTTTTTGAATTAAAGATGCTAAGTAGACAGGAAAAATAAAAATATTATTGGGTAATTATATGTTGTGGGAAAACAGCATCAGTGAAAAGCTATTTAAATCCACAACTAGTCTTGAAAACAACTCATTAAAAAATACAATTAAAATGAATATCAATTATTTGCACTTCTGTTTAATCCAAAATAAGTAAATGGCTCCATAAGGCCTCAAGGGGCCCCAAAATCCTGATATTTTAACACTGATATTAACGTAGCATTTGTTCATTGAGATTATCAATGCCTTTAAATTTGATTTAATGGTTTCAGCATACATAAATTAAATTTTTTAAATTGCTTAACATTTAAATGCAAGATTTTAAGGAGCTGGCAAGTTTACTTTATATAAGTTCACTGAAAGAAAATAACTCTTTGGATTAACATAAAAAAAATCATGGAAAGATTTTCCACATGATTACTTTGCTTTATTTCAGCACTATGTAATTCTGTTACTCCAATTTAAAGCAAATGTGTTGGCTCAACTTAATTTATTAAGGTTACTCCAATTTAAAGCAAATGTGTTGGCTCAACTTAATTTATTAAGGTTATTCAAATTTAAAGGAAATGTGTTGGCTCAACTTAACTTTTGCTGTTGATTCAACTTATTTACTTTAGTTGGACCCAATGTAATTTAATAGAGCCAGCCCAACTAATTTTACAGTGATAACTTCACACTACTTAATTAAGTTGATCCAACTCATGAAAATTACGTTAGCTGAACAAACATGCTTCATGCTGAAAGAAAGCTATATAATCATGTGGAAAATCTTTCCATGATTGAATTATGTTAATTCAAAGACATTTTCTTAAGTGCTATTAAATTAAGTGTTTTAAGACCACACTGAAAGAAGAAAGAACACTCAACAATTAGAAAAAGTACATGAGCTGTATTTTCAAAATTGTTTTCCATTTTTTTTACACAGCACAAAAAACAGCTGAGTTGAAAGTTTAAATAAACAGCAAAAGGTCATTTTATTTTTCCAGAAAAAAACTGGGCTGTGTTGATCACTATTTAGCATAGATCAAATTCTTAACAATATAAAAGTGTCAGTAAATTCATTCAACTTTGCGAACTGTCACAATTAAAATTTAGTTTTTGACTGCGGTCTTTGGAAAAACATGTAAAGATACATTAGATGCCCAAGCTGTTCATCACTTCCACCGCCTCCAGGACAAACCCAACATCCTCATTGACATCACCAGGCTCTGCACTCTCCGGTCGAATAACACAGATTCCACAGACAGTCTCAGCCATTTGTGCATCTTGATCAACATCCTATGGGAACAAGGGTTGGGTTTTGGGGGTGAGAGAAATTTCACATCTTATTAAATAAAAAAATAACTTTACACTTATTTGGCTGACTCACCAACAACTAAGGTCCATGAACACAGTGTCTGTGTTAATTATGAGTCCAGTGGTAAGATTTTCCATTTAGAAAAGCTACCATATTTTCTGCACCATAAGGTGAACCTAAAAGCCTTACATTTTCACAAAAATCATCTTATAATCCAGAAAATACGGTATATTGTCTCATTACATAGAAAAACATGAAGAGAAGGGATGAATCCCAAATAGGCCCCATATTCCGTGGCCAGTTCTCCTCAGTTGAAATGACAGTCTGAGGATCCACAACATAAACTGATATTCCAAACCAGTCATACTTAAGTGCAAGTCAAAGCCCTGACTGTATACAAACCAAACATCTTATACATGCAGAACATGTCTAGTTTTCTGGATGGAAGAAATGCCATGACTATGTGTGGTATCAGTACTAACATCTTAGATAAAGTTACTTAATATTTTTGTCTGCCTATGAAACAGTGCTGTTAGGAAAAAAGGCTCAGCAAACAGGCCAAAGATCTTTTTATGGAGTTTAACTCACCTAAAAACCCTCTTTTTAAACCCACTTATCCATAACTGTAATTATATCAATCTTACTAATGATTGTCCTTTTCTGTTGGAGAAATCTAAAAGTATATCAAAAGTCAAATTAAAATTGAATGTACCCAAGTGAAAAAAGAAGAGTTTTAATGATCTTTTCTTATTTTAAATTTATTAGTAATTCACAGGAAGTCCAATTAACTATAATCATTTCTTTTGTAGACACAAAGATAAATTAACATACCATGTACTCTTTCACCAGCTTCTCTGAATCTTCATTCAGGATGCACTCTCGTCTGACTTCAGCAGTGTTTTCCTAAATATGCAGATCAGAAAACAATGAGAACAATTGCCAAAATCCAGCAGAATACTATAAGGTCACACACTTGAAAACTTAGCTAAATTCAAAGGAAGCCACAACAAAAGTGATCAGTTGCTTGCAGCCTATTTGAAAGATCTTTAAAATTGTTATTCTCCTTTCATTATGCCATGACTAAAAGTGATGCTTCATGTAATGTTAGCATGTTATGCACTGATTTGAGAACATCAATTACATAGAAACGTGACCGAACATAGAAAAAACTTTTTTTTAAAAAAAGTCTGATTATTTAAATTTCCATCTTTTTATTTGAATTTTTATTTTGATTTAGATGGGTGAAAAAAAAGATTGAATCTTACCTTTTTCAAATTAAGCAGACGCAAACCAGGAATCTTCCCTCTTCTCTTGAAAGAACCGTTGGAAATTTACCCAGACACAAGACCTCGCGTAATCTCGCTAGCATCTAGCGCGATCTTCCGTAATTTTGCTTCCATCCCGCATGATCTTCGGTATTCTCGCTAGCATCTCGCGTGATCTTCTGTAATCTCGCTAGCATCTCGCGTGATCATCTGGTCTCGCTAGACCCTCGTCGGCGGGAGATTAGTCTGACTAAATTGAATCACGTTTTCCATTTTATTAACGCTGGGTTGTTGAATTTTATGTTTATTTGACGTGATTTTATCATATTTGCCTTTGAAACAAATTTATATTTTTTATAGATGCAATGACAAGCATGGAGAAAGCAGAAAATGGTGCAAATGTTAGAAAAACGCTGATTATTTATCAGCTAACCGTCACTTCATGTGATGTTAATACATGTTAGCCACTGATGTGAGAACATCAATTACATAGAAACGTGACCAAACATAGCAACACTGTGGATATGTGCACAATCCTGGCAGGAATATTTAGTATTCTCAAAACTGCAGCTGGAGTTTTCCTGGCATGCAAAATATCATCTCGTGTGATTTCCCATGATCTCGTGTAATTTCCCATGATCTTGCGTGATCTGCCGTGATCTCGCTCGTCGCCTCCAGCACAAGATCAGTCTGACTAGAATGAATCATGTTATCTCTACATGATTCAATTTCATAAACGTTAAGTTGTTGAATTTCTTGTTTATTCAACATTATTTTATTACGTTTTTGTTTAAAACATGAAATTATTGTGTTAAGAGTAGATGATATTCTTTTGCCCAAATTGGGCATATTCAGGATTTAGCAAGAACATCAACATGCAGAAGCCTTATCTGACTGTTCACGCGCACCTCACCCCCATATATAAATTCACACCCATATATAAATTCTTAATATATGTCCTAATTATTAATAGACTACAACATGTATCTACAGTTCCATGAACAAATTTTTGCCCCTTGCAGATTTAATCTGTTTTTTCCTGTAACACTACTGTCTAAAGACATAAAGTTACTCTGACTGTCATAATATTTCTGTCTTTTGGGTAGTAGCCTATTCGCCAGACCATCTTTGGCAGGAAGTTCATGTATAACTCTCCCTCCTCCCCCTCCCCCGAGTGTTTACCTAATAATTAGCTGAATGAATCAGAAAATAGTTAGGACTAAGTACTACTATTAGTCAATCATCATTTTGACATTTGTGTAACTTTCATCACTGCTTTTCCCTCAGAACATGTCTGCACATGTCTTTGCAAGCTGGTATCAGGCAGGTGGAAAGGCAGTTCTGGGCCTGTTTTTACTTACAGTCCTGCATCTTTATTTACACAATAGGCTGACTGGGCCATATGAAATGATTTGTTCTGGACCAGCTGTTTCCACAGGCAAGTCATTAGTGCCTGCATCCAGTCCAGCTATTAATGGAATCAAATAAATCACAGCCAGAGCTACTTTTTCCATTCTGATGCGCTGATGACATTTTGAAACAATGTCAGTGATACCAATACAAATAAAAAAGACCACATTCAAAGGCTTTTGGGTGAGTAATTTTAGCAATATAACGTGAACAGTACACTATGAAATTAATGTCATTATCCAAACAGAGTAGAGTGAGCGTCGCTTTGTGTCATTCTAGTAATTAGTTCAGCTGAATTTATGCATAAAGTGTCTGAGTAGCCGCTGTACAACACGCTGACTGACTCCCGCTTCCTGTGAGTCCTGATTCTGTTGTTCTTGATGTTCTTGTGCTGAACTCCCATGTGATATCGTTGATATTAAGGCAGAGCTTTGTGTCTCTAACCAATCCATTTTATTTCCATTTCATCTGCCCTCCTGTGTTGTTTGGAAAAAAAAAAAAAGAAATAAAACAAACACTTAAGATTCCAGGCCTTTTTGCCGAAACGTTGCAAACGCAGAGGAAATGCAAAAATAATAAATAATGCAGCATGCGTCGGTGCGATGTAAACATTTTAACAGCAGCAGGTTTAATTTGGGGGTGTTAGCCGGTTACCGTCTGTTGGTGACACTGAGTGGGAGCAGGTCATATGTTGCGGTGGTGAATTTGTATGAAAATCTCTACTGGAACAGGATGAAGAGGAGAAGTAGGAGGAGGAGGAGGAGGAAGGGGACGGAGGAGTGAGCAGCCTGAGGCTAGTAAATAATACCGACCCGTGTAATGAGCTCCAGGCTGAACACAGACATCTTTAAACTCACTTATTGATTTGGACAAATCAGGCGGAGTTGAACCTCCGCTGTCAAACCTGGAGGTTTGTGGAAGAGAACAATGATGAAGTGTTTTAATGAAGTTTGTTGCAACTGCTTTTGTCTCTTCTCCCAGTTTGACGAAGATGGATAAAGGGGTAAAAACGTACAGAGGATCACGAAAAGTGTACATAAGGCCTTGGTGCTCTAAAAAGATGAATATGACATATAGTTCAGAAATGATTAGTATGCAGACCCTTAAAAATATTTTGCTAAAGTGTTATAAGGGGGTTTAGTATTAGGAAAACATGAGTTTTAAATACTCTTATTGAACATTTTCATTGTTCAGCTAAAGCCATTTTAAAAATATCAATATTTGCTCATAAAGACAGTTTCTCCTGTAACCGGTGGGTTGCCGGTTCAAACACCCACCCCGTCTGTCTCCATTGTTGAGTCCATCGTTGGACAAGGCAGTTCCTCTGCTCTGCCTACTGATGTGTGTGAAAGGGTGAATGATTGAATTTGGTGTGAGGTGCTTTGATGTCCTCTTGACTTGATAAAGTGCTGTACAAATACAGGCTGTTTGCCATTCACCAAAGAAATCAGTCTGGAGAGGTATACAAAATATCCATCCATCAAAACACTTGAGCAAGGTCAAGAGAAACAAGCATGAAAACATATTTGTCAGCAGATGACCATGTCCTCTGTTCTCCATCTTTGTCAACTAAGAAATGAGGTCGACAGTAGAAATAATCTCTTCCAAAAATAATAATAAAAAAAAAAATGCAGGTCTAGCTAGAATCTCCTCAAACATTGTAGAACAAGGATTTATTTAACCTGTTACTAGCCACTGGACAGTTTAGGTCCAAATGTGTTTTCAAGCTGCAGCATAACTCTTCTTCATATACAAAAAAATGTGTAATTAATACATTCCCTTTTGGTACATTTTTGTTCCACTTTTAACCAGCATATCCCTTTAGTCCTCACACCTGGACTGTTTTTAACACAGTGTTGAAACTATTCATTTCAGAAGCTCACAGATTACTTGGGACTAACATGTCTACTGGCACGCTTAGCTTTAGCTGTTAACATTTTAATATTTTCAATGTTCATCTTTAAAACCAGTAAACACATTGTTCACTCCCAATGACATATTAACACCACTTGTATGATAAAAAGTAGCTTGAAATAAGTTCGTGATTCTTGAGAATATTGACAAAATGGTTTTAATTTTCCACAATTTTAAAAAAATTATTTCTCAACCTTATGTATGCAAATACGATAAATAATGTTTTGGAAATGTAAAGATGCTAAGGTGCAGGCTCCCAGTTGCAACATTTTTCTAAAAATTACATTTTTAATCGACCTGACTTAGAACAATGTCATCACCATCTGACAAAAATAAATAGAAAATGATTTTTAAAATACCCTATTAGTGATATTTTTACTCATTTTTACAGACAAATGCTTCTCAAGAAACAAAATAAATATTATTTAAAACTGAAAACAACAAAAAGTCCATCTGACGGAGTTGACACAGAACTGAAGGTGGTGACAAACTAGTGAGTAAAAAGAAAAACTTGATACATGTGAAGTAATGCAATTTATGTAAAATACATTAAAATGAATGAATTGCACACTTAAGTGAGATATGTCACCAAAAGAGTCTTAAGAAATCTGATGGAGTTGACAAAATGCCAAACTACCTCAATTTACATAATGTTATTCTGAAGGAGGCCATATTGTAGTTCATCAACTGCATGAAATTTTTACATTTACATTAAGCTCTTATTTCACAAAATTTCATCAAAGTTTTGTAAATTGTCAGTTATGGTGTTGACACATCATGGTTGTGATGAGCAACTTAGCAATAAAACAGAAGAAAAAACTAAAGAATAACATAAGCTAACCAGAGCTAACTAGCCCTCTTAGCAATGGAAGAGAAAGGAAGTGGTCATGGGGTCCTCAGAAGTTCTGGTGCCCCCCAATAATGCCTGATTTTTTTTACATTCTTTTCATGTCTGACTGTGTTGACAAAAACTAGGGACAAATTTCAATGGAGTTGGAAAATATATAAAAATTATTTTTAATTTAATTTATTGATACTTTTATAATTATTTATAGGAATACTTATACTTAATTGTCATAATATAATATCTTAGTATTGCTCTCATTGTTTTAAACTATTATAATGTATTGAGTTCTGCTCCAGGACAAGGGATTTTAAAGACACCAGCAACCTACTACAATTTTTAAAATAAAAAAAATATTCAGCAAACGCCACTAAAATATACATTGTTGTGCTCACATGACCCGGGTTAGTTTAGTCAGATATTTGAAAAAATTATATTTTGTGTATATTTTATTCAAAATTTGTGCTTTATCCATAGGACTTGTTTTGTCCCTATTCTCAAGAATCACTCAAGTATCATACGAAATCAAAATGGCGCCCACGGCTTCGCCCTGACTCCGTTTTCAGTCATTTCACAAGGTTAAAACGCAGTTTATGCACCAACTTTTAGCTGTTTTTCTTATACGTACTTAGCAATCCCTTTCATGAGGTTTTAACCCATGTTAACCTCTAAAACACAGAAAAATATCGGAGGGGAGGCTGATGACCTCACCTTTCTGTCTCACGGAGCAAAGCGCCACCTTCTGGCAACGGGATGAAACTACAACTTCAACAAGCTTATCCCCAGTGGCGTTTTCTGTCATTTAAACCAGTACAAATATTTAATGTGATTACAGTTTAGTGTGTCGCAATTCCCCAACAAAAGTGAAAAAGATTTTGAAATGATTTGTCATCGTGTCATTAAACGCATCACAACAGCATGGCATTAACAGTCGTATCTGCACTTTTCAAACCCATTGTGGTATCGCCAACCTCCCAGTGCTTCCGTGATTTGTTCCTAAGAAATAATACAATCAGAAACCCGTACTGTGTCTCCACAGGTCACTCACCACATGTGAAAATCTGGAACTTCTGCTGCGATCAGAACCTTTTCATTGACACTGCCGCACCAACACCTTCGCAGCCCTTCTGTGCCCTTTCGCACCATTAATCTTGTCCTGTTTGCTCAGGTTATAATCACTCACCCAGACACCTGTTGGGAGGGTTTAATGACAGCTACTGCAGACAGACAGAATCATGTAACTAGCAGACATGGATGATGATTACTTAATGTAGTGACGATTAGCTTTCAAGCTTCACCTTCATATTTATTCCCACGTATATTGCGTCTCTGAGAGTCTTTTCCATTTTGTTCAACCTCTTTTCCTTCTTTTAAGACTTTAAAACAGACCACTCCTTAAGCTATTCTTTCAGCAGGCTGTCTTTTCAATGTTGAACATTTTTGCCAAAGGTATCAATATTGTATTTGATGACAAAGCGAAGGTCCTTCTTCTCACCCTCGCGGTGTTTCGATCAGTCACTGAAGCACATTTTATCTCTCCAATACTTTTTCATTTTCTTGCTCCCCACATTCCTCTGGTAAATGGTTTTCCTGAAAAAAAAAAATCTTTTTTTTCCCCCTGTATCTCATTTCTCTGAGTCCCCAAGTCGACATTTTCCAGCCAAGAGATTGTATTGGCTACCAAGAAAGGCGAAGTAGATCTTGAAATCTACTGAAGAAAATGTTCTGGGTCAAGAAAAGTTGCTTTAAAGGGAGAGGTATGTATTTTCCAAGCCATTTGTAGAATAGTCAAGTAACTATATTACCTATAGTTGTTATGAAAATGGTGCATATATCAAATTTATAATCAAATTAGCCTCTGTCTCTTTAAGAACTTCTTACCCTTTCCAACACGCCCCCTTCAGCACATCGTCCCAACCATGCTTTTCCATAATGCCGTTTACAGTCAATGGGATTGTTGCAGTTAATATGATAACCTCAACAATTGTGCAGTTTCCCCAGATGTCCGCTAATTGCTGCTGCCGCTAGTCTGGAGGAGCTGTGTTGGGAGGAATGCTCCGAGGGGCCTTTGGGTGAACAGTAGATTGTTGTATGAGCCTTGAATGACAAGGCCTTCCAGGTGCTAAGTTAACCTTGAATGCCTGCCACAGGATATTCAAGGATTTCTCAAACATGAAGCTTTCCTTTTGATAGTGTTCTAAAAAGGGTGGAATTGAGGAAAAAATAGCATAAATTTTAAATTTATAAACATTTTTGATTAATTGTTGCGATTTTTCAGTTACCAGAAATAATTTTTTACTTTCTTTGTGCTGGGCTCCAGAGCTCCAATAAGTAAGGTTGTTTTAAGTGTTTAGTATAACCAGTAGATGTCAGTTATCCTATTATTACTATGTAATTTCTTTATCTTTATCATCTTTATCCAATTGTAAATGAAATATTTTAATGTACGATGATAAATGGAAATGGCTGACCTAGAAGGATTGCTAAGGGTCACAGTGTGCAACATCCTGAGACGTACACAAACAATATGGAAAATTCAATGAGAAGTAATTTCCTAAATGCAGGCGCAGATTCTTATGAAACTGAAGCGAATCATCACAAACAAATTCAAATGAATCTATTCTCTTCCTCCTCTACCACTGTGACAAACGCAATCAACAAAAGTTCACTACCTCAAAGCGAGGGATGGTTGGGCGTTGGATATTTAAAAGTTCATATGCAAGTTCCTCGTTTACAGCTCCAAAATGCATTGCTGTCATGGAAACCATCTGCTATCACCGAAGAGAAAAAAAAGAAAACCTAAGAAAGTGCCTCTCCAGGCAGAGACTCAGGCACAGGCTCTGGTTGCCTTTCTGCACATTTACTTTGAGGCTAACTTTGATTCATCAGAGTATTAACAACATTCTTTTTTCCTGCAAATTCAATTTTCCCACTGTGAAGGAGGAAGAAGGAAGGAGGCCATTGTCGCCTGAGTCATATTCAAACAGGAGGCAACACAGTAAATAGAAGAGATGATCTGAGCTGTGTATTCTGCAGCGCCGGCATGTTCAGTATGAAGCCTGTGAGACAAAGGCTGCCTGTGTGTCACATTCGAGATTTCTCACTGATCTGCTGAATCGGCAACCAAAAACTGCCTTTTAAAAGGTTCCAGCAAGAAAGCACAGTGACAGTGGCATCACTTTGACGGCTTTTAACTGGAAAAATTACTTTTATTGCTTGTAGTACATGAAAAAGTTTAACCTACTCTTTTACTTACACAGCATCAGAGATTAGCTATTAAACTTAACAGTGAGTATGAAATTATTTTATTCATGATATTTATCAATGCTTCTTTCTTGTTGAAAAGGTCGATCACTGCAGTTACAACTGGGTGTCTGTGTATCCTTAGAAAATCTTAAAATGTTTTAAATTCATTTAAAAAAATGTAAGTTGGCCTTAAATATGGCCTTAAAAATAATGGGCTTTTTGCACTACAGGTGCAAAAAGGAGCTTTATACTTGGGTTAGTCGAACCATTCACGTCACAAAAGACTATTTTTCCTCCATATCTTGAACTTCAGATTTTTTTACTTTTACAGCTCAGAGAAAATAGTTCTGTTTGAGAATAAAGGTCCCTTTTTATTTGAAGTTCTGTGGGCTGTCATCATTTTTATCCTTTGAAAATATGAAATCATGGAGTAAAAATGTAAAAAGGTGTCTCTAATTTTACTTGGAAAAAAAAAAATGTTGACATTCAATCTGAATTCACAAGGACCGATGCTAGAGACTCCTGAATTAAAAGTACTGAATAATAAAAACTAAATTATAGAGAATATCTGAATTACCAAACATGGGACTCTTTTCCCATATTTTGTCTGAATAAATTAACGCCAAGTATAAGTTTGATTGGTACCATGCGTAGCACTTACAAGTGGAATTTAATTTAACACATTTTATTAATTAGTTTTATTCATAATGTGACTTTAAGATTGAACGCAGATGTCAAAATAAATTCAATGATTCATGTAATGTAATGCCATTGGTGTGAAAATATAGGTGCATAACTTATTTTTTATTCTATTTTACCACTTAAGGCTCTTTGTGCAGATAAAATCACAACTACAGACTGTAAGCTAACACAACAGGGGGGAAAAAATCAATCTTTAATGCATTTCATTGAAATCAAAATCTGAACAGTTTGAAGTAAAAAGCCCTGTCTTTAGCTCAGAGCAGAAACGAAGCTTTTTAGACAAAGAGAGAAGCAGGTTTGAGAAAAATAAATTCCAGCTGACTTCTCTGAAAACGCTGCACACTCCACTGTGGTGTAGAAGGTTATACGCCTTTTTTTTTTCACCTCTTATCTGATCGTTTTTTTTCTTTTCTCTGATCTGATTTGAAGGAGAAATATTGTGGATGGAGAGTGAAATGTCTTTACGAACTTTTAAAGCGCTCTAGATGACTTTCACTTGGGGAATCATTTTCACCAAACTCTACAACAGACATAAAGTGTTTGCTGTAATTTTTTTTTTGATTAAACTACTTTTGGTTGCAATCAGAAATCATCAACCAACACCCCAGAAGAGTTTAGTGTTTCTGCTTTATGTGACTCATTGAGTGATGCATTAAAATCCATCGTGTTTGTGTTTAGCCATTATTCAACCCCGGTGAAAAATGGTTGTTTTTACTCCTATGTGGCCTAATGTGGAGTTGAGAAAATTGGGCCTTTGAGAACTCGGTTAATGATCCTTCAGTTTCTTCAGCTGTGATGATTTTCAGTTAAAGACAATTATGAGGTATGGAAAGGGTCTTTGGACAAAAGCTCTGGCCCACGTACTGTATTGATATGGACTTTTCTTCTGACTTTCTCAGTCCCATTGTTCGGTCTTAGAACGGTACTGAAAAATACATTTTACAGAGTCAGTAGGGGTTTAAAAACCTTGCCTGAGAAAGATCTCTGTGATTCATTAAACTAGATTAATCAAAAGTAGTAAGTAAAATGTTTATTGGGTGATTATCACAGTGTCTAAATGTATTTATATTGTTCAGAGCACTTATTTTGTCTTTCATCTTCATTTCTATGGCATTGTTTGAAATGTGGCTGTTATTTCTGATTTCGACTTAAATGTCTTTTTTTTAAATTATATTTCAACTATTCATTCTCAGAAGCTGTGATTCACAATGGGTTTACATCTATAATCAAAACCTTTTCAACTTGCTAATGATGATATTAATTTTCTTTTTTCATGATTTTGTTTTAAGCCTCAGTCACATTTTCCTGTCTTTGTTGGTGGATTTCCCGTTTGTTTGAAGGCTGTCCTGTGTTTTTGAATTAAGTTACACTTTAGATCTTTTGTTTGATAAAAATAATCTTGACTAGAATTAGTGGTAATTTATTTAATTAACAAAAACCACAAATCCTAAATCCTTATCATCATCAATCCCCTGTGCCACCTTTTGAGTAAAACAAACTTTATTGGTTTTAGATAGATTAGAAAAAGGTCAATACTATGAAATATTGCACTTCACTTTTCTTTTACTTCTTGGATCTGTAACAAGTTTTCTTCAAATCTTTTTTGTATTTCAAAGGAGGAATATGTGGCAGAATATAATACTGCCACTATTTTTTTTTATAGGTTACACTTTGATGTAAGGTAATAAAATGTTATCCAGTCTTATTACTTTTTGCTCACTCCATTATTCCCAGGATATTGTCTCGCTCTCAGTCAGCATAAAGCTTTACTTTTGTTCTCATAACCAAATCGAATACTTTTATATCATGCTCGTTTTGAATTGTATTTGCCTGACATATAACGCTTATCAAAACGATTTTTTTTCTTCTCCCCCTCGAGTTTACGGCTTTTGAGACATGGTCAGATCTAAACGCGATTATTTTTGGCAGCAGATTTGTCGCAGGCGAACATTTCTAGATATATTCTGCTTTTTTTTTTTTTGGTTTGTGGCTCCAGTAAATTCTTATTTGCAGAAGATTGTGTTTGTTCGATCACTGCTGTCGACGCTGCTCTGGTCCAAGTTCAGGACCGTCGATGATCCCGCCAACATTCAATTGGAGGAGACTCCCACTAATTTCATAACGCCTTGACAAAAAACAAAAAATTCAATCTAAAGAAAGCAAAATAATTTCCTCACGTGCTAATTATTAAGGAATGAAAGGAAGAATACTTCACTTGATAAGGAGTTAATGCACTTTAATTATGACGTTGAGGTAGGAATCGTTTCTCATCTCACAGAGCGTCTATGGGTTGGTAGTTTTTGATACCATATGTAATGAAGATCAGATGAAACATGTTGGGTGTGAAAATGTTAAACTCGTGACGCCAGCGTGTTCGGCTTGCATCAGCACTTCAGCATCATCCAGTGAATCACCCTGACGCCTCAGGCTCTTCCGGTGTGATTTGTTTTGCGCCTGCGTCTCGTTCCGCGCCTCCATCTTCCTGCCCTCCTTACCTGTAATTTTGTCTCTGCACAACCTCTTAAATAGTATTTAGTCTTGTAAATATGCATCTGGGGGAGAAGTAAGGACCACAGCAAAACCAAACAAGCCTCTAGGAGGAGTTGCAGAAGAGGATGCGACGGCGTTTCCCTCATAACAACCCGTTTGTCTCTCGTTGTGCGTCGAAGCGAAGGAACACGCCGTACAACGCGCTGTAAATCCAATTAAAAGTCAATGTGCAACCTGTCACAAACACCGTTATTGGTCATGTGAGAGAGACAAAAATGCGGACGGATTATCTGTCGGGCGTGTCGTATTTCATTAAAGCTGCTTTGAAACGATGCCTCTGAAGGAGGGATGTCATCTTTTATTAAATGTCTCCACAACTCCTCAGAAAGCATTTTAGGTGGAGGAGACAAGGACGAGATGAGCCATGAAGGGCTTAGGGATGCGCAGCCTAAGAAATATGAAGCAGGATGAAAGGAAAAGGAGGAAATGGTGCAGCGGGAAGTATTTCCTCTGGAGTTGATGGTTGGAAAGATTGAGTTAAATCCTTAGCAAAAAGAAACTAAATCAGAAGAATAGGACAGAGGTTCGCCTCTGACCTTTAACCTCCAACCAGATGCAACAGGATAGATTAGATCAGAGCATAATTGTGTTTGAATGGTTCAATAAAAACTAGAAGCCAAATCTGAATGAGAATTTTTGGCAAGTAGGCGTGAACCTAAAGATTTATCACAATATTTTGTGATAACAATAAATGTTATCACAAACACATAATTGAACAAACAGTGGAGAAAATAGTGGAAAAAACCCCCCAATCCTGACGATACGGACAGTGTTGTTTTTTTTTTTTCTTTCTTAAAGCATCACTGATTTAAATTTAGCATGACAACAATAAATCAAAGTCTTATGCTGAGAAATGTATCACGATAAATGATAAACGGTATGATAAATGCCCACCAGATGCTGTTTGTCCAGTCTGACTGAGTTTGGGACGTTTTACAAAGAAGAAAAAAAAAACTAGAATCAATTTCTAGGTGTGTGAAGCAGATAGAAACATGTGATTTGACTGTGATTGCAGCAAAAATGAATTAATGCTGAACCAAAGGTGAAAATCATTTAATATGAATATGTTCTCCTCCCATCCTTATAAACAAGTAGTGCAGTAAGAGGACAAAGCAGAAATGACAACAGGACTTTATCCTTCCACATGCCGTTTAAATTTTAAATGTTTTTTGATAAACCGATTTTATGATTTTAGACTGAACTACTGTATTATGGCTCACATATTAGGCTTTATAACCGTAATAAGACTAAATAGTTCATCTAAAAGCTTATTTCCATACATTCCTTTTTCTCTTTTGCAATTCCACATGACAATAAGGCCAAAGCAATAGAAAAAGCTTCACAAAAAGGACTGTAATATTTGAGCCTCTAATTATATCAGTGCGATTATTTCCGCTTTGTTTTGGGAGGAACGTCACATTAGTTCTCACATGTGGAGCATTTGTTTGGACCAATAATGTTTCTTTTTACACTTTGCAATTCAGGCAGAGCTGAGCTGCAGATGGACAGGAAACAATTACAAAAGAACAACAGAAACTGAAAGCAAAGTGCACAATTCAGCATGAAACAAAACAAAGCAGATGACAAAGCTCAGCAAATGTGTGAAAAATGTATCCTGGAGTTAATGTTTGTTGATCTTTTACGGCATCACATTTTTGAGACAGCAGAGCGAAGCAGCCCTTGGCTCTCACTAGAGAACAGATCTGCTAATCCTAAACTACTGAACATCCTGCTGACGCAGCAGATTTCCTTCAAAACATGCATTTATAAAGGCTGGATACTGAAGTTAGCATCTGATGCGTAGCTTCTTTTTGGGACATAAAAAAGCAATTTAACAAGTTTCTTTAAAGCTGTACTGCATTTGATCATCTCTAGGTAAAAATATTAAATATTGCTATGTACTATAGACTATTTTTTAGCTTATTTAGCTATTCAGTACTGTTAGGCCTGAGCTGGATTGTTTTTGCACTGCACAGAGATTATTTTGAAGTTTTATGAAACTTTAATTCTTATTGTGAAAATTCAAAGAGGACTAATAACACCTGGACTACAAATTCTTTAAAATGTAGTTTTACTTTTTTTTCTTTAAAAGATGAGGTGGAAATTTTGCTAAAATCTTTTCCTTGTGAACAAAATATTGTGTTTCATCTCTTCTCGAGCTGCATGCATCCTTACAAAGCTTTTACACTTTGGGGATTCAATCATTAATAGGTTTAGTTTTTTTCTTTTGGAGGTCATTAATTCAAATGAAAACAGACTGAAAGACTTCACACAACAAATCTGGGAACAAAACCCTAGTCCTAAACTTTAGTCTGAATTCAACATACAATGTTCAATAAATTAGAAATTGTGCTGATAAGGCTTTTTTTTTGTCAGATTAAAAGTGAATTTTGAAACTAAACTTTAAGCAGGAATAAAACATACTTTTCAATCAGCACATATTTCTCTATTAAAAATTGTTTTTTATAAGTCTGATTTAATATTTTAATCTTAATCTACAAGTGGGAAATCATAAATAACAAAAGTGAAGTCTTAAAAACATCAGTCTTTGTAGTTAATTTATATAATCAGTTTTGTTTAGTGAATTAAATTACTGAAATAAAAGTTTCGATGTGATTTATCGAATAGGTCTGTACTATTAAAACTACAGAGGATGTAACTGGTTTTAACAACAAATCAAGCCAATGAGGAAACGGCTCCTCCTCTTCCTCCTTCACAAAGAGACACTTTGTTTCAAAAGTTGCTAACGTCTTTTCTCCGTCGCCGAATTCAGATTCCTGCCACGTATCAGTCTCGCACACAGGGCCAAGCCCCAGATCACACCGATCCCGGGTTGTTGATGTACTTCTCCTTTGATCTTCACCTCATGAGCCACCGATCCTTTCTGACCACAACAAGCTCCTAATGCACCAATCAGCCCATTTGGAGTCCTGCAGAGCGAAGGGAGTGAGAACAGTCACCCATCTGTACGTGAGAAGCATCCATACTCCCTTTGCTTTACCTGTTATGAGCATTCTCCCCCCACACACACCTCATGTTGTTTCCCGAGCCTCTCTGATCCCTCCACTCTAATGTGCTATCCCTTCTCCCATGAGATCAATATTAGGCATCATGGGAGGGAAAAAAAAGGTTTTTCTACATTAGCAGGCTACTGACCTGCACGCGGATCGCTGTGAACGCCGCCGCCAGTCTATCCTCATTGCATTATCTGCAACAATCACAAAAGCAGTAATGCTAAATATGTCATCACATTGCATACAGATTAAACAACTGTTTATTTTAAAGAACAGGAGGAGGTAGTTTTGAGGGTTAACTACTTTTGCTGAAAGCATTTTTTTTGCTCAAGTTTCCTGACTTGCATAAGTCAGGAACTTTTTCTTTGTAAAAAAAGTTCCTGACTTATATTATACAGATGAATAAACTTTTTAAGTTCAGCTGCTTTGTGTGTGGTTTCGGATCAGACAGGTTCTAGAAGCAAAGTGCCTGTAAACTGATTACTGTGGGTCTCTCT
Organism: Poecilia picta; assembly: GCA_033032245.1. Taxonomy (NCBI): domain Eukaryota; kingdom Metazoa; phylum Chordata; class Actinopteri; order Cyprinodontiformes; family Poeciliidae; genus Poecilia; species Poecilia picta. Next base: position 25,235,853 of record CM065353.1, on the reverse strand, counting down.
GCAGATGTTTGAGTTCAACCATCAGACCAGCTGCTTGACTTTGTGAAGTGCCAGGAGTCAAAGCAACATGCAACCAGCTTGTGTGTTTTGGCAGCGGCAAACTCTTTGCTGGAACAAGATAAGCATATTGCCCTGTGGGATTTCTTCTAGTTGAGGCGAGTGCTTAAGGATCAGGAAACCCCTCGTTCAGAGAGTAGTACCAACTTCTGGATCACTGCAGCTAGAGAAATGTTCCCTGATTTCAAAACTTTGGTTGAAGTGGTGCTTGTAATTCCAGTCCCAAGTGTGGCAGCAGAGCGCAGAGAAATTTCATTATGTACTGGTTCATGTAAGCCTATGCAGACCAGGAAGAAGTTGTGAAACTGTGGGCTCAGGCTACGGTTATTTATAATCGTTTAATTTCATTATTTATGTTATTAGAGTTGCAGTCTGTGGTTTTGATCACTGCAGACAGGCCTAAAGAGGAACGATCTACAGTCACACATACAGTATTTCATTTATTATAAATAGAAACCGCTGATCAATCCTGCTATTTGATGAGTGATGAACTCTGACCTGAACCTTCAGCGTCACAAAAAGACAGTTACAAAGTCAGACTTCTATCGCCTGAAGAACATTTCTAGGACTAAAGGACTAAGTCCTAGCAAAGTGCAGAGAAAGTCATCTTTAGTTACATCGATTACGGGAACAGTGTCTTCACAGGTCTGCCTAAAAAGTCAATCCTCCAGGTTGCAGCTGATCCAGAATGCTGCTGCTCACATTCTGACTAAAACCAGGAAGATGGTGCACATCACTGCAGATCTAAAGTCCTTCCACTGGCTTCCAGTAGCTCAACAAATAAATTTTAAATACTGTTATTAGTTTATAAATCACTGAACGGCTTAGCACCACAATACATTGAAGATCTGTTGTTGTATCAACCTTCCAGACCCATCAGGGCTTCTGGTTCTGGTTCTGCTCTGCATCCAAAGAACCAAACGAGGAGAAGCAGCATTCAGCTTCTATATACCACAAATCTGAAACTAACTTCCAGAAAACTGCAAAACAGCTGAAATACTGAGTTCCTTTAAATCAGCGCTAAATACTCACATATATTCATCTGCTTGATGAATATGTGTGCTTGATGGCAGCTTGCTGAATATTAACTAAACCATATGAATTTTAAATTCAACTGAATATGTCATCGCTATCATTCTATAAATGAACGGGTAAAAAAAAGTTCATGACAGGATTTTTTTTTTGGACTGTGCCAGTCAAAATGACAGACAACAAAAACTGTTGTCTTCCCACAGCTTCATCTTGATGAGAAACGTATATTATTAACACAGTGCCTATAAATTCACTCATAAAGTTGCTGTTTTCTTTCACAAATTTAAAGCAAACCATGGAGTTCCGGACTTCCTGTTATCACAGTTGTAATCGTCGCTTGGATGCTGTGAGGATAGACAAAGATTCAACCATAAAAATCCAGTCAGCTTAAAGGTTTCACAAGATGTTGTTAGACTGGCATTGCTTGTATTTACCCAGCACACATGAAGGGTTTCTTCATTTACCTGGGCTTCTCTGCCTTTGGACAAAAACACATTTTTTCCTTCTGTTTTCTGATGAAATTTCAAAAACAAGTAGAAAACATCAATGGAGAGAAATTGAATGATTCAAGGTTAATCATAATTTTGCTTGTTTCTTCCCTCCCACTGCGCACTGAGAGCTTTCAGACCAAGTATGTTTTAAAGTGGACCGCTGTAACATCAAAGACCACAATTTGGCTGCAAAACATCAAACGGACAGTTACAGGCAACGGCCTCACTTGACGCCTTGGCAACATTTTCCTCGTTTTGAGGCGTACAGATGCATCACAGCGAATTACAGAGTACCACTGAAAATGTAAATTATAACCGAGAAACTGAGAAAAGACATGAAACTGATAAAGACATGAAACACTTCATTGTATGAAGTGCTTCATGTCTTTATCACCTGCAAGTCTCTGCTGATTTTGACAATTGTGAAAACCCAAAATTCTATATTTTAATTTTGTGTTTCTCAGAAGATTTATTTGGCTAAGACTAATGAAAAATAAGACTTGTTTTTAGCAGATGTTCAGCAGTCACTGAAATGCAGAAGCGACATGTTTTCCAGCCACATAGAAACATTTTATAGCATAATCTATTAACTGTTACCTTTAGTTGTTACAAAAATGCTATACATATCAAACATGACAAAGAAATTTCACTTCATAATTAATGCCTTGAAATTGGGCCTCTGTCTCTTTAAGAAGCTCCTACTCTTTCTGACACGCCCCCTTCAGCAAACCATCACAATATTATTCCTCCATGATGCCGTTTACATTCGTTCTTAGGAGCGTTGAGAAATAGTTTCTCTGCAGAGCTCCAGCTCCACCAGGTGTTGGCTAATTGCTGCTGCCGCTAGTCTGAAGGAGCTGAGTGGGGAAGCGGTGAGGGAGGGGCGCTCTGTAGGAGACAGCAGCTCCAAGGCTTTTACGCACCCCAGAATGGTTGGGAGAACATGCACAAGAGAATCATAACAACACTCCAATTATGTTTTTGATGAGGGAGCTAAAGATGTAAGGCTAGAAAAAAGCCCCAGTTTAGTTCCTCTGCAAGGCACTGCACTTGATGCATGAAATTCCTGGTCTGATTTTCTTTTAACTATTAAACCTCATTTTGCTATTTTTCTTACATTGAATTTTGATCACAATTTCCAATCATTTCCAACTGAAGCGTTTTCCTCCTCCTGTTGATCAGCCCTGCTCTCTCCCTTGTCTGGCAGAGCGGGGCAACGGTCGCTTGGAGGGATATAAGACGCATTGTGGCATGTGATTGCTTCTTTTAGCAGGCAATCAAACTCTGACAGCATCTGTGTTGCATTTGGCAGTCCGACTATAACATCTGTGTTCAATTTGGAGTTGCAAGTCCCAGAAAGGAAGCTCGGTCACGACATTTGTGTCAGTTGCACAAGCCGAGGAGAGGCAGATGTGAATTGTAAATTGGCATTTGATACAGACGGCCCGGGGAGGTGAACGTTCCGGTCCCGCCGGGAACGTATGTTTGGATCTCACGTAAAGAGGGCCGTAAAACTCTCAGCAGACGGAGAGTGCGGTGGACGCAGAGCATGTAATGAGCGCCAGCCGTGAGACTCTTAAACAGTGGCAAAGCCGTAAAAGGAGTTTGGTGGAACAAATAGCGGCAGGAAAAACCCAGCCAGGAAGCTGAAAATGTCATTTTGAAGAATATTTGTGGTGATGCATCAATCACTACTTAAACCGGAAAAAAAAAATCAGAAATTTCCCACTGACTTAAAAGTGTAGGTTTTTACAAACATCACTCATTTGTTTTGTAGTTTCGGTTCAACAGTGTTGGCGTTGTTTTTCAGAGCGCTAGAGAATAACTGTGAGACTGTCAGAAGTGTTGATTTTAAGGTTTTAATGAAAGCTTTCCTTGTTCATTGTCTTCAGTGGATTTTGGTCATATCAGGGGAGGGACCTCAGCTTTGTATTACTAAGCGTTTTGGGATCAGGAGATTCCAGAATTTCTCAAACATGCATGATTCATCAAGGCCATACTCCAGGTGTGTTTATGAGGAGGGAATAGCAATATAACATGACATAAAGCTCAAAAAAGTCGATACTGCCCCCTCCCATTGTGACGCTGGGTGGGATCTTCCTAAAGACAACCGTTTGTAATTTGCAGCTAGATTGTATTTGCTTTTTAGTGTAATTCTTGGAAATAAACAAGGACGTGTACATCTTCCCGGCACTATCGTATGTGATTTCTCCCTCTGCAGAGATTTTATAGAACAGTCTGGGAGTTTAGCAGCTAATCTGGGATTAGCATTCCAGTTTCAGGACCAGAGGTTACTATCAGGCACTTGGCTTGGGGTCAAAGTTACAAACTTATTTTTAATATCATGACTATCTTTGACGTCACAGAAAGGCAAGCGTTAATCAGTGACTGCAGCTTTGGTTTTCACATATGAGGTGAAATCCTTTCAGACCTGATTGGAGTCTTATTGTTCTGAGCAGAAGACGTCAACAAAGACATGTCACTAGCTTTACCAGAAGGAATCAATCAATCAGGTAAGAAATGAGGATGGTTAAAGCATGAAGAGCTAACCTGACACCCATTTGGGGACGTCTTTTGTTTGATTTTGGGGTTTGTTTTTCAAACCCAGCATTTAACTAAGAATTAAGCATCATAATTCAGCCTGTGGAGGAGGAATCATTTTCTAACCCATCTTTGAGACTTGGGGGTTTGTTATGCAACTAAAACGGTCCTTTTAGCCAGGCAAAACAGAAACCCAACTCCCTGTTGTCTGCGCATTAATTAATTGTAGTAAATGTCAGTAGCTGCTGGCGAGGGAGCGGGCGATTAAAGGCAGTCATCATTTAGCAGGTCGTGCTTTTGATAAGGGCAATTAGACCACAACCTGTTGGAGAAAATCGATGGGCGAAAGGAGGAGGCGACCTCTCAGGAATTGCAAAGTCCACTGGTGTCTGTGGAGAAGGAGGCAGAGTCGCGCAGAGCGTCGCAACTCTGAGCAATTACAATATAAACACCAGTAACAGCCAATGTGTCAATTGTCCACAGCAAAACCAAAGACGAATATGGGGAAAATAAAACTTTTAATCAGCTGATTGAGTGAGAATGCGAGGGCAAAAATGTTGAATACAATAAAATTCACCAGATGTCATTTCTTTTAGTCTGCAGAAAACGGTTGACATCCCAATAAAGGACTTTTTCCCTCTCTGGCTCTCGGCGCATCCGTCTACATTTCTCTCATTAGTGTCGGCTGGCAGGTTTGGGTCGCAAGCGTATGAGTTATGCCAACAGCAGACAAGCGTCCAGTGGTAATGAAATACTCCGCAGTTGACAAATGGTAGTTCTCACAGCTCTGCTGTTATTAGGTTAGCTGTCTTTGAATGTCTCTTTAGTGACTTCAGGGGAACTTGGCACCCAGCTGTGAGGGAAAAGCGCGGAGCAGCAGGAATGTTCCTGCTCACTTCGCCGCTCTCATTCCCCAGTTCTGATGTACGAGTGGTGAAAAAGCCTCTCATCTGCTCATCTTGACAGAATAAATTTGGTCTGAGGGATAACATTAGTGCTGGAAATGAAGGCACGAGTTCGTGATGCGTACCCAATAAGGTGCCCAGGAATGACATAAAGAGAGAGTTTAAACTTTTTTTTTTCTTTTCAGTATAACTTAACTCACATTTCTTTTTGCAGGAAAGCGTGGGGGAAATCACATCGGCGCTGAGAGGATATAGAGTTAATTATGTCGACAAGGTGAGCAGTAGAGGGAGGCATCATCTAAAGACGATCAATCACAACCTGCTGACTTGCTAATGGTTCAGACCACAGTGTGTGTTTCTGCTGCTCATATTCTGGATCTGAAACCCAGTCGTTGCTCTTTGTACGAAGGTGGAGGGACGGTCCAACGAAAGGGGATGTTTTTGTCTTTTTACTTACTCTTACGCCTTGTTGGCTGACTGACTGAATGCTTTCTCCCGTTTTTAAACCTCCTTGTTTCTGAATACATGTGTGCAATTTTTGGGAATGTGGACAAAAATGCAGGAATTTAGGAATTTAAACCATCATTGCTATATAAGTATTTACAGCTCTTAACAGATTTGTTTATGTATCTTCTAAAAGTAACTTGACAAGAGTCTCTTATGAAGATTGTGAAAAACCTACACAAAGTAATTCATTAAGACAAAGTAAAAACACGATTTTAGAAATTTTTGTAAATTTATTAAAAATCTAAACATTAGAAAATATTAACTAAGCCAGGATACCACCACTGTCTCCACAGACAGTGGTGGAACAGAGGACACTGTCTAAACTCAGTTCAGTCCTGGAGAACACAAGCCATCCGCTGTATACTGTTTTCTCCAACCAGAGGAGCTCCCGCAGTGGCAGGTTTCTCTCACTGGGATGTTCAACTGAGAGGTTTAAAAACTCCTTTGTCCCATGGGCCATTAGGCTCCACAATGCGATTTCTGGGAGGGTGAAGGGAGGGAAATCATGTTTTTTTTTTTTTTTTTTTAATGTACTTATTTTATTGTATTTAAGTTCCTTTACTAGATTACTTTTAATGTGTGTAAACTGTATGATTTTCTTAATGCTGTGTGTATGTGAATTAATGTGTGTGTGTGTGTGTGTGTGTGTGTGTGTGTGTGTGTGTGTGTGTGTGTGTGTGTGTGTGTGTGTGTGTGTGAGCAACAGACAATCTTAATTTCCCTATGGGATTAATAAAGTTTTTACTTACTTACTTACTTACTTTGGCTTATTTACATTGTGACAATCAAAAAAAATGCGCTAACATCGGTGGTAGAGAAAGTACTCAAAAAAATTACTTTAGTAAAAGTACAAATACACAGACAAATGTACTCAAGTAAAAGTACAACATTAACATTTTAATTAAGTAAAAGTAAAAAGTACTGGCTTTTAAAAATGCTTAAGTATTAAAAGTAAAAGTACTTGCTGAATGCATTACCAAATCGCTAATATCATTAAGTGAACCGATCGTATGTAATTTTAATACATCAGAAATTTGCCATTTTAATGAACAATGCCACAGATAAAGCATGATTTTATTATGTTTACTCTCTGTAACATAGTTTAGACTTAGATATGTGATTCTATGCGTCATAATTTCAGGGATAGAACATCTTTTCTCCTGTCCTAACAGCATGAACTTCACTTTTTTTGCCACTAGTGGCTTTTATTTTTAAAGAAATCCAACTGGCAGAGGATTTCTTTAATGTAGCGCGGGGTGTCATGTAGCACCCCGCGCTACATGACACAATAAAATTAAGTTTACCTATCAAAATTGCTTCTCAAATTTATCTGAAAGATCCACATTCCCATAAGATATTAAATACTTAAAGCTTAAATAAATTCAACCAGTATCAATTCAAACTCTTCATTCTGTTTTGCTTTCATCTCTGTGCCACAATCCCCAGAGGTCTCCTGCCATCCCTAAAAAAAAGTAACGCCCTGGGTGATTGCCCATATTGCCAATGTCACAAACAACAACTGTCTGCACCATTAAACATAGCAATTAACGGTAAACAACGCTCAACTATGAACACTGTCCTAAGGAAGAAGTAACCAAGCAGAAGGAGGTGACTGTTCTCATCCTCCCATACTGCTGCAACGTCTGCCACCATGACAGGTGACGAAAACAAAGAGCAATGAGCATGCTCTGCGTTCTTATGTTCGTTTTATTTATTCACCAATTAAATAAATAAATATAAATTTATGTATTTTTTTATGAAATAAAAATAATAATAGCTACTGCAGTGTACGCATGCAGAGCATTACAAGAACACAGAACATCTCTCAGAGAGATGTACTGTTTGCTTCAGCCCTGTCAACTTTAGTAAAGATCCGTGCAGAAGAATCGGATCGTTCCTGAATGGCACTTTGGTCACAGCATTGTCCCATATTTGCAACACTTCAGTCAACACCTCCACACAATAATTCAGCAAATGAGTGACAACGTTTTTTCATCACAGATGCAGCATGTGTCTCTGTATAGCTAGCTTTGCTAGTATGGGTGACAACAGACACATAAGTGACGTTATTGCTTGGATTTTACGGCGCCGCCTTAAGTCCCTCATCTTCACATTTGGAAAAAAAGTGCAATGCGACTTGGATGTAACGAATAACGCGACAGTTTTGTAGAAATGTAGTGAAGTAGAAAGTTCAGATACTTACTGTAAAATGTAGTGGTGTAAAAGTAGAAATTACCCATTATTAAATCTACTTAAGTAAAGTACAGATACACACAAAAATTGTACCACTGGCTAACATGGATCAGAGTGTCATCCTGCAAGGAGTACTGTTTGCTTCTTTAATTTTTAATCACACACTGATAGCTATTTCTTTGTCAAAGTCATACAGATACATAAAATAAATGCTTTACAACACTCTTTGTAGAGGTTTTAGAAGTCAGTAAAAGGTTTGCTTTTTTCTCTGTACTTTCCTTGCAGTCCCCTTTTCTTATTTACCCACCTGCACCTGAGGGCCAGCTCTGCCAGATAAGACACCTCTGACCAAAGTCTAATGGATGCACACTAACAACCGAGCCATAAAATCAAATCTGGAGCATCTAAACTAAACTATGTCACAACCATTAGCAAACAGTACAACTGTTCTCAGGTAATTTCCACTGATGCCCAGTGTTCACTCTGTATTCGGAGCAGCTGACACAAAAGACGAGTCATATCGATGACAGAGGAAGTTATTTTTAGCCTCATTATTACTGTTATGACAGGTTGGCAAAGTTTGCTGTTAAACTGATGGAGTTTGTTTTATCCCCCTCACCCCACCACCTTTCAAAGTAATTGCATCTTATGACCTCAGGGGAAAAAAATGTTTGTTCTGTTATTTGAAAGTGAACAGTGAGTTCTCGATCAAGGTCACACATGCCAAAGACTGAATCATGTTGATGAGGAACTGTTACGGCCCTGGGCCTTGTAGGCTGGGCTGAAGGTGTGTTGTCTGTCTTTGTGCTCCTCCCCTCTACAGATGCTGCTGATCAGGTTGATTGGAGCGCAGAGTATTAAACCTGGCTGTCTCCGTCTTCTGGGTCGCCTATGGCGTCCACTCTGCCGCTAGACGCTTGTGGTGTTGGTTGCCAGGCTTCAGCTCCCCTCCTTTTTGCACATTTGCGTTTGTCTTTGTTTTTGCACTTCAACACTTCCATATGCACTCGTACAACACATCCAAGCATTTGCATTACACCACTGATACTGATATACACAATCCATTGTTGTTTTTGTTAATAAATATTCATTTTTCTACACTTTAACCCCTGCATGGTCTTCTGTTTTTGTTATGACCTTGAGCCAGTCGTAACAGGAACAAAGGCAGTGAGAGGCTACTTCAGCAGAAACATTTGGAAACCTGGGGAGCTGACAAAGAGCGGTGTGGGATCCAAGTCAGTCAGAACCCCAATATGATAAGAAAATTATCATCTCCATCCCTGAGAATCTACAGGTTGTGCAGACATCGCTCAACACGATGCCAGAGTTTCTCTTCGAAAATATGACAAATCATTTTGTGAATGATACGAAAAGTGAAAACAAGCAACTTTGTTTCATCGACTAACCTATGCACAATTTGGAGGTGTGTGTGCCTCTCCAAAACTCGGAGCTGGTTTCCTCGTGCAGCAATAGGCCTGTAACAATAACAAATTACACTGGATAATATAAGTTCCAGAACTTATTGCAATAAATGATAACGTTGTTTTGAGACCATTTTCAGGTAATATGTTAGTAGTAATGGGATAATAATCCAAGAACACATTCTCAAAGATCAATAAACATTAAATGCTAATGAACATTTAAACACTGGAACTGGAAAACATTTTAAATCTCAAAAATAAATAAAGCAAACAACAGAAACAACACAAAAAATAAATCATGTAAACAAATGTATCTTTAAATTTGGGGATAGTTGAGACTAAAACACCAGACTGAAGACTTTTATCAAGAAAAGAGAAAATGACAAATTAAGCAAATGAAAATTATTGAGCTTGTTTTAATTTACCTTGCGATCAATTGATTTATTGTTTATTGTGACAGGCCTGTGCAGCACCCAGATATGTCGCCACCATGATGACGACCCTCCACTGCACACGTTGTGTGCCCGTTCAAAACAGTCGGGGGAACTCACTATCATTTGTAATATAGTCTGACTTACCGTTTATTTAGGTCCTTTCCATGTAATGTCTATTTTTTGTTGATTTTTAAGGCCCGGCAGGAAAATTCTGTTTATAGGTTGAAAGCATTTTCCTTTTAACTAAGTGATGTATAATAAATGAGTGGTGATACCAGCCTTTGCAGCTGACCAGTTAAAGCTCTACCAGCATCCACTGGGATGCCGCTTTACATAACCAGGCGTTCTCTGTCAACACGACTGTTTAAACAAAGGCTGAAAAGTGGCGTGCTGCAACTAGCACATGAAAACGGCACTGAAAACACATTAACAACAAATACTGAACAACAAGAGACGTGGCCATCTGTCTGATTTTGGGCCAATACCAGAGTGGAGCTGCAACTATCGATTACTTCAGTTATCGATTAATCACTTTTTTCTGACAGTTGATTAATCGCATAAACAAAATTTGTAAATTCTGCAGATCTGTCGTTTGAGTTTTTTCATGCAATTTTAGAAATACATTTGAAGATGCAAAGAAATAGATAATGCATTCTTTTTTATATATATAATTTGAAATGGGTGAAGCTAAGCTACGCTACTTGAAGAGGTTTTGGTCGAACATATTTACAGACGAAAGTGACTTTTTAAAGCCCTGAATGCAAAATGTACAATTTGAGATTAAATTAATGCTCTGAATATGTTTCAGCAGTTTACCTTTTTTTGAGTATTTGTACTCCAGTTAATGATTAATCGATTACTAAATTAGTCAAGGATTATTTCAATAGTTGATTCATCACAATATCCGATTAATTGTTTCAGACACCAGAGCGCTTGTTTGCTTGATTTCTGCTCTCGGTTTAATTTTCTTTGTGAAAACTATAATAAAAATAAAAATGCCTCAAAGTGATAAAACAAATAACCATCTGCATAAAGCTGTGGGAGGAAATGTTCTCTTTCGCTCCTTCAAGTGATTCATACGGTTTGTTTCTTTTATACACTTTGAGAGGCTCGGATGAAGGGAGCAGCAAGCAAAAACCTCTTAATGAAAACCTCTCATTTGGCAGGATGAATGAAGAACAATGCATCATGCAGTGAACTGTTATTGTGGAAGTCAAAGTATTGCGTGACGAAAACATTTGTGCAAATTAGATATTTACTCATCTGTGGGGAAAAAAAGCAACCAAACGAGAGAGCAGAGCGGTAGAGGCTGATGTGCTGATGATTCGCAGCACAGAGCACACAGTGTTCGGTAATAACGTCTAAATGTGGCGCTGAACCCGGGGTGTGGGTCGTATTAAGCGGCTACGCACTCGTAGCCTGAAACACTGTAACCATGACCAGCAAATTACTGCCATTAATAAAATAAACACTTCCAATAAACTGCATCGCACTGGCAAAACATGTTTTTCTGCAGAACCAGCTGTAATCAAAACCCTGCCACGTCTCTCTCTCTCTCTTTGTTTCCCACTCTGACAGGCAGCCGACACAAAAACGATTAAAAATAACAGATGAAAACAAATTACATTTGGTTTTTTAAATTTGTTCTCGTGCTGTACTGAGAAAATAACATCAGATCTGTACGTTTAGATGCTTCCCTCCAAGGTTTGAGCCGAACATCACCTTGAGGAGACATTCAGCTCAAACTGTCCTTGCTAATTTTAAATATCCAAGCTGCCACAGTTTAAAGATTCATAAAATATAATCTACCTGATGTGCCAGATGGTTGTTAGACAGAACCGTCTGAGAAGTGATCAGAGAAAATATGTACAGTTCTTTCCCAAAAACATAAAACAATAAAACTCTTAAGGCGACCAAGGAGCCTAACGTTCAGGCTGCAGTTTGAGGCTTTAAGTAATATTTTTATTGGTCAATATGTTTCTTCTGAATAGAAGTAATAAGTGAATTTGTGGAGACTTACAGATTAGGATGATGGTAAGGAGACCTCCCAACCTGAAAGACTCCAGACCTGAGAGATATCAGTTTTCCATTGACCATGGAGAATTATTTATTATTAAAACACAAATAAACCAATCAAGGGTCAGGTTTCTATAAACCTGACCCTTGATTGGTTCAGAATAATAAAAATCTTCAGTTCAATATTTCCAAAGTCAATGTTAATATTTTCAGCTTATTTCAATGTCGGTATTTCTTTTCAGTTTCGTTTTAAGCTGTGATTGCTTTGGTAAACATAAGAACAAATTCAATTTTAGTACATTAGCCAGTAAATTTTACTTGGCAGATGGAAACAAAAATTTTTCATCTAAACTTTAGATTCTGAAGTATCAAGAAAACAGAGATGTGAAAATAAATCACATTCTGCAAACAAAATGGAAGCTTTACATGAATAAATAAAGTTTTGTTGCATTATTCTCTTTCTCTAGTGTCTGCACTTGTCAAACATCCATTTTTGACAAGAAACTTAAAACTTCCAGGAACAAAAATATTGCTACAAAGCATGTTTTGGCCTTTAAGTAAAGCAGTTGTCATGATTCAACAGGACATCATGCTTTATCTCCTTAGGTATCGTCATCGTAAAACTCACCTAGATGGGAATCTAACTTGTTTAAAAGCATAATATTTCAATCTTAAACAAGCCCGTCTTTAAGCTGATCTGATCAGTCTGTTTTTGTTTTTTACACTCCTCCAAATCACGCCAGATTTACTTGAATTTTAAAAACCAAAAACATGACCCGCAGGTCAACACTGTCTGCAAGCGCCCCGACAGAAAAAACACACGTCTTAATCAAGCTATTCAGGGTTTACCGTACAAGTCAAAGGCTGGTTGAGACGCCCCCGCTTGTAAATAGACCTGTGCATATTATATTAACACTCAGTTGATTAATTTGGTGATTTTCTTAACAAGAAAACAAATTCAATCACAGATTCATAGCAGGGTTGACGTTGTGTTTGTGTCGGGCAAAAAAGCAGACTGCGGGATTTAAAAGAAGGCGAGACGTACTGGAAATGAGCCAGGAGAAGCATATCGACTGCAAATGTAGTAAATTCATACATGTTTTGGTATTTTTGGCTCTAAATTGTGGGGTTTTTTTGTGCCACTTTACACAACAGATCTTCTAAACCCTCACGACACGAAAACAATCAACATGCAGTCAGTCCGACGGGCAAAGACTGCGGGACGTCAATAGACAGACATAGGCAGACATAAATGCGCACACACACACCTGCGAGCACAGCGACATTCATTCAATAAATATTGCCGATAATAATGTTGGATCTCCGTTTATCATACACTCACCCATTGTTTCATGGTGGACCGGCGTTCTTCCATGCAAACACTGTCATCTTTTTCCAGTCAAACATCACCACAGGCCGTATCCGGAGACGCCACGCTCCGTAAAACCGCCTGATCCTCCCAGGTTTATTTGTTTCCCATGTATTTCTGGTCACGTCTGCCTCTGCTAAACAAGGAGGTGGCTTTAGTCCTTATTCTTTTGTTTGTTAGTCTGCTTTTTGCAAGCCTTTATTTCCCTCATTGGAAACTTTGTGTGATCGGTGCGACTTGAATAATGACCGCTAGAGGAGGGAAGATTGAGTAAAAGTGTTGATAGTATTGAAAATATCATTATCGGATCAATAGTGGCATGATGAGATTGAAACTGTTGAATCAAATTCCCTCTTGAAAATTTGGTTTATTTTATACTGTAATTTTTCTCAACAAATCTTTGCCCCTTATTTATCTTGGAAAAAATGTACACAAATTTGTATTTCCTATTACTTGATCCCATCGGTATCGGTAGACAAGAGAAAACAGTATATAGGAACCACTTTTTGTCCGTCTACCAAAATACACACATTGAAATTTGTGGTTTAACATGTCAACATGTGAAAAAGTTAAAGATGTGTCATTTTTCTTCCAAAGAATGTGCTTAAAAAAAGCATCTTTGGGTGATCTTTGTCATCTTTGTCAGTAATAATCTATATCAATCAATCAAGCAAGCAACCAATCAATCAATCAAATTTTCTTTGTATAGCACATTTCAGCAGCAAAGCATTTCAAAGTGCTTTACCCAATTTAAAATAAAAATAAAAACATCATAAGCTCCGTCTCCATGACAAATGTACACAAATATTTGTTCATATTACACAATTTGCAGTTACATTGTTTCCAATAAATAAGAAGTGCAATTAAAAAAATCACACCTGAATAAGCTTGGCCAAGTGATGAGATTATAAATCATGCCCTGCCACTGTTCTTCTGCCACTTCCTGTCATCTTTTTCGTCTCCTCCGCCAGTAGTAAACATCCTGTTGCTGATCACGACTCGTGTGATGCAAAAAAAGAAATTTTGCGAAATACACAGTCGACAAACCACCTCATTCCAGCTCAAAATTTTTTTTAAATCTAACAATACATTGCCATGTTTCCATGAAACGATTTTACTTTTGTAACTGGAATTTGCGCAACTATATGGTCAACGAAAGAAGTGGAAGAAGTGGCTGGGGAAAGGGAAGTCTGGGCCTCCCTTCTGAAGCTGCTGCCCCCACGACACGACCCCGGATAAGCGGATGGATGGATGGATGGATGGATGGATGGATGGATGGATGGATGGATGGATGAAAACGCAGCTAGCTTTGAGCAAAATACATGAACAGCCAGACAATGTAATCAAACTCACGGCTTGGACAAACTGATCTGGAGTATTAATAAAAGTCGTAACTGTTCTGCACTCCGACGATTGAAGCCAAAATGAAGGCTGGCCTATTAAAAAACCCGGAGTGAGAGCAGGGTGCAGAAATATGAGCTTTGTTGAAGCCCCCAACTGATTGGATTTCAACATTCTTCAAATATTCTAGTTTTCTCTGAATTTTACTATTTATTATTTTATGTTCTGAGAGCGGCACCATTTAAATCAAGTAGCCTCAACTGGAAAATCGTTTTTGTTTTAATTCAGATATTAAAGTTCAAGTCGATTGAGCAACAAGAGACAAGCTGTCGAAACATTTTTAAGGTCTGATAGTTTGGGTCTGGGTCTCTTCAACCTGATACTGTAACTAAAGTCGAATAATTATTTTTACATTACTCAAGAAAACCACGGTGATGCAGCCACACTCACAAGCCTACACTCCTCTGAATCAGTGCAAACATAAGTCACACGAGCTCATCAAAGAGCGATCGCACTCTTGAGGCGTTTCACAACATGCTGCATCTGGAGAGGCTGCACTCCGATCAGCTGGCAAGGTTCTCGATTTTTATCCTTTTACAGGTATTTCTATCCTTTTCTATTCTCCCACATGTAGTAAGAAGACGAAGAAGAAGAAAAAGCCCCAAACAGCTCTCTTCCCTTCCACCCTTTGCTGCCCGAGTTTCCTCCTGCAAAGCATTTAGTGGAGTGAAAATTTCTGTAATCATATATACCGCTTGTGAATGTTCCAGTTTGTATTACATCTCCCAAGTGTCACATCACGATGATAAGTTTATCATCCCCCTGCAAAATAACAGTGTAATGGAAGGATGCATGCAGAGCCTTAGGGAGGTCCCTGAAATTGAATCCCCCTCTGGTGTAATTCCTGTCCGCCAAAACAGAGCCGCAATTACCTGCTTGCTGCCACACATGCATCAGACTGTGTGTGTGTGTGTGTGTGTGTGTGTGTGTGTGTGTGTGTGTGTGTGTGTGTGTGTGTTTGTGTGTATGCGCGCGCGTGTGCACGAGCACGTGTGTGTGTGATGAGGAGCAACTCTAGCTGGTCTCTTATCTCTGGGCAGCAGTTTCATCCCCCCGCTTGTCTTGTGTCTGGCTTGTTGTTTTCATATTTCTGATACAAGTTCCCACTTAGTCAAATGGCCGCTGGGGAGAGGAGGTCACCAGATTGAAGAAGAGGGAGAGGAGGACAGGAAAGGGAAGACAACAGGAGAGAAGAAGAAAAAGAAGAAGGAGAAGGGGGAAAAAATCAACAAACCAGGGATGTCCAGTTACAACTCATTGTTAGTCCTGGCTGAAAACTGCAGTAAGTTAATGAACCTTTGAAACAAAAAAATTATAAAATTGAAATCATGAGAATATTTATTTTTTTCACTGACATTAAATTGGGCTAAGTTTGGCTTTTTTTGAGGATTACAAAATTACAAAAAATTTTTTTAAAAAAACACAAAAGAGATTAAAAGTATGTAGGTTTTTTAAAACTTAAATTTAGTACTTTATATAAACTAAGTAAGCCTGATCAATCAACAGATCTATATAAAATATCAGCTATGCTTCGGACCAGAACTTGTTTTCGTCCAAACAGATTAATCATTTTTATTTTTCAAATTCCCTTTTGAATTGAATATTTTCAAAAATACCAATGAAACAATAAATGAGACAGAAAACTATTTGGCTATTATTTCATGATAATCAGATGGTGTCCTGACTTGGATAATTACTAACAATATTAATACGTTGGATCGCAATTACCTTTGGCACTGATTATAATTCATAGCCGGACCAAACCGACTGTTGCACAACACCAGATGATGATGATGATGATGATGATGATGAAGATGTCATGACTGGATACTTCTTGAACACAAATCAAAACAAAGAAAAAAGAGTTAAACATATTTTAAAGCAGCAGCTGGTTAACGCTTACATACAGTTTCACCGTGATCACATTCAGTTGTCTAAATAGGGAGTTTGTGTCTCAGAATCAAGGGCGTAGGAACTAGTCTGTCATTGGGGGGGACGCATCAGAAACCTGACATATCAGTAAATAGCAAAGTAGAAAACATCTCATAAATTAGGACTCGGCAGTTTTAATCTCAATACAGCAGTTTGACCAACAAAAATACATTCTAAAAACCAAGTTTTGTTCTTCTTGAACAACACTCTACATCAGTGCAACAGTTTGATCTACAAAATAAATAAAATGATATTTTCACATCTAACAGACCCTTAGCTCCTCACTGTTAACTCAGTCTCACTTTCCAGCCCTGCATTCAGTAACTTACCAAAGAAGAGCCATGAAAAACACTGAAGCAAAAAGCCTAAATGTTTTTTTGATTTTTTTTTATTAATTTTCAGCCACAAACATTTAACTGAAATATATGTTTCTATCTCTACTGCCCTTTGACTCTCTGCAGCCTGAAGTTCCTGCATGGATTCATGCATTTACAACAGACACTACAGTAATGTACAGTGTCAGAATGATAAAGTATGTTTTTTCCATACAGAACTTAATTTTCAGATGTATACGTTGAAAATCACTTCAACTCTATTTACTGTGTAGCAAAAAAAATCACTAATTATTCACTAATTAATTTTAAACTTCTCCTCATGAACTTTTCTTATTGTCTAGTAACCATTACCCTTTTAGTGTGGAAATAATGAAAAAAATATTGAAACATTGAAAGAAATCAACCTGATATCAGTCTCCACCTGTTCTCCTTTCTGGTTTTATTGAAATTAATAGATTTTTTTATATCTTCACACTCTGAAACTCCACCTGGCTCTCCTATGTCTTCCCTGACCTGCTCCTCTCAGTAAAATTTTGGACATGTGACTATTCCAGCATTAAAACGGCTTAACCAAAAATATTTAGTTCTATATATGAAAGTAAACTGACAACAAGATGTTATAAACGAGCGATATTCATGGCAAAATTCCTGACAGATGGTTTCCCTCATTCAAACGGAGTTTCCCGCTGCTGCCTTCACTCTGAGCGTTCAAAGGGGGGAGGGGGGAGGAAGCGCTCTGCTCAATGCGCTGAGGTGCGCCTTCAAAATAAAAGCATGCGAGTGGAAGATTTTAAAATTCTTCGCAACTGCGGTGAAATTACTGGGGGGGACGAACGTGGCTCTCTCCAATATTGGGGGCGTATTCCTACGCCTATGCTCAGAATTAACATGTTTTGGTAAAAATGTCTTCACTGACCCCCAAGACAAAAACAAAGACTTTGTTGAGATACTGGATGAAGCTGATCAGATAGTGTTATCTACAGAGAAGAAATAGCACAACCCTAAGCACACACGCACACACAAAAAAAACTGGTACAACATGGTCTTAGGACAACAATTTCAATGTTTTGGAGTTTCCACCACAAAATCTTAATCTCAGTCCCATAAAAGATTCATGGAAAGACCTTAAAATGGGCCTACAAACCAGTTGGGCCTGAAGGAATGGGCCCAACTTCCATCAAACTAATAGCTATTAGAAACATGTACAGCAGGAAGCTAAAGGCAATTCTGCAAAAATACTGAGGAAGTGTATTTAACGTCTGAATTTAGGGAAAGTTTTAAAAATGACACATGAATGAGACATAGTTTATGTTGTGACAGTGAATTTAATTCAGAATGAGCCAACAAGAAAATAACAAAGGCCTTAAAGTAGCTCTTGCTGATGCTAAAGCTGCATAGCAGAGGCTAATGCTAGCATGTTCACACTCGGTTTTCATGGTTAGCTTAATGGATGTAGCTGTCAGACCAGACAGCAACAGGAATCACATAAGTCAATGATCATTTAAAGAGGCCTCGGTCAGGACTGGAACATTCCTATCAAATCAGTATAAGAACAAGAGTAGCAAGAAAATGATGGGAGAATATGGAAGAACGTAAAAACCAGTGAAGAGGAAGAGAAAAAGATAAACGGTGATAACGGGAAAAGAGGATGTTGAGGTAAGACATTTAAAAGCCAAGGGAAGTGGTCTTATAGAAATAAAGAGTGGGAAGCAGGAAGAACAGAGGGTGAAATACGTAAGCGGAAAAATAAGGACCGTACATATGAGCGGAGGAGGGAGTGGAAGGGGTGTGCAGTTCCAGGATGAGTTTGACTATTTATCGCTTAATCCCCTCAGGAAGGTTAGAAAATCTTGTGAGAACTGACTACTGTGGAACTCTGGATCCACTCCATGCTGGAGGGCGGGATGCAACAAACACAAACACACCAAAAACCCCATAAGCTGCAACCAAACACTCGGCTGACAAAATGTTGAGGTCCGCAGAGCGGCAGCTCGCCACCTGCTCAGACTCATTCTGACAGCAGCGGCAACGATTGAGCTGATGATGTGCGGTGATGGTTTTATCAAGGCACAAAAGTTGCAAGAAATAGATTTTCATAGCTGCCAGGTTGTCAAGAATGAGTAAGAATGACTTAGAGCCAGAATAGAAACATCTGATGCTGGCCAGCTTCTCAAGTTAAAGTGTTTCTAAAGCACTGAAAACACGTGTGAGCAGTGAGAATGCATTTTATGATAAACTAATAACTTTAATTATTTAAAAAATAACAAGAATTAGATGTTTTTTTAAGTTTCCTATATTTCACACAGACTTGTAAAATCATAAATCACTTTATGATTTAAATCAGAACCTGTTTGACAACAGGAAGTAGAGCCAATCGTTCTAGAAAAAACGACACATTCTGATCTGAAGAAATCCAAGAATGGTCTGTTTCATCTGTCATCAGTCATCAATTGAACCTCAGTGGCAGCAATTATATACAAATGGACAAAACATAAACAGCCTTGAACCTTCCGAAGTGACCAGCCTACCAAAGTGACTTCAAGATCACATTTAAAGGGGCAGTATAACATATTTTCAAGGCACTTAATGGCACAATCCAGTCACTGTTACCTTCAGTTAGCTATATCAAACATAACTTAAAAGTATTTTGTCTTCACAATTGAAATTGGCTTCTGTCTCTTTAAGAAGCTCCTGCTTTTTCCAGGCCAGTTTGCAACTTAATTGACAGAACCATAAATTCTGCTTTTCCAGAAAGAAACCCTGAAGCAGAATGCTAATAGCAAACCCATCAGAAAACCATCTCTGAATCTATTTGAGATAAAAAAAAAAAATAATAAAAAAAGAAAATTCTGATGTGGCCTCTTTAAAGTCCGAACTTCAATCCGGTTGGGATAATGCGCCCTGGCCTTGACGACGCTCGATTACTGCTTAAAGTAGCTCAGCTAAATTTAAATTTGATTCTGTCAAGAACAGTATGCCAATTTTCCTTCAGTTATTAGGTTTAGGAGCCCATTACGTTTCACATTATTATTTTTTTTTCTTTACGTAAGCGCAATCATCATTTGAAAAATACATTTTGCATTATTAGGAAACCCCCTCGCCACTCTCCAGGGATGAGCGTATTAGATAATGGATGGATTTTGTATTTATTCAGGTTTGTGTGGCATTAAAATTGATTAGATGATCTGACACATTTAAGGGTGACAAAAAAAAAGCAAAAGCAGAGCAGATCTTTTTTATTATTTTTGCAGCTCTGTGTGGCCGTAGTCCAACCCGTCATTTGTGGTGCTGAGAACACTACTTTGATGTATTTCAATTCTTCCCTCATGTTATGGGAGATTGATGTCTGTATTTCCCGCGGACGACTCCCCTCTGGGCTGAGCATTTCCCCCAGAAATAAACAAGGACTAAAAAAAAAAAAACATGCCGAGCAAAGAGTGTGAGATCGTGCCAGATGTCATGGTCCCCGAAGCTCGGCTCCCATCTTCTCTTCTTGTTTCTTTCCCCACTTCAGGCCAACCCGGCTGGCTTTTTCACGCACAACCGAAAGGCAAATGATCATCCCATCAGTATTCACGGCCGAGTGCGCTCCGCCGCCCATGTGTTACCGCTTTTATTTGCCTCTCGTCTCATTTTTCACACCCTGCCTGTTTTGTTTTTTTTTTTCTTAAAGCACCCTTCCAGCTCTACTCTGATAGGATCACTAAATTAGAGAAAATGATTTACAAAAAGAAACAAAAGCAAAATTAAAACAGAAATATGAAAGAAAATCTGTGCTTTTGGAGTTTTCTCAAAATGTAGCCACATGGGACGAGAGGGGAAGAAGCAGATGGATGGAAGGTCAAAGGGCAGCATTCAGAGCAGATCCGAAAAAGACTTTCTGCTTAGGTTTAAATGCTTTATAATGCAAATCCTTTTGCTACGTTTAAACAATATATTAGTAGATGAATGGCAAAACACACAAAGAAAGAAAACACTCTGTAGCAGCTTTGTTGAGGTGTGGGCTTCAGCAGATTTGCAAAGGGATAAATTTCAAGGCTGACCTTTTTGAAGGCAGATGCTACGAATTTACTGGAATGGTTAAAAACCTTTCAGATAAAGACGACCTGAGCAAGGATTAGGAAGCAGAGGTTACTTCCTCTGGAAACATTCACTGGGCTGCAGCTGAACCGATTTATTACGATAATAAAGTTTTGTGTAATTATTAGTTCTCTGCTAAACAGCCGTGCTTTAAGGAGTTTTTTAACAGCACTTTAAAAACCTGAAATTTATTCAGTGTGAAGCAATATAATGAGCAGATTTTCTCTTCGGTGTTGGGAACAATTGTAGTTAAGCATTAGAGTCCATTGATGTGCTCGCAAAACACCCACAGGCACATTTTTTTCCCCTGTGCATAATTGTGTGTTAATGTGAGTGAAAGAATAACATTAAATACGCAGAACACAAAATGTATTAAATTTTGCTATTAATTCAGGTACCTCTTAACTTTAGAATATCAGCAATTAAAAACTTTTATTTTAAAAGTCAAAGTCATACATAATATGGACTCATTGCACACAGACTGATAGAAGCATCAGGTATTTTTGTTGATCTTGTTTATTTTGTCAGTGTTAAGAGAGCTGACCTGCTGACAATCACTGACTGCCACAAGGAGCCCAAGACACAGAAGTGATTCATAAAAGGGCATTATGTTTTTCAAATATTACTAAATAATAATAATAATAATAATAATAATAATAATAATAATAATAATAATAATAATAATAATAATAATAATAAATTGCATGGCTTCACTTTTAAATGTATGAAAAAGTTTTCTGTTGTCCCTTTTAGACAGAATGTGCCTAAATTTAACAAAGTGATACAGAGGGACAAACGGGTTTGTCAGAGGTAATGTTACATTTCTCTACATTAAAGTTTATTACCAAGATAAATGACTCACAAACTAATTTATTATTTTAGGTGGTGATGCTTAAAATCAACAACCTCTGCTTTGCTTTAATTTGACAGTAAAAATGTGATGTGTAGCTTTTCAATCCAATGAAATGATTTAGGAAGAGAAGTGGTCTAAGCACTCAACCCTGTGGAACTCCAAATTATTATGCAACTATTTTTTTGTCTCTTTCTTTGATATATCAATATGGAAAACTGGACATACACAGATTTGTAACCTTTTTTTTCCGACACAAAAGTCACTTCTGGGTGTTTTTGTTTTGACTCTTTCGGTTTTGCACAGCGCCTGTGTTTAATGTACACACTTCTTGATCAGGCCACCCTCTTATTTGCTGGGAATGTTCCAGAGAGAATACCAGTGGTTTTCGTCTGTTTGTGTTTGCCGGCCGCATAAACCAATTCCCCCATAAATATGGACTATCCAGTCCATTTTCCATGCCTGTGCCTCAGACTAATTTACCAGTGCCATTGATATGAAAGATGTGCCTTTAGTCTGAGTGAAATAGAATTATTCTCATTGCTGGGAAGAGACAGAATCACATCAGCTTCACAAAGAAGAAGAAAGAAGACTGCTTTAGTTTGCACAGAGGTTGGGAATATCCAGGTATCACTAAAGCTTGTACTACCGGAGGTTCCTGTGCAAATGGAGCAGGATTTAGCATATAGATGAAATGTATTCACTTCTCACAGCCGTTTTGCTTAGAGCATGCAACAGAGATCTACTTGTGGATATATTTGACTCTGATCTTAATTGGCTGTTTGTTGTCACAACAGCAGATCTTCCCAGGATTTTACTTTGTACTTTTTGTCTAACACTCCCTGTTCCAGTCTGTCTATTTCTTCTCCCTTTCGACTCTCTCCTTATTACATTTCTTCTAGCGTTTCCTCCCATCCGTCTCCCATGGTACAAAGAGGATCCATGTCTCGATAACACCCAGATATGAGATAATCTGCATCATTTGGATTCAGACTCACTGACACACCTCTTCCAATTTTCCATGATACAGATAATTAAATATAATGTGATCCTTTTGTCTGGCATTTGCGAGCATCTACTTCTGCTTTTAGTTTCACATAAAAGGTTTAAACCGCACACAAAACGATGCGCTGCTGAATTATTCATGCGTCCCTGGGTCTGAAATGACAACTGTTATGTGCTTTGTTTATCGTAAGCTCCAATACGGAAATAAGGGATGAGCGCTGAAGTCCGAGTTCGTGATACTGTGCAAGTTACATTAAGTGTACATGAATGAAACGTTTGATTGTTTCCACAAATTGCTGATATTCTGCCTTTCATTTGATGTCATTTCTTGCAGCAGAAGACTAAAAATGACAGAAAATCTACATGCACAGTTGGAGCCTAACAATGATGGAGCCACTTGCGTACTTTGCTGACATCACATGATAACGTTAATGCAGCAGCAGCACTATTTGTTTTAGTGGAGTGTTTATTTTTTCTTGCTAGATTGAAAGTTGAATGGCGAAAATTGTTTTGATCGTTTAAATTCATGAGGCAAATTTAAAAAACCTAATTTGTTTGGGAATCGGCACCACAAAGATGCGGCAAATGCTGGCAAGGATGTTCTCACACTCTGGCATCATATCTGCTGGGCAGAACAAGGCCATGCTGCCCTTAAAATGAACAACCTGAGAGCAAACACTTCACAAGCGACTGGAGGCTCGCAGAGAATACAAAATGCAATTGATCAAAGTTTCTTGTTGCTGTGACGACTTTTACTCTGCCCAAACGCTGCTTGATAATTCAGATTTAGGCTATGTTTATTTTCAAAGTCAGTCGCTTAGAAACACATAATCCGGGATGAATAATCCTATATCCACTTACTGTTTTAGATGTAGCTGTTTATTGGGTGAACCCAGACTCCGAATGGATCACCTGTATCATTAAAACAGAAAGCAATCCCACGTCATTGTTCCGGGGTATGTTGTTGTGTCTGTGTGGTAATTTTCTACTTGGGGTTAAGGTGTAGCATCTCTCCTTTGGAGGGCAGAGATGAGCAGATGGCCCTGAGTTGTCTTTTATAAAAGCTCGATTAAATTTCATGCATTCCCCAGACTTTCGTATCGCAGAATCCCTGGAATACATGCACACTTACTTTTGTGTCACTTTTCTTTTTGTGACGGGGCTCTCGACTGTGTAGACACCCTCTTTAAAATACTAGAGGGATACAAAAATAAAATCAAACCAACTTTACTGTATTGTGAGATGTCCTGGACAGTTTACCTGAAGATAATATGTTTTTATAAAAGTATGTAAAAGGAGCAACAACTAAAACGCGATACAGTACACGCCCCAAAATACATACTTTTAGGAGTTTAACCTTTAGTCAGTTCATTTAGGTCAAACCTACCATGAATTATAGCATGTTAGAATCAGCACAAGTTAGTTCATAAAGAAACACTTTGTTTCCACATTATGCCCTGCAGGAAAATACTTTATTTACTCATATTTAATGTGCATCCTGGTGTCTACGAACAGTGTTTCACATACTGCTATGCCTTTATTCTGCATTATTTGTGAACCAAAACACTAAACCTTGATATGACGAAGAAAACTGTATTGCTTGTGATCTTGATAGTGATGACCCAGACAATACTGAGACCCCTGAGATTGCTTGGCTGAAGTGAACGAAGGAGTTTTGAAACCGGGAGTTGGCGCTCCAACTCGATTCTCAGGTGTACGACGTACCTTTGTGTTGAAATGATTGGAAGCTTTGGGTGCAGCACTCATGAGTCCTGACTGAGTACAGATGCACAAGTTGACACCTGCTCAGCTCTGCCCTCCAAAGGAGAGATGCTACACCTTAACCCTAAGTAGAAAATTACCACACAGACACAACAACAAACTCCGGACCAATGACATGGGGTTGTCAATCAAAACTGTTGAGTCTGGGTTCATCTGATATAGAGCTACGTCTACAACAGTGAGTGAATATAGGATTATTCATCCCGGATTATGTGTTTCTAAGCGACTGACTTTGAAAATGAACACAGCCTGAATTTGAAGTATCCAGCAGCACTCTCCCTTTCAGAGTAGATTAAAAAAAATCACATTGAAACTCACCAACACTTGGCCAAATTCATGAACCAGCTGCTTTCATTAAGTCTCAGTCATTAAGAGCTGCAGCGACGAAATAGCACAGTGCTTAGGTATAATCTCCTTCAAACACCCACCGGCCCGTCCATCAGCACTCACAAGACAGTCATTACAGGCTCTATAGCAACCCACTAACACTGTCCTTCCTGCCTCGCGCTCACTTTACTGTTCCCATGTCAGAGCGCAGACATTCTTCTCTGCTGTCACTCACTTTCAGCGAGACAGAGAGTTTTCATGACAAAGAGCTGAAATAATGGTGAGGGAGCACTCAACTGTTTGTTTCTCCAGCCTATGATAATTACAAAGTGTTGGGTGTACTGCGGGGTCAGCCATGCCCCGGAGAGGTTTCAGAGCTCCACCTAGCTTAAATACTCTTCCCTTAATGTTTTTTTTAATCACTCTGCCAGCTCATCAATCTGTCCAATCAGCTTGTCAGTTTATGATCGATGTGTGACAGGTGTTGTGTACTGTGTTCATCTAGAAAATTCAACAGACGGGCAGATGGTGTTACTGCAGAGATGGATGGATTTGACGCTCTATCAGTCATCCAATAGAAAAGTCTTAACTAATCTACAAGATTTTATTCAGGAACTGATTATTCATTTTATTTGTGTCTGTTGCTCCTTTTTGTAAATCAAACAGTTTGTGAAGTTCATTTAAATGCAGTTGTTTGGATTTTTTCTGTATTTTTCTCTGTTTATGATGTTCACTAAACGAATGAGCTAAATTAAGTGATTCACTTAAGAAGTTATACTTTGCAGGGGAAAAATTACGTTACAAATGCCCATCAGAACTGGGTTTTTGATTCCCATTTTCCGTCTCACAAACAGAAGCTACAGTAGTAAAAAGTAGAATAAAGAAAAAGCCAGCAAAAAGCAAATACAAAAACTGAAGAAGAGGAATGAAAACTCCAAGTTAACAAAGAAATTTGCTCACTGTATGCTGTTTCCAAAGCTGAACTGTAAGGTCACATCAGTTTATAAGCTAAAATGGGGAAAAAAAAGCTAAAGCTTGCTTTTTTTGAACAGTGTTAAGATGGCTCAGGTAGTCAACGCTATTGATTCGGAGCGTAATTTTGCCTTATAAACCAATATTAAGGCAAAAACGACAAATTCTCCAAGTCTTACACCAAGTCTGTGAAATCATTTGCATGTGAAAACAGAGAAATTAAAGTTTATGTGTTTGGCACCCAGAGGAAGAGCGATGAGGGCACAAGTGTCCTTAGATGTGAGCATGAAAGCTGTCAGACACGTTTTGCATGTGCAAAAGTGGCTGAGTAATGAATTAAATAATACGATGTGAAAATTTTAACTATATGTAGATCACGTATGTAAGGTGTGTGTGACTATCTGAACCACATGCCTAAAGTTACTGCTTTACAAAGAAACCATCCATAGAAACTATCCTCAAAGTCATTCCTGTGGATCCAATTTGGTAAGACTTTGATTTTTTTGCAAGTTAGACAAAATAACTGTAGAAGTTTATAAAAATGAAATGTTTAGCTATTCTCTTTATTATAGCAACCTTTCCTGATGTCATCTGACTTGATCCTGACACAAGCTTCTGTTGATTCTGGTGATTTTCCAAAGTTAGTGTTGATTTTATCAAGTCATTTAATTTCATGATATTAATTAATATTAATAATTAATATTATCTTAATTGAATCAAAATTAACATAGAAAAATAAAATTTACATCTTGCAAGATTCTTAATTTCTTCAGACAGTCCTTACTAAACTATTCCTAACATTTTGGGGGATATTGTCACAGTTCCTGTAGAGAGTGTGCCTATGTTGGCAGTCGTTATGAAACAGTCAGATTGACTGCTTGATGGTATCGTATCAAGGAAGTCCTCAGTGAGTCTGCTTGAACATATCGGCCACAACAGTGGGACAAGGTCCTTCCTGAACCAGTGACCACCATGGTCATTGCCCGGCCTTGCATCGCAGACAGGAAGAAGCCACCCTGCACAGCCGACTTCCAGGACCACCGATATTTGGCATATAATTTAAATAGTAAGCGCAATGTTTTCAATGACATGTGCCTAGACAAATATTTTATAAATCCTGACTTGCTTATCAGCAAAATGGAATCCTTAATGTTGGAAGATTTACTAAAATTTGGAAGTGTTTTTATTTGTCCAAGACAGAGCAGAAAAGAAGAACATGTACTGTACATTCCTTTTATTAAACAGAATATTCCGCAGCAGATCACATTTTTTATTTTAAAGGAGTAATTGGTAGCATTTTTTTCAGGAAGATACCGGTACTGCAGATGGACCCAATATCGTGCCTCGCCAACAGTCCAGCTGCGTTTGAGCAAACTGCACACGGACCACAACCTATTGGGAGTCCACAGTCTTATCAGGTAGTAGGTAGTCTAAACCTGTTGTCATGAGTTTTAAACTGCTTTCTTAGTAACAAATGGGATAAATTCTGTTTAAAAAGCAGCAACAACACCAGATTTGATTAATGCATGGGAAAAGTTTTCGTTCAGTTCTAATTTCAACAATTCTAAACTTCTTGAACCTTGTTATTTTTTATTTTAAAAATCCTGTATCAACCATTACACTGTCTCCATGGTTTAGCTCCTCGCAGTCAAATAACCTTTGCAGCACATCTATTAGTCCTCTTTGAACAGTGATTTCCTTGTCTGAAATGGCTCCTGAGAACGATGTAGAAATAAATATGAAGGATCCACTGGGATCTAATTCCAACAATACCTTTGAGAGTAGTGCAGGATTTGTAATCAGCGTACACCTCACTTGACTCAGCCAGTTGGGTTTTTCATGTTTAAGTTCAGTTCCATCTAGCATCACAAAGGTGCTAGGAAAGTCCTGATTGAATTTTTCTGGCTTGTGGTCAATTATTACCTCTCATTATAGCCATATGGAAATAGATTCAAATCTGCAAAACATGAAGTTTATCCTTCATGTTCTTTTTGTGCTGATATTCTAAAAAGATTGCCTAAGTGTTTGAACTGGAAGTTTGAGCATAGTTTGATTAAGGTCAGACTTGAGTGATTTTCAAAGTAACGTTTTTTTATGGTTGTGATTGTTCTTGGAAAGCTTCTTGAGAACTCAGATTTATTTGGCACAAGAAAATAGCAGTAAATGGCAGGCAAGTAGAACCATTTTAGTACTTAAAATTACCATTTTTCTTTACTGTTCCTCAAACTTTCCACAGAGACTATGTTTTCTGTTGAATTTTGTTTCTGTGTCCCTTCAAGATGTTTTTTCTGAAGCCTGATATTTTACTGCTGAAGATTTTTGTTTATTAGCACCTGTCCAGAAATCATCCTAGCATAACTTTCTGGTCTTCTTTCAAAGACTCATTTCCAGCTAGCAGTGCCATTATCTCTGGTGCTGAAACCTCTGGAAAAAAAATGCTCTGCATTAAAAAAAAAAATCTTAAAACAACAAATGAAAAATAATCATAACAGCCGTAATTACTTGTTTTTATTAAATTCCTGTCTTGTGCACACAGAGAAACAAATTGGTTTATTGACAATAGTAGGTACTCTAAGCAACAGGTTATGGCACCTCTAGTGAGAAGGTTGCCAGATATATGTATCAACGTCAATCTGGGAGCCTTGTTCATGACTCTGGACTTTATTAATCCAGCATTTCCTTTCATTGCAGCTTCTCTTGATGAAAAAGTGTGTGAACATGAGAATGCCGGGGTATTGGAAATAAAATGCCTATTTTCTGCCTATTAGGTTCGTGAACGTTCGTGAGCACTTGAGAATGCAACAGCAGATTTGCTTTTTTGAAAGTGATGGTGAAAATATTGTTCTTAAAAGAAATCATTCACACTTGTTTCAAGTGCAGGGACAGTTACTTATTACTGGTACTTCATTCTGTGACTTTGTGACCTCCACTGTGGAAGATGTACTGTCAAAAATGTCTTTTCTGTATCACAGATTCTATGTTCAAAAATAAAGGGTTCAAAAAAGAAGCCATGCCAGCTGTATCAGATGCTCTTTGCTGTGGGTAATAGTTTGGGATGTTATCATTCTGGGTGTTTTCACTGCAAAGAGATGCTTTGCTTGGCATAAATCTTTGTAATTGCCAGTAAATTATTATACATGTTTTATGTGCATTTTTTGTCTTCTAATTTCTTGTTCAGATGTCTTTGGCACATTAATTTAAATTTAAATTGTTTCAAAATGTGATCTTTAAAATTATTATTTAAACTAGGTGTATCTGGCTAATGGCTCACCTGGTTGGTTTGTATGTTTTTGATGATCAGCAGAAATAGGATCTGGAAATCTGTTGGTTTGTCTTCAGGAAAATGCTTAAATAAACAATAGCATAAAAAGGTGATGGCTTTAAAATACAGCAGCTACTGCATGTTTTCATGCTACCATAGAGCTGACTAGCTATTGACCCTTTGCACGTGAAAACTCGGCCCGTCCGCCAGGATGGACGTCAAAACAAGCTGTGCGCTCCTGGAAAGCCTGTCAAAAAACCCACATCTGGTAATCTAATATCGCTTTTATTTAGTTGATTTCACAGTAAATATAGTCCCAGGATGCTGCGCGGTCAGCTGCACAAGCAGACAAGGGTGAAAAGCAAACTACTCAGGAAATATACCATCAATCATAGCGACTGGAAGCTCTTGGTGTAATGCAGTGAACAATTTTTCCAAGGTAAGAAGATTAATGTTCATAAGTAAGTATGATTAGAAAGATATAAAATATCACATTATGTAGAAGGTACAGGTTTACACCCCGCCATCATGTAGCCTAGCATGTACGGAAAATAACTGGTTAGCGTTTTGTATTTCCGTACATTTTAATGGACCTTACCACAGGGCCGCGTTTCATTGGCTAATGCCCATTTCACTCCACAGTGCAGCTACCACGTGCATGACCATCTCACAAACAAAAGCTACTGCAGTAAGCATATGCTAATGTACATTGTGGACTAGCTGATCGGCAGAAAGTTTTTTGTGTCAGGACTCGAAAAAGAATGGTTCTCCACCGTCAGTGGGGTATCTGTACAGGCCATGTCAGGTATCCTGATCGTGTTTGAGGAACTAAAATTTACAGATTTCCAAAATCTGAAAAGGAAAGCCTTGCTTGGATCAAAGCTTGTGCACGACCGCATTTGCAGCTCAACCGTTGTAGGATCAATAAGAACAAAGGATTGTCTGCTGGTGTAAGTATTATTGCTTTGCTTTCTTTGTGTTTAGTGAATGAAAAAAAGAAAGTCAATAATAAACACTTCCATTATGAAAACCTTTTAGCCAAGTACAGCATAATGGCAGTACCGATACAACTTCTACACCTTGAAGCCTGTCTGTTACAGTCTTACGTTAGCTGAACAGATTAATATGCAATGTGTACCGTATCTGACATACATCAAAGATTTTATTTTACCTTAAAAGGCTTTTTACTAAACTGTAATCGTGTTAGCCACGCTTATCGTGTTAGCCACCGAGTACCGTGTATCAGGCCTAGGCACATTCGGACATTTGCCAACAGAAATCACTGGTTTCAAATATAACCCTCAAAACCATGAATGCCCAACTTACCCAGCCTTGCAAGAACAATAGGCATCAGTGATCTTGTCCACAGCTATATTTATGCTGAGGGTGTGAGGATCTGCTGTTTTCCTCATCGACCGGTAGCATTTAGCTTTGGCGCGCACAATGTTGGAGGCATTGTGTGGCTAAAACACCTTAATGTCGTCAAAAAAGATGACATGAACTTGTTGGTTCCCCTGTTCATTGTCGTGGCTGATATTTTTTTTGAAAATCCGACAGAAATGCTACACTAATTGACTCAGAAATACTCTGCAGAGTGTCAGTTGAAATGAAAGATGCCATGTTTACACATAGAAACTAAGTACCGTGAGGCTTTGTTTGTGAGACATGCAGACATGTGGGACTTTCTGGGCGGAGCTTGGTAAGGTCCATGCTTCTCTGGTGTAAGGGAAAACGCTGTGTATGACAGTGGTATAAATCACGTGGTGTGAATTCAGGCAAAGTCGGTAATTTGATCAACACGTCAAGAGGGAAGAAGTAGGGGTCAGTTTTTAAGCTAGCTGTTTCAAGCTTCTATGAATACCACAGTCTATAATCCCCAACCAGGTGTGTTGTTACGCTCAAAGACTCGACTCAAACATGGAGAAGCCACGAATAAACAACCTGTGTCGCTCAGTTCAATAGTCCCGTCCTTCACTTCCAACATTCACCATGGCTCTAAGTGACATAGTTGCAAAGGGTCGACAGAATTTAAACACATAAAATCAAGCATAACTACCTTCACTTAATGATTTTTGATTTGACTATCATACAGTGTAATTATGACTAGTTACCTTCATGCAGACTAACATTTGGTAGTTGTCATTGATCAGTTTCATTTAACTGTCATGAAGTCGGCAGCAGGCCTTGATCCAGTGCTTGCATTTCTCCAAACTCTGTTTTGAGAAGACAATAACTTGTACTCTGTCCTCCAAACAGAATGGGGGAAGAACAGGCGACATGTCAATTAGAGTTTGAATTAGGGCTGGAATTGTAGAATGCAACCTTAATTATAACCCTCCATTTTAAAGTTTGAAAAGCAATTATGGCTGAAATATATGAAATATATATATATATATATATATATATATATATATATATATATATATATTTTATATATATATATATATATATATATATATATATATATATATATATATATATATATATATATATATATATATATATATATATATATATATATATATATATAAATATATATATATATATATATATATATATATATATATATATATATATATATATATATATATATATTATATATATATATACAAAACAAAAACTTTAGATTTTAATTAATGGACGGGTTTGTCTTAATTTTTCTGATGAAGATTTTAGTACTGCTATTGCTAATACTTACATACAAACAGATCAATTACCTATTTAGTTTGCAAACATCTTCATGCAGGTCAGTCTAAAATCGTGCATCTTCTCTTTCGTTCAACCAGAGCAAATTACCTCAAAGGTCTAATAATCACGTCTCGTAATGCTTTGTGGTCTCTGAGATGACAAGAGCTGATTTCTCCTCGATCATAATGAGTTCCTGGAAAATAAATTCGTCCAGGCGAATTATTTTCCTGGGAAATATCCACTGCCCAGAGTTGTGCCGCGAAGACCCAGAGGGAAAACAGCTCAAAAGACTTCCATTAATTAGAGTGGGACTCGGTTAGAAACGACGCCGCCGAAACGCGTGAGGAGGAGCCGACAGCCAGAGTCCGACTCTGCAAAATGTTCTCGGAAGTTTAATTTCACTGACAAGAATTGCGGACCTCCTGTGAAGCAGCATAAAGTCGGTAATAAAACAAAAGTATTAGCAAACAACTGTGACTCATCAGTGGGCATAATCACGCATATTGCTGCCACCTCCAACAGACGGATGTCATTCTGAAAAAAATAAATAAATAAAGCGTATACAAGGGAGCAGTGCGTGGGAGCATCAGTGGGTGTCTTGATTGTGATCATGACCTGCTCACCTCTGCCAACCACAGCACATGTACAAAGTACAGACATGCCCACCCTCCCACAGTCACTTACAGGCACTCATCTCCAAGTCAGGGCAGCGTCTTTCCCGCATGCCTCCTCCAACTGGAAATGTTTGTTTGTCCTGCATCATTTTTTTGAGCCTGCTGACATTTTGTCCTGGTCTTATTGAGTGGTAGCTACACTTAGCCACCGTCCAAGGCATGGAGGCTTGGAGACGGATGTGCACTCTAACCTGATGATCCATGCCCTGATTCCCAGAGGCTACATGTTTGTGTGTGTGTGTGTGGTGTGTGTGTGTGTGTGTGTGTGTGTGGTGTGTGTGTTGTGTGTGTGTGTGTGTGTGTGTATGGTGATAGAGAGAGAAAGAAGGAGGGGGATTCTGCAGGCTTTTAACAGCTGGCTTCTTCCAATAGGCTGTCAGCAACCACATCCGCCTAATGTGATCACTGCAGGATGTTGATGTGCACGAGTCAGACGGGAGAAAAATGGGAGCCAGAAAAGTAAATTTAAAAAACTGAATGGGTCAGGTCAAATCTCCAGTTAAAGAGACCTTATTCAGTACTTAGAGTAATAATACAAACTAAGTAATGGGAGGAGCATCAGGCAAAGCATTTTTGGTTTGTTTTTGATATCTATTTCTTATTTAAAGCTCAAGTTCTTTTTATTTTTACCACAACAAACTTAATTGAAAGTGTGCCATTGAAGGAGGAATAATAATAATAACTGTCAAAGATGGAAGCTTGCGGGTTTTGTTTTGGTATTTCTTACAATATCGTTGCACATGGAGGAGATTGTTTGTCAAATTGTGACAGGGCTTGTTACATAAATCATCCATCCTTCATGGAAAACTGGAGACTTTCTTCACATTTAACTTTAAAGGTGTAATTCACCACATTGGAGAGAGACAATATTGAGAAAACTGAGGAACGGAGCATCCATAGATCACAATATAAAAGGAATGGTATTATGTATTTCGTAGGCACATAGTGCCACTTTATAGCACCATATGCTATAAAAGCTGTCATGAAAAGACTGGATACATAAAAAATTACTTAAAAGACAATTGACTTTGCGCCGTAGCCATATCTGATGCCCTGAAGTTGGCCATGGTCTCTTGAAGAAGCTCTTACCCTTTCCAACACTTCGTCTCCAGCATGTCGTCACAACAATGCTTCTCCATAATGATGTTTACAACTTTTCTTAAGCATCTTGGATAAGGTCAGTTAGACTCCCAGTTCCACCAGGTAATTGCTGCTGCTGCTAGTCTGAAGGAGAGGAGAGGGGAAGACGGGGTGAGGCAGTTAGGCTGGAAAGGCAGCGCTTTGGGTAAATGGGTGCTGCATTGGACAATGACAAGTTTAGGCACCCCTGAATGGTTACCATGTAAGATTTAAGGGTTTCACAAAAGTATCAAAGCAACACTCTAGGTATGTTTTTCATAAGATATTATAATATGACTTAACAATCAAAAAATTAATTTTCAGAAAAATCCAGCCCTTTTCTCAGTCTAAGTCTCACTTTGTTGCCTCATCATCAGGACGTGGTGAAGACGACCTCCTGAGGCACAAATACAGTCTCCAGGAAGAAAAAAATGATCTACATTACTTTGAATGATGCATGATTGTTGGTGAGAAACAGGCTGGTCAGAGTATTTAACCCTTGTGCACGTGAGGACTGAGGCAAATGACACAAGTGATACAGGTGTGGGGTCGATTGGACCCCATTTGTAAACACAAGGGTTAAGAAGTTGCTGATATACAGTATTTAGATTTTTACACCCAACAGTCCAATGACTCAACAGACATTGGTCTATCCAGTGAGCAGAAGTTGTGGGAATAGAAAGGTTTATGTCGGTGATCAGAGGAGACTAGTCTGGTCTGAGGTGATAGAAAGACAACTGTGTTTGCAATGTTGCAACCAGTCATTGCAAGCATGTGGGAGCGCCTTATCTGAACACACAAAAGAGAATGATAGATGGATGGATGGATCCTTAGAAATGCTTTAATATTGGCAGTGGGTATAAAGCCAGTCGACATTCATTTTATGCTGCTGTTACTTGTTTAAAAAAGTGCTCTGTATCATTAAGTCATACATAACATTTTAAACGTTTGTTTTGGTGAAAGTATCTGCTGTTCATTAAGTAAACCTGACAGCCTGAGTATCGTGATGCGTATCTTTTGTTTTGCATAATGTAGTAGAATACAGTTCTTTGACTTTAAAAGAATGTGTTGCATTTCAAAAATTAAAATGGCAGCCCACTGAATTTACTATCTGCTGTCAAAATGTTGCTTTTTTCCCAGGTTCTATGCTTTGAGAGACAAGCATGAAGAATTTCTATAAAATCCAAAAAAGAAGCCCAGTTTCACTGCACATGAAGAATTCATAAAGGTAGTAGAGCACATTTACAGCTTAAAGACAAACTTATAAATATGCTCTTTAAAGAGGAGTCATCATCAAGAACAACTCCACAATGATGAAATGAAAAGAGGTCTTTGCTCTATCTACAACATTAGCATAGCGTTAAACTAGATTAATCATGAATTAGAGTCAAGTTGCAGAGAGCTGTAAAGGGGGGGAGTGAGCTCAATGAAAAATCAGAGCATTTAAATGAAATATTCAAAATCCTGACATAAATCTTCTCATGCATGTGAATAACAGATTATGTATTAGCCTAAGACGTTCTAAGAATTTGAAGCTTTTTGACTGTAACACTGAGTAAAGTTCATCCACACAAAGGCTGCTTGCAAAACCCATTCACCACCAATCATGAATTTATGAACGTCCAACTTTTGCCTCAAGCTGTTGCACACATTTATTTCTGGTGCACACACAAATTTATCTTTATTTGCAACCTGCTTCTGGTCTGTGAACTTGGCTGCATTTGTGTGTGAATTTTAAAATCACTCTGACTTAGCTTAACCCACTAATGTCTATTTTTTACACAGGCTATGAAACCCTCAATCACCCCCAGTGAGGGTATGATTTTAAGCCAATCAAATTAACCCATTCATAGAGTGCTGTTGCCATGTACAAACAGTTCAGGGCTCAACATGGCTTCTGGCAACAACAAGTAAAAGACCCAACGTAGCAAATTCAGCTGTTTCCCCCCATGTTATGATAAGTTGTTTAATTGTTAAACTATTATCACAAACTAGCAAGATAAGCAGGTGAGCTAAGCTAGCGAGTGAGTGAGTAAACCTAGCGTGTTATGCTAGGGCTTGATGCTAATAGCGTCAAGCTGGTCACTGGTGTCACTGGTGTCTTTCCATATAGTTGAATTTCTTGTTAATAATATGTAGTGTTTGACAGGGTTTATCTCACTCACTTAGCTTGCTAGTCTGTGTTGATAGTTGATAGAATAAGAAAACCAAGTACCAAATAAATTAAACAACTTCTCATAACATGGGGAAAAGAAGCTAAATATGTTAAGATATTTTTCTTTCTCCTCCGCTGTCAGTGCTAGAAGCCATGTTGAGGTATAACATTGTCTGAACTTCACTGAATGGCTTCATTTGAAGCCACATTCAGTGTATGTTATAAAGTTATACAGATTTATAACCTGTATTAATCAGGTTATGATTTATACATAAATCATAACCTGGGATGCCTTCTTATAATTGGCTGAAACAAGACAGCTATCTGAATAGTTGCAGATTATTCCCTCCCTGTATACAAGAACATTTGTGGGTTGAACCAAATCAGGGGGATTCTCAAAATTCACACAGAAATGCAACCAAGTTCACAACCTGCTTGACTCAAGCAGGTTGTAAATCAGGATAAATTTGCTTCTGCATCAGAAATATATGTGTGAATTTCTCTCAGTTCACCTGTGAATCACCCTGTGGGTTTGTGAATATTGAGACTGTTGTAGCTCCATATTTATTTTGTGTCTCTACTAGACGAAGCTACTGACTGAGCTTTTAATGTGCCTAAATGTATGAACTCTTTTTCATCACATAAGCGTTGAAAACCGCTTCAAACCCTTATCTGCTTAGCTGTGTTGGTCTCTCCCTGAACTCCACTGAAAACATACAGCCTGAGCTAAATCCATGCAAATATATGTGCCAAAGTACAAACCTAAATCCAATTGAGATTTTAAGAAATGAGGGTTAGTAAGTTTCTCCATGCAGTCTCACTAAGCTTGAGCCATTTTTCAAAGAAAAATGAGCAAAATCCTTTTTATATGTGCAAGACATAGCCTGAAAGACACGCAGCTGCATTTTATTCAGCAGTTGGTGCTACAAAGGGGCTGAACACAGAAGCACTCCTCAATTTTCAGGGATTTTTTAATATGTATGTATAAATATATATAACAAAAGTTGAACATCAAGTATCATTTTCCTTCACCACTATGTTCTACTTTACACAAGGAAGCATGGGGGTTGTGATGAGACATAACCCTAAAAGGTTCTAGCGGCACAAATTCTCATGCAAGCAAGACACTGTTCCCCCATCAGCCTTCAGTCTTCTTGCTATACTCTATTCCAGAACAGAGTAAAATGTAAAAATAAAAAGTGCTGAAGCTAATGTTTCTATATGATAGATCTAGAAACCTTATTGTCACTTAGCAACCCTTACATTAGATTTTGTCCTCTCTCGCCCCCCCCCCCCCCCACCCCCCGCGTTTATAAAAACAACATCCTTAAGTCTCCCTGCGAAATTCCCACATCCATCAAACCGACCTTTCTCTATGAGCACGACTGCAAACGTGTCCGCGCAGAGGGAGCTCAGCCCTCTGTTTACATGTGCAGTGAGTACTCTTGCACGTTCTCACACACCAACCCTCCCACACCGCCGCCCCTGTGCTTTCTCATTACACAAACGTGCAGGGAAACACTTGCGCGCGTTTCAATTTCAGTGCGTCGGGTTCGTCAGAACGAGGCGCCGGTAATCTCTCAGTGGGACTGTTTAGTTTTGTGAGGTTTTCTCGCTCCACCCGTCGAAAAGGAATCCATTTGCATATGACTCCTCTGCAGGGGAGATGCAATATCTGTTCTTTGAATTAAATAAATAGTAAATAGTTTTTGGACTTTTTGACAGAAGAAGGGGCTGGAGATCGCCCAGTTGAGCAGGTTTGCATTTGACTTGGTCATGGTGAAGAACACAAAGTGGCAAATGAACCGCAACTTCTTTGAGTTGCTCCATTAAACTCCTTAAAATGCCATCTCCCTAACTATAAAATAATATCTTAAAAAGTCGTATATTTCTGAGAAGTCTGAGATAAGAGACCTTTATCTAGTCATAAACAGGATTAATCCGGAAAGCATGGCAACATTTGCACACGTTCTTTCAAGACTCATTAAGTGCCTATCGCCTTGTTAGACTATCAAAAAGGTCAGATTAAACAGACCGGCAAGTCTGCAGTTCTCCTTTTGAACCAGCAGCTCCCTGCAGGACAATGGAGCATACATCAGGGTTTATCAGCTTCTACCAGGAGTGTGGTAGAAAAACGCAGCTCAAGTCAGCATTAAAGAATAAATTAATAAAATAAGGGGTAAATCTCTAAACCTATTGTGTTTCCAGTGTTTACATGCACTGACCCTAAGATTTATTTAAATGTATTCTTCCACAAATAATTCCAGGAAACCCTCTTTTTAGCCAAAATGGAAAGAGTAAATTAAAACAGCTTTGTTTTGTGCGTGATGCCTTGTTCCAGAGCCCAGTCCGTATATTTTCAGCAGGGTACACGTGTGGGCTGGTGCAGAATCCAGCTGTTGGTCTGGTTTTTACATTCCAATAACAGTTCTAATTTGTGTTAAGGATCGCTTTGTTGTTGGAAAACCTGTTACTGTCCAAGTTTCATCCATGTAGCAGCTGATTTGAGGTCAAGTTGAAGAAAGGCATTTTTTTTTTACTTCCAAAACCTCCGCCAGTGTTGCAGCCCCACAGCATGACCCTTCCACCACCATGTTTGGCAGCAGGTGAATTCCCTGCTGAACTTTCATTGTTGCTAGACAATGAACATAAAACTTTCCTCAAAACTGTATTTGAGGGGATAAATAGACCACCCCATCCAATTGATATAAAGATTGCTCAAAAGCAAGAAACACACCAGAATGTGTTCTGGCTCAACATTTCATCCTCATTTTAGCAGAATTGATAGAGTTCATGTAAACTGGTTGGGTTTCTGAAACAAACCCATTTTCTAAAGACCAGTCCACACATTTTCACCTGGGTTACAGTTGGGGCATTTTCAGAAACTTCATGTTAGCTTCACTGATGGATTGTTTTATATTTAGATGAGCCAAAGGCTGATATGGTTGACTTAGACAGCATGAAGTATGTTTGGACCAAAGTGAGGGAGGGCTCCAGTCCTTACAACACTCTGCCAACTGCTAAGCACGGTGGTGGTTGCATCAGTGGAATACGGAATAATGAGGACCGGCTTCAAGTTTTCTAAATTGTAACTTAGGCATAGTTGCATTATCTAACAAAACACTGAGCCCAAATGTGGCTTCTGGAAATTACCCGCACCTCTTTGCTTTTAGACTAAGTTTAAAAACACGGCATGAAACTAATCAGTTTAAATGAGCTCTAACATTTCTGTCTAAAGAGGCAGCGAGATAAATTCTGCCAGAATCCCGTCGGAAGAAACATAAGGCTGGTGAATGAGAAACAATTAATGAAACATTAATGGTGTAGACAAAACCTAGAATATTCTATCTTGTGCACTCAACTGAAATCACTGCAGTTTTTTTGTTCTATTATCAGTCTGAGCTGGGGAAAAAATCTGTTGAAATACATAATTGAAAGCCCAAAATAATATGAAATTTATTCTGATAAGTGTACGTGACCCTCGTTCACTTTCACAAACCAAATTCTAGCCTTTCATTTTCTGTACTCTGTCCTTTTTCCCCTCCCCCATAACCTCCAGGTTTTTTTTAATTGTTCAAACGTACGCTGACAAGATCCAAAATGATATGAAATCATCACTCCAATCTTCCCTCTAGGTTTTTTTTAAACCATCTCTGACAAAATGGCCTTTATTTATTCTTTAGAAGCTGCACTTTACCACAAATCCACCAGCATCATTTTTGTTGCAATCAAAATCACCATATCATACAAAATAGTACAATACTGTTTCCATGAAAACAAATATAGACAAATACTCAGACAAATCATTCAATTATGACATACATATCCAACACATATCAATAACTTCACTATGTTTGCCTCTTTTTTAAAAAAAAAAAGTAGATACAATAAAAATATGATCTTACTGTGACTTTCTCTGTGATCTCCATCGTCGTGTTAAAGCTGTGACAGGTGGATGCATTCAAAGGGAAGGAAGAGTCTGCAGATAAACACCTTCCTGAGTGATCACAAATTGCAGGTTCATGCACAATGGGCATACTGTTTTACAATGGATGCAATATAATATAATATATATATATATATATATATATATATATATATATATATATAATTATATATATATATATATATATATATATATATATATATATATATATATATATATATATATATATATATATATAGTATATACTATATATATATTATATATAATATACAAGGATGCAAAGCTGGAGTCATACGTATCTCCTGGTGTCCCTCTTGCACAGTATCTTTTTGAACGACCTCCTGAAGTCGTTGTTGAAAACAGTATATATTAAAGGGTTCAGGGCACTGTTGCAGTAGCCGAACCAGAAGAAGAACTTGAACAAGGTTGCAGGCACATTGCAGGATATGCACAGAGTTTTCAACATGTAAGTAAAGAAAAAAGGAAACCAACAAATGACAAAGACACCAATGACCACTGCCAAGACGAAGGTAAAACGTTTCTCGCGATTTTGACGGCCTTTCCAGCGGCTGCCTTTGGTGTTCGACTCTTGCTTTTGGACGTTGGAATCCCCTGGTTTGATTTGACTTAGTCTGGGTTTTCCCTTGTTTGTTTTCTTTCTAATGGAGCATGGATTGTTCACTTTGTGGTCAGAGGACGATGAGTCCTCGAGGTCCACTCCGTTGATCTCACCTTTTGCCTCCTCTGCCTTCCTATGTTCTCCAGCTCCCTGGAGCTCTATGGCCTGTTCACCGTTCAGTTTCTCGTGACAGAGGCGGTCCTTGTTGTCGCCTGCACCATTCTCCTTCCCATTCGCAGCAGGAGTATTGGGTGACTTCAAAATGGCATTTGGCTTCCGGTCTCCGGGTGGCGCCCGTGTCCTTTTTTTGGCGATTTGGTAGATCCGTACGTAGACCAGTACCATGATGACGCACGGTAGGAAGAAGGATCCGATGCAGGAGGAGATGACGTACCATTTTTGGTCATTGATCTTGCACTCAGGGTATGTCCTCTCGTTGTTGTCGTCGTTGTCGTTTTTCGCCATTGTGATAAGGGGCGGGAATGAGATAACTGCAGCAATAACCCAAACAATAAAGATGATGCACTTGATGCGGCGAGGCGTCCTCTTTAGGTTGTACTCGATGGCCTGTGTGATGGACCAGTAGCGGTCTAAGCTGATCGCGCACAGATGGGTGATGGACGCAGTGCAGAAAAGAACATCGAGCGCAAGGTAAATCTCACACCATACATCACCAAAGTACCAATATCCCATGAGCTCGTTGGCCAGGGAGAAAGGCATCACAAGGGTGGCCACCAGAATGTCCGCTGAGCGCCAGGGAAACCAGGAACAGGTTCTGCGGGGCTCGCAAGGCCCGGCTTGTAAACACAGCAATG
This sequence comes from Poecilia picta, assembly GCA_033032245.1. Lineage (NCBI taxonomy): Eukaryota > Metazoa > Chordata > Actinopteri > Cyprinodontiformes > Poeciliidae > Poecilia > Poecilia picta. The sequence continues at coordinate 25,194,925 of CM065353.1, read as the reverse complement.
ACCACCAGGACGTTACCGAACACTATGAGCAGGATCATGAACCCCACAAGCAGTGGCAGGGTTATCCGGAGGCTGTAAGGAGCCAAGCTAGGTAAGCTCTGGTTGGTGTTATTGATATCTGCCATGGTAGCAGATTAGCCCACTTCCTTTAAGAGTTCACCTGAGGTTACAGATATCATCCGCCAGGAAGGACAGAACTAGTGGTTCCCAGGAGAGCTGAGAGGAGAAGAGACTGAATCACTCCTCTGAGACTTTCCCGGATTTTTCCTCCTCATTGTGAGGGATACTTTAAAAGATGACACTTTATCTGAAAATAAAACAAGAATGTGAAAAAATTGCATTATTTGTCATATCTTTAGAATTGTGACATCTCTTCATCGGTGCTTCTAATACAATTAACTCAGATTTTATAGCCTGGCACCACTGTGTGGATAAAATCGAGGTACACATAATGATAAATAGTCCTACCTAAAACAAGGAGCGATGACAGCGGCTCTCCATTGCCAGGGCACTAGAATAGTGCGACCGGGGAACTTCTTCGGGCAAATCAAGAAGTGGCAAAGAAGATCCATGTGCCGGATGAAGCGTTTCCCCTGCGCCTCCTGTCTCTCCACTCGCTCTAGTCTCTGCGCTGCATCTAGTTGCGCTCGGCAGCGGACTTAATAGAGCGCTAATCACGTTATCCCGGGCGCTGCCGTGTTACTGTCTGCGTGTGGAGTTTCTCCCCTCACTGTTCTCCAGAGCGCCACTCCCTCTCCTTATAGTCCGCACGCTGCAAAAAAGTGTCCCTCTCGCCGGGTCACTCATCGCGCGTGCGTCCGTAGGAGTGTCAATACTGGCGCGTCGCCCCGCCGTGTTTGTCTGACAACAGCAGCATCAGCTGGAGAGGCGTTTTAAATGACACGAGAGCTGGGGGGGTGGGGGGGGGGGGGGGGGGGCAAGGAACATATATTTCCTCGAGTTTGTGTTAAAAGAAAAAAAAAAAAAAAAACATTTAAATGCATGACATGTGGAGACTGACTAGAGACCTAAAAGCAAATTACCTGGTTCACATGCGCGTGACGCTCGAAATGAAATATAATAAAATAGTGGAAATGAATCTTTTGTGGAAGAATATTAGCTTAATTTATCAAGATTTCTTGAATGAGTAAATTGAATATAAGAAGCTTTTCGTGGACTCAAATATTAAGAACAAAAAATATCTTTAAGCAACTTTTTATCCTGCATCTACCAAGATGCCACAAAAAGACACCCTACAAAAGAACCTTAAAGAAATACGTAATAGAAATCAGGGACCAATTTGCAAGGATGTGGACCTCTGGGCTGGAGCCAGTTTTGGTGCCTTAGCCATAACAGAATGTTTTGTTTTGGGTTTTTTTTATATAAATGTCTATTTTTATAATGTCCATGTCTACACTATGTTTATTGGGTCAGTAGGTATGAATTGATGCGTGGCAGATTTTAATACAATAGCTAGCCGATAGCTCCAGGTTGTTCCCAAAGAAATTACCACAACTCCATCATTCTCAAGTACTTGGATATTGCTTACATTCATAAAAATGGCAAAATATTAATACTACTCACCTGATATTAAGGTGAGTTGTATTAACTCACCTCAATACATAAGTACATTTAGGCATCTGTACCATGCATTGGTAAAAAAAATAAAAAAAGAAGTAAAGTAAAAAATAAATAAATAAATAAATCTATGGGACCCCCCCAAAAAATTGGGGCACTGGGCTACCACTCCTGTAAGTACTTTCTAAAGTTTGTGCCAGATAAAAATGTGTGACAATTATCATGTCGACCTGAGTATACATGACCAATAACGATTTCAGCAAGAACATTGGCCAAGAAGCCCAGGAACAGTCTGCAATACAACAGTAGCAATAATGGAATTAAAATTAATAAAACAAAATAAATCATCTGGACATATCAGCATAGCAAAATTCACCAGTAAGGGACTAAAACCTATTTAAAGCAGGCGTTTTTTGTAGCGCAGCGTAACTACACTCTGTTACTAAGCAGCAGCCAGATCCACACCAACATGAACATCAACACAAGCCTTTTATATCTTAGCCCAAAACTTCAACCATCAATTCTGACCTTCAACAACAACAACAACCTATGAAGGTCCCTGAGGGACCTCAGACTGATTTGAGGAGTCTGGAAGACATTTATTGTGTTCAAGGTCTGCTGTTGTGTTTGGAATGTTATAAAGCAAGAATAGAAAGACTTTATTGTTGCTGTGCATAGTTCCTGTTAGGAAGCAACCCTCCAACACGTCACAAAAAAAGCACAATATAAAGTTGATAAAACTGCTCTCCATACCTGGGGTTGATGTGTACATACCACCACGTGCTACAGAAAGAAAAAAAAAAAAACACAGGTCACGTTTCTACAAGGACATGATATTCTCCGTGTTTGAAGTAATTAAACACGGAGAAATCCGTGAAGTAATTAAAAACACTATTGTGTAGATTCCATGAACTCTGGGAAACCCGATGTTTGAAATCAAATATTTGTTTTATGAGACAGCTGTCTTAATCTGCTCTTTGCTGTCCAACAAGATCATATGTAGCTGAAAAACAAATTCACCTGTGTTTGCTTTGTGTACAGAATGAAGACATAACAAGTGATGGAGTCACAGCTGTCATATAATCAGAGTATAAATTAGGTCCACGCATGATGATCACCACCCAGTGTCTCTTATGGACCAGCGTGTTTTCTAATAAACCCCCTAGGGGTAAAGACAAGCTGATCTACTTCTGCTTGCCATTTCGTGTCAGGGCGTCCTCAAAACTAGAAGCCATCCTTAGCAGGAAAGTTTTACCGCGTACGATTTCTCCTCTAGAGAAGAAATAACTCCTGATGGGAGGACATGGCGAAGAATATGTGTGAGGACAGAGTGTAAGTACTGCATGTGTCAGCCAGATGTGTTGTGTGGAAATGCTGCCAGCCTCTCAAAATGTTTGCAAATGTGATGGGGTGGGGGGGGAGCACAGAGGTCTTCACAGTGTTTTATATGTAAAAGATGTAATCAAATTACCCCCCCCCCCCACCCCTCCAGAACAAAAATCATAAAAACTGTCATCAAATTACAAAGCTAAATGTTCCAGTGTGAGGTCTATTTTTGAAGGCTTTAGAGTTTTTTCTGTTTGGGTTTTATCGTGTGTGCTTTTTTGTTTTGTTTTTTAACCGAAGCTAATCTATTCCAGAGTGGACTGTGGAGAGCCTCGCATAAACACTTTATGTACCAGATACCAACAATAAACTCAGAATCAGCTCCATTTGCTAAGTTTGTGAACGTAAACAAGAAATTTTGCTTTGGCTCGCTTTGCTCTTTACGAAGACATTTATAATATAAATATAGAAAGAAAAAGAAAAGGCTTTTTCTCTCTTGAAAATATGCATTTATGCAGTGGTTTTACAAAAGAGGAAGACAACGTTGAATTAATGTAAATATGAATGTATTGGTCTGGGCATTGATTGTTAATGTTAAAAACAGGAAAACATAAGGCCATCAATAACCTTCGAAAAATAAAAATAAAAAACCCCAAAAGACCTATGAAGGTTCCTGAGGTTACTTAAAATCTTTTTTTAAGTTGATAAGACTGCTCTCCAGATCTGGGGTTGTGTACATACCACCTTGTGTGTACATGTTGCACTGCTAGACCAACACTTACCAGGGAGGTCAGTGTTTCTTTTTTTTCTTTCTTTCAAAATGTCACATAACAAAAACAATAGGGCAAACTTTCATTGTTTAATACATTATGTGATCCACAGTGATGGTGAGAGAAGCAAGTATGTGGTGGCATGTGACCGTACAACCACATGGAGTGTCAAATACTCCTTGTGGTTGTCCATGTATACACCTTGGCTAGTCCACTGTCCGAGATCAGACCAATAACAGCGGTGTCATCTGCAAACTTCAGGAGCTGCACAGACGAGTCCGCTGAGGTGCAGTCATTTGTGCACAGAGAAAAAAGGAGTGAGGAGAGAACACACCCCGGGGGGACGCCAGTGCTGATGGTTCTTATGTGAGAGAAGCTGCCAGTCAGTCAGGAACCTGGTGATCCATCAACAGATGGAGGTCGGCACTGCGAACTGGGTGAGCTTATAGAGAAGGATGTCTTGGTTAAAAGTGCTGAAGGTCAAGCTGAAGAGCACAAACAGGATCCTAACGTTTGTCTCAGGTGTTCGAGGAGGAGCAGGATGAAGTGTATGGTCCCGAGTTGATTGTTTCCTGTGCAGTTTGCCCTGTAGGTAAACCACAGACTTCAGCACCAGTCATATGAGCGAGTTGTTGAAGCATCTGAAGGACATGTGAAATCTTGTGTTCTACCACATTCAAGCTCATTTACACATTCGAGTTTGAGATAATTTGAACTTTTTGGTGGATTATACTGGAAACAACTATTGGACACTTTGGCTAAAAGGGAAAGAAATTGCTTATCAAATGTATTCAGGTAGGCGGTGATGATCTGTTGGTACTAAGGGATTAAAATGGTACCAACACCATTAACCCAAATTCTGACCCTACAATCTGGATGTCATGGGTGAAATCGAGAAAAATTGTAGAATCAGGTTATATTTTTTCCAATCTGTTACTGGAATTCAGACTCAATGGGAGCTTCCGGTTTTTGTTGTAAGCTTGAAGCTTGATTTTAAACTTTAGAGTAAAAATGAAAACTCAACTGGAAACACTTCCTGTGCCAGCTAATTACTGTTAGTTGAATGCAAATATATTTTTGTCCCTTTTTTGTGAGCCTGTGCATATTGTACAGGCTCACCATAAAGGGAGCCTGATTATTGCTGGTGTAATCTACGAGGAGACGAGTCTGCTGTGGTCTTCCACTGCTGATGGGTTTTGTGGTCAAAAATTGTATTCTGAATATCTTGGTTTCTAAAAGTAATTATTTTGAGCTAATTTAAATTATTATCGTCTTGAATCGGTCTGCCCATTCTGCTCTGACAACAAAAGGGAATTTTATTAACAAAACAGCCTTTTAATAGAATGTAGTTCTTGCCATCACTTGTGTTTTTTCTCATCAGCAGATATAGATCAAACATTTTAATTATAGTCAGAGTAAAAAGAGGTTGTTTATGCTAAGAACATTTTTAGCTGACTACTATCTCTGGCTGAGCTTTTTTTTTGTTTACTGTATATTTTCTTTCTTTTTAGGTTAAAGGTTTCTGTTGTGTACGTTTTTAAATCTGTCAGCTATTCTAAGGAAGCTGACGAAGCAACTGTTGCTGTTTTGTACTTTTACAGAAACTAAAAGAATGACAAAATATGATTCCAATAGTGTTGGAGGAGGATGGTAAAGAGGCTTCAAAAACTTCACTTTTATGAAACGTAAAAATATCAGTGGAAACGTGCAAAAAAATCTAAAAAAAACAAAACAAAACTGGTTACCAATAGAAGGGTGTAATTGCTGTGATGATAATAAAGAAATTCTGTTTGAATGTAGAAGTAATATTCAACATGTAATTTTGATTAAATTCTAAAAAATAAATTGACACTTCTTTCATCATTGTTGTATTATAATATGACATATGCTAATCTCATTTCAATTTAATTTAAAAACTTTGATAAAATTTTTTAAAATAATAATTTTTCATTGAAATCTGCAACATTCCTTACCAAAAGTAGTAGGCTACAGTGAAGTCCAGTTGCTAAATCATCTAATATTCAATGTAATCTCTAATAATTAGCACCTAACCCATGCTAAATGTAGTCAACATTTACTAATTAACACTCTCATCTTCAGTCATAACTAACTGCTTTTAAGATGTCTGCTTCAAGTTTACGGTCACAGAAACTTTCTTGGGGGGCGCGCGACGTCACGTGACGTCACACACACCTGTTCCCACGGAAACGAGAGGTGTTACGCGCCGACCCCTGCTCACCCCGCTCAGAGCAAGCAGCGATAATTGACATGAAGGCGCTCGGGCTGAAAACGCAGCTTTAATGGGGTTATTAGCAATTCAACCGCCTCCGATGAACCGCTGCTGCTGCCATAAACCAGAAAGTATTTCACAAATGTGATAGGGAGGCTTTTAGCCGGAGCGCTGAACGCTCAGGTCGCCCACAACATTAACCACTGAGAGAGAGAGAGACAGAGAGACAGAGGAGAGAGAGAGAGAGAGAGAGAGAGAGAGAGAGAGAGAGAGAGAGAGAGAGAGAGAGAGAGAGAGAGGAGAGAAGAGAGAGAGGAGAGGATAATGTATCCCAGGAAGTTTCTCGGTTTGTGTTCAGAAGCCGCTGTTTGACGGGCTGTTTGTGGACAAACAGTCGTGTGTCGAGGCTCCGGTAGGGACGCTCACTAAAGCGCAAGGATACAGTGACACCTGTCGTCTCCAACCAGAGCTGCTGAAGTGCGGCACAACGCTACCAGCTCACTTCCGGGGGAAATAAAGAAACGCTACATGAGAAGGAAGTGAAGGTCGAACAGTTTCAACCCCGCTTTCTTTTTTTTTTTTTTTTTTGATAAGAACAAGCGGCCCGAAAATCAGACGAAAAATATTTAAATGATCTCTCTATCTGGCAGCGCTTTCTTTTACGAGTTTCAAAAACGCTTCTTGGCGATTAAAATGTCCAGCGGAAAGGAAACGCGCTTCTATTTATGTCGGAAGAACTGCGCCCGTCAACTTTTCAGAGAAATTTTAATCGGCCAGCAGGGGGCGGTGTTCACCTGGAATGTTTCTGATGCTCGTCACTGACAGTAAACATGTTCTGTTTTTGTCATTTCAATCTTCGCGAAGATTTTAATATTTCCAACATTTACTTGTTGTAATTATGATTATCATTGCAAATAATGAAAACCGAAATTCATAATCTCAGAACATTACAATATTAATTAACAGACATTTTACATAGAAATGTCACGTCTTTGGATGTATTGCTGATTTCTTGGTATGCTTCGTTGAGGCTCTTTTTGCACGAATCGCTGCATCACTACGGCACGGCCTGGAAGTGCGGTTCTGCTGAGGTGTAATGGAAACCCAGACTGCTTTAGAGTTGTGTCCTCCTGACCACACTCTCTCCAGACTCTGGGACCTTGATTTTCAATAGAAACTCAAACTTTATTTCCATCATAAAAAAAAGAAAAGTTTGAATCATTGAGCAACAGTGCAGTTCTTAATTCTTTTTCGTAGCTCAATGATTTCACTTGTAGTTTAAATGTTGGATTGTCAGTGCATGATGGTTCTTGATGCGCTGACTCCAGACTCTGTAATCTTTTGTAGCTTTTTGAATCGATTTTGCTTGAGGATCGTCTCAGTGCTGTGGTTCTTCCTACTGCTGGTGGGCCTTTTCCTTTCACACTCAACTCAACTTTCTTCAAATATGTTTGGATACAGCACTTTGAACAACTAGCTCCTTTAGTGAAGCCCTTTTGTGGATGTAAGTCCAACTTTTTTTATTGGATTAAAAAGTTAGGGTTGGTGAAAAATCATTAACTTTCTTTCCTACTTGGAGCTTTGGCTTGTCCTGTTTCTTTTTTACAGGGCTGAACTTCATATTAAATGCTGAATAAAAACTTTATTCACAAAACACACAACCAAACATGTCCCAATAAAAAATAACATTTTCATTAAATACAGTACTGTGTGCCTTTCACTGAGATTATTATATAATCTATTTGTGGCTGTTTTTCTCAGTTCTGTTTCATTTTGGTTTTTTCCCTTCTCTTTCTGGAGGTGTAGACAGAGATTCCCAAAAAGCATTTATTGTATTCTTTCTTTCCTTGTTAACTTTCTTTCCTCGCACTTTTCGTTTTTCTCCTTTCCTGTCTTTGGTTTTGGTCTATTTCAGCGTGACCAAATTGTACAATGGCACAAAGCAAAGCATTATAGTGAAAATCATAGTGCTCTGCTTGTGGAAGTAGATCTAAAAAAATCAACGTCATCAATTTAACTATTAAAAGGGCCAGCAGATGTTTTTGAAATTAACACCCATTACCAAAAAAAAAAAAAATCTGTTGACAAAAACAGCCTCTCACAAAACAACGATGCAAGTCAGTTTTGGTGGAATTCCCCTTTAATGCCACAGACGCGTGAAACATAAGCTTAATGCACATCCACCTCGGAGCATATTGGCATTATCTTCCAATGCAGTCTTTGTCTTCTTATAAAACTCTTCACATAACAGATTTTGTAATACCGAGTCTACAGATTACTGTACAGAGTAAAAGAAAAACAAAACAAAACAAAATGATAAGACAGGAAAACTAGAATCAAATTTACATTGTAACGACCAGTTGCTTGTCATCAAGTACAGTCAGTGGCCATAGACACGAGAATTAGCCAAACACATTAAAAAAAGACCATTAAGGCCGCTTGTCGATGTAGATTAAGTAGGAAAAGCATTGGCACACAATGCTTCGAGACCCTTTGCGATATACAAAAAGGGGGAGCATTTGCAGGTAACACCAAATAGCCACTAGAGTTCTCTAAGCAACAAGGCCTGATTGTAACCCGGACGGACCATGTCAGGTATGTTCCCACATGCTTTGTTGCCTGTACAAAGGAACCAGGCGAGGAATCGCGAAGTTGCAACGGTGCAGGAACCAAAAGCAAAGCAGAATGAGCAAAGTGACTGATTCTGTAGGGAAAGGAAAAAAATACACTCAACTCATTTTGGACCGGACCGGTAAACTACATTCTACCGTCGGACAAAAAAAAAAAAAAAAAAAAAAAAAATCGATCAATCCGACTCCCCTTCAACCGTCCCGGGTCTTCGTGCGCCAATAAGAAAGAAAGCTGGAAAGAGAATGTAAAAACGGGTCACAGCAGTCACGCTGCATACCTAATGCACATCTCACTGTTAAGTACTTGAAGGCATCGTCCCACCCCGCCCCACACACACACAGCGTAAAGTAAAATACACACAAAGAGAGAAGAAACTCCCACAGCTTTTATATAAAACAGGAATGCAATGCCTCTGGTGTTGAGCGTGAACACAGAAAGCCCTTTTTACAACTGTTCTGTCTTTTTTTTTTGTTTTCCCGACAGTCTTGTACTAGAACTGCGTTTGAGCTCAAATATGCACCTTTTTGTTGTGTTGCTTCATGTTCGAACAATTTGATCTGTTTAACCCACCGAGGCCTGGCGTAGATAAAAAAAAAAAACCGAACAATTCAAAGAGGCCGGTTCCTCGGTATCGGATGTTTTGTCCCGTCTCCTCCGCCAGCCTGATCCGTGTGTTTGAGTCAATGAAGTGCAGCAACAGGTTCTGCTGGTAAGATAGAAGCAGCATCTCGTTGTTTTTCCTTTCCACAGATTTGACGCAGCCCCAGTCGATGAGCTCGAGGAAAGTCGACCCGAACCTTCCAACACGAAAAACCGAATTACGACTCGATGAACCGGGGAGGAAAAACGTATCGAAATAATGACCTTTAGTAGGGATTTTTTTAAAATGTACAGTCACTTGAAAAAAGAAAAAAAAAAATACTAACTTAATATACATTTAATAGTTTACGGAAAAAAAACACTTAATCAAAATGTATTTAAAAGTTAACACAACGCTCCTTTTAACTGCAAGAAGCCATTTTCAAGCAATGAAGAAAGCAGGATATGGAAGTTTTTTAAAAATATCTTTACAACCCAAGACAAAAGCTTCTTTAATAAAATCGACAGGATTAAATTTCACCAGTTACTTGTAAATTCTGAGACTGCCAAACTCGACATTTATATTTGATTGATACAAATTTACATGATAAATCGTTAAAAAACAGTGAAGAGAATTCCCTCAAAGTTAGAGAGGATCTTTTTGTGTGCCCGTTTCAATACAAAGGATGCCAATATCTTAAAAAAAAGAAAAAGAAAAAAAAGTGCATGAAAGCAGCAGCATTGCTGGGACAGTGTGGCACAAATTATATACCTTTAAATAGTCAGAAATGGATACAAGGGAGTACTTTCAGTTGTGTGTTTAAGATTATGACACCCTGTTAAACAAAAAAGAGAAAAAGTTTTAGAGAGGAAAAAAAATAAAGTGTCACGGAGGAATTACCTGTCAACGTTTTATTATCAAATCGTTGTGAAGCTCCGACATTCGCCAAGTTGCTCCAGAGACTCAAAAATGTGTTTGTAATAATGCTTGATATGTTGGTCGATGATCAACTGGATGACGGCCATTAAGTTCAACACTGGAGATATCAAACAAGTAAACATAAACTAAAAATTTCACCCAAGGCAACAACCAGAAATTGTATAAATGTATAAAACATCTATTATTTATCCCCGACACCTATTTATGTTTCATGACCCCTCAACCCCCTCCTCCCTCCCAATACCAAGCAGGAGCCGCCTCCCATGCTCCTCATTGGGGTGGTCGGTGAGGGGGCAACGAAAAGTCCCAAGATGCCCCCCCATGACCTTACCCTCGCCTCACCCTCTGACATGTACAATTGGCATTTATCATATGTATACAAAGACTAGCTCAATGCTGAACACCTACTGCTGCTATTTGTTTAAAACAATCTTCATATTTTACAACTGATATCGCTTGCATGACAGAATGATGCAACAGGTACACTTAAAAAAAAAAACATAAACAAAGAAAAATAAAATAAAAACAGTAGTAATAAAAACACTATTGAAATAATTTATGTCTTTGTATGTCATGGAGAATCGTGTTTAGAAATGAACCACCGGATCACTCTAAACATAGGCACAGTTTTTAAAACAGAAAAAAAAAACAAAACATTAGACCTTTGTTCTTTTGGGTCTAAAAGAAACAATTAACATAAGTTATGACCAGGAAAGATTATGTAAAAAAAAAAAAAAAAGCAAAAGTATAAGATGACAGAGTTTAAATTACAGCAGCAGCAGCAGTAAATGAGAAGTTCCAAAGACTTGCTTTTTGTGTTTTTGCATACAATTGTATTCTTGCTCACATATTAGATGCTGTAATTACTGTAAATACATTGGCAATGGGGATTACGGTTTAAAAAGCTGAAGGACTTGCCTCAGAGCTCACAGTCACTCGATATATTAAACTTTATATACCTTCAGTTTTGGCAAAACACGTTGAGGAGAGGGGAGCATTTTCTCGTTTCATGTTCGGAATGAAAAGTCAAGTGGGTTTTTGGTGGCTGAGGGGAACAGGTGGGGGTCGTAACTGACCGGGACCCACTCCGGAGGAACACAAAAGTCTCCAAAAGTTTCGCTTCCATTTCTGCCAGAGGACTGAGAACAAAATGCGATCCTTGAGCTCGTCCGTCCCCCGTTGTTAATGTGCGCCCCTCACTCCCCTCCCTCGCCCCAACACTGATTGTAGCGAGTTTGTTTTTCTTTACAGTGTATGATACACGTAATGGGAGGGCAGGCCGGGGAAGGGGTGCGGAGAAAAGCCGAAGGGTTTTGGAGCTGCTCTTGGCTCAGACCATGGCACGGTACGGTCCCTGCATCTTTAGGAATTGGATGATGAAAGAAGGGCCTCCCGCAACGATCTGGGCCGGAAGGTGGGTGAGGGGACAGTTCTCGATGCTCATGATGGACAGCTTGCTGCAGAGGGCCAGCTCAAACGGGAGGCTGTGCAGGTGGGGGTTGTCGTTGAGGTACAGTTCCTCCAGATTCTCCAGTGTGCCTGGGAGCAAACAAAAGGCAGTGATTATGGGATTTCTGCAGGTTTCATCAACTCAACTGTGAGACTCTAAGACCATTACGAATAAAACTTATGTCACAACAGAAATGTACAAGAGAAAAATCGCAAATAAATATGGGTTGGCAACCGAAGCGAGCCAATGACGAAGACGAACATCGTCCAGGCCAACTGGAGACACATAGATGTAAAATAAATGAATAAAATAAATTTTAAAAAGCTACCTGGCAAGAGCATATTAGCAGCTAGTTAGTGACAGAATGCGCACTTCATACAATATACTCATACTTCATACAAAATATGAAAATAAATAGTCCTGCCACAACGAAATATAAGACTGTACTACTGTAGTCAAGGCCAACTTATTGTTTTTCAACTACGTTCAGACATATAAGGCCTTAATTTCAGATTAATGAATTTAAGACTTTTTAAGGGTGTGCAGTCACCCTGAATTATTTAGCAATACAGTTTCTTCAAGTTTATCCAACTCAAATTTAAGATCATTATGAATGATATTTTAGAGTTGTATCCCAACAGAAATGCACAAAAGAAAATCTCCTATATTATGTAGTAATGCTAAGTTTTTTTACACACATAACTGGTCGGCAACAGAAGTGAGCCGATGGCAAAGACGAACGTCGTCCAGCCAATCCGAGATCATTTATATTTACCAATGATAGATACAAAAAAGCTAGCTAGCTAGCAAGGTCTTATTAGCAGCTAGTTAGTGGTATTATTAACCGCCTCAAGTCACAATGTAATGAAGATGTGCATGTTTGACTCAAACCTTGCTTCACAGAAAAATCCCACCATAAAAATAAAAAACAGAACATATGAGATAAAGTAGTCCTGCCCCATCAAAATTTAAGACTTAAGTATTAAAATTAAAACATTTTAAGGATGCGCGACCCTTCCAGCTTAACATATTGGATACTTAACTCTAAAACATTCTTCCCAGAAAATTCCGGATCACACTTAGGCCTCATTATCCTAACATTACAAAGCTGAACTTGTGGCTAATAGTTTCACAATGTTTTAAGATTTATAACATGTTTGCAGTGACATTAGACACTGACCGATCTCCTCAGGAAGGTGTTGCAGCAGGTTCTCTCCCAAACCAAGGTGAGTCAGGTTGGTGAGGTGACCGATGCCTCTTGGTAACGTAGTCAGCTGATTATTAGTCAACACCAATTTCTGACAGGAAAAGAAAAAAGTTTTTAAAAAGTGATGCAATGTCAGCCCAAAAAACATATCAAGGTGGAAAAATGTAACAATTCTGACCACAGCAGTAAAGACTGACTGAACTTTTATTAAGAGAGAAACTGGTGGTGCTGTGGTGGCGCAGGGGCGGAGTACAGCCCATACATTGAGGTCTCAGTCCTCATGCCGGTGGTTGCAGGCTCGATTCCCTTCCTGGTGACATTTGCCGCATGCCTTCCCCGTTTCTCATAACCCTCTTTCCTGTCAAACTACTTTCAAATAAACGTCACTAGAGTCAACAAAACCTTTAAAAAAAATAATAATAATAAAATAAAAAGAGAGAGAAACTGTATCAACCAGCTGATTTTCAGATGGATATGGTTGGTGATTAGATGGCTGGAAACTCAAAAATCCATTGTCTTTGTATTTGTAAACACATTGTGAGCACTGCCAGACTGTGACGACACTCTTCGTTATGGAAACTGTAACAGAGTTATAGCCACTACCATTATTCCCAGAGGGTTATAGTTTAAAAGCCACACCATACCAGCCAGAACCAGTGAGTAACCAGTGTTTTCATACCTGCAGGCATCACCAAATCAAATTTAAGTCTTTTTAAGACTTGTAACACAACAGAAACGTTGCGTTGTACAGGTTGACGACAGAAGTGAGCCGCTGGCAAAGACAAACGTCTTTTAGCCATCTTTAAATAGTTTACGTTTACAATGACATGTGCAAGAAAGCTAGCTAGCAAGGGTTTATTAGCAGCTGGCTAGTGGCAGTCTCAACCTCCTCGAGTCAGAGAACGTAATGCAGACGTCTGAACGCAAATCTGCATTCAGACAGACTTTTGGCTGACAGAAATGTCCCACAAGAAAATTAAACTACATGGAATACACAAGAATACTCCGGCCGTAACAAAATTTAAGACGTGGATAATGTATTTTAAATTTATGAATTAATGAATTTTAGACTTTAAGGATGTGGACACACAAGTCGTTATTTTTCTGAAATAAAACTGATTTCGTCAAACCAATCATACTTTGCAACTTATTTAGCTGCACGCAACTGTATGAAAAGTTGCAGCTCTTACAAACCTTTAATTTTGAAAACTTTCTTCTTTAATTTACATTTGTACTAAAAGGAAAGCAAAGCAGAGATACAGATGGCTTCAGCAGTCTGTTCCAAACAAACTTCAAAAGCGTTTAATAGTACACAAACCCCAGAGGTTATGTTTCATTATGCATCTTTGAACACAAATGCTGCGTAACTTTCCTAGCATTACCTGTTCATATCCCTTAGAATGATTATAATTGATGTGCTTACTCAATACCTTCACAGTCAGCTATAAGCAAAATGCTTTACTTGATTTGTCTCTATTGTTAGCTGACCAGATTAATGTATTTGAAACACTACAAGGCCTGTCTTTAATGTTGCAGTCACAAAAAAAATTACAAACTATCTATATTAAAATGTGACTTGTGGAAGGGTTTATACTGGAAGATGACTGAAACCAGACAGAAATGCCCTTCCAATGCATCTGCCGTGCAGTGTAGTCAACACTGCTCCACATTTATTCTGGATCATGGCAACCAGCCTACGCATACAGGCAGAGTCATGCAATTCTACCTTCAGTGAAAAGCACAAGCAGCGCTGCAGCAGATGGTGTGACCCCCCACAGAGCTCTAAACTCAACACGCCAGCACCTTCAAAAACTGAGTGTTCTCAAGACACATCAAGTATTGATAGTCAACCATGTGCTGATTCGAATTGCTTTGTATTTAGTAGTGTTTACTTAGCTTACTTACTTACTTAGGAATAAGTAAGCCAAAAACTTACTGCAAAGAAAATGAAAAGAGGGTGGAGAAAAAAAGAGGTAAATCTGGAAAAGTTACCTGTAAATCTTTAAGGTAAGCGATTTCATGTGGTAGACACTCTAGCTTGTTTTCCTCCAAGTCAAGTTCTCGTAACTTTCTCAAACTTCCAATACCGTGCGGTAGCTTCTTCAGAAGATTATTGGAAAGTATTAATACCTGGAAGACAAGGAAGAGAATTCAAATGGATGTTAGGTGACACTCTGGAATACATTTCTATGATTACTACAAATGAATCTTAATCAAGAATGTTTTGAGGATAACTACAAGTGCACACAACACATTTTGTTTGCATTTATTCTTCTTTCACATTACTTTCCTCCACCATTTTGTTAAATCACATAAAATCCATTGAAATTTGTGGTTGCAACAAGAGAAATTAAGAAAATGTTCAAGAGGTGTGAATAACTTTGCCTGCGACTTTACATGACATTCTCTTCAGTTTTTTTTTAATCTAAGCATACTGTTAGAACCATATGTTTACATACATATTTATGACTGATGCACCTACTTTTCTCAGGTGCATCAACCTACCATTGATTATAGGCTGCATAATCTAAAGCCTACAGGACAATTTGGAAATTTCAGACACACCTCTAGAGACATAAGCCCACAGATGTCTTCTGGGATTTTATTCAGCTGATTAGTGGCCAGGTTAAGTTCAACCATGCTAGTCCATGTACCAAAATCCAACGGCAGCGCCGTTAGCTGGTTGTCCTGAGGGAGGAAAGAACATTTTGTTTAACACCCATTCAAAATGCAAAAGAACAGCAGGGAAGAAGATGTGCAGACTCAAATATTGTAGCTGCTACCTGCAGCTAAAAGGAAATGCTTTCAAGTGAATTTTTTTTTACAAAAATAAAACCACACGCAAAACATGTTAGAGTAATTTTCATTTTTATAGGTTAAAAAAACATTTTTTTAATCAAACAGTTGTTTAAACGATCAAACAACTGTTTGATCGTTATATGAAGTTGAAGCGTTATGATCGTTGAAGCGTTTTCCCCAAAATGCAAAAACTGTCAACCTTGAATTCTATCCAAAGATTTTGAAGATTTATCTAAGAGGCTAATATAACTTACTTTGTTTAAAAGAGAAAAAGAAGTTGAACATGTCAAGAATATCAATTTTGAGGGAACAATATATCATGCTAGGGCGCAACATTGTAGATCTTTTCTATCTCAAGGTACTTAGCCAATCTAAAAGGTGAAATTTAGAGCTAGATGATGGATGTGGAAGCTCAATACTGCTGCTCTGAATTGAGCATTTAGCAACCAGTAAATCACTGTACCACACACACCAATATTAGGGTGCAACACTGCCCCCTAGTGTTTTGGAAAATGAAAAATGCTGAAATTACTGGATAAAGATGCAATATACTCAATAAAAAAAAAACTACATTAAAGTCTACTTTTATGTATTTATTGTATTAGTTTTTAGCCAATACTGGTAAAATTAAAGACAGTTAAGAAAATGTAAATTTGAAATGAACAAATTGTAAACTACTAATATCAAAACAAGAAATATTAATTCAATATCTATGAAATGCTTCAGGTTTAGTGTCCTGTTGCAGTTAAAGGCTCTGAATGATGGAGACGATTTTAATCAGATAAGAGGAAATTAAAATACACATTCAATTCTACAATTTTCACAAACTTCAATGTTGAAAAGCAAGAAAATTGAAGCTTAAAAAAAAACAATGCAGTAATCCAGTTAATATAATTTAGAAAAACAATTAGCAGTCAGGTGCTGCTAACACTTTAGTAAATGTAAAAAAAGTATAAAATCAGGAGTTTTAGAGGTCAGTTTTACTAAGTTCTACTGTGTGGAACCACAGAATCAATGTGTCTTTTTCTTCTAATCACTATAAGTAATAATGGTCATTCCCAATACCAAGAATAAGATATTCTTGGAGAAAGTCTGTTGCAAACTAATACTGCGACATTATTGACATTGTGTGTGTGTGTGTTTTTTTTTTTAAAGTAAATCTCACAATAAAGTTGCGCAAAAAGACCAAGATACCTTCATGTTAAGCTTGCTCAACACTTTGGCCCTGGAGAAGATACCGAATGGGATCTTGTTGATACGGTTGTGCTCCATGTTGAGGGTGTAGATGGTGGAGAACTGGGAGGGTCCGCCCACAGGGTACGACTGGAAGCAGTTCCTCGCCAGTGTGAGACTCGTTAAATTTAGCAAACTCGACAGCAGGCCCTGCCATACAAGAACAAAGAAAAATTAGATGACGCAGCAGTAATGCGCAAAAAACTGATGAAGACACTTAGCAGCAAAGTAGCTAAGGCTTTAATATATATCCATACCTAGACATTTTCTTAACACATTTGGAGCGACACTTTCACATTCTTTTTAGGGGTACAAACCTCTATCTGTCTTACCTCTGGCAATACTGAAATGTTGTTGTTTTCGAGGTTAAGCTCCTCCAGCTCTCGACATTTGGCTAATGACTTAGGGATTGCTGACAATCGGTTATATCGCAGTCCTAAACGATTTATGCTTGCCAAATTGCCTGAAAAATTCAATAAACGCTTTATTAAGACTTGTACTTGTAAAAAAAAAAAAAAAAAAAAAAAAAAAAAAAAAAAAACAATACACAGAATAAATTGTATCTTGCATTGAATAAAGGCCTAAAATGTACCCAAATGCCACACATAATTACCTATAGTCTCTGGGAGGTCCAAGAGCTCGTTGTGCTGCAGGTCAAGGTTGGTTATTTGTGTGCAATTTCCAATCTCCTTTGGTAGATGTTCCAACTGATTATGGGCAACATCCAGAGTAATGAGACTGCAGAGCTCCCCTGCAGAAAAATCCACAAGCAATTCAGACTGGGAGGTTGAATCAGACACTGCCAACAATACGATGGCAAAAATCGCAATTACACAACAGAGTGTTAGGGATAATGTAAGTTACGAGAAGACATAATGTTACGAGAATACATTTGTACAACAGTAAGTCTAAATGTTGTGACAATATAGTCATAATAATACAAGAATAAGGGCATAATATTACAAGGATTCTAAGTCATAATATGACAAAGTCGTATGACAAAAAGTCAATGTTTTGAGAAAAATGTTGAAATATTAAGAATCATGTGACAAAGTTGAAATAATGAGATTAAAAAGTTGTAATATTAGTAGAATGAAGTAGTCATCTCATAACTCCTGCAGGAAAAATAACTAAAAAATGTAAAATGATTAATGTTAAGCATCTTGTGAAGTTATACTTTGGCATTGGTTTCATAAACAGGACATTATTAATCTTTTAACACATCAGCAGCAAATGACAATCAGTAGCAGGACTTTGAAACGATTGTGCAAACTAAGAATCATAGAATAGATGACTGTATTGAAGCTTTTCTCTCTTTAAGAACCTTTTTCTCATAATTGTATGACTTTCTTCCGGTAATATTGCGTCTTTGTTGCCAATATAATGACTACTTGTCGTAAAATTGAGTTTATTCTGTATCATTATGACTTAGACTGGCCCTAATACACCATCATACAATTATGTTATCCAGATTCACAGGATAAAAACAACAAAAAACACTGCTGAGTAATATAGCCAGAAAGATTTAGGTAAAATCCACAATAAAAACATTTTTACTTCATTATTCAACACTTTACTTCACTCAAATTGATAGATTGTTGTTCCTTTAAAAACAAAATGAAGTCAAAATCTATGGCACACATTTCTACATAGTTTAAAGAGTCTGAAATCCAGAGGGTTTTTTTCCTCCTGTCCTTTTCCATCGGTCACACCTACCTATTTCTGCTGGTAGCTGTTTAATCTTGTTCTCCCGGATGCTCAGCATGGTGAGCTTGGACAGGTTGCGGATGTCCTTCTCCACCGTGGTGATGCGGTTGAAGCGCAGGTACAGCGTGGTCAGAGACGTCAGCCGGTAGACGACGGGCGGTATCTCTCGGAGCTTGTTGTGCCGGAGGTCAAGCATCCGGAGCATCTTCAGCGAGTCCAGGGAGTCAGGCAGACTGGTCAGGGAGTTCTCGCTGAGAGCTAGAGTTACCAGCTCCGACAGACATCCCAGCTCCGCCGGTAGGCTCTGCAGCTTGTTGCTGTATAAATAGAGTTCTGTCAACTGAGTCAACTCCTTAATAGCGGTGGGCAGCATGTGAATGGACCGCTTGGACAGGTCCAGCCTCGTAGAGTTCTCCTCCCGACATTTATTGAGCTCCTTGATGACCTCCGCGTTGCTGGATTTCTTGCGTGTACCTGGTGCTGGGTTTGGCCGCTTTATTGTGTTGTCAACGGAAAAGGCAACACCCGGCGTCGAGCTGCTCGTGTCCTTCTTTCCTTCTTTGGCGTCTTTCCCTTTGGTCTTCGTTTCTTTGCCACCATCTTTGACTAAGCTGGATAAAGTCTTGGCCTCTTTTTCCCTTTCTTTACCCGCCGGACCGCCTTTGGGGTCCTTTTCTTTTGAATCTTTGTCTTTGCCTAAAGTACTACTCATGTTGACACTATCAGCACCCCAGCAGAGATGTGCATGGGACTCTCTCTCGCTAGGTTACTTATTAAGAAACAAAGGAACGCACACAGTCAAGGTAGCTTTCGAAATAAACATCCCCATGCAGGCCGATGCATTTATAATTACCCTCGGAATAACGGCCTCCAGACCCAAAGTTTTATTTTATTTTTTCTGTCTTTTAGATGCTCCTTTGCTAAAGTGGAATGGGAGTAATTAGTCTGCGAAGCAAGTGACCTGTGGCATCCACGGGACACATGCTTGAGTCTTTAAACTGCCCACAATCCCAGGTTCCTTAGTTTGAAGTTGCTTCAGGTTGCAGGACGCACCGATGATTGTTAAATCCCTCTGAAAAACACTGTTGGAGAAAAACATACACTGTGTTACTGCCATGCTGTTTTATAAACATCACTAATGTATCAATTTAAGCACAAATGTCTCTGTGTCTCATTGCTGATCCCTAACCTTTCTGGTAGATTTTACAGAAGCAAATCACTGTCTAAAATATGAACAACTTCAACTGAACCTCCAGCTGATGTTAGTTACCAGCTTAATATTCATCAAAAGATCTGCCCTACTTTGGGTTGTCTTAAAAACAACACTCACTCCACTAACAACACCCTTCAGTATGGCCGCCATTACTGAGTGAAGTAAAATAAAATAAAATTACAAAAATAATGTCATAATATTGGGAGAAAAAACTTTTTATGAGAATAAAGCCATATGACAGTACGCTAAAATAATGAGTCATCATAAAATGAAAATAAACTCATAAAATTAAGAGAATAAAGTTGTAATAGTATGCGAAGAGTCAGAACATGAACAAAATAAAGTCTTATGACAGCAAGTCAAAATACTACAATAGTCATAATAATACGACAATGAATTCATATTACAACCATTAAGTCATAATACAAGAAAAAAAGTCTTTATCAGACTAAAGGCATAATGACAACAAAATGTCATAATATTATACCAGAATAATAAAGTAATTTTATGACAACTCTTGCACACAAAAAATATTTAACAAACTCAAATGAGCAATATTGAGCATCTTGTGAAGTTATACTTTGGTACTAGAACAAACTTAATATTAGAACAAATCAGTATCAAATTATCAGTAGCAGGACTTTGAAACAATTGTGCAAACCATTGTGTCCATTTGGAAGAAAGAATGAAAACTAGACGAATAAGTGATTAAAATACCTTTATTTAGTACAACTTTCTTCTGGTAATATTGTATCTTTATTCGGTTAATATTACGAGTCTAGTCCAAATACTCCTAGTACCTGACCCGTTAAAGGCGTCTTTGTGGTCTCGTTTAAACGTGGAACTTTTCTACAATCAACATCTGAAAATGCCAGCAGTTTCCAGCAGTCTTGCGTAAACGTATCCGGAAACTGTCCAACACATTTGGGAAACTTTCTGAAATGTACATGGTGAGGGTTGGTCAGCGAGATTCCAGCTCCATTAGAAAATTAGATGGGTGTAAAATGTCAGAAAATAAACTGTGGTAGTACAGGGTGCAAAATGATGTCACAAAACGAAAAGCAACAACTCAAGCAGCTAAAACTGAAGTTCACCAAACAGAAACAATCTCTTCAATTTTGTAACCAACAGGATTTCTGTCTGTTTTATCTGTCTGTTAGTAGCAAGGGTTTGCATGTGAGGAAGCAATTACGTTTTACTCCCTTTTAAATCCACAATACAATTAATTTTGTCATTTATTCAACAAAATCCTGATAATACATCACCCACAATATAAAACTTCACTGAAAATGAATCTCCAGATCACTTAAGTTACATTAAATAGAACAAAAATTTTAAAAGTTACATTTTTCTTTTGGTTTTGTTTTAAATGTGCAGATAAAAGAAATTAAGACCTCTTTGGTTCTGACCAAGAAACAACAGCTCAATTCCAATCAACAAAACAATTTCACCAGGATTCTCTCTAAAGTGAGACAGAAAGCAACCTACATTACAAAAAAAAGACAACACACAAAAAAAAAGTTTCTCTCTTCTGCTCCGTTTAGTCTCTCCTTTAGTCAGCTGCACCTTGATGGCTGAGTAAAGTTCTCCAGCACCAGAACCACCCAAGCTGTTGCAAAAAATAAAAAACAAACGAGAGAAATACAGGTTTGGCCCATGATCTGAACTAAGAGAAAAGGTTGAGACTGCTGAGAGTAATCTTTAGAAGAGGCCTTCAAAGCACAAAGTCCACACCACACTAGGTCATATGACCTTTTGGGTGAAAGAAACGTTCAGTCGATAGATGTACCCCTTACATGGCAATACACAACACAGTGAGTCCTGCAAAAACTGTTGTTTTTGCAGGACTCACTGTGTTGGACTGTGCAGGACTCATTGTTTTTGCAGGATTCGAGTTTATTTCTTGTCATAAATAAACTCGGTGAACTCAAGAGTTGGCTGTTGGAAACATACCTGGTGCAAAGTTATTAGTAACTTTAAGTGAGAATAACCAGGCCAGACCAAACGCTGCAACCATGTAAACGTAGATGTGCAAGCCACTTCCTTTTATGGTTGGAGTCTTGGTCTGTCTGTCCTTTTTCTTTAAACTTGTGGACTGTTTTTATCCAAGTAGCTAGTAAACGTCCTAAAAGAAGACGGTATGTTAAAGCCAAAGGGCACAGCCAAAGGGGACGACTCAATAATGTCTGGTACAGATATATATATATATATATATATATATATATATATATCTACACAGTCCAGTCACATTAATGTGACCATCTGTCAAAAGCCAGAATAACCACCTTTCGCAGAGCGAACTGCTACGAGACGTGCAGGAAGAGAGTCACTTAGGTCCCTGAAGGTCTTCTCTGGGATGTTGAGCCATGCCGACTCTAATGCCGTGGCCAGCTGCGCTAGATTACGCGGTTGAGGATCCATGGCGCGAACAACTCGATCGAGATGGTCCCACAGATGCTCGATTGGGTTTAAGTCAGGTGAGTTTGCTGGCCAGGGGAGGACGGTAAACTCATCCTGGTGCTCTTCGAACCACGCACGTACACTGGCAGCTGTATGGCACCTCGCATTGTCCTGCTGGAAGATGCCATCATCCTGAGGAAAAACAATGCGCATGTAGGGGTGGACATGGTCCGCAAGGACAGATGCGTACTTGTATTGATCCATCGTGCCTTCCACAATAATCAGTGAACCCAGAGAATGCCAGGAAAACATTCCCCAGACCATAATGCTCCCGCCTCCAGCTTGGACCGTTCCTGCAATGGTTGCAGGGTGGTTCCTTTCAGAGGTTTCACGCCTTATACGCCAACGTCCA
The DNA here is from genome assembly GCA_033032245.1 of Poecilia picta. Classification (NCBI taxonomy): domain Eukaryota; kingdom Metazoa; phylum Chordata; class Actinopteri; order Cyprinodontiformes; family Poeciliidae; genus Poecilia; species Poecilia picta. The sequence continues at coordinate 25,172,450 of CM065353.1, read as the reverse complement.
TCTGTCCGATGGAGCATAAAACGCGATTCATCTGAAAACGCTACCTGTCGCCACTCAGTGGACGTCCAGCTGCTGTACTGGCGTGCAAATTCTAGCCTTCGTCGTCGATGAACACCAGTCAGCATAGGTGCACGAACCAGGCGTCCGCTTCGGAGGCCCAGACGCAGCAATGTTCGCTGAATAGTGGTTTGGGAGACACTTGTGGTAGCCCCTTGGTTCATTTTAGTGGTCAGTTGCTCAACGGTAGCCCGTCTATCTGCCCGAACGCATCTCCGCAACCGTCGTTCGCCTCTGTCATCTATGGCCCGTGGTGCACCACATTTGCCACGTCGTTGATTTTGGACAGTCCCATTTTGCCATGCACGGTACACTTTTACCACGGCGGCACGCGAACAGTTCACAAACTCAGCCGTTTCGGAAATGCTTCCACCCTTGGCCCGAAAGCCAATGATCATGCCCTTTTGGACGTCGGATAAATCGCTTCGTTTCTGCATTACGCCAACGATTGAAATGTTTTCCGAAGCCCACACACACCCTTTATATACGCTCAACTGCACTGTGCTGCCACCTGCCTTCTGTGATTGGTTATTTAACTCTGAAGTGAAAAGTACGTGGTGGTCACATTAATGTGACTGGACTGTGTATATATATTCAATAGCAAAATGTTAACGGGTGGAAACTTTTTTTTCAATAAATACACCACAAATTATTTTAATTGAACATGGTAAAAATAACAACAAATCTAGAAACCAATCTAAAATAAACACACAGGGATATTTTATGATTTCTGAAATGGGGTTCCGTTAAAAGGCTATAATTTTCTATGAATCTAAATTCATTTGACCAGAAACCAAACATTAGTCCCCACAGACGCCACGACCAGAGCTGACTCCTTTAGTCAGCCACCGTGGCCACAGTAATCCCAAAAATGCCAGTTTGGTATAAAGCCGTTTCAGGTCATCACATTTGTGTCGGGCAAGTGAGGTATCTATCGGTCTGCGCAGCAATAATGATCTTCCTGTGTCAAACGAGGAGAATGGAACAAGTAGAAGCATTTCTGGCCAGAGAAACAGTACGATGGCAGTTTCAGTAAATGCTATTGGATTTTGTTTTTTCCATAAGGTATTTACTCTGACCCGAAACACTCTACATGTTCTGTTCTCAGCGTTTGTTTCAGATAGGACTCAAACTAATCGTGATTAGTTGATTACTGAAATGATTAATCATAATAATCGTGATTAATTGGTCACTGAAATAATTGTCAGCTAATTTAGTAATTGAATAATCATTAACTGGAGTGCAAAGATACTAAAAATGGCTATTTGATAAAAGAACAACACAGACAGGGCAGTAATTAAGTCAAACCTGTTCAATATACATTTTGCGTTATTATGAAAACACCATCCTTGTCTGTAAATCTGTTCAACTCAGAACTCAAGTCACATTTTTAGCTTCACTTGGTTCAAGTTCTATAAAGAACTAAACTATTAAACACCTTTTGCTAGCAATCTCTTAATCCAAAAAATAATTGGCAGATCACCAATTAGACAGTATTTTCTAGCTGCAAATGCATCCTGTGCTACAAATGATCAAGTGTGCACTAAAGGAATGCTGTTCCTGCATTTTAGGTAATAAAATATTTTCTTGTTCAAATAAGTAATCAATTGAATTATTTGCATCTTTAAATGTATTTTTAAATCAAAGATTAAATGAAAAATTTGCAGAAGGTGCCAATTTTTGTATCCGATTAATCAATTGATTATCACAGTAAATTATAAAATATTTCATTAAAAATAATCATTAGCTACAGCCCCAGTTTCATATAGAAAGACTACCTCCATATCCTGTGTATATAAATAGTCTGTTTTCTGTATTAGGAACTATCCAACCCAATCACAACGTTTTAAAGGTTCATTAAAAGAAGCATTTTGGAAATCTTGCCATCTAAAGAACTACAAGAAATTTTTAAGATGGCTAAAATCAATGTTGGGATGGCAACTCTCAAACTTGCCGTAAGTTCCAACATCTATCCTCTTCTGTTGGACCTATAATAAAACATGTTGGATTTTGAAAAGCTACCAAACCTGTTCAAGGGAGTACTTTTCCACAACAGGTCAAGAAAATCTGTTAAGTGTACTTAGGATAACCTCACATCAGCTTATTGCTGCTAAGCAAACATGGCCCAAATAGTGTTGACATTGCTTTAGCGCCACCCCTAAGCATGAGTTTAGCGATTTAGCCATCAAATCTGAACAACAACATGACCCATGAAGAGGGCAAGGGATAGTAACACCAAAAGAACTTCTGCCCAGCCAATACCAATTTCTGATTTCCTATGATAATTTTCAGCAGATTCTGTGACAATGGTAGATTTGAATTACATTAAAAAAATTAAGGAATTACAGGATTCTACCAAGATACACTTCAAAGCAAATGTCCTTAAATATTTTTTAATTAACTTGCTGGTTGACAGGAGGATGGTGAAATCCCCTAGTTTATATCAAGTAGGATAATGGACTACATTTTTTGTTAGTATATAACCCTATGTTAACCAATCAGAACTGATCTGTAGCTAATTGATAATAACGTTTCCTTTAATCCCCAAAGGGCAAAAACAGAATAGTATGGGTGGATCAATAGGTGTGTGAGGATAAAGTGTTTCTTTGGCCAGATACATTGAATGATGCTTTATGAACATTTAAATAATCCAGAAGTGACAAGACTTGCAGGCACTTATTTCTCATTATGTGTAGGGAAAACCACTTAGTCGATGTAGATATCAGGCTTGGAGTCAAACACAGCTTTTCAAAGAAAAAAGGCTAATGTGTGTCCATCAACACTACCGCAGAACCACCATAAAGGGCTACTTTGACTTCCCCACACACACACTAATGAAGTTTCCATTAAGGATATCTTGGGCCCATCAGCTAATGTCAGTGCATTTAGAGAGAATTCCAACTCTGCTGGTGTCCGTTTGACTGTCTTAGTGATCAGACGAGATGCGCACCAAAACAACATAAACATTAAACAACGTAAACCTGGATTTACAGTCAACATAACCATGCAGACAATCTTGAGTGTTACTGGATCTGGAGGTATGAAACCCCGAAATCCAACGGCCCCCGCTGTCCATGAGTGTCACAATCATACCAGAAATAATCAGGCCCCAGGAGAAAATAAGGAAAACAGAGGTGATGTGGCAGCTGTTTCTATGAGCAATTCTTGGAAAAAGATTACCGACAAATCGGTAGCTACCAGGTCGAGAAGTCAAGTCGCCTTTAGAGATTAAATCATTTACCCAACAGGACAGCGAGGTAAAGATACTAGAGTTGGCTGTGGGCTCACGGAAACAAGAGTAATAATTTGCTAAGAGCTATAATAATGCTACACGTTACGTTGTAGTTCACCAGAATCATTTAGCTATGTTGTTTAACATACCATCTCATGAACAGACGCGGGGAAGTAACCATAATACATAGAAAACGACGAAAAAGAAATTAAATAAATGAGAAAAACTGCTATTACCCAAACCACTGACAAACACGGCAGGAAATAACAACTGAGCTAAACGTCAACAGCAAAAGCAAACGTCAGTTCTGCCAGACCACTAACAGTTAGCTGGCGTTAGCTAGCGAGCAATTTCGCCCAACCCGCCAGCTGGATTTCAACGACAACCTTCCTACACAGACGAAGAGTATAATCACACTCAATGACAATATTACCCCAAAATACACATATATTCACGTTACAACGAGTCTGAAACGTTAACCCTACACACTAAGTGGTTAGCCTGCTCTCGAGCTAAGCGGTTATTTAGCGTAGGCCCGAGCGGAGCGGCTGTCGGGCGCAGAGCGAGTTCGCCCGAGAGGGGAAATCTCTGCTACCGCCAGCTGTGAGCGCAGACAGCGGACACCCAAGCCGTAGAGCATCCGGTGGTGGTAGCGGAGACACCGAATCCTAGCCCTCACCTATATGGCTATATACGAACTAAGCATCAACACTGTATTCGAGCACCGATTCCTTAAAGAAAATAAGTAGGAAGAAAAGAGAAAAAAAAAGAAAACACTCTGAAAAAACAGCGGCCATTCCGAAGCTGAACAAAAGAGAGCGCTCGTATTCGCCACCAAAAACATGACACATTAGCGCTAAACAGAGTTTCGTAAAAGGAAGGCGAGATTAGCACCTAACGAGAGTGGCCAAACTGAGCGGGAGGGATGAAAAAGTCTATTGTTATTGTGGTAAAATAAGTGGTTTACCTTCAGAGGTGTGACTCCGCCATCCTAGCTGCTTCCTCCTCTTTTCCTACACTGCTGCTCGGTTCCCCTCCCTCGATCACAGAACTGCGTCATCCTTACGCCGAACCAATGTTATCACGAGACCTTCAAATGCGCCCAAATATTCAGCTTTTTAAAATAAAATAGTACTATTCTTATAACATTTATCAACATGGTTGTAATAATGATGAGAATAAAAAGACTTGTGAAAAATTATATATTACTGAACATAATGTTGACTTAATCTGTAACAATAAGGAAACGTTGCATTATCTGTTTGTGGCAAGTAATTTACCACGCACAGGGTTTTCCCCAGAAAACTTGCTAAGCTAGGTGCTCGGGGTGCCAGGGCTGTCATCCAGCCGCCAGTCGAAAAATGTTTAAAGTTGACAGGAAATGTTCAAATATATTTATGCATTATTGGAAGACTGGAAGATTAATGCCTATACACCAACTATAAAGTGTTAAAAAAAAGAGACAATAATAAAAACAAAAATAAGGTAAATTAACAATGCGAAGCCTGGGGGCCCGCCAGGCTTATACTACATTAAGGGAAACCCTGATGCAATATCTAAGAAATCTGAATCACTGTATCCAAATGAACATGTTTTCACAATCATGAGCGAAGTTGTATTTTATAAGATTTCATTTATTATTGAAAAACCTTAGTGCTCTTGGTGAAATTAAAATATTGCTGAATATTTAAGAAAACAAAATTGAGGTGGGTTTTTTTCGTCAGGAAAATATATTTATGCGTATAATTTTTGGTGAACTATCAGTGTGCAGAATTATTGCACACCTACATTTTACCATCTCACGTGGTGTTGTGATCTCTCAAACTGAGAATAACAAATAAATGCCATAAAATTGATGCATAGACATTTCTGACAAAGAAAGTGACCTAAATAGGCACCCTTTTTTTCAATAAGCACCCTAATGCCTCCCAGACAGTGTCTAAGGAGATTCCTTTCTTAAATTTGTTTAAGAAGGAACCAAAAGTCCTTATAGGGGATAGACCATTGTTTCACCTTTCACACCACCAGTGCCATGCACTGTAACACTTCATATATGCAGTGGAGCACTGTCTTGCATATTTAAAGATACAGACATCATATTTTTTATCAATAAACATGTCTGCTCCACAGAACAATTGTTTCCTGGTAGCCTTATGTTTGACTTCTCCAAGTTAACTTGGATCTTTCAACACATTTTCAGCAATTCTGGCGATTTATTTATTTTTTATTTGCAGCAAAGCATTTGCTGCCTCTGTGGCATTTGCCATCCCTCTTATATATATACATATATATATAAGAGTATATATATATATTGTATATATATATATATATATACAACCTTTTTACTTTTCAGGCATTCAAATTTATTTATTTTTAAATAAATTAAACTATTAAACTTCAAAAACTAACCAGGTATAAAACAATAACAACAATTGAGACCAAAGTTTCTTTTACAAGGATGGAAATAAAGTAGCTGCTCCTACATGTTGAAAAAAATTCAATTGAAGTTGTTCCAAGATCAATCAATATCCCTCCTGGATGCTTCTCTATGGGTAATTTCTTCAGGCATCTTCCACTGGGAGCAGATCCAGGAACAAACCCAAAACCCATCAGGCAGACCAGTTCCTCCTTCTGACCCTGAAACAGTTCAGAACCCCTCAAAACGAGACAGTGTCCATCACAGCGGAGAGACATGTCTGAGTTTCCTTCCTAGTCCAGCTACCTGCACATTCTGATCAAGCACAAACCAACAACAATGATGTACTTTTGGAAATAAATAAATTGGAAATTAATTAGTTAATTAATTGAATAATTATCTATTTAATTAATTTGAGATAATATGAATTGTATTTTTAATAATGTGAATAGAAAGATTAACATTTGGTCAGCAGAACATCTGAAGTAGGCCAGTGGTAGAATCAACAAGTTTATTCTATGTTTGAAGTGGATTTGTTACACATTACCTCAGTCTATGTTATTGGTTATTTCAATGCACATGCTAAAAGACAAAACCGACAAGATATAAAATATTGGAGATAATAGGCCAGTTGTCATTATCTAAGGTTGAACAGATTATTCTGAACAGATTTCAAGAGAACGTAACAACAACAACCTTTTAGGCTATGTTTTAAAACTAGGTGCAGGACTAATCTATGTGTGCATTAAAGAAAATTGTTTGAATTTTAAAAAAAAAGAAAAAGATAAATGGAAATTTTATGTAGACTTCCAATGTGGTGGAATACCATTTCTGCTCTTACTCATTTCTTTTTTTGGTTGATCTTTATTTGGCTTTACGCACAGTGGGTGATTGTCTTGTTAACTGTAAGCTGATGACGTGGCGATCCTCTCCTAAAGCTAGTTACACTGTCCAGGACGGCATTCTGTTTAAACCTAAAAACAGGGTTGTTATGGTTTCCATAACTTTAGGGAGATCAAACGATAAACTTTATTATCTCTTCCCATAGCACATCAAGCATTAGACCTTTGTAAAACAGTGAAATACATGAGCCATATCATAACAAATGATTTATCTGACAATGATGATCTTTGCAGCAGTAACAGCGTACCAAGTTGGACATTGTACTTTTTAATTAAATGTTTGCCATTAATATTTTTTGTAGTATTTTGACCCCGTTTTTGTGATTTAGCTCAATGTAAATGTAAAATAATGTAAATAAAGTAAATGTAAATAATTTTACCAGCTGGTGGTGTCCATCTTGAAATCTATGTTGTTTTCACACGGAATTACCACCTGTGAAAGTGAGAAAAATCCAACTATGATTCTTTATACAGATGGGTATTCATACAGCAGGATCAGAGTCCTGCTGCAGGTTTCTGGAAACAACTAAAGCGGTGATCACTAACTATCACTAATAGAAGCTGCAATGATTAACTTACAGAATCTGTGTTATGCACTGAATGCTTCTTGCAGAATCTTGCTCTTACAAACAGGCAAGCAAAGCACTGAGACTTATCAGTGAAAACCAGTTTCTGAGGGATGTTGCAACATCGGCCTCTATGCGTTAAACCCAAGATAACACGCCCTTGCTCACCCTTGGACACAAAACATTGAGATTAAAAGCTTGCAGAACAAGCAGGGCAAAGGCGTGTTCTATTATTACTAGAAGCAGCAGTAGAAACATTATTAGTGTTAGTATTATTACAGAGCAAAATGTAAAGAAGATTATATTTATTTGCATTTAATGGACCGTTTTCTCGTTACATAAGCTTCTAACAAAAGTACAACTGTGCCGTTTTAACCTTTCAGCTTAGCTTCAATTCTCCGAGCCGCCTGTAGGTGCTGCTAAAGCGCCGTGTTAATGAAGTCAACGCAGAAGAACGTCACGTGATTCGGCGGACGCGTTGGCCTGGCAACTGCAGCAAACCTTTATCTGGTGCTTAAAGGTAAGAATGAGGGGGAAAAAAATACAATGACGCATTTAAACATGCGCCGATAACGTTTTCTAAGCCTGATTAGACAGTCAGCTAAACCTCGCAAGGAGCTTCTTTAAATATAAAATGTCCCTTGACGTATCCAGGCCTAAGTAAATGCATCGTCGCTAACATGCTACATGGGATTAGCTTTGTGCTAATTCGCAATAATTCACGTCTGTGGTTAAACGTGATAGCTTCGAGAAGTGTTCGAACTGTTTGATTTTTTTCTCAAATGTGCCATTGAAATATTTATATGTACATAAAAATGTTGTAAGAAAAGTCAACATGGAAGGGTCACGTCAGCTTTTAGCACTACATTTGGATATGAATGTGGTGTGTACGTGAATTAGTGTTGATCATTTAGAGTCCGCTGGACATGTTTTAAATGTAATATATATATATATATATATATATACACATATTTTTTTCTTACCTTTCAGCACGCGCCCACAAGACAGCGATGCCCGAGGTCAAGTCAATATTGAGAGAAGTTCTGCCTAAGCAAGGTTTGCATCGCAGCGGCTTCCTACCTCAACAGCAGTAGTTACAAAAGCTTGTTTGTGGATGCTCCGTATGACTTGTGGACTATTGAGACATCTGCAAACCCTTGCACAACTAGTCAAAGATTCCTCTGTGTTCCCTTCTTATCAGTATCTGCGCTCAGTCAACCTGTAGTTGGACTAGGAATAGAATTATTTGCAAAATTATTCGTACCCTCTTTAGTTCCTCATAATTTGCCAAGTTATGATAAACCTCATTGGATTTTATTGGGATTTTCTGTGATCCAGGAAGACAGAGCTATGAGGTTAAAGGAAAATACAAGATTTTCTAAATTGTTTGGGAATAAGAATGTGAAAAAGCTTATATTTTCTTTTACCAAACTTTTTTTTTCTAAAAAGACAAAAAAGCTAAAAGAAAAAAAGGAGTTTTGTTTCCACTTAAAGTTAAACCTCTATTGCAGTCACAAATATTTTGCAGCCTCTTACAGGCTAACCTGTGTTGATTCCATCCATCTTCCCATAAAGATTAAATTGTTTTGTTCTCAGACTAGTCAAGTCTGAGAACAAAACAAATGAGTAACATTTCACAACATAGATTCTGTTATGTTTTACTTTACATTTTCCCTGCTGTGGAATGTTGATACTATAATAAGTGGCCATCAATAACAGTAATAAATGACAGTGAATTGAGTTGATTGATCACATATGTTGATTGACCAAAATGTCCAATTGTTTGGACATTTTGGGTTGCCATGTCTATAAAAAAACCAATCAGTTAAGAGCTTCTCTGACTTTTCAGAATAAAGCATAGAACAAACATGTGAAATGGATGTTTTACATAGCAATTAAATAAATCCAGGTTATTTTTCAAAAAAAAAAAAAAAAAAAAACACTTTCAGGGGCTTTTTATTTTTACTGCATCTACAGGACAGCTCTACATGGAAGACGTCCCAACCATGGTCCTGTGTAAGCCAAAGCTGCTCCCACTCAAATCAGTCACCCTGGAGAAACTGGAGAAGATGCAGATGGAGGCTCAAGAGGCTGTCAAGCAGCAGGAACTGGCAATGAAGGAGCAAGGACAGCAGATGCCCAGTTGAGGACTTGAAACCACACACAAAAAAAACACGACTTTTTGATAAGAGCACAAGTCCAATGATTCAAACATTGGCGAGAAAGTATTTTTGTAATCAGTGGAACAAACTTAAGTTATACTTTTTATTTCGTAAGTGAGCAGACGCTTTAAGAAAGCTGCAGACTCGCAAGTTTTTTGGTAGCAGCAACTTATCTGAGGAATTGTGCAACATGTAGCGATTATTTTAATAGTGACAATAATAGGGGGAAAAGCCCAAATATTTTATAATTATTTAATCAATAAACAAAGAAATTTTGCCATAAGTTGCTGCCCAAGTACAAAAATAAACCATTATAAGTCATCTGATGGATGTTTTTTTTTTTATGTGTTCCAGCACAGCGTAGACGTGAAGCACAGTATACAGAGACAGCAGCCAGTTTCACCTGTTATGACATTGAACCAACACCCTCCCTTTATTTATTTTTTTCTTTATTTCTTCCACAGATTCATAAAGCTCTTATCACAAATTAGTTATCTTGGTACAAACACTGCTTTTGGAAAACAAAAGGAGTAGCAGTAAAACAGAAAAAAAAAAACTGTACAAAACAACATGGAATGACTGACACTGAGAGGTGTGGCACTTTAAGGGATAGCTTATGTAAATGTTTGTATAGAAACACTGAAGTAAAGTGGTTTACTTCAGTTTAAATCAAAAGTGCAGCTTTTTTTTTTTTTTACCCAGAATTATACCGCTGGAAGGGAGAACATTTTACTTCACCATTAAAAAAAAAAAAAACAAAACAAAAAAAAAAGAATGCAAGTAAAACGGTAAGTTTTTTTTTTCTTCCACTTCTTTTCAGGTATTCTGGCTCATTAAAAGGCTTAATCAGTACCGTTCAAATTTCACAACTCCGCCGTCTCCCTCGCTGACGAACCTCTTTCGGTTTCTGACAAACAGATCACAGAGAACACCAATGAGCGCAGGAGGAAAAAAAAAAAAAAAAAAAACACTGTCGGATCGCTGCAGACGTGTGAAATTAAAAAGCACTCACCGGTGCGGACACTGATCTCTTAATTTGACACCAATGACTCCCGTGTGAAAGCTCTTCTCCACAAATTGCTCCAGGATAAAATACGCAAGAGGAACATCGATGTTTATCTCATCGATGTCCATGTAAACTCGTTCGTAGCCCTGGAAGAGAGAAGAAATTAAAAAAAATAAAGTCATCTTCAGGATTGAATGAGTTTCACTTGCAGTGCCCGATTCAAACAGCAGGTGGCTCCCTACCCTTCGCATTTGGTCCTCTGTGATGATGGAAGACAGAGAGAGTGACTTGAGTAGCTGCAGCACCATTTTGAATGTTTTCTCTCCTCGGGACTCCAACACCATCACGATGGCCTGCCGAGAGCGCCACAGGGTTTCAGAAAAACGCAACTGAAAACACGCAGCAGCTGCTACAGCAGGGAGACGGACGAGGCGCTGCGCGTACCTCATAGACAAACTCGTGGTGGAAATGCGGGACCTCCAGGTCTCGAAGGCATCTCTCTGCCTCCTTGCCGTCTCCAGACAGGATGAACTCCTTCAGCAGCAGGTTCATCTGAAAACGGAAGATCCAGAATGAAATTTACTCAGCTTTAGCTAAATATGATTTATGTTTTGGTTGCATAAAAGCCTGTAATTGTGATACTGTATTTCAATGAATGTAAAAAGTTTCCATGTTTTCAAGGGCAGCCTTCACTTTACTAGAAAGTGAAGACTGCCCTTCTCTGTCTGGTGAAGTGCAATCACTAGATTGTACTCTACCTCTTTGATGAGTTGTATGACGGGTCGCTGGCCGCCGCCCGTCCCCCAGTGGTTGTCGATGCGAAGGCCGCCCATGCTCATCTTCAGCAGCACGGCTGCTCGATCTAGCGCCGCTCTGCAGATTCGATAAAGCCAGTCAATTTGTGGGATTTACAGGAATTTCCATAATTCAGGTCAATCGAGTCTCTTCAAATGTTTCTGCTAGTATTTTATTAACTGAAACTCAATTTGGATGCTTTTGGAAGTGGCTACGCTTGGATCCTGAACCATGTCCCGAATCTTGGAATAGACCAGTTTCACACTGCCAGCCTAACTTTTTAAACTCAGAAGTGACAATCTTTGGACGTGAGGGTTTAGTAATTGATGCTTCAAACTGACAGGATAAAAACACTTGAAAGTTTCTGAACTAAATAGTTACTCAGATCCTTTCCTAGGCTCAAAGACATATCTACCAATCCATCAAACTGTCTCAGTTGCAAAACTGTACATTTTTACTGCAGGTTGCTCAGCTATTTGCTCAACAATCGTTTTTGATGCACCTAATCTTACCTAACAATTTAAATAACCCATTATGAGTGTCAATTTTTAGCCAGTACAACTGAAAATCTGCTAAGTTAAGTCGCATTTTCAGCATGGAGTAGTAAAAAAGTAGAAGTTCCTCCATAAACGTTGCATACCTTGCATGTTCACAGTCAACTTTGCCTTTGTAGCCGTCAATGTAACTTTTGGACAGTATCTGGTCGCTAACAGCCCGAGCGATGAACTGGCCGACCAACTGAAAGGAGAACATAAATGAGAATTTTAACATTGTTAATGCTACATTTGTGCAATAAAAATTGCCTAAATTTCTTTCTTGAAACGTTTTTCTCTCCAGTATATTACAGAAATTGTGCAGGTTTCACCCACTCAAATTTAAAACAGTACACATCCACAGAAATGCACAAACTTCATCCACAAAAATGGCAATAAATTTCCACTTACACGTGACAGATGCAAAAAAATAAAAAAAATGTAGCCAGCTAGCATTGTTATGTTAGCAGTACGCCTCAACCGTCTAACGCCACAATGAGTGGTAAATGTAAATGTACATAGAATATACGAGATTAAATAGTCCTCGTCAAGACAAAAATTTAAAACATTAAAGGCAAACTTAGTTTTTAAAATGAACTGAAGACATTTAAAGGACTTATTTTTAGATAAATTCAGGACTGAGGATGTACAGACACCCCGAGTCAGAAACCAACTGAGTAAATGAGACGTTTACAGCTTCATTACAGCTGCACGCATCCCACACAAACACTGACATAACAACGGTGGCCTCGGGGGGGGGGACATGCGTTTTTGTTTACAGCAGCGTGGGCCGCAATGTTTTGGGAGAGGAAAGAGCCGGCTCTGCTGTTCTGGCCTCCACAAAGCGTGCGCTCATTGTTTCTCTTCCAGACCAGAGGCAGCTACATTACAACGCGGCGCGGCGGCCAGACCGAGGCGCATGCGAAACTGAGAGAAAGCCCCCCGCGCCCCCCAAGTGAAAGTGCGGCGTATACAGAGGTGTGGGGGAAGGGCAGAGTCATAAAGCCCCACCAAACCCACCCAAGGGAAAGAAAGACGACTGGTCAGATAAATCAGACCGTGTAAGGAGGGGAGTGGGCCATGTTTTATTTGTTTAGTTTTTTTTTTTTTTGCCGAGTTTGCATTTTACAAGAAACGATAGACAATGGCAAAGGATTTCATGTGTGCGGAGACTGAAAAGCAAAGAGCTCACAGACGCACACAGTGGCTCTTCTCTCACAAGCCAACAGATAAAAACCGCAGCGTTATTCCCCTCTGCCAAACCACCAGCAGAGGTAAAACTCCTCCTTCAGAAACGAAACCAGCAGCCTTGACAAGAACGTACTGTGTAACGTGGGATGGACATAAAGTAGTAATAGTTACCAAACAATTATTAACCCAACTTGTACGGCTGTCTTTTGGGCACCGCCACATACGAGTCGGTTGCTTAAGCCTGTCGCAATTAATCGATTAATTGTATGATACATTAAAAATTCACTTCTGATGAATAATATTCTCTGAAAGGCAATTTTGTCCACAGAGACGTCAGAATCCATTTTATTTGTGTGTGATGTTTACTGTTTTAGTTGCCTTTTGTTTCGGATATTTAAAACATCTTCCAGTTACAGTGTGATGTGTTCTGTACATAATTAAACATGTTCTGGTCTCTGAGGAAGCAAACTTGCATTATTATGAAATTGTCAATATATTACTTAAAATAGGTCTTAAAACGACAATGTAATTGTTTATATCGCCGGGACAAAGTATGTGTCATCATGGCTTTGGATGATCTCTAATAACCAAACCCTGCTTTAAACTTCACTAAAAACACACACACACACACACATTCAAAAATCAAACAACGTCAACCCTGGCCAACACACACTTTATGTCGGAGGTTTTGGAAACTCACTTGAGGCGCTCCAGGTGTGTCCAGGACCAGATCCGGCAGATCTCTGAGCAGCTTGTCGAAAGAGGACTCCATGTCGCTGTGGGAGAGAACGCTTCCGCACAGGTCCACCAGCAGCCTGGAGGTGAGCTCCCGCTGGCTGGCCTTGGCCTCCAGGGCCAGAGACACGGCGAGCGACGGGACCTCGCTACGCATGGGGCCCAGGTTCAAGTCCGCAAGCAGCTCCTGACAAAAGCGGGAAAAGAAATTTAGTTCTGAGCTACTCTCTCAAGGCGGCAAAAGAAAACCCGGGGCAAGGAAGTTTTCTACACGTTGGAGCGCTTACAGCTACTTCGTTTGCATCTCCGTGTTCAAAGTACTCTTGCACTATCGGGGTGACCGTCTTCTCAAAGTCCCTCTCATCCAGCGGAGGCACCACAGTCTCATACACACAGTTTTTCCTGTCGAAAAAGAAGAGAGCAATTATTTTCCATTTTCTTGTGCTAGCAGGACAGATGCCAAATCTGCACCACAAACTTCAAAATGTCACCATCAAACCTGTTAACTAAATAACCGGCTAATTTTAGCTTGTTTTGCTTGTGAAAACGAGCAAAAACAAAGAGTATTTAACAAACACTTCCGAAACCCTGCTGCTGTTTTGAAGTGCAGGTCAAATCCGAGCGAATACGCCGCTGAACGATTGTTCTAAATGCAAATGTAATTACCTGATCTTCGTCAAAGTTGGGGTCTTTCTTGTCCACCTCCACCGGTTCGTAAACTTCACCCGATCTTCCCCACACGCCCTTTCCTCCCGCTCCACCTGCAGGTAAAATGTCGGAGATAAAGTTACTGCCCTGACATCTGCTCATGTTAACTCAAGGGTTGGTGAGAAACTGCAGCTTTAGCGTCTTGCGCACGTCAGTCAGCGGAAACATGAGCCGAAACACTTTTCCGCAGGTTCCACCAGCACAAATTTAAGACTTCTTAAGACCAGTGGCGACGAAATTTAAGACCAGCGCAGCATCGTATGGGTTGGCAATAGAAGTGAGCTGGTGGCGACGACGAACAGGCAACGGCTCACGACGGACGCAAAAAAAGCTAACTGGGGTATATTAGCAGCTAGTTAGCAGTAGCCACCACCACACACATTTCCAACTGAGTTCAGTGCTGCACGTAAAAGACAAAAACAAGCATCATTGCAGTTGCTGCCAACATGGAGATCAGGCTACATATTTAGTGTAGGCGCAAACAAACACACAAAATACAATTGAAGGGTGAGCCCCCAGCAGATTGCAGACAGTTTAAGAACACCAAAGCAGCTTGGACACATCCTTTAAACCCCCCATCAGCTCCACCCATTTTGTGGGCAGAGCACTATATTTAGCTCATCCCACATTAGTTGAGAATCCGTCCCACTTCTGTGTTAAAACGGCTTGCTTTCTCGTCTTGTTTTACTAAAGGGAAAAAAAGCAGCACGCCCACACTAAATGTCTCTCACCTCAACTAAAATGCAACACAGATCAAATGCAGAACAGCCCAGAGCACAAATTGCACGGCTCCGCTGATGCGAGAGAACTGTTGTGTAACCAAGACAGGACAGACTCGGTGCCAAGAAAAACTGGACATGCCCTTTGGTCTGCGGCCCATGGGAAGAAGGCAAGTGGGCAAACCCAACTGCAGTCTGAAGGAGAGGATAGATGAGTTGCATCACTACAGAGGCAAAACTTCTTGCTCTGAGCAGGAGGTCGTCTCACTTTAGCAAGGCATTCAGATGTGCTAGAATGACAGTAATTCATGTTTTGTTCCTTTTTAGCCAAACAACTCGGGTAGAAATGGTAGACTAATAAATTCTGCAGATTCCAATGAGGCAAACACAAAGCTGATGATACGCGACACAAAATCATAAGTATTTTTGGTCTAGTCTCTGGCACAAATATCTTGGTAAACTTGAAATAAGACAAAAACAACAAGTAGCTTTTCAGCAAGATATAGGAGGGCATGTCAAGTCAAAAATTCCTTCATACTGATGAAAAAATATGAGCTAAAAGTTAAATAATCTGCCATGTTACAGATTATAATACGTCTTGTTAGACTGGCACATTATTTCACATATAACTAGCATTTTTTAAAAATCTATTTTAAGGAATTATCGACTTAAAACAAGCTTCTCTATTGTGTTGAACGTTACTTGTCAGTTAGTTTTGTCTTATTTCAAGCGCACTGAGATATTTGCACTAGAAACTAGACCAAAAATACTTGGTAATGTTTTGCGTTTTTGCAGTGATGCTGGCTGGGTTCCGCATCGGACCTGCAGTGGAAAATTCCAGGAAGGCTCGGATGCACGCGGGACACGAAAGGAGGCTCGCTTCAAGGATTTGAGCCGCTCGAGATCAACCGGCTAATTGGTTTATGGATCGGCGCTGGAAGGGCTACCGCAGGAAGCAGCGAGTCCCTCCGACCCACTGGGAGAGGTGGATTCCAGACGCGGCCGAAAGCGCGCACACACAGAAGAAACATTGAGGAAGCGTCGCCTCGTCACCTTTTTTCGGGAGGCCTCTGCCCTTCCCCATGCGGGACTTTCGGTCGAGCAGCTTGCTCTTGGGACTCGTCGGCGCCATGGAGGTTCCCCTCACCACTTCCCCGTTGTCACTGAGGGAGTCCCCCCTGCCCGAGTCCCTGGAGGAGTTTTTCCGCAGCCTCCGCTTGGCCTTTGCCTTCAGGCGAGCCTCGTGGATGTTGTTGCTGGACGAAGACACCCAGTTACCGTTGATCTCATTGATGGCGTTCTTGTTGGAGACGCCGGATCCCCCGTTGTCTTCCTCGGCAGAAATGAAGGAGTCGCTGAGGTCCCCGGCCTCTGTCAAGACACAGAAGAACGAGTCGGCGTGCGTTAGTTACCATCAGTCGGTGCTTTCACGCCGCACAAAGACAGTTTTTGTATTTGGTATTTTGGTTTGCCTTTTCAGATTTCTACCTGAAAATATGTCCAGAATAATGTTTAACGTTGACATTTTGACCCAACAAAACTAGAAGGTGAAAGATTATTTTGTTAATCTAAAGTACTTAATGTTTTAATCTATATACATGAAAACATAGACAAATGAGCACATACTCAATTTGCTACTATTTGTGATATAATCAGTTATAATAATAATAATTTTTCTGAAATTGACACAGTAAAACACAGATTAGTAATTATATCAAAAACCGAGAAAGTTTGATTTTTTAAAATTCTATTCATGGTGTATTTACTTCAATGCAGAATGTTGTCCCACTGTTTTTAAATAGTGAAAAATGTCAGTTTCTATAGTAACAAATATGACCTTTTGGCTGACCTCTTAACTGTCATCTGCTTCAATCTCTAAAAAAAAAAAAAAGAAAAAAATCCAAGCATTCTTCAAAATGCTGTTTATTTAACGCTTTATTGCCTCATCTAAAAATAACAAATTATGCATTTGTTGATATTTCGGTTGACGACCGTTTAGAAATGACAGCTTTTTAGACGCCATCTTAATTTTTTTTCTATTGCTCTTTCAAATCAAATAGTTTTGATCAGACGTACATTTCATTTGAACATCTCTGAAAATAACTACATCGTATTTAGGTGAAATTAACTTATTCACCATCCTCTCAGCTACAAAAAAATGCGAGTAGAAAAATGGACTGAATTCAGGGTGTAGTGACAGGAAACACGAAAATCACCCACTTCCACATAATAATAATAAAAAAAAAGTCCCACTACCCTACATCGGTCCCAGCTGATGAAGCGTTTTGAGGTTTCCACACTTACCAACAGGGTTTGCGTTCAGCCAAGCTTCGCAGTCAGCTGCCATAGTTTACAGTAGAAAAGAGCCTTTGCAGCGGAACCGTGCAAAAAACAAGAATCACCGAAGATAACTGCAAAAAAAAAGGGAGGAAAAAGAATTACTGAAAAATTACATATTTGGCTGCAGACGTGTAGCGATGGTTTGTTTGCTCAGACATGTCGCAACACAACCCCGCCGCCCCCCTCAACCATTTTCATTCAAAGACGTACTGTTGACAAACAATGGCTAACGCGGTTTAAAACGATAATGTTAATATTGTAGTCCATTTCCCTGGTGTTTATTTGACGGAAACAGGGTGACTTGTTGCATAGAACTACAACATGCAGTACACATCAGGAGTAACCGTTCTCTTGCGTCGTTAACTTGTCTTACCTCGAAGCCCACACGTTAGTGAAAGATAACATCCAACGGTCAGCAGCTAAATGAACGAAGCTATCTAGCTTTCTAACAATGCCGAAGTTTTAAATGCGCAAATGTGCCCACGCAAATGTTTTACTCAATAACAAGATTGTAAAACACCTACCGTTTCGCACCTTGCAGCTTTAAACTCTGACGCGAACGCTGTTGTTTTTGTTTCGCTTACCCAGCAACGCAGTCACTTAAGGCTTGTGTTTTTCTCATCCGATTGGTCCAGAGGAGGGGGCTGTTTCAGGCAGCCAATCAGAGCGCAACAGAGAATTTCCTTCTAGAAAGTTCCATGTAGATCCATGAGGTCGTGTTGACTGTGAAGTGCTGCCCCCTGTCGTACAGCAGAGTATGTACGTTGTATCTTGGCTATGGATGTCACCGTTTAATACAGCTACTAAATCCACATTTTTTGCATAGAAAATAGTGACGTAAATAGCTATGCTACTATTAAAACTTTTTAAAAAATGCAAAGTAGGGTTACCAGCATAAACTACCAGATATCAGGCAATAATAGACAGAACAGTACACAAATTATTCACATGTATTTTTTGAATTAATATAACATTTCAAAGCAACCTCTAATAAATGTAAACCTGCAGGCTTAAAGACATTAAGAAAAACAAAAAGCCTTTGTGCAACAGCACGACACTACACTTATGGAAAGTAAATACATTTCAGCTGGTGAACAAGCAAGGAAAAAAAAATAATTTTACAAAATAATAATCTTGTAGATTCATAGTTCTACCGAGACAGTGCAAATATTTCAGCCTATGATTACAGTAATACTTTTCAATGTAGGCTGTGTTTACTAATGTCTGAATCATTGTTCACCTTGTTCATATGGATGTAATCCCAGGAGCATTTCTGGAACAATCTGGAAATTTCTAGAAAATTAGAACTAACACACAAGCTCCTCTTGACAAATTAAAAGTGAGGAAGCTCACATGAACAGGGAGATATTAAGATTTATATTAAATCTGCATTGGATGAGCCATTATGCTGTAGTCGCATAACAAAACTAAAACAAATAGTAAAAGACGAGACAGAGCAGAAAAAAGTAGAGCATTATTTTGAATCGGAAGGAAATTAATGCATTTGCTTTCAATTTTTTACAAATAAAAATCTGAACAGTGTTAAATATTAAGTATAATTCAGAGACCTCAGAACAAAAGCTCTAGTTATACTTAGTTTAAATGACACCAAATTGAACTCGATTTACTCATTCTGAAGGAAACTGGTTGCAACATGGTTTTTCTTAGGGATATCAAATGCAAAACCAGAAGCCATGGGATGGGATTTATTAGATTGTTTGCATTTTATAATGGCTGGCATAGTTTTAGACATTTGCAACATTTTCTTTTTGCATCACAAATGTGTGGAAACAGTCCCTGTAAACAATATTATTACCGATTTCACAAGATCCGCACCCAGAGAAAAACAGATTCTGGCTTGATACTCGTTACAGAACATAAAAAAAAAATAAAAATAAAAATGCATGGTCAAGTTTAATGCTTGAGCTGCAGACATATGATATGGCACATTAGACTGGGATTGTCTTAGGAAGCAAAGATTTTAGCAAAAATCTATTGAAAAAATAAATAAAACATTTCCATAATTTCATCATTGGAAACTACAGTGATGTGAGTTTACCTGAAAGATTTGCAGTGAGCCACATTCAATTCAAGCCATAGATGTAAATATATGTTATTTATACAATAAACTGATTTTGATCAGTATAACAAGCCTGAGAACATGTTCTACTGTTCTTTTAACTGAAAAAAAACCCCCACAAAAACATTTTGCCCCTGAGAGCTCAGGCTGTAACACAAATAAATGGACAAAATGCAAATAATCTTAAGAAACAATTTGATTTGGACAGACGTTGCATGGCATTTAGAACGAAGAAACAAAACCAACACACCAAATATGGAAGTTTACTACAAATCTGCTCATGGCCGTTTTAAACCATTGCGACCAGAAAATATCTGCCTTGCACAACTGTTTTATTTAAATATGCAAATAATTTGATTTAACTTAAAACAGAAAATAGCATATTTCCAGATGAACTTTTTGTAGCAAAACAAAAATAAATAAATATATATATTGTTTTTGTTTTGTTTTGTTTTTTTTCAGAAAAACTCACATAAGAACTCTGGGAAGACAGTCATTAAAAGCAGTCCACAGTGTTAACCTCCTTTACAATTCACTTCATGTATGTACAAAACCGAAGAGTTCAAGACATTTTAGTTTAATTTAAACATAATAAAAACTACAACAACAGTCCAAAAAAAAAGAAAAAATTCAAGCTTCTGTTTGTCACATTATCCATGTTTGTCACATTATCCATGTTTTTTTTTTCCTCCCTCGTCTTTCTGTAGCTCTACACAAACTCCACATGTTCACAGATCTTCCCCCTGCTGTGTACTGTATGTTGGAGGTCAACACCACCTCCCAGCTGGTGTCAGTGCGCCGCGGAGGGTTCAGCCAGCGCGCTGGACAGGCCGTTCTCTGCCAGCTGGGACAGGTATTTCTGTGAAAATGAAACCATATGACTAAACTTCAAATTCCAGCATTTGTTCACCACAATAGCATAGCATTTGCACTACATCACACAGCCCTGAACTTTATATGTTTTAAATCTGACTGATGAAGGTTTGGCTGTTAAACCAAACAGGTTCAAGAGAACCAATAAGGACATTAACATGCTTTTGTCTCTGTTGTTCACCAGACGTGCAGTTGAATGTCACCGACACCCCATCCTGCTCAGATAGGCATGCAGTGAAAATGTAGATATGTAAATACTCCATATTGTATTTATACATATACAGTCAGAGTTTGAGAGATGCACCTGGAGGTTTCTGTAGTGTACGGTGCTGCGGCAGTGAGTGGTTTTTGCAGTGTCCTCGCTGCTGTAGAACAAGCCACACAGTTTGCAGTAGAAGCCTGTTCTTGGCTCAATGAACTCCACTCCTGTCAGAGAGAGAGAGAGAAAAACCTACAGTCCAACACCACCCAGAACCAGAACAACACACCACTCATGGGTCTCGGCCAGGAGAAGCAGGGAACCTCACATAGGACTTGCCAAAACTTTTCTTTTTTCTCATTCTCCTTGCGTGACGTTTGTGACAACATTTTAAAAAGTATCGTTGTCCAGTCTTCAACATTCAGGTCTAATGTGCTTGTGTGATTTATTATTTTAAAATGTTGTTTCAGCCGAAATAAGGCAATTGTTCTGTTAAAAGAATGCTGCTGTCGGTCTCCGTCCCTAATGGTGGCATGACTTTGCACTGAACTAGAGAAAAAATATTTAAAGTGATGATCTCTGACAGGCTGAATCTTATAGATCAAAATTGTGTTTTCGTGTTTGCTTTCTTGTAGTTCGTATCAATTTTCAGTTTTTACAAAGTCATTCATATGAACTCTCCTTATAAACACATTAAAAAGCCTTTAATAATCCTTGTTTTCATGATCTCACTAAAATTTGTTATCGACACATTCAATTCACCTTTTAGGTGAAAAACATTGCATAGCAGGTAAAAAAATTATATATATATAAATTTTTTTTTTACAAATCACAGGTGCCATAACTATTGACACCCCCTGAAGATTTCTGTAAGATAAGTGTAGCTTAAATTTTTTCTTCCTAATTCCCATGTCACTTTAAGTGTTTTATTGAACTCTTGATTAGTAATTTGTGACATTATGTTCTCCTGGGATGTAAAAGTGATGTTACAAATACAACCTCTTTAATCAGCTGCTCTTCAAAATGGAAAAGACAAGAGAACATGCCATTTATACAAGTGAGATTCTTCGAGAAAAAAAATCCCAACTTTGTAGTCAGACTAAGTGTTCAAAAGTTGAAAACAAGTAGAAATGTGACAAATAAAGTGACATTTTGTGAAGATCAAATCAGATTCTCAAACACCTGAGAAGAGTTTTGGATGGGAGACATAAGCATCTATAATCCAGCCTCTGAAATATGAAACAGGACTGATTTAGCTGCTGCTGAGGCTGCGTCATGTAACTGGCCCACGTGGCAACAGTTTGTAATGTTTTATGATGTTAAAGTTTTAGTGACTATGTTGAAGTGTAATGTGCTTACCCAAAGGAATGCTGTGTTCACTGACAGCTTTGTCCTGCTCTAGAGATGATGAGGGGGCTTCGATCTCTGTCAAAGACATTTCAGCAATAGGAAAGTCGTTGTTAAATTTACTTATTCATAGTGTTTGGTTCCTTTGGATTTTTTTTCCCTATCAAAAGAAAAAATAGTAAATGGTACAGTTTTGTTTTTGGGTTTTGCATACACTCATTATTGATGTAAACGTGAATAAGTTTTGTTTTTTTGAACAGTTCATTTTTCAGTAGTTCAATTTATTTTTGGGGGAAGAATTAGGCACATAGGGTGATTTTTTAAAAATATTTATTTTGTTAGGATTTTCTCTAAACCACAGTGGTTCATAGTACAGAAACAGTCTCAAATGTAAAGACTCCTGACTAAAATCTGAGTCAATGGAGAAAATGTGGAATCCTCAATCAGAAATGAGATGCAAGTTGAGCTTCAAAATGTGGAGGCAAATGATTCAAAAATACATTTTAATATAAACAAGCTGTTAATCAACTGCTCAAACATCTCAGAGCAAAACCCCCGAAAACCGCAAAGCAGAACTTTAAGGATGTTTTCACACTTGACAGTTTGATAGACTCTGCTACATTTGTTCCATTTTCCAGGTTTGCTGTCACACTGTCAAACAATCTAACCAATTTAAAAACTTGCTTAACCTCCTCGCCTGTGGTGGCGCTGCACCAAGAACCACAGAAGAAAACTTCACAAAAACCTCTGAAGAAGACACTGAGCTTAACTTCCTTCTTTACAAAACGAAAACAAAAATGGAGTAGTGTCAGATTTCTTTTTTGCTTTCAAGAAAACGCAATGAACCATTTCTCCTGCTAGCACTTGACTCTTGCGTATTTGTTGTGGATGTATTTACCCAGAATGCTCTGCGCTACGGTTCATTACTATTTTTGCTTAGTGACATTTAACTTTTATTGGTTAAGTGTCTCTATGCCTCTAATAGGTATAAAACACGCTGCTGCGTGATTACAGAAAATGAGAAATGCTAATCAATGTGACATATTTTTTAAAGTCACCTTTGGAGAAGATTAAAAAAAACCCACACATATCCACACATATTATAGGGAAGTACCTCTTTTCAGACCGACGTCCTTCAGCTGAACTTCCAGTTGGATTTTATCTGGAGTCTGAGTCTCTTCCTGGCTTCTGCTGTCCTCTAACAAACAGACATGATTTTCCATTGGCTCTTCCGGCGTCGGGCTGTTGGGAAGCTTGGCGCTCTCCAAGCACGTCTCCTCTAGCGCTGCTTTGAACTCCTCACTAGGGAAGCCACTGATGTCTGACACTTTTTGCTCTGTCGTCTCTAAATTCACTTTCTCGGTTTCAGTACTTGGTGCAGCGATTTGATCCTCTGCTTTCTGAGCTTCGGACGCTGACGCCTCGCCCCTCGCCTCCTCAGCAGAGTCCTCCCGTTTAGGTTCCTCGCCGGATTCTTTGTGCTCCTCCACTGCTGGAGTCGATGGAGACGGGTGCTTCTGCTGCGATTGCTCCGCTGTAAACTCCTCGAGCTCAGAGAGATCTGGCTCGAGGATGCAGTCGTCCTCCCCTCCCACTTCATCCACGGTGACCAGCTCCTCCATGTTTTTGGGATACCAACATTCTTCATCCGTGTCCTCGGCACTTTCCAGCACTTTCTCCTGACGAAGAACCAAGAACGGATGAAGGAAACGTTTCACAAACACACAACAAGGCGCAGAGACGTTTGACCTAAAGCTGCAGACAACAAAGACGTTTAAAATACAGACTCATTTGATACGACTGAATGTCAAACACAGATGGTCGTCTACCGTTTACTGTCATGAAATTGACATGTTTCAAAGTTTGAGTTGTTAAAAATACATTTTGAACTTTGTTCCACGCTTTGTTTTAGGCTTTTTTTTTTTTACTTTTATTGCTTCATTTTGAGCCATTTAAAAGAAAAAATACATAGATCCACATACACAGTAATAAAATGTTTTATGTAATAATACTGCATTTAGGAGTTTCCCACTTAGGAGTTGATGATGCTGTCATCTTCCTGCTGCAACGAGCCCATATGCACCTTGATGGTGGAGGAGACACGGTGAGAATCACATTCTTTGATTTCTCGAGTGCCTTCAATACCATCCAGCCCCTGCTTTTGGGTGAGAAGCTGCGGGGGATGGGTGTCGGTGACTCTGTGATCTCCTGGGTTACTGACTACCTTACGGGCAGGCCACAATTTGTCCGTCTGGGCAGTGTCCTGTCTGGTGTGGTGGTCAGTGACGTGGGAGCTCCGCAGGGAACTGTGCTCTCTCCTTTTCTCTTTACCTTGTACACCAACGATTTTCAGTACAACTCTGAGTCATGTCATCTACAGAAGTTTTCTGATGACTCGGCGATTGTCGGGTGTGTGAGAGATGGAGATGAGGGGGAGTACAGGACACTGGTGGACGGATTTGTGGAGTGGTCTGAACAGAATCACCTGAGGCTCAACATTAGTAAGACCAGAGAGATGGTGATCGACTTCAGGAGGAGGAAGACGCCTTCACAGCCACTGAAGATTAAGGGGGAGGTGGTGGAGGAGGTGGTGGATTACAAATATCTGGGAGTGGTGATCGGCAACAGACTAGACTGGACATCCAACATTGACGCTGTGTACAAGAAGGGGATGAGCAGACTCTACTTTTTAAGGAAGCTGAGATCCTTCAATGTGTGCAGCAAGATGTTGGAGATATTCTACCACAGCGTTGTTGCTGGTGCCATTTTCTTTGCTGTTGTGTGTTGGGGAAGCAGCATCAGATCCAGCGACTCTAACAGACTGAACAGGGTCATCAGGAAAGCTGGCTCTGTACTTGGACTGAAACTGGAGACACTGGAGAATGTGGTGGAGAGGAGGACATTGAAGAAGCTGTTGTCTATCATGGTCAACGAGCTGCACCCTCTCTACCACACAGTGGACAGACAGCGGAGCAGCTTCTCACACAGAGGCTTCAGCTCCGTAAGGACAGATACAGGAAATCTTTCCTGCCACAGGCCATCACTTTATATAACAATAGTTAGTCACCATTACACAGATTGCTCACATAGCACTATTGTACATATTGTATATATTATTAACATATAGATTATTATTTATTATTATTTTCTGAACCTTACATCTTACATTCTACATTTTTATAGTATTTTTATTTTTATTGGTAACTTCATCTCTGTGTTTGTGTATGCTGCTACTGCACAGTAATTTCCCGGTTGGGATGAATAAAGTACTTCTATTCTATTCTATTCTATTCTATTCTATATAAAGAATACATTAGTTTGTGTATGCATTTGTTTTTGATGCCAATACCACTGATGTTACTCAGACTATTACTACAAAATACATTTTTAAATTATATAATATGTATGTACAGTATAATTGTAAATTGTGAATAAAATTACATTTAGCAATTCTATTAAGGTACTGGTTCTAACAGTAAACCGCTCATGATGAACATATTAATGACAATTTATGCATGTCTTAGCCAATTCAAGTATTTAGGTTTGAAGGACATACCAGGTCAATAATCTTGTCCGCAAATATATTATTTGGAGTTTACTCACAGTTTCTCTGACCTTGTCATTTTCAGCCACCTCTCTTGAGTTGTTGCTTTGTTGTGGCAGAGCAGATTTTTCTTTGGCCGCGGCGTCCTGAAAGGAGAAGACATTTTATTGGTCAAAAGGTGAGAAGGAGGTAATTATCCGGCGATGAAGAAGCAACAAGTACTCACAGTGTTTTCGGGAGCAGCTTCTCTCTCCAGTTTCTCGGTGTGCCTCCTGCTCGGGTTTTTGCTCCGCCTCTTGTCCTCCGGCGTTCGACACCGCGGCTCGTCCGTCGTCTCAAACTCAGAGTGTCGCGACCGGACGGGGTGGTCGCCGTCCCTCCTCCTCGGCTTTGCGTCATGCCGATAGTGAGATGCCCTGCTGAAATCTCCGTCCATGCTCCTGTAGGAGCTGAAAGACGAGCCCAGGGGACTGTCCCGCGGGTGCCAGTCTCTGCTGCTCCTCGTCGTTGTCGCTTCGCCGCTTCCGCGTTCGTCTGCTGACCTCAAGTGACCCAAGTGTTTGTGGTAGCTCTTCCGCCGGTCGGCCGTCCTCCCGTTGGGTCGACTGTCGTCCATGCCGCCGCCGCCGCCGTTCCTCCAGGGACCGTCCCGCTCCCTCTCGTCCTCCCCTCGTCTCAGGAGCGATGTCCAGTCTCTGGAGCCCCGGTGAGGGCTCAGGCCGTTGCTGCCCCTGTCCTGACCCCGGCACGGAGCCGCCGGGGGGCTGTGGGCAGAGCTGCATGACGTGAAACTGGGACTGTGGGAATGAGGACTCAGGGAGCGGCTGATGGGGCTGCGAGACCGCGCTCTGTCTGGAAGGTAGCTGACAAGAAACAATAAAATAAAACACATCTTTATAAATGTTTTATTTTTTTAACATTTAGGGACTAGAACGCAACAGTTTCCTTACTGTTCAAGTTCTTGCATTTTGTCCTTTTCCCGCTGTAAGGTAATATCCTGGATGATTGACTGAACATCTTTACCAGGTTTCTGCATAGAAAGAAAATATCCAGGCTTAGTGGCTGACTAACACATCCTGAGTGTCGGTTGCTTCTTTGTCATTATTTTTACCTTGAGCTGCAGCTCCTTGTACCTCTTAGACATCCGAATGAGGAGTTTCTGACCGCTAATCGTGGCCGGAGTCAGTTGATAGTATTGAACCATGGCCTGAGCTGCCTCTACATACGCCATCTCCAGAAAGGCCTAGTGTAGGAGCAGAGAGAGCTTCCATTAAAAAAACTAAAAAAACAATGAGTGTGACAATCTGGTGGTACATCAAGGCATAGCAACGTTTTAAATAGTTACGGTTTGAAAGTGACCATTACAAAGCTGGAAGTTATTTTAATATGTTCCGCGGTTTCCTTAAGAAAACAGTGTAAAACGTTCAAGAGCGACAAAAAAAAGCATGAAAAAACAAACCCAAAAATAATTTTTGAAAAAAAAATAAAAATAAAAGTCATCTGAAAATGAAGTGTTGACATAATTTCATAAATATTTTACTTCTTAATCAAGTTATTGGCCCAAGCTGCACTACTATATTATGACTGGGAGGTCATGACAATTAAAGGTGCTGCAACAACTGGGACCTCGGAGGCGAGCTGCAGAAAGAAAGCTATGCTCACCACTTCCTCGTTAACAAACGCCTGCTGACAGCTGCACAGAAACTTTAACCTTGATTCTCTAGATGTTTTACTATGAGACACGGTCCCACCAAGAGTTAATTATTCAGTTCAACTCCAAAAACGCTGCGTTGACCCAAAAACAAAAATTAAATGTTGTTGTAAGTCTTCAAAGAGTTTGCCCTGGGGAGGAAGAATCTACTGTGGCGGTTTGTGTTACAGTAAATCTGAAGAAGCCTCTGACTGAAGACGCTCTGTTGTTGCATGAGAGTCACTACGTGACCATCTCAAAGAAACAAATAGATGGTTGGGTATATAAAGATATAAAGACATGAAGATATTCTGTAGTACATATTTAAAATAAATTTGCCTTCTTTTAATCTGAAAATCGCAGGATGATTTTCAGAGTCAGGGTTACATGTTTGTTACTTATTTATCTAACGTCTCATTCTACGTCTCAAGACAAAAAGCTTAGCTTAACCCAGATTCCCTTCATCTGAGATTATTATGATGAGAAGAAAATGTGGTACTTCGTACAGACGATTTCATCCGAGCAGAGCATTAACTAGAATTAGCCGAATGAGCTGCACTGAATCTGAGCCACACAGATGAAGAACTGTGACTACAGAGTAAGTAAATGTTGTACCTGATGGGTTGAGCGCATCAGGATGTAGTTGGTGACCTTGCCGAACGGTATTCCCAGGTTGATGACGTCGTTCTCCGTGCAGCTGCCCTCAGGCAGGTTGCAGATGTGAACGACGCGGCCGGCCGAGGCCTTCCTGGGTGGAAACGGCTACAAGCACAAAACAGACAGACGTGTGTCCGACACTCGGATCGGTGATCGAGTCTGATGAGCATCAGAAATAAAGTTCTACACATTTAAAAGAGCTACATTCCCAGTTTTCGAGGTAGCTAAACACACGTTATACAGGCGAGAGTTTTTACAGGATTTATTGCAACTCTTAGGCATTGTACACAGAAGAATGGTAAGTTTGCTCTGCCTCATAATAATAATAGGGAACAGCCAGTGAATCTACTCTGTCCATGTAATGGAAAAGTTCCTTGTCTTATTAAAGTCGTCTCTCATTTTGACTTTGGTCCCTGGAGTTTCAAGGCCCTTTGAAGCCGTCTTAGTTTCAGACAGTGGCCTCACCTAATGTCTGCATAAAATGCAGGATTTAAAAGTCAAGCATAGTGTGGAAAACCTGGCTGTCTAACTATGTGCAACATTAAACCGCATGATCCCATTTATTATTAGCCCCCCCTGGCAGCAGCAACGCTGTGGTGATAATGAAGGTTTCTTGTTTGGATTTAGAGAGTTGTCAGTTGACGGGACCCAGACATTTCTCACATTTGACACTCGGCTGCAAACCTACCGAGGCACGGCGGTTCACCTAGACCGACCGGCGGGGGAAAGGAGAGCGCTAATCAAGACACACAGCTGAGGGAGACTCTGGAGGAACTGCAGAAACCCACAGCTCAGGTGAGAAAATCAGTTGACAACAACAGCTGTTAGCTGTGGGTGTTACAGAGGAGAGACTGGTCGTTTATTGAATGTTTATGGCAATGTCTGAAAAAATTTGGAAAATGATATTTTTTTGTAGATGTAGAGGTGGCAAAAAAGAAATCACATCATCACTAAAGGGAGTGTGAGAGAAAAAAGTAATATTTTCATTAGTTACAAATTCTAAAACCTGCCGCTAAGCACCCTGGGAAGTAGTTCCCATTCCCACCCTTTTCTTCCTTCAGTTTAATACAGAAACAAAAAGTTTACTCAACTCTTTGAGACTTGACAAAATAAAACTACTTAAAGATCAGGAATATATATATATATATATATATATATATATATATGTGTGTGTGTGTGTGTGTGTGTGTGTGTGTATTGCTATTCACTGTAATTTTTCAAATACAGTTAATTGGGGCCAGATAATAATAACAAATTATTATTTTTACACCACATGAAGTCTTAACGAAACACTTTGAGGTTTGTGGTTATTTCATGATATTTTGCAGCATACTGTGTATCTGCACTGCCTCCGATATGAACAGAGAGCAAATACAGGGAATCAAAAGGTTTCTTTTTACAGAAATATACTTCCAGTTAGACACCAAGCGTGTGACCTTTTGGTTTCAAGCCGTATGAGGTCTTATGCCTCAGTTGTTTCTGTACTATCTTTCACTTTCATCAGTAAGGAAAGACATGAAAACATTTGCTTTCAAGAATTTTGTTTGCCTTCATTACTAAATGTCACATTATGGGACAAAAGATGAAAATTACGGCATATTTACATTTTCTCTTTACCCAATGCTACAACGTTAGGAGCCCTTAAGCCTTTAGCTGCTTTCATTGCCAACAAACACTATTTCAGAGTTTTTAAACGCGTCACTAAATGCCTCCCCTTCAACCCAATAAATTCTGTAACGTTAAAACTACAAACACTGTGATAAGCATCAACCATTGTGCTCGTCACATAAATCTGTCTCGTTTCCATAGCCATTGTGCTGCGGCTGCAGTTTCCTTGGCTCCCCCTGCTGCCCGCCGTCTGACAGACAGCTCCATGTGTAGGACAGGCGGTGGTCTTAATCCCACTTTGGGTCGGACGCCAGGGTCTCGGGTTTTACAGGGAATTTGTTCAAGGAATACCCAACAATAACACAGACTTTACTCTGCTCAAGTCCAAGAGTCCAATGGGAGCATAAGGGCACCTTGTTCTCTCAAAAGTCATCCATGGTGTCGGAGCGCTGTGTTTTCTGAGCATCAGCCTGAGTCAGTTTGATGTTATCCAGCTGCTGTTGAAAACCCGACAAAGTCAGTATAGAATTTGTATTTTTTGCTCATTAAACAACACCAACATCTTTTTTATGATTTAAAAGCTCAAAAGGAGACCATATTGTCATTTGGGCTTCCACCAAAAGGTCAACCTAAGATTATTGAAAGTCGTGGGGTGACTTGGCGTTTCCTTGCCGGCTGAACCTGTTATGATATTAACAGCATCGGATGAACGAGTGATAATTCTATTAGCGGAGTTCGCCAGCTCTGCCTCGGCAGCAGAAAACACAAAGGTCAGTACAAGCTGAGCTCAATAAACACATCCAGGAATAGGTTGGGTAGGTATAAAAGAGAGAACAAAAGTCTCTATAAGCTGCAGGAGTTTGATCAGAGCAATTACAGCGTTTGTTGACTTAACATTTAAACAGTAGCTGCTCCCATAAACCGTCAACCATTACGGTTAAGCCGCGTTGCTTCTTGCTCCATCGGTGTCATGGCCTCCTGAGAATAAACTGAAGCCAACAATACAGCCATTAACTATTTTCCTGCTGCAGTGTGCTAAGCTGTTAGCTGTGTCTGAAACCTTGTGTCAACACTTT
Source organism: Poecilia picta (assembly GCA_033032245.1). Lineage (NCBI taxonomy): Eukaryota > Metazoa > Chordata > Actinopteri > Cyprinodontiformes > Poeciliidae > Poecilia > Poecilia picta. The sequence goes on along the minus strand of CM065353.1, from coordinate 25,142,014 downwards.
TTGTGGTTTTGCTTAAGCTAGCAGTAGCCAAACTTTATGTCCCACAGGCCAGAGGACTACAACTTGTAAAGCATTATTTTACAGACAGACTCACAGTCAAATTCATACATTTCAATTTGATCGTAGTTAACAAACAATGCAGTCAAGTTCAGTTTATTGTTCAAATCGATGGAAGAGTTTTGACTTCATACTGCGCATGTATGTAGCGACTGTGGAGAGGAAAAACTCCAGTAAAACCCAGTGTGGTCAGTCACCAGCTATGACCGACTGTCAGAAAAATACAAATACGAAACTTAAAAAAAAGGGTTTTGCATGTTTTCACTAAACGAAAGCTATTCAGCTAGCAAATTCACCTTGGTTTGACTGGATGTTTGTATTTTTGTTTTACCAGAATCTCTGTCTTTGAGCATGTTTAACCAAGTTTAGTGAAATGATTTCAAGCAGATTTGGGTGGAATAATGGTTATATTTATCACGAAATTAAAAAGAAATGGAAAAAATGTGGTTATTATTTAATAACAATTACTTTGTATCCCTAATTATTTTCATCATATAAAGATTTTAACTTGTTGGTAATAATGTTTGCCCCTGATTACAAATAAAAATGTAGATTATTGTTAGACTGCAGTCACGGGCCACACAAAACGGCTCCAGAAACGCACTTCGGAAACTCCTGGTTTAGACTGCAGCAACATCCTCACATAACTTTCTTGATTTTTTTTTCTTTAAAGCCATTTTGCTTTGTAAAAACCAGCTGAAACGTCTCCCCAGGATCTTCCGGTTTATTTCCCCGAAGCGGCCTCCAGCATGTTGCTTGATGAAGGGAGAAAGTCTCTTCGGTTTTGCAGTTTCTCCTTTGCGTTCCTACACACACAGCTCTCATGCCAGCTCCTCGGATCGCTTTTCCAGCCCCTCGCTGCTCTGAAACTTTATACTGCGGGACAAGGGTGCGACCCAGAGGCCTCTAGGTTGCTCTTCCAAACAGTGGTTAGCTGTAATCCAGTGTTTATCGCTGTTCTTTTTGCAAGAAGCAACAAAGCTACTGTGTTACTTCACCGCAGACCCACAGACTCTGCAGCATGAAGACACGACAGCCGTGTTCTTGAATGTCAGGGCAGACGTGGCAGAAACTTTGTTTGCACCATGAAAAATGGAGATTAGCATTAAAGTTTGATGCACATACTGTATTTGACAATGTTGTGTGTGTGAGCTCTTTGTTCCAAGCACGGCTTTCTACACAATAAAACCCGCACGTGTTCGGCTCAGACAGGTGTGTGTTTTTATTGGGACTAACATTAGCTCTTGTAGCACCGCTTGTAAATATTTTTACACTGATACAGTAAAATCTTTTGTGAATTAAAAAAACAAAACAAAGCATGTGATCAATAAGATGATATACGAGGTCACAGGACACTGCGGTTTTGTCAAAGAAGTAAAGGATTAATAAAAAAGGACACTGCGGTTTTGTTAATTTGAATAAGGTTGAATCAGATTGCAGGTCAGATAGAAAGTCGCTTACTTATTTCTTTTTAGGACTTTACAGCTCATGCAAAGCATTTGGCAAATCACAAACCATTTTACTATTGTTTTCATCCAATGAAATATATTTAAACATTATTTTAAAAAAATGTATAGCCTCTATTACAAACCACACTCAAAATGGCTGAATATGACTAGATTTGATGCAAAACAAATGCAGTGGAAGTCCAAGTGTTTTTGTTTTGTTTGATTTTTCAGTGCATTGTGTTTGCATTAAATCATAGCCATGTCTGGTCAGACCCATGCGTTGCATTATATGAAACGTCGTTAACCAGTATGGCTGTAGGGACACATTCTGCCAGGCTTACACTGTGCACAACACAGCAGGTTCAATCCCTACTGAACTCACATGTAAATAATCAACAGAAAACTTGTTTGGAGTGAAACCAACAGAGATTTTTTTTTTAACTCATTACACCCTTGGATGAAATTTTGCCCTATCTCCTTTAACAAAAGCGACCACAACCATCATGGTAGAAACGAAAAGTTCAGTTGATATTTAAAAACTTCTTAAAAGTTCATTATTTGCTTGTACCTATGCAAAAAGTTTGAAAAAAAAAAAACTTTTTTGTATTTTCTGCACAAAGTATCCACCGGCTACAACAGCTCGAACTAAAAAAGAGTGAAAATAAGTTTTTATAAATAAAGAATAAATATAGTAATGTTTCACATCACAAAAAGTGATGAATGAATTTGCTGCGCCGAACTGTGCATGTGTGTGTTTTTGTCAAAATAAAACACACACATCATTGCGTGCCTGTTCCAGTCCACACACTGCGGACAGCTTCATGCTGCGCTCCAATTCAGCCTGTCTGCAAGTCACCCGGGGTAATTTTGGGCTCCTTTCACCTCACTTATCATCCGCTGCGTGCTTTTCGAGACGTCTGCCTGCGTGATGGACGCCCATCAACAGATGCTGTTTCCCGGTTTCCTGTTTTAGAGGAGAGAGCGGCTGACTACGAGGCATGCCTCTGCAGCTCTGTTCCCAGGGAATAATAATACAGAGGCGAATAAAATGTCGTGACTTACATTCATGTCTGCTGACCTTTCTGTCATTCAGCTTAGGAATATGATGTCCTTACAAAATGATTAGCAGGAACTGGAGCAACCCAGAGGAGTTTCAGAGGGTAATAAACAATGTTAATTTTGGACTGGTGCTTATTTTAAACACAACTTTCAGTTTTGTTTAACATGAAGCTATGAAGGATTTGTTTTATTTGTTCTGAAGAGACTTCAATTATCTGGAATAGAAAAAAGGTTAGCCAATTGTTCTCTTTCTTTTAAAATATGTACATAATGCAATTAGTTAATGTAAGAGTTGATTAAAGTCACCTGAAGCAGAAATAGTGTGACTGAATAACAAACCTCACCACTGCTAAAAAATAAAAAAAGCAGAAATTTATGTTCTAGCAGTTACATAATCTCACACTGTAAAAATTAATTTGAGTTAATTTTTGCAGTAAGGAAGAAGAAAAAATCATCTCGAGTAAAAAAAAGAAGCATTTTTATAAAACCACTGAGGCCAGAGTGTTTCCCATTCTTAACACTTATTTTTAATCTCAGTGGAGCATTTTCTTTAAGTTTATATTTCACTGCCAAGAATCTTAAATGAGTGATCCTTTTTAACACGGGAAAGACAAAAGACCGTGAAATTCAACAAGCTCAGTGTTGTTGCCTCCCAGAGGACATTAACAAGAAAAAAAAATGTTTAAAACATAGTCTGCTCACACTAAAGCAAAAAGTATTTTAAGAAACATGAAAACATAAAACGACATCCAATAATATAAACGCGAAGAAAAACAATGATTTAAATATTCCAAGAAAACGGGTCCTTTTCTTAGTCAAAGAAAGTAACAGTTGTTCCTTTATGCCTTTAAAACCTGTTAAATCACATATTCAGACATTCAGTGCAAACTGGAATAATTTCTAAGTAAACACAAGGCAGAACCTTTGTCTGACCTTTGACTCCGGCTGGTGGGGGGTAAACGCTGCGTCTGCTGTGGGATACGTCTTCATGGCTGCTGCTGGCAGGTATGAGGCTTTGGTTCCTGATGACACATCTGTTCAAACAACACATGTTAGAGACGTTGTGAAGGACAGCAGGAGAGCAGTGAGTGAAAAGCCACATTTGATGCTAATATAATAAAAATCATCTTCTAAATAACTCATATTGAATCATTAGACTTCATTTTCTAACAGGAATATGAGTTTTTCAATTTAGAAGTTTTTAGTTACCATGTCTGGAGTAGGAAGGAGTATTTGTATCTAAACTAGAGGAGGAAAACTGTAAAAATGTGGCTTTAGGGCATTCTCCCTGAGCTGATCTGCTGGTCCCTTCATGCTGTTTGTTCACTGACAAAAAAAGTATTATTTTTGTTCTAGAATTTTTCAACTCTTTTTCAAAAGTTATGGATATATTTGATCTCAAATTAATTATTATTTTTTGCTTTCCCTTTACTATTTATCATTTTATGTTATTATTAAAGTATTTTATTGAAGTATACACGTATAACCTTTGTCCAAATTCAGTAATTTGTTTGAAAAGAAAAAGTCAAAACAACGCGCACAGAGATCAGAAGTTTAATAATATGTCAAACCTAAATAAAAAGTATTGGTACTGGTGATACTGGCACTGTATATAGTTGATATTGGATCAATACCAAACTGAAATATATGGCATTGCACAACGTTACCTCTAAGGTCTTAACAGTACAGCTAGATTTAACCTTGGATTACTTTAGTAAGTTTATTGATGAGTTATCAAGGGAGTTTATTCGATTGCTTTTTATTTATGGATATCAGGATAAATACATGACTCCTGTTTAGATTTTACTGAAGAAGGTTTTTCAAAACTATGCTTCATTTTACCCTCATGTATGTACACTACTTTGTGTAGCACATACAGTTCCAATACCACACATAAACGTCTTTGTTTGGTAACCTGATAAGATGTAAAAAAAAAAAAAAGATTTAAAGGAAAGGGAATATTTCTGCTAGATACTACATGTCCAAATTACAAGAAAAGGTTGTTCACAATACGCTTTAGTTACTGATTTATAGCCTGGACGTAACCCAGGCTCAGGTATCATGTGCTGTCTGAGTGAAACTGAGACTGGAGACGACTCAAAGTCATGTCCCTTGGATATTGTCAACAGTAATAGTTTGGCACAAGTTGCCTTTCATGCTGTCTGAACCACACGCTGGTACTCGATGTGACAAAAAGGACGTAATGGAGTGTGGAGATCCACGGTCCTCCTCTGCTATGCTGTTAAAGCCAACAGGAGGATTCTGTTTTTCCTGTACAGAAAAAAAGCGGCCATTTTGTTAGCTCTCTGCTCTCACAGGAGCGTTTCTCAGATATCTAGCGCGTTCATAGATTTGACAACGATTTTTGCAAACAGCACACGTGAACAGTTCAAGTTGCATCATGACAAGCAATAAACTATCACACACTGTTGCATGACTCTTGAAATAGTCTCCTTCACATTCTTTAGCAGACAGAAAAAGCTATTACTACATCACATATCAGTAGTAAATATCGCTTAGTTGGAGGTGTTGATGAATGAATTGTATCCTACCTTGACTTGAGGCAGAGCCGACGGTGGGGTTCGTCCCTCCTGGGTTCAGACCTCCATCACACGGCCTGCTGACGGCGTACTGAAGGGCTCCGGCCGCCGCTGAGCTGCAACAATCACAGAAGGCTGATTTTAGCTGCCTCTCCCCTGCCTTGCTCACTCATATCTTGTGACAGAGATCATAAGCCTGGAAAGATTAAGACAGCTGTTTACAGAGCGAGGACGAGGAAGACAAAATGCCCAAACAGTCAGAATGCCGCTGTGTCTGCTATTTCCAAGTGGCTAAGAGGAAGTCTATGACAAAAATCATGTTTACGCTTGTAATTTTTTTATTTTACACACACACACAAAAAAAAGAACGAAAGGCAAGAAAACACAAGTTTCAGGTTGAGGAAGAAGCACAAGAACTTCAAAGTAGCTAAAAAAAAAAAAAAAAAAAAAGCTCACCTGTCGGTGGTGTACAAAGTTTGATTCTGCAGATGTAGTTTCCCCTTCACATGCTGGTCCCAGTCCTGAAAACACATAAACGTCACGCCGTGTCCAAACATAGTCTTTAACAGCTTTGGCTCACTGGACAGGCATTCCTTGTCCTCCATGGCTGGGAGGAAAGCTCCTTAAAGCTGTAAATTATAACTGCAAACGTCTCAGGAATTTTTTTTATTATTATTTTTATCCCTGAGTTGTTTACAGATAAGCCCAAAATTATTTGTCTTCAATTCAATACAATTTAGTTTATTTACAACACATACTATTACAAAAAAAGTTATTTCAATCTTGTGATACATACACTTCAGTTGATTCTGGTTAACAAACTGCATCAAGTTCACTCAAATTAGTTTGATTTACAAACATATTTCATTGACATCTTATTGTGGCCTAGTCCAAACCCTGACTTGAATCTGATAAAGAATCTGAAAGGGAAACTAAAGATTAGAGTGATGGTAAGGAGGCCTTCCCACCTGGAGCTCATTGTCAACTTAAATCAAGATACCAGTGGAAACAAGCAAAAACAAAATGGCCGCCCAGCATGGAGGTTTGATGGTTGTCATGGCAATGGTTGTTGAGAGAGGTGTAAATAATTTTTGACACGACACATTCTAACAAAACGTAAACAGACAAATTATCTGGTTGAAAATGTAAAGCATGTTTCCTTTTTATTTAACCGGTTTTCTAAGAAATGTAGATTCAATACAAAGTCAAACGCGGTATCGTCTGTGAAAAACTGGATTTCTGTTAGTCTCCAAAACGCCTGGATGCAAAACGTAACGAACCTGTTCAGTCCAACACCATTTCTGATTGAGAATTTATATGTTTGTTCATGAGAGATGGAGACGGGTTAGTTTACAGTGGAAGCGAAAGGTCAAAAGTGCAGTGTGTTCGCTCACAGTGCCATCTAGTGGCCCTACATACTTCACACTCGTTTTCACAGAGATGCTCACCTTGAGGTTGTAGACCTTTTTTTCACAGATGCTGCATTGATGTGGCAGCTGGGAAGGTGTGATGCCATAAAAGTCACTGACTTGATGGGCCTGGAGTGTCCTGGTACCTGATGACAGGGTTTCCTCGCCCCCATGATGGTTCTGGTAGCTTCCGAAGCCCTGTGTGCCGCTGGATCCAAAAGAGGAAACACCACTACAGTTCAGCTTGGGCTCGGGGGTCGGCTCTTCTGGGTTGTACAGTTCTGTTCTGGACCAAATGGGCTGCCCAGCTGAAGGCCATGCTGTGGGAGGGTTTGAAGCCATGTTTACCTTTCCAGTTTGGTTTAAGTTGTTATGGCCTTTCCATTGCTCCTTATGTGCGGTGGAGTTCACTAGCTCATTGGAGCTAAACCCAACTGGTTGTCCCTGCAATTCATGCCCATAGAAATCTCTGTGAAAGCCGACATTGGTCATGTTGTTGGCCTGAGATTTAATCCCCACGTACTGTCCGTCAGCAGATGTTCCTCCAGATAAGCTGTACTGAAGACGTCTGTCGGTGTCAGAAGAGTAAGTTGATCCAGGATTTTTTCCGTACTCCACACCTTGTTGCCCCTTCCCAGCCCCTCCACAAGCATGATCCAGTCGCACATTCCCTGAGTTTTGGTTGAATGCCCCACCCACCAACGACCCAACGGCTGAATTTGAGGAGGGGAACCCAATCACTGCAGTGGGGAAGGCCCCCTGTGGATTCCCGACCAAAGACGAACTCCTTAATTGATTTAACAGGGGCTGGGACATGTTGACATTAGAAATCAACTGATTGAGAACGCTGGCGGCGTTGGCCGTGTTTCCTCCCTGAGCCAGTTTGAGGCGATGGAGGGTGAGCTGGGCCTGGAGCTGAGCGAGCTGAAGGCTTGCTGGGGTCAGGAGGAGCTGGTTTGACAGCTGAGGTCCAGCTTGCACATTGCCTGGCAGCTGGGCAGCCACCGGAAGGCCCTTCTTCTCTGTGCTGTCCAACGGCGGTGATATAATGCTACAGGGTGGGGGAAAACAACACAGACGTTATGGATTGCACAGGACAAATGCACTTCCTGTCATACCTGTCAAGTTTTAGATTTGAAATTACATGTAACATGTTATGATATGGTATGTTATAATAGGGGAAATGTATGGAAAAACACTAATTCAGGAGCACAGAGGAAAGAGTGGTAAGAGTTTCCCGGACAAAACGGGAGACTTGACAGGTATGTTTCCTGTTTGTGCCATGATGGAACTTGCCTGAGAAATTAACTCAACTGTAACTTTTTGCTTACAAGTATTGTAAAAGTTGCTCTGTGATTATTTTCAATAAAAAGTTTGACAGGTTTTCAAGTACGGAAACAAATAAAACTCAGGAAATGGTCAAAAAATGTGCATATGTCTTCATCTGACTTCCATAAATTACATTATTTAAAAGCTTCATAAAATACATTCTAAGTGCAAAATTTCCTTCTCCGCAATCTTGAAAATGCATTAAATGTCCCAAAATTGTATGTGCATATATAAAAAAACATAACTTTTAATGTAAATATAAGAGCAGGAAAAAGATCACAAAAGAAAGACAAGTAGCAGCTGCTTGTGTTCGTGGGTTCATCTTAGATTTTTAAGAACTGTGAACTGAACAAAACTTTGTTTACTTGAGGAATGAAACTCGGCTCAACCTGACGTCAATTACAGAGCAACATCTGAGAGAGAACAAAAGATTTACACTGGATTTCTCCGGGGCAAACTTTGAATATTTCTTGCAGAAAGCGACACAACATTTTCCCTCAAGGTGGGTCATAAGTGACTGCTGTGGCTGTGCGTAAGTAGGTACTAACAATGATAAGAGAACATCAATGTGTCCATTTGCCTGTATAAATTTATATTCTGCATGAGTTTAACATTTGCATGGTCAAAAATTGCTTACTTTTGCTTTTGAAAATTGCTTTTTTAGTCTTAGTATCTCCACTAGTTATAAATTTGCTGCCTGCGGCTTTGAGTTATACATGAAAATTTGACTTTAAAGTATAAATACTAACAGATTAAACCGAGCTCTTTTTGCACTCAATTTTATTAATTATGGAAGGGAGACGGTGCAAAGATGAGCTAAGAATTGCCTTGTTACTGAAAATGTGCTATATAAAGAAAACGACAACCTAAGAAGCTGCAGCTGCATTTTTAGTTACAACTTAGACCATTGCACACGTGGTTAGCTGAAGAAGCAATTTATTTACTGACGTTGTCAGTAAAATACAATTAGCATTTTATTACCGAGGGCGACTAATCGTGCCACTAGGGATTTTGTTAACATTATTTCTTAACCTGGTTGGATCTTTATAAACTTCTCAGTGTGCAGCTACAATTAAACGTGCATTTATTTTAGGGCTTTAAGCATTTTTTATTTTTTTACACATCTGTTACTGGTTGCTCTGACCCTGAGTAGCTGAGTAGTGGAGTGAATGCACTCACTGTCTAAACTTAGTCTCCTCAGCCACACGTCACGTTAGAAATGTGAAGCACCTGACACTGAGCCGTCTGGCCCAAACACCCGTCTCATGGTTTGAGACAAAGCATTAAAATTGTAGCACATGCAGATACTGACCAACTAAATTTAAACCAATGTGGCGGGACAAAATCTTCTGAAAGTGAACGAAAAGATGCAACCGATGAAGTGGATTTATGGGTTGCCAAATAGGGAAGATTTTTGCAGAGATATTTTTTTCCCAAATATTAATTCACGCCTCTGAGACTGGCAGAGGATTATTAGCCCCTACATGTGTCCGGGCCGCCTTCTCTGGTTAAGATTTGCTCTTGTGAATACTTTGCCACTTCATAAACTCATCGTATTGTGACTATCACTTCTCCTCGCACTGAAACATAAACCGGGCCCAGGCCTTAAAAATCACACCTCTGAGGTGGAAAACCGACACTCAGTGAAACCTTGTAAGCTTGTTTTGCATTTCAGATTACAGAATCCTTAACACCTGCGCTGAACTAAACACAAACATTTGCGTTTTCGTCTGAACTATGAACTTTTACGGGACGGTTGGAGCGGCTGCCATCGTCGTGGTAAATAGAAGACGATTTGTCTTTTGTAAGAACAAGTTGTAATGTTTAAATATATCAGCATTTTGGATGGTATTATGACAATCATGCACACACTGAAGAGGAACTGAGAAGGAATAACGAGCCTGATCTTATTCCTCATTAATCAACAGGAAGAGAAGCTCCATGGATACACACTACACTCTCTGAGATGCCAACAGACTGGAGTAAAGTCAGACATTTACACATTTATCTGGACCCAACATGCAAGGTTGAATAAAGATAAAACTCCCCCCAATTTAATGTCCGGTCTCCGCTGTTACGAAAAGCTAAATATTGAAAACGTCTCACAATGTAGTTATAATTTATAGCTCCTTCAATCTAAAACACTCAGAATCTTAATGTTGAGCACAGATGGGTCTTTGAAATTGATAGAAATCTTAGTTATGCTATTAAATTAGCTACAAAGTGACTTAAAGGCAAAAAAAATGTTTTAGTGTTTGCAAACTCTGATATTAAGAAAACAAAAATTACTTGACCAAACATACGCAGCTTAAAAAGCTTCTTTTTTTCTTCCAAATATCAAAAAATTGTGTAAATCTTGGAATTAATGAAAGCAACAATTCTAAGAAAAAAAGAATACAAACAAAAAACAATTCTCCAATTTATTTTTAGCAAAAAATAATTCACATTCACCTCGTTGATCCTAGTGAACCCAAAGCAGGAACGTTTGGTTTGAAATCATGTTAGGAAGTGAGAAAAAAACACTAACAAAACAACAAGCTAATGTGTTGTTTTTCACACTTTATGTAATTAACTTAATTGTGTGTTTATTGTACATATTAGTTGTGAAAAGTTTTTCTAATAGTTGGGCCTCTTAAGTGAACAAGCATGCTGATGGAGAGAGATACGCTTACACCATTCCATCCAGTGACTCAAAGCTATAAATACAGGAGTTGCCTGCACAGCCGCCCCGATGCACCGTGTCCTTAAAAGACTAATATGGCCTCTTGAGCAGCTGGCACAGCACGCGAGACACTTCAGGCTAATCTTGCAATGACGATCAGGGAATATCTGTCAAATACACAACCACCAGGTGTGGAAGGGAAGAGTTTAAAAACCAGGAACACGGGCAGTCCGGTGGATGAGGAGCAGGGAGGGAACATTTTATCACACCGCACCATTCAGTTTCTGCTCCCGGGAGAACACTCTGAGGCGACACGCATTTTAAACATGTCTGCCTCGACTGCAAAGTATATTGTATTATTTTGACACGTTTACTTCGTCTCCCAGATTAGCCAGATAATTGGGAAATTGAAGTAAACTCCAGCAGGAACATAGTTTACCCAGAAATAAGGACAGCAAAAGCAACAAAAATAAATGAAGCAACAAACTGGTAATAAATGTAGTGACATTGTTACTAATTAAGCAGCATGCTCCTGATTTTTTAATCAATGGAAAACAGACAAAAGTAAATTGGTTAAATCAAAGATAATAAACCAACTACTGCACTGTTCAAGGAAACCTTTATGTATGAGAAATTAGTCATTCAGAATATCAGCTGAGATGATTACAAATATAAATTTTAATCAAGCATCTTACCAACTTTACGGGTTGTAAATAAAGAGGTTTGCAGCCTAATTCCTAAGTTCTAGTATCTAATAGTAACTTGTAGAGAAAGCTTTGGAGAGAAAAGAAAACGAGAGAGAAACAAATTCAAGATTTCACATCTTCCTTTGAACTGTCAGCTAAAGGCCGCTAAAGAAGGATCAGATTTCCTCACTCTGGTCTGGAATCAGCTTTCTGTTATTTGTTTCCCTTAGAAAGCCAAGTATTTTTGTCAAAGAGATGCATGATGACAGAAATGTTCAAATCTCACCTAGAAATTAATTGTGTATAATTGCTACACATTAGCTTTAACAGCAGCCTAAACATCAGAAAATATCATCAGAAAATGTATCCGTTCTCTGTTTTGCTAAAAAATTGTACGCTTTTGTTTTAAATCCTAAAAAACAGAAACTCAATGGTGGTTCTTTAAGAAAGGCCTCATGTAGTAGATAAGAAAAAATAAATAAAAGTTGGCTATTTTCCAAAGCTTATGTAAAATTTGTGGCTCTAAAGTTTTCTTTAAAAGCTGCAGGTGGTCAAAGGTTGCAGATGCCTGGCCTATTCAATCACCAGTCAACAGAAGGGGCAAGAAAAAAAAATCCCATGATGCTTCAGTCAGAAATCTACTGGTCTTGCAAGGGGTAAATATGCAGAGAAGCAAATCAGATGGAGAACGATCCAACAGGAATATGATCTGCGACATAACTGCAACTGTCAAAGTCACTTGTTCACCTCCTCAGTATTTACTGATCCGCTGCTGATCACAGACCCAAATGAACACAAAGCAGGAATAACTCGTCTTTATATATAAATATAAAAAATCTTATCGTAAAGAAATCCAAACTTTATCACCCAGTTGGCATAAAATTATTAGCAATGCGCCACACCAGAAATCACGTTCAGCTGGGCTCCTTTACAGTTATTTTCTCTTTTGTTTCATTTTTTGTTTAATACAAAAAAGAATTTGTTAAATTCGCTAATAAAGCTAAATTTAGAGAACATGAGTTGTCAGAAAACCTCACTCCAATTATCTAAAAACACATTTAACAAACATGGAGCTTCCTGTGTCTGCACAAAATAAAAGAAAATTAAAACGCAAAGTAAGGCTAAATGTAACAGAATGAGAACAATGCCGTTGTTTTTTTATATATATTCTGACTTCAATCCAAAGGACTGGACTTGAAAATTTAGGTAAATTTCATATTTTTTCTTTTCTCACAGTCTGGCCACAGACAAATATTACAATTGCTACCAAATGTGTCCATTTAAACCTTCTGAACACAAACCCAGTTTGAAAAAAGCTCTATCTAAAGAGTCAAGTGTGTGTCATCACATAAAATGCTTTTACTTTCCTAATAAACAGAAAAAAATACCCCCACACAGAGAAAAACAAAAATAGAATAGAAAAACAAAAACATGCTGCTTGATGATTTTATATATTAATTATGGCTTAAAGAATGGTTTCTTTACAATACATCGTATTATAAATGACAGTGTCTCAGTGTTTAAGTCCAGCTTCAAGCAGCAGCTGCCACAGATGTAGCACATTACAGCAGAGTGGAGAATGTCAAAATAAAAAAAAGGAGAAACATTTATCTATAACAGTTTCCTATGTCATACAGAAATATTCAGAAATGATGAATGAACCACAACAAAACAATTAAAACAGAAAACTTTCTGTTTGCTCAGTGTAACTCGTCGAGGACATGCCGTTCTGCTGAAACGATCAATCAGAGCTCGGCCGGCAGATCAACCCAACGACGCACCGACCCCATCGCTCAGCGGAGCCTCGTGGGCAGGAAGTAACAAATTAGAGGCCGGATTTGGTGCAGTTCAGGCCGAAGCATCGAATTTCGCCGAGACATCCAGCGGAACAGCGAGCAGATCTGCCTAAATCTCCGACACGCCGCCGCAGACCACAAACACAAACCTGTCTGGAGAAGCCGCGGGACGGCGTTCCGAGCCTCACCTCTGACACCACCGCCGCTCTCCAGCGCTCCTTCATGCTCTGACATCTGCCCAGCATCTGAGACGGATGGGCCCCTCTCCCCCGCCCTGTACCCTTTGACACGGCCACTAATGCTCACACATGTACACTAGAATAACATCTCAGCCAGCGGTCCTTACCCTGAGACGGGAGACGGAGCTTTCCTGTGTTAAACGGACAGCCAGAGGCTCTTGTGATGAAAAGTCACAAGTGTTGAGTGTGTGTGTGTGTATGGTGTGTGTGTGTATGTAGGGACGGGGTTAGACTAGCACACGGGAGCTAAACTATTTGGCCTTTGCTGCTTCCACAGAGGCAGTGAAGCTCAGAGGAGAGTCGCCTTCGGGTTCAAGGTGACAGAAAGCAGTAAATGCCCCTGGATTATGTCTGACCTTTAATCCCTCAGCGCCACCAACACTGAACTGCACTCACACGCAATTACAGAGATGAAGGTGTTTTTTACTGAAGCGAGTGTCCACTTCTTCAGTGTGTCTATGAGTACATGTAGATTTGTCTCAATAAAACATAAGAACATCTGATTGGCTGAAGCACTAAAATCATAATTCTGATTCCAGGTGTAAAACTAATATTAACATTGTCTAACTTATTGATTTAAATGAGCTAATTCTTGATTTCCAGATTGAATTTTATTTATCCTTCTTTGGCATAAAAAGAAATGTTTTGCTCTTAATTACTTAATAAAGCGCAGATATCTGGTCCTGTCTAGGATTTGAAGTTTTACAAATATGTTCTAAACTTCCATGCATGATAAAATACAAATATATATATATATATATATATATATATATATATATATAAAATATATATATATATATATATATATATATATATAATATATATATAACCATTACCGGATGGTAATGGTCCGCCATTACCATCCGGACCACAATGTCCGGATGGTAATGGCGAACCAACCGGACATTGTGGTGGTGGATAAAGAACAGAGGAAAGCCGTTGTGGTGGATGTAGCTATACCAAGTGACTACAACATCAGGAAAAAGGAGCATGAGAAACTGGAGAAATACCAGGGCCTCAGGGAGGAACTGGAAAAGAACTGGAAGGTGAAGACCACAGTGGTGCCTGTGGTCATCGGGGCCCTCGGGGCAGTCACCCCCAAACTGGAGCAGTGGCTAAAACAGATCCCAGGAACAACATCAGACATCTCAGTCCAGAAATGTGCAGTACTAGGCACAGCCAAGATACTGCGCAGAACCCTCAAGCTCCCAGGCCTCTGGTAGAGGACCCGAGTTCAGAGGATGAAAAGAGACCACCCGCAGAGGGTGAGAAGGGAATATTTTATATATATATATATAAGAAAGGTTTCCAGCTTAACGTTTCATTTTGTATTGTATGAATTAAAACATAAAAATTCAATGAAGGCACATTTTTTTCCAATCTAAAATTTCTCTTTTAGTAAACATAAATTTATATTTGGCCTTACAGTTTTGGTAGATGGACAATTTATTATCTTTACACCCAATCAGCACAAAGAGGATTCTTTTTTATTTCGCGCCAATGCCAGAGTGAGAGAATAATGCTTATTTGTTTCACCATCTGCTTTAAACGGTGACAAATAAATAAAATCTCTTAAGTATCATTTAAGGTTTATGAAACAGAACATTTAAGAGATGAAACTGACTGAAATGGACATTTTATGGGATAATATCTGTAAAATGAACAGCAATGATTTTGGTTATTTAATCTGTTATGAGAGACTAAATAAAAAAATGTGGGTTAGTTTTGCAAAGTAACATTTTAAATGTGTCATTCATTCACTTACAAATGTCAGTTTCAAGCTAAATGTTTAGATAAAACACTAAACATTTAGGTTGATAACATCCTAGGTTAAATATTTAGTTTGGACCTAAATATATATCATTTGTAAACTAAATATTAATCTTCAGGCATTAGCAAGCTAAATATTTAGCTTTCTAACTAAACATTTTGAAACGGTGTAACCGGATCCTTTTCTGCGTTGTGCTGGTTATCAAGTGAATGGACCGTGACACAAATTATCTTTTGAACAGATGATTCTCGGTTTATTACTGAAGAGAATACAAAGACAAAACAATCGTGTTAAATGCTGCCCACTCCAAGTCCTACACCAAGCAAAAGTATAAAACAAAAATTAGCTTAATAGATCTATAAATAAACTGAATATATGTAGATAGAAAAATAAAGTGCCGACCTCTCCCGCAGGATAACATGTCAAAAGGGGAGGGGCTAATGGGCGCAAACAATTTAAAGACAATACCACAGAAGAAGAAATAAAAGGGAGGGGCTTCCAATCTTAAAGTAACACGGTTAAAACAATGGCAGAGTTGTTTCAGTAAGATAAGGAACAAGACAAATAACCAAAAAAAAAATTTGTCTAATTATAATAAAAGAGAATTACAACCAGGTTACATTCACCCCCCTAGAATTACACAGAATGAAAAATAGTTAAAAGACACTCAGTACCAGTACAAAATATTTTTCTTTCCTGCAACAGTGTAACACATCAGCATAACATCTACCCTACAATAAGGTCAGGAGACTAGAGATCGCTCAGCAACTAGCGAAATCTCATGGTATCCCATGGACAACAAGAGGTGCCTTTTTGTCAAACCCAGAGATGACCCTGACCTTCTCCTGATCAACAGAAACACCACCAGCCTCCACAACATGGCCCAAGAACCTCACAGACCTCCTGAGAAAGTGACACTTTTTCTGGGCCAGCTTCAAGTTGTTAGCTCTCAGGCGACAGAAAACAATCTCTAGCCTCTTTAATGATTCCTCCTCAGAAGGTGCAAACACCAACAGGTCGTCTAGATAACAGAGGAGGCTGGAGAAGTTCAAGTCACCAAAAACGTTGAGCATCATCCTCATAAAAGAAGCTGGGCTGTTGTGGGAGACAGTTGTACTCAAGAGTCCAAGCGACATGGTAAAAGCGGTATAATGTTTGTCATAATCATGGAGACGGATGTTGTAGAAACCAGATGTGCTGAAAAGAGCATTCCCACCAAGAGCAGCGAGGCAGTCAGACTGATGGGGCAATGGATGAGCATCCTTAACTGTCTTAGCATTAAGCCAGCGGAAGTCAGTGCATATCCTCATGTCCCCAGACTTTTTCCACACCATAACAAGCAGGGAGGCGTCTTCACTAATAGACTTCCTTATGATACCCTTCATCTCCATCTCAGACAAGACCTCCCTCAGCTGCTGATAATGTTCTCGTGGGATGCATCGATAAGGCAAGCGAAATATCTGGTCATCAGTCAAGTGAATGTGATGGACAAAATCCCTAGCCTCACCACAGTCCAGTTTCCCCCTGAACACATCCTGGTAAGAAACCACGAGTTCAGCCAGTCTTCTTTTAGACTCACCTGACACCTCACAGCTCTCTGTCGATGTCATGTAGACCACAGTCTCTCAGTATCTGCACTGGATCAGCACTGTGATGTGATGAGCTTGCTGAAACAGCAGAATGGTTGCAGTACACTTCAGATCTCCCCTGACGAAACGGAAAGTCCTCCACAGCAACACATGGAAAGACATCGGCAATTTTAGCATTGCGGCGCAGTACCAGTAGTTTGTCTGTTGGGTTGAGAACCTTCATAGGGAAACCAACGATCCCCCCACATGGGTGTTACTACACGACCCACCAAAATGTTTTTTGGAGTGGAACGAGCAGATGATGGCTCGACAAACACAGTGCCCTCTAATGACAGTGGTGCAGTGGACGGCAGCTTCCCCCAAACCACAGACCAACAGTTCTTCACCCCACTGTATGTGTTGTTTGCCAATGTTTGTTGTAATGGCATCCCCAATCTGCCTAGCCAGATCAGCAATCACCCCACTGAGAGCCTCAGTAGAAACAAGTTGGCTAAGGTCAGACCTTGCATTGCCAATGGGTGTAGAAGCAGCAGCAGGGACAGGTGGGGGGTTCAGCTCAGACTGATCAACAGCACTAGAAGGCATAGGCCTACCCCTTCCGAATGACATGTAATGTTGGCCCCTCCCCAAACGAAAAGTAACCCTCCGGTCCACTTTATCACCCTTAGAAGGTACGTCAGTGTCAGACATTTCATCGAACAATAACAGAGAAACACTATTAAAAAGAACAATGCATCAATAAGCAAAAAATAAATAAACAGACTGGTTTCTCGTCCTCAAAAAAATTTTTTTTTTAGTCGTACGATTATGTACTGTTTTAAAATTAGTTTTACTTTCCCAAAACAATAAAAAAAAAAAGATTCACAAAATTAAAAATATGTTGTTTTTCACTTGTTTCCCTTGCATAAAATAGAGTACACAAAACAGAGCAACAGAAACTTGACTTTGTTGCCAGGATACAGCAAACCAACGCCTGCCAGTCAAAGCGCAGGGCAAAAGGAGCGCGGAATTTTTACGGAATTTCCAGCAGAATTTTTTCCGTAATTTAACAGATTCTTTCCCGTAATTTAACAGCTTTTTTCTGTTAAATTTTAAACATAGAAAACTGTTAAATTACGGAAGAAATCTGTTAAATTACGGAAAAAATTCTGCTGGAAATTGCTGGAAAAAACAGGAAATGTACTGGCAGAAAATTACCAGTACATTTTCCTGTTTTTTTTACGGAAAAGTGTTTAACTAAAATATTGCTAAATTACGGGAAACTTCTGACGGAAATTCTTTTAAAAAACTGAAAATATCCAGGTAAAAAGTTACCAGGACATTTTGGGTTTTTTCTTCCAGAATTTCCATCAAAAATATTTTCCATAATTTAACAGTTTATGTCAAATATACCATACCAAAGTAGCACATGCAACGTGATATACAAATAAAACCATTCGACAATTTGCACATTTTATTTAGCAATTTAAGACCATAAATTGACATCATCTAGTCTTGATAACTAACCTTTGCTATTATATATTAAGAGTTAAACATATTCTTGACCTTGCTAATGTTTATCTTCTGTACATCACAACTAATTTATTGCATTTTACTATACAAATTTCAACATATAAATTAAATGTAAAGCAATCTTGACTAGTCTTTGTAGTCAAACAGTTTTGTTAATTACTATAAGATGGAACATCTTATAGTAATTAAAATGACCCTAACCCATGACCCTAACCCATGAACCATACAATCATAAGGGTTAGAAATACTGTATGTTTAAGAGGGGGTTCCTCCCAAATGCTCAATGAACCATACTTTTGCTGTTATATTTCTGAAGATTTCAGATGACAAAGCAATTTCTTTTTACTGAAGTTTAGTTTCTACTTTATTCATTTAAAAGCCACAAACACAATCAAAACAAAACTAAACTATGAATATTTTTCTTTACACAATAGCAGAGAGATAATGCAAATATATTATTATATATAAATATATATAATATTATATATATACTGTATATGTAATATAATATATATATATATATTACAGTATATATATCAGTATATATATATAACTATATTATAACAGTATATATATCCATCAAACATTTCCAGTTTAATTTTACTTCTTTATTTCTTCTATAGATAATATCACATTTGACCTATTGTGCTTCTCTAAATCAGTTTTGACATGAAAATTTGAGAACAGAAACAGAAACAACTCCGATCTCAAACCCAACCATCTATCAAGTCCTGCTGGTTTCATGGTGGCCAGCAGATGGCGCCACATAACAACCCCCAAGAGACCCGCAGAGATGCGTCAGTCTGCCAGAGGAGGGCGCTAAAGCTCCTTTTTAACGATTGAAACGCTCATGGAATATCTCAGACTTGTGTTTACATTTTCTGTGATTGTGGAAGAAAAACAAAATGCTTTGGTGATGTAAGATAATACATTAAAAGGAAGAAGTGGTTTAAAACTCATCCTCTCCGATTGTTTATTTAGATTTTTGACACATAAACTAGCCCGTGTCGACACAAACGGATAAGAAAAGGCATTATAAGGAGAAAAAAAGAAGACACCATAACAAGGTACAAACAGGTTCTGACATCTTGATTTAACCTTTTAAGAAATCAGACACCGGCTGCGAAGTCAACACATCCAACAGCAGCAGGGCGGTTGGTGTGGGTGGGGAAGCAGGCTCGGCTTCCCTTCGCTCCACATTTGGCACAGGGGGCAGCTTTTAATTTATGGCACCATGCCAGCGGGAGAGGCATCTGGGCCCCAGGGACACGGGATCTGGGCCCTCACAATGCCCACCGGGTCAGCGCCGTCACTTTGATTCACACCATGTTTTATCTGATGACGACTCGCTCAGATTTATGCCGAGAGGATCAGGAGTAAACGTCGGAGGATAAATTTAGGTGTGTGAGAGTTTCACATGGAACCAAATCAAATGATAATTAAAAAAAAGAAGAAGAAGCGTCAGTTGCCAAGCCCGGCGTGAAATAGCCTGATGAAAGCTGACGACTCACAATAACATCAACGAAAAGCAGAAATCCAGCTGCAAATTCTCTCTCTCCAGGTGATTGTGTTCCAATTATTTTTTAAAAGATGCGCTATAAGATTTAGGTCAGAGGAGGAAACCTCTCTGACCAGGAGAGGTTAACCAGGAATATTCTAACCAGGAATATTCCAACAGATTTACCCCAGAGCAGGAAAACGGCCACTTGTCCTCTACGTCCTACTGACATGGCGCAAGCTGCAGAATCAAACCCCTGTTTGAAACATCAGCTAGGAAATAAAACTATTTCCCACCATAAACCGCAGGGAATTATTAAATTGGTGATAAATTTATCAATGGTTTTTATTTACTTGGTAAAAATGTTTTCTTGTCTCTATAAGTCCAGCTTTTATATTTAGAAATGTTTCAAATTACAAACCAATTTACATGAAACCTCACAGGTAAATGTATGTGAAAAACATAAAATCAGAGTTGAGTAACCTTTTGAAAAAAAAAGTACTTTTAGAAGTGGTACTTTTTACTTCTACTTGAATAACTTTGCTATGAAGTATCACCACTCTTACCTGAGTGAACTTTCTGGATGCTGTGGATTCTGAGAAGAAAAAGCTCTTTCTCCAGCTTTTTGTTAAAGTTCCACAAGTTTCATATTGAAAGATGTTGATTTGGAAAAATGTCTGACTTTGTAAGTATTTATATTAAGTTTTTTATGTTGTTCCTTAAAATACCAAAATCCACATAAATTAATCTTGATCAGTCTCATGATGTCATTTTTAAATATCAAATAAATGATATTTTGATGAGCTACTTTTTTTAACCAAATACTTTTTAACTCTTTTTTACTCTTATTTGAGTCGTTTCTACTTTTTACTTGAGTAAAAATACGTTGAAGTAGTGTTACTCTTAGCTGAGTACAATTTTTCTACTCACCTCTGCATAAGATAAAATATAACTGGGAAGTGGAAGTAAAATGATACTTGCTTTTTTCTGTTCAAATAAAACTGAACCATGGATTTGCATTCAGCTGCCTCTGACTCAACACATTGTAGAGATGCAGTTTGTGTCTCAAAAGGTCTTTTTTTGAAGATTGTTCTATGTTTAGCTAAATCCATCGTTAAAATGAGCTCCCACCAGCTTCGTCTGGTGAAAATCTCCTCCAGACACATCAGGAGTCTGATGGCTGCTTCTCTAATTCATGGTTGTCTTGCTCAGTCTTATCAGTTTAATCAACCAGCCGTGTCTCGATAGGTTTAACCCGTCTCTCTGAACCTCCTTCAAACTGTTTCTTCTCAGGCCTCTCTGGTGGGCTCAACGTCGGAGGCCTTCGCACAACAGCTGGACTTACACTGAGGTTAAATTACACACAGTTGGACAATTATTATTGGCCTCCTGAGTCAAATTTTAAAGCCGCAGCATGCAACTTTTATATTAAAAAATACATTTTTTACATAACTGCTCAAATGTTCACCATGTTGACCATATAACATGAGACAGTCACCACTCTGTCAGAAACAACCAATCAGAGCCAGGAGGAGGGATCTCATGCTGCCAATCAATCCTGTGTACAGGCAGTTCCCCACAATAAAGCCTGTTGTGTTGTTGTGAATGCTCAGGCTAGTTAGCATAGCCACCGATAACAGCGGCCGTGCTACGGTAAGTTGTTTCTCCACCGTTAGCACATTGCAGCATGCGCACGATCCTGATTGACAGCGCTAAGACCCGCCTCCTGGCTCTGATTGGTTGTTTCTGACCAAGCAGAAAAGAAATGCCACCTGGTGTTAGAAATTGTTTTTGCAGTCTCGTGTTATCCAGTCTTGGCCAGAGTTTAAACATACACAGAAAGCACGTTGGGGTTCACCCTGGTGAACGAGAGGGTAGCCTCCCTCCGCCTACGGGTGGAGGGACGGGTTCTGACTTTTGTCTGTGCTTACGGGCCGAACAGCAGTTCAGATTACCCACCCTTTTTGGAGTCCTTAGAGGGGGTACTGGAGAGTGCCCCTCCTGGGGACTCCCTTGTTCTGCTGGGGGTGAGTGAGACCTGGAGGGGCGTGGTTGGGAGGAACGGCCCCCCTGATCTGAACTCGAGTGGTGTTCTGTTGTTGGACTTCTGTGCTCGTCACGGTCTGTCCATCACGAACACCATGTTCAAGCATAAGGGTGTCCATACGTGCACTTGGCACCAGGACACCCTAGGCCGCAGTTCGATGATCGATTTTGTCGTCGTTTCATCGGATCTGCGGCCGTATGTCTTGGACACTCGGGTGAAGAGAGGGGCGGAGCTGTCCACTGACCACTACCTGGTGGTGAGTTGGCTCCGGTGGTGGGGGAGGAAGCCGGTCAGACCTGGCAGGCCCAAACGTGTAGTGAGGGTCTGCTGGGAACGTCTGGCGGAGTCCCCAGTGAGACGGAGCTTCAACTCCCACCTCTGGCAGAACTTCGAACACGTTTCGGGGGAGGTGGGGCACATTGAGTCTGAGTGGACCATGTTCCGTGCCTCCATCGCCGAGGCGGCTTATCGGAGCTGTGGCCGCAAGGTCGTTGGTGCCTGTCGCGGCGGCAACCCCCGAACCCGTTGGTGGACACCTTCGGTGAGGGATGCTGTCAAGCTGAAGAAGGAGTCCTATGGGGTCCTTTTGGCCTGTGGGACTCCAGAAGCAGCTGATGGGCACCGGCGGGCGAAGCGGCATGCGGCTCGGGTGGTCGCTGAGGCCAAAACTCGGGCGTGGGAGGAGTTTGGAGAGGCCATGGAGAAAGACTTCCGTACGGCTTCGAGGCGATTCTGGTCCGCCATCCGGCGTCTCAGGAGGGGGAAGCAGTGCAGCACCAACACTGTTTATAGTGGGGATGGTGTGCTGCTGACCTCGACTCGGGACATTGTGGGTCAGTGGGCGGAATACTTCGAAGACCTCCTCAATCCCACCAACATGCCTTCTGTTGAGGAAGCTGAGCCTGTGGACTCTGGGTTGGGCTCTCCAATCTCTGGGGACGAAGTCGCCGAGGTGGTCAAAAAACTACTCGGTGGCAGGGCCCCGGGGGTGGATGAGATCCGCCCGGAGTTCCTTAAGGCTCTGGATGTTGTAGGGTTGTGTTGGCTCACGCGACTCTGCAATATTGCATGGACATCGGGGGCAGTTCCTCTGGATTGGCAGACCGGGGTGGTGGTCCCCCTATTTAAAAAGGGGGACCGAAGGGTGTGCTCCAATTACAGAGGGGTTACACTCTTAAGCCTCCCTGGAAAGGTCTATTCAGGGGTCCTGGAGAGGAGGGTCCGTCGGATAGTCGAACCTCGGATTCAGGAAGAGCAGTGTGGTTTTCGTCCTGGTCGTGGAACACTGGACCAGCTCTACACCCTCAGCAGGGTCCTGGAGGGGGCATGGGAGTTCGCCCAACCAGTCTACATGTGTTTTGTGGACTTGGAGAAGGCGTTCGACCGTGTCCCTCGGGGGGCCACGTGGGGGGTTCTCCGGGAGTATGGGGTACCGGGCCCTTTGATACGGGCTGTCAGGTCCCTGTATGACCGGTGTCAGAGTCTGGTCCGCATTGCCGGCAGTAAGTCGGGCTCGTTTCCGGTGAGAGTTGGACTCCGCCAAGGCTGCCCTTTGTCACCGATTCTGTTCATTACTTTCATGGACAGAATTTCAAGGCGCAGTCGAGGTGTTGAGGGGATCCGTTTTGGTGGCCTTAGGATCGCATCTCTGCTTTTTGCGGATGATGTGGTCCTGATGTCTTCATCAGATCGTGATCTGCGGCTCTCGCTGAAACGGTTCGCGGCCGAGTGTGAAGCGGCCGGGATGAGGCTCAGTGCCTCCAAATCCGAGGCCATGGTCTTGAGCCGGAAAAGGGTAGAGTGCCTTCTCCGGGTCAGGGGGGTCGTCCTGCCTCAAGTGGAGGAGTTTAAGTATCTGGGGATCTTGTTCACGAATGAGGGAAGAAGGGAGCGGGAGATCGACAGGCGGATTGGGGCGGCGTCTGCCGTGAAGCGGGCGCTGTACCGGTCCGTCGTGGTGAAGAGAGAGCTGAGTCAAAAGGCGAAGCTCTTGATTTACCGGTCGATCTACGTTCCCACCCTCATCTATGGTCATGAGCTTTGGGTCATGACCGAAAGAACAAGATCACAGATACAAGCGGCTGAAATGGGTTTCCTCCGCAGGGTGGCCGGCTTCTCCCTTAGAGAGAGAAGCTCGGTCATCCGGGAGGGACTCAAAGTAGAGCCGCTGCTCCTCCACGTCGAGAGGAGCCAGTTGAGGCTCGGGCATCTGGTCAGGATGCCTCCTGGACGCCTCCCTGGTGAGGTGTTCCGGGCACGTCCCACCGGGAGGAGGCCCCGAGGAAGACCCAGGACACGCTGGAGGGACTATGTCTCTCGGCTGGCCTGGGAACACCTTGGGGTTCCCCTGGAGGAGCTGGAAGAAGTGGCTGGGGAGAGGGAAGTCTGGGCCTCCCTTCTGAAGCTGCTGCCCCCCGCGACCCGATCCCGGATAAGCGGAAGAAAATGGATGGATGGATGGATTGGATGGATGGATGGAAGAAAGTACGATTTTGGGGGAAAACTTGAGGAAAACTGTGGTATTTACAGGGTATAGATGTTATAAGTGGGGGTAAGACAGGAAACATTTCATAAACAACAGCAGCTAAACCTTTGTCACCACCAACAATTTAACAGTTTATCGGCTCTTGTCCCGTTTTTTTTTTCAGGCCTATCAGGTGTTTTGCAGTTGGTTTTAATGTAAGCACATGAGCTAAGAAAAGCCGCCGCGGTACCTGGGATCTGCTGACGCCGAGTGTCAAACTGGGTGCTGAGAGCGGGGCCCCCAGCTACTCCACAAAGTGACATCACAGATGTGTCTGACTCATCAAAGTTTACGGAGAGGGAAGATGATGACCTGAAATCATGGCGCTCATATTTTATAAGTTACAATTAAAGCTCAGCAAAGTTTCCCTTAAGAACGTGTAACGGTAAATCAAAGAAATATTTGTGAGGTGGGGAATTCAGGACCTGTCACAAGACTTAGAGGTGAAGTAAGATGAGAAGCTAGACTCGGGCTGTGACAGACGAGGCTGACCAACCATTTCGCCTGCTGCCCCGAAACAGTTATTTATAGCTGCTGCACGGGTGTAGACAGCAAAGTTCTCTCGCCCCTCTTTTCTTTTTAACAACACCACCGACTGCTACGCAGATACACGTTTAAAGTTTCTCTACTAATTTTCAAAGTGATTATAGAGGCCAGATTTCCAAACGGCACAGCCATTCAGCGGGACCGAGAGCATCCAAGTTGAAGTCTTCCTGCATCGTGGTCAGCAACATCTGAGCTATATTGGTGCACAAGGTGACGCAGCAACGATTCCCACAAACCCCCCCTGCAGCTCTGCTCCACTTGAACTCAGCCTCTCTCTCTCTCTTTCTGCTCTTACCTCACTCTCATCTCTGGTTAAAGCAGGCGTTGCTTTTTTTTTTCTTTTTTCTTTTTCGCCATCTGTCATACTGTCAACTTCACAAATACCGATCACACCCTAAAGACTGG
Source organism: Poecilia picta (assembly GCA_033032245.1). NCBI lineage: Eukaryota > Metazoa > Chordata > Actinopteri > Cyprinodontiformes > Poeciliidae > Poecilia > Poecilia picta. Next base: position 25,116,897 of record CM065353.1, on the reverse strand, counting down.
TCCCGCTTTAGCGACTTGTCGACCAATCGCAGCTCCGCTCTGCTCCTTCCTCCCATCGTTGTCATTTTTAAAGGTTAGAAAATGCATAGGCTAAACTAGCTTGGTAAGAAGTTCTGTTTTCTTATGCAACAAATTATGTCACCTGAACTGATGCAGAGAGTCACTTTTAGTTCCTTACAAAACGGTTTGGTTAGATTTTTTATTTAACTATGACGAAAGAGAGAAATGAGATAAAACCTGAACTAATAACATGATGGATAGATCTGATAAATTTTTTTAAAATTACAACTATAATGGTATGTGATGCTGTTTGCTTTATTTCTTTACTAGAAATCTTTGTCTTTATAAAACCTATTCTGGGAAATGTATAAATATTATTTTTCTGGATTAGAAAAAAGCTAAACACCAGAATATTAGGTCGACACAATCAAGACTGGGAGCCTGATATATGCAGAAAAAAATGGAGATTCATTTCACAAACTAGAGAAAAAACTGTGCGTGTGCGTCTGTGTGTGTGTGTGTGTATGTGTGTGTGTGTACTGTGTTAACAGATAAATTTTGAATCCACACATACGGCCAAATAATGTGTAAACTAAAAGAATACACAAAAAATAGAAAACGTATCAGGCAGTGTTTAGTTGGGCCCATAAGAATCCCTGGGAAACAAACTGTATTGTTATTGACTCATTAGCATAATAAATAAAAGAAGGTCATCAAAAGATTTTCTATGTCCTTTTAAAAAGGTGAATTATGGGTTAAAACTGTGCTAAAAAATAAATCAGTAGAATTTGCCTGGAGGTTTTGGCTCTCGTCGTTTCCTTGTCTCTACTGAGTCTTAGAAAACTTTGAAAGTTTACCGGTTTTATTTGCAGCATAAAAATATGCTTTGGAGCGTCAGCATGTGGACAGATGCAGATAAAATTTCCCCCGTCCAGGACAGATGTAGCTTCGCCTCATCTGTTACTGAACTGCACAAGCAGAACACACACATGTTGGAAAAGGCTGACAGAAAGACAAGGCCACGACTTTTGGGGGTTACATAGATTTTTTATTTCTTTTTTTTAATGTGAGTTTTGCTAACATTGTACTTTATTTAAAGCTCACAGGCCCATATCAGGTGAGTTGTGTGATCATTTCTAGATTTTTATGAATATCCAAAATCACAGTTTGGTAACATATCCAAAAATTGTACTGAAGTAAGGGAAGCACTTCAATATATTTTTAAAAAGTATTTGGTAAAAAAATAAGTCTACTGAAGTACGGAGTAACTGATCAAAACGTCCAACATTCGATATTTAATAATACCATCACCAGATGGACCAAAAAAGAAAACTATGTGGAAAACAAAACAAAAATAATTCATAGAAATAACATACTTGGAAAAGAACAAAATCAGGCAAAAGAAACATAAAAAAACATTTAACAAAACCTGCAATTATGCTGCTACCCAATGCTGATTGCAATATCAATCAATCAATAAAGTTTAATTGCATACATAGCACATTGTAGCAGCAAGTGTAAAGTGCTTTACGTAACAAAAACACAAAATTACAAAGTTATAAGGGAAACACCATACACTACAATACCTTTAATTGTAGCATTATGGCAGCATTATTAGCAAACCTTGTTTCATTTTAATCACAATAGAGATATTGATGTTATTGATGTAATATTGCTGTTATTGATGTATGTAAACCATTAACACAGTGGCAAGTATTAGTTCAGTGGAGATTTTGCTGAACTAAAAAAACTGATCGAGATACTAAAATACAACAACAGTAATAATAAAAATCGTCAACATAAATGTCAATGTTTCCAAATGACTGCTTCCCTTTTGTAAGTATGAAATCCAGGACAGACCGAGCGTCAACAACTAAGACATAATTTCCTTCTGTAATGTTTTTCACTGATGAAAATAGATTTCAATGGCTGTCTCGGATGTTGATGAGGAGACGCGCCGCAGGGCAGAGCGGTATAGATGTCAGGCCAGCTCAGGGTTAAGCCCGGCTCATGGAGAACACATTAAAGGAAAACGCTCAATCACACACTAAAGTGAAAAAGTCGAGGCTCAGCAGACCATATGGCTCAACGCGCCTCATCCCACGGACGTGCCGGCATCGCAGGCCGCTCAAATAACAATTAATTTCCGAGCTCCGCGGGCGAGGAAACTTCACAACTTTTCCAGCAGCTGCTCCGTAAACGCTCTCAAGTGAAGGGATGAAAAAGCGAGTGAAGGAGAAATCCCTTTGAAAGCCAGTGAGCAGAATGGGTTGGATATGCCCTGTGTGAAGGCCGTCAGGGGATTCCCTGGGAGCGCAGTCAGAGTTATTACACATGCCGAAAAATCGGCGCTATAAAAGAAGAATTATGTCATAATGTTTAACCTAAAGAACATGTGGGATCTCCGAGCTGCCTCCTCTTTCACTGACCGACTGGCTTCATTCATTCTCTGAATATCTACTTTTATACATAGACAGACAGCGGTTGTCAGACAGAAAGAAGTTTTATCTAGTGAAAGCTGCTTTTTGCCGAGAAGGTTGCTGCCCTCCTTAACTGTGCGATGACGAGTCACTGACAACTGTCCCTGAGCTCCAACAGACCCACACATGGAAAATATGCCTGCAATGTAACTTTTGAGCTCTTTGTTTGTCACGCCCGGAAGTTACATCCCAACTAAAGCCACAGGCGCAAGAGACACGATTAAAGCCCCACTGTGGATGGAAGCACCTGCACATTGACAATCAGGAAGTAGCCTGTCATGATCTCAATCCCTTCCCAAGCCCGGTCTCCCTGCGGTGCCATCGATTAGGAGGGAGTTAATTTGTCAGGAAACTCTTTGGAATGGATTTTAACCCGGCGATGACAAACAGGAACCCTCCAGGTCCTCCGTCGTCAACACACTTATTTTAGGCTTCCTTGTTGTCTCTGATTTCTAATCTCTTCTCTAACCAAACACATACGTCTGCCTGGGCCTAGAGGTTCCTCCTGTTTGTGTGTCTGTGTCAGCTCTGCATTGCTGCTTTGTGTGATTCACCCTCATTGCCTTGTTTTCCTCTCACACCCACACGGACGTCTCTTCATCATCCATGCCCGACACCTGATGACGGCGTTGGTGGAGTGGCTGATAGCAGGAGCCAGGAATAGTTAGTAGGTTATTGTTTCTGCCATCACATAGTGCAGGAAATTACATCTTGACGTGCAGGGAGTTATCTTACTTACTGTTTGAGGTGCCGTCACGCTGGTTCTGGTTCTTGGAATATCTAAAATTGCGTCTTACGCTGTTATAAACGTGAAGAATATTTCCTGGACGTCTTCTCAGTGTGACAGCTTATGTATAGTACAAGTGTAGTGGGATAAAGGGTGTGAAATGTGCAGCTGCATGCATTATGTATCCAAGTTGTGAAGCCAGCGCTGCTGGATGTTTTTGATGACAAGAAATTTGTCAAAAAAATAATAATTAAAAATGGCATTAATATTGCTACAGAATCAGATCCCAAGACAGGATGTATCTTGTTCTTATTCCTGTAGCAAAAACACTTTTTCCAATGCTAAAACTGGCTTTTCCCATTGCCATTCCAAGTCAAACTAATAAAGAAAGTATTTATAATAATGATAAGAAATTATTTTTAAAAAATCAAATAACTTTTCTGGTCATTATTAGATAATTTCCCACTAAGTGTGGGCTGGTATTTGTGTTAGAACCTAAAGGTCTTAAAAAAAACAACCCCATCATAGTTAGAGAGAGGTGATGCATTTTAATCATAAAGAATAGGGATTATGTTGAATCTAGAGGATTTCCTGCTGCTGCTCATTCACAACATCACCTACAAAAAACCCTAAATCTCTGCAGCCATTATTCTTATTATGACCGTGTCATAATAAAATAAAAATAATGGTAGATTTGTTACATCAGCACAGGTATGATGCATAACCTGACCCAGTTTTAGGAAGTGTCTGTTGCGTAAGGCTTACGCTGACAGACCGGCCCACACACACCTTCACATGACTCATCGCTGAATATCCAGGAATATCCTCGAAACTCTGCGTCTCACTCTGAGCATCTTCAGGACAATGACAACCTCAAACCGAAGAGGAAACCTTCACCAACCAAATGACGTCAACAAACCGGCCGTGTTTTAGTGGCACTGCACGTCTTCTCCAGCTCAACCTTAACAAACGAGCTCAACTTCACTTCTTTACATTTTACATGTTAGGAGCCTAAACCAGAGAAAAGAAGAGAAATGGTTTAAAACTAGGAAAATTGTTTCTAAATGTAGTCATATGCATTAAATAAATGGAGCATATTTGTACAGAGATTCCATAAGCTGTTCAATTTTGACTGAAATGTAAATGTTTTTACATACAACACTTTGGATATACATGATATTAACATAAAAAAAGAAGCATAAGTCTGTGGTAAAAAAATAAAGCACGCTTTTCACGCTTGTAGCTTTTCTGTGCATGATGCAAAACGTCTTTTAGTTCATTTAGTGAAAGCAGAATCTTCACCAATGTCAATGATTTGTAATGTAATCTGCTGGACTTCTCGCACGTGCATGTTATATATCACTGCTATTCCTGAACACGTTAATGCCTGAAAATGATCTGAAGTTGTTACTAAGGCTGACTTAGTAAGCTGACAAAAGGAGGAGAGCCATTAAAACCTCACTAAGATTTATATTCATAAAAAAATAAATAAATAACATCAGCACAATTACCAAAAGTAACTGAGCAAATACTAAAACTCAAAGAAAAACATAAAATTACATTATTGGTGTTTATAACTACTTCCTCTGATAGCAAGAACTTCTTTATTCTTTCAAATTTACTCATAGAAACAAATTTGTCCGTAAAGGTTCTGTCTTGTTTTAAAATGTGGATTGCTCTCTTTTAAAAGAGAGAGAGAGAGAGAGAAAAGAAAAAAATATCAAATTGTCAAATGATTGCTTCAAACTGGCAGCACATGAGGCGACAGAAATACGACACCGAGTTCCCCAAAGTTTCTCACTCACAGATGTTGAGATTTGGGAGTTAAAACTTTTAACTCCAGTCACTTTGCTGCTATTTTATTTTACATCCTTTAACTTCCTTTTATCATCTTAAAAAAAATTACCACATGAACTTTTTAAATGCATAACTATAAAGTAAAGAAAACACCATTAGATATGGCTTGTTATAAGCAGAGATTCTGCAAACAAGTTTCCTACAAGAGTTTAAACATTGGGGGGGGGGGGGGGGGGGGAATCACAGCTTTAGTCACACACACACAGCTGCACAAGTTTTCCTAAAACACAGATCGAGTGGTTTTCTCCTACTGTACGCAAAACTACACTAATAATTTTAGGTTAATGTAGTTGTTGTCTAAATGGTACAGAATCCCTCCATTACCAGTATTTCAGTGTTTATTGTTTAATGTTCATCAACTTGAACATTAACTGTGCTGTATTTTCTGTGGAGAACAAAAAGTCGTTTAGAAGAAGTAATCTAGTAGACATTTGCAGCTGGTGTGGTTCCCTTTCACACTGCTCTGTGTCTAACGTTTAAAAAATCTGTCACTCCCCTCCCCAGTGGCAGCATTGCACCAAAAACCTCTACAAGAAATAGCACAAAAACCTCTGAAGAAGACACTGAGCACAAATTCCTTCTTCATGAAATGTAAACACTACAAAAATGAAGTAGTGTCAGATTTAAGCGGTTCCAGGATTTCCCTTTTGTCTTTGGTAAAAGACCATGAGCCATTTCTACCGCTGACGCTACAGCCGCGCGTACATTTACATTATATTTACCCAGAATGCCCTGTGCTACTCTAGTTCATGCTTTCGGAGCGGTTTCTTCTCCACTTGCATCCACATGTGGTTTTGAACCAGGCAAGACTTCATTTTGACCAATCCGAGTCCTAGGTTTGTAGCCAGATCAGAGTTAAATTGTGCATTCACACTTCCCCAACTCATCCATGAGAACAAAAAAAATAAATAAAATAAAGAGAAAATATGAGAGAAACTAGAAAATTCCTGCAGAAATTTTAAAGGGCCTGCCAAAGTGTGCCCGTCGGCTTGGACGCAGCAATATGATGCTAAAAAAATTAGCAATAATGCTAAAGAAAGCTGCAATGTAGTCAATAACCTGCGGGGAGTCAGAAGCATGTTGACTAAGCTCTTCTCGTACCAATTAGTATGTTGCATAAGCTAAAATTAGCCAAAATGCTAATGTTAGCATGAATGGTATCAGTATCATGTTTTGCATCACTAGCATGTTGTCTGTCATTACTTACTCCATTCATTATACGAATTGTTGCTACTGACTAAGAACAATATTCTGATGCTTAATATTAGCATCAATGCTAACCTGAGCTAAATTGTAGTCAAAACCTGTGGAGAGTAAGAAACATGTTGATCAAGCTGTACTTACACCATTCATTATGTTAAAATTAAAGCATACGCTAAAATTAGCCAATATGCTAATGTTAGCCTAAATGCTGGCAGAAACATCCTGAGAAAGAAAGGGAAAAAAAGTTTATTATTATTGCACCTCCTAGGCGGTGCAGTGAGATGGGACGAATATGCAAGATTTTATTTCAAAATTTCCCGTAAGCCTAATTTTTATGGCAACACTAATCCAGTGTGTAACAGTGGTTTGGTAACACCAGTTATTTAATCACCAGTAGAGCAACTGCATGATGTAAAAATTGTCAAAAATCAGTCAGTCAAAAATCAGTCAGCTGATTTTATGTGCAATAATTTGAAGGGAAAATATAATTATAGCTAATATAATTGCACTAGCTGTGGTGGTGCACTTACTGGAGGGCATTACTGAGGCTTTTATTTTGAAATTTTCAGTAAGCTTCATTTGAAATGGCAACACTAATCCCAATTGTAACAGTAGTTGTCTTAAACAGTTATCTAATGCCCAAAAGAGCAATTACATGATGAAAAAATGGTCAAGGGGGTTTTTTTTTGAAATTTTCAGTAAGATTAATTTGAAATGGCCCCCACTAATTCCCAAATGTTTTTTTTGGGTTTAGTTAAATCCGTTTTTTAATGCTCAAAAAACAAGTAGTTTTTTAAATAGCAGCCAAGTTTCCCCCTTTTGGCAGTAACAGACAGTTCCGCCCTGTTTTTAAATTTGACATTCTGAGTCATTTGGGCCCTAGATAGAATACAGTTAATATGGCCGGTTTGTAGTCCAAAGCAGAAGCTCTGCCTTTCTCCCGTCTTCTGTTGCCATGGTGATCAATCCTAAATTCCAACTTTTCAGCTGGGGGAGTGGAAAATGCGGGCAGATTGTATCTAATATAGAGGGATCGACGTCAGTTACCCCTTCCCAAAAATTTTACTCTGAAAAACCCTGGAAAAGAAAACCGTAAGACCCAGGAAATTTCGAAAACATTTTACCGGAGCAGGGCAAATTTATCTATGTCTTTACCCAGTTTTTTTTACCCAAAGAGCAATTTTTTAAGGCATAAGAGGATTTCCCAAAAATTTTCTTTGGGACAAAATTTCCCCTCTGTTTCTCACTCCCAAAAAAAGGCAGTTGATTTTAGGTTTCACT